>CP050231.2:5956358-7215108 GCA_012066045.3 Morus alba | reverse complement strand
TTTCACCGATTTGAGTTTTCAATTTAGTTTTACTACAGTTAAAAACTCTCAGAAAAAATCACATTTAACTTTTTCTACTACACTTAAAAGCTCTCACATAAAGTCATATCTTAACTCGAATTGAAAACTTGAATCAGCAAACTAAAAGAGGCCTAAACTTGCATTCTTTGCAACTAATCAATAGATAAACAGTCAAGGTGAAGCCAGAAAAATAAGTGAGGTGAGGCGGGGGTGTATAATAAAAACTTAATCTGATTCCACATATAAGTTAAAGGAGATTTTTCACTCATTATCATCAAGAGGATCAATTATATAATTTCATAATTTTAGAGGGTAAATAACAAATTTTATCAGATTTTACCTACAAAAAAAAAAAAAAAAAAAAAAAGGATAAGGAGACTGGTATTGAAGATTTGAAAGGCAAACCCATTGAGGAATATTTGAAAACCTCTTATACATCAATTATATAACAAAGGTCCTTTGTGATATTCTCTCCAACAATAATTGATCCCAAAATTTGTAGCAAAATTAGATTCGTTCGGAAGTGAATCAAAATCAAACAATTATATATAGCATGTGTCGTGTATGCATCAATCCCACATAATCCCCGCTTCTAGCATACTCATATATAAGCTTATGATCTCAGGATAATCAGGTTTTTTTTTTTTTTTTTTTTTTTTTTTTTTTTTTTTTAATTAAACGGTTGGTCTCTACTTATTTTAGAAGTTCTAAAAATGTATTAAAAAAAAGACTGATCAATAGAAACTTGAATATTATATGGCCATGAAATATGTTGCTTATTAAAATTGGTAATATGGTATTTTCGCATTAACTCCTATGAGTTCCTATCCGGATGACCTCATCAGCATCTTACATTCTATTGTAAAATATTAGAACCATAAAGTATTTTCCATAACAGAAGTATATAAAAATATTGCCCAAAAAAAAAAAAAAAAAAAAAAATCCTAGAAATCAGGTCGGTGCAGTGTTGGATATCAATAAGTAGCAGCTTTGACCAGTCAACCAATGAGCTCTCTTAGCTCCTATTAATTATTTGGCCGTTTTTTTTTTTTTTTTTTTTTTTTTCTCTCTCCTCTGCTTCAATTTTTTTTTTTTTTTTTTTTTTTTTTTTCTATAGTCAGCAAAGGATATTTTTAGGCTGTTCTTCGACCACACACAAAAGTTCAAAACATAGAGTTTTAGAGTTGTGAGACTAGAGTTGTCAAGAAGACTGTAGTATAGCGATATTTTCGTCTTTTCCTTTTATTTATTTATTTATTTTTTTGTTTGTTTGAAAGTTCGGTGTCATTTCCTAGCTAATATGTGGGATAAACAAATGACTAATTATAATTAATAAAGTAGTTTTCCACTAAGAAAGGGAGTCTATCTGTTGTTTCCTATTAAAACAACTTAGGATTTTTGACATATGGAACATTTCTTAATTAGTATTTCACTTTTTTTAGCATTTGAATTATATTACAAAAAAGATCCTTAAGGATTTAACCTTTCAGGGTCTTATCTCAGACTTTAGGCGTGTGTCTATGATCAGAGATTGTTTCTTGGGTTTGTTTTGAGCTTCTTGCTTTTTTTTTTTTTTTTTTTTTTTTTTTTTTGGGTTCAAGCTTCTTTTTCACCGAAATTTATTTCATTTTATTTTAGCAAATTTAAGTGGAGTTTTTGATAAAAGATACTAAAGTTTGCGGGCGCCAAGTGCCAACCTAATTAGAAATCAACTTTAGGAGTGCTTTTGTACTTAGTATACTATTAACTCGTACTTAGTTGACATTAATAGTACATGCTTTTCAATGTCCGTTCACACTAAAATGATATAACACATGTAAATTTAAATGTAGTTTAACGAAACTTTGACAATTCACATTTTCTTTTTTATGAACTTACCACAAAATTTCTGTAAAATAACTTGAAATTGTTGAAATAATAAAATAACATATGGTATTTCGTTTATCTCGAAGACACATATAGAGGTCCAAAGACGATCTCTCTCTCTCTCTCTCCTCTCTCTCTCCAAAAAAATCCCTATTTAAATGAAGGCAAACTCCACCTCTTTCTCCCATGCAATTGTCTTCTACACTCTCCAACACCCCACTACTTGTGTTCTTGTGCTAATTCCTTTTTTTCCCCCCTCTTTCTCTCTCAACTGGCCCCGTTTTATCTCTCTCCAAATTATAAACTTCATCTGAAAATATATTTTGGTGATCACTTTATATGAACTCTTGACATTCGAGTTTCTTTCTCCTCATATTGTTTAGCTTAATTAATTTCTAGCTACTGATTTCATACCTTTAATTAAAACACAAACGCCATTACTATATATTAAACAAGGTTAGAGAAAATATGTCTAGCAGAAGGTCAAGATCAAGGCAATCAAGTGGTTCGCGGATCACAGATGATCAGATCAATGATCTCGTTTCCAAGTTGCAACAACTTCTTCCTGAGATTCGCGATAGGCGTTCTGACAAGGTACGTACTTACTAACATTCAGCTATTGACTACTTTCTCTCTTTTTATTTTTCATTTTGATTTTAGGTGTGTGTGTGTGTGTGTGTGTGTGTGTGTGTCTATATATATATATATATATATATATATATATATTCGCCAGCATGGTGAAGTACTTCTTAAATTTATCTTAATTTATTTCCAGAATCATACTTATATGTGTAAGAAAAAATAGGGGTCGATATGGGAGAAATTAACTTGAAGATGACTAACTCCAGGCTTTTCACATATAGAGAAATATCCCAGTGAACTAATTCGCAAATTAAGAAACATGTATATTTTTGTTTCTTTGGCTGAAATAAGAAAGTGGGCTTATACTTTATATATGAATATTAAGGAAAAATTTGTCTAAATCTACCTGAAAGTGTAGAGTTCGAATCCGCTTATTTGCTGGTGCCAAGTGATCGAGGAAGATTGATACTTTATCTAAGGTTATGTACTGATTTTAAAATTCTCATTAAAAAAAGTAC
Organism: Morus alba; assembly: GCA_012066045.3. Taxonomy (NCBI): domain Eukaryota; kingdom Viridiplantae; phylum Streptophyta; class Magnoliopsida; order Rosales; family Moraceae; genus Morus; species Morus alba. The sequence goes on along the minus strand of CP050231.2, from coordinate 7,212,121 downwards.
AAGTTTTGAAAAGTTATAAATTGATGGGACATTGTGAGTGCACTCTAATTTTAGAAGTTTAATTTTGAAGTAATTATCACTAAGTCTGCATCTAAATCCCCTAAAAAGAAAAAGGTAGGGGTGCTGGTCTCCATCAAGTTTTACTTTCATTATATAAATATAATATAATTAATTAATATAGTTGCAGGTATAATATAGTAGTAATCTTAAGGCCTACCCCAGTTTATATAAAGAAAAGAGATTAATTAGTTAATAATTCATGGCTTCGTGCGGCTTGTTGCAAGATTCAAGAACTTTTTTTTTTTTTTTTTTTTTCTAAATGAGATTTCAGATTATATTCAATTGAGTGGAAGCTGATTTTAATAAAAGATTAAAAAATATATATATATATATATATATATATATATAATGGACAGGTTTCATCAGCGAAGGTGTTACAGGAGACGTGCAACTACATTAGAAGCTTGCACAGAGAAGTTGATGACTTAAGTGAAAGACTTTCTGAGCTGTTAGCAACAAGTGACACTGCTCAAGCTGCAATAATCAGGAGTTTACTCAACCAATAGAATCTTTAATTTTTATCTTTCAGATCAGATCAAGTACTATTAGAAATTAATGAATGTCCCACCTTATAACAGATGTAATATTTCAATTTAATGTTCTTAATTTTCTAGCTTAAAAGAGTTCATTATCATGTCACTAGCCAAAACTCATCATGTAGTTCTTCCTTTTTTTGTTCTTTTTTTTTTTTTTTTTTTCTCTCTCTCTCTCTTGGGCTAGAACAACTAGCTATAGCTACATGTACTTGCTGTTTGGTGATCATGATGATGATCATATTAAGAAGATCCTTTCGCAAAGGTGTATTAATTAAGGACTTGGTATATTAATAATAATAAAAGGATTATTCCAACATTTTGTGTGAAAATTCTCTCACAGTTTTCTTTGCTTTGAATGTACGACAATATATGTATCTATGCATGCATTTTGTGTTGAAAATCGCAAAAGAAAGACAAAATAAGCATGAGATTTTGCGATGTGGGAGATTCTGTGGTAATAATTAGTTGTATTCAAATAATCTGATCATTAAAATCCGTTGCGCATTGGTTAATAGTATATCTTGATGCCAGATGCTCTCTCTTTTCAGTTAAAAAAAAAAAAAAAAAAAAAAGGAAGATTTATGACATTAGATAGATCAAAAACATTTCCTACTGATATATATATATATATATATATATATATATTAAATATTCCTTTGGTACCTGACCTTATAATTGTAATTTATCATATTACTGAATTTCTTACTAAAAGTCCCGTCAAGTTTTTGAGACGCAATATTGATTGGGAGGAGAGATTCTATAATATAAAGTGACTTATAAATTGAGTTTTTTCCCTGGTTTTTTGAGATATGGTTTTTTTGTCACCCTCTTGGATTTTTTCTTGAAAGTTGTTCTTTCACAGTTTTCTTTATGGTTGAATGTACGACAATATATATCTATGCAAGGGATGCATTTTGTGTTGAAAATTCGCATGTCAAAAGAAATTGATCCGACAAATACCGTAAAGGTCGGGAGATTAAAAATAAGAATCTTCATATTTTTTTTGGGATACGGGAATGCAAGAGATTCGTGAGAAGGTATAAATATAGAGACCCGTAAAGGGGTTAATTAGTTGTATTCAAATAATCTGATCATTAAAATCCGTTTAATATTGGTTAATAGTATATCTTGATGCCAGAAAAAAAAAAAAAAGAAGATTTTTTGATTAAAAAAAAAAAAAAAAAAAAAAAAGAAGATTTATGACATTAGATAGATCAAAATATTCCTATGATATATATATATATATATATATATATATATATTGAATATTCCTTTAATTGTAATTGACCTTATAATTGTAATTTATAATATTACTGAAGTTTTTCTTACTAAAGTCCCGTCAAGTTTTTGAGACGCAATATTGATTGGGAGGAGAGATTCTATAATCTATGTTAAGTGACTTATAAATATGAGTTTTTTCCACTGGTTTTTTTGAGATATGGTTTTTATGATCGAGTCACCCTCTTGGATTTTTCTTCGTAAATTTTATCATGCTTTTGAAGTTGTTCAGCCTTGATTTTAAATTATAAATTTTTATCCATTTTTGTTTTGAATTTGTTCAATATTGTTCTCTTGTGTTTAGCTCTCCTTTTAGTCTCTGCGTGTCAGTTATATCTGTTTGTTGGCAGGTATTTATGTCTTTTTATGTTTTTATTGTGGCTCTTAGTTTTGAGTTGTTTCTTGGATTTTTTTTTTTTTCTTTTAATAATATTTTTTAGGATGTGGCTCTTAGTTTTCAAGTTAATTAAGATGGATTTTTTTTGAAATTTTTCTATTTTTTCCTTAAACTTGAAATTAGTTATAAAAAAAAAAAAAAAAAAAAAAAAAAAAAAAAAAAGAAAAATTAATAAAAAAAAAAAAAAAAAATTGAAATTTTATCCTGGTCATCTCTATTTTATATGATTCATTGCCTTTTTTCGTTTTTTTTTAATCATTAATAATTTAATTATATATAATTTATCACATTTTTTTTTTTTTTTTTTTGCTAATGGTATCATATAATACCTTGATCCTTAATTTAAGCATTAATCATGTTATATATAATTTAGCTTCAAAAATTGCCTTTTATTATAGATATAGAAGAAATAGGACCCAGAAAGGGGTTAGAGACTCTTTGTAAAGGCACAAACACAATTTGTATTGATTCAACAAAACTAGTGCATGCACAAGTGGATTGCATAAAATATTCCATTAAAAATTGTTTCAAATTTTCGTTTCATCTTAGTTCATTTCATTAATTTTAAATATCAACAAAACAATTTCGAAACCTATTTGCTTTTGTTCTTCTTAATTTCTTTTTTGATATTGTTCTCTTGTGTTTAGCTCTCATTTTAGTCTCTGCGTGTCAGTTATATCTGTTTGTTGGCAGGTATTTTTGTCTTTTATTTTTTATGTTTTTATTGTGGCTCTTAGTTTTGAGTTGTTTCTTGGATTTTTTTTTTCCTTTTAATAATATTTGGGTAGGATAAGAGGCTTAATAGGTTCAAATCTAATTAAGATGTGCTTTGAAATTAGTTATCCTCTCTCTCATTTTTTTTCCAAAAAAAAAAAAAAAAAGAAATGTAATAACATGAGAAGAATTAATCAAAAAAAAAAAAAAATTCATGAAATTTTGCTTGTCACCGCTATTTATATGATTCATTGCCTTTCTCGTTTGTATCACATAATACCATTTTTTTTTTTTTTTTTTTTGCTAATGGCATCACATAATACCTTGATCCTTAATTTAAGCATTAATCATGTTATATATAATTTAGCTACTCAAAAATTGCCTTTTATTATAGATATAAGGACTTGTTTTTAATAATTACGTATCCATTAATAGTTATAATTAAATATAAGAATTTAATAACATAGTGTAATTTCATTCTCCGTAATAGTAAATACATTTGGATGTAGATTCCTATCTAATTTAGGGACCTGCAACAGAACTGAAACCATCATACATTTGATCCCCTTCATTTCACCGATTCGAGTTTAGAATTTAAGTTTTGTTACAGTAAAACACTTTCAGAAATAGTAACATCTAACTTTTTTACTACAGTAAAAAGCTCTCACATAAAATCACATCTCAACTCAAATTAAAAACTCAAATGAGTGTAGTTAATTATATATGTGATATATGATATATATATATATATATATATATATATATATGCAACTACAACAAACACACAAGCTTTTCTGATCGTAGAAAATTCCTTAACTTGTTATACACATGTATATATATGTTAGGTTAATGTATTTATTTTAAGGTATGGGTCTAAGTTCTCTTTCCCTTATTTCACATCGGCAGTTATGGGTAGTACCCCAGGCTAACGTACCCAAAACAAGCATCAAAAGCTGCGAAGAGATAAGCAGCATTGACTTTCTGCCTCCACTATACATAATTGCAGTCGCATACACACGTTATATTATAAGCATTCATGCCCCTAAATTTTTTTTATTTTTGACAACTTACCTCCAAAACTTTTAATTTTGATAATTTATCTTCAAAACTTTCTAGTTTTTATAATGTGTCTCATCATACATAGACCCCATTTGAACTTTCTAGTGATTCAAAGTGTTTTGAACCAAAATTTAGGCTGAGCAGGTGTTTTGTTAAAAAATTTAGAGGCCTATTTCAAACCATTGATGTGATAGGTTGAACTAAAAAATAACTCAAATTCTAAAATTAACCCTCCATGTTTTCAACCTACATTTCCTTTGACATCTAAACGTAGACTATGTATAAGTTCAAACCACACTTTTCAAACTTTTTTTTTCAAACTAAAAAGTTTCAATCCACCACATTCGAACTCTTTTACTAAATTAACCCTTAGATTCCCGTTAAATTGATAACGAAAAGCTCACGTGCGCCTCATCTAAAGGACGAAAAATCTCAATTTGACTAAAATGGGACACATTGAAATAATTAAAAATTTTGAAGTTAAATTATCAAAATTAAAAATTTAAAGGACAAGCTGGACAAACATTTTTTTTTTTTTTTAAAAAAATTAGGGGTCAGCTGCGTAGAAACCTTTATAGTAATATATATGTATATACCCACAATATCGATAAAAAGTAACGAGCAAACTGGCAAGAGACTATTCATGCGTGAAGAGCGTTTCCCCAGCACTGTAGATATGCATGAAATCATGCGAATCAAAAGATTGTGTAGACAAGCTACTATATCTTGACTTAAAAAAAGGTATGATATATGTTACGTGCATGCTTAACCGTACAGGTATAGATACATATATCATCATGACGAGATTTGATTCTCTTGCCCCTTTTCTTTGAAGAAGAGTACTTTAGCATATACGTTTCGGTGGATGGATCGAAAACGTAGAATTCAAATAATTTGTTCATAAAATAATGTCTAATTAATTATATCATGTCACAACATTTAAAATTTTTTTTTAAAAGGTTCTTTATTTCAAATTTTCATGTTTATTCATTAAATGATATCATGAAAATGCGATTAGTTAGACATTATTTAAAACATCAAAAACTAAAAGAATTACCTAAGTTCTATAACGTGCGTACCTCTCCAATATTATTGGTGCCTTCTTAGGAAAGTTTTCAAAGGTTAAGGCTTTGATTCCCTTGATTCACAGATGATCATATAGTAGTACTAGTTATGGAAATTAGAAAGGTTCGTACTGTACGGCGGTCGGCAAATATTGTTGATCATTTGTTCATTAATCAAAGTTTGGCCGTGATCACAGGAACGTGAAAAGTCTATCTTCTAGGATAAAGTATGTAACATAGAAGACCAAAGTAGTGCAAGGTGAAAGTCTCTCTAGTAATCATTTTCTCTTTATATATTGTCCCAAGTCATGGCGCCAATTAATCCTCTAATTAATGAGATTTAATTTTCTCATGGTTTCAGCTAAAAATATCATATGCAACGAGAAGTTCTTGTTTAAAGTTTGACTAACAAAAGATGAGACGGGTGATATTGTTTTGAAAAAGTTGGGGAACCTAATTATATGTTATTAGTATTGGGATACAAATTATCTGTCTAATTTTGATGCCTTAAATAGTGTTTAAATAACTAAATTATGCCACGTCATTTAAAAAAATCGAATGTTCTTTAATTGATTGTTCTGTGCTTTATGCTATGTTTGATAGAAGGGATGAAAATTAAATAAAAAGAAATGATAAGTAAAATACCTAGGTGTTAGAAATAAAATGGTAGAAGGGAGGTTAAAATAGTTGAATTGAATGATTTAAGGTTAAAATAGTTATTTTACATCCACTTGCTTGTTAAATATTTACCTTCTTCTTTTCTTTCCCTCTTTTCTTTCTAAAATTAGAAAGATTGAAAAATGGTAGACCCCATGAATTCTCTTTTGCTCTCTAAAATCCTTTCTCTAATTTATTTCCTCTCCCTTTTCCACTCTACCAAATATAGGCTAATATTGTATCTATCAAAAGGCAATCATACTATGATTTGACAGACAACATTTGAAACACTAAAAATTAGATAGATAATCAAAATACAATGGTTGTCATTTATTTTGTCATTGCTATTTTTACATTTTCAAATTATTTTAAACGTAAAAGTTTACTTTTATCACTTTCAAAGTTTAATTATTATGAAAAGAAGTAGATTTAACATTTGAAATAATATTATGCATTGGAGTACAAATAAAAATAATAGATACTATCATATTTTTATTTAAGTTAAATATACAATTGGTTTTAGTATTTATATTAGAGATGGTAACACTTATTAAGGGTCCGTTTGGTTCATGGATTCAAATCATGTGATTTGAACTATTTTTGATTTACGTGTATTTTTTATAAGAGAAAATACTATAGCGATCATGAATCATGATTCGAATCAGGGATTCGAATGTAGAAACCAAACGAATTATTGTTTGGAGTATTTGGAAAGTAGAAATGAATTCTTTTCGATAACAAACAAATTTCTTTTCAGCTACTTGAGCTTTTCCATTAATTATGGAACTTAATTAGATTCAGTCGTATGAGAAAAGCTCCTATTATATTCCAGTTCTTTGATCTTTGCCTTTGTCAGGTTGGATAAACGAGCTCCTCTCGTCCTTTGGGTAGCGCAAGAGAATTTTTCATTAACTACAGTCTACAATTACAAAATCAATCTTAAAAATAATTATCCATACGTATTAGCAAAATAACTCTTATGATCAAACATTCAAAAACCGTGTGATATATATTTTTCTTGTTAGCTTTCTTTCATTGAAATAGCTGGTATGTCGAAACCAATTGAATTCTCTTAGATCACCAATTCTTATTTCAATTAATCCTCGTTTCGGGTTTTTAGCACTAAAAAGGAGTGTAGAGAAGACCTAGACAGAGGTCTAAAAAGATTTAACTCTAGCTAACACCTATGGGGGTATATTTATAGCGTTAATTTATCTGGGATTGTGAAGTTTCCCAGATTCTCTCGGACAAGGCACGGAAGTTACTACTCTCTCTTTTCAAAACTTGCAACTGATAGAATAGAAGTAATCAAATGATAGCTAACACCTTTAAGACTTGAACTTGGGATTTCTCTCTCATAGCAAATGATGTAAGAGTGACCTAATGATTCTCCCTACAATTGCAACTGATAAGAGATGCAGATTCAAATCCTTTAAACAACATCCAGTACTAGACACAGAAGTCCACTTCATGCACTACTCATTTAAGTCTTTACTTCACACAGCTCTTCACATATTCAAGGATGCACCTAACAGACGGACGGGTGATAAGAGCAAGAAAGGACACTCTAAAAACTGCTTTTAATTTATATAATATTAAAACATTTAAGTTTTAATTAAATTATTTTATTATTTTAATTTAGGATATTTTTAATTAAAATTTGTTTAGTTTTTTGCTTAATTATTTACAAATGAAAAGTAATATAAAAAGCTACACAGAAAGAAGCCACGAAAGTCATATTTTTAGCCACCCCAAGTCAGCCAGTTGAGCCAATCAGAGAGAGAGTCGTGCCACTTGTCAGCCGAGCTAGAAAAGTGGGCCTCACCATTCAGCACGCGCCTTCCTTTTGCGCCATCTCACGCCTTGCACGTCACTAGCACACGACACCTTAGAGCGCGCGTTCCTTCCATGCAGCCATCAGCGAGCATCCTAACTTTCTCCCCAGTGGGTCCCGCGCCCGCTCAGGGCCAGCCGACCGTCCATTCTTCGCGCGCCACTTCATCTCTGTGGTCCCCAGCTATTCTCGCGACAACTTTCTGCCATCACACTCCAACCACTCTGAACGCGACACGTGGCGAGTTTACTACTTCCTTCCAATCGTATTGCGACATGTGTCCTCTTTTGTGCTGAGTCTGAATTTCTTCCCCAAAAATCAGAACAAATTACCGGATTTCCTCCTCAAATCATATATCTAATTTCTCCTAATTTATGTGCAATTTTATTTTCTTTCCTCTTCTTTTGTAATTTTTTATTTTTAATTATTTGTTTCGTCATTTGACAGACAACCTCTGAACACTATAAATAGGGGGTTAGCCTAAGTTTTTTTAAGTTTTTGGATATTCAGTTTTCTATCGTCTTACTGTCACTCTAATATTTTCTCTCTAGAACTTGTGAGAATATTTTTCAAGCTAGGCTAGAGTTATTCTGATGAGGTTAAAGATGAACATTTATTGAGTGACCCAATTTAGGCTTTTGATTCCTTGTGCTGTAAAGTTCAATATTCGAATGAATTAAATCTCATCTATCTTTCATTTATTTTTCAAAATATTATGTGTCAATTTTTATATAATTTCAGTCACGCTTTTCTTATATAATTATGTCATGTACTATTTTGTTATCCAAATTATTTTACAAATTATCTTTTACTGCAATATTGTCAAATTGATATATTATCGATTTTGAATAACTTATAATAATAATATTTTCGGAATCAACATAGAGATTTAATTTATTCGATCTTTTTATTTTTGTAAATCAAAACTTAAATTGGTAAACAAAACATTAGCAATTTTTGACACCTTACTATTTTATTATTGAATTTCTTCACACAAATCTTCTTTCATTTTTTATTTACAATAAAAATCTCAAAAACTCTTCTTTTTCTTTAATTCATTTGTTATTTATTTTTCTCTAACGTTTTTATTCTGCTAATATTTCTTATTTATTTTATTATTTCTGTAACACCCTGAAGAATTAATTGAAATTAATTAAGGTAATTAAGATTATTAGTGTGCCTAATCTGATTTAATTAATTGAGTTTAAATGATTCCAAGGTATTTAAATTATTTTGATAATTTATTTAATCCGAAGTGTGTATGGGCGCATTTTACGGGATTTGTTATTTTTTACACGTCATTTTCTTTTCATTTTTCTTTTCTTTTCTTTTCTTTTCTTTTCTTTTCTTTCTTTTTTCTTTTCTCTCTCCCGTGCGGCTCACTCTCTCTCTTTCACTTTCACTCTCCCTCCCCCTCTCTCCCTCTCTCTCTTCCATTTTTGTCTCAAATCAAGACCGGATTCGAACCAAGAGTGATTTCAAAGAGTTTTCAACATCAAGAGAAGGATTCAAGGTAAGATTCTTGAAAGAACCTCTCTTGGATTTCAAGTTTTTCGGATTTAAAACTCATTTTTGGTTCAAAACGGATTTTGATGGATTTTGAGTGAAACTAGGGTAGAAATTGGAGATCTTGGGTTCTTTGGACTTGTTTTAGGACCTAGAACCCAGATCTAGTGGTTGTCCTTGAGATTTTGTGATTTGGGACTGGATTTGCATGATTTTGGACTGATTTCCGCGATTTTTCGCGAACTGGAAATGTCCACCGGTCGACCGCATCGGTCGACCGGACTTCGTTGAGGCCACCGGCCGACCGGACCGGTCGACCGGAGTGCACACCACCGGCTGACCGGTGGTGATGCACTCCTCTGTCTCCGGTCGACCGGTGTACACGGGGTTTGACCCTGTTTGGCCTGAAATTGTCGTTTTGACCCCTGTTTTCGGGGAGAACCCAAATTAGCTTCATTTGGGGACTTGGGATGAAAGGATTAGCATCCTTAATCCTTGATTTGATATTTAAAACCCTTGGAATGGAATTTGAACATGAAAAATTAATTGGGACACACTAATTGGAAAATCTTGGAACATGATTGAGATTGGATTACTTTAGGACTGAGGATTGATCCTAAGGTGTTATCTTGTATCAGCGCTCGCTGTGGATTCAGACTGAAGGGGCTTGAGGAAGCGGAAGCCGGAAAAAGGGCAACGCTAGTCCCAGGTTTGATTGTGCGAGGTAGGATTTCTATCCCTCTTCTTTGTGAGCTTGTTTTCAAAAAGATTTTGGCCTTGAAAATGTTTTAAAGAAAGGGATTGATTTGCGAAAGAAAAACGTTTTAAAAACCATGGCTTGTTAGTTTATGGAAATCCTTGGCTTGTCTGTCCGGGGAATCCATAGCTTGTCTAGTCATGGAACCTCATGGCTTGTTCGGTCATGGGGCCCTTGGCTTGAGTAGTTCGTGGGGTCATATGAACGATTTCATAATGTTAAACGGATGATTTCTTAAGATAAGAGATCTTGTGAACTGGTAATAGAGTCTATTCTTCAGTAAGCCTAGATAGGATGCGGAGAGTGCATCCCGGGGCAGAAACCGAAACCGGGTCCGGTAGGCGAGGCACTTGGTGAGGTGAGTAATTTGTACTAATTACTCGCTCAAGCCTCTGAAACAGTTAGTTTTGATATGTATTTCCTTTGAGAAAAAGGATGTGAGGTTCCTACTGTTCTGTCGGGACTGAATGTCTATTTATTTTATTTACGCACTTATTTATTTATTCGTTTATTTAAATTATTTCAAATTATATCCCACCGGGCCTTTCGCTCATGTTTCAAATGTTTAAACCCCTCCTGGAGATTCGAGGAGCGGTGCATCGAAATGAGTGGTGCTACGGATCGAGCAAGCGAGGATCGAGTTCATCCTCTGAGTTAAAGTGTAAGGAATATGTAAGAACTTGTAATAAATGAGATTTGGATTTACTAGACTGTGGATGATGTCTGTTGTAATGATTATTTACGTAAGCATGTATGTACGATACTGTATGTCCTGTGGGGTGGAGCCCTGTGTGTCAGAGGCTCCTGGATTATATTGTTTATTTATTTATTTTAATGCATTCAGGTGGGGCCCGGTTGGGGAATTCTGCTTTATTAATCCCTAATCGAGCTCCACGTCACCCACCCCGTTTGGGGGGCGTGACAGAGTGGTATTAGAGCCTTAGGTTAAGAACCCCGGGATTGTACATACATGTGTGACATCTGTTATCCACTGAACAGTCTAGTTTGATTTCGGTTGAAGGAAATGGCGCCCTCGCGCTTGAGACTAGGTAACCAACCGGAACAACCGAATCAAGGATTCTTTGATGCCATGTTTACTGCCTTTCAAGGCATGGCTACTAGAGCTCGGAATGAGCGACCGGCTGGGGATCGGAAACAGGAATATTTCCGGGAATTCAGGCGAGCGCCTATCCCCTCGTTTAATAGTGAGGAGGACCCCAGGAAGCCGAGTTTTGGATTGACTCCATAGTTAAGCACTTGAGTACTATGGGAGTTCCAAATGAATTATGGGTGGAAATTTGCGGTGTACAAGATGGAAGGGTTAGCAAACACTTGGTGGAAACAGGTCAAGAGGAGGATGGATGTCACAGGAATGACCTGGGAACAGTTCGAGGTGATGTTCAATGATCAGTACTTCCCTCCGAGTTACAGGGAAGAAAAGGCACTGGAATTCATGTCGCTGCGGCAAGGTGACATGTCTGTGAGGGAATATGAGGCTAGGTTTAATGACCTATCCCGGTTTGCGCCATCTCTAGTGGAGTCTGAAGACATGAGATGTCTCAAGTTTGAGGGGGGCCTCAAGAACTCTGTGAGGAGATCCTTGGTGGCTCTAAGACTTCGGAACTTCCGGGATTTGGTAGCTGCTGCTACAAGGGTGGAACAGGATAACCTGGCCTACCGTCAAAGTAAAGAGGAAGAAGCAGGTCGGGTCTCTGTCTCTGGTAGACCCTCTGTTTCTGGCAGGCCTTCTGTTTCGGGTGGACCACAGCGGAGTGGTAGAAGAAACCGCAATCAAGAAATGACAAGTGGTGGCAGTAGTTCTTCTGGGAGTGACAGAAATGCTCCGTACGGGCCCAAGTGTCACCATTGTGGGCAGGTGGGCCATATTAGGAGGAATTGTCCTAATCGGCCGCCCGGCTCAACAAGCCCAAAGTGGCGCTTCCTATAGCCAAGAAGGGCCACCACGGTACATGCCGCCATATCGGCCACAACATATGCCATACCCCTGCGCCGACCTATCGGCCGCCTCGGTATACGGTTTCCGGCCTCAAAGCGCCGGACCCGGCACAACCACCTCCGCCACAACAGTATAGGCCTCGGCTCGGCGGCCTAATGTTGGTGACAGAGGAAGGAAAAGAAATGCGAGGGACAAGCTTATACCTGGCGGGAGGCAGCTACGGAGGTCGAGACCCAGCAACGCGGTGGTTGAGGGTATGATTCTAATCTCTCATTCTTTTGCTCACGTATTGTTTGATACAGGTGCCACACACTCGTTTATATCAAGTGCGTTTGTTCGGACTCTGAAACTGCAATCTGAGAACTTAGAAGTCCCGATGACTTTGAACTCCCCACTGGGATGTGTGGAGGTGATGAGTGTGTGTAAGTCGTGTGAAATCACGATTGGTGGTGAGCGATTAAGAGCAGACTTGATTATCCTTCCGATGACCCTGTTTGATGTGGTGCTCGGAATGGATTGGCTGTCAAGGCACGGTGCAATTGTTGATTGCTACCGTAGAAAAGTAACATTGGTGACGGATTCCGGAACAGCGATTGCTTATCAGACAGAGATGAACCCAGTCCTTGGGGAACGACTGTTGAAGTACAGCGTTGGGGGACGGAAGAATCTAGCATGTTTCTCCTCCCTTCTTGTCTTAGAAGGTGAACTGGAGTGAGCGGAGATAGTGCAGGAATCCTGTGGTGGATGAATTTGGATGTATTTCCGAGGATCTACCGGGTTTACCGCCGGATCGGGAAATTGAATTTTGCATTGATTTGGTTAGGGGAACGGCACCTATTTCCATTCCTCCATACCGGATGGCTCGCGAGATGAGATGAAAGAATTGAGAACACAGTTTGGAGAGTGGGCGGAGAAGGGATATATCCAGAATAGTACTTCCCCCTGGGGTGCACCGGTGCTATTTGTGAAGAAGCACGACGGATCTCTTCAGTTGTGCATTGACTACCGACAATTGAACAGAGTAACTGTGAAGAACAAGTACCCACTGCCGAGGATCGATGAATTGTTCGATCAGTTGGGTGGATCACAGTTCTACTCTAAGATTGATTTGAGGTCCGGGTACCACCAATTGAAAATCAGGGAGGAGGATATTTCGAAGACTGCTTTCAGAACTCGGTATGGGCACTTCGAGTTTCTGGTAATGCCGTTTGGGTTGACAAATGCCCCTGCTGCATTCATGGATTTGATGAATCGGGTTTTTCGGCCGTACTTGGATCGGTTCGTCATCGTGTTCATTGATGACATCTTGGTGTATTCGAAGACTTGGGAAGAACATGCGCAGCACCTTAGGATTGTTCTTCAGACCCTCCGAGAACATCAGTTGTATGCGAAGAAGGAGAAGTGTGACTTCTGGCTGACAGAGGTAAAGTTCCTTGGCCATGTCATTTCTGGACAAGGAATTTCTGTCGATCCTTCTAAGGTCGAGGACGTACTCTACAGTGGGAAAGGCCAAGAATGTGGCAGAGATTCGAAGCTTTCTCGGACTCGCGGGTATTACCGGCGTTTTGTAAAGGACTTCTAGTATAGCTGCGCACCGATGACTCGGTTGACCAAGAAAGAAGTCAGATTCGAGTGGGATGCTGAATGTGAACGTGCCTTTCAGTGAATTGAAGGTAAGGTTGACAAGTGCACCGATTCTGACGATTCCTAATACCGAGGAGCCATACGAGGTGGTACGGACGCCCTCGGGGGTTGGGCTTGGTTGTGTCTTGATGCAAGGCGGACACGTAGTAGCTTACGCATTTCGCCAATCGAGACCGCATGAGCGGAACTACCCCCGCATGACTTGGAGTTAGCAGCGGTAATATTTGCTCTGAAAATATGGAGATGTTATCTCTATGGAGCAAGGTTTCAGGTCTTCTCTGATCATAAGAGTCTGAAGTACTTGTTTACTCAGAAAGATCTGAACCTCAGACAGAGGAGATGGGTGGAGTACATGGAAGACTATGACTTCACTCTGCAGTATCATCCTGGAAAAGCTAATGTGGTGGCTGATGCCCTTAGCAGGAAAACGTCAGGAACTCTGGCGTCATTAGCTTTGGAGGATTGGAAGAGGACCGAAGTGGTAAGTGAGTATGATCTTGATACCATGAGGATTATAACTAGGTTGTGGTGTATAATCTGATTTCCGCACCGACTCTTGTGCAACAAGTCAAGCAGAATCAATGGCGGGATCCACACCTCCAAGGAATTTGGATTCGAATCCGAATGGAGAACAATTTGAAGATTGGAGAATCCGGGAGGATGGAGCCTTGTATTTCGAAACCGCCTCATTTGTTCCTAAAGGCGGGTGAGATAAAGAAGATGATTCTCGCATGAAGCTCACAAATCGAGGTACGCCATTCATCCGGTAGTACCAAGATGTACCAGACTTGAAGAGACAAGACTTGGTGGAGAGGCATGAAGAGAGATGTTTGTGAGTATGTCTCGGAATGCGTGACTTGCCTCCTAGTTAAAGCCGAGCACCAAGCCCGAGAGAGTTGCAACCTCTTCCCGTCCCGAATGGAAATGGGAGCACATCACGATGGATTTTCCGATGGGACTACCGAGAACCGAGATGAGGCACGATGCCATCCGGGTGGTGGTTGACAGGTTGACGAAGTCTGCGCACTTCATACCGTTCCGCGCGACGTATTCTCGGAAGGTTCCGCCGAATTGTACCTAGAGCACATCGTGAGGCTACACGGGTGCCACCGCTCTATCACGCCCCGATCGTGACACGCGTTTCAATGCAAGGTATTGGAGAAGTTTCCAGGAAGCCATGGGAATGAATTGAACTTCGGAAGACAAAGATTTCATCCTCAGACGGATGGACAATCTGAAAGGGTTATTCAGATTCTGGAGGATATGCTTCGTGCTTGTGTTCTTGATTTTGGCGGGAACTGGAAGAAATACCTGCACCTCGCTGAATTCGCATACAATAACAGCTATCAGGCCAGTATCGGTATGGCACCGTTTGAGGCGTTGTATGGTCGTCCTTGTAGGTCACCTGTTTGTTGGTTGGAACCAGAGGATAGACTTACAACTGGACCGGATGTCATTCAAGAGAACAATGAGAAGATAGCTGTGATTCGAGAACGTCTGTTGACAGCTCAAAGTCGTCAGAAGAGCTATGCTGACAGGAGGCGTAGGCCTCTGGAATTCCAAGAAGGCGACTTTGTTCTGTTGAAGGTTTCTCCACGCAAGGGAGTTACTCGGTTTGGTGTGAAAGGAAAACTCGCACCGAGGTATGTGGGACCATTTCCGATCGTGCAACGAGTCGGAGTGGTAGCGTACCGGTTGGCTTTTACCGCTCGAGCTATTTCACGTGCATGGCGTGTTTCATGTCTCCATGCTTCGGAAATGTCACTGAGCCGGAAGCGATGAGTGCGGTGGTTTGACGTCCGATCAAAGATATGACGCGTCCCACGAGGAGGCACCAGTCAGATTCTTGACGGGGAAGATGAAGAGTCTGCGTCATCGTGAGATTCCGTTAGTGAAAGTGCTGTGGCAGCACCATGGTGTTGAGGAAGCAACATGGGAGCTTGAAACGACGATGCAGGAACGTTATCCACATCTGTTTGCACTTTGAGGTGAGTTTTAATTTCGAGGACGAAATTGCCTAAGGGGGGTGGAGCTGTAACACCCTGAAGAATTAATTGAAATTAATTAAGGTAATTAAGATTATTAGTGTGCCTAATCTGATTTAATTAATTGAGTTTAAATGATTCCAAGGTATTTAAATTATTTACAGTAATTTATTTAATCCAGAAGTGTGTATGGGCGCATTTCTGGACTGTTATATTTTACACGTCATTTTCTTTTCATTTTCCTTTTTCTTTTCTTTTCCCTTTTTCTTTTCTTTTCTTTCTTTTCTTCTTTTCTCTCCCGTGCGGCTCACTCTCTCTCTTTCACTTTCACTCTCCCGTGCCCTCTCTCCCTCTCTCTCTTCCATTTTTGTCTCAAATCAAGACCGGATTCGAACCAAGAGTGATTTCAAAGAGTTTTCAACATCAAGAGAAGGATTCAAGGTAAGATTACTGAAAGAACCTCTCTTGGATTTCAAGTTTTTCGGATTTAAAACTCATTTTTGGTTCAAAACGGATTTTGATGGATTTTGAGTGAAACTAGGGTAGAAATTGGAGATCTTGGGTTCTTTGGACTTGTTTTAGGACCTAGAACCTAGATCTAGTGGTTGTCCCTTGAGATTTTGTGATTTGGGACTGGATTTGCAGGATTTTGGACTGATTTCCGCGATTTTTCGCGAACTGGAAATGTCCACTGGTCGACCGCATCGGTCGACCGGACTTCGTTGAGGCCACCGGCCGACGGACCGAATCGACCGAGTGCACACCACCGGCCGACCGGTGGTGATGCACTCCTCTGTCTCCGGTCGACCGGTGTACACGGGGTTTGACCCTGTTTGGCCTGAAATTGTCGTTTTGACCCCTGTTTTCGGGGAGAACCCAAATTAGCTTCATTTGGGGACTTGGGATGAAAGGATTAGTATCCTTAATCCCTGATTTGATATTTAAAACCCTTGGAATGGAATTTGAACATGAAAAATTGATTGGGGCACACTAATTGGAAAATCTTGGAACATGATTGAGATTGGATTACTTTAGGACTGAGGATTGATCCTAAGGTGTTATCTTGTATCAGTGCTCGCTGTGGATTCAGACTGAAGGGGCTTGAGGAAGCGGAAGCCGGAAAAAGGGCAACGCTAGTCCCAGGTTTGATTGTGCGAGGTAGGATTTCTATCCCTCTTCTTTGTGAGCCTGTTTTCAAAAAGATTTTGGCCTTGAAAATGTTTTAAAGAAAGGGATTGATTTGCGAAAGAAAAACGTTTTAAAAACCATGGCTTGTTAGTTTATGGAAATCCTTGGCTTGTCCTGTCCAGGGAATCCATAGCTTGTCTAGTCATGGAACCTCATGGCTTGTTCAGTCATGGGGCCCGCGGCTTGAGTAGTTCGTGGGGTCATATGAACGATTTCATAATGTTAAACGGATGATTTCTTAAGATAAGAGATCTTGTGAACTGGTAATAGAGTCTATTGTCAGAAGCCTAGATAGGATGCGGAGAGTGCATCCTCGGGGCAGAACCGAAACCGGTCCGGTAGGCGAGGCACTTGGTGAGGTGAGTAATTTGTACTAATTACTCATTCAAGCCTATAAAAGCAGTTAGTTTTGATATGTATTTCCTTTGAGAAAAAGGATGTGAGGTTCCTACATTGCTTCGGGACCGAATGTCTATTTATTTTATTTACGCACTTATTTATTTATTCGTTTATTTAAATTATTTCAAATTATATCCCATTGGGCCTTTCGCTCATGTTTCAAATGTTTAAACCCCTCCCGGGGAGATTCGAGGAGCGGTGCATCGTGGGCGAGTGGTGCTACGGATCGAGCAAGCGAGGATCGAGTTCATCCTCTGAGTTAAAGTGTAAGGAATATGTAAGAACTTGTAATAAATGAGATTTGGATTTACTAGACTGTGGATGATGTCTGTTGTAATGATTATTTACGTAAGCATGTATGTACGATACTGTATGTCCTGTGGGGTGGAGCCCTGTGTGTCAGAGGCTCCTGGATTATATTGTTTATTTATTTATTTTAATGCATTCAGGTGGGGCCCGGTTGGGGAATTCCGCTTTATTAATCCCTAATCGAGTTCCACGTCACCCACCCCGTTTGGGTGGCGTGACAATTTCTTTGTGAATATGACCGTCATTTTGTGCTAAATTGACCGTTTATGAATATCACTTTTAAATGTTAATTAAATTTTAATGTCGTTACTGAGAATGTGCTATTAGCGAGACTGATCAGTAGATTTTGAGTAAAAGATTTGTTTTTATTTTACTAGTTTCCTTTTCTTTGGTTTGCGTGTTCTTTTTGTATTCAACCATTGCTGTATTTGTTTTCTCTCTTTCTCGTGTTCTTTTTTGCTTTGGTCCTCAGTCAAAAAAAAAAAAAAAAAAACCCTTCCTTTTTGGTGTTTGTTTTTAGGTGTGAAACTCGTGTCATAGTTGCTTCCTTTCTGTCAGTTTGTGTATTTTGCTTTCATTTCTTGGTTTTTATATGTACGTGTATTTATTTTCTTTTTGTTTGCTTTGGTTTTTCATTTTAGCCATTTGTGTCCGTTCCTCTACCTTTAATTAATTTCCATATCTTTCCGATTGAAAAAAAAAAAAAGAAGAAAGAGTCAGTTCAGTCATAGGTTACAGTTTTCGTGTCTTTAGTTTCCTTTTTATATTGCTAGAAGATAATTTAGGATTTGATTTTATTGGTAATTTTATTTTTCTTTTTAGTTTTAAAATTGATTGTAGTTTAATTTTGTAATATTTTATTTTTAATAAATTAAGATTTTATTTTATTTCTCCATTTGTATATTTTAATTGTTGATTTTTATATTGTTGTCCTATTTAATTTTTCCTTTTAAATTTTCATTAATTCTTAGGATTATTGTCACGCCCCCCAACCGGGGTGGGTGACGTGGAGCTCGATTAGGAATTAATAAAGCAGATTCCCAACCGGACCCCACACTTGACTGCATTAAAATATAAATAAATTACATAATTCAGGAGCCTCTGACACACAGGGCTCTACCCCACAGGAAATACAGTATCGTACATACATGCACATGTAAATAATCAATTACAACAGACATCATCTACAGTCTAGTAAATCCAAATATTAAATAAATTTACATAACCTTTCTCAATTTCCTTACATTTTGCAACAGAGGATGATCACGATCCTCACTTGGTTGATCCGTAGCACGACTTAGCTACGATGCACCGTTTATCGAGTCTCCTAGGAGGGGTTTAAACATTTGAAACATGAGCGAAAGTCCCAATAGGATATAATTTAAAATACTTAAATAAATGAGTGCGTAATTGAATAAATGAATAAAATAAGACATTCAGTCCCGACAGAACAGCCGGAACCTCACATCCTTTTTCTCAAAAGAAATATAACAGAAACTAACCGTATTACATGCTTCAGTAAGTAATTAGTGCAAATTACTCACCTCACCAAGTGCCTCGCCTACCGGACTGGTTTCGGGTTTTGCCCCCGAGGATGCACTCTCCACATCCTATCTAGGCTTACAGCAATAGACTCTATCACCAGTTCACAAGATTTCTTATCTTAAGAAATCATCCGTTTAACATTATGAAATCGTTCATATAACCCCACGAACTACTCAAGCCGCGGGCCCTATGACTGGACAAGCCATGAGGTTCCATGACTAGACAAGCTATGGATTCTATGGACAGGACAAGCCAAGGATCTCCATAAACTAACAAGCCATGGTTTTTAAAACATTTTTCTTTCGCAAACCAATCCTTTTCTTTAAAACATTTTCAAGGCCAAAATGCTTTTTGAAAACAGGCTCACAAGGAAAAGGGATAGAAATCCTACATCGCACAATCAAACCTGGGACTAGTGTTGCCTTTTCCGGCTTCCGCTTCCTCAATCCCCTTTAATCTGAATCCACAGCGAGCGCTGATACAAAACACCACTTTAGGATCAATCCTCAGTCCTAAAGTAATACAATCTCACTTATATACAAAGATTTTTAATTAGTGTGCCATAATCTATTTTCATATTTCAAATTCCATTCCAAGGGTTTTAAATATCAAATCAGGGATTAAAGATACTAATCCTTTCATCCCAAGTCCCCAAATGAAGCTAATTTGGGTTCTCCCCGAAAACAGGGGTCAAAACAACAATTTCAGGCCAAACAGGGTCAAACCCTGTGTACACCGGTCGACCGGTGACAAAGTAGTGCAACACTATCGGTCGACCGGTAGTGTGCACACCGGTCGACCGGCCAAGTCGACCGGTCAGCCTGCAATCCGGTCGACCGGTGAAATCGACTGCGCGAGAGAACTCACGAAAATTGGTCCAAAAACCTACAAATCCAGTCCCAAATCATAAAATCTTAAGGGACAACCACTAGATCTGGGTTCTAGGTACTAAAACAAGTCCAAAGAACCCAAGATCTCCAATTTCTACTCTAGTTTCACTCAAAATCCATCAAAATCCGTTTTGAACCAAAAGTAGGTTTTTGAATCCGAGAAACTTGAAATTCAAGAGAGGTTCTTTCAGTAATCTTACCTTGAACCATTCTCTTGATGTTGAAAACTCTTTGAAATCACTCTTGGTTCGAATCTGGTCTTGATTTGAGACAAAACGATAGAGAGAGGGAGAAAGAGAGTACGGGAGTGAGAGTGAGAGAGAGAGGAGCGCACGGGAGAGAAAAAGAAAAGGAAGGAAAAGAAAAGGAAAAGAAAGAAAAAAAAAAAAAAGGAAAAGAAAAATAAAAATAAAAAGGAAATTACATGTGCAATATAACAGTCCAGAAATGCGCCCATACACACTTCTGGATTAAAATAAATTACTGTAAATAATTTAAATACCTTGGAATCATTTAAACTCAATTAATTAAATCAGATTAGGCACACTAATAATCTTAATTACCTTAATTAATCTCAATTAATTCCTCAAGGTGTTACAATTATAATTAGGATTGTAATTAATTGAATATTCTTAATCTAGAAATTTCATAATTTGGTAGATTTAGGCCTTTGACTTTAAGAATAGTTTCTATTGATTAGATTTAATTTCATAATTTATTCAATAAAATTTAAAAATTAATTTTAAGAATAATTGTGTGGTTACGTGGAAAGTACAATCTGAGGGAGTTTTGTCTAGGAAAGTTAGTACTTAAGTGGGCCTCGCCCTACCAATCTTTCTTGAGAACCTTGCTCTGTCTAAGAGGCTATTCATTGAGCCAAGAGTTATAGTCTTTTCTGAGAGCACTATCGGTGGTTACAATTTACGTTACTATATAATTATTTTCTTTTGTTTTGATTAAAAAAATTAAAAAAACAAAAAAATTAAAAAAATTAAAAAAAGCCGCTTAGGGTGAATGTATCGGTATAGAGACAAACTAGGGAGATTTGCTCGACGTCTAGACATAGAAACCCCTAGTTAAATTTTATCCGACTCTTTTTCTACACCTTTGTTTTCGCACTTGTCATTGGAATTCGCACTTCAAAATGTATTCGCAATGGCACAACATGAGGAAGTTTAGCAGAGGACGTTGCAAGACTACCTGCACCCAACACGTTCGACCACCGCATTTTGCATCATGTTCGCACTGAATGCACTACCTACGGATTTCAAGCCGGGCATGATTGCACTTCTCCCAACCTTTCACGAGTTAGAGAACGAGAACCCATATGTACACATTTGAGAGTTTAAAGAGGTCGTGGACACGTTCTACAATCGTGATGAGGCTGCAAACACAGTCAGATTGAAGTTTTTCCCTTTTTCTCTGAAAGACAAGGCTAAAAGCTAGCTGTATTCTCTTAGACCTAGGTCTATTAGCCCGTGGGAAGAAATGACGACGACATTCTTCAACAAGTATTTCCCACACCATAAGACCAACAATTTGAAACGACAAATCTTGTCTTTCGCTCAGAAGGAAAATGAAA
Organism: Morus alba; assembly: GCA_012066045.3. Taxonomy (NCBI): domain Eukaryota; kingdom Viridiplantae; phylum Streptophyta; class Magnoliopsida; order Rosales; family Moraceae; genus Morus; species Morus alba. The sequence goes on along the minus strand of CP050231.2, from coordinate 7,190,760 downwards.
CTCTTTATTAAGCTTGTGAGCATTTTAAAGATATGTTATATCTGTATCCCCACCATAGGTATGAAAGTTGGTGCCTCGTAAGCTATTTCTATCATGGCTGAAAAATTTATCAGAATTATTGTATAAGATAAAATTTCTTGAAATCTTTTGTGTTATTAATATGAATATTTCTATGATAAGTACTTGTCGATAATAGTACTAAATAGCAAGTTATAAGTTAAAAATCAGAAAATTCTGAACTACGATGTGGTTATGAATTTTCAAACTATGTTCAAGAAAGAAATATGGAACATTGTGTTAAATCCACAAGTGGGTAAACACATGAATATTAAGGTTAAGAAATGAAAAAGAATTGAAAGACATCAATTCTAGGGTTTTAATTCTAGGGTTTTAGAAACAATGGGAGCGAAAAATGGATGAAAAAAGGGTTTGGAAGGCCGAATCGCATAAATTGGGGTTTTGACTGATTTTAAGTGAACCGAGTCAAAATATGTTGACCAAGAGTCAACCAAAACGTCACTCTCAAAAAGTTAGTCAAGAATGGTAAAAGTTTACTAAGTTGACCAACTGTCTGAAAAACGCAGATAAAACGCACACTAGATAAAAATTAAGTTGAACCAAAATAAGATAATTATTAAATGATCAATGGTTGAGATTAAAAGTAACAAAAGAATGGATGGAGTAGATTTTGACATGTCGAAAGTGAGATGAAGGAGGTGGCTGGCCAAATGCTTCATGGAGAAGGAAAATTTTAACTTTTCTTGCAAAATGGTCATTGGAAAATGTCAAAATTGCATTTTTGGTCCCTTGCATTTGGATGGTTGGTTCATTAAGGAAAAACACAAGGAAATGGTCATTTTTCATGCAAGAAAAATAGAGAGTGTCCAGCAAAAGAGGAAGAAAGGAAAAAATTCACCAAAGTAAGGAAAAGAGTGATTTAAGCAGAAATTGACGAAGTTATTGTCGAATGGCGTCACTGAAATTACTGAGGAATAGTACCGAAGCTTGTTCTTCACTCTTTAAGGTGAGATTTCAAATTTTTCTCTCATTTCTTCACCTTGGCTGCCGTGGAAGTATAGGGAAAGTATGAAGAAAATTTTACTTGAGAATGGTGATTTGCTTGTAATGGTTAAGGAACTTGAAAACTAGTGAATTAAGGATAAATTCTAGGTTATTGAATTTTTGTTTCTAGCAATTCTTGATATGGAGAATTTTTATGAAAATATGAATAAACCCTAGAATTGTGATGTTATTGAGGATTAAATGGAATGAGAAAGAATATGAATTTTATTTGATGGTGGAAACAACAGATAAAATGAGCTAAGGTTAGCTCAAGAAACCTAGAAAAGTAGGTGGAACTTTGTTGAAATTTAGTTTGAGCATTTGAACTAAAACCGGTTTTAATGAGGAATAAGGGATTAAGATGTAAAAATTAAGTTGATTCAATAATTGGTGATGTATAGAAACCTAACATAATGAGAATTCGCAGTTTTGGACCAAAACTGAAAATTAGGCCCATGACTAAGAAAGGTGCACGAGTTTGGTGTACATTGTTGAGATAAGAAATATTTTGGGATTGAATCCAAACATAGGGATTGTAGACCCTTTCAAATTAAAATCTATTGTAATCATTGATCTTAAATATCCGAATCCTTAAAGTAATAGCAAGATATGTTATTAGCATAATGACATAACATGTTAAGAACCCAAGAGTTAAAGTAAAGAAAAAAATTACTCGTATATGAACATAATTTGAAGAGATGATAGTCTAGAAATGAATAATGAATTAGACAATAACTCAACCTATTAGTAGTAGTGTAAGGTTGGCCACTCGCCGCTAGGGTGTGAGTCGTCACATGCCCCGGGGACGCCCCGAGGTGTCTCGGGAGTTTCCTAGTGGTGTCTAAGGGGTGCCCCAGGGGTGTCCTCACGATGCCCCGGGGGTGTCCCGTGGGTGCTCGGGGGGTGTCCCGAGGGTGCCATGAGGTTTCCTGGGGCTTCTCTGAGTGTGCTCTGTGGGTGGACGCCCCAGGGGTTTCTCCCGGTTATGTCCTGGGGGTGCCCCTTAGTGGTGCCCTGAGGGTGTCGAAGGTCTCCCGGGGGGTGTCCCTGGGGTGTGTCGGGGGTAGCCAGGGGTGTCCCGAGGGTGCCTCGGGGATGCCAGGGGGTGTGCCCAGAAGGGCACCCCGCCCCGGTGGCGCCCTGGGGCTCTTTACCGGGTGTCTTCCGGGGGTGCCCTGGTTGTGTCCCGTGCATGCCCCGGGTGTGTCCCGGCGGTGTCTCGAGGGTGTCCTGGGGGTTTTCCGGGGGTGCCCCGAGTGTGGCCCAGGGATGCCCCGTGGGTACCCCGAGTACACCCCAAAGGTGGGCCTGGAGTCTTTCAAGTGTCTCCAGAGGGTTTAACTGGGGATATCCGGGGGGTATCCCCAGTGTTCTCCCTGGGGGTGCCCAAAGAGTGCCCTTGAGGTGTCCTGGGGATGCCCTGGGGTGCCGTGGCGGGGCCCGAGGGTGTCCCAAGTGTGCTGCGGGGGTGTCTCGAGGTGCCCAGTGTGCCCTGAGGGTGTCATAGGGATGTCCCAACTGTTAGTGTCCTAGGGTGTGTCCCTGGGGTGGCTCGAGGTTCTCTCGGGGGTGTCACAAGGGTTCCCTGTTGGTGTCCCGGGGGTTTCTTGGGGGTTTCCTGGGGGTCTCTCTTGGGCATTTTGGGGGTCTCAGGGTGCTCTTGGGGTGAGGTGGGGTGTGTCCTCGCGGTGTCTCGAGGGGTGTCTCTTGTGGGTCTCCTGATGGTGTCCCGTGGGTCACCTGGGGTCTCCCGGGGTGTGCCAAAGGTGTTGGAAAAATAATGGCATCGAGTGCGCAACGGAATTTAAAAATTTTAATCAACGTCAAAGCCAAACAAGAACATGTTCATGATGCTATATAACATAAATACTAAAGATCTAAATCATACCTTTTGAGATTTTAGGAAACAAAGACGTCGACGGATCAAAGCGTTCCAAACAAAGAACCGGAAGAGCCTCAACCAACGGGTCTTCTTTGCTATTCTGTTTCCCCGGTGTGGGTGGGCACACTTCGTTTAATCTCCTCTTGGTATTCTTAATCTCCTTCCAATCACAAGAGAGCCAAAGAAAAATTGTTCTTGATAATTAAACAATTTTTCCTCTTGTCTTATCAATAGCCTCCAAAAGTCTCTCAAGTGATCTAATGAATAATGAGACTTAATAGGCTATTTATATCTTTATTTAGGAAGTCATACTTCCGCAACAATTAGGTTTCCCAAAGATTTAATCGCACTTTTCAGTCGATTTTGCCACATCAAGACGCATTCACGGCGTTACAACCGGTCGACCGGAGGAGAGAAGTTATAACTCACCGGTCGACCGGTCCTTCACAAACCGGTCTACCCACCGGTCGACTGTGGACGGGTCGACTGTGACCGGGTCTACCCACGGGGGAAAGTTGTTTTCCTAGTTTTTCAACATGGGAAACTTGCATAGAGCCCTCGGTTTTGATTCAAACAACCCAATAGAGAAATTGCCCGATCAAAACAGGTCATATAATAGTCTTCCCACATTAAACAACTCTTAAAACAATAATTCAACCAATTTATCTAGAATCAATTTATCAATTAATTCACCCGATAAATCACTCATGAATTAACTTTGAACCTTTTTACGGAAATAACACAAGTTACCAATATGTAGGAAATACACCGTGATCGTTAGGGTGAAATTATGTGAGCTAGCAAAGGGACCCGATGGACATATATAAATCAAGCTCCTATAATCACAACGCTACTTGTAAACCAACAAGTCCGTCTCATGATTATAAAACTCTAGCGCTATTCCACTAAAAGCCTAGAGTGCACTCTCGATTTATATAGCGTATTTACAAAGCTCTAATTAGCTCTAGTCCATGACTCAATATATTAGTATATCATCCCCATAGGATATCCATAATCGACTTGAGGTCAAGTGTTTTACCTTCCCGATTACATTTATCTTATGTTCCATTATCAAACCATTGGAAAAATACTATTCATACTATTACAAACAAAGAAACCATTAGATAAACAGAGTAGTCTAATAGGGGTCGTATTTTCCAATCGATAATGCATAAGAGGATATCATTGACTCTTTGTAGGAGCTATGGATTCCACTATCTATGGGAGTCATATCCCCAATGCACCGCAAGCGTACCTTTACATAATGTCGGGATGTCTCCCTTTAGTACATCAAAGGATACAAGTCAAGTATACGGGTTCATCATCCATCTCGAGGATTAAGATGACAACATATAATTCGTCAAAAGTGAATTGTTTTATTCAAACAGAATTATTAATTAAAACAATTCATCTTTGGTCCGATCCAATATAGATTTCACCATTAGAAACTATATCAATGTCTCTACCCATGGAGTCCCACCTCCGACGACCAAGACAAGCCGTCTCCGTTGGGAAGTAGACAACATAACAATCTTAACATGAATAAGGCGCCCAACTTTATTCCCTCGATTGTGGATCATAAGATTTAGACTATCATCTTTAGATTCTTGTCTTCCGCATGTTCTTCACATTACATGCATGATCTAAAGATTTAGAATGACAGTCTCAGACTTTTTGTTTGCTTATCATACATTCAACTATTATGAACATAAAGAGGACAATACATAGATATATGAAATAAACAAATCTTTATTAATAGTCAAAATGTCTCGAAGAAAATTGTTACATTTATTCCTAAGGGCATAAACGCTAACAAAAGGTGCCTAGGGATCTCCTGGGGGTGCCTTGTGTGTGTCCCGGGGGTGCCCCTAGGGTCTCTTGGTGGTGCCCCGGGGGTTGTCCCGATGATGCATATGGCAATCAAAGTTTAGAGGCAACTTAAGAGGAGTGGAACACGACCACGACCAGCCCCTCAAAATCTGAATGGAACAACACCTTGGGGGCCAATCTACCCAAAGAATGAAGAAAACCCTTCCACCTTCAAGGCCAAACCTTTGTACGAACCAACCCCTAAGACCATGGCTTTTCAAGGTAAAACAGCCCCTAATACTTCTCGTTCTAGTGAGATTAAATGTTTCAAATGTAAGGGAGGAGGACACATAGCAAGGCAATGTCCAAACAAGCGACTTATAGTGATCCGGGATAATGGAGAAATTGATTCGAAAGATGAAGATGATCTTGAGGATATGCCACTATTAGAAGATGCTCCTATAGGAGAAGAGGAAATCAGGGCAGAACATGGTGAGATGCTTGGGTTAGTTGCACGTCGAGCCTTAAACATGCAAGCTAAAGAAGGGGAAGAAGAGGTACAATGGGAGAACATATTTCACACTCGTTGCCACGTGACAGACAAGGTATGTGGTGTTATTATCGATGGCGATAGTTGCACTAACGTTGCTAGTACTTCTATGGTTGAAAAGCTAGGGCTCACAACACTTAAGCACCCTCCCTACAAGCTACAATGGTTGAACAACAGTAGTGAAGTGAGGGCTACAAAGCAGGTGGTAGTACCGTTTCGAATCAGTAAGTATAAGGATGAAGTATTGTGCGACGTGGTACAATGCATGCAGGGCACCTCCTTTTTGGAAGACCATAGCAATTTGAAAGGCATGTGGAACACGACGACTTCACTAACAAGTACTCATTCACACACAACCAACGGACTATCACTCTAGCTCCGTTGACACCAAAACTTGAGTGCATCCGAGCATAGTGAGAGTGAGGAAAAAGAGAAGAGTACGGCCAAGGAGGTAAAACCCGAGAGAAAACAAAGAAATTTCTATGCACAAACAAGTGAGGTTAAGAGAACATTGTTTTCAAAACGGCCGGTGATGGTACTCATGCGGGATAATGGTAACAAGAAGGCAAAATTTGTGAAACAACTCAATGAGAGGGCACGGTTGGTTTTTGAGCCTGGAGATTGGGTGTGGTTACACATAAGGAAGGAAAGATTTTCGGCACAACGACATTCTAAGTTACCGCCCAGAAAAGATGGAGCTTGTCAAGTGCTAGAATGGATCAATGATTTGAGGACAAATCCTTTTCAAGAGGAGGGGAATGATGAGAACATCAGGGATAGAAGGAATACTCAATCGAAGTCGATCTGGAAGAAATCCATTCAGACTACACGTCCATTAAGCCATTACACGGCCAATTCGCATGTCATTTCAAGACACACGTGTTAGGCGCAATACCAAGAGGATTAGGCACAATTTTCACAAGGGATCAAGTCAAATTGCGGATAAAGACTTGATTTTATTATCATTCTATCTTTTTAGATTTAGGTTTTAGTTTAAACATTTAAATTGCATAAATAGGCGTTTTCAAGGAAGAGATTAAAGTCAAATTCGGATTCCTTCCCTAGGAGTTATCTTTAGGTATTTAGAAGGAAGGAGTTGGAGTCAAATTCGGACTCCTTCCCTAGGATAAACTTTTAGGCGTGCTTTATCTTGTTTTTAGGTTTATCTTCATTTAGATGTCTACCTCATTAAGAGTAGAATATGACTTTTACAATTTTTAAACTCTTGATCTTTTTTTGGGATATTTAAGGTTGAAATTCGATTAATAAAATAGTTTTGATGTTTATTTACATTGTGAGATATTCTTCTTGAATTCTTGAAGAAACTATTCTGAACTTATCAAGGTTTTCTTGTGGCGTTCACTCCGACTTATCAAACGGATTTTCCATACTCGTTTGTGGCATCTTCACCATATCAAAAGCTCTTTAAAAATAATCACATCTAACTTTTAAAAAAAAAATTTATATAAAATTATATCTCAACTATCTCAACTTAAATTAAAAATTTAAATTAACGAATTAAGTGTAAATCACCATTTGTCTCCTTTACTCTATTTCTTATTGGGCAATAAAGATAAAAGTCAGGTTCTCAGATGCTTTGGTGAAGGTGGAAATTCTCAGAGCAAGTTATGGGGCTCTCACCAGGCCATGACCCTCACATGGGCCCCGTTGAATTCATGGGCCCCATTGGGCTTGTGAAATGTCTGGTCTGACATGCTAAACAATGAAGAGAAATTCCCTCGTCGTGCGTTGTTTTTCTTCCAATTGTTTATTAATGGTGTCCAATCCCCCTTTTTTTTTTCTTTGTTTAAATTATTGTAATTCGCCCTGATACTATTTTATTTTGTTATGTGTAGTAGTAGCATTTTTACCTAATTACCTCCGATTAGTTAATAATGTATATTATTCTATTAAAAATTTTAAGAGAAGTGAATGAGAATGTTTTGCTTGCAAAATGTTATGAAGCTTTGAGGCTTTCGTCAAAATCAAAATAACAAAAATCAAAATGTTACCTACTAAAATATTTAAGGTCCAACCATGCAAAAAAAAAAAAAAAAATAAATAAATTTTTAGGGATGCAAAACTACTCTAATTAAAAACCCATTTAATTAAAAAAGCTTATTAATAAAGTAGTTTTTTTTTTTTTTCCGAGAATTTATGAATAAAGTAGTTATGGCACCGACCATGTATATTATACTCATTGATATATACAATAATACAAGTTACAACCAAGATTTGGACACGACAATTTTTTTATTCTTTTATCGTATTTTATTTCTTCGAGCAGGGCAATCTTGTTTTCACTAACGAATTAATTAATAAAGTCCGTTCATTTTACTAATGTGAGTTTTATTACAGTAAAAATTTTTTATTACAATAAAATAATTTTATATAAAATTACATTTTAATTCGAATTAAAAATTTACATCAGTAAAATAAACATGTCCTAAAGTTATAAAGATTTTGGAGGTTGTCCATCCAACAAAAAGTCAAAAATACCCCTCAGCCTCTCACTCACAACGAACGGCTTTTTCCGTAGTTGTAGTTCTCTAATAAATTGAAGGGTATTATAGTCATAACATTTTTCTCCGCTACCTGAGCGGGTCGTAACACGTCACTTTAACCATTTGTCATTTTCAGGTTCTCCAAAAAAGCTCTCTCTCTCTCTTCAAAAAAAAAAAAAAAAAAAAAAAACAAAAAGAGAGCTCTCTATATTTCCCTGTCTCTATTAATTTTTTTTGAAATATATTGGATACACCTCCCTTTCTGCGTCCTTAACGTTCTTCTCTGGAAGCAAAAGCACTGGGGAAGAACAACAAATGAAGACAGAGAGAGAGAAAGAGAGAGAGAGAGAGAGAGAGGAGGAAGAAGAAGATTTTGGTGAATGATAACAATGCTTGATTCTCGGTGTTTCTTATAAAGAATCAAATCAAAATAAAAAAGAAAATACTTTTTTATATTGGGTTTTTTTGGGGTCTTTATTTATTATTTTTGGAGAGCTTTAATGGGCAATTGCTTGCAAGGTCGTCTTTCCAAGGTCGATAACTCTCTCAGCTCTCGCACTAGCATTTCTGGTAACACTTTCTCTCACCTTCTTCTCCTCCATTTTTCGTTGCATTTTTTTTTTTTTGGTTAGGAATGACCAAGTTGTTGTGGATGAATCGTTAATGGTTTCTATAGCTTTTTTGTTGTTTTTTGCCTTATGGAACAAAATGGCGTTTTGATGAAAAGTGGGTTTCCTTTTTTTTTTTTTTTTTTTTTTTTTATTTTTTATTTTTCATTAATGCTTACTTAACAGTGAAAGTTGTATTCTATTTTCTTTTTCTGCGTTGGTTGTTTTTGAACTTTGTTTCCATCTTCTCATTCTTTTTTTTCCCCACTTTTTGCTCAATTCTTATCATGCTTTAAGCATTTTTCTTTAACAAGCTTTGAACTTTTTTGGTCTAATTCCTTATTCATATGATTGTTATAGACATAAAGGCATAACCTTTAGTGGCCCAAGTATTTGTTCTGTTCCTTCAAAATGTATTTTTGTTCACTGCTTTACGGGAAAGTAATCTTCTGGAGCATAAGTTGACTGTTGAGACATAGATTTTTTTCTTTTTATTTTTGCAGCATTTAATGCTTTGGATTTTTGTGATAATTTCCTTCTGGTTTGGTTGCTTGTAGTTTGTAGAGAAAGCACGTAAATTATATTTACTTTTATTTTTTATGTGCTTGGAACTTTCATTCAATTTTTTGCATTTATGGGTTTATAGTGATGTTACAGAATTTGAAAAATGCCATATCTCAGTCAAGTGTATAATTTGCTTCAATGCCAGTTTCTCTGTTTTACGTTTTTTCACTGCAGTGGATTTCCAATTTTTTGGTATGCATTTAGTCCTTGTTCGTTTTTTTTTTTTTTTTTTTTTTTTTTTTTTGTTTGTTTTATGGAAAATTGATTTGAAATGTTGGTTTCACTTCATTTATCAATGCTTTCTGAGGCATGAGGTATTACTCAATTTTTTAAATGGCTGCAAATTTATTCAATTGGAAACTTCACATTCTATTATTTGGCTAAAAACTGACTCACCATTCATTTTTACACAAGTACACTCTTACAATGTGAAGAATAGTACATTAATCATGATGAATTGGTGCGTTGCTCAATCTAGTTGATGATTATGAAACACATTCATAATTCTGTCGGCAGATTTCTCTCATGAAAAGGTTGATTGAAAAGGTAAATAGGCATTCATTATGTTTTTAAGCGTAAAAGTTTTATTATGGTTGTCGTGATTGGATGTTGAGAGTGATAGGATTTTGGTCCTTGGTGGTGGTCCTAAATGTCGTACACGACTAGTTACCACCTTCCTTGGATTATTGTGGTTTCTAGGATAGGACAGGACTGTCTAATGTTCATTCCCAAAAGAAATTGAAAAAAGAAAAGTAAAGCAGATACTTGAAAGACATAGGTACAAAGACATAGATGACGGTGGTTCTTGAAACTGAAACCACGGTAGTTGTAACAAATAAACAAATGGAGAAATGACTTTCTTTCAAAATTATAAAGATAGGAATTAGAAGGAAACAATAATGTCGATCATAACATTGGTGTAGTGGACTGTTTATTGTTTGCATCTGGCATAGTAGCCTTGCGGAACTAGGAGTTTTCCAACTGAACCGGACGGAGAAAGGACGAGATGTCTTAATTCCCCAGGGTGCGGTACACAGCCAAACGCAACAAAAACCGGAAATGCTCAGAGAAAAATTTGGATTATTGAATATTCTATTGTCTGCCCAAAAGGGAAAGCAAAACTTGCCTTCAAAGGCTACAGCAAGAAACAACAGATACAACTCTTAACAAGGAAACGATAGCAAAGTCAACTAAATAACAATAATAATAAAAGCTGGTAAACGACAAGTTGCAAGGAAGAGCTACTAAACAACGACAATAAACAAAGGGATAGAAGCTGCTGCATCAGCATCACTGGTTGTTTGTACTGATGCAAATAGAAGTAAAGGTGGTAGTGATTACTTAGGAAGGAGAAATTGTTCATCGTAACTGTCTTGGTTTGACCAAAATGGGAAAGAGGTGGGAGGGTCATAATCGTGTTAAGGTTCGAAATTTTACATTTTATCTTTCAAAAATAGAAAGTGGCAGTCAAGGAGCTATGCTACAATGCTAAAGTTACTTGTGAAAATCAAGTTGAACCATGTGGAGATAAGCCTCGGATACTTTCGGTACCCTAAGTCTTTGACACAACTTGATCCCCTAAGAATGAGATTGATGAAACCCAGTTGCTTTTCTATAAACATATAACTAACCAAGTAATCATGGCTGCATTTTTAGAATGTTCTTTGTTGCGAGAATCTAATGCTTATGGCCAAGGTAGGAACAGCATTACTAGGCGGCAACAACATCGACAACCGTAAAAATGCTTAAGGCAAGGATCACTAGAGAATGCAAATAATGATAGTCGAGTCATTGCAGGGGTTGCACGAATGACAACGTGATGGAAATCACGGATTTGATTTAATTTCTTGGCTTTTATGGATGCTTTCATGCTGTGCATTGCAAGTTCAAAAGTAAATTCTTTGCATTAGACAGAAGGGTTTTGGAGAAATTATTTGTTTAAAAATTTTACTGTTGAATATATTACTATGATATTGTTATGATTTTCAAGCACTTACTGAAACATCTTTGATGCTCATCACAAGTCTTTATATAATTGTGTTACTTTACTTCGTGAATTTTCTATGCATTGGCCGCTTTGTAAGCGAAGAATTCTCCATTAAACTTAAAAATGATAATGTGATGGTAGTATGAAGGTGCTTTGCAAGTGACATAGCAAGTTTCTCATGCATTTTTCTTGCATGTTTTTCTTTGGAAAAACATAAAGATGCATTAATTTGACGTTGAGGAATGAACAGGAACAAAAAATAGCATAAGGCACTCAAAGAAGGAATTTTGGAGGACATGCATACAAATTCGGAAAAGTAAAAGATATATAGGAAGTCAAAATATCATTATAATTTTAGTGAGAGTTGATTTTCAAAGATCTGAGCCTAAATCTATGCTATCAAAATGATTAGTCTAATGTGATCTCTAGTAAAGGTTTACCAGTAAAAGCTAAGAAGATCGACTCCTTATGCCTTTCTTTGCCTCGTAGCATGTAGGCCTTGTTGTTGCCAGATCTCTGAGACTATTTGGAAAGGTTTGGGAACCTTAACTTGACTAAGATGCATAGGATAACGACAAGCCAAGACAAAATGATTAGAAGGAAATTATTGGAATTTTTCCTCTAAGCTAGGAGTTTCAATGCAAGGTCCCTAACTTCCATTAAAGAGGATCAGTTCAAAAAGGTTATTTTCTTAAATAAGTTTGAATTGCAAGAAAATCTTTTTTGAAAATGGTTATCTAAAATTCATCTACGTAGCATGGGTGATTTTAATTTATGTCTTTTTTTTTTATTTTTTATTTTTATTGATGATCAACGTGAGCTAGTCTCATGGACGTAGGTTAGAATCTGTTAAGATCCTGGTTGAGTCCCACATTGTTAAAATATGGGCTTAGCATGTGGGTTTATAACCACTTGGACACCCTCTCCTTACAAGTTAACTTTCGGGGATGAGTTATACCCAAGGGCTATAACAATTGGTATCAGAGCATGCTCCTTCTCAGGCCCACGTTGCGAAAGGGGCGACCTGGAAAGGCCAGAGTGGGCCTTCCAAAGTGGGCCGCTGTGGACGTTAGTGTCGGAAGCGTGGTGGTATGTTAGGATTCTGGTTGAGTTCCACATTACTAAAGTATGGGCTTAGCATGTGGGTTTATAACCAATTGGACACCCTCTCCCTAAAATTGGGGATGAGTTCTACTCAAGGGTTATAACAGAATCTTATTTGAAAATGGTTATCTAAAATTCATCTACGTAGCATGGGTGATTTTATTTCATGTCTTTTTTTTTTTTTTTTTTTTTTTTCCTTCTTGATGATCAACGTGAGCAAGTCTCATGGACGTAGGTTACGGTTGTGGAGTACTCTTGAAGAAGAAGCAATGACAATATCTGGGGAATATGCATTAGGCTCAAATTCAATTTTATGTCCTTAAATAAGTGTGAATATCAAGAAATTCTTCCTAGAAGGCGATTTTATCACCTTCCTATATGGGAGACTTACATGCGTTGATGTTAAAGGTCAACAACATGAACAAGTCTCGTGTATGCAGGACACAGTTCTTGAGCTGTTGTTGGAGAGGAAACAATCGTGTTCTAGGAATAATCATTAGCTGACTTTGTGCAGATTCAGTGTTATTTCCTTAAATAACTACAACTATGTAGAAAATATTCCTAAAACATGATTTTATCACCTTCCTATATGGAGCATGTGAGACTTTAAATGCATGCCTTCATGTTAGTGGTCATGATGACTAAGTTGCATGGAGGTAGGTCTCCGGTCGTGAATTACTCTTGGAGAAGAAGCAATCGTTGTTGGGGAATGAGCACAGCTAACTTTACTTATTTGGTGTCATTTCCTTTTAAAAATATGGATGTCAAGCAAATCTTTCTAGAATATGATTTTATCAGCTTCCTATATGGAATACGGGAGGCCTTAAATGCATATCTTGGTGTTAATGGCCAATGTAAACAAGTCTCGTGGAGGTAGGTCGCGGAACTTGAACTATTCCTAAAGAAGAAGCAATCATGGTTATAGGGAATAGGTAGTAGCAACTTTGTGCAAATTCAATGTTATTTCCTTAAATGAGTATGGATATTAAGAAAACTTCTTAGAACATGATTTTAAATGCATGTCTTGGTGTTAATGGTCAACATAAACAAGTCTCATGGATGTAGGTCACAGGTTGTGACCTATTCTTGGAGAAGAAGCCTTTGTGGTTCTCGGGTATAAGCATTAGCCTACTTTGTGAAAATTCAATGTTAATTTCCTTGAATATGGATATCAAGAAAATCTTACTAGAACATGATTTTATCATCTTCCTGTACGGAGTATGGGAGACTTTAAATGCATGTCTTAGTATTAATGGCAACGTAAACAAGTCTCCTGGAGTTAGGTCGCAGATCTTGAACTATTCCTAGAGAGGAAGCAATGGTGGTATTTGGGGAATAGCTTAATAGGAGTTAACTTTGCTCTAGAAGGCGTGGTAATGCACAAGACGCATGCGTTTTCAAGAATGATTGGGAATAAAGCATTTTGGGTTAGTGTTTGGCCAACACCACTCACATATTTTTAGTGGTGAAGTACCGTAAGAAATTCAAATGCTGGACTCGAAGTTAATTGATTGAGAAGATATTGTAGGTTTCAGGGCAGAAAAGAAAGTATTTCTAATTGATTATTTTTTGTACAACGGTTACAATATTTATAGGAAAATCATCCTACAGAATAGAGAAAGTAAATCCCTTGATTGAGGGAGATCCTTATCTCAAGGAATCTCTTAAAAATTGAAAGAATAAACTACTTTCTTAATTTATCTCTATGCCCTTATTAACCGGATTGATGCATATCTGTCATGCCCAACTTACTAATGAGAAACTTGAAGTTTGGTTTGAACAATCCTTTAGTAAGAACATCAGCCACTTATTGTGAGGTTGGAACAAATGGCATACATGTGGCTCCAGCTTCAATCTTTTTCTTTATAAAGTGCCGGTCAATCTCAACATGTTTTGTTCTGTCATGTTGGACTAGATTGTGGGCAATGCTGATTGCTGCCTTGTTGTCACAATACAGCTTCATAGGCATAATCACAGGTTTTCTCAATTCCTCCAGAATCCATTTGAGCCATATCCTCTCACATATCCCTTGTGCCATTAATCTATATTCTGCTTCTGCACTACTTCGGGCCACTACGTTTTGTTTCTTACTCCACCACGTTTCTAAGTTTCCCCACACAAACGTACAATAGCTAGATGTGGATCTTCTATATGATGTAGACCCTGCCCAATCTGCATCTGTATAAGCTTCAATACCTCATTGTTCATGCTTCTCAAAAAACAATCCTTTTCCCGGTGAATTCTTCAAGAACCTTAGGATGCGGTAGGCTACTTCTAGATGTTCTTCATGAGGAAAGTGCATGAACTGGCTTACTAGGTTGACAACGAATGCTATGTCTGGTCGTGTATGTGACAGGTAGACTAGCTTCCCAACTAGTTTATGGTGTTGTGCCGTATCCACTGATCTTCCCTCTTTGTTTCCAAACTTCTTATTCGGATCAATTGGCGTTTCTGCAGGACGACATCCACTCTCTTTAAGTAGATCAATCACGTACTTCCTTTGTGAAACTGCAATCCCCTTTCTTGATCGGGATACTTCCATACCAAGAAAATATTTTAGTGAGCCTAGATCTTTAATCTTGAATTCAGAAGCCAGACTCTGCTTTAGGTGATTCATCTCAGCAGTATCATCCCCAGTAAGAATGATTTCATCAACATACACTATGAGGACAGGTTTTAGAGTGCCTTGTGAACATAGTATGGTCTGCTTGCCCCTGGTCATGTCCCTGTCTCTTTACAAATTGAGTAAATCTCTCGAACCACGCTCTTAGAGATTGTTTTAAACCATATAAGGACTTTTTCAACTTGCATACCCGGTTTCCATATTTTTCCTCAAACCCTGGAGTTGGATCCATGTAGACTTCTTCATCCAAATCACCATTAAGAAAAGTATTCTTCACATCTAGTTGTTGTAGTGGCCAGTCTAAGTTACCTGCGAGTGTTAGGAGTATCCTGATAGTATTGAGCTTTGCCACTGGAGCAAAGGTTTCAAGGTAGCCAATCCCTTACGTTTGAGTAAACCCTTTGGCTACTAAATGTGCCTTATATCTCTCCAAAGATCCATCTGATTTGTATTTTGTTATGAACACCCATTTGCAGCCAACAGTCTTCTTTTCTTTCAACAGTTTTGTCACTTCCCAAGTTCCATTCTTTTCAACGGCCTTCATTTCTTCAAGAACAACCTCCTTCCTTTCAGGAACCTTTAGAGCATCATGCACATTCTTTGGAGTCTTCACACTAGACAACTGAGAGGTAAATGCAGAAAAAATAGGTGACAGCTTTTTGTTAGACACAAAGCTAAACATGGGATATTTTACACAACTTTTGACCCGTTTGCGTTTAGCAATGGGGATATCAAGCTCAGGTATATTGGGCTCGGATTCGGGATTAGACAAGTTTGTGTGGATAGGTATTGTGTGAGGATTACCTAGAGCAGAGTTGGGGATGTCCTGTGATGAAGGATCCGGACTGATCAATGGTTCAGGCTCTTGGCAGTGTTGGTTAGTTTCAGTCTCTACTCCTTGCTTTCGGTTCTTCCTCCTGTAAACCAATAGTTTTTTTTGTTCTTGTTTGTTCCCTATTTGCATCTTTATTAATGTTATGAGATGATTCTATGGACTCAGAGTTCAAGTTTTCATTATTTAAGTCACTCAAATCCATATTTATTAGGAAATTTGGGCTCTTTGTTATAGGTTGGATAGTTTCACTTAGGACAATTGCAGTTTCTATTTCAAAATTTCAATCTTCATTTACTCTCTCCCCTTGAAGATGAGTGCCAAAAAATGATTGAGACTCAAAGAAGGTAACATCCATTGTGACAAACATTTTGTGAGATTTTATGTCATAGCTTATACCCCTTTTTGTTCGGAGCATATCCTACAAATATACACTTCTTGGTGCGAGGATCTAACTTTCCCCTATTTTGATTGTGAATATGAACGAATGCATTACACCCAAACACTCTCAGGGGTAAGTCTGTTGTCAACTTAGAGGTAGGAAATGTATTCTTGAAGGCATTTAGAGGTGTTTGATAATTAGAACTTTGGTAGGCATGAGATTTATTAGGTATGTTGCAGTTAGGAGTGCCTCTCCCCAAACGTACTTAGGAACACCATTAGTAAATAATAATGCTCTAGTGACTTCTAGGAAGTGTTTATTTTTTCTTTTTGCTATCCCATTTTGTTGGGGTGTATCTGAACATGAACTTTGACGTATTATGCCCTTTTTTGAAAAATATTCCCCTAGGACTTCATTAAAGTATTCTCTACCATTATCACTCCTAAACACCTTTATTTTTTCTTGAAATTGTGTTTCAATCATTGCATAAAATACCTGAAAAATCTCTTTTACTTCGGACATGTCCCTTAATAAATATACCCAAGTGAGTCGTGTGTGATCATCTATAAAGCTAACAAACTATTTTTTTTTCATACATTGTTGAGGTTCTAGATGGTCCCTAAACATCACTATGAATTAGCAGAAACAGTTTTGATGCTTGATATGGTCTAGGAGGAAAGAAAGAATGATGGTGCTTAGCTAGTAAAATCTCACATTTAAACGAAGATGGACTTTTATTTCTAAATAAATCAGGTAGCAAATTTTTTAAGTAATAAAAAATTGGATGCCCTAATCTATAATGCCAAAGCATAACATCATTAGAAACAAAAATAGAGTTTAGATAGGAACTTTGAACTTGGTGTCCTGAGTCGGTTCCATCTTCAAGAAAATCGTCCTCCCCGAGACCATGTCCTGAAACTCACACCAAGAGGAGTAAAAAATAACAAGACAATTAAGGGAATTTGTTATCTGACTAATAGACACAAGGTTACAAGAGAGTTTAGGAACACGAAGTACATCATGCAAGATTATAGAATTGGAAATTTTAACTGTCCCTATTCTAGCAATTGCGGAGAGGGAATCATTAGCTATTCTAATCTTTTTATTCCCTACACATGGGGTACAAGTTGAAAAAAATTGAGAGCAACGTGTCATGTGATCAGGGACTCCAGAATCTATGATCCAGGAGCTATTTTCTTTAGGGTTGACACTGAGAAATGCTGAGACAAGATTACCTGTTTGGACAAAGGAACATGAAGAGGTTGATTGGTTTACTTGGAATTATGAAGACTGAAAAAACTTGTGCAGTTGCTCCAATTGCTTCTTCGTGAAAGGCGGCCCTTCAGGAGTACTCTGCTGTCCCTGATCTTCACTGGTTGCCTGAGCTGAGAAGCCTTTGTTATCAGCATTCTTCTTCTTCCAGTTGTGCGGTTTTCCATGAATCTTCCAGCAGCTTTCACATGTATGCTAGTGCTTCTTGCAATGATCACACCAATGCTTCTTTTTCCTGTCATTTTCTGATTCTTTCGTCATTGACACAAGGGCAGAATTGTCAGTCACAGCAGTCACAGGTTTGTTATCTTCTTCAGTTTTCAACATGACCTTCCTCCTAGTCTCCTCTCTCTTAATTTCAGAAAAGGCCTCCCGAAGAGTTGGTAGAGAGTTTTTTTCGAGGATCCTAGACCTAATCTCATCAAAGACTCGATCCAAACCACCCAAAAATAGGTACACATGATCACTCACTTATTTTTTCATGAATCTCACGCTATCAGTTGGACAGTCCCACTCAGCATTGTAACATTGATCTAACTATTGCCATAGGGAAACCATCTCATTATAATAAATTGTAACCTCATGCTCACTCTGTTTGAGTTTCCACAACTTGGTTTTCAATTCAAAAATTTGTGAAGAATTTTCAAGATCAGAATAAGTCACTCGCATCCAATACATCTTTTGCAGTAGAAAGAAAAATGTAGGGTTTACCTATGGTCGGTTCCATAGAGTTGATCAGCTAGGTAGTGACTAGGGAGTTTTCTAATCTCCATGCTTTCAATTTCGGATCTCCATCTCCAGGTTTCTTCACTTCTCCATTCAGATGACTGAGTTTCCCTCTTCCGTCTATGGCCAGCTTCAACGATTGTGCCCATTCTAGGTAGTTTTTCCCGTTCAATTTGTGGAGAGTCAATTGGAATGAAAAATGAGAGGAGTCTCCCCCTTGAGCCATGGTGGTTCAATCTGGTTCACCACGATTAGGGCCTTCTGCCCTAGACGATGCCGAGGATCTTCCTTCTTTTGTAATGGCCATTTCAGCCATCAATTGAGGAGATTATTTTTGGCTCTGATACCATCTAGGTTTTAGGGCAGAAAAGAAAGTATTTCTCATTGATTATTTTATGTACAAGGGTTACAATATTTATAGGAAAACCATCCCATGGAATAGGGAAAGTAAATCCCTTGATTGAGGGAGATCCTTATCTCAAGGAATCTCTTTAAAAATTAAAAGAATAAACTACTTTCCTAATTTATGTCTATGCCCTTATTAACCGGGTTGGTACTTATCTGGTCCATTCTACTTTCCTAATTTCTACAGATATTGCTCCACAATATCATCAGTACGTTTTTTATTTTTCTTTCTTGATATCCTTGAAAATTAGCAAACTTATTCAAGTCCAGAGCCTTCGCTAAATCCTATAGCCTAGAACAAGCATGAAACTTGAGAACATGGCTGTATGGTAGATGAAGAATCAATTGCTACCTACAAGAATGATAAATGCTACTTCATGTCAATGACACTATAGGTCTTGATTCTTGCTGCGCTCTCATTGAATTTCGAATGGACTTAGCTTGTAGAATAGTTTGCAAAATTGGAGTTAGTAATAGGATGTCTTTCTAGCATGTTTCTAATTGTTTTTGTGCCTTTGTGAAAGACAAAATATGTTGTGTATTGATGACAACCTGACACTATGATAATTCTCAAGAGAAGTGCGAATAGGATCTGAACTCAACGAGGGGGATGATCGGAACTAGTCCTTGTATTGTTTGGTTGTCCTAAAGGGGAAAGCTATGCAATTAATTAAAGAGACTATATATGCCTCTTATACCAATTGTGCCTATACCTTACTCATTTCTCGTGTCTGAGTTGGTGAAATGTCTTTTTATAGCAAGATATCTCTATAATTATTAGTATGGTATCTCATCATCATGCAGTGCGTATTAGCCGTACCCTCTTTATTGCTTGCATTTGAGGTCTTATTTTTGTTTCTGGTCTTCCCAATTGCCTATTTCTACTTAATATTAATTATCAATTGTTAATTAATACATATCATTAATTGTTAACGTGTTGCAGGAGCCAATATTGCCTATAAGAGTAGCCATTCTTCGGCTCTTTCAAGCCTGACGGTTCCAACACACAGTGAAAGGTCTGCATCTGGAAGTCTTGCTACTCCGAGATCTGAAGACGAAATACTGTCATCCTCACATCTAAAAGCATTCACATTAAGTGAACTAAAGAATGCTACGCGAAATTTCAGGACAGACCACCTCATTGGTGAAGGAGGTTTCGGTTATGTTTACAAAGGGTGGATTGATATGCAGACTCTCGGCGCTGCAAGGGCTGGAAGTGGAATGGTGGTTGCTGTTAAGAAGCTGAAACCTAATGGCCTTCAGGGCCATAAGGAATGGCTGGTAAGGGAAAGTTTTCCTTCATTATTGTTGACCTTCACTTTTAAGTTTTCATTTGACACTGAATTTTTGAAGTCTTATGCTTTAGAAACTGATCAGTAAATTAACATCTTTTCCTTAAAAATATTTGGTTTATTCTCTGGTTGCAGTCTGAGGTGAATTATCTTGGTCAACTACATCATCAAAATCTTGTCAAACTTATTGGATACTGCTTGGATGGGGATAATCGGCTTTTGGTTTATGAATACATGCCTAAAGGCAGCTTGGAGAATCATCTGTTTCGGAGTATGCCAAGTTTCCTTTTTTTTTTTCCACCTTCTTATCAAAGGAACAGTTTATATCTGGTTTTAATTTTATGCTCGTATTCCTAACCTAGTTAACACTTTGTCAAAATCAATCAATTAGCTAACGATCTAGTATTTTAAACTATAGGGGTGTTCGGGAGATGTATTCAAACATCTGGTTTTGATTTTGCTACTGTGTTTTTCATCTTACAAAGAATTTGAATTTAAAAATTTCTTCTCTCACAATTTTGTGAGCCAATGAATCAAAATTACTGACTTGAACGCGCAAACCAAACGGACCCTATAAGATTGCTAGTTCTTACTGCAGAGAAAGATCTTAATTTTCACGTAACTTATAACTAACTTGTTTGCAGGAAATGCTAGGCCACTCTCTTGGGCAATAAGGATTAGAATTGCCATAGATGCAGCTCGAGGGCTCTCCTTCCTGCATAATTCTAAAGAACAAGTTATCTATCGCGATTTCAAGGCTTCCAACATCTTACTGGATTCGGTGTGTATCATCAAGTTATGACACTAGCACTGCTTTCATCTTGATGTGCATATGAAACTGCCTTACAAGTCCATATATTTGTATAATATAAGGTTTACCATAATTGTCTCACTTCTTCAGGAATTTAATGCAAAACTTTCGGACTTTGGTTTGGCAAAAGCAGGCCCAACTGGTGACCGTACTCATGTGTCCACTCAAGTCATGGGTACTCAAGGATATGCTGCCCCTGAATATATGTCTACAGGTTTGTTTATTTATTTATTTTTTTTTGTGGAATTATGCCTGAAGTCTGCACACTGGCATTGTTACGTAATTAGTTGCTTTAATACTTGAGTATGACATTAGGTCACTATCCTGATTAGGAGCTTTTAGGTGTTTACGTTGGTTCCCTTATTTTGGATCTGCTTCAACAGGTCGACTAACTGCAAAGTGCGACGTCTATAGCTTCGGGGTTGTGCTGCTGGAATTGCTTTCAGGATGTCGTGCTGTTGACAAAACAAAAGTTGGAGTGGAGCAGTATCTGGTGGATTGGGCAAAACCTTACTTGAGTAACAGGCGTAAATTGTTCCGGGTTATGGACACCAAGTTGGAGGGCCAATATTCTCAACGAGGAGCTTTAAGGGTTGCTGTCCTTGCTTTGCAGTGCATTAGTGAGGCCAAGCACCGGCCAAACATGTCCGAGGTTCTGCAGGCCTTGGAACAGGTCTCGACTTCCAGAAAAGCACGGAGCCCATCCCATCCATAGCACTCACCGTGCCAAAGTCCAATGCCCAAGTCCCCATTAAGACACAGCTATCATCCTTCACCTGTTAACATGAGTCCAAGAGGATCCCCAATGCCTCCCTACGTGAAAACCCCGCTCGTGAAATTTCCCCGAGGACGTTTTGCGGAGAACGGCGGTGGAGATGGACTTCCCGCCCAAGAGGGTACCCCGGTGTAATTCCCTTTTGTTGGAATCCTCAACTGGAGCTGAGAAGTTTTGTGCCCTTTTTGTTTTTGACAGAGCATATAGGTATAGGATGTTTTGATCAAATATAGGATGATGCATAGTCGCAGGCACTGTTTAACCATTATTCTAGCTTCACATAGCGAGAAAAATTACAGTAGTTACCAGCTTTTAACATTGTCATGTTTCCTATGCATCTTTTTCTAATGATGCAAACTGAGTTTAACTGATTTCAATGAAAATCACCATTTTTTTTTTTTTTTCCATCTTTATATTATTGTCAATTTCCATTATTGCTAAGTTTGGGCTGTGGCAATATAATTAGATACATGTCATCAAGCTCTATGGTCTAAGGCTACAATTAGCAGCATTTTGTTCAGTGTTGCACTTTTCGAACCTCTTGCTTAGGGGAACATGAGATTCAAGTACCTTACCAATTGGGGGCTCTCTCTTTTTTTTTTTAATTATTATTATTTTTTTATTTATTTTTAATGAAATAGCTTGTTTCTTTTTGGGAAGTCAAAGTACCGTCCTCATGCAGGTAACAAGAAGTTGTCAAATGTATGAATTCAAGACCTATTATGGCACATGGATTTATCGCGAAATGGATTGTCCAGAATCCGTCAACGGTGGTAGGATTTATATGAATTCAAGACCTTGTTGAGGAGAATGGTCAATATATCTAGAATAAACATTCGCTGCCTTGACAATCAGTAGTTTATATGGGGATCAAACGTACTATTATTATTATTATTTTCCCTCTTCTGCATGAATGTGAATTTGCAGGTAATTTGCGAGCTTTGTTGAAGATGACTATAAGCATACAAATATGTGCATAAGCCAAAGGTTTAGCCATTCTTTGCCTCAGTATGCTTGTTGTCAGAGTAGTGAAAGTTCAAGCCGGCATCTTGGATGGAAATTTTGGGCCAAGGCCGTAAAAAAAAGGGTTGGTTGAGTCCGGCCCTAAAGCTTCACGGGCCTAGGGTCAGGTCGAGCAAATTTTTTTTAAGGTATTTTCAAAAAATATTTTAAAAAGAGGTCGTTTGGGTCGACCCGAATAAGTGTTTAGGTTTGAAACCTCAGCACAGTCCAAACCGAAGGTTAGGGCTGCACCAGGTCCGGGTCAATAGTGGCGGGCTTTAGGTTGACTTGTTTAGTCTGGTCTAAACTTGCAGGTCTATGTTGGAGTTAATGTAGCTAAACTATTAAACGATACTAAAACGTACTAATTTAAGTAAAATTACTATCAAGTTTTAGTTGAAAATTTGATCTGGTATCTAAATTGTCAATCTTCCTTGTATTTCTGAACAATATAGAGGAGGGTATTCCGTCAAAAAGAAATTACCATAATAGAGCATATGATTAAAATAAAACCTCCTTTTTTTTTTGAAGAAGAAGAAATAAACTTTTACTATTTACTAAAACAAGTTATGAAACTATGAAAGAAGTAGCATGCTATTTCCATAAGAATATTTCCATTAATGATAAATAATAGCAAAAAACTTATTGTTTTTGTTTTGTTTTGTTTAATGGAAAAAATTCTTTAAAATTCAATTATATAACCACATCAAAAAATAAATAAATAAAAAATAAAATAAAATAAAATCAATTACATAACCGTATAGTCGGGAAAAGAAGTATTTAGACCTTTTCGAATTCTACCCCACAGAAATTCCAAATTCCAACGGCCGCCTCTTTCAAAATCATCTATTTCATATCAACCCAAACACTTTCTCAAATATATAAATTAACCCCTCCACTTATTTCAAATCACAAATAACGCTGTTTGCGCCCAAGAGACCAAACTGGGGTAATACGTGGCCGGGTTCCTCGTTCATGCCAGCTTCTCTGCGGAATCAAAGCAAGCTTTTTCCTTCTCTCTGGTAAACCCTTTTCTTCGATCACCTTAATTTCTATTCCCTTTTTCCGGATCATCATGCTTAAGGAAAATTCTGTAATGGGTTTTTTGGTTTTTATTTTGATTTGTGAATAGAATAGAAATTTGAGGTGTGATTTGGTATTTTGGGCAGATTTTGGGAAGTGGGTTTTGAGAGAAAATGGTGTTGGTGTTGGCCTTGGGGGATTTACACATACCCCACAGAGCTCCTGATCTTCCTGCCAAGTTTAAGTCCATGCTTGTTCCTGGCAAGATCCAACACGTCATTTGCACTGGCAATCTTTGTATCAAAGTATCTCTCTTTTTCTCTATCTCAATATATATATATATATATATATATGTATATATCTTTGTTTTGTTGTTCATAGACACTTTTGTTTATTGCAATTGTGGGACATTTTTTTTTTTTTTTTTGTTGAAAAAATTGAGTGTGAGGAATTCTAATTCGGGTTGTGCTTAATTTTAAAATTTCCATTTCTTTTTTTATTGTTGTTCTTATTTTGGATTATGCTTAATTCTTTTAAAAAAAAAAAAAAAAACAAGTATTTTTCTTTGTAAAATCTCATCCCTTTATCTTTTTTTTTTTTTTTTTTTTTAATCTTGTTTTGTTGTTAATGCAATTGTGAGACTTTTTATTTCTTTTGGTTGAAAAAATTGAATGAGAGAAATTCTGATTTGGGTTGTGCTTAATTGTGAGATATTAGTAATTTTTGTCCTCTATTTTCTGGGTTTGATATTTGGGTTTGCTCTGAATGATGATGGGATCACTCAACTGGGTACAAATGAAGTAGTTGGCCAGGTTTAGTTTACCTGAAGAAGATGAACAGTGGGTTTGAGATTTTCTTTTCCTTCACTTCTATTTTGTTTGAAACAAATTAGTGATTAAATTTCTCTGTGCAATCGTCAACTGAAGATTCTAGCAAAAAAAAATCTATTCAGAAGATCATCTTTTCTGGTCCGTGTTATTGATGGTTTTATTCCATCCTCGTTCTCTCTTCATTTTTAATCAATTTACTTTTAGGTAGTTTTTTGGGGCCCATGGAAATAATAGTACTAGAATTCGATTGGATTTTGCAATCCTATATTAAGAAAGTTTCCTTTTGTAAAACCAATTGGAAGTACTTTTTCCTGGCTTAAACAAAAATGCCAATGGCTAAGAATTCATATGTGATGTTTTTCAGGAGGTACATGACTACCTGAAGACTCTTTGTCCAGATTTGCATATCGCTCGAGGTGAGTATGACGAAGAGACAAGATATCCTGAGACCAAAACGCTTACTATTGGTCAATTTAAGCTCGGATTATGCCATGGTCATCAGGTTGGTTCCCTTATGCTTCTCAATCTGTATTTATCTTTATCTTTGAATGTCATATGTCTTCCTGTATCCATGTATATTAGGAACTATCTTTCAAACTGAAGAAAGAGGATGATTTAATATGGCTCTCGCCTCGTTTCCTTGTTTTTTCAAGTTTTTGGATAAGAAAAAGAAATTGAACTTTGGTCTCTCCTATCTAAAACACGTTATCTTTCATTGTGAAATTTACTGCTCTTTATCTGCAGTGTCCTATTAAATCTTGACACTTCCCTCTGATACAATTTAGCC
The DNA here is from genome assembly GCA_012066045.3 of Morus alba. Lineage (NCBI taxonomy): Eukaryota > Viridiplantae > Streptophyta > Magnoliopsida > Rosales > Moraceae > Morus > Morus alba. The sequence goes on along the minus strand of CP050231.2, from coordinate 7,165,930 downwards.
GTGACAGATAGCAGATTAAAGTTGCTCAAGTTGTGGCCTTAAGTTTTTTCTATCTCCTGGCACAGTTCAACTGTTCAAGTATAATTTCTGTGATCATAGACTTCATCTTCTATATGATTTGCAACTTGTATAATTATCGGTTTACTGTGAGTTATTTGCAGCAGAAGGCCCATTTGGTGGTTTTTTTTTTTTTTTTTTTTCTTTTGTTCATCCCATAAGGCACTAATTTCTCTTTCTTGAGTTTTTTCTTAACAAACATTTAGTTAAGTGAAGGAATGAGGATTATGAAAGGAACTAGATGAGAAAAAGACCTAGGCTAAAAGTATTGTTCATGACTGGTCTTTTGGCAGTATAACTAAAAATGCATGGAACTATCTTCTTTTGTCCTTCTCCATCTTCTAGAATAGGGATGTGCTTTTCTCAAATTTATTTCCCTTCTACCTAAGTATTTCTGTTGGCTGTTGCAGAAAAAGAAAATGTCTGTTCTAGTTAAATAAAATGTATTTTTTTTTCCATCTGTAACCTTTCTCCAATATAGAGTTAGTTACATGCAGCCATGTTTTATCTGGTTGTTTTGCTAGCAGATTTCACTGCTGATTCATTGCCATTCACAACATGAAAAATTCTTCTAATGCTTGATTTTGTCTCACGATGCTGCTAGTTCTTACCATTTCTTTTGGTGTAAATTCTATGCGCTGTATTGATTATCTTTGTATGTTATAGCAGGAACCATCTCGTCAGGATTTGCTAGTAATGTTGGAAATTTATGCCACTGTTTGAATTAATGCTTCCATTTTGGTCAATGCATTACCCGATATCGCTTAGTTTTTTGTTGTTTTAATATTCTGAAGGTTATTCCATGGGGGGACCTAGACTCTCTAGCAATGCTTCAGAGGCAATTGGATGTAGACATCCTTGTAACAGGCCACACTCATCAGTTCACAGCCTACAAACACGAGGCCGGAGTAGTTATAAACCCAGGGTCTGCAACTGGTGCTTACAGCAGCATTACCTATGATGTTAACCCGAGCTTTGTCCTCATGGATATTGATGGCCTGCGCGTTGTGGTCTACGTTTATGAACTCATCGACGGGGAGGTTAAGGTTGACAAGATTGATTTCAAGAAGACAACCACCACGACTCACTCTGCTCATTGAACACAGATCTTATTGTTTGCTCGTTTTGTCACAAGACTTGTGTAGGGTTTTCTCCGTATATTCTGTTTCTGATGTGTCCGATCCATTGTCTTTGTATTTGGGTTAGAGTTGGTGCTTTCATTCTATAGTGACGGCCACAATAACATTTTTATACTGACTTTATGTTTCTTTTTTCTTTTTTCCTAAAAATAATCAAGTTTTGGTATATGCCATTGTGTAACTCACTTTTCTTCGTACCCAAGAAAAAAAGACTGTTGCTTGTGCAAAAGTGGAGACATGCGCGTGGTGTTTTCTTCACCATTAATCACTTTACGGGATTCATATTGATCTACTGTTAAAAAATACTTGGGTTTGATTTTTTTTTTTTCCTCCCTTATTTGTGGTGAAAGATAGACGGTCGTAACAGTTGCAATTATTCTCAACACAACTGCATAATACATGGTGATTGTATCAACTCTGATTACTAGTGGAAAATACAGTCACCTAAGTTACAATTGTCATCAACCCATATCACCCGTGAAAAATAGACAATCGCGTCAATTACAATTGTCTTTTAAGTCTTCAATACCATTTTTTTTCTTTCTTTTTTTTTAATTTATTTTCTCATCCCAATTTCTATTTCCCATACGAATGTTAGCTTAAAGACTAAAGACTTGTTTATTTTATATAGTCAAATTTAAATTATTAATTCTCTTATTGTTTTTTTTTTTTTTTTTTTTTTTTCACAAAAGAATTGAGTTTTAAATATTAGAATTAAGAATCATGATTTGAGTATACTTTTTAAACAGGTCATAAATAGTCCTCGATACTTGGAACGAATCATCAGAAGTTATTCTATTACCATATGAGACATAAAAGGTCTTGGTGTGGATATTCACTCTTCAATTTGCTAACGAGGCGAGTGGGCTTATGTCAGCGATTCTTGAAGGAAATCAAATGCTTGCTCAAATGAAAATGGGTTTTGCATCTGATATTATAATTGAAACCGTTCCATATCATGAATACATACTTTATATATGCCCTAATAGATGTTCGATGAAACGCCTAAAAGGGGATATCTAGTGAATGGGAAATTCTGTTATTGCTACATATGCTCTGCACAATTTCTCTCGATACTTTTTGAATCTGCGTACCGTAACTCATATGGTATATTACGGTTTAAGATTGAACTTGATACGTGATATAAGCGTGATCTTTCTTTCCTTTTTTTTTATTTGTGCATAGGAGGGTTAAATCTCTTACATCAATTCTTCTTAGCTCTTTTTTTGTTTTTTTTCTATTTTATAACCATTCATCACGTATTAGAGGAATTTCAGTGCGATCATATAATACACACACACACACACACACACACACACACACACACACACACACACACACACACACACACACGAGAGTTCATATTGTTTGGCGAGTTTTCAACGTCACAAAGATTTCCCTTCTATATGCATGAGGACTTCGGTTTGCTCTTCAAATTTGATGTTCAGAAACTGTGCAAAACTATTGTGGATAAGCTGATTAAAGAAGACTCTTTTTTTCTGATATAAGGACCAATCCTTGATCATGGGTTTTCGTCATGTGAATTGCCAATTTTGCAAAGTGTTTTAGTCCCTATGCAGGGTAATTCTGTTTTTTATATATCTATTGGCTAGATATGCCTTAATTGATGCTGGTGATGTTGTCTAGAATAAGGGTTGTGTAGGGCAGACCGAAAATGATTGTATTTGAACAGTTCGATGGTTTTTAGACTGTCGATTCAGTTCTACGTTAGAACTGTTTGTTGGCACTCTAAACCAGATTGGACTATGCAAATAGCGATTCGGTGTATTAAAGCTGAGTTAGTAGTCCATTTAAAAAAATTCAATACTTCTGGCATAATAAATTTAGGATAGAGTGTTTTATTAATTTGATGACGTGGCAATTTAGGAAAAAATTATATGAATACATTAAGACTCATTTATATAATCATTATATACACACGATGACAATCCATTTAGTCACGATTATAATAATTCCAAGGTTTTTATATGTCCAGACAAGCTGCAAGTGGAAATCATAGGGTTTAGCTCATGTATATACACTTTGACCATGGTGTAAAAGAAATTACCTGTACTTTCTGAGAATATTGATAACAATATTATTCTGAATTGGAATGTTAATGATGATAATGACGACGGCGGCGGCAACGACAACGTTGATAGTATTTTTGAGGCGGCGAGTAAAGAGTCGATTGAGAGTTTGGAGAAGGGGGAAGATTGAGGTTCCAATTACTTGTTCGGTTTGTGTGGAGGATGTCTTGATTTGTTCGGAAGCGATTAGGTTGCCATATGTTCATTGTTCACATCTTTATCATGGAGATTGCATTGTCAAGTGATTGAACAAAAGCAAGTGTTGTGCATTGTGACGATTTGAATTTCCTAGCGAGCTAGTTAGAAAGAGCATTATTCTTGTTGTTGATTTTCTTTATCTTATATATATATATATATGTAAATATATTCTAGTGTATCATTTATCCTAATAAAATTATTGACAGTGTCAGTTCTTTTTATTTGAGCCCTTTATATTTAGTTTTTGTTTGATTGTAAATAAGGCTGTATCAACAAATCATGCAAAATAGGCAATTTTAGAAATTATAAATATGTTATGAAACAAGCAATAAATATTGCTAACAGAAAATATAGCAACCATAAAATTGTAATCCCTCCTATAAAATAAAATAAAATAAAAAAGAGGATTAATTTTAAAAAAACACCCTTGAACTATGCCCCTTGTGTAAAGCGCCCCCACAGCCCCCCTCCCCCGCAATTTTTAAAATGTAACATTCTCACCCCCTCATCTATATAAAAGTGGCAAAAAAGGTCCTTCTGTCCTTCTGTCATGTTCCGTCTATAAAATTGACGGAAAGTCTTGCGTGGCAACAAATTTATCAAAGAATTGCATAGATAGACGAAAAAGTCCAAGCAAAAAAGATTTACCTTTCGTTTTTTTGTTTTTGTTAGGGTCAGGACAACAAAAAAAAAAAATCTATGCCTCCAAAAAATTTTCCTTTTTTGCATATTTTCCAGCTTTTTTTTTTTTTTTTTTTTTTTTTGTAGAACATATATATTCCAACGTTTGAGGAAATTGCATTGCATATTCCAATCAGATTATGAGCTTTTTCAATTCTTATTCAAGCAGTATATTAAACACTTCTCCATCACAGGAAACATATCAGGGAATTATGGCTCCAGCAGATGGCAATTTTGATGCACACGAAAGTGAAGAAAAAAAAAAAAAAACAAACCACTTAATCAATAACACAGATCGAGAAAGAACTTTAAAGCAAAACACACCCGTGGAAAGAACTAGAAATTAATTTGACGAGGAAATAAAAAAAGAAAGAAGATTCAAGAATTCTCTAGTGGAAAACTCTTCACTAATTCTTCCAACCAATATCAAAGCGTTTTCAATGATTGGCTCCGATCTCGATCACGGTGGAGTGGCAGAATCAGCTCATTTGGGCGATCTTCTTGACCGAGGAGAGCTTGGGGGAATTGATGGAGGGTGGAGGCGCTTGAGCGTTCGACAAAGTCCCAGCTCTGCCACCCATTTTTGCTTCTCCAAGAGAGATCTGAGTTTGTTTATTGATGTTTGGTAGGTATTTTCTTATTCTTGTGGTTTATTATAGTATTTTTTTTATAAAAAAATATATGTAAATTAAAAATAATTTTAAATTACAGCCTTTTTACTTTCCACATTTAATATAGTATTTTTGCTGCAGCTTCTTTTTTTTACTCTTTCTTTTTTTTTTTTGGTTTTTTGCTGGAGTTCAAATGACCCTACTTTACATACACTAACAGCTATCTAACTACTTTTTCTAAATGGGTTTTTATTGAATGGACGTTTGATTTATTAATTTAGAATTATAATTTAAAATTATTTTTAATTTATGTGTATTTTTTTAAAAGAAAATATAACAATGAATAACGAACCATGATTCGAATTATAGTATGAATTCACTAACCAAACACAACTAATTTTAAAAATGCCACGTAGGAGATTCTGTCATTTCATAGACGGATTTGATAGACGGATTTTGACAGGACTTTTTTGCCATTTTGCATAGATAAGGGGGTGAGAATGCTACATTTTAAAGATTAAGAGGTAACTTGACACAAGGTGCATAGTTCAGGGGGTGTTTTTAAAATTAATCTAAAAAAAAACAATTTAATAAAATTACGATTCCAAATCATAATCTTCTAGTATTGTCCTTCTTCTCTATTTGATTTGGTTTTGAAAAAAGGAGGTAAATATCCTTTAAAAGTACATAAATCATGATTTATAATTCTTTTTCTTGATTAATCATTTATAATTCTTTTTCTTGATTAATCAATAATGAGTGGTAAAAATTCAGACCCATACACTCTTAATGATAAATTTTATAATTTTCTCTTTGATTTTTTCACCTCCTCCAAAAGCCCCAACCAGCTTTTTATGAAATATACCAAGTAATAAAACTCCTTTAAAACTTTATTCAAAAATAAATAGTTCTAAACCATTGAAACATTTAATATATAATTAATTGTATTTTATTTTAAAAATTGTTCAAAATATATTTTTTAGGGGATTTTCAAAATATATTTTAGATTAATAATTGTTTTAACTTACTGAAATTTGAAAGATAATTTTATATTTACATAAAAATAACAAAGTCATGAATTGGGGATTAGAATTTCATCCATATTCTCATTCTTGATAATTATCTTCTATCTTTGTCCTATTTAAGGCGGGCCGTTCCCATTGAGATTATTGTCATCCCTGCGATGAGTATTGCTTGCGGGCTAAAAATGAAATTAACCCGAATTCTTTCTATTAAGAAGTTACTATTTAATTAATCCCTTACACTTGGTATACACTTGATCTAAAAGTGAATCAAAAAAGTCCTAATAGAATCTGAAAGGCACGTGGCCTTCTTCCCTAGTTATTATCTGCCTGCATGGCTTGGAGACTTTAATTGACTAAAAGTAGAACTCGAATTGACACTAGAAGAAGGACTCGAACTCAAACGATCGATAACCTAATAGTAAATACTAACTTTCCATCTTTAATTCTTTATTGCCTGTGTATTTCCATCGACCCCTGTTTAATTATTTGCCATTCTCACACTCTCTTTCTCTCTCTAAATCCCTTTTCCTTTTATCTTTTTCTTTTTTGTCTTTTTTCTTTCGATCTTGATATATATCTTCCTTTTCTCAAAAACATGGATAATTTCTTTTATCTCAGCGAACCTTACATCGATGCTTGGCCACAAGAAAACAATGAAATTACTGAAGAGTTTCCGTGTCCGGATCACGAATCTTCTTCATCCACCACGGTCTTGAATATCTCTATCACCGTCCATTTCTTGAGCCGTTCGGAAGTCGGATTGTTCCTGTTCGAGAAATCGTTCTCGCAGTCGATCGAAACGTTGGTTCGCGGCGGCGCAGTGGCGCTGACCGCCCTCTCGGCGGTGCGCCTACCGTTCACGCTGACGAATTCGCATATCACTATGGAAGACTGCCGCTTAAGGTCCAGACAAGCTGCAAGTGAAAATCATAGGGTTTGGCGCATGGATATACACTTTAACGCTATTCATGTACATTGACTAACTCCACTTCCTGAGAATGATAACTATGTTATTATTTATACTGATTACGATGATGATGATCATAATGATTACGACGACGGCGATGACGACGACGAATATGATGGTGAAGCAGAGCGTATATCTTTTAATGATTACAACGTTAGGTTTGAGCCGGCGAGTAAAGAGTCGATTGAGAGTTTGGAGAAGATGAAGATTGAGGTTCCAATTACTTGTGCAGTTTTTTTGGAGGATGTTTTGGTTGGTTCGGAAGTGACTAGGTTGCCATGTTCACATCTTTATCATGGAGATTGCATTGTCGAGTGGTTGGATTGAATTTCCTAGCTAGCTGGAAAGGGCATCATTCTTGTTGCTGATTTTCTTTATCTTAAGTGTAAATGTGTTTCAGTATATCATATGTTCTAGTAAAATTGACAGTGCATGCCAGTTCTTTTATATTTGAGTTATGTTATTGTTTGATTTTAATTAAAGCTGTATAAAAAAATCGTGCAATAGAAGGTTTTATCAGTCATAAACTTGTTATTGAATAAGTAATAAATATTGCTAAAAAAAGGAGAATGAGGGAAATGGGGAATAAAAATTAATGACAGAAGTTTTATAAAAATGAAATAAATAACATTTTTAGAATAAATAAAGCTAGCAAAAAACCCAAAATACCCCCACTAAGAATTCTGCTATGGAAACCAAAATACCCCTCTTTCTTTCTCTCTCATCTCCTCATTTTTTCTCTTCTGTCAAAAGCATAAACACTAACCCACCCAGCAACCTCATTCTCTCTCCTCTCCTCATCTTCCCTTATGGTCTCTCCTCCCGTCAAAAGCACAAACACAAACACAGAAGAGCTCGTTCTTGAGTAGATCTCGCCCGACGCAGGCTCGCATCTGTTGGGGACGGAGAGAGAGAGAGGAGAATCATGAGGAGAGAGAGAGAGAGAGAGATGATGTCGCCGTAGAGAAGATTGACCAAGAGAGCGAAGAGAGAGAAAGTAGTTGACAGCCAAGAGGAGAGAGACATTGTAGAGACGAGTTAGAGAAGGGAAAGACCTGAGATGGAGGAGAAAACTATTAAGGGTAAAAAAAAGGAAAAATAAGATCTTTTTTAAATTAAAATGTTATTTATTTAAATGTGTAGGAAAATTATTTGCTTTCAGAAGTTTATGGAATCTGCTATTAGTTACAATTTCCGCAAAAAAAAAAAAAAAATAACAACCGTAATATTGTGATTCATTCTTAAAAAAGATGGTTCCATTCGCACACTATTTTTTATTCTACACATTCCACTTTAAATTAAAATTTCCTGTAACAAAAATATTCTCGCGCAAAATGACAAAAAAGACAACTACAATGGACTTAATATAGTTTTCTTTTTCTTTCAACACACCTACGTAACTGAAGGTATGGACTGTTGCTATTTTGAAATCTATACTAAAACCCATTTTTACGTTTAATAACTTTTACAAAAAGTTGCATGAAGAAATGTTAAATTTTCTTTGCTATTTGTTTGTTGTATGATTTTTTTTTTTTCATTTGATTTTTATCTTCAGGGTTTAAACATGAATTTATGATTAAAAAATTTCACTGTGGATCTTTTTAGTTTTTAAAAAATTTCTATATACAGTCCCTTATTAACAACGTATTTCCATCTCTTGTGCATTACCACTTTCATTCTCTCTCTCTCTCTCTCTCTCGCTCTAAATCACTTTTCCTTTCCTTGATTCTTCTTCTCTCTCAACATGGCAAGCAACTCTGAGCCCGAGTTGCGCGTCGACCCTTACATCAGTGTTTTGCTGCGAGATTTCATCGAATTATCTTCGGCATCCACCGCAGTTCTCTTCATGATCACCATCACCGCAAAGCTCACTTGCCCGTCGAAGGCCGAAGAAGAAGGGGATGATGTAATTGAAGGACTCCCAGAGGAACGGCCCGGCCGTTCTGGAACTCATTTTCGATGTCGCTCGACACATTGGACAGCGGCGGCGCCAAGGCGCGGGTCGCCGTGGCCTCCGTGCTCTCGGACGTGCACGTTCCGCACAGCTGCAATGCCGTGAGCAAGATTGTGGAATGCTGCCGCGGAATGGCTAGTGAGAGAGAACCGCATCAGTGGGTTTTGCACGTGGATGTGTACATTGACGCTTTTGTAGATGAACTTCCCGAACCTTCTGAGAATGACCGCTTTGTTATTCTTAATAAGAACGATAATGATTATGATACGGAGCGTATTTCTTTCGATGATTACACGGTTAGCTTCGCGCCGGCGAGTAAAGAGTCAATTGAGGACTTCGAGAAGCTGAGGATAGAGGTTCCGGAGAAATCGGTTACTTGTTCGGATTGTCTGGACGACGTTCCGGTCGGTTCGGGGGCGACTAGGCTGCCATGTTCGTACCTTAAACATGAGATTGCATTGTCGAATGGTTGAACAAGAGAAAGTTTTGTCCATTGTGTCGTTTCGAATTGGCTTGCTAGCTATAGCTGGATAAAAAGAGAATTGTTGTTACAAATTGTCTTTAACATATTGTGAATATGTTACCTTACATAACTAATTCAAATGAGATTTAGTTTTTTTTTTTTTTTTTTTTTTTTTTTTTTTTTTCCTCGTTCTACATTAATGGGAAATACTAGTATTTGTTAGTAAAAGCTGGAGATCCAAAGGAGCTAAAGTGAAGCTTCTGCGAATGCCGTGGCTAGTTGGAGGAAAAGTAAAGAAGCCATTTTCATTAATAGGGGAAATGAGAAAAAAAAAAAAAAAAAAAAAAAAGAAGGTAAAAAAACATTGAGTTGTTTGGCACTTGAAAAAAATTGCATCTATTGGAATGGATACAATGCGACTCAGATATATATATATATATATATATATATATATATTGTAGTAACCAAGAAAATCTCATAATTTTAATAATATAATTCATGTATTTAAGTCAAGGATTTGCTTGAAAAATCATTATACTCTGTACATTTTGCGATTGAAGGATTTATGAAATTAACATCTGCATTCCTAAATTCTGTAGTAGATTTCACATTAAGTTCACGTTTTTTTTCCGATCAAGTAAATTCGATCGATAAATTCTCACCGTACTTTAAAACGGAAGAATTTCCAATATAGATACAGTTTGAGAATCTTAATTTTAAGAATCTTCAAGCACAGTATAAACTAGCATCCAGTACCCGTATACAGGAAAAAATAGTTGTCAGTATAATTTTAGACAGTTTTAATGAGTAAATTTAGAAAGTAGACAAAGGTACAAGAGTTAGGTTTCATTTTTTTCTCTCCTTCCCTCACTTGGCCGGCCAAACTTAAGGGATTATGGCCAAAAATTTGGCTAGTGAAGTGTGCTAGATGGACTTCATGATGGGATTGAGTCAAATCAACTATTGGACATGAAATGCTTACACCATTCCCTCTTAAAGCACTCCACCAGCCAGCCACAATAATGGGGGGATTAATCTAAAAATCTAGCTAATTAAACTAGTTTGATAGGCTTAAATGAGAACTAAGAGGAGATCAAGTAATGTCTATAAAGGTGAGACCATTAGTGCAAGCATTAGGTTAGCCATTTTTGCACATCTCCTCTCATTTTCCCCACACCCAAACCGGCCACACTCCTCCATTTTTCTCTCAAATATTTTCTCCTACTCTCCCAATCTTGAGCCACTAGCAAACCATAGAAGAAGAAGAAGGAGATCAAAGGGTCTAAGAGGAGTCTAGACAAGCATTTTTCCAAGGGTATAATTCTAAATCCTTTCTTTTTCATGTTTTAGTAAAGTTTGAAAATATGTAGAAATATTCCTCTTAAATTTCCTTATACTTTCTAGTTCCAAGCCAATAACAAATCTTAGAGGAGTTTAAAGGTTTTCAAGGGAGAGAGAGAGTTCTTCAAGGATAAGTTCTCAAACTCTTCTCCATTAATTCTAGCCAACTTTAAGCTTGGATTTGTGGATGTAAATTTGTGGTTCTTGAGGAGATGAGTTGTAATAAGGGTGTGTGAGTTTTATGTTAGTTTTGTGAGTTTTGAGGTTAGTTTGATGTGGTATGTTTATGCTTGATCTAAGTTGCTTATTTTCGGATTAGAGGAAAAATTTTCCAGTGACTTTGACCGCGAAAATGAGGACCCTAGAGTGAGATTTTTTAATATTTTAAAGCTTGAATTTATAGCCCTGGATGTTTTAAACATTTTCAGTTCTATGACAAAACCTAATTTTAACTCTAAAACCAAGTTTGAAGCCATTTTGTAAAAACGGACAAACTGTCCAACACAGTTTCTAAAAAAAACTGGCAGCTCACTGGTTTAGCCAAATGGGACCCTTAGAGGCTGAATCTCGATTTTTCACAAAAGTGACAATTTTAGATTTCAATGAGATAAATAAGTTTCATGAAGAAAAGATTTTTAAAATCTGACCGTAAGAGGTACTAAAACACAATTCCTGAAATGGCACAGTTTTTGACAAACAGTTTCAAGAAAAACAACAGCTACGGTTTTCAGCCAAACGAGGCCTTTAGAGGCCGAATTTCAACTTTCACCAAAAATTACTATTTTAGATCTTGACGAGATGGGGAATTTTCATGAAGAACAAAATTTTGAAATCCTACTCTAAGATACAGTAAAACACAGATTTCAGAAACTACACAGTTTTTAACAAGACAAAACTAAAACAGTGTCGGTTTCAACAAAAAGTTATAGAAGAACCTGAGATAGAATTCCAATAAAATACAATGACATTAAACCTTATTTTAATAAGTATTCATAAAGGAAGTTTTCAAGGAAAAATGCTTTTTTTAAAGAACATAGTGGTTTACCGAGCGAATTATCCTGACGGGCACCTACGAGCTCAATACGATAGGTCTGTAGAATTTTGAAGATTTAATGTGGGTCCAATGCCCACATTAGTTTAAGAGACTCCGTTAGAATATAAATTTCAGCAGCGTAAAAGTTGGAATGCCATGTATAAGTCCTAGGCCAAATTGGGTCTTAATATCATACTAAGGGAAATTAAGAAAAATAAGGTTTTGAGTATTTATTAAATTAATCTTTATTATCCTTTAGTAAAGGAAAGGAATATATGCCTCATGAAAAGGGTTAGATTTTCCTTCATAAGTTGCTAAAATAGAATAGTAAATAACAGTTAATCTTACACTCTTAATGAGTGTTCATTTTCAGAAGAAAGTAAGAGACTAGGCTGATAGGTGAAAAAGGGATCCCAGCTTTGAAGATCAAGTAAGTAGGAATCTCGCCTATAGAATAAATAGATTTTAAAGTAAACAATACACATGAACTATATATGTTTGAGTACACTTAATGTTATGAATGCTATTCTATGTTATACTACATACACTTAAGCATTACACCCGAATTATATGTGTTCGAGTACATGATATAGTATGCTATGCTAGGTCATATTGCATACACCTTAATAAGTAAAGAGGAACTTATAAGAGTAATCTCAGTTGAGTGCCTGTATCAGCCTCCACAAGGGAGGTAACTTAAGCTCTGCAAGGGAGAAAAGAAAAAAAAATAATAATGTCCTCCGACTCAAAGGAGGCATTCAAGTTATAATCACGATGTCATAGGGGACCTTGCAAACCCTTACGTCCCGATGATTGCGCGAAAGTGGTATGAGCACTCAGGCCTAAAAGAAAGATAAGATAAGATAAGATAAGATAATAAGATTCTGATAAGACATCATAATTAAACATAATTGGCTTATGCATATTTATTCATGTGAACTCACAGTTATTTTGTGAGAGATAGTTCCTACTTGCTGAGCGAAAGCTCGTTATAAAATGTTTATACTGTAAGTAAGCAACCGGCATATAATGCCTGATGGAATGTCGGCGAGTGGACGAACGATGTGGGGCTCAGGATATGAATACCACTTGTAAATATTTTCGCAATCAGTTTTATGTTATAAATAGTTTTGTTAATTATGATTCTGAAACAGATATGTTAGGGTTTGAATATTTTAATTAAGAAAGCAATTTCGTATCTTATGTTTATTATAAGACCTTTAAAAAAAAATTTCATAAATTTTAAGAAATTTCAATAAGTACAAGTTAAAAAGTTATTTATAGTAGCGGCTTCAAAAGAGGGTCGTCACACACACACACACACACACACATATATATATATATATATATATATATATATATATATATAGACAAACACAAGAAATAACACACTTGCACAATCCAAATTTACATTCAATTTCAATTATTTTTTATTTTTTACCAACCTGCTCGTATAAGTTCATTTATTACTAAAGTTTAGATAAAAGTACATATTTTCAACTGGTTTATAGAAGTCTTTTCTTCGAAATTCTGAGTGAATTAACGTACCTCAAAAATTAGTATTTATTTTCTATTTTTTTTACACTTCCGCCACATCAGGATTGTACATCATAATAATTCTGAAGTCTAGGTGTACTTTTTCACAAAATTAAAGTTCAAATACCAAGTAGTGGCGTGATAAACAATTCGGTGACAATTAATGGGAAAGTCCTTTTTCTTATTTGATTTTATTAGTTTTTTTATTTTATTATGAGATTCATTATTTTATTTTATTTTATTTTATTTTATTTCTTAAAGGAAATTTAAGTTTTTTTAGTAAAAAAATTTACTTTTGACTAGAAAAGGTAAAAGATTTAGCATAATTTTAAATCTAAACATGTAAATGTGCAACAATATTCAAATAACCAGTATAAGGTTTTGATACTTTTTTAAAATACATGGTATATATAAAAAAGTATATGACATTATATTTATTTTTTTTTTCTTTTTGTCTTTCAGGATATTTCAGTCTTTTATGGTCAAAATCGACGGTTGTCGAAGAAAAATTAAAGACTTAATGTAAATTTGGAATTTCAATATATATACATATATATATATATATTTAAAACTCCAAAAAAAAATACAGTATTATTTTTCGATAACCTCAAAATGCATAAAAAATAAAAAAAAAAAAAAAAAATAAAAAAGAAAGGAAGAAAATGGTCTTCCCTTCAAGGAGGGGAAAAAAATAACCTCCCCCCAAAAAAAAAAAAAAAAAAAAAAAAAAAAAAAAAAAAAAACGTTTACCTCAAAAATTAATCGTTTTAGTAAATGAGAGAGAGAGAGAGAGAGAGAGAGAGAGAGAGAGAGAGAGAGAGAGAGAGAGAGATTAATCGTTTTAGATTAAAAAAAAATAATCGTTTTGCCCTAGTCCAACTAATTACCACCCGAATAGGCAATAGCTAGTAACCCTCTAATATAATTGCTTGCTCTCCAAGTATTAAATATCTCTATTTCCACTCCCGTGCCCTCTACCTCCACATCACTTTCTTGTTTCCCTTTCTTTCTTCTCACTCTCGAGACATGGCCTGCGATTCTCTGCAATTGCTCGGCGACATTCACTACAATGTTTGTCCGCTTGACGACCGCATAGAAAGAGGATCTTCCCCTTGTTCTTCTCAACGCATCAAGTTCTTGATCATTATCACCGCCAAATTTACTCGTCCGGTAATCGATTCAGAAGAAGAAGAAGAAAGTCTATTTCCTTGCACAGAAGGCCGCTCCATCAGGTTTCGTCGCGAATTTTCTTCGCCGCTTGACGCGTTGACGAGAGACGCCGTAGCCAAGATGCTCTCCGATGTACACGTTCCGAGTCTCCAATCTATTGTCGGTGAGATTCTCGAGACCGGCCGTGTAATGGTGGATGACAGACCGGAACATGATCCGAGGTACTTTCTTCGTATGAATGTGGAAATCGATGCTTTTGTAGATGAATTGCCTGTCCCTTCTGAAGATGATGACGCGATGGAAATCGACGGTGATGATGATGGTGATGATGATGATTCTTTACCTAATTTTAATGGCGATGACGATTCCATCGTTAGGTTTGTGCCGGCGAGTAAAAAATCAATTCAGGGTTTGCAGAAAGTGAGGATGGAGATTTCGGAGAAACCGGCAACTTGTCCGGTTTGTTTTGAAGATGTTTTGGTTGGTTCGGAAGTGAGAAGATTGCCATGTTTCCACTGTTATCATGGAGAGTGCATTGTCAAGTGGTTGCAGAACAGCAAGTTTTGTCCGTTGTGCCGATTTGAAATGCCTAGTAACTAGAAGAGCTAATTTTATTGTCTAAGATATCATAATTCTAATTTGTGACAATACTTATTTTCTTGTTTAATGTAAATATTTTGTTTTGAACTTATAAAGTGTCAAATGTTACATTCATTTAATTACTTTTGCTTAATTTTTTTTTCCTCTTTTCTTTTGGGTTGATTAAAGTTTAGTTCTCATTAATTAGTTCTGAATATGTAGAAAGTTTAACAAGAAAGAGATGGAGGATAAATAAGAAATAATAGTGTACAAGGTACACTTTTGTCACTAATGGGTAGTGCAAGGGTTAGGATTCAGTAATAGTAGACTCTTAAAAATTTTTACTATAGAAAAAAATTAATTAAAAAAACAAAGTTAAATGCACTCTTGCTGCAAGAGTGATTTTATTTTATTTTTTTTCTGGAGTTTAATTGAATATATTCACTAAATAGAATTGGAGTCGACTAGATCAAATAAAAATAATTGTGTTTCGAAATTAATATAGCTAATGAATTATATTGGCCAGCTCCTTTTCTGATTAGCAATAAGGTACCTGTGCTGCTGCAATCTAAGCATTAAGCGACATTGGTAGCTTATTTTCTTTTCTGTTTGATTAGCTCGAACCCTTTTCAATTAATCAAAAGTGCGTTTTAGCTAGCTTTGATAATTAGTTATGACCTGTAATTTATCGACACAATCCACTTCACTTTCCAAACACTTCACCCAAATCACACACCATTTAATTTTGAAGATACTATATCTGCTCTTTAATCACCCTGTAGTTCCTAACATATATAAAAGATTAAAAAAAAAAAAATCACGCTTCATACACTTAGGACCTATTTAGTTTGCTGATTCGAGTTTTTAATTTGAGTTGACATGTGATTTTATGTGAGAGTTTTTTACTATAGTAAAAAAGCTAGATATGACTTTTTTTTAGAGCTTCTTACTAAAATAAAACTCGAATTCTAAATTTAAATCAGTGAAATGAACGAGACTTTAAAAATTACGACTTGCTCTCCTTGGAGCTTGGTGAACGTTTGCTCCCCTTAAACGTTTCATTAGGACTTACTAATGATACCGACTAATAGTGAAGGTTAAACTCTCTTGTATTGCAAAATCATTTGAGTCAGCATTAATGTTTGTACTTCTTTGTTTTGGAATACATTTACTTTAAAAAAAAATCTGGAAACAATAGATTGCCTCTTGCATCTAATTAAAAGTTCTCTTACATTAAAAAAAAAAAAAAAAAAAAAAGTTTTCTCTAAATTATCGATTTGCGTTTTTTTTAGCTTATCAATTACATTAATCATTATGACATCAAATTGACACGACTCCGTAATTATGTTTATCATTGGTCAGATTTTTTTTTTTTCTTTTTTGTTTTAAACCTTTCTCGTTGATATTTTTCTTTGTTTAACGGAATGCACTTGAAATCCTCTGTTTCTATTGTTCCTATTACCACTAGACGAATTTATAACAACTAAGGAATTTATTTTTAGAAAAGAAAGAAATGGTTAATGATCAGAACGAAGTGAAATAAGATATTTTACCCAAATGTTTTGCTATGTACGGGTTACTAATTGATATGTTAATTAAATCACAAGTATATGCATAGAATCTTATTAAAGAAATTTATCCTTGAAACAACATCAACGATATTTAAACCTATATTTCCGATCAAGAAAAGATAACACAAAGCAAAATTACAAGAAAATCAAGAAAAATATAATACAAAACAAAGTGAATCTTTGACTTCAACAAAAAAAAAAAAAGAGAGAGAGGTTAATCTTTCTAATAAGCTTAAGTTTGTATCTCTAACAAGGCATCTCAAACCGACACAAGGGACAGAATTTGCTTTTTCGAAACCACTTCTGAATGCAGTTTCCGTGATAAATATGTGAGCATGGCAGCCGAGTCGCTTCATAGCCAACCATAAAATCCTCGAAACAAACCGAACAAGTCGGTGTTCGCCCCAAATCTCCGCCGCCGATCATCTCTTTTGACGTCGCCATAAGCCTAAGACGCAGTTCTTCAACACTATACGGAGCTTGGCAGTACTCTTCCTAATTCTCCAGGGGCGAATGAAACTCATCAACAACAACAACATCAATACTCACACTCAAACTCATCATTTCCTGACGTAATGCGAAATCACGACACAAATCTACTATCTCGTTCTCAAGTTCGCAGTTAGGAGTAACGCACATGTCCAAGAGCATCCAGGCTACGTTAGGGCCTCGCCTCGGCATCGTTCGCCAACACCGCGAGCCACACCGTGAACGGGCGGAAAAAGGTGACAACATTCTCGGGTTGGCACCCGGAGAGAGTGAAGTTTGCAAAGATATCGACCTCGAACAAGCTGGTGCATGGTAAAGAACTATCGACTGGTTCGTCATAGTTTAGGGGCAATAGATTGCCGTACACGTAATCGATCACTTGATCAGAAGGGGTAGATGATAGTTGCCATTTTTGAGAATATTTGGGAAGAAAAAGCTGTTAGACTTTAATTATAAATATGACTTTGACCCCATATCCATAAATCTCAATAACTATCATGCCAAATTACTAAGAAAAATATTTAAAAAGCGTACATAGCAGTAATCATTACTTTTATTGAATTATTAGACGATTGACAAACTAGTTATTGTCTTTCTCAGTCAAATGACAAGAATTCATTAATCCTTAATGGGGTGCTCTCTCTTTAGATAGAGAAAAAAGAAAATAGCCGAATAATTTGACGTATTGAGAATCATAACCTATAAGTCCTTATATATACTTATTTAATAGACTCCTATTAAACCTGATTAGATAAACATTGAGTATCCATTCATTTATCGCATGATCATATTATAAGTCTAATTAGGCTTCCCTAAATAGACCATTTTATTAACCCAATTAATTAAATAACTTAATATAATTGTTATAATTAATAATATGTGGCCCACAATACATATAAACGTGATTTTCCTAACAAAAACGAGTTTCTTAGAAAAACAGGGAATTTGAGATTTATGTATTATAGGTAAATTGGTGTATACTCTATAGAGAGAGAGAGGTCTTGTATTTAGAGTCATTTTCAAATTCGGAGTTTATATACCTTTTATGAATCAACAAATTACTCGAATTGACAAATTTATCCCTTTGTATTTTGTAGGTAAATATTCACACCTTCGAATGAAAATACAATTTATATGAATTTTCTTTTAGCTTCTTAAAACATAAAACCTATTTGGTGTTTGGTTATATGTTTCTCTAATCTAACAGCTAAAAAAAAAAAAAAAAAGTAATTCGTCAATTCATATTCAAATTTAGTTCTTGACACAAAAGATATAAATTTAGCATGAATTTCAAATTAAATACAACCATAGAAACACAAAAGAGACATGACATTAGAATTCCTTTTATTTTTGTGACTTCTAAATACACAAGAAAAAGAAAAATGTATGTTTTCATATCCCATTTTCCCATGCAGCCCAATTTTAGCCGATGGAAAAATTATCTTTCTTTCAAAAAATTTTCACCTAAAAGCTGAAAAACTTTTTTTTTAACGACGCAAATCGCGAGTTTTTTTTTTCTTAATTCGTAACCACATGAATAGGAAGTAAATAATAAAAAATACATGTAAAGTTCATGAGATGTCGAATTTTTGAAGAATTATCAACGGGACAGAAAAATAGGATAATAGATTTTCACTCATTAAAGAACACCATTAATACAGAATCACCAGACTGCAAATTTTGAATCAGACACACACGCCTTATCTATTTTTCTGAAGAATAAAATAGATGTAGACTAGTACTATGTGATGTTTCAGTTAATTAGAAAGCAGTTGATTTGCTCAGCTATGGAAATATTTTTTATTGGTGTAAAATATGGTGGAAATAAATAGAATAAACAAAAAAAAGACGTTATTTTTAACTAAACAAGTCAAATTTTGGATGTATATTTTCTTCAAGGTTTTCAAAAATAAAAAAGAAATTAACAATTTTTCTCAAGTTAAATTATTCTTTTAATTGGTGAGCTTAAGGTAAACGACCACTCATCCTCACATACAATTGGTCTATTGTGTGGATTTATGGATAGATAGATAGTAAGAATTAATTATATATGTGTTATGCATTAAAAATACTTTAATATTATTCATTAAACAAGAATATTATACAAACATGTACTTTGAGGTCGCTAAGAGAATTAAACAAAAAAAAAAAAAAATGGAAGATATACAATACCGTAAAAGAATTCAGAATTCTCAGTTTAAACTACTAAATAAACGAATATTTCCAGGAGGAAAACTGAGTAAAGGATGCATAATACGCATGAAGATTATGATAATACATTGAAAGCTTGAGCCCCACGAGCAACCTTGATGAAGACATCCTCCAGTGTTGTGTCAGCTAAACCCCATGCGAAAACCGTGAATCGGCTCTTTGCGGTCTGAACCGATTGGAACACGTCCGCGATTCTCACCTCATGCTTCGGCAACTCGAACTTCTGGGTTCCAGACAAATGGTATATCTTGCTCGCGTTCGGGGAGAGCCGCCTCACCAGGGTCTCAACCTCTTGTTCATGAGTTGAAGATGTCGTCATTGTAAAGACATAGGATCCTCCATATCTTGCCTTCAGCTGCAACACATTGTTGAGAAATTAATGTTATTGTTGAGAAAATAATTTGATAGGTAATTTCCATTCTGGAACTATGTAAAGACAATCTTAACATATTGTAAAAGAGAAATGCTAGCATCACTATTCCTGTTATTATCTGTCACTATCTGTCACTTTCTGCACTCACTATTTAACATGTGGACTTTATTATCTTATTTTTGTGTTCAAATAATATTATATTATGTTAGTACAGTCCACATATTAAATAGTAAATGTAAAAAGTGACACAGAGAGTGACAAAAAAAGTGATGCTAACCGTAAAACCCCATGAGTATTAGACTATGGCTTAATGCGGACATTCCGAAGCATGTCTGACCCTTTTGGCCACGCCCATTTGCGAGAGTATCTGCAGTTGGTCACCCCTCCCCACACTATTTTTCAGCAAATAAAGAAGGGGGAAAAAGAAGAAAACTAACCTCTTTTGGATTTCCTATGCACTGCAAGCCTCCATCCACAAAAATTCCTAATCGATCACATAGGACCTCTGCCTCTTCCATGGAATGTGCTGCAGACAATGAAACCAGATTTTCGATCACAAAAATTCTGTTTATCTTGTGATGTACACGCTCTCTACTAAGAGTAAAGGGACTTTATTCATAATGCAGCCGATTGAATGTCCAATGAAGATGAAGTTGAACAACAATGGAGAGAGAGAGAGAGAGAGAGAGAGAGATTACTTGTAAGGATGATTGCGCGTTCTTTCTTTGCTTTCTTCATGACATTCCAGAGACTGTTTCTTGAAGCTGGATCAAGCCCAGTACTAGGCTCATCCATGTAAACAACCTACAAAAGTTTTCCCAATAATGTTATCAAGTCATATATTATTAAATGAAAAGAAGAAAGTGACATAAATAAAGTGATAAAAGTAAAGAAACTAATAGAGAATGAGGCATACTTTGGGATCCCCAATGAGAGAAATCGCAACGCTAAGCCTCCTCTTCATGCCTCCACTATACTTCCCAGCTTGTTTGTCTGCAACTCCTCCATTGAATAGGTTGACACTCTTTAGAGATTCTTCCACTGCCTGCGACGACAAAATTGTTTCAAATAAAGAATAGATTTTTAAGTTTATTGCGGGGGGAAAAAAAAAAAGGAAAAAAGAAACAAACTCAGGATTCTTCACATTTCATCTCTACCACAACCTATAAGCTATACTCTTTCTTTTTTTTCAGAACTAACAAAACATCATTAGGATTCTCTTAAATGCTTAGAATTGTTCAATGAAAATCACAAAGTCAAATGATAACTCACTTGTGTTAAGGAGGAACCTTTGAGATTCTTAAGTCTGCCATAGAATAATAGATGTTCCCTTCCTGTAAGGGTTTCCCAAAGCAGGCTAGAGATTACCCAGCAAAGAAGGAAAGAATTTGCTATTAGTATTTACAAAAAAATGACGACAATGGAAAACAAAAGCTTTCTGACACAAAGGTAAGAGGAGTAGCTTACTCATGCTGTGGACATACGCCCATGCTGGTATATATTTCTTCCATATTCGTTCGTATATCCAGATCCTCAACATATGCTGTGCCAGAGCTTGGTTTTGTGAGACCGATCATCTGTCGACGACGGATATAATTTAACAGTTAGCAGATATAGAAGCCATGCGATAACTCTCTCTCTCTCTCTCTCTCTCTCTCTCTCTCTCTCTCTCTCTCTCTCGGAACTATAAGCAAGTCAATCTTTGACCCGCTATATCATTCACCAGTGTCCAACGAGGAAAGAGGACAAAATGTTAAGTGAAGGAGGGAAAAAATTAAAAGGACCAACATGTTTAAACACAGATCTTGAAGAAGACTAGAAGGACGTTAGCAGCTATTGCCAAAGTGCACTAGCTAATATTAGAACTTCCTTACAGAAGAGAAAGCGCAAATATACACAACTGACTGTTTATTCATGATACTATGATGGCGTATATTACTTGAAGAAAATCTTAGAGCACACTCACCATATTAATAAAAGAGGTCTTGCCTGCACCATTGGGCCCGAGCATACCAAAACACTCTCCGCGGGGCAAAGCAAGAGATAACCCTTTTACAGCAAGCTTGTCAGGATTCCCGTCCCGTCCCGGATACACCTTCCTGAGGTTGTCACAGACTATGGCATTACGTTTATCTTGTTCAAGTATTATTTGTTCAACCTTCTCACGCTGAAAAAGAAGTCAAAGTACAATTTTAACTTGACAATAATGGAATCTATGGCAATGTGGAACCATGCATGAAGCAAATATCCAGGAAGATTGGATAATCTTAGCAGAAAAAGTACTGATTTGACAATAATAAAAAGTTCAGCTCATTTAAATGATCTTGCAAGGTAAGATCATTTCCATGCTTTGAGGTTGCAGCATATAAGCTGGCATATCATTATATATACATGGTGATCAAGAACTATGCTGATAAAGTGAAATGGAAAGAAAGAAAAATGTTACCTCTTGGACTACATCAAGTTTGTCCATCTCAACTGTGACTTTAAAAGATCCCTGCTTTCGCAAACTAGGCACCCTGAAAGATGATCCCTTCTTCTTCCTGAGGTTTTGCAAGAAAAATAGAGGTCTCTTTCCTGATGATGCTATTTTGTCAACATAATATGCAACAAAAAGCACCAATAACCACTCTACAACCATTATGATAAAGACGTCTGACAATCCATTTTCGCTGTCACTTAAATTTTTCCACCGCATACCATCCGTCCCCAAGTAATTCCCATTATAGGAATACTGCGCAAATTCATATAACCCTCTGTACAGAGCGAAGCCAGGATATAGCTCCATAACAATAATCCAGCCCCCTACAATAGCAGCAAAAGGAAGGGGAAAAAAAATCCTAGTGAGAAGATATAAAACGGGAGGAAATGCAGTGCAAAGTGGCAATGAATTCAAGAGTATTTAACAGAATGTGATTCTATCATTCCTATCTTTCGTTTTTCACTCTCAATAGAAAAGCTGAATTATCTTTCTTTTCAGTCTCCTAGACTTGCATGCTTTTGAAGAATCATATGGATATTATGAAGAACCTCAGAGAGGAACTCAAAGACCTCACGCAGTTCCCACATAATATAAAGAAAAAAAAAAAACAAAAAAAAAACAAAAGAAAAAACTAATTAACATGTTCTGTTCATTATATTAAGTTCAACTGTACAAAAAGCCCTTCATTCAAAATTTGAGCTTCGATCTGGATATTATTTATTCGATAAACAAGTCAAAGTGAAGGATACTTATTTGCACAAATTCTTCCGCTTACTTGGAAATGATGTATCTTCAAGAAAAAACTGAAAAAGGAAGCCTCCTAAGAGCCCAGTTCCAAAGACACATATGTATCCTACAACTGTATCCACAAAGTAATAATGACAAGCATGTTAGTTAAATCTCCTTCAGAAATTAGTTGTTATCAGTTGACACAGTTAAATCAAATGGCTGGCATCAAACCTGTGGCAGTCTTCACATTAAGAAACATCGCTGCCGCTAGAAAAGCGATCGAAATTTGCAAATTGATATAGATGAAGTAGAAAACAAATTGGATGCTGTAGTCATTCAGTGTGAAGAATTTCAACCCTGTAAGATGATCAGTCAACTTCAGCTAAAGCAACAAGAAGGAAACATCAAACTAAGATGTCTATTAAGTGGTTAACAATTACCTACTAGCGAGCCAAATATTACGAAGCACAACATGTAGATCATAGAGACGAGTAAAAAGTAAGCATATGAAATCAACCAATAAGGTCCATCACCAAGCCCGTGCATTTTCATCATGATTCTCAGTCTCTGCTGTTTCTCATAAACCAATGATGTCAACACAACCTACGAGAACAAGAATCAGAAGGTTATGAAGAGAAAGAAAACAAAGATGGCATGTAACACAACCATAAAATATTAGAGTAATGTAAACTAAATTATGCCCTTTTCTCTTTAGATTAATCCGTATCCTTCTTCTTAAAACAACTACAATAGCATCCAAAAAAGTCCTTTAAAACAAGGTTAACACTCTACACTTTATGTGCGTATTTCCAATTAGATTGATCATTGATTTGAAGATTCAATTTGGAGGAATGAGTCAATGACCATGAAAAATGGAACACTTACGGGACGTTTGGAAGGAGGATTCGGGCCCTGATTCGAATCATGGTTCGTGGTTTGCTACAGTATTTTCTCTTACAAAAAATACACGTAAATCGAAAATTATTCTAATATGATGATTTTAATCCATGAACCAAACGTCTTAATTCAAATTGACTACTATGAGGAAATTCCCAAGGAAAACTGTTTAATGCATCACCAAAAAAACAAAAAGACACATTTCATTTTAATCGTCCAAGCTATATTTCAGTTATGGGACATTCAAGTCTTGCATTTTCTTTCAGACAAATGACTAGAAATCACAAACGATGAACCCAAACTCAGCAAAAGGGGCACGCCGTTAACTTTATGTGATAGAAAAATTGACAACCAACATTGAGCTTAAATGCTTGGAACGAGTCCTATAAATATCTCATACTTACCGGAAATAGTTGTATGACGACCCATGTAAAGAACAGTGTACCAAGAAGAGAAGAGAAGTCAAGTTTGAGTTGGCTTTGAGCTTTGGGCATCTCTTTGACAAAATCGAACTGCATTTTCGTGCCAGGCCCTTTCAAGAATTGTAGGTAGGCATTGGATGCCTGTGAATATACCAATTAAAAGTATTAGAGTTAAAACAGTATGTAATTCAGTAGACATCAGGATAAGCATAGAGCATCTTTGTTAAATAGCATTTGAAGTTTTACCACAATAAGGGAAATAACATATGAAAAAGGATATGATTATATAGATACATTAGCTATATTTTGTCAAATCATGAATACGCACATGCACATGCAACACTTAGGATCTAAGAACCATATCGACAAATTGCACAAGATGAAAATATTTGCAATTTCACACCAGGAGGAGGAAAAACTAAAAATGTAAAGAAGTAAAAATGTTTACCAGATTCACAGAGCGTGGAACTCTTATCAGAGCAATAGCATCATTGCCCGTATCATTCTTAAATGTCGAATTGTACCATATGCTCACGTTGAAATTATTTGTATTTGTGTTCAAGAAGTCGTACGCTGTAAAAAATAAATAAACAACTCCCTCAGTAATGCAATTCACGAAATTGCTTTAGTAACATAAAGCATTATAATTATAAATTTCAAGTAGATTAACCTGCAAGTATCTCGTTGATCTTCCTCTCTTTATTTCCCTTTCTGTAACCTTTATACAGCTCATTGTTTACATCCGCAGAACTATTGCGCCACAAAGGCACACCTTCGACACATATAATCTCTGGTTTCATAGCAGTGATAGTCTTAGCATCAAACTATTAGAAAATACTAATCACAGAGTATATTCAAGAGAATCATTTGGATATTGTATAAGTTTCACTCATGAAATGCAAATTAATAAGGAGCAAGTCCTATTTTAAATATTCTCGTAAGTCCATCATCAATAAACAAGATTCTCAAATATCAAACCAGAATGAATTTCAACCAATGACATTGACCACAGACGAATTCTAGATTGAACATTTCAAACAGAAGCTCCACTAGAGTGTCTCTGAATTTCTCTTGTTTAAATGCATTTGATTGTCTTTTGGTAAATTGGGCTAATAATTGGTCAAAAATTTATTGTGTCTAAGTCCTATCATAATCAGAAAATATTTTGTCTTGTGTAATTAACTAATCATTATTGCGTTTACCGATAACGGAGCTGACTACAAGAATTGTATAGTTGCTTCACTTTTTTCCTTTACATATCCTTTATACCTCTAACTATATCTATACAAATCGGCATGTGTTTATCATTTGAAATGCATGCGTATTTGAGAAATCATGCGTGGAAGGTTAAGGTTATCTTTACCTTGTTGCCTTTCAAAGGTCATTACTGGAACAGAAACAGAATATGTAGAGTTCTCTGTGCACTGACGTTGCAAGTTATAGAGGGGAAGGCCCGAGTAGAAAGCGGGATCAAGGAAATTGGTAGTCTCAGGCATAGAATGTGAGCCCTGAAACATTTAGACAGAAATTATTTTGCTAATAGTATTGCAGTTAAAGCAGAAAAGATTTTGTAAAAAAAATAAAAGGGCAAAAGATGATGAGAAATTTGACTCACAGAGACGTTGCGGGCGATTCCAACCAAGACATCAGAAGAATTCAGAGTACCAGAACTTGTGAACATATTCTCAACCATAACTACCAGAACACATGATATGATTTTTCAAATTAATATTGATCACTGTAATTTGATAGGCGAAAAAATCTTCAGAAACCAAAACTAATATGCTAAAAAAGACATGAAAGGGAGAAAATCATACTATCTCCAAGAGTGTGATTATTCCCAGTGAAGAGAAGAGTAACAGGACATGAACCATTCCTTCTGCACGACTCGTTTGGCAAGTCCGCGAATGGCATAACATCGGATGCCACTGCACGATATGCTTGAGCCGGGACTTGCAACAATGGAGGCCATTCTGAAGGGCTTTCATTGGCACAATAGGACCCTTGATCCAAATCCGAGTACTCCAATCCACAAACTTTCTCCTCTCGACCATCTCCATCTTGATCGAAAGTTTTACAGCCACATTTATTCTCAGGCTTATCCAATTCATTGTTGACCAAAGCTTGGATGAGAACAAGAAGCAGACACAGGATAAATGGAAATGAAATTAACCGAATATTCGTCTTGATGTTTCTTTTCTGCAGAAAGAACACAAGACATCTTAATGACCAGTATTACCGCTGCAAAATGTTGCGGCCAAAAATCCTCTAAATAAGTGAAAATGATATATCTTATTCTGGATAATCTTGCCAATTAAATTTTAATGTCACAAACAAACAGTCATATCTATCAGAAGACACTGAAATATTAGCTTGTATTCATATTAAGTCTTCAATTGCCTTCTAAATTCTTGAAAATTAAAGCCATAGATAAACGATAATTAATCGTCCAAAAGTTAATTTCTTTCTTCTTTATTTTATACACACACACATATATAGAGACATATATATAGAGGAAATGCTAAATAAACTCTACCCACAAACCAGTTAATTTAGATCGGGATATTAGAGAAGTTGACTAATGTAAAAGATATTTTTTTGTTATTGTGATTGTAATCCCACTTATTCAGGGAATTATTTACCAATTAGTTAGGCTATAATTTATTTTTTCTGAGCCGTACTGCCACTTTATATCTTCAATAATATTTCAGATGAGATAACAGATATTTTTCCTTTTCGTTGTTCAAACTCATCAGGTCAACAAAATTCAAAAATATTAAGAGAAAAGATACAAGATAAATCAACATATCCATCAAAATAAACCCAGAACCCATTACTGAACTAGAATCAATAAAAAAGGAAGAAACTTTTTCTTTTTTTAAAGGTGAAGTGTCGAAGCAAAGTATCCCCTTGATCAACAAGTAAGAATCTTTCATATCCGTGACCAGCAAAAAAAAAAAAAAAAAAGAAAAAGAAAAACAAACCCCTTAACGAAAAGGCTAATCCGATTACAAAACATATTCTATTTTCCTACTTTCTCTAGCTCTACTTGCAGAACTATGGACAGAGATAGATAGATAGATAGATAGATAGATAGATAGAGAGAAAGAGAGGACAGAGAGAGGGGGACCTGGTAGGTTAAATTCTTTC
The DNA here is from genome assembly GCA_012066045.3 of Morus alba. Taxonomy (NCBI): domain Eukaryota; kingdom Viridiplantae; phylum Streptophyta; class Magnoliopsida; order Rosales; family Moraceae; genus Morus; species Morus alba. Next base: position 7,138,762 of record CP050231.2, on the reverse strand, counting down.
TAAGGAGAGCATCGGCTTGAGTCCAGAAGCTGGCAGGTCCATGAGAAGAATCCGCCATTGAAGCTGCAGCAGAGAAAAACAGACGAGAGAAAAAAGTAACCGTAGCGAGATATTCTATATAACTAAATGCCCGCGGCTTGTCGTTGTATCCAAAGGACGCTTTTGTCCCTACTGTTTGCCTTTATTAACGTAAATGACACAACGCGGCTTTTCGCAATACCAAAACTACCCTTTTTGAATGACCGTTCTGCCCCTCACGCGCTCAACTTTAAAAGAAAAAGACTTCTAGAAAAGAAAGTCCTGGTTCTCTGAATCCGTGCGGTAATTTAATTGGCGGCTTAAGGTGGGAAATGAGAACCACTTGAGCCTCTTTAAATCCCCTTATTATCGGAAAGAAAAATGATATTCAACCACTTTAGGAAAAAAACAAAAGGGGATAATGTTCAACCCGCAAATTGAAACCCATCTTCCACAAATAAAGGAATCTATTTAATGGGATCCGCGTGCGTCTCTTTAAGTGGGGATCACTATTTAAAAAAAAAAAAAAAAATTAGATTCTAATCGCGTCACGTTAAAACATAAATAGTTCCATAAATTGCTCAAGTTTTTTTTTTTTTTTTTTTTTTTTTTTTAAATAAGTTTAATTCCATAAACCTCATAAAAACTTGTATTCTTTTTTTGAAAAGAAAAAAAAAATTATAGGCTTAACTTCTCACGCCCTATCCATCTTTCAACTTGACCATTTAAATCATATTCTATCCCAAATAAGTTCTTTAAAAGAGTTATAACAGAGAAATAATGGCTATTAATCTTTAATTGTTTGTTCTTAATTTTGTTCAATTAGTTTTTAATGTGCCAGATGAGTAATAGTTTTATAACTTTGATGAAGATGTGCTTCTAGATTTGATCCATTGTTTAGCATCGAGATCTATGTTCCCATTAAAAGAAAATAATAATAATAATAATAATAATAATAATAATCAATAAATTTCATTTCTGGCCTCTTCTTCACCAACTGTAGCAAGTTGACCAGTGAAAACAGGTAAATTTACAAAATCAGAAGCAAGCATAAAGCAGTGAAGGAAGCTTCTTTGTAAAACATCAAATAAAAAGCCTACAACGCTTGTGGCCTCATGTCATTACATGCCTAATTTAATGTGATATTAAAAAGACTTAAAATATTTGAATATAATATCCTAATGAAGCTTCTTTTTAAGACATCAGATAAAACGCCTAAAACTAATTGTATAAGAGTTGATTTAGAAGATAATTTGTCATTATATGCATAGTTTAATGCACGTTAAAAAAACATGTGGTGTAGGTTGTTTTGATACTTTTTCCATAGAATGCACTTAAAAAAAAAAATAAAAATTTAAATTACCACAAAAAAGAGGAATATGCCTTCTTGTGGTTGCAAAGAGAATTTGAAAGTGCGTAATGAGAAAGAAACCTTGAAATCTCAGTCCATTGTAAGCAACTTGCATTTTGTCAAAGTTTTAAGCACTAAAAATATAGTTGAAAGTGAAACGTTTGGCACTATCATTGTATGAATTATTGTGCCCCGAATCACTGAACACGCGTATTTCAACACGGTAAGAGGATGAACATAAGGGAATTATCATTGTATGAATTGCTATGTTACTTAATAGAAATTTGTTTTAGTGGGATTGTTTTTTCAATGGAAAAATGGCCAGATTTGTGATGAGTGTACGCATTAAACATTTACAACGCGCAATATAAAACTGCTTTCACTCATAGATTTGACCGTTGAAAAATTAATCTAACAACTATAACAGTTATTCTAATTTATAGAATAAAATAATAATTCCTACCATAAAAGTTGTTAAAAAAATATAGTTGAAAGTGAAAATATAGTTCAATTTTTAAGCACTAAAAATATAGTTGAAAGTGAAATGTTTGGCGCTATCATTGTATGAATTGTTGTGCCCCGAATCACTGAACACGCGTATTTCAACACGGTAAGAGGATGAACATAAGGGAACTATCATTGTATGAATTGCTATGTTACTTAGTATAAATTTGTTTTAGTGGGATTGTTTTTTCAATGGAAAAATGGCCAGATTTGTGATGAGTGTACGCATTAAACATTTACAGCGCGCAATATAAAACTGCTTCCACTCATAGATTTGACCGTTGAAAAATCAATCTAACAACTATAACAGTTATTCTAATTTATAGAATAAAATAATAGTTCCTACTATAAAAGTTGTTAAAAAAATAAAAATAAAAGAAGTATAATACTTTCAAAGAAGGAATTCTATGCGATATCACTAGACCAAACTAATGGATTTCTTAGATCCTATTCATTTTATTAATTTAAGTTTAGAATTTAAATTTTGTTACAGTAAAAAGCTCTTAAAAATAGTCATATTTAATTTTTTATTACAGTAAAAAATTTTCACATAAAATTATATCTCAACTCTAATTAAAAATTCAAAGGTTGTTTGGTTGAGGAATTCGTTTCTTAGTTCGAGTTATAGTTCGTAATTCACTACAATATTTTTTCTCATAAAAAATACACATAAATTAAAAATAATTCTAATTATATAATTTTAATTTATGAATTAAACCTCTTCTTAAATTAATAAATTAAAAAAAATAACATATAATAGGGCTCCAGCATGAATGGGGATCCTTAACAATTAATGCGCTAACTCTCAAACTGGTCAAATATCATTTTTAAAATTTCATAAAAATAAAAAAAAAAATCAATTTTCAATTCTCATACAGTGTATATGTGAAAATAGTCAGACGTCTTATAAAAAAACAAGTCAGAAGTCCACAGAGGAGAAAGAGTCGGAGATAGAGAGAGAGATGAAATGCCAAAAGGTTGTTGGTCCACATGTTCAGATCATTAGAATAATCAAGAATTGACTTTTAAATACAAAATACAATAATGAATGTAAAGCCACAAATACCACTAAACTTGGACATATCAACTAATACAAGGATTTTCAGTCCTTTTCTCTAACAGTACTCATTGTCTGAAATTGGCATGTTGATGCGTCCTGATTTACCACTATCTGAAATCTAATTATTTTTCCATGGACCACTTTATCGATTGCAATTATTTCCCTTAATCTACAACTTTCCTCGAGGTAAAAAAAATAAAATAAAATAAAACAAAAAAACAAAACCCAACTTTCCAATTTGATATTGCCTCAAATTCATTCAAATATAATGTCATTTGTCATCTAGCAGTGTTAACCAAAAGAGGTAAAATCAAGATAACTCACATGAAAAACTGTCTACCAGTCATAGGCTTCCTAGTGGCAGTCTTTGATATGAGACCTGATCGCACAAGCAGGAAATCCAATTGTCTCTTTTTTATTTTATTTATTTTATTTTTATTTTTTACTATAATCATCAACAGATTTCCAAATCCAAGTTCAAATCTTGGCCAGCACTAGTCAGCTGTATGGCCAACTCATTAACAAGGCTAAAGATTTCATTCCACCTATGATGGGATGTGTCCCCAACTAAGAATTTGTGCAACTCATTCCCTACTGTTATACAACTATAAGCAACTTCCTTCTTCAACTTCCTATCTTTCATCAATTTTCGCACCTCTGAGGCTTCTTCCCATTTTCCGATACTGGCATAAAGATTAGAAAGAAGGACATAATTTCCATAATACTCAGGCTCTAACTCAAGTAGTTTCTTAAGACAACTCTCAGCAAATTCTACATTCATGTGAGTTCTAGAAGCACTCAGCAAGGTACCCCATATAACAACATTGGAATCCACTTCCATTCTTGATATAGACTCGTATGCATCCTTTAGTCTTCCTGATCTGCAGAAAAGATCTATAACACAAGCATGGTGTTCTATCTCCGGAGTAATCCCGTAGTCTGATTTCATGCTTTCGAAGAACTTAAGACCCAGTTCAATAAGGCCTGCATGCGTGCAGGCTGTCAATAGCCCCGAAAATGTGATGTTATCTGGTTTCAACCCCGTTTCTTTCATTTTCTTGTAAAGATGAATTGCTTCCTCTGCATAACCATTAATCGCTAACCCAGAAATCATCGAGTTCCAACTAACAATGTCCTTTCCGCGCATCTCATCGAACACTTGGCGAGCTTTATCAATGTTACCAAACTTGGAATGCATATCTAACAATGCAGAGGCCACTTTTACATCTGAGGTGAAGCCGTGACTCTCTACATAGGCGCTAATACGCTCACCAGCTTCTACAATGCCTGATTGAGCACAAGCGGATAGAGCACTGACAAGTGCTGCATTATCCAGTTTAATTTTTTCATTCATCATGCGTTCAAAGAGCTTTATGGCCTCAATTGATCTTCCATTTTGGGCATAACCAGCAAGCATTGCACTCCATGCGACAACATCTCTTTTATCCATTCTGTCAAACTCTCTACGAGCACCATCAACAACCCCGCATTTGACATACAGTTCTAAAATCGCGGTTGAAATTATCATATCCGATCGCAAACTACTATCATCTATGTACTTCTTCTTAATTGCCAGCCCCATCTCGAGATCTCCCAGCTTAGCACAAATTGAGAGCAAGATCACCAGAGTGATCTTACTCGGACCAAAATTTTCAGCCTGCATTCTCTCAATAAGCCTCAAAGCCTCATGATAATCCTCATTTTGTGAGTAACAAGAAATCATAGAATTCCACGAGACAACAGTTCTCTTAGGCATGTCATCAAAGAGTCGCCTAGCCGCTTCAGTATCACCGGACCTAGAATACCCAGAAATCAAACAATTGTAACAACCTGGATCCTTAACCAAACTCCCATCAAGAATTTTCCTCGCGGAGACTAAATCATCATTTTTGACATAAAAGTCCATCAAAGCAGTCTGAACAAAAACACTTGTATCGCACCCCCGACTTATTGCAACACTATGCATTTGTTTCCCAACATTGATAGCACGCAGCAACAAACACGACTTGATAACGGGAGGAACTGTGGAAGAAAACACTCGAATACCGCTCTGGTGCATTGAGCAGAACGTCTCCAAGGCCTCTTTATTCATTGATAGTTTGGAATAGGAACAAACAAGAGCGTTATAAATATGCATATCTGGTTGGGGAATTTTATCAAACAATTTGCGCGCATAATGTACGGCAGACGAGTCGAGGAGCTTTTTAACGAAAACCGGAGTAAGAGATGGGTGCATAGTGATTACCAGGGCGTGAACTTGCTTCAACTGGTTTAGACGCAGAGAGGATTGAAGTAAGCTAGTTAGATAGCCCTCCATTTAAGTGGGCATGAATGTTTTCATAATCTTTCGGGTTTTTGTAATGTTTTCATAATCTTTCGGGTTTTTGTAACTTTTGGCGGTAAGGCGAACGTCGGGGACTAGCCGTTATAGAGGTTAGGGTTTGACACTTTGTGGCACGGCGAGTGAATGTCAAACTTTTTTTTTTTTTTTTTTAGGAAAATAGTAGAAAATAGGCCAATATGAAAAGTTTGAGAAAGTATATAGGTTAATTTTTAGTTATAGAAATTAATAGGCTATAACTTATCAAGTTATGGTTCATAACCAGATAAGTTATTGACAAACTTGTCAAGTTATGGTTCATAACCGGACAAGTTATGAACAATTATGAATAATAACTTGTCAAGTTATGGTTCATAACCAGATAAGTTATGGACAAAAATAATAATTTGGCCTATTTATTAACTTATGTAAACTATTAGCCTATTAATTTTAATTCATCTCAAATTTTGGTCTATTTTCCTCTTTCTCCCTTTTTTTATGAAGGAGTAAGGGCCTGTTTAGTTCGTCGATTCGAGTTTTTAATTCAAGTTGAAATATAATTTTATATAAAAGCTTTTGACTGGAGCAAAAAAGTTAGATGTGATTGTTTGTGAGAGCTTTTTACTATAGCAGAACTCAAATTCTAAACTCGAATCAGCGAAATAAACATAGCCTAAATGTCGAACTTGGGTCTTAGAAAAATATATAAACAAACTTATAACATAAGCACAACTTTAATAGACCTAAGGACATGATCTTGGGTTTAACCTCGACTGAGCTCAGTATCGGTGCTCGAATGGCAAAGGCCAGGTGTAGAGGTGAAAGTTTCGACAGTTTGACATGAGTTTAGCGGTCTAAATGGAAATTTTGAGTTAGGTTGGCCCTAAATAAGAGATGGACGGTCAAATCTGTAATTTTATAAGGTATTACTTTTTTTAAAATATATTTTAAAAGATAGCGTTTAGGTCGGACTGGATTTTTAGGCTCGAAGTCTTAGACTGGTCGAGTCCGGGCCAATGGGGCAGGCTCTAGTCGGCTCATTTAATCCGACTCAAACTTATAGCTTTAGTCGGGTGTTTTCTTGTCACCCTTTTGTAAAGTCCTGTTGGTGGTGCGAGTGAGTTCTTCTATTACCAATGACTTTCATAAAAAACTTTGTTCTAAAAATAACATTTTAATGTGAGTTTCACTAGTAGGATAAAAAAATAAAATAAAATATCGGTAGTTCACAACTTTTTAACGGTTAGATTTATATAAAAAATTATTTATTTTACATATTTTTTTAATCTAATGTGATTTTAATTAAATCTAACAGTTAAAAATTGACACTAATAATACATAAACCTATCCAAGAAAGTCCCTTTAAGAATTTAATTTGTAAAAATGACATTGAAACGACCCAATGCAACTGGGTGGATCACTCAGCATAACAATGAAAATAATCAATTTGCTAATTTCATTTTTGTTGGGCAATCGTTTTAGCAAACTTACGAATGCCAATCTAGCTCCAGCCGAACATTATTTTATACATGACACCTATGAATTACACATATCATTACGAGCTGGCGCTATTGCAATGGCTTTATTTTGAACGATTAGATGCTATTAGTTTTACACAGCAATCATGAGGAATAATTTAGGGTTCGTTTGATTCTTCGAATCCCTGATTCGAATCATGATTCATGATCGTTACAGTATTTTCTCTCATAAAAAATATACGTAAATAAAAAATGGTTCAAATCACATAATTTGAATCCATGAACCAAACGGACCCTTAATGGTAGCATGTTCTACTTTTACTAATGGACCGTCATTTTTGGTTAATTACTTCAAACGTAATCTATGTGTAATTAATTATCTTTGTTAGTGAGACTTAATAATTTTTTTAATATGATACAATAGATATTTATATATGCAATTTTTTAAAATAAAATAATCTGAGTCCCCACTTGGTCTTAATTGGTTCGCTTCATGCGGCACAGTCCTAAGAAAAAATAAATAAATTGATGTATGTAATCATACAAGTTATTTAATTCTCTAGAAGATGTCCATGTTCTAACGTCATAAACCATAATATTAAAGTAGTATATCTAAAAAAAAAAAAAAAAAAAGTTATGTATGGAACGTTTTACTAATGAAAAATAGTTGCTTAGAGAAATATATAAACAAAAGAGATCAAATCAAGATTAATGGGTTTGTTAGATTTGTTTAGTAATATTTTATTGCTTCATCTAGCTTCGTCGCACTCATCACGCATGCGAGGGTGGTTATTTTTGTCGAAATTGGAATCTTGACATTTTTGTGAGAGAAAAAAAGTTGATACTATCATTTTTATTTATGAATAATAACATCTCAAATTTTAACTCTTGTGTATCAACTAATGTAATATATGAGTTGTCATTTTTACATCGACATGTGTTTAAAACATTATCACGTTAATTAATAATAAGAAATTAAATCTATTAATAAAAAAATGACAATTTACATGTTACATCAGTTGCTATACAAAATTGATGTCCATAACATTATTTTTTTATTTATATTGCTAAGGAAACCCATGTTTATAATTAAAACTTTTTCTGGTACGTTAACATATTAATATGTCAAGTTTTTTGTCCATCAAATTTGTATAAAATCACATAAAAATTAAAATATACGTAAATTTAACAATTTAAAAAAAAAAAAAAAAACCTAATCTCTCTACATACCAAAAAATCTTCCTTATACCATGAGGCATGGACCATATCGTTGTTTAGCATCTCTTTGTCAACGAAAATGAGCTATCGAATTTTCTCATCACGTTATTATTTTTCCTTTTCAAACTCTCAAAGGTTGTACTCCACCACATTACCCCTTTTCACACACATGAAAGGAAAAAAAAAAAGATTTTTTTAGTGCGTTAACGTATTGATAGATTATTATTTTTTAATAAATAAAAATTAAAAAAATATATAAATTTAATCATAAATGAAACTTAACTTATTAATATAATATATTAACGTACTAAAAAATCTCTTAAAAAAATACGCATCAGTCGTCATTTATAGACCAATTTTTCGAAAATAGTTGCAAAAGGCAGTGGAATATTACGGGCATATAGTTTTTCTTATAAGGCAAGTAATTGATTTATTCGCTTTTTATGTTTCTTTTATTCTTTTTATAATTTATTTTTGACTCTTTTTTTGTCGTTCGTGGATTTATAATCTTTTGAGAGATTGGCAGACTTATTTTGAATTCTTAATAGTGACCGTTGCACGTTACTATTTTTTTATTATATTAACTTGCCATTTTCTTGACAAATTTTAGTTCATTTCTTTTTTGAATATTATGTTGTTAGCCTTCATTTGACCAGCATGCCCAGCATGGCTTTCGTTGGATTTGCAATGTAGAATGACGAGTTTGCACTTTGATGTAGTACAACTAACTGACCAAAATGCCCTTCTCATACATTTGCCCTTTTCTTTCTTGACCAAAAGTTCCTCTCTCTCGCTATTCTAAAAAAAAAAGTTCATCTCTCCTTTTTATTTTTATTTTTTTTAAATCCTCTCTAAAAAATGGAAAAGAAAAAGAAAACCTTCACTTAAGTATATTTAAAAGGTTATTATTAAAAAAGAAAAACAAAAAATTGCTTGAAACTTGAAAGTGATTCTTCATCTATATTAACGTTTCCTTTATTAATTTTTTTTTTTTTACATGTTTTGGTGTAATTAGAAATTCCATCATATATTACGGAGATGATAAATATTTTTGATAATTGTCTTGGTACATTATGAAAAAGTCAAGTCCTTTTTTTTTTTTTTTTTACACCTTGTAAAGCAATAATCAAACTTTGCAAACTGCAAGGGGTTCTTCTGTTTTAAACTTGAAGATGGGGATTCAAAGTAACATTTTTTTTTAACGGTAAAGTTAAGTATGAAATTAATGTTAATCTATTCCTACACTCATAATATGCATTTTTTTTTTTTTTTTGGGAAGGATGAATTAGACAGTTTTATAATATAAGATTAAAATTATTAAATTTATTTTTAAAGTGCATGTATATGAATTTTTACATCTTATTTCTAATTAAGAAGTTTCTCCTGTAAGATTAAAAAAATAAAATTACTGATAGTTTTTTTTTTTTTTAGTCATTTTTAACCATTAAATCTACATTAAAAACTATTTATTTTACGTATTCTTTTTAATCTCATTTAACTTTAATCAAATCTAATAATTAAAAAAGTAATCTTACAAATAGAACGACTTATTAAAAAAAGTAATTTTAATTAATATATTTTTAATAAATTTAATTATTTAACTAAAAAGACATGAATTAAGATTAAAAAATACTCATACCCATATAGCTATTTGTCTCATTTTTTTCCTTTCATTATCCGGTACTCGATTATCTTGTACGTATCTCCATTCATAGAAAATTACAAAAATACGCGTTTAATCTTTAAAAAAAATAGAAAAAAAAAAAGCGCGTTGACCAGAAGCCATCAAACAGTGGCCATATCGTAAAAAAAATAAAAACCACGCCCCATTTCAATTCGATCACCCTCACCATTGTCCCACCTCCACTCAAAGCTCAAAACCGCGCCTTTTTCAATAACATTCTCTTCTACTCTTTCAATCTTTCTCCCTTAATCAACACCCAAAAAAAAAAAATCCAAAAACAGTTTGCGAAAACAAGAAGACCATGAATTTACAGAGCGGTTTTCCGCTGCTGTTCCAACAGTACAAGGCGCTCTTCAAGAAGAATCTCATCCTCTCATGGCGGAACCGGCGGGCGACCATCATCCAGCTCTTCTCCTCCTTAATCTTCATCTTCCTCATCTACGCCATCCAGGAGGCGATCACATCTCGATTCTCTTCCACCACCAACTACGATAGCATCACCAATCCCAGCCCTCTCGTCTCGCCGCCGATCCCGCGCTGCGAGGACAAGTACTACGTCAAGCTTCCTTGCTTCGACTTCGTCTGGAGCGGAAATGGAAGCTCTAGGGCTCGGAGCATTGTCGACGCCATTAGGGAGAATAATCCTGGAAGGCAGATTCCCTTGAATAAGGTGCGTTTTCATGAAAAAAGTCAAAGAACTAATTACCTTTGCTGTGGTTTTGTGTTTGTTTCCCGGTAAAATGGAAGACAAAGTAAAACATAACAGATTCACTTATTGCGGATGTTAATTCTGCGTTTTCCTGTTTGTTTCCGGGAAAAAAGTCAAAAGAATCTTTTTTTTTTTTTTCCTGTAAGCTAATTATTTTCGCTGTGGTGCGTATGATGAGAATTCGTGGTTTTTGTGTTTGTTTCCCAAGGAAAATGGAAGAGAAAGTAACCATAAGTCATGAGATTCGATGTTAATTCTAGGTGATAATGAGAATTTTGTGGTTTTCCCGTTTGTTTCCCGGGAAAAAAGTCAAAAGAATCGTTTTTCTTTTTGTCCTGTAAGCTAATTATTTTCGCTGTGGTGCGTATGATGAGAATTCGTGGTTTTTGTGTTTGTTTTCCGGGAATGGAAGAGAAAGTAAACATAAGTCATGAGATTCAGTTATCGTGGATGTTAATTCTGCGGATAATGAGAATTTGTGGTTTTCCTCTTTATTTCCCCGGAAAAAGGTCAAAGAACTCCTTTCTTTTTGTCTTGTGATCTAATTATTTTGGCTGTGGTGCGTGGTGACGAGAATTTCTGGTTTTTGTGTTTGTTTCTCGGGAAAAATATTAGAAGAGGAAGTAAAACAAAGTCATGAGATTTATTGTGGACGTTATGATAAGATATCGGGGTTTTCCTGTTTGTCTCCCGTGAAAAATGTAAGTGGGAGAAAGCCAGACGAGAATCGCCATAATTTTATGTAAATTTTTTTTATTATAATAAAAAATTAAATATAATTATTTTTAAAATTTTTTTACTATAATAAAATTTAAATTTTAAATTTAAATTGATAAAGTGAAAGAGTTGTAGGCCTTGACTTCTTTTTTATTGTGTTTATCTTCAGTGAAATTAACAATAATCTCCCACTTTACCGGACCACGTGGCAGTGTTAGCTTTTTAGGGTCATTGTACGAACTTTGTTTGTCCGAATAGCAACACCCAAAAATAAAGGAGACTTCTACGGCACTTAACCTTTTTTTTTTTTTTTTTTTTTTTTTTTAAAACTATCAAAGAACTAGTTTTAGTTGCCCTATTAATTTTTTAACGATTTGATTAATAAGTATTCACATAAAATTTTAAAGTGCGTGACATAAAACTGTTCTCAATGGAAGAAAAAGGCCATTTCAATAGTTAAAATTCTTAAGTAAAATAAATGTTTTTTTTTTTTTTTTTTTTTTTTTTTTTTTTTGGTTTCAATTTGATACGATTACTCTTACGGTTTTATTTTATCTAATAGTTCAAAGTTGTATTTCACAACGGTTTATAACTGTGTGATACTTCAACTTTGAGCCTATTGTTCTTATATGGTGGGTAAGATGGAACATCAAGGATCACAATTCACAAGGCCGCTTTCTCTGTTTCTATGTCTGTGCAGGTCAAATCATTTAGAACATCAGATGAAGTAGATGCTTTTCTGTTTGATGAGCCTATGTACTGTCCAGCAGCTTTGCATTTCACCGAAATAAATGACACTGTAATGAGCTATGGCATTCAAACGAATTCAACTGCACTGTCAAAGAGAGGAATTTATGAAGACCCCACTTTCAAGTTCCAAATCCCGCTTCAGATTGCCGCAGAGCGCGAAATTGCTAGGTCTCTGCTTGGAGGTATTAGATTTGATATAATGTTTTATTATGTTTTTTGTTCAAGTTATTTTGCAAATCTGTTTCTTTGTTTTCTGCTTAGAAGGTCTTTAATGCATTGGGCTCTGATGTATTACTACTCTGATGACTCCATGTTCAGTTTCAAACTTTAGCTGGCTCGTCTCGCTTAAGGAATTTGCACACCCTGCTGTGGAAATCGTCAACGTAATGGACTCAATAGGACCCACCTTTTTCCTTGCAGCTGCTATGTTCGGATTTGTACTTCAAATGGGTTCTTTGATCGCGGAGAAAGAGCTAAAACTCCGTCAGGTGTTCATCTCCCGAATTCTTTTTTGAATATGTTATTGTCCATTAATTAGGAATTAAAACATACATTTATCATTGTTGTCCTTTGAAGAATAAATATAAAATGTTTTTATTTTTTGACCTGCAGGCAATGTCTATGATGGGTCTCTATGATTCTGCATACTGGTTGTCGTGGCTCACGTGGGAGGGGATTCTTACACTTATCTCATCACTTTTTCTTGTTCTCTTTGGCATGTTATTCCAGTTTGACTTCTTCTTGAACAACAGTTTTGCTGTTGTATTTTTTGTGTTCTTTCTATTCCAACTCAACATGGTGAGACTATTTCCTGTGATTACTTTATGTCATTGTTTATGCTTATTCTTGTTGTGTCCACTTTTTGCTAAGCCTTATTTTCATCTCTTACTTTGAATCACAGCTTAGCTTTGCCTTCATGTGTTCTACCTTCATAAGCAAGTCATCTTCATCTACAACATTTGGTTTCTTTACGTTTATTATTGGCTTTATGACCCAGGTAAGATTCTTCGGTATCATTCTTCAATAAAAGAAGTTATCAATACTTTGTTGGTGAAATAAATAAATAAAAAAAAATTCCATTTGGCCATTGCAGCTTGTTACAGCTTTTGGTTTTCCCTACAACGATGGCATCTCTAAACTATATCAAGTTATTTGGTCGTTTTTCTCTCCTAATCTTTTGGCTGAAGCTCTAACTTTGCTTGCTGATGCAACTTCCACGCCTCAAGATCCTGGGATTAGCTGGGATAGACGAGATAAGTGCGCACCAAATGATGATGAATGTGTGATAACAATTGTAAGTTTAAACCTTGATTCTCCAAATTTATAGTTTGAAATGTCGTCGTCAATATAGATTTTTTAGTTGTTTTTTATGTTTTATTTCATTCACTCATATATATTTGTATTTGAAAATTTCCCTTGACAGAATGATATTTATATCTGGCTGGTGGCTACATTTTTCCTCTGGTTTGTGTTGGCAGTCTACTTTGATAACATCTTCCCTGACGTATCTGGTGTAAGAAAATCGGCGTTCTACTTTTTAAATCCTGGATACTGGACTGGAAGAGGTGGAGGCAAAGTGTCAGGTAGACTTAGATTAAATAATGTTCTTACTCGAGTTTCTTTTTGATGCCTTGTACTTTGAACTCAATATCTTTTATGTTTTTCCTTCATAGAGGGGAGCATTTGTAGTTGCTCAGGCTCAGTCCCACCATTGGAGCATATCCCTCCAGATGATGAAGATGTCCTTGAAGAGGAGAACCTCGTAAAACAACAAACTAGGGAAGGTATTGATGATCCAAACATTGCAGTTCAGATACGCGGCCTAGTGAAAACATTTCCTGGTTCCACAAACATTGGATGCTGCAAATGCAAGAAAACTTCACCTTACCATGCTCTCAAGGTAAAAACCATGGCTCGTTTTCAGTTTTGGATAGGCTGGTGATTGTCTCGAATCTCCATTTTGTTGAACTTTATGGTGTCTTTCGGCAGAATCTGTTAGACTTTGTACTAGGTATTGTCATCCATCGACAGCAGCTGCGTGAAGAAATCTGTGTGTAGCCAAATAGATATTTTCATGTCAAAATAAATTTTCCCCCTTTTTTTCTGCTTTTGTTCATCATCTTTACGGGGCTGTAATGAATTTTGCAAAAAGAAACAAATATATGCATAACAGAAGTGACATTATGTTTCGGATCTGATTATATTCTCATTTAACTTTCAGGGGTTATGGGTGAACTTTGAAAAGGATCAATTGTTTTGTCTACTTGGACCCAATGGAGCAGGGAAGACCACGACAATCAGTTGTTTGACTGGAATCACACCGGTGACTGCTGGAGATGGTAATGTGCTAATTGTTTATATTCGTCAATCGAATTATTGGTGACATAGTCTATAAGAGTTTAATCTTATTCTTCTTTTGCTTGTGCTGGCAATTATGAACTTCTATGATAACAGCATTGATATATGGGTGCTCCGCCCGAAGTTCCGTTGGCATGTCTAACATCCGAAAAATGATAGGTGTTTGTCCCCAGGTTATCTTCCTCTCCCTCCCTAATGTCTGTTTTCTTTGGTTTATTATGGTATCTGAACTACAGTAATGTTGTCAAGTCGTGCAGCCACCCGTATATTGACAAGGACACAAGTATATATCTTATTTTTCACCATTTAACAATGTCGAGAAAACTTATACTAAACTGTCTGTGTTTGTGCTTATTGGATAGTTCGATATTCTTTGGGATGCACTTTCTGGGAAAGAGCACCTAGAACTCTTTTCTTGCATTAAGGGTCTACCCCCATCTTCAATAAAGTCGGTATGTAACTCAAATCTTAAAGGTTCTGCAGTATTTATTTAGCCTTTTGTGATTCTCTCTCTTACATGTTAATGCCAGTTAATTTGGTATTCATACATGTTAAGATGTTTAAATATCTCAATATACTACCTTTTTTAATGAAAACTTACTCCTCTAGATTCGGGATTTTACTAAGTGCTTTCGCTAAAATACAGGTTGTTGAAAAGTCTCTTGCAGAGGTTAGACTCACTCAGTCTGCCAAAATGAGAGCTGGCAGTTACAGTGGGGGAATGAAACGTCGCCTCAGTGTTGCAATCGCCCTTATTGGTGATCCGAAACTAGTCATCTTAGATGAACCTGTATGCGGATTTCACTTTTTCCCTCTTCTATTTTTTATTTCTTTGCTGGAATAAGGTGTTTCCAGTTCTGATTTGTAATGTGATTTGTACTTGCTGTCCAGACTACTGGTATGGATCCAATAACAAGAAGGCATGTATGGGACATTATAGAGGATGCCAAGAGAGGGCGTGCCGTAATCCTAACAACACATTCAATGGAAGAAGCTGACATTTTAAGTGACCGCATAGGAATTATGGCAAAGGGTAGGCTTCGCTGCATTGGAACCTCAATCAGATTGAAATCACGTTTTGGAACTGGTTTTGTCGCTAATGTGAGCTTCGCTGGGTGCACCAATGGACAAACTCCAAGCAATGGGGATATAGTTGATACAACTCATCATGAGGATGTGAAGAAATTCTTTAAACAGGTATATTGAATTAATTTACGGTTCAAGATTTTTCGTCTACAAAATGAAATGTTGGTATTAATGAATGTCATTACAGCATTTGGATGTTGTACCAAAGGAGGAGAACAAATCCTTTTTGACTTTTGTCATTCCCCATGATAGAGAGGCTAGTTTGTCGGTAAGATGATACCCTTCAATGCTGTTCTTTCTCTATTTCACGGAGCTTTTGCTTGCAGTCTTACTATCTTTCTGTTTTATTTTACTTTATTGATTTCTGATTCTTTAGATTTGTTATGTCGCAGAGCTTTTTTACTGAGCTCCAAGATAGAGAAAAGGAATTCGGTATAGCTGACATTCAACTTGGTCTTACAACTCTTGAAGAAGTTTTCTTGAACATCGCAAGGCAGGCGGATCTAGAAACTGCCGCCGCTGAGGGCAGGTTGGTTCCTCTCACGTTGACCACATCTGGAGTATCAGTTGAGGTAAGTCCAATCCACTGCCTGTTCTTCTTGCTTATTAGCAAAGATGAATTTGAATTCATTACTTACATACATATTTTCTGTCTTGTTATCATCTCTTTATTCCTTTGCATTGATCATGCAGATACCAGTAGGAGCTCAATTCGTGGCAATTCCGGGAACCGAAACTGCAGAGAATCCTAGAGGGATTATGGTAGAAGTATACTGGGAACAGGATGAGATGGGGGGTCTTTGCATCTCCGGTCACTCGGATGAAACTCCGGTACCTCCTAACATTGGACCGGTGGCAACTTCTGCACCCGCTCCACGTAGGAATCTCTTAGGCCGGGCAGCACTTGTTCCTGGAGTTGTGCTTGATCCCAATCAAATCATCAACAACAATTCTCAAAATTGATGCAATTACGTGCCTGTAAATTCATAGAGGTTCCAATTATTGTATGCAGCTTGTTCATTTATTAGATACTAGTTTCGGAACACAACGATCATTTACTTATTGTTTGAGACGTTGATAATTTTTTGTGTTGCGGTTATATTATAAATTTATTTTGTTGTATTATGCACATATATTTCTCTAGTTTGGCAGCCGACTATGCTTTATTTACCCAATCTTGTTAGTTAGTTTTTTTTTTTTTGGTTGTAATTTTATTAAAAGAAAAGGTAAACGTACACGAGAGAAGAAACGCAGCAAAAAAACAACAAAATCAATCCCTGAATGTCCTATCCTATCCAGCTCAACAACAAAATCAAATTTGTTATTAGTTACAGTTAAATTGTTTGCTTTTAAACCAGTTCAATATCCTATCCAGTCTCCACAAGATTAGAAAAAAAATCTCTTCACTAGTCGTAAAAAGAAAATTTACGAGAAAAAATCTTTTACTAGTCGTGAAATGAACATTTACACAATAAATTGTTATTAATTTCAAATAATTTTATACTGTTATTTACTTCAATTATTTACTATAAATATGCTATTTACTTCATTCTTCCTACTTAAAAATTAAAAAAATATATAGTTTTTTTTTTCTTTAGAAAAATCGATCAGTTCGGTTCTCCCCAGTCCAAAACCAAAGCCAATTATTGTTCTAGCCTATACGTCAAAAATATCGTTTGATTTGAAAAAGATATACAAATTTCATCACTTGGGCATTTTGTGGACAAAGCAAATTAATGGCAAAGACACAATTAATTAGATCAATTGTTTTCTAAGAAACTACATATTTATCACGAAAATTTTATGAAAATTACTTTAAGCATTCAAAAGACATAGAGTACTTCCAGATTTTTTATAATTCATGTTTTGTTTTAGGTTTTGTGTTTTTAAAAAGTTTAAAATATCTTTCAGAAACTATTAAAGGGTATTTTTGTCTTTGCACTCTATTTTTATGGGGGAAATAGTAAAAAAATAGGCTAATATGAAAAGCTTAAGAAAGTATATAGGCTAATTTTTAGTTATAGAAATTAATAGGCCATAACTTGTTAAGTTATAGTTCATAACTAGATAAGTTATGGACAAATTTATCAAGTTATGGTTCATGTCAGACAAGTTATGGACAATAACTTGTCAAGTTATGGTTCATAATCAGACAAGTTATGGACGAAAATAATAATTTAGCCTATTTATTAACTTATGTAAACTATTTGCCTATTAATTTTAATTCATCTCAAGTTTTGATCTATTTTTCTCTCTCTCTTTTTATGGTCTACATGTTGAGTCACGTGGGTCATATTTGACCATGTTTATTTATTTATTTTATTTATTGAGTCAGTTGTTTAATGTCCTAAAATATAGGAGTTTGTTTTTTTTAGTGGAACAGAACATGGCTTTGTATTTACCAAGTTAGTAGGAGGTTTGTTTTTGCACGTTGTTTTTTTTTTAGGATCTAATGGATGCATGTTCCGTATTTTATGTTATTATCCGTTGGGAATTAGCTCTATATAAAGAGCATCAGGTTGTAAGCTTTTGTTCTGTAGCAAATAATAAAAGTAGTTCATCTCATTTTTTGTCCTTTCCTCTTTATTATTGTAATAGTGGTATCAGAGCCACACTTGGCGAGTGAGTGACTTATACAGAGCCCTGTTGAGAGTTTAAAAAAGAGGAAGCTTGAGAGAGTGAAATACGTCAGGCCAAAAGTGTAAAAAAAAAAAAAAAAAAAAAAGAAAAAGGAGTGATATAGAGTTGTAGCTGTAGCTCTTTTTTTTTATTTCACTTGGTTTCTTTTTTGCAGCAGCAGCAGTGAAGAAACATGGCCTCTGAAAATTTTGTGCAGCCAGCTCTCCCTCGCTTTGATGGTCACTATGATCATTGGAGCATGCTGATGGAGAATTTCTTGAGGTCCAAAGAGTTCTGGCACGTCGTTGAATCCGGAGTAGCAGAACCAGCGGCTGGAGTCATATTAACAAATATTTAAAGAGTTGATTTGGATGCGTTGAAGCTGAAGGATCTCAAGGCCAAGAACTACCTTTTTCAAGCCATTGATCGGCCAACCTTGGAGATGATACTTTGCAAAGACACCTCCAAGCACATTTGGGATGCAATGAAGAAGAAGTATCAAGGGAATGTAAAGGCAAAACGTGTTCAGCTTCAAAGATTTCGAACTGAGTTTGAGAATTTGCGCATGAAATCGGGGGAGTCAGCTTCCGATTATTTATCAAGAACAATGACAATTGCTAACAAGATGCGGATCCATGGCGAGAAGATGGAAGACGTCACCATCATTGAGAAGATTCTTCAGTCAATGACACTGAAATTCAATTTTGTTGTTTGTTCTATAGAAGAATCGAAAGATATTGATGCACTTTCAATTGATGAGTTGCAGGGTTCTTTGCTGGTTCATGAGCAAAAAATTGTCTAGCAAGATAAAGAGGAACAAGCGTTGAAGGCAGCAGCCAATCCCAAAGGTCCTGGTCGTGGGAAAGGGAGATGGAAGGACAAAGAAACACACCAAAATTCAGACAAGGATCATGCTACTGATTTCAAATTGAAAGCAAAAGGTGACAATAACCATTCAAATGGTTTCAAACCAAAGTCTGTAGACAAGTCAAATGTCGAATGTTATAGATGTCATAGGTATGGCCATTACAAGTCTGAATGTAGAACTAATCTCAACAGAAATCGTGGTATGAAATCAAATTTTGCAGAGAAAGAAGAAGAAGTTTCTCTCTTGATGGCTTGTCATGCGAAGGAAGAAGTCCACCAAAACTTGTGGTATTTAGATACTGGCTGCAGCAACCATATGTGTGGAGACAAGTCAATGTTTTCAGACTTGGATGAATCATTCCGCAACACTGTAACATTTGGTGACAACTCTAAAGTTTCTGTCATGGGTAAAGGAAGTGTAAAAATCCACACCAAAGAAAACTCCAATCAAATTATTTCTAATGTTTTCTTTGTTCCAGATCTAAAAACCAACTTGCTAAGTGTTGGACAGCTCCAAGAGAAGGGATATGAGATTTCTATCAAAGATGGAGTTTGTCGCATACAAGATGAAAAGTTGGGCTTAGTTGCTCAAGTCAGCATGACAACAAACCGGATGTTTCCGCTCTATCTCGACAACACCACTCAATCATGTTTCTTTGCAAGATTGAAGGACGAAGCATGGTTGTGGCATTTTCGCTATGGACATTTGAATTTTGGTGGTCTAAAAATGCTGCAGCAGAAGAACATGGTGACTGGTCTTCCACAAATTCAGAGTCCTTCTCAAATATGTGAAGAATGTGTTGTTGGCAAACAACATTGAGACCATTTTCCGAAAGGAAAATCAAGGAGAGCGAAGAAGGTGCTGGAACTGGTTCACTCCGATATATGCGGCCTATTAATCCGACATCAAATGGTGGTAAACGTTATTTTATAATGTTCATTGAGGATTATAGTCGGAAAACTTGGGTTTATTTTTTACAGGAGAAGTCTGAAGCTTTTTCAGCTTTCAAAAACTTCAAGACGATAGTTGAAAAAGAAGCAGGCATGCCTATAAAAATTCTTCGTAGTGATCGTGGTGGAGAATACAAGTCACAAGAATTTACAAATTTTTGTGAGGAGCATGGGATTCAGAAGCAGCTTACTACAGCTTATACTCCGCAGCAAAATGGTGTTTCGGAGAGAAAGAACCATACAATCTTGAACATGGTGCGAACTATTTTGGCAAGAAGCAGTATCCCAAGAAGTTTTTGGCCCGAAGCTGTCAATTGGAGCATTCATGTATTGAACAGAAGTCCTACACTTGCTGTTTAGAACGTGACGCCTGAAGAAGCTTGGAATGGACAAAGACCAAGTATCAACCACTTCAGAATCTTTGGGTGCATTGCATATGTCCACATTCTTGATCAGAAAAGAAGAAAGCTTGATGACAAAGGAGAAAAATGCATTTTTCTTGGTGTTAGTGAGCAGTCAAAAGCGTACAAATTGTACAATCCTATCACCAAGAAAATTGTCATTAGTCGTGATGTAGTGTTTGATGAAGAACGGTTCTGGATTTAGGATGAAAACAATGTTGAACATCAAATGCAAGCTGATTTTGATGAAGAAAATGAAGAAGGAAGGCAACAACCTTTAGAGAACGTACAGTTGCAAGCTGATTTTGATGAAGAAAATGAAGAAGGAAGGCAACAACCTTTAGAAAATGCACAACCCATGCAGAATGAGCAGCAACCACCAATTGAAGCAGAAGATGATCATCGACCTCGATGAGTTAGAAGAAGACCAGCTTGGATGTCTGATTATGAGGTAACTGGGATTGATCAAACTGAAGACCCACTTACACACTTTGCTCTATTTTCATATTGCGATCCTGTAGCTTTCGAAGATGCCGTTAAAGAATCAAAGTGGCGGAAGGCGATGGATGCTGAAATCGCAGCCATTGAAAGAAATAATACTTGGGAGTTGACAGAGCTTCTAAAAGGGCGAAAAACCATTGGCGTGAAGTGGGTGTATAAGACGAAGCTAAAGGAGAACGGTGAAGTCGATAAGTACAAGGCTCACTTAGTAGCAAAAGGCTACAAGCAAAAGTTCGGCATCAATTACAAAGAAGTCTTTGCTCCAGTTGCTCACCATGACACAATTAGATTGGTGATCGCATTGGCAACACAAAACTCATGGCCTATCTTCCAGTTGGACGTGAAATCGACATTCTTGCATGGAGACTTGGAAGAACAAGTATTCATTGATCAACCTCCTGGTTACATTAAGGTCGGAAATGAGCATAAAGTGTATAAATTGAAAAAAGCTCTTTATGGACTAAAACAAGCTCATCCATATGAGCATACACTTTTTATTAAAATTGGAGATGGAGGAAAAATGCTCATTGTTTGCTTATATGTGGATGATCTAATTTATACTGGAAATGATAGTGCAATGTTTGAAAAATTTAAACACTCCATGATGCTTAAATTTGATATGTCTGATCTTGGAATGATGCACTATTTTCTTGGCATAGAAGTTGTGCAAAGACCTACTGGTATTTTTATTTCTCAAAAGAAATATGTGCAAGAAATTTTAGACAGGTTTCAGATGAAGAATTGCAATTCTGTTATCACACCAATTGAGTTTGGTTCGAAGCTGATGAAAGATGTTGAAGGAAGAAAGGTGGACAACACTCTATACAAGCAAATTGTGGGAAGCTTGATGTACTTGACCGCAACAAGGCCTGATATAATGCATGTTGTAAGTCTCATTAGCCGGTATATGGAATGTCCAAGGGAGATACATCTTCTTGCTGTAAAGAGAATTTTTCGGTACTTGCAAGGTACAACGGATTTTGGGCTATTCTACCAGAAGGGAGAAAAGACAGATTTAGTTGGCTTTACTGACAGTGACTATGCTGGAGATCTAGATGATAGAAGAAGCACATCCGGATATGTTTTTATGATGGGCTCGGGAGCTGTTTCATGGTCTTCAAAGAAGCAAGCAATTGTTACTTTATCAACAACTGAAGCAGAGTTCGTTGCTGCAACAGCATGTGCTTGTCAAGCTATTTGGTTGAGAAAAATTCTTGGAGAGCTTCATTTCAAGCAAGAAGAAGCCACTACAATTTATTGTGACACTAGTTCAGCAATAAAGCTCTCCAAAAATCCTGTTCTACATGGAAGAAGCAAGCATATAGATGTGAAGTTTCATTTTTTAAGGGATCTCACGAAGGAAGGAGTCATTGATCTCATTCATTGCAGAAGAGAAGATCAAGTTGCTGATATCTTTACCAAGTCCCTCAAGTTGGCTGCATTTCAGAAGCTGAGAAAGCTGCTTGGTGTTGACAAGTTGGATTAAACTGAATGTTGGCAAACTTTCAGTTTAAGGGAGGGAATGTTGAGTCACGTGGGTCATATTTGACCATGTTTATTTATTTATTTTATTTATTGAGTCAGTTGTTTAGTGTCCTAAAATATAAGAGTTTGTTTTTTAATGGAACAAAACATGGCTTTGTGTTTACCAACTCAGTAGGAGGTTTGTTTCTGCACGTTGCTTTTTTCTAGGATCTAATGGATGCATGTTCCGTATTTTATGTTATTATCCGTTGGGAATTAGCTCTATATAAAGAGCATCAGGTTGTAAGCTTTTGTTATGTAGTAAATAATAAAAGTAGTTCATCTCATTTTTTGTCCTTTCCTCTTTATTATTGTAACACTACAAAGTAGGGAAGGAATAAAATTAAAATGGGTTTTTAAATATTTGTAAACTGAGAGAGATTTAAAAATAGGATATCTATTTATGAAATTAAGCTTTAACTGAGTTAGCACGTAGCGAGAAGCGACCAAGTTACCAAGTATTGACTACAAGGAAAAAAAAAAAAAAAAGGCACTTTATATATAACACTTTGTTGCAGTATATAGCACTTTTGTGCAGTGATTTAGTAAATCTTGCTTTAATAAGTAAATTTTAATACTTTTTTTTTTTTTTCCGAACACCGTAGAATCCTTAAATAAAAATAAAGAAAATCCAATAAAAAGTGATGAAAAGTAACGAGGGCGAATAGAGGAAAATACAATAATGAATTTGTAAGCTCTGACAGGGCTTGGAATACAGTAACATTATCACGCTTGTTCAAAACCATCTCCTATACTTCAGAACATTAGTAATATGACAATTAATTAAGAAAGATGAAAATTTGAGAAGTTGTTATGCCCCCACAAATTTATATCATGATCATAACCTTTGATCTTATTATCTTAATAGTGTCATAATACATGATTTTGTTATTAATTAAGGACGAATCATGTTATTGGGATTCGGCGAAGGTGGTGATTTCCCGAAATAATGATCATCTTGCGCACCCTTCTGCAGCAACCTCCTGCAAGAAAAGAAAGTTTATAGTTATATTAAGTAGAGGAAGAAAGTGAGTGATCAATTATCTAAACAAAATTTAATTAGTACTATGACCTTCCTCTAACGTTTTATTTTATTGTATATATATTACATACCGGGTAATGCCATCACCAGCCACTGGATTCAAGAGAAGAACAAGGATTAGGATGCAACATAACCAAAAAGCAAATCCTAATGACTTCATGATCTCGAATATCTCTCCTCTATGAGTTGTGAGTTATATCATGAGTTTTACTTGTATTTATTCGTTTTTAAGGGCTTACAACATCTAACAAGAATATAAACAAATGTAAACTGATTATATATATATATATATATATATATATATATATATAGACACACATGTAACGATATTCCATGTATATATTTTATTATTTTTATGTTAGGTAGAATTAGTTAAATTAGTGCATTAATTAATTACGTTGTATTTATATTTTGTTTTATTTATTGAAATTATTAGGCTTCTCTGGTATTTTGAATGGGTCAATTGGTTTTGAAGGATTTGTCCTATCTTCTTCCAAGTAATTTCGGATGTAAATAAACCAGGGTCTCTCAATATTGTGTCTAAATTCTTAATTACAGCTTATATATATATATATAAAAAAAAAAAATCGTAATTACAAACACTCTCTTGCAAATTCTTTTGAGATGTATTTTTGGAAAAATTTACGGAAATGACAGAAATTTACGTTAGAATATATTTTTAATACATTCTGATAGCATCAACATTAAAAAGATATATAAATAAGTTTTACACACACAAAAAAAAAAAAAAAAGACTTCATACATATTACATTTCTTAATACCAAAAAGAAGTTCTATGAAACTCAAACGTGGTTGGGATCAGATCTTGATTCAAACAATATTGATATTATGAGATGTTATTTGAATAATGTCAAAAATAATTATGAATGTCCTATATGAAGGTTTGTTGATCTCTTCCCACTGTAGTTTTATGAATTAGAAACTGTGAATTCTCCCAATCATTTGCTTGAGATGTAAGTTCAGATGAGGATAATTCAAAATTTCATATCTACTAAGTTTTTAAAATTATGATTGTATGGATAATGAATGTTAGGAGTCTCTTAGAATAGCTAGAATCATTGGAATCGAGATTCATCAATTGTAAACTCATGGAAAGATGATCTTCATCAGATGGTTGCATTCTTAATATTCCTCTCTATCCTTGCTTATGACAAAAGAAATAATGCAATAAAACAAATATTATAAAGCAAATTTAAAAAAACAAAAAAAAACTTTTAAAATTTTTATTTCTGATACCACCGAAATTGCACTGAAATTTTCTTAAAATTTTCCTATATTCTGTCCTAATTACTCTATATGTAAATCGATATCGACATTTTGACTGATATTTTTGATATTTGTCCTATATTTTTCGATATTAATATTATAGTGGAATAAAATTTCGGGACCCTCAAAAATCCTAATTGGATGAAATTTTTGTCCGCGGCTGCAAGTGATGAATCCTTCTTATTAGTGAACTTGGGCTCTTGAACTTGAATGGGCTGATTTGGATCTTCATCTAATGGGCTTTTAAAACAAGTTTATTTTCAACAAAATACCCCTCCATCACGGACTGAGAATATATTTTTTTTATTTTTTTTTTCCCTATTTTTCGTTATATGATAGTTTTCTTTTATCAACACACGTAAAGTGATGTATCACTAATAATGGTGATAGCATTACACTTTCAAGAGAAGATAGACTAAACCCACAATTATCAGATTGAAACAAAATAGAACTTTATTATTAACCAAGATCGTAAATGGCCAAAAAATAATTTCCTTAATTATCTAATAAATCCCGTCTAAGCCTTCGCGCTGTCTATTTATATCTCATCGCCACCTAATATCCATTTACTCATGATCATCTGAATAATGTCAAAAATAATTTTGATTTTTAAAATCCGATGGCTGCTTACATTAATCTTCGAACAGTAGTTAACAAAGAACCATTTTCAAAAAGGGGAAAAAAAAATCCCATGGCTTAGATGCAACAAATCATCGTGGTCCCTTTATCTCCACCCTCTTTTCATTAAATAAATAAATAAATAAAAAAGACAGACAAAAGAAGAAGAATAACCCCCATCACACACTACGCACAATCAAGTTAAGGTGTGACCCTCTAAGTAACAAAGTTCATAGAAAGCATTAACGAAATCCAACTTAACAGAATATGCCCAAAAATCAAGCATCCAAGATCTAACAGGAAATTACCAAAAAAAATCATTACAACATCCACAGATTACGAATAAAAAAATTAAAATTAATGCTAACAATGATTAGGGATTTTAATCTCCCATGAAGATCTTTTACTCCTGAAAAAATTTATTGCTTCCTTAAACAGTTTGTCGTCGAATGTAAGGTGGGTTTCTTTTCTTTTTGTCTTTTTTGTCTTTTTTTCCTTCGAGTAAGAAGAACGCAACTTCAATTTATGGTCGAACTGGGGAAAGATGGGAACTCAAACCCCTAAACAAACCTAAATACCGCGACTTAAAAAAAAAAAAAAAAAAAACTCGAATTTTTATCATGTGCATTTACATGTCATTTTTTATATAACTAAGAACTTTTGAACTTTTGAACTTTTTTAGAAAAAATGGAAAATTTTCCTTTAAGAATGCATGAATTTAGACTTTTATTTTTTACTCTTAATAAATACATGAGTTTGGACTTTAAGAATGCATGAATTTGAAAAATCTTAACCCATGTATTTTTAAGAGACATTTATCAAAAGTACTCATTTTTTTATATTGAAAATATGACACGAATTAAAGTCTTGTGGTGGGGGGAGGGGTTACATGATAAGGCCTATAGTTCAGAGACAAACATGAAATTTATCCTTAATCTAATGGGACACTTAATATTATTAGAAAATAAGTAAAGTACTTAATAATGCCAAATGTTTGAATTATGGGAGTGAGAAATTTAAGACTATCTTCACGCGAATATTATATTCAAACGTATTTGAGATGCCATTCTATTTTGTAGTTCAATATGCATTAAGCAATTACGAATATTATATATACGTTTTGTAATAATAATTATGAAGGGTTTGTTGGGATTACGTGGCTGCTAATTCTAATTCAACTGGTGACGTGGCAACTTGGACTTAGTCTAAGTTGGAGGCTATAGAGGAGGCTCGGTCAAAAGATCTACAGGAGATCAAGATTAGAGATAAAGGGATAAAGGCGGTTTAGGAATATAGCTACAGAAAAAAAGGCTAGTTATATTCGGTAGTCATTTTTATCGGAGAGCTTATCTTCTAGTCAGGTTTCTGAATAGAAACCAGAGAGAGAGAGAGAGATTTTCTTGAAAGTGTAAATACTTGAGAAATTGTTCTTTGTGAATAAAAAAGTTCCAGTTGAGGTGTTTCAGAAATCATCTTCTTCATTCTTTTGTTCTTCTCGTTTTTGATATTCTGAGATTTCAATTTCTGGTTTGAACAATCACAGGGTTTAACTTGTAAAAGTATATAATTCGAAAATAATTTTATATTAAGTAAATAAAAAGTTAATATATCAATCACTAGCAATCAAATGCTAAAATTTGATACATCTTATACAAATTTGGCGCTAAGTATAATGTCAAATTTAGCACTAAATAGTATATAAATATGTCACTTGATATAGTACTAAACCTGAGAGTCATTATTTTCCTAGTCAAATACTAAAATTTGATATTAACGCGCTTATTTAACACTGCATTAGAGATGTTCAAGCTGTCTCCAAACAAACGTAATTAAAATCTAAAATCCTTCTTGTTTTTTTTCAATCCATTTATTTTCTTCCCCCCTAATTTTGACATTTACTCTCTGTAAGTTTCTTTAGAGTTTCTTCCATCTTTATTCTGTCACGTCGAAGAAAAAAACCGGAAATTAGAAAAAACGTATAGAACACTATAAGGCAGTAAAGGCAAATGCAGCGCCATTGACCAAGACTTGCCAAGTCAATTGTACATATATATATATATATATATATATATATATATATGGATGAGTTTCCAGTCCGGTATACGGACTGAAACGGCAGTTGTACATTTTTTATAAAATATGTATATTTCTTCTTTAAAATGTGTACATTTCTTCTTTAAAATGTGTACATATTGTGCACTCTACTTGTGAGTGACAAGAATGGTTTTGTTATATTTTACCAAAAAAGAAATGTACATCTTTTAAGAAGAAATATACACATTCTAAAGAAGAAATACACATATTTTATAGAGAAATATACAAATATCAGTGTCAGATTAGAGACTCGCCTATATATATATATATATATATATATATATATATATATATAAAGAAGAAAGAAAAATAATTTGAAAAACATATGCAACAAGCTCAATAGAAGCTGGTACCTATATAAATTACACACACACACATATGTAAATAACTCGTAGTGGACAAGCTCATATAGTTCGGGAACAAGATTGTTGACGGTCAATTTTCGTCAACAGGGTTACGCCAGGTCACCTCCTGGTATCCCGTGAGGTTACTGGCCAAGAATCGATTCTGTAAATGAAATAATTGTTATTGAGTGTTTGTTGTGTATTTGGTGGTAAAGAAAGGACACGAAAGATAGTGTTTCAATGTAATAACACACATATTTTATAGTGGTTCACTCTATTAATCAAGAGCTACATCCACTGTAATTTTGTATTTCTTTTGGAACTCTTACACTTTACATGTATCATTATTCTTCCTCTAATTGAACATCAAAGAAGCCAATCCCCTTCGTGTATGGGATTTTGCCCCTCTTATAGCACAAGGTTCTTTCGTGGGTGGTTCTCCTTTGTAGGTAGAAGTACTCGAGTGGCCTACACCGTAGCCCACTAATCACCTTTTGAACTGTTCACTCAACCAATTAGTCTTTCATTATGGCTCTGTAGATTCTTGTAATCCTTCACTGTCCACTGTAGGGCGGTTTAGGGGTTTGTAATTAATGCATGCACTGCAGACATCTCTTATCCCTAGACGTAACTTGTGATGTCAAGCTCCCATCTGAAGAGTATTCCTCTCGTTGTCTGCGCTGCGTAGACCGCATGTCCTTCCTGACAATCGACCCTTTCCAGACATAGGAATTTGTTGCTATAAGATCAACGACACGACTGGTCGACGATATGTCGGGTCGACGCCCTAAGCCGGGCTTTCTCTGCAGTGTAGAGGGGAAGCGAGCTTCAAATGTCGAGGGTTGTCGCCTTCTGAGGAACAGTAAGACCATGTGTCATGTTGTCGCTATTACACATGTCACCCATATTTTCCCATGGGTTATGGATTTTATATAAAATAAGAAAATAGGGATAAAATATATCCTCGCATGTAAAGATTTGGCCATTTTGATTTTAAACAGGATGTTATTTTGATGCATTTGTAGTTCAGGCTTTTTCTTTCTTTTTGATCCATTCCTATTTCCTGGAAACGAATTTCTAGTTGTTGATAATATACTGTCACTTACGTGTAGAGCCTCTTGTTAGATAGTTGAAACATTCGCTTATTCATTCACATTTCAAACAATGGAAATCGTCAAACATGGAAAGTTCAAAGTGCGTAGAATTGGTCATTGACTCAGAAAGGGTTTTCTCTTCTTCCAAGTAATTTCCGATGTAAATAAACCAGGGTCTCTCAATATTGTGTCTAAATTCTTATTCACACACACACACACACACACACACACACACACACACACACACACAACACAACTTCAAGCACAAAAAAAAAAAAAAAGGTTGAATTGGATACACGTATATAAATGCCTGTTTATCTCGTTGTACACAAGTTGAGACATCTAGCTCGGGAGCAAAATGAAGACATCATTAGGGTTTGTGGCATGGTTATGCTGCATCGCAATCCTTGTTTTTGTGTTCAATGATCCCTCGCTTGACCATTGCTTAGGCCGGTATGTGTGTTAGATTTTTTGCTGAAAAATATAGGAACATAATAACTTAATTAAAGTATTCTTTAGAGATGAAGATAGTACGTACATACGTTGGTTTACATAATTAGTTAGATCATGAGTCAGTATTTAATTTCCATAACATGAAAAATGAGCATGTCACTTGTTTCTTCTTTCTTTCAGGAAGCTGATGAAAGCTGGTCGCGAAGATGATATTCCTGGGAAATCACTACCCGCGCCGATTCGACGTGGAAAGATTCATCATTAATGAACAAAGTAATGCGTCACGGAAGCCCCTGATCTGCTTTAAATGAGTTAATCTCAGAAGATCATGTTTCGATCATGGGTTATCATCATGTAATCTCAACTACTTAGCCTAAAATTGCTGTGACATGTCACGTAGTAATGATAATACATTTTTTTTTTCCACACAGAACATATATTTTAGGGATATAACGATTTTTAAGTTTTCCATTTCTTTCTTGCCATATTATACGGCAAACATATAGCTCTAGTGATAACCAGATCAGTTAAGTGTGTGTGTGTGTGTATATATTTAGAGACACACATATTAATGTCAGTATATATAAGTTCAACGGTGAAACATTGAAAGAAACAATTTCTTATATTTTTGCCATTTTTTAATATCTATAGTATGTTTCTTACATCCTGTACGTTTTTCTCATTTAAATAACATGTACTTCAATTGAAAACCATATTCATAGCGTTTCCACAATTTTTAAACAAACTTCAAAATCATAATTAGCAAGCATATAGTAACATATAGAGTAGAGATGTCAAACGTGCCATTCCAGCACAGCACGTCCGACCCCAGGCCCATGACGGGCCTGGGCCGTGCTTGGCACAGCCTTACATAGTACAGAGTTGTGCTAGGGCCGAGCCTGAGGAAAAAATCTCAGGCCCAGCCCAGGCCCTCGGCCCTAGTCCATAAGGGCCAGGGCCGGGCCTGGGCCTAGGCCCTTCACGGGCCGGCCCTAGCCCTGTATTTTTTTAAAAATTTAATTTTTAAAAAAATATATCATATGCTCCCAAAAGATGTGATTTTATTAAATTGAGATAATATGAATAAGTATACATAAATGACAGCCTCGTTAAAAATCTTGCCA
The DNA here is from genome assembly GCA_012066045.3 of Morus alba. Classification (NCBI taxonomy): domain Eukaryota; kingdom Viridiplantae; phylum Streptophyta; class Magnoliopsida; order Rosales; family Moraceae; genus Morus; species Morus alba. The sequence goes on along the minus strand of CP050231.2, from coordinate 7,108,590 downwards.
AGTAAAACCCATAAGGAGATCGGGACAAAACTTTAGCGAATGAAAAAAAGTGCAATGCGAATAGTAAATTACAAACCTAATTGCTTCTAGAAGATTCTGTTATTTCTAAGTTAGAAAAATAGTCTTGCATTGAATCATCCTCGTATTGTTGTTTTCGTCTTCTGGTATCTTTCCAGTCTTTAACATACATTAGCCCTTCCAAGATATATGGATGGATTATGCTTCTCTTCTCGTCAAGAATTCAATTGCTTGCACTAAATGCTTGCTCCGATACTACTATTGACACTAGAGTTGTCAGAATGTCACGAGCTATTACGAATAGTGTTGGACAACGATCGGTCTTGCTCTTCCACCACTGTAAGATGTCTAGTTTATCGTCATTGATTACAAAATTTGCTTCAAAATATTTTACTAGTTCGGTAGACGCTTGTGTTGATAATGATCCTATCATTTTCTCTTTCTTCTTTAAGAAACTCCAAGATGATCCTTTAAGCCCCGAACTACTAGTTGATGTTGAAGTTCCCCTGTTCTTTTTAACCTGTGATGTATTTTGCTTCATACAAACTAAATATTTTTTCTAACATTTTCTTAGCGTCAGTGATAGTTAGTTGCAAAATAATTCTTAAATTTTCTGCTGTAGTAGTCATCAAAGATTCAGTCTCATCTACTCCGCACCTAGGATCTAAAATGCTTGCTAATGCATATAACATAGACAACTTGGTCAATTATTTTTAAATTTAGTTTTCATTAGCTTAACTATGTCTTCAAAAAGTACTGTATCCCTATAATAAGAAAATGTTTCTAAAATATTAAATAGTTAATGCAAAGCTAAATGTGCAGTAGGATAATAAACTCCAAAAAGTAATTTAGTAGCATTGGTTTAGAAATTTCAAAAAAACTCACGTTTGAAAATTAAAAGTTAATCGTTCTTACTGTTTACATACGTTGTGATGAGCTCTAAATACGGGAGTATAGCCTTCAACATTAAATATTGTCTCACGTTAGTTGGGAAAAGCATCTAGTTACAAATTGTTTGAATTCTTCTTGAGAACTAGATATGAAGGATAAAAATTCTCTAATATTTGTTAGAAGAAGTATGTTCAATTTAAACTACTAAATTGATTATGTGACACAAAACCGTTGATGAAAAATCCCCCCCAAACTGCGTTGGTTTCAAACTACGTTTAAACATAGGAGGATATGACATAAAGGATTATCAAAAGTAATAGTTAAAACTTTATCTTCTATCACATAAAGGAAAACCTATTATTCTTTTTTGTAAAACCCATTCGTTGTCAACATAATGCGTCGTGACGCATAAATATCCAGTTTTATTGCACCACTCCCATAGATCAGAAGTACAAGATACAGTAGCATTAAAAGTCCTAAAATTATCAACAAGAGATTGTCTCATTGCATAAAACGCTTTCATGAAATTAGAATGAGTTGTATTTCTACTTACCTATTTAAATTGTGGAGAAGGCCATCAATATGAATTCTTTAAACGACGCATCATTTGCAAAAGAAAGAGGCAATTTGGCACTAGCTAAAAATTTAGCTAGTGCCTCACGAGCACGTTGTGTATCATATGCAAAATTTTGCAACTCCTGTGATGTGAGTGATAGTGTTTGTTGGTGGGAGTCTACACTCCTCCCTTGGTGCAATGGTAGACATACTCTACAATGTCTATCCAAATGACCAATACCCCCACCCTTTTTATTAGAAAAGTGTTTTTTATAATACTTACATAACGCACAAATTTCCATTTCACCTGTTTTTGGATTTGGTCGGGGCTCCTCTGTGAAATGCTGCTAAGCAAGAGAAGTCATGGTCTTTTTCCCCTGGTGTGTTCTCTAACTTCCAAGTTTTGCATTGAAGTATTATCTACCGAAGCATTTTCTGGTTCAGTTGGGGTGGGGTTGGGAGGCATCATTTCATCATCAAAAAATGGCTCATGACCAAGCTCAAGAAGAGCAGTGAAATCAGGGAAGTTTGATGCAACCATTTTCTGAAAATTGATTGAACTTAAACCTTGTAAATAAAATAGCAAGAAAATGAGTGATTGCTAGAAAAAAGCTTAGAATCAAAATCAAAGAGACAAGATGAGAGATAGAATGAGAGTGAGATGAGAAGTTGAGAGTGAATTGTTATGTGGGATTTAGGATGGAATTAAGGGTATTTATAGGGGATTTTTTGGTACTTGAATCTTGTACTTTTTGTTACTAAATAAATTTTGCTACAAAAAATTTGGTCCTTAAATCTCATACATTTCGCTACCAAATACAATTTGCTGCCAAATATTTAATCCCTAAACCTCATGGCTTTCGCTTCTAAATACCTTTTGTTACTAAATATTTGGTGACTGAATCGCGTAACTTTAACTACCAAATATATTTTGCTACAAAAATTTGTGTCTTAAATCTCACACTTTTTGCTACTAAAAACTTTTTACTCCTGAAATTTTTGATCACCGAATATCATACATTTCGCTACTAAATACATTTTGTTATCAAAAAATTTTAGGTAGCAAAAACTATTTGCTACTAAAATTTTGGTAACTAATACTTTTTGCTATGCACTTATTGCTACAAAAACATTTTATTACTAAAAACAGGGCTTTTAGTTACCAAATTTTTGGTAACAAAAAATTCAAATTCTTGTAGTGATTTGCCACTCATAAAGACTTGAACGAGTCTCTTTGAAGCTCTATGTTTTTCTTTCTCCATTAGTCTTCTTGTAATTTATTATTTTCACAACATCTTTTGAATATTGTCCTTCATGTAATCAGCCGTTTAAGCATGTATAAATAAATACAGCTCCTATGTAACTCTTATAAGCTGAGACAATTAGCAGCTCGGTAGCAAGAAGGATGAAGTTGTTAAGGTTTTCATGGTTATTTTGGATCCTAATCATTGTTCTTCTCTTCAATCCACAGTCCACTGATCGCTATGGCTGGTATGTATGAATCTAATAACTAAAAAATATATTACAGATTTTTTTCATTTAGGATTGGTAAAATGATTTTTTTACTGGTAAAAAGATTTGTTTCTATGAAAATAAAGATTTTTTACAATGTAAATTATTTCTATTAATCGTAAATGAAATATTTACAGGATAAACTACTATTTATTTTAAATAATTTTTAAACTTTACTATTTATTTCAATTATTTACTGTAAATCTGTTATTCACATCATCCTCCCTTTTTTACAATTACATTTCCCGCAAAAGTATTCATGGTTGTCCATCACTAACAAGTGGGGCCTCTTCATAGACAAATGCAACAATATTAGCACTTCCATTCACATTTTAAACAATGGAAATCGTCTTGCAGTGGAGAATAGATGAAAATTTATCAAAGTTCAAAGTATAAATAGAGTTGATCATTGACCAAAGTAGAGTTCTCTCATCTTCCGTGTAGTTTCGCATGAAAGTTCACGTAGAATGATAGTTGATTATACTTTTTTTTTTCATTAATCTTGCATTTTATACTATTGTCCTTCATGTAATCTGCCGTTTAAGCATGTATAAATACAGCTCCTATATATAACTCTTACAAGCTGAGACAATTAGCCGTTCCGTAGCAAGAGGGATGAAGTTGTTAACGTTTTCATGGTTATTTTAGATCCTAATTATTGCTATTCTCTTCAATCCACCATCCGGTGATCGCTCTGGCCAGTATGTATGAATCTATTAATTAACTAAAAAACATATTATAGATTTTTTTTCATTTAAGACTGGTAAAAAGATTTTTTTTCATGTAAATTTTATTTATAGCTGATAAAAAGATTTGTTTCTATGTGAATAAAGATTTTTTACCATATAAATTATTTTTTATCAGTCGTTTACACAATAAACTACTATTTATTTCAAATAATTTTCAAACTTTACTATTTACTTCAATTATTTACTGTAAATCTGTTATTCACTTCATTCTCCTTTTTTCCAATTACATTTTCGGCAAAAGTATTTATGGCTGTCCGTCACTAACAAGTGGGGCCTCTTCATAGACAAATGCAACAATATTAGCACTTCCATTCACATTTCAAACAATGGAAATCGTCTCAGCAGTACTGGGGAATAAATGAAAAGTTATCAAAGTTCAAAGTATAAATAGAGTTGACTATTGACCAAAGTAGAGTTCTCTCATCTTCCGTATAGTTCCCCATGAAAGTTCATGTAGAATAATAGTTGATTATACTTTTTTTTCATTAATCTTGTATCTTATACTATTGTCCTTCATGTAATCAGCCGTTTAAGCATGTATAAATACAGCTCCTATATAACTCTTATAAGCTGAGACAATTAGCAGCTCGGTAGCAAGAGGGATGAAGTTGTTAAGGTTTTTAGGATCATTTTGGATCCTAATCATTATTCCTTCTCTTCAATCCAACTTTCGGTGATCACTCTGGCCGGTATGTATGAATCTATTAACTAAAAACATATTATAGATTTTTTTCATTTTGGAGTAGTAAAAAGATTTTTTTCAAGTAAATTTTTTTTACAATTGGTAAAAAGATTTGTTTTCATGTGAATAAAGATTTTTTTCCATATAAATTATTTTTTAATAGTCACAAATGAAACATTTACACAGTAAATTGTTATTTATTTTAAATAATTTTCAAACTTTACAATTTATTTCAGTAATATAAATCTGTTATTCACTTCATCCTCCTTTTTTTTCAATTACATTTCCAGCAAAAGTATTTATGGTTGTCCGCCACTAACAAGTGGGGCCTCTTCATAGACAAATGCAACATTAGCACTTCCATTCACATTTCGAACAATGGAAATCGTCTCAGCAGTGGAGAATAAATGAAAAGTTATCAAAGTTCATAGTATAAATAAAGTTGATCATTGACTAAAGTAGAGTTCTCTCTTCTTCCGAGTAGTTTCCCATCAAAGTTCATGTAGAATAATAGTTTGTTATACTTTTTTTTTTCATTAATCTTTTATTTTATACGATTGTCCTTAAAGTAATCAGCCATCTAAGCACGTATAAATTCAGCTCCTATAAAACTCTTACAAGCTGAGACAATTAGCAACTCGGTAGCAAGAGGGATGAAGTTGTTAAGGTTTTTATTGTTATTTTGGATCCTAATCCTTGTTCTTCTCTTCAATCCACCGTCGGATGATCGCTTTGGCCGGTATGTAGAGACGAACTTGAATTTACAGTGGCTCGGTTTAGAATTAATCGATTATTATGACAAAATCTTTGTTTTGTTCTTTCAGCGGGCTGCTGATCATTGGGTGCAGCGCAGGTCGAGCAGACCCTGGTTCTTCTTTGCGAGCAGCTGGTCCACCTCCGCCGAAGCGGGATGGTGGAAAAATTCCTCATCGATGATTTAAGGAATATGCTTTCTTGTAAATCGTCTGGGATTAAGCACAACTCTGATGGAAAGTAAAACGCATCTTAGGTTACTGCATAATGCTATTATTATTTTTGTTTTACTGATCACTAAATAATGTTATGGGTACAAATTCTCATTTGCCACGTTATTCATTTGATGTTCTGAACTGATACAAGGTACGAAATAGTTAACTTTTGATGTTTACATGTTTAACTAACTGTATCTGTATTACATTAAGCAATTAAGAAGCTGGAAAGAAATCTACATGGAAGACTAGAAACGCGTGTAAGGTTTGATTTGAAAAAATTATTATTAAGCCTAGTCATAGAGAATATTTCTATAGCTTCCGGATTAACAACACTTTTTTGAATAATTTTATTAACAAAATTATCCCTGAAAATAAAAAAAAAAAATGACTAAAAATATTTCTAAATTCAATTCTTTAAAAAAAAAAAAAAAAAAAAAAAAAAAAAAAAAACCCATAAAAATCTCTCTAGCTAAAGTTTCTCCTAAAAATCAGGGTAGTTTTCCAAGTTCAAATACAAGCTGTTTGACTAGGTCATAGAAAACCTCACGTAATATAAGGCACTCCAAACCAACGTGGACCATGAGTGGTGGCCTTAAGAAAATTTTAAATATGTCTTTTAAATAGTACTAGTTTGATAATGTGCTCCACACGTGTAACTATGTGGGATTAGATAGAAAAAATTAAATAGATGAACATTTTAAAAATTATTTTAACATGAGTAAGTGAGTAAAAAATCACATCAAATAAGAATTACACTATAGCGGTGCTTTTAGTAAAAAGAAGAGAAATAAGAAAGGACACATTTTAAAGAAATTATATATGTCAATTGCAGCAAAGTACTGGGAAAAAAAAGTATTTAAAAAGACGTTGTAGTGACTCAATTGCAGAGTACTTTTTAGAAAAAAAAAATGGGAAAGAATAAAAAAGAATAAAAAAAAAGAATAAAAAAAGTAAAAGAAAAGAAAGGAAAAAAAAAGAGTTGACACTTGTCAAGTAGAAGAGAGTGAATGGAAAAAGACTTTGATTCTTATATTTATGTTAAATAAGATTAAGATTAAAGTAAGGATTTTTTTCTTACAGTCCTCAAAAAATGGCTGATTTAATGATATATTTTTAAATAAATGACAATGGTTTTCAAATATTAGCCATTCATGATTATATTAGGCCATCAGCCCTAACAGGAAATATAGTAACTTTTTTTATCCGTTTCTCTCCCATCGTGCTCAACCGGTGTGATGTCATCAGAATTTTCTATGAAGACCAGCAGACTGATCGATTAAAGTTAAATAAGAAGGGAAAACAGAAATGGGTAAAAATTGGAAACCCAAAAAGAAATATAAAAAAAGCTATATAAATGAAAGAAATGGAGACTGCAGTTAAATTTATGACCGGCAATTTTATTCCACATACATATATCCTTGAGATGACATCCATCAAAACTTATAAATGATTTGCATCCCTCTATAAATGCAATTTTGCAAGCCTTTGAACACATGAACATGATCTCTTGAACACCAAGGGCGATGTTGGTCTCTCTAGCTGTTTCAAAAAAATGGTTTGTCTTCTTTCATTAGTAATATTACCAATGACTTTAGTCTCCGCTATTTCATCACTTCTAGGATTCCTAGAAAGAACCTTGTTGTAGTAGCACTTGGAGCTCAGAATTCAGACGGGGAATTTCGCAGGCCTAAGAAAAGTGCAAAAATTATCCTTAATAGTGTATGAGTCTAAATAAGTTAGGGTTGATTAAGATAAGTTTTAAATTAGAATATGCTCAAAGTCAAATAAAACAAATCCGTTTCAAACAAATTCATTATCCTAAGTTTAGATAAGTTTGAATTTGAATTTTATTAGGATAGATGTTATTGAGTGAATAGGATTTTATTGAAGAAATCTGTGGCACTCCTAGGACTATATATACTTATATTTAACTGATTAAATTAATAATAATAGAAGAGTTTTCCCTTCAAAACTTACAAAATTATTTTTCATCAATCGTTTACACAATAAAATGCTATTTAATTCAAATAATTTTTAAACTGTTATTTTACTTTATTTACATTTCCGGCAAAAATAATCTGTTTATTCACTTCATCCTCCTTTCTTTATATTACATTTCCGGCAAAAGTATTTATGGTTGTCCGTCACTAACAAGTGGGGCCTCTTCATAGACAAATGCAACATTAGCACTTCCATTCACATTTCAAATAATGGAAATCGTCTCAGCAGTCGAGAATAAATTAAAATTTATCAAAGTTCAAAGTATAAATAGAGTTGATCATTGACCAAAGTAGAGTTCTCTCTTCTTCCGAGTAGTTTCCCATCAAAGTTCATGTAGAATAATAGTTTGTTATACTTTTTTTTTTCATTAATCTTTTATTTTATACTATTGTCCTTAAAGTAATCAGCCATCTAAGCATGTATAAATACAGCTCCTATATAACTCTTACAAGCTGAGACAATTAGCAACTCGGTAGCAAGAGGGATGAAGGTGTTAAGGTTTTTATTGTTGTTTTGGATCTCTTCTCTTCAATCCACCGTCGGATGATCGCTTTGGCCGGTATGTAGAGACGAATTTGAATTTACAGTGGCTCGGTTTAGAATTAATCGATTATTATGACAAAATCTTTGTTTTGTTCTTTCAGCGGGCTGCTGATCATTGGGTGCAGCGCAGGTCGAGCAGGCCCTGGTTCTTCTTTGCGAGCAGATGGTCCACCTTCGCCGAAGCGGGGTGGTGGAAAAATTCCTCATCGATGATTTAAGGAATATGCTTTCTTGTAAATCGTCTGGGATTAAGCACAACTCCGATAGAAAGTAAAACGCATCTTAGGTTACTGCATAATGCTATTATTATTTTTGTTTTACTGATCACTAAATAATGTTTTGGATACAAATTCTCATTTGCCACGTTATTCATTTGATGTTCTGAACTGATACACAAGGTACGAAATAGTTAACTTTGGATGTTTACATGTTTAACTAACTGTATCTGTATTACATTAAGCAATTAAGAAGCTGGAAAGAAATCTACATGGAAGACTGAGAAACACGTGTAAGGTTTGATTTGAAAAAATTATTATTAAGCCTAGTCATAGAGAATATTTCTATAGCTTCCGGATTAACAACACTTTTTTGAATAATTTTATTAACAAAATTATCCCTGAAAATAAAAAATGACTAAAAATATTTCTAAATTCAATTCTTTAAAATAAAAAAAAAAAAAAAAAAAACATAAAAATCTCTCTAGCTAAAATTTCTCCTAAAAATCATGGTAGTTTTCCTAGTTCAAATACAAGCTGTTTGACCAGGTCATAGAAAACCTCACGTAATATAAGGCACTCCAAACCAACGTGGACCATGAGTAGTGGCCTTAAGAAAATTTTAAATATGTCTTTTAAATAGTACTAGTTTGATAATGTGCTCCACACGTGTAACTATGTGGGATTAGATAAAAAAAAAAAATTAAATAGATGCACATTTTAAAAATTATTTTAACATGAGCATGAGTAAAAAATCACATCAAATAAGAATTACACTATAGCGGTGCTTTTAGTAAAAAGAAAAGAAATAAGTAAGGACACATTTTAAATAAATTATATATGTTAATTGCAGCAAAGTACTGGGAAAAAAAGTATTTAAAAAAACGTTGTAGTGACTCAATTGTAGAGTACTTTTTAGGAAAAACAAAAGAAAAAAATAAATTGGGAAAAAAAAAAAGATAAAAATAATAATAGAAAAAGTAAAAGAAAAAAAATAAGAGTTGACACTTGTCAAGTACAAGAGAGTGAATGGAAAAAGACTTTGATTCTTATATATATGTTAAATAAGATTAAGATTAAAGTAAGGATTTTTTCTTATAGTCCTCGAAAAATTGTTGATTTACTGATCTATTTTTAAATAAATGACAGTGGTTTTCAAATATTAGCCATTCATGATTATATTAGGCCATCAGCCCTAACAGGAAATATAGTAACTCTTTTTATCTGTTTCTCTCTCATCGTGCTCAACCAGTGTGACGTCATCAGAATTTTCTACGATGACTAGCAAACCAATCGATTAAAGTTAAATATATAGGGAAAACAGAAATGGGTAAAAATTGGAAACCCAAAAAAGAAATATAAAAAAAAGCTATATATATGGAAGAAATGGAGACTACAGTTAAATCTATGACTGACATTTTTATTCCACATACATATATCCTTGAGATGACATCCATCAAAACTTATGAATGATTTGTATCCCTCTATAAATGCAATTTTGCAAGCCTTTGAACACATGAACATGATCTCTTGAACGCCAAGGGCGATGTTGGTCTCTCTAGCTGTTTCAAAAAAATGGTTTGTCTTCTTTCATCAGTAATATTACCAATGACTTTAGTCTCCACTATTTCATCACTTCTAGGACTCCTAGAAAGAACCTTGTTGTAGTAGCACTTGGAGCTCAGAATTCAAACGGGGAATTTCGCAGGCCTAAGTGAAGAATTTACCCTTAAAAGTGTATGAGTCTAAATAAGTTAGGGTTGATTAAGATAAGTTTTATATTAGAATATGCTCAAAGTCAAACAAAACAAATCCATTTCAAACAGATTCGTTATCCTATGTTTAGATAAGTTTGAATTTGAATTTTATTAAGATAGATGTTATTGAGTGAATAGGATTTTATTGAAGAAATCTGTGGCACTCCTAGGGCTATATATACCTATATTTTACCGATTAAATTAATAATAATAGAAGAGTTTTCCCTTCAAAACTTACAAAATTATTTTTCATCAATCGTTTACACAATAAAATGCTATTTAATTCAAATAATTTTTAAACTTTACTATTTACTTCAATAATCTGTTATTCACTTCATCCTCCTTTCTTTATATTACATTTCCGGCAAAAGTATTTATGGTTGTCCGTCACTAACAAGTGGGGCCTCTTGATAGACAAACGCAACATTAGCACTTTCATTCACATTTCAAACAATGGAACTTGTCTCAGCAGTGGAGAATATATAAATGAAAAGTTATCAAAGTTCAAAGTATGAAACTATCATGTAGAATAATAGTTGATTATACTTTTTTTTTCATTTATCTTGTATCTTATATGATTGTCCTTCATGTAATCAGCCGTTTAAGCATGTATAAATACAGCTCCTATATAACTCTTACAAGCTGTGACAATTAGCAGCTCGGTAGCAAGAGGGATGAAGTTGTTAAGGTTTTTATGGTCATTTTGGATCCTAATCATTGTTCTTCTCTTCAATCCACCTTCCGGTGATCACTCTGGCCGGTATGTATGAATCTATTAACTTAAAAACATGTAATAGATTTTTTTTTTCATTTCGGACTAGTAAAAAGAATTTGATTCACGTAAATTTTTTTATAATTGGTAAAAAAATTTGTTATCATGTGAATATAATTATTTTACCATATAAATTATTTTTTATCAGTCGTAAATAAAACAATTACATAATAAACTGTTATTTATTTCAAATAATTTTTAAATTTTACTATTTACTTCAATTATTCACTGTAAATATGTTATTCACTCCATCCTCCTTTTTTTCAATTACATTTCCGGCAAAAGTATTTATGGGGTTCCGTCACTAACAAGTGGGGCCTCTTCATAGACAAATGCAACATTGGCACTTCCATTCACATTTCAAACAATGGAAATCGTCTCGGCAGTGGAGAATAAATGAAAATATATCAAGTTCAAAGTATAATAAATAGACTTGATCATTGATGAAAGAAATGGAGACTGCAGTTAAATCTATGACTGGCAATTTTATTCCACATACATATATCCTTGGGATGACATCCATGAAAACTTATGAATGATTTGTATCCCTCTATAAATGCAATTTTGCAAGCCTTTGAACACATGAACATGATCTCTTGAACACCAAGGGCGTGGTTGGTCTCTCTAGCTGTTTCAAAAAAGTGGTTTGTCTTCTTTCATCAGTAATATTACCAATGACTTTAGTCTCCACTATTTCATCACTTCTAGGATTCGTAGAAAGAACCTTGTTGTAGTAGCACTTGGAGCTCAGAATTCAGACGGGGAATTTTGCAGGCCTAAGAAAAGTGCAGAATTTATCCTTAAGTGTGTATGATTTTAAATTTTTACCCTCATTCTTAATTAATATGTTTTTGCTAGTATAGATATTTGATTAAAATGCTTATTAATCAAGAGAAAGTGGTAGAAATCTTAATCTCATGCATTTTTAAGGAGTATTTGTCTCCTTTCTCCTTTAGTAAATCAGGAAGTTATGCCTATAAAGGTTTTAGAAATAAACCAAATTAATTTGCTTCAGTGTCTTAAGAATTAAGAAAAATTGTAAAAGATAAACCCGAAATTTTATATAAACTTATCAAATAATAATTTCTCTTAAAATAAATAAAGTCTAGCTGGACAGCTTTAAATTATAATCACAAGTCTCATACCAAATTACCGACAAAAAACATGAAGTTTGAAAACACTCAGTGACCTACTGGAAAGTATTACTCTGCATCCATTAGTTAAAAATGGAATAAACTAATATAGTGGTTGAACGACAAAAAAGTCTGACAATGATCTAAGACTCCAAATTTTTCCGATTCAGATTAGTGAGTGGCTGTTTCACACAGGTCGGTTCTAAAGGACCAAGAACTATAATAAGAACTGGAGGTGTTGGAGTTGTATAGGTGGGACGTGAATGTTTGTAGAGTTTTATTTTGGTAAGAGAGGAGATGGTTATATATATATATATATATATATATATATATATATATCGGTTTGAATAGGCATAGAGGATATAGTTGGGACTCAGAAACTTCTTCACATAGGTCTCGTTTTAGAATCAAATTACCTGATATAATGTTTTGCCTGCATATCATAAAAAATGAAATTCATCAGGTTCGTTGTAAACAACATGACGAAAAGAAGAGAAACGAGAGACAGGAGGAAGAAATTAGGAGAATATTGAGACGTTTTATAATGGATCTTTTTTCTTTTTTCCTTTTTTTCTTTTTTTTTTTTCCTTTTTTTTATCATTTTACTAGTTCATGAGGAAAAACAAAAACAAAAACTAACTGTTAATATTGTATGACGTAACTGGGTACTAAAATGTACTTTTGAAATATGTCAATACATCCAATTTCTCCTGCTTGACTTCTTCCCTCCTTTCCAGTCAATTAGGGGGAAAAACCCACATTATAATGGCGGAGTTGAACGGACTGAGCCATATTCACGCACTGAAACAAGACTTGACCGAGTTAAAATGAAGATACGTACCGGGAAGCTCTTTTTATGATCATTTGTTTTCATCTTCAACTATACCATATATATATATATATATATCTGTGTATGTGTGTGTGTGTGTGTTGTTTTCAAGCACTAAAAAAAAAGTTAAATTTGTTATTTGTCTGGTAAAAGAGCTCGTTGTACACAATTAGTTGAGATACATCTAGCTCGGGAGCAAAATGAAGTCATTAGGGTTTTTCGTATGGTTATGTTGCATCGTAATCCTTGTTCTTCTCTTCAATCCCCCGCTTGACCGTCACTTTGGCCGGTATGATAATGAATATTTTTGCTGAAAGTATGAACAATGAAAAGTACTTTTTATAGACATGAAGATAGTACCTTGGTTTATAAATAATTAATTCAAATCAGTCACTTCATATCGATGATATGAAAATTTTATGTTGCTGAATTGCTTCTTCATTCTTGCAGGAAGCTGATGATGGGTCGCGGAGATGACGTTCCGGCAAGCTCAAATCCTTCACCAATTGGGGGTGGTCAGGTTGGTCACTGATGAACAAAATAATGCATCACGGAATGCCCGATCTCTGCTATAAATCACTTTAAGAGTAGCAGATTATGTAAAGATCGTACGTTACGATCATGAAGTATTATCGACTTACTTCTAGCCTGAAATTGCTGAGATATTTAATAATGTGAATACTACTTTTTACCACAGAATATATAATATTTTAGGGATAACGACTTTTCAGTTTTCATTTATGTCTTTGCCATATTATATGGTAGTTATAGCTATAGTGATAATATAACTGGATCTGTTATATGTACAGATTTATGTGTGTATGTATATATGTAGTTATGTAAGTACGTATAAGATCACCAGATACATTGAGAGGAACACGTTTCTTAAATTTTATTGCGTTTTGTGTAATATCTAAGGTTGGTGTGTTTTTTGCATCCTGCATGTCTTTTATAATTTAAAAAGATGTACAAAATTCAAAAGCCATGTATGTTGTTTACACCTATAGTTTGAAACGAAGTTCAAAATTTAGAAGCAACCATGAGCAATATACATTTATGCGAAAGCGTAAATATATGTATGCTCATGGGTTGAATAGAAAGAGAGCCCTTTGGCCATGACAGTACTGCTTTCGGGCACATCGTTCCAGAATAAAACACATCGAGTTAGACCTTTATATTTAGAAATCAATTAGAATAATTAACAAATCTCAAGTTGAAACCAAAATTATATTATTGAGTAATTATCAAAAAAATAATTGTCATGTTGAGAACTTTCTCTCAGATTAGAGCACATTTAGTTCGTTGATTCGAGTTGAGATGTAATTTTATGTGAGTTTTTTACTGTAACAAAAAAATTAGATGTGACTATTTCTGAAAACTTTTTACTGTATTAAAATTATTAAAACTCGAATCGGTATAATGAACGAGATTATTTTTTTTGATAATTACTCAATAATACAATTTTGATTTCAACTTGAGATTTGTTAATTATTCTAATTGATTTCTAATTATTTGATGATTTGTACATTAGTTGTCAATTAGGTGTCATAAGTGAATAGAATGAAAATAATACTCTGGTCTATGAACGTAGGTAAATTACCGAACCACGGTAAAAGCTTCATGTTCTTTATGTTCTTCTATTTTTTTTTGCTCTTTGTTTGATCAATTTGGTATCTGAGACGACGGCCATCCGAATCGTGCCAGTAACTACCACGTGAAATCTGCTGCCAAACCACCATGTCCAAAGAGCCGCACTTCCAAACACAACCGATGAATCCAACGATCTTGACAACTCAGCCAATGAACCCAAATGTTCACAAGACTAGCGCCGCCTTCTATTCTTTTATTGTTCTTTTCGTTTATTTGCTCCTCATTCATATGAAGGAAGCCTAATTTCCTTTTATTCTTATGCACGTGTGTTTATTTAAAAAAAAAAAAAAAAAAAAAAAAAAAAAAAAAGGAAAAAAAAAAAAAAAAAAAAAGAAGGAATAGAGAGAAAAGAGAAGAAGAGTATGTGTAGAAGAAGAAAGAAAAAAAAAAAAAAACATATATATTAAAAAAATAAAAAATAAAATGATTGATTGAATAGAAAAGGGAATTATATTGAGAGAAAAGAAAAAGAAAAACTTTTAAAAAAGAAAAAAAGAAAATTGAAAAAAATTATTGCCAGGTTTGAAATTTATTTTTTAGAAAATTGAAATTGAAGCATGTGCTGTGAAGCTCATGTTGATGTGAGCCTGGCATGTGAAGCTTTTGAAATTGAAGTATGTGCTGTGAAGGTCATATTGGTGTGAGCCTAGCATGTGAAGATCAATATACTATGAAACTCATGTGAACTTGAGTCTGGTGTGTGAGATTTTCAAAGTTGTTATTGAAGATTAAAGAAAGTCAAACCTCATTGAAGATTTGCCCAAAGCTTTATTTCTAAGTTGGCGCTTTGGAATCCGATGACTTTTTTCTGATTTAGAAAAAAATTAGCATCAGCTTGAGTTAGTATGTTGGAATCCGATAATTGTTTCCAGATTTAGAGGATTTGTTTCCTCATTGAAGCTTTATTTCCAAGTTGGTATGCACCAACTTGAGAGGAAGTGTAGAGATTTGTGAATTATTCGGATTGATTTCTAATTAGTTGATGATTTGTACATTAGTTATCAATTAGGTGTCATCATGTGATGAATGGAATGAAAATCATACTCTTGATCCATGGACGTATGCTAATTGTTGAACCACGCTAAAAGCTTTGTGTTCTTTGTGTTATCTGATATCGTGTTAGTTTACCAATCTATCACAAATGTAATGACTGAGAAAATCCAAGACTTTAAATAATATAATTTATTTATTTAAGTCAAGGATTTTCCTAGAAAATATTATGTGACTGAAGGATTAATGGAATCAATATCTGTATTCCTAAATTCTTTAGCAGATTTCATGTTAAGTTCATGTTTCGATCAAGTAAATTCGATCGATAAATTATTGCCGTACTTTAAGGCGGAATAATTTTCAGTACAAGTATAGTTTGAGAATCTTAATTTCAAGAATCTCCAAACACAGCATGATGTTAGCAGCGTATAAAAAAAATGCACTGGCATTTTTAAAGAAGAGAAAATCCTTAATTGCCAGACAGCTAGATTAAAGTCACAAGATAAATACCCATAATAGAAAGGTACAATGTGAGCTCGGGATTTGACACCATCAGAAACAATGTCATACCCGGGATATAATGCAGAAAAGTTAAATGTAGAATTTGTTCAGTCTAGAATTAATTTCAAGACTTAAAACAGTTCAAGATATTACGCGAGTAAGAATTTAATGTGATGTCAAAGTAGTCAGGAATTAATATTGAACTGTAAATGAGCAGTAGAAAAGGAACTGTCAGAAACTAGAATTTTCTGTCGGCTAGGTATTTCCTTACAATCAGTATAATTTTTATCTGATTCAAGGAAAATTTAAGTGGACAAGAGTACAAGGGGTAGGTGAGATTTTCTCTCTCTCCTTCCCCACATGGCCGGCCAAGCATAGCAAATGTAGAGCCAAAATTTAATTGATGAAGTGTGTAAGTGAATGACATGGTAAGGTGATGGAATAGATAGTGGTTGAAGGAATTAATGACAAAATTGTTTCTTCTTTTCTCCTTCCATAGAACCGGCCATGTGAAGAGGTTTAGGGCCAAAAAAAAAAAAAAAATTGTGATTGGTTGAGTGTGCTAGAAGCCTTCATGATGAGATGTAGTCAAATCAACTATTTATAGAAGTGGCTTACCTCACTTCTCTCTTGAGACTCAATCCGGCCATGACTAAAGGGAGGTTAACATGACTTTAGTTAATTAAATGAGGTCATTAAAAGAGTTAAAATAATCACCTACTTGCCTATAAATAGAACCACCTCAACCTAAGCCTCATTTTTTGCTAACTTTTCCTCTTTCTCTCACTAAAGAACCGGGCCTCTCCTTTGCCAAAATACACTCAAAAGTTTCCATACATTTCACACAAATCTTAGCTTAAGTTGGAGGAGAAGAGAAGGATTTCAAAAAGTTTTCAAGAGAGAGTTCTTCAAGGGTAATTTCTTGAACTCTTCTCCATTATTTTTCTAACAAATCTTAAGCTTGGGATTATGAATGTAATTTGTGATTCCTTAAGGCCATGGGTTGTAATAAGAGTGTGTGAGTTTTATGTTGGTTTTGTGAGTTTTGAGCTTAGTTTGATGTGGTATGCTTATGCTTGATTTAAGCTTGCTTACTTCCGGTTAGAGGAAAAATTTCCGGTTACTTTGAACGTAAAAATAAGGACTCTAGAGTGAGATTTTACGATGTTTTAAAGTTTGACCTTATAGCCCTTGATGTTGTGAACATTTTCTGTGACTATAACAAAATCCAAATTTAACTCTAAAACCGAGTTTGAAGCCATTTTGTAAAAAACGGACAGGATGTCCAAACACAGTTTTGGAAAGAAAAAAAAAGATTTGCTGCAGCAACCTACAGCATTTTAAAAAAAGATTGCTACAGCAATCTTACAGTGTTTTAAAAGAGATTGCTACAGCATTTTTAAAATGCTGCAGCATTCTAGGTAAACAAAAGAAAAATAACAGCCACTGTTTTAAGCTAAACGAGGCCTTTAGAGGCCGAATTTCAACTTTCACCAAAAACAAAAATTTTAGATCTCGACGAGACGAGAAGGTTTCATGAAGAATGAAATTTTGAAATCCGACTCTAAAATGCGGTAAAACGCAGATTTCAGAAACTGTACAGTTTTAACAAAACGAAACTAAAACAGTGTCGTTTTTAACAAAGGTTATCAAAGAACCCGAGATGTGAGTTTAGTAGAATAATATGGTTTTAGACCTCACTTTAACGAGGAATAGCAATGAAGAAAGATTTCAAAAAAGGTTTCTACAACATAGTTTCACGGTGGTTTACAAGTTAACCGTAAAACGACTTGGGGAATAGTTTTCAAAAGTCGGTATTCGAAAAGAGATTTTACAACGGGATTTTAGTGCTTGTAACTAAATGAGTGAGTTATCGTTTCATAAAAAAAATTGAATGATAGTTCTTTTAAAAGCTTAATAGTTTTCGAGCAAAACATCCCAACGGGCACCCACGAGCCCAATACGATAGGTCCGTAGAATTTTGAAGGTTGATGTGGGTCCAACGCCCGCATTGATCTAAGAGACTCCGTTTGAGTTAAATTTCAACGGCCTACGAGTTAGAATGCCGTGAATAAGTTCTAGGACGAATTGGGCCTTAATATCATAGTAAGTCCAATGAGGAAAATTATGGAGAATAAGTTACTAGATTGGATAATTAATTTCTGACCTAGACATAAGTACGTTAAGGGCAATGAAGGAAAATAAGATTTTAAGGATTTAATAAATCTATCCTCATAGTAAATTATCCTTTAGTAAAGGAAAGGAATACATGCCTTAAGTAAAAGGCTAGATTTCCTTCACAAGTTGCTAAATAGAATAGCAAACGACAATTAATCTGACACTCTTAATGGGTGTTCATTTTCAGAAGTAAGCAAGTAAGAGAATAGGATGTTTGGCGAAAAGAGAATTCCAGCTCTGTAAATCAGGTAAGTAGGAATCTCGCCTACAGCATGAATAGATTTTAAAGAAAAATTTACACATGTTATATATATATATATATATATATGTTTATGCTTTAAGTATGGTATACGATGTTATGTTATGATGCATACACATAAGCAGTGCACATGAATTATATGTGCTTAAATTAATTTAAGGTTATAGTATGCTATGCTAGGTCATATTGCATACACCTTAATAAGTCAAGAGGAACTTATAAGAAGAAACTCAGTTGAGTGCCGTACCAGCCTCCACAAAGGAGGTAATCAGACTCCACAAGGGAGATAAATGAACAAAAAAAAAAGGGTCCTTCACAAGGGAGGCACTCAGTTCAATTTAAATCACGGGTCGTTGGGGACCTTGCAAACCCTTACGTCCCGATGATTGCGGCGCAAGTGGTACGTGAGCACTCGGGCCCATCAAGAAGAAAGATAAGATAAGATAAGATAATAAGACTATGATAAAACATCATAATCAAGCATAATCGGCTCATGCATATTTATACATGTGTACTTACAGTTATTTTGTGAGATATAGTTCCTACTTGCGCCGAAAGCTCAATCAGATATGTTCATCTTTGAGGTAAGAAACCTATCAAACAATTCTTGAAGGGCAATGGTAAGCGGCGGACGAATGGTGGAGATGGGAATGGATACCGCTAACGCAGATTATTTTTCATGAGAAGTTTAAGTAAAATCATGTATATATTTATATGATTTAAAGTTTCAACTATGTATGTTTAAAGAAAAAGTATATGTACATATGTATGTTAGGGAAACTGAGATTGTAGCGAATAATCTTAGTTTTGAGTATTTAAGTTTTAGAACGTTGCAACAGTACATGCAACAACAAGTAAATGAATTTTAAACACGACGATCTAAATGATTAGTCTTAAAAGGATTTTAAGATGTACTTGAACTTAAGATTTCTCACTAAATCGGGTTTTAAAGTCAAATGAGATGGCCAATTAAAATGACTAGTTTTAGAAAAGCTTTTAAAGAGCATTTGAAACAAGAGTTCAAATGCTATTCAGTTTGAAGGATATTTCTAAAAGGTTTTATCTTATCTAAAATTAAGAAAAGCTTTAAGAAATTTAGTGATTCACCTATTTGAAATTATTGTTACAAATTATGAAAGTATTCCTTCTTATGTTCAAAAAAAAAAAAAAAAAAAAAATGTTCCGCAAATTTTAAGAAATGCCGGTAAGTACAAGTTGTGAACGGCCTCATAGGAGGGTCGTCACGGTTGGTATCGAGCCGGTATCCCGCCATCCTACTCCACGTTCGCGCGTCGCTCCGCCATAGTCCAAGTAAGTTAAAGTATGTTTATGCTAATTAGATTATAATAGTTAAAGAGGCGAACACTTATTTAACGAGCAATGAAAGGTTAATATGTTCGCACGATTCAGATCGTTCTATCAAGGACCATCCAAGTCGAAAAAACATTTTCTTGTGTTGTATTCCTTCAATGACAAGACGATATCTCAAGAAGTGGGATCGTTTGAGGTGACTCCCTTAATGATCATTGCTGGACTATGAAGCCAAGCAAAGTATTGAAGCCAAGCAAAGTATCGAGCAACGTGTAGCAGTTTGAAAAGAAACAACTACCGAGACTCCTTTTGAGGAAGCACGTTGTGTTGCTAGCAGCACTTTTGGCAAAGCATGGATACATGAAAAGGATATGACTATGTAGCATAAAGACGACGTTAATAAGTAGATGGACGATGTAACCCCATCAAGCTAGATGTGGGCCACGTTCGATGACTATATACATATATCAAGATACGATATAGGAAATAGAGCTTCAACGTTAAGCAATACCAGCTTATGGTAGATGTTAAGCGACCCACTTAAGATATGATACACGATGAGTGCTAGCCTTAAAATGTTTAGCAATCTCATAGAAAGTACCTATGTGTATTAATGTGATGATAAATAACGCACAAAGGCTATAAGTTAAGACAAATGCAAAAGAGGTTTGAGATGTTGAGAATCTCATTTGGATATAGGTACAAGAACTAATGCAATGAGTTTAAAATGTAAGCAGTTTAAGTGATAAGAAAAGAACAATCAAGGTCATGGACAAATTGAAGGATGTTGTTCTAGGTTAGTTTTGACCAAACTAATCCCTCTACAACGATCTCAAGGGGAGATATTCTTACCCTATTTATGATTGAAGAATACGATTACGGATTTATTTAAAATCCGCTAAAAGAATTAAGATTGCATTAGGTAAAGATGTTAAAGGTAAAAAGTTGCCTTTACGGTAAAAGTATCGATTGATGAAAAATAAGTGATGACATAAGATAGTAGGCGGTTAGGGTATGACAATTGTCATAACCTTATCCATTAGAAAATCATGGATTACATGTGCTAAGTAGGCACGATACTAGGATGACCACGAATAGAGAATGTGATATGAATAAAGTAATAAAGGTGCTCATCTATGTTTCTACCAAGAGATTAACTTGAGTGTGTGAAATCTCTTGATAAACGGGATTATCGCTTAAGAAAGCTAAAAACCTTAGAATCAAGTGAGAAGCATTATTAGATATTATGAAGCAAGGAAATAGAAATAATATGATTTCCATGCCAATCAAGAGGTGTTGTAAAAAGGAAATCACAACAAGAGTGGAGCAAACCAATTAAGGATAGTGTTTATCTATTAAGAAAATTTGGTTGTGATGCCAATCTAAAGGCAGATTTATTAGGACTTATAATTGAAACTTTGAGGACGGAAGTTATGAATTTATAAGTCAAACTCTTAATGGAGGATATGAAATGTAATCCTTTTAAAGGAGGAGATCTCTTGCATAAGTAAAGGAACAATAAGGACTAATAGTTTAGTCAGTATGATAAGTATGTTAAAAGTAAGATAATGGGGTATCAAACGTAGCAATGGTTTGAGGACTTTGTTATATATATACCATGCCCGATGATAAATAGGGGAACACTATTATCAATCTAGGAATATAAAGAAAATGGAAGAAATTTTTTTAGTGTATTCATTTTTACATTGGGAGGATGACCTTATTGAGTTTAAAGGTCGAGGATTAGGTTATGAAGGATGGATGTATAATCATTAAGACTATGATCTATGCTCTGAAAGGTACAAGGATCGAAAGATGGATGATCCTACTTAAGAACAAAAATGTCAACGAACGGTAATACTTCGAAATATACCTATTTTAAGGAGAAATTATTAGAATTTTTCCAGAGTCATAAGTTTAAAATAATTGTTCTTTGAGGAAAGTAAACGCGAGATGAAATGAGCTTAAGAACTCGATTATATAAAGAGTAAATTAGAAGGAAGAATGCTAAAGTACGTAGATGGTATCTCCTTGAATGAGTTCATACTTTCGAGAGTAGTTTGAACTCGACACTAGATAAAAAGGAAAAGGGTAGACCCCTTAAAAAGACTTATAAAGCCTAAGAGGCAGAACAATTGAGTGAGTGTCACATGGTAAAGAATACATTAATAACCTCAAAGGAAAAGATGATGTAGCTAGTTGTGTAAGCAATAACTATCCTTCAAAAAATTTGAAGGAGAGTTATGAATGGTTTGTGATAGAAACATAAACAGTTAGAGCTCCAGCATGAAGATAAGTATGTCAGATGAGGTTGATACATGTATTTCTTAAGGACTTAAGTATTTGAGGAAACTAGTTATTAAGTCTGATGATTATAAGACAAATATAAGGTCGGTAAACCTCAAGTAGTCATTTACAGACTCAGGAATCAACACAACCTTATCTTGTAGAAGTATGTCTTACACTAGTTATATGAAATTTAGATTCAGAAGGGTCTCGTTACTCTATGAAATAAGGTTTAGACAGAAAAAAAAAGTGCCTAAACAAACGTGATATGATACGATGTTTGGCCACAAATTCTACAATAAGTTAGAATAAGAGAGTATTACAATACAATTTTACATGTGAGAAAGGATTTGAGGTACCTTTGAGTTAGTGCGTCATATGAACTATTGGTCAGATGATAGGTGAAGCTCCAACTTAAGTATAAATATATATATATATATATGGAGAATAGTTAAATTGAGGCCCCACAGTTTTGATAAGAAACTGCTTGGTGATTATGACAAACAAAGTAGAGGTGAGGATAGCCATAATCAATGGGGAAAACTATTAGAACAAAGTAGAGAGCTTCTATAAGTATGGACAGTAAGACTGATCTTTCTTCACTCATACTCCAAGAGAAAGGCGGAGTACCCCGAAGAAAAATAGAGAAAGTTTAATTGAGGAAAGATGGATTCCCCAAAGTATCAGAACAAGTATATAAGTAAGCTATAGTTACTACTATTGCTAATGATAACGATTTGGATAACTGGGAAATGTCAAGATGATATATTCTTGAGTCATTCCATATATCAAATCAAGATCCTGATAAAGAAATGCAGGAGTTAAGAGTAGAGAGCAAGTTGAAATCATGGATTAGTAGGAAAGAGACCTCATAGAAAGAAAGGTCAATAATCTTAGTAAGATCCTCAGAGAAGAAATGCCAATGGAGGATGCTCTTCACATGAAGAATGACGAAAAAACATTACTTTTCCTCGGCTTCATTTTAATTTTGAAGATCAAATTTATATAAGCCTAGTGAATTGTAATGACGAGGAGAATTAAAAGATAAATAAGTCTACTTATTTATGGATTTTTCCATAAATAAGCCATTCAATCTATAGGTTTAAAACCTCTCAGTACACGTGTTCATATTAGAATGACGTGTAAAATCTCAGTATGACAAGATATACTATGAAAAGCCTAATAAGTATATATGGGAATGTTTAAGAGTACCGTGAGACATGAAAGAAATGACTTAATGGTACACCATGTCAGATAATGATTGAGAATACTGGCTATGAGAGTGAAAGTTCAAGTAAATTGTTTGACTTCAGATAAGTCATCACATTCTTAACGGTTCAGACAAATTGATGAACCAATAAGTGAGCACTCGATTAGTAATAACTAAGAATATTTTAAGATCTAAGCAGTATTATGAGAGGAGAATTATAGAATCATGGAATAATCCAATGATTCAATGTGTAGTATTACAGTTTGTACTACGCGTAAAGACCCCATAAACCACAAGGATGAACATTTTAATCCAAGTTATACGAAAGTAGTACATCACACTTTTAATTAGAGAGTTCTCACAGTAGGTGTATCAAAAGGATATTACAATAACCCGGGACCAAGATCAGATAGTTCCGATAATAGAGTCTCAAATTTTAATCAAGGATAAAAATACATAGTCTAAGTCTATGTTAAGTTTTAAAAAAATAGTTTCGAGATCAATCACGACTCATACTAGGCAATTGATTGACTAATCCTAAAGATTAATTCGGTTGAAGATTGAAATGACAATCGAGACTAAGAAGAGTGATCAGCCATTTTGGAGACAAACTATCTCATCCAAACCATTCGTTACTCTAATAGAAGAATGATGTTGTTGAAATTGCCTTGATTGATAGGAAGTTAAAGTAGAAGAACAACATCTAGCAGGAGAATTGCAGAAGATCTACATTCTAGAATAGAAGTGTGATCAAATCACGATGGATTTTGTGGTAGAGTTGCCTAGAATATCCGATAGTAACGATACGATTTGGATAATCATTAGATCGATCGACTAGATCAGCACACTTGTTGCCGATCAAACTCAGTTATTCTATTGAGAGACAGCCATTTCACGAGTGTACATGATGTAATGGGGTCTAAGTTAAAGTTTAGTACAACTTTTCACCCCGCATGATGGTCAATCCGAGAGAACCATCCAGACCCTAGAAGATAGGTTAAGAGCATGTGTCATGGATTTAAAGGAACCGAGATAGAAAGTTGCCTTTGATAGAGTTTTTCTATAACAAAAGCTATCGCATGTCAATAAGAATGACACCTTTTGAAGCTCTATATGAGAAGAAGATGCATGTCCCCAATTCAATAGTATGAACCGGGGAGAAGCATCTAGAAATAGTAGACTTTAACAGAGAGCCACAGAGAATGTTAGACGATCGCAAAGAGGTTTGATACAGTTCATAGTTGCCGGAAGAGCTATGCGGATAAACGCCTTAGACCTATAGAGTTTCAGGTAGGAGACTTAGTTTTTCAAGGTGGTATCGATGAAAGGAAGAATAAGATTCGGTAAAAGAGGGAAACTCAACCCAAGATACATCGAACCGCTTAAGATCCTTAAAAGGATTAATAAGGTCGCATATATATACTAGCATTGTCGCTTTTAATTAGTTTATGTACATAACATCTTTCACATATTGATGTTGAAGAAGTATGCGACATATCCATTGCATGTATTGCACTAGGAACCTATCGAAGTGCATGCAGTCCAGATCCTAGATCGCGAGGAGAAAAACTTAAGGAATAAAGTAATTCCTCGGGTAAAGTCTTGTAGTGAAATCATAATATTAAGGAAGCTACTTAAGAATGCGAAGAGAATACGAGGAAAAGCTACCCCGAGTTGTTCTAATTTTCGGGACGAAAATTTCTTAAGGGGGGTAGATTGTAATGACTGAGAAAATCCAAGACTTTAAATAATATAATTTATTTATTTAAGCCAAGGATTTTCCTAGAAAATATTATGTGATGAAGGATTAATGGAATCAATATCTGTATTCCTAAATTCTATAGCAGATTTCATGTTAAGTTCATGTTTCGATCAAGTAAATTGATCGATAAATTATTGCCGTATTTTAAGGCGGAATAATTTTCAAGACAAGTATAGTTTGAGAATCTTAATTTCAAGAATCTCCAAACACAAGCATGATGTTAGCAACAGATAAAAAAAAATGCCTGGCATTTTTAAAGAAGAGAAAATCCTTAATTGCCAGACAGCTAGATTAAAGTCACAAGATAAATACCCATAATAGAAAGGTACAATGTGAGCTCGGGATTTGACACCATCAGAAACAATGTCATACCCGGGATATAATGCAGAAAAGTTAAATGTAGAATTTGTTCAGTCTAGAATTAATTTCAAGACTTAAAACAGTTCAAGATATTACGCGAGTAAGAATTTAATGTGATGTCAAAGTAGTCAGAATTAATATTGAACTGTAAATGAGCAAGAGAAAAGGAACCGTCGAAACTAGAATTTTCTGTCGGCTAGGTATTTCCTTACAATCAGTATAATTTTTATCTGATTCAAGGAAAATTTAAGTGGACAAGAGTACAAGGGGTAGGTGAGATTTTCCTCTCTCTCCTTCCCCACATGGCCGGCCAAGCATAGCAAATGTAGAGCCAAAATTTAATTGATGAAGTGTGTAAGTGAATGACATGGTAAGGTGATGGAATAGATAGTGGTTGAAGGGAATTAATGACAAAATTGTTTCTTCTTTTCTCCTTCCATAGAACCGGCCATGTGAAGAGGTTTAGGCCAAAAAAAAAAAAATTGTGATTGGTTGAGTGTGCTAGAAGCCTTCATGATGAGATGTAGTCAAATCAACTATTTATAGAAGTGGCTTACCTCACTTCTCTCTTGAGACTCAATCCGCCATGACTAAAGGGAGGTTAACATGACTTTAGTTAATTAAATGAGGTCATTAAAAGAGTTAAAATAATCACCTACTTGCCTATAAATAGAACCACCTCAACCTAAGCCTCATTTTTGCTAACTTTTCCTCTTTCTTTCACTAAAGAACCGGGCCTCTCCTTTGCCAAAATACACTCAAAAGTTTCCATACATTTCACACAAATCTTAGCTTAAGTTGGAGGAGAAGAGAAGGATTTCAAAAAGTTTTCAAGAGAGAGTTCTTCAAGGGTAATTTCTTGAACTCTTCTCCATTATTTTTCTAACAAATCTTAAGCTTGGGATTATGAATGTAATTTGTGATTCCTTAAGGCCATGGGTTGTAATAAGAGTGTGTGAGTTTTATGTTGGTTTTGTGAGTTTTGAGCTTAGTTTGATGTGGTATGCTTATGCTTGATTTAAGCTTGCTTACTTCCGGTTAGAGGAAAAATTTCCGGTTACTTTGAACGTAAAAATAAGGACTCTAGAGTGAGATTTTACGATGTTTTAAAGTTTGACCTTATAGCCCTTGATGTTGTGAACATTTTCTGTGACTATAACAAAATCCAAATTTAACTCTAAAACCGAGTTTGAAGCCATTTTGTAAAAAACGGACAGGATGTCCAAACACAGTTTTGGAAAAAAAAGATTTGCTGCAGCAACCTACAGCATTTTAAAAAAGATTGCTACAGCAATCTTACAGTGTTTTAAAGAGATTGCTACAGCATTTTTAAAATGCTGCAGCATTCTAGGTAAACAAAAGAAAAATAACAGCCACTGTTTTGTTAAACGAGGCCTTTAGAGGCCGAATTTCAACTTTCACCAAAACAAAATTTTAGATCTCGACGAGACGAGAAGGTTTCATGAAGAATGAAATTTTGAAATCCGACTCTAAAATGCGGTAAAACGCAGATTTCAGAAACTGTACAGTTTTAACAAAACGAAACTAAAAAAGGTCGCTTTTTTAACAAAGGTTATCAAAGAACCCGAGATGTGAGTTTAGTAGAATAATATGGTTTTAGACCTCACTTTAACGAGGAATAGCAATGAAGAAAGATTTCAAAAAGGTTTCTACAACATAGTTTCACGGTGGTTTACAAGTTAACCGTAAAACGACTTGGGGAATAGTTTTCAAAAGTCGGTATTCGAAAAGAGATTTTACAACGGGATTTTAGTGCTTGTAACTAAATGAGTGAGTTATCGTTTCATAAAAATTGAATGATAGTTCTTTTAAAAGCTTAATAGTTTTCGAGCAAAACATCCCAACGGGCACCCACGAGCCCAATACGATAGGTCCGTAGAATTTTGAAGGTTGATGTGGGTCCAACGCCCACATTGATCTAAGAGACTCCGTTTGAGTTTAAATTTCAACGGCCTACGAGTTAGAATGCCGTGAATAAGTTCTAGGACGAATTGGGCCTTAATATCGTAGTAAGTCCAATGAGGAAAATTATGGAGAATAAGTTACTAGATTGGATAATTAATTTCTGACCTAGACATAAGTACGTTAAGGGCAATGAAGGAAAATAAGATTTTAAGGATTTAATAAATCTATCCTCATAGTAAATTATCCTTTAGTAAAGGAAAGGAATACATGCCTTAAGTAAAAGGCTAGATTTCCTTCACAAGTTGCTAAATAGAATAGCAAACGACAATTAATCTGACACTCTTAATGGGTGTTCATTTTCAGAAGTAAGCAAGTAAGAGAATAGGTTGTTTGGCGAAAAGAGAATTCGACTCTGTAAATCGGGTAAGTAGGAATCTCGCCTACAAAGACATGAATAGATTTTAAAGAAAAATTTACACATGTTATATATATATATATATATATGTTTATGCTTTAAGTATGGTATACGATGTTATGTTATGATGCATACACATAAGCAGTGCACATGAATTATATGTGCTTAAATTAATTTAAGGTTATAGTATGCTATGCTAGGTCATATTGCATACACCTTAATAAGTCAAGAGGAACTTATAAGAAGAAACTCAGTTGAGTGCCGTACCAGCCTCCACAAGGGAGGTAATCAGACTCCACAAGGGAGATAAATGAACAAAAAAAAAAGGGTCCTTCACAAGGGAGGCACTCAGTTCAATTTAAATCACGGGTCGTTGGGGACCTTGCAAACCCTTACGTCCCGATGATTGCGTATAAGTGGTACGTGAGCACTCGGGCCCATCAAGAAGAAAGATAAGATAAGATAAGATAATAAGACTATGATAAAACATCATAATCAAGCATAATCAGCTCATGCATATTTATACATGTGTACTTATAGTTATTTTGTGAGATATAGTTCCTACTTGCTGAGCGAAAGCTCAATCGATATGTTCATCTTTCAGAGGTAAGAAACCCATCAAAGCAATTCTTGAAGGGCAATGGTAAGCGCGGACTAATGGTGGAGATGGGAATGGATACCGCGCTTTGATTATTTTCCATGAGAAGTTTAAGTAAAATCATGTATATATTTATATGATTTAAAGTTTCAACTATGTATGTTTAACGAAAAAAGTATATGTACATATGTATGTTAGGGAAACCGAGATTGTAGCGAATAATCTTAGTTTTGAGTATTTAAGTTTTAGAACGTTGCAACAAAAGACATGCAACAACAAGTAAATGAATTTTAAACACGATTTATCTAAATGATTAGTCTTAAAAGGATTTTAAGATGTACTTGAACTTAAGATTTCTCACGAAATCAGTTTTAAAGTCAAATGAGATGGCCAATTAAAATGACTAGTTTTAGAAAAGCTTTTAAAGAGCATTTGAAACAAGAGTTCAAATGCTATTCAGTTTGAAGGATATTTCTAAAAGGTTTTATCTTATCTAAAATTAAGAAAAGCTTTAAGAAATTTAGTGATTCACCTATTTGAAATTATTGTTACAAATTATGAAAGTATTCCTTCTTATGTTCAAAAAAAAAAAAAAAAATGTTCCGCAAATTTTAAGAAATGCCAGTAAGTACAAGTTAAAAGTAAGTTACGGTGACGGCCTCATAGGAGGGTCGTCACAACAAATGCTTATGCTGTTAGGATGTGGGCGAATAATAGTTTTATACTTTAATAATTCCTTCACATGTTGGCTAGACAATGGGAAATCGTGTAGGTAAATTAATTGGAAAGCATAACACGTGAATATTTATGTCCGAGATATATTAAAGACCTAGCACGTGATGACAATTTAAATGAAGATAAAGAGTGTAATTATGAGAATTTGAACTCAGGACCTCCCGCTTTGATACCAAATTGAAACAAAAAGAGCAAAAAAATAGAAGAACACAGAGATTTTAACGTGGTTCGCCAATTCGCCTACGTCCACATATCAGAAGTATGATTTTCATTCCATTCATTGATGACACCTAATTGACAACTAATGTACAAATCATCAAATAATTAGAAATCAATCATGATAATTAACAAATCTCAACAGTTTAAGCTTCGGATCAAAATGCAAAATTGGATGTGACTTTTTGTGAGAGATTTTAATTGTAGTAAAATTGGAATTAAAAACTCAAATTGGCGAAATGAACATGGCAAAATGTTCTTCATAACTCATGCACTTTTGTGCACGAAAAAAATAAAGGTGGCTGTAATTAGACCAAATTTTAATCTGACCTTTTTTTATTTAGAAATATTTATGAAATATACTTCAAGCACTAAGAAACGTAAACTTCCGGTTCTTTTTTATTTGGTTCCTATTCTTTTCAAATGTTTAAAATAATTTTTAGAAACTATTAGAGTTTATTTTTATTTTGAGAGAAAGAGGAAAATAGGCCAAAATTTGAGATGAATTAAAATTAATAGGCCAATAGTTTACATAAGTTAATAAATAGGCCAAATTATTATTTTCGTCCATAACTTGTCTGGTTATGAACCATAACTTGATAAGTTATTATTCATAATTGTTCATAACTTGTCCGGTTATGAACCATAACTTGACAAGTTTATCCATAACTTATCTGGTTATGAACCATAACTTGACAAGTTATGGCCTATTAATTTCTATAACTAAAAATTGGCCTATTTCCTTTCTTAAGCTTTTCATATTGGCCTATTTTCTACTATTTCCCTTTTATTTTTTCTATTTTTAGGGCCCACATTGATATAGGATTGACACAACCATTCTTTTTAAAAGTTGCATGATGGAAGAGACGCAATTAAATCTTTTAAACATCACTGAGACCCGACTTGGGAATCCACCCTAAGCACTCCTCACTCAAGCCACATAAGCCACCTCTCAAATTCAAATATGATCCTCCATCATTCTCCCGTCTTTTTAAAAAATGTCCCCTTCCAAGGTGCATTTTGATGTCGAGCTGCCTAATGTCCTCACTTTGAGTGAGTGCTAGAGTTAACTGCCGTTTTCTTATGGCAATTGACTTGAAGGCTGTTCTATGTCTCTCTCTCTCTCTCTCTCTCTTTAAAAAACTACACCCATTTTTATGGAACCACCACTAAAAATAAGATATTAGATGGTACCGTCATTATATCAAGAGTTGTTTGGGTATTGGGAAAATCTACGTAAAGGGATTGGTTTACTCACTGAGTATTTTCCTGAGAATCACATTAGTGGTTGGGTCTCCTCTGTATAATTTTCTTCTTTGGGCTGTTTTTCTTGTAATCTCTGAGTGTGGTGAGGATTGAAGGTGTAATTAATTCTTATCTAGTGGAAAAGGTTTCTCGCAAATGAGTCCAATGGGAACGTAGGATTCTTTGAATCTGAACCTCGGTAAAACATATTCTATGTTCTTTCTTTGATTGATTCTTGTATAAATCTTTAATCTTCCTAACAGACGGGAAGATGAGAAAACTAAAAGAGTACGTTTTTAATTTTATCCGTGGTACTGTTATGAATAGGCGTGTATGCGTGGTATCCTCCATCATTCTCCCCTCTTAGTTAAGAATTTGGTAAAAGATAAGATTTCTAGTGGGTACCAACATAATTAGGATATAATAATCTTCTTTGATATTAATTATATATTCTCTCTCTCAGTTAATTCAAAAAAAGGTGTATGTGGACTCGTATTCATGAAGTGGGTGACTTATTAGAAACTGCTTCAAAAGAGCACGAAGACAAGAACACCTGGAAGGATACCATTGGGTGAACCAACAGCACTTTAAGGAAAAAGGAAAAAAAATATTAGCACGTGGAAATTCAGATCCATTATAAACAACATTACGAAAAGAAGAGAAATGAGCTAGGAGAGCAAGTAAGAAAATAGAATATTATGAAGAAGTTTTATATTAATGGTTTTTAAATTTTTTTTCATTTTCTGGTTCATGCGGGGAAAAAAACTAATTATTTAGTATTATATGAAAGAAACTAGGTATACTAAAATGTACGATTTAAATATGTTAATACATCAAATTACTCCTCCTTGACTTCTTCCCTCCTATCCAGTCAAATGGAGGGGAAAAAAAACCCATGCATATTATGGCCGGGTTGAATATTGGAATGAACCATATATACGCATCATTGAAACAAAGCTTGACCTTAGTTAAATGAAAGGTACACGGAAGGTCTTTCATGATCATTTGCTTTCTTCTATTATATTTCACACACACACACACACACACACACACACACACACATAAAAAAAAAAAAAAAAAAAAAACAGTTAAATTAGATACACGTATATAATTTCCTGTTTATCTCGTTGTACACAAGTTGAGACATCTAGCTCGGGAGCAAGATGAAGACATTATTAGGGTTTGTGGCATGGTTATGCGGCATCGCAATCCTTGTTTTTTTCTTCAATCCCTCGCTTGACCATTGCTTTGGCCGGAACATAACAACTTAATTAAAAGTATTTTTTAGAGATGAAGATAGTACGTACGTACGTTGGTTTAAATAATTAATTAGATCATGAGTCAGTATTTAATTTCATTTTTTGCTGAAAAATAATATAGGAACATAACAACTTAATTAAAAGTATTTTTTAGAGATGAAGAAGTACGTACGTACGTTGGTTTACATAATTAATTAGATCATGAGTCGGTATTTAATTTCCATAACATGAAAAATGAACATGTTACTTGTTTCTTCTTTCTTTCAGGAAGCTGATGAGAGTTCGCGAAGATGATATTCGGCGGAAATCACCACCCGCGCCGATTGGACGTGGAGGGATTCGTCATTAATGAACAAAGTAATGCATCACGGAAGCCCCTGATCTGCCATAAATGAGTTAATCTCAGAAGATCATGTTTCGATCATAAGTTATTATCATGTAATCTCAACTACGTATCCTACATACACATTAATGTCAGTATATATAAGGTCGACTGAAACATTGAAAGAAACAATTTCTTATATTTTTGCGATTTGTTTAATATCTATAGCACGTTTCTTACATCCTGTACGTTTTTGCTAATTTAAATAACATGTACTTCATTGAAAACTAAATTCATAGCGTTTCCACAATTTTTAAACAAAGTTCAAAATCATAAGCAAGCATATAGTAACATAGAAGCATACGCGCCTAATTCGTGTATATTTACACGTCGAATTAGAGAAGAAGCGCTTGAGTCTGCCTCCGAGCATATCCCTGGGCTCTTGGCTATATATATTTTGTCTGCAAGAGCTTTATGCAATAAGGCCAATATATAGCATTTGCTACTGCAAGCCACAAATGCTGAATTTGGAACGAAATAGAAGTGCTGATTATTTTGGGCGGCTTTCTGACCATCTATGCTCTCTTAATTTATAAGGTCTCGTCCCTGATACTACTATATACAACTGATCGTATTGGCTGTGTATGTTGGCGGCAATGACAGGTGACGATTGTGGTGTTAAAGAGATTGTAATATGTCTCTCAATTATAAGATTACATGATGTTGGCTTAAAACACAAGAAAAATGGCAAGGAAGCCCTGCAGCGAGTTTGACAGCACCATTTGGTGCTGTCACGGCAGCATTTGGCGCTGCAGCGCCAGTCCAAGAGAACAGGCGCACTGCAGCGCCTGTTTTGGGCGCTGCAGCGCATGTCCAAGCAAGCAGGCACGTTGCAGCGCCTGCATTGCACCCCGAATTGCTGCTTCATGTCCAAAACTCCGCTGCAGCGGAAAACTTCACGCTGCAGGGCCATTGTGCTGCCCGAGCGCTGCAGTGAGAAAAACAACCGTTGCAGCGGATATTACTGCAAAAAACTATATTTTTCGTATGTTTATGTGATCTGAAAGGTTTTAAACTATTGTATCTATTGGTGATATGTTTTTACATATATCTAAACACTTATTTGCAAAGTTCAGTTTCGTCCAAGGCTATTTGATTGATTTCTTCAACCATCCCGGCATTCTTCTCTAATCTTCACGAAGATATTTACATCTCCACCACAATCTTCATTATAATTTTAATGTGGCAGAGGCGTAACAATGACACAAAAATCCTTGTTTAAATAATATAAAAATAAATAAAAATAAAAATAAAAAACTGCAAATTGATGCAAAGATGATTAAGAAAATTCCCAAGACATTTCATTGAAAATGATGAAAACAGAATAAAAAAGAAGTAAAGCAAGCTTTTAAATAGAAAAATCCTAGTTTAAATAAAATAAACAAATTCTAATTTTTATTAAATAAAAGAAATAATGATAAAGATAAAATATTAATACTAAATTATAGCACATATATAGGCGAGAATAACACAACGCAAAATCAAATTCAAATAAGGAATTCGGCCTAAACATCAAACAATAGGCCAACTCATTAATCTCTTCCAAACGACCAGGTGCAAAATCAAAATGTGTTGCTAACAAAATGAGACTGCACTTGCTTAATTGTTTGCCCTAACTCAACGTCAGAGTTTCTGCCAACCCATATTTTGTATCTGATATAATACTTAAGGGATTGTTTAGTTTATGGGTTTAAATTGTGCGGGTTTTGAACCTTTTCGGATTTATAAAATGTGTGTAAACGTGATATCATTTAAAAATTAGACACAAGAAATAATAAGAATATATGATTTAGTATTAGTTATACGTAGGGAGAAAGTTCTTTTCCATCTCTCTCTTCCCCCGGATTTTATTTTATTTTTTTTTAAAGCAAAAACAAAAAACAAAAAACAAAAACAAGAACAAAAAAATCGCAGATATTTTCTCCTTTTTTCTTCTCTCTCCCCACAAAATCTGCCCAACCCCCTACTTTCTCTCTGCAAAATGAGCCGGCTGTTACCATAGTATCCTAAGTCCTGACATAGTCATGCCATTTCTCCTCTAAAGCTTCACAACAATATCATGAAGCTACAGAGCGGTTTTCCATTGCTACTCCAACAGTACAAGGCGCTTTTCTGGAAAAACCTTCTGCTTTCATGGCGGAACAAGAGAGCTACTTGTCTCCAACTCTTTGCTTCCTTCTTCTTCTTCCTCATCCTCTTCTTCATCGAAAACACGATGGAGGTTCGCTTCTCGTCCTCGACCTCAAACAACAGGTCAGTTATGGATCCTTTGCCTCTAATCTCTCCTCCTATCCCGCCATGCGAGGACAAGAACTACATCAAGCTTCCCTGCTTCGACTTCGTCTGGAGCGGAAACCAAAGTGCTAGGATCACAAGCATTGTTAGTGCAATCATGGCCAACAATCCTCGGAGACCAATTCCTTCTAGTAAGGTAATAGCCGCATAGAATGAAGTTAGAAAAAATATAGGAAAGAAAATGAAAATTAAATTTAATTCAAATATATTTATTATTGAACTATAAGCAGTTTTCAATGAGAATATATTCAAATTTCATGCATGATTCCCTTTGCGATGCTTACTTAAGTGGATTGAATCATCCACTAAAATCTCATATGTTAGGGCTAAGTGATGATCAAGTCATAGCTATAGGTGACTCGTTGTTTGCTATTTTTAATTTGTTACTGTACATTGAGAAAATATAAACGCAAGTTTTTTTTTTTTTTTTTTTTGCTTAGTCGAAATTCCCATTAAAAGATGCAGGTCATAAAGATTTAATCCTAATCTTCTCAATAAATATACAAGGAAAAAATCTTCTCAATAAATAAGGAACCGAAACAAACGAGAATTGATCCGTTCTTAATAAGGAAAAAAACATACCCTAAGTGAATAATGGAAAATTCTTCAATTGTCACTTTTGAAGAAGGTTTATGATCAAACTTATGAATGTTAGAAAAGTAGTACAACTTTTATGATTAATGCAGGTCAAATCGTTTAGTACAACTGCGGAAGTAGATGAATGGTTGAATGGTAATCCCATGCACTGTCCTGGAGCTTTGCATTTTTGGGAGAGAAACGCCACAGTAATCAGCTATGGAATACAGACTAATTCGACTGCCATTGCGAAGCGGTCGAGTTACGAAGATCCCTTATTTAAGTTTCGAATCCCGCTTCAGATTGCTGCCGAGCGCGAAATTGCAAGGTCTCTAATAGGAGGTATTAGTTAGTTTAGTGCACTAGTTAATATGTGTGGATCGGTAAACATATTTAGATATGCTTTCGATCAGTTCATAATTTGTTTACAAGAATTGGAAAGTCAAGATGAATATGTTTTTTTTTTTCGTGTATATATGAGCATGTTAATAAAATATCATTTTTTGATAATCATTCTCGCATACAATGCTATTTTTAACATCAAATTTAGCACATACTAGCTCTATATTTGGTGTTAGATTCAGCATATTATGATTATGTTTCAATTTTTCACTAAACAATTATAAAATTGTGTTTTTTAAAACTTTTCTTTTCTAATTTTAAAACTAAAAGTTACGACAAGAATTAGGAATTGTATTATGCATTACAATACAAAATAAAATTTGTCAAAATATGCTGCTTTCACTTAATTGTCCCCAGTATAATATTCGCATTCACATTTGCACTTTGCACTGGAGATTATCTAACCATCACAGTAAAATCTCGAGATCCCTCTACATTCGAATCTTGACTAATTTATCATTTCTCTGCCATGATACTTTGCACACTTACTTCAGTGCCGGACTTCAGCTGGGTTATGGCGCTGAAAGAATTCGCTCATCCCGTGATAGAAACGTTCTCCGCGATGGCTTCAGGAGGACCAGCTTGTTTCCTTGCAATTGCCATGTTCAGTTTTGTCTTTCAAATCAGTTCCTTAGTCTCCGAGAAGGAACTAAAGCTTCGTCAGGTTCTATATTATTTTCCAATAGAGTAAATAAGAACATGTAATAATTAACTAGCAAAATTTATTTTCTTTTCCCTTATTATGTTTTGTCTTATATTTCTGCAGGGGATGACAATGATGGGCCTTTATGATTCAGCGTACTGGTTGTCATGGCTCACTTTCGATGGAATTCTCACACTTCTTTCTTCGCTTTTCATTGTTTTCTTTGGCTCCGTGTTTCAGTTTGAGCTCTTCTTGAGCAATAGCTTTGCTCACGTATTTCTTGTGTTTTTCCTATTCCAACTCAATATGGTAATAATTAATAGTATTGCTTGCACTTATGGTAAATTTAGAACATTTCTAGAGATCAAACTATTATATATTCTACCGTAATAAAATAAAATAATATGAAAATCTGACAATCTTTGGTATTACTATTATTGTTTAGATTATGATCAGATTCCATCATATTTAATTTGGACAATGTTTGGTTTTCATAGAAATGTAGTCTCCAACAAATGATATGTCTATACTAGTTATATATAACTAGGCTCTTTTTTTATAGTAACTTCTTATCTATTTCTCCAATGTCTTATTACAGCTTGGATTCGCCTTCATGCTATCTGTCTTCATAAGCAAGTCATCTTCATCTACATTTCTTGGTTTCTCCATTTTTATTGCTGGCTCAATGACCCAGGCATGATATTGATCCCCATTCTCTTCTTCTTCTTTTAAATTTTTTTTAAAAAAGAAAAGTTATATTAGTAGAGGGGCATGTTTATTTCACGCGTTTGAAACCATAATTCTGATTTTGTCATAATATTTTTCTCTCAAAAAAAAAAAATTTTGAATCAAAAAGTTCCCGCCAATTATTTTCTCACAAAGTTTAATTATACATAATCAAAATTACTGACTTAAATACGTGGGCCAGAGAAGTAACATTTGACAAACTATTCCATTATGGATTTGCAGCTTGTTACAGTATTCGGATTTCCTTACGATCAGGGAATCTCAAAGGTATACCAAGCCGTTTGGTCGTTTTTTCCGCCAAATCTTCTTGCTGAAGCTCTATTGTTGCTTAACCAAGCAACTCCACATAATGCTGGTGTTGTCTACAATAGGCGAATAAGCAAAGCAAAGTGCGGTGCAGATCATGAAGAATGCCTGATAACCTTGGTACGTATGTTGATAACACGCTGAACCTCAAAACGTAAAAAAATAAAAAATAAAAAATACAAATACAAATAAAATAACTTTTTCTTCTCATATAAGTATATATATCATATATGTTAATGGAGATTCTTCTAATGGACAGAATTATATTTACAAATGGCTTCTGGGTACATTCTTTCTTTGGATTGTATTCGCAATCTACTTGGATAATGTTATTCGAAACGCATCCGGCGTTAGGAAACCAGTGTTTTATTTTCTAAAACCTGGGTACTGGACAGGAAAAGGTGGAAATGAAATGGAAGGTGAGTAAATCAACTTTGAGTAACATTTATGCTTTCTGTTTTTATTATTTTTTATTTTTCATCAGAGAACTAATTATAGAATAAGTGGGGCTCTCTTAAATAAATAAATAAAAAGGAAAAAAAAATCTAGCGGTCTCTATAGATATCTCAACTCTTGTTCTAACATTTTACACCAACTGATGTAGAAAATGAATATTCAGTTACTCTCGAAAAGATCTTCAACAATTTTTCGATTGGTATCGCTTCGTAGAACCTCGATTTAATATAAGATACAGAAAAATTAACACAATTATTTTTTACATTTTCACTAATACTTAATTTGTCTTTTAAGCTGGTAAGTCTAGTCAGTAGGATTATTTAATAAACTTGCCTCCTTTCGCTTCGCAGATAGTGGCATCTGTAGTTGTACAAGTTCGACTTCTGCTCATGAAGAACATGTTCCTCCAGATGACGAAGATGTTCAGGAAGAGGAAAAAATTGTGAAACAACGAGCTAGGGAGGAGATTGAGGACACAAATGTTGCTGTTCAAATACGCGGCTTTACAAAGACATATCCTAGTACCATAGACATGACCAGTTGCGGTAAATGCAAGAAACGTTCACCTTACCATGCTCTCAAGGTATATAGTTAATGGATTCAACATGAATGACAAAATAAAATGTTACTCTCTACGCTTCTATTTCTTTTTCTTTTTTTTTTTTTTTTTTTTTTTTTTTTTGAATGAGTAATTCGATGATTATTGGTGTTATCTCATCTCATTTCATTTCTTTCATATCCCTTTGAAAATTCCGAGGTCCATCAATAAAACATAGAGGAGTTTTGTTCTCTAATTAATCAAAGTATTAATGAGTTCATAACATGAATTGTTTCTATTAATAGTTATTATTATTCTTTTTGTTACCAATAAGGCTAAACATGCAACTCAAATTACTACTGCTGTTGATATTTTTTATCCATATATTTCTATTCAGGGTTTATGGCTGAACATTGTAAAGGATCAATTGTTTTGTCTACTTGGACCAAACGGAGCGGGGAAGACCACAACAATCAATTGTTTGACTGGGATCACATCGGTGACTGATGGAGACGGTAATTATAATATGTACATTTGCCTGTGTTAATTAACTAAATTAAACTCTTAAGTGTTTGTAATAGTACTATCGTAATAAAAGTGTTCATTTTTTATGGTAATTTGAAATTTGCCTTATTTTTAATATAATCTGTTTACAGCGTTGATTTACGGTTATTCCCTACGAAGCTCCATTGGCTTGTGGAATGTCCAAAAACTGATAGGAGTTTGTCCTCAGGTGATCATCTTCTCCATCCCTAGTGTTAATTTGCATGCATTTGTTGACGATATGAAGTTTGTCATATCTTAACAAGAACTGAAAAAGGATAAGACTGACCCTTCTTTCTATTCGGGTCTATTTCGTAGTTTGATGTTCTTTGGGACTCACTGACTGGCCAAGAGCACCTCTTTATCTTTGCTAGTATTAAGGGACTAAAGCCAACGTCAATACAATCGGTATGTATGTTATAACTACGCAATACTAAAGTATCTATTTGGTCATTGCCATTGACTACACAAATCAAAAGTTCCTTTTCGGTCCTTGTTTGCGTGAGTTGTTTTCGATGTATTGAGTCATGATTTTAAATCAAAAAAATAATAATATTTAATTGCTATTGATAATTGTTGGAAAACAGGTTATCGAAAAGTTATTAGCAGAGACGGGCCTCACTGAGGCGGCCAAAGTGAGAGCTGTCCATTACAGCGGAGGAATGAAACGTCGCCTTAGTGTTGCGATGGCCCTCATCGGTGATCCGAAATTGGTCATTTTGGATGAACCTGTATGAAGACTAGAACTCCTTTCATCCTATGCTTCGCTTACTTGACCTGCAAGTTATGTTATTGACTATATGATGTGCAGACAACTGGTATGGATCCAATAACAAGAAGGCATGTTTGGGACATCATTGAGGATGCGAAGAAAGGGCGCGCAATAGTGCTGACAACGCACTCGATGGAAGAAGCAGACATACTAGGCGACAGGATCGGAATAATGGTAAAGGGCAGGCTCCGATGCATTGGCACTTCGATCAGATTGAAGTCTCGGTTCGGGGCTGGTTTTATTGCTAATGTGATTTTCACAAGTGGCGCCAATGGGCAAAATCTTTCAAGTAGAGATGAATTTGATAGAGCTCGTCGTGAGGATGTCAAGCAATTGTTTGAGCAAGTAAGTACGTCAAGAAAGGATTTACCTAGAAATGTTTATAATATTATTATTTATCACCACTAGTGATTGTCACCGCACATCTAATTGTCACATAATATATGACGACTTTGATACATAAACCACATATGTGATTATAGCAAGACTAATAGTTATTACAAATAGCTCTTTTTCCGATAGTACTTGTATATGTTGCGAGTTTTTTTTTTTTCCACAATGAAAAAATAAAATAGAAATTTCTTGAAAAGAGATGCTACAAAATTTGCAAATAAATGTTTGATTTCAATCTAACTTGGGGAATGTTCTTTTACAGAAGTTAGATATTGTGCCAAAGGAGGAGAAAAAATCCTTTTTGACTTTTGTCATTCCTCGTGATAGAGAGGTTCTTTTATCGGTAAGCATATCATCACTCTTCTATTTTGTTCTCTCTATTTTTCAAAGTAAAGGATTATAGACGTTGACCTAAGTGTTGCATACTCACCATTTCTTGAAAATTGATTGACATATATGAGGTATTCTTCATACATGCTGTGATGGTAATTTATTATGGAGGATTATTTTCACATTTGACCCCAAAAAATAAGGGTTGTCTCACTTTGTCCTCTATAATTCAAATGACACAAAAATGGCACTCACTTTTCATAAGTTGCAATTTTGATACTTCTATCACTGAAATACCTATATTTTAAACACTTTCAATTACATGCAGGCCACATAACAAGTTGGTAAAAAGAAATATAGGAATGCAATGATAATGCGTGGGTTGCAAGCAAAAGAAAAGGTGGTACTTAGAGTTAGAACCTTAGAGGGAGAAAAAAATTGCGATGATTTTTAAATTTGTTAAAGTTTTTAGTCTATTTTGTTAAAATTTATTATATTATCTTTTATCAATCAATCAAGTGATCTACGTTTCATCCATAAGAGCATCTTTAACCATGCTAGTTGTTTCATCTTTTTAGTCAAAATGTGTAATAATTTAACTTTTTGTAGCTTTTCTCTACTCTAACCATTAGCTAAATGGTTAGCTATTTTGGAGAATGCATTTTACACTAGTTAAATATAGGTAGCAAGAAGTGGCTAGCCATTTGTTTTTCTATTATTTTATTCCTTCAAACCACAATAAATGTAAAGGTTCTTTTTTACATTCAATAAAGTTAATTATATTATAAATTCAATAAATATTAAAACAATATATATTTAACCAAAAATAAGGAATACGGTTGGAGTGGATCATCTAAAAGTTACTAAAAACTATTTTAGCTAAAAAAAATTAACTAAAATTTAGAGAGCTCGAACGCTCCAAATTTTAACTAAATTCTAACTAAAATGGTTAAAAAATATTTTAGCTAGCGACTTTTTTATAAGTCACTCCAACTATATTCCTTATTTTAACTAAATATGTATTATTTTAATATTTATTGAATTTCAAATATAAATAATTATATTAAATTTACAAAAGAATCTTTACATTTATTACAGTTGAAAGATTAATAAAATAATATAAAAAATAAAATGGCTAGCTTTTCTATACTAGCTATATTTAGCTAGTGGAAGACATTCTCTAAAATAGTTAACCATTTAGCTAATAGTTAGAGTGAAGAAAAGCTTTAAAAAACTAAATAATTAATCATTTTAGCTAAAAACATGAAATGACTAGTGTAGTTGGAGTTTATAAATGCCTAGTGTGATTGGAGTTGTTAACTTATAAAATGTTTGGGGTGCAGTTTTGTGTCATTTTAACTTACAGAGACAAAATGAGACAACTCCTATTTTTCTCGAGGACCAAATTTGAAATTAAACCTATTATGAATCTCAAAATAAATATTGGTGAATCTTAACAGCATTGCCGATAGATGCCAATAACGATTTTTTTTCTTTTATTGATTTTTTTTTTTTTTTTTTTGCCAATAATATCGAATTTTCAAATGAATTAAAAAAAAAAACTGAATTATCTAATGGTGAATCTTAACTGCATTTCCGGGAAGATTCTAATAAATCTTAACTGAGCAACTGCGGGGAAAGAGGAAGATATTATTTATGAAAGGAAAAAATAATAATAATAAAAGAGGGGTTACCGAAACAAAAATCAGTTCAAAAATACCATCACAAAATCAATTGAATTATTCTGTTGCTGCAAAACAGTTATCGTAAAATCATATATCTCTAGGTCTATCTCTTTTTCTATCTTCTTTTTTGACATTATGAACAAAAATTTCATCATTTATTTATGTCCATTGAATATATATATATATATATAAAAAAAAAAAAAAAAAAAAAAAAAACTCTACAACAAAATACGCCCGTTGGATTAAGTGCCAAAAAAAAATCAAAGCAAAGAGGGTGCCTGCAGTTTTATTATCCTTTTCCCCTTATATTTCCTAATTTGGCTTTGAAATATTTTTCTCACAATTTTGATATAATTTTGAACAGAATTTTTTTGCGGAGCTACAAGACAAAGAAAGCGAACTCGGTATAGCAGACATTCAACTTGGCCAGACAACTCTTGAAGAAGTTTTCTTGAACATTGCGAGGCGGGCAGAGTTAGAACCGAATCTGAAGAGAATCATAGATGGATTATGGTAGGAGTCTATTTGTTATCAATATTATTGTTCTTGATCAAAAATCACATGTAAGAAATTAGTATTGACCTCTTGACTAGAAAATTCATAGAGGTTAACTAAGAGAGAAGAAAATTTGTAAACCAAACTGCATATTTAAACGAAATTTTTAATATGTAGCTAGTTGAGCTTTTCATTTAATAATCGTAAATTCAAAGGATTGACTTATAAGTGTGAAATCGTTTGCTAATCTCTAGTTTTGTGTTGGTCGACTCCAACGTCTGAACACTTTCGGTTTTTGGATCATTAAACGGAGTGTTGAGCTGATAAAAATGAACTTTGTTGGTTTTGGCCGAGGCGGTTGGGTTCATCGTTGCCGCTGTTCTTTTTTATCTCTAATGTTTAGTCTGGTTCACAGGTTTTAGTTAATGATTCTGATTCTAAATTTAAATTTTATGAGAAAACTCATTGGCAGGAACATTTTTTATTCGGATTTTTTGGTATGGATCCAATAACAAGAAGGCATATTGTTTGGGACATCAAATTTTGAGAATCAGATCAGAGATTACTTTTGAACAGTCACTTCTATTGTCATTATCTAAATTTACTAAAATAATGAGAATCAAATCAGAGCTTGCTTTTGAATAGTCATTTATCTGCTGTCATTATCTAAATTTACTAAAATACTTAATAATAAAACTTAATACTCAACTACCCATTTTATTTTTCTTGTATCAAATAATAAAAAAAAAGTTTTTCAGATAGTTATTTAAAAATTAAAAATCTTTAATAAGTATGTTTTGCTAAATTTTACTTGAATATTTTCAATAATTATCAAAATGCTTAAAAATATGAACAATAAATAAGGGTCCGTTTAGTTCACACATTTGAAACCATAATTCTAATTTTGATTTTTCTACAACACTTTCCATCACAAAAAATTTGAATGAAAAAAGTTCTTGTCAATGGGTTATCTCACAAAATTTGAATTCAGAATCAAAATTACTGATTTAAATACGTGAGAGAAACGAGCCATAAGAAATTTAGTAGATAAATAATTTTTCTCCTTGAATAAAAGTAATCAGCTTTTAGAAACATTTTTAATAATAAAAATTAAAATAAATGTTTTTTAATATTCTGGGGTAAAAATGTTATGAGTATTGACTTTAAAAATAAAAATAAAACTAAATATAAATATGTGTACTAAAGTATGTTTATTTTAGTTAGTATACATCTCCACAAACA
Organism: Morus alba; assembly: GCA_012066045.3. Taxonomy (NCBI): domain Eukaryota; kingdom Viridiplantae; phylum Streptophyta; class Magnoliopsida; order Rosales; family Moraceae; genus Morus; species Morus alba. The sequence goes on along the minus strand of CP050231.2, from coordinate 7,065,256 downwards.
CTTATAGGAGCGCTTAGTACGCAGTAATCAGTGAGAATCATATTCCTAGACAAGTGATAGGAGATAATATAAGTCTCAAGAAATCTACATTATCATGTTTGGTTGCATACAGGAATCCTCTCTTAAATTCATAAGAATAGTATATTATTGTGTTTGGTTGTGCATGTGAATGCTGAATAGTAGACCTATTATTTTAAATATATATATTATTACTTATTTCAATATTAATAAAATATCAATATTCATATTTTAAAAAAAAAAAAATAACTATCCTCATAACATTTAAAAAATATAACCAAACAGTAAATAAAGAGGCTTCTCTATATATTGAACCAATGTAGCGACATTTCTTTTCTCTTCTTTTTTCTTTTCTGCCCATTTACCAACCGCAAAGCAACGGATTCAACAAAAAAGAAAAAGAAAGGTAACAACGAGCAGAACAAAGTTACAGACAAAAATGAAAGAATCAAGCAATTCAAATAAAACAAAGGATTCAGCCAAAAAAAAAAAAAAAAAAAAAAAGAAAGAAAGAAAGAAAGAGTTGCAACTGGCGGAATGCATACATATAGACAAAAAGGAAACAAAGGATTCAACTATTGAAAAAAAAAAAAAAAAAAAAAAAAAAAGAAACGCATTGATATGTTAATAGTATATTTCAAACAAATTATCAAGAAATCAATGGAAAATCAATAGATTATTCATCGAGAAGAATTTTAAAATACCCTGAAACATTTTTCAGTGAATAATCTACAAAAAAGGAAGACAAAAATCATGCTCTGAAAATGGTGGTGGTGGCAGCACAGGGAATTCTGGTGACGGCGGCACGGTGACGGAAGACCTTCGGCTGCAGCGTGGTGATGGAGGGGCGGTGACAGCAAGGTGAGATGGGGACTTGGAAGAGATGAGTGAGAGGTTAGGGTTGTAAAAAATTATATCGTTATATTCACTTTTCTAGGAAAGTGAATAACACCATGAGTTTAGAATTACCTCAAAATATGATAATGTGAAATCCATAAGTTTTACTTTTTTGGGCTTTGAAAAAGACCAATAAGTGTATTAAATATGAAAATCTTTTACATTCTCATTCCCATTCTTGAGATTACTCATACCAAACACCCTTTATATGTTTCCAACCACAATAACTTTTAACTAACGGCACAACTATAATAAAAATTTTCACGAGCATGGCGAATGCCAAATTGGCCCAACGTCAATGGCACTATGTGTCTAACAATTGCTGAAGGCAAGCATTCAGCAACAACAAGAAAACTTTTGTCCTTAAAAAATATGAATTATTGTACGTAGTGTATTCCCATGACCGATAACGTTCCACGTACGGTCCGAGGAAACCAACTAACTTATAGAAAATGGTCGAATATATTTGGAATATATCCAAAAATCTCGCTCTAGTCTTTACTACACTCTTGGGCTAATCTAGCAAATCACTGAACGATGTTTCCCAAGTCATATAGAACGTATCTATTTGTTTAATTACCACCTTTGTTGGGCCACAGCTAGCTATATACTAATATGTTACCACCTCGATAATATCCTCTAATTGTTATTAACCAGACAAGTTTTATCCAAAGATTCCAATCCTAATCCACAAAACAACTATACTAAAATATATACGACACCTTTCAATTTATTGCAAGCCAATTTTGCGAGGATAAGTTCTACGTAACGGGTTTTTAACAATTTATTTCTGTTATAAATCTGGAGACTGACTAGTAGTGATCAGATATACTAATCTAAATTATAGCCATGGCCATGAAGTTGAAGTGCGGTTTTCCTTTACTAGTTCAACAATACAAGGCTTTGTTGTGGAAGAATTGTTTGCTCTCATGGCGAAACAAGAAGGCTACTTTTCTCCAGCTCTTCGCGTCCTTCTTCTTCGCCGCTGTCATATATGGAACCCAAAAGGCCATGGACGGTCGCTTCTCTTCCACGGCGTCTCACAGGAATGTCGTGGATCCAAGGCCTCTGGTGTCTCCTCCAATCCCGCCATGCGAGGAAAAGTTCTACGTCAAGCTTCCCTGCTATGACTTTGTTTGGAGTGGAAATGGGAGTGATAGGATTTGGGGCATTGTTAGTGCAATCATGGCTAATAATCCTGGGAGGGAGATTCCTTCCAATAAGGTTTGTACAAAAAGGCAATCTTAATCATTGCTGAGTTTTTTTTTTTTTTTTTTTGTGTTAATAACATTGAGTCTTATAGATACAGTTAGAAGAATTAAAAGAAATGTGTTGGTTCAACCTCTATGAATTGTAAATGCTTTTGGAAGAATAGGTTAATTAAGACGGTGTCCAAGTTGGTGAGATATCCAAATATTAAGTTCAAATCATATAATTGCATCCCCCTATATTTCTTATTTATTACATTTCGGGCCTAGATTTAATTTAATTTTCATCAGACATGACAAGGATATTTGAGAAATATAATTCAAAATTCGGCCAACTTTATGTCCAACTTTATAAAATGTTGCAACTTTATCCGCAGGTCAAGTCATTTAGAACAGCAGCCGAAGTGGATGAATGGCTGTATGCTAATCCGATGCGCTCTCCGGGAGCTTTGCATTTTGCCGAACTAAATGCTACTGTGATCAGCTATGGCCTTCAGACCAACTCAACTCCTATTGCAAAGCGAGGATATTTTGAACAGCCAACATTGAAGTTTCAAATCCCGCTTCAGATTGCTGCAGAGCGCGAAATTGCCAGGTCTCTTATTGGAGGTACCAAATTTTTTCCTTCCTTTTTTTTTTTTGGAACTTCTGTGGTAGGACCTGTCTTTTTTAACTACCAGTAGTTATTGTTGTTTTAACAGTTGGATCAAAATTTTATAGTCTGATTTGTAAGTGTCTGCATTAAAAATTTATAGCACATACCATAAAACTGTTATAATTAGTGGCGGATTTAAGTACAGTTCAGTGAGGGCTACCAAACCCAAATAAATTTTTTAAAAAAAAAAATATTACTTTTAAAAATTTTAAAATTTTATACTTAAGCCCCCACTAAAATAATATATGCTCCTACTAAAATAAATATATTTTCTTATATACCCCCACTAAGATAATTTGTTGTTTTTACAGATGGATTAAAATTTTATATAGTCTGATTTGTAAGTGTCCGCATTAAAATTTTGTAGCACATACCACAAAACTGTTATAATCAATGGCAGATTTAAATACAGCTCAGTGGAGGCTACCACCCCCACTCAAATTTTTTTGAAAAAATAATCTTTAAAAATTTTAACATTCCGTTAAATAAATAGTCCAAAATAAAGTATTTTTTATATGCCCTCACTAAGATAATTTGTTAAAAAAAATAGCTCAAAAAGGACAGGTTATAATCCCATTCGGTTAAATAAAAAAAAAAAAACAAAAAATAAAAAAAAAAGGTCCCTCCAGAAAAATTCCCTTTTTTTGGCTGTTTTGTTTCCATTGAACAAAGTTTTGGCCTCCATTTTTGTACTGGTCTAGATATGTAACTTACTGATGAGTTTCCACAATATGATCAGTTCCAAACTTTAGCTGGGTTGTTGCTCTTAAGGAATTTGCACATCCAAAGGTGGAAATCACATCCGCAATAGCAGTACTTGGACCGCCATTTTTCCTTGCAACCGCCATTTTTGGTTTTGTGTTTCAAATGAGTTCTTTGGTGGCAGAGAAAGAACTAAAACTTCGGCAGGTAAAATATAGCTAAAACCTTTACGAGCATCTGCAATGTAAATGTCAATCTCATTCTTGCATGTGAAAATAAGAAAGGTGAAGTATAGCATATCTGGTACTCCAATGCATAATGTTATATCTACTTTTTATGCACAGTTATTAATCTTCAGAACTTATGAAAGTAAACTCGAAATTTTAAAATAAGTTGAGCATGACAATATGGTAATGTTTAAATGAAAACCTAAGTACACCAATCAATGGCGGTCAAATGTAAAAATTTGACATATCCACGCACAATGTATATGCCAAATTTCTCATCAAAATAGCGCTTCCCTGGGGAGTGATTTCGCACTCAAATACTAAAAGTTTAAGATTGGAGTTTGCCACTGCATTAAAGATGCCCTTAAGTTCAAATAAAATTAAAAATTAAAAATTAAAAAATTAAAAAAAAAAAAAACTTATGATGGAGTGTCAAAATTTTTTACTCGGAAAATTTTGATCTTGCTGCAGGCGATGAATATGATGGGTCTTTATGAGTCTGCATACTGGTTGTCATGGTTCACATGGGAAGGAATTCTTACACTTCTGTCATCACTTTTTACTGTCCTTTTCGGAATGCTTTTTCGATTTGACCTCTTCTTGAACAACAGTTCTGCTGTTGTATTTCTTCTGTTCTTCCTATTTCAACTCAACATGGTAAAGTCTGTTTTCCTGTCTTTATAATTTGTTATCAGTTAAGCCATGCTGTTTTCCTTAATACATTTCTCTAACGTGATTTTATCACAGCTTGCCTTTGGCTTCATGTTGTCAGCCTTCATGAGCAAGTCCTCATCATCTTCGACCGTCGGTTTCTCGATCTTCATCATCGGCTCAATGACCGAGGCAGGATTTACCCTTGATTCAAATATTTCACCAAAAAAAAAAAAAAAAAAAAAAAAAAAAAAAAAAAAAAAGAGTAGAGTTTATACATTAGATTAGTAACACCATACTCCACTTCTGTGTCTGCAGCTTGTTGGAACACTAAATTTTCCCTACAGTCACCGCTTCTCCAAAAGGTTCCGAACTGGTTGGTCATTCTTCCCTCCTAATCTGCTGACCAAAGCTCTTTGGTTGCTTTCTGATGCAACTTCTAGTCCTCAAGATGTTGGGATCAGCTGGAGTAGAATGTCAGAATGTGCACCAAATGACTCCGAGTGTCTGATAACCATCGTATGTACCGAATTTCACAATGTTCAATTTGGCTAGTTCTACTTATTGATGCATGTCCTAAAATTTGTACTTTACAGAGTGAAATTTTTCGGTGGTTTGTGGCTACATTCTTCCTCTGGTCTGTATTGGCAATCTACTTGGATAACATTCTCCCAGATGAATGTGGTGTAAGGAAATCAATGTTTTACTTTTTGAATTTTCGATACTGGACAGGAAGAGCCGGGAACAAAGATCAAGGTAAATCGACTGCGATATTTTTCTAGAAAGCTTAGAATGGTTGTTTTATTAGGACTTGACATATTTTATCCTTTCTCTTCATAGACGGTGCCATTTGTAGTTGCATAGAGGAGCTCAATCCTCCAGAAGACGAAGATGTCCTTGAGGAGGAGAACATCATAAAGCAACAAATTAAAGAAGGTATACACGACACAAAAATCACAGTTCAGATACGCGGCCTTGTAAAGACACATCCTGCGAGCACGAACATTGGTTGCTTCAAATGCAAGAAAACTCCACCTTTCCATGCTCTCAAGGTAAACAAAACAAGTTAAAATGATTTATTTTATCTAGGTTGAGAAAATGCCCCTTGCTTCTGGCCTCTTTGAGTACTTCATGATCAAATTTATTTTTGTTTCCCAATCTAGTTTTCAATGCCTTATGTTTTTCATTCTTCTTTCTTTTTTCTTAAGTGACTTGGTAAAGTCTGATTATAGCATATAATCTTCAGGGATTATGGTTGAACATTGCAAGGGATCAGTTATTTTGTCTACTTGGAACCAGTGGAGCTGGGAAGACTTCAGTAATCTATTGTTTGACTGGAATAACTCCAGTCACTGGTGGTGATGGTATGCTTGTTGTTAGATATATTTGTCTTCAGCAGTCAAAATATTGATCATAAAGCATAGAGGAGTGTAATCTTATTCTTCATTTGTCTTTACATCTTATACTGTGGACCTCCTCAATAGCATTGATCTCTGGGAATTCCATACGAAGCTCTGTTGACATATCGAGAATCCGAAAATTGATAGGAGTTTGTCCTCAGGTGCTGTGCTCTCTCTGATCTTTCTCTAGGCATTTTTCTGTCATGTGGACAGTCTGAAGAAGTTTTCACCGTTTTGAAGTTTTCCGAAAATTGAGACTGACCCTTCTTTTTATGCTTTTATACTCACAGTTTGATATTCTTTGGGATGAACTATCTGGGCAAGAGCATCTCCAACTTTTTGCCAGTATTAAGGGCTTACCCCAAGCTTCAATACAATCTGTATGTAATACACAAAAATTAAAAGGTTCTTTAACATGCTTTGCTACTCAAAAAACGTTCAAGTCTAAACATAACCGAATCATCTCTATAGTATGCTCCCATTTTTTAGCAAAACAAGATATTTTTTCACTCTGCATAAGATAAATGACTTCTAAATGAAGTAAAATGCAGGTTGTTCAAAAATCTTTAGAGGAAGTGAGGCTCACTGAGGCAGCCAAAAAGCAAGCAGGGAGTTACAGCGGAGGAATGAGACGTCGTCTTAGCCTTGCAATAGCCCTTATTGGTGATCCAAAATTGCTCATCTTAGATGAACCCGTATGTAGATCAAAACAGCCCTTTTCCTCCACATGTTTCAATTACTTGTTGCGCAAGTCAAGTGATTTATTTAGACTGCGATATGCAGACAACTGGTACGGATCCAATAACAAGAAGACATGTGTGGGACATCATACTGAAAGCAAAGAAAGGGCGCGCAATAGTCCTAACAACGCACTCAATGGAAGAAGCCGACATTCTTGGTGACCGGATTGGAATAATGGCTAATGGCAGGCTCCAGTGTATTGGGAACTCAAGCAGATTGAAGACGCGATTCGGGACCGGATTTGTTGTTCATGTGAGTTTTGTCAAAAGCTCCAATGGACACACTCATGAGGATGTGAAGCAATTCTTCAAAACTGTACGTTGAATAAGTTAATGGTTTGAAAATCTCTTTTTTTTTTTCTTTTTTTTTACGTGAAAGTTTGGTTTCTAACATATATAGGGCTCATTTGTCAGCACTTAGATGTTGTACCAAAGGAAGAGAACAAGTATTTTTTGACTTTTGCCATTCCTCGAAATAGAGAAGTACTTTTTCCTGTAAGCATATCCTCACTCTTCTACTTTGTCTCTCTAAGAAAGCAATATTTTGCATTCTGGTAAAGTCATGGTTTAAGATTAAACACTTTTAATTGTATTGATAAGAAAGATGATTTTGAATTTTCCGTTGAACCTTGACACACACAACATAGCTTTGGTCTTTCGTCACTCTATCCTCAGCATAAGAATAATCAAATGTCACTTTCTTTTATTTAAATTGACGACTTTATTAGTCCAATTTTGTGGCAAGTTAGGTTTAATCATCGTACTTTTCTTAATCTAATAATTCAAAACTATATTCTACCAATAGGGTATTTTACATACACAATCACAAAATTCTCGATCTAATCCATGTATTCTGCCTATCATTTTCTCACTTAAATAACAAATTTTAGATATTTTCCTGTTGCATTAGAATTATATCCATTTGGTAATTGGTATATACTACATTCAACACATATTGCTAATGCTAACTAGATAACATTATGTTCCTTACTTTAGTCTCTTTTTTTCTTTTTTTCTTTTTTCATGCACTACCTTACATTCTTGGTTGAATTAACTTCTGCACCGTTGGATTGACAATATTGTTGAAAATAGGATTGTTTTGCTGAGGTCCAAAACAGAGAAAGTGAATTTGGTATATCTGACATTCAGATTGGTTTCACGAGCCTTGAAGAGGTTTTCTTGAGTATTGCACGGCGGGCAGAGCTAGAAAATGCCATGGCTGAGGGGAAATTCGTCACACTCAACTTATCATCTGGAATGTCAATTGAAGTAAGCACAACTAAAAGCTTCTATAATTCAATTTTTACACGTAGAAATTAGAAGGTCATGCTAGCTTAGTTGAAATATAGTCCACATTGACCTCCAATAGTCAGGTCCAAGATCAAATATCCTGGTGAATCCCGGATTTGTCAAATTTGATCATGGGGTAAATTCAGGATTCACCGTGTAAATCCAACGACGCTCACTATTTACTAATCATAAAAAGAAAAACACGCGCGTGCCACGGCACATTCCTTAGCAAACTTCATATGCTAATATTCTTCTCATCTCTTGTATATTTGTCTTGTTCCATTGTAATGTTAACGCAGGTACCTTTGGGAGCTACATTGGTGGGAATTCCAGGAACCGAAACAGAGGAAAATCCTAGAGGGAAAATGGTGGAAGTGTATTGGAAGCAAGATGATCTTGGTGCTCTCTGCATATCCGGCCACTCGGCTGAAATGCCAATACCACCAAATGTGGAACCAATAGCTTCTTTGGCAGTAACTTCAAGAAAGAATTTCACAGGTTCCTGGCTTTGTGATTGATCCCAATCGATCATTACGAAATGATTCTTGAATGATTATCTAATGAAGTTCAGGGGTATAAAATACTCTATTTTGTCGACGGTGGATAAAAAAAAATGAAATTAAAACCTCAATATTGAAGGTGAGTGTGACATCACAGCACGTGAGCTCAGCTGAGCTTCTAGGCAAGCAACTTTAACTGCCTTTTCGAGTTCAATCGTCGTTTTAATTCAATTGCTGCTATGCAGTGAGGAAAGCAGAAACTTGTGTCAGCTGGGGGCTAATAATTGAAAAAGAAATAAATAATATGATCATAGGATAGATTTTTTTGGCTATTCGTATATTAATATAATAAATTGCATACTTATATTTATTTTTTAAAAAAAGAAAACAAGCCCCCGCCAAACCCCTCTTGGCTCCATCCATGCGCTATATTTGCATGCTTTCTCAGGAGTGAGATCTTGTTTTAGTTATTTTTTCCAAACTATTCGAATGAAATGAGTTAAGCAGCAACACAACTAAGTTAAGGAGGGAGATCTTGTTTTAATCATTTTTGCAAACTATTCGAAAATAATGAGTTAGGCAGCAACACAACTAAGTTAAGGACGAGCAGAGGCAGGTTCTTCGTGCAATCCTATAAGTGGGCGACAGGCTTTTTTTTTTTTTTTTTTTTTCAAGTTTCTCAGAGAAAGTAGCATTTGTTTAAAGATCAAGGAAATTTCAGAGGACAACAAAAGCTAAAGGTGAGGGAACATCTTTCAACCACAATGTTTTCATTTTATCCTAAGAGCATGTTTTGTTTTTATCCTAAGAGCATGTTTTGTGAGGCCATGAGCCGCCTTATTGGCTGTTTGGCCTCTATGTAAATATGCTTAAAAGATACACCAAAATAGATGTAAAACATGAACACCATACAAGAGATTCACAATCATTGAATTGTTGACAACATCTTAGTTCAGAGCTTGAATAACTTCCAGACAATCGGTATTCATAGGATGCACGAGTTATTGTTTCTGCTTCTTTTGGTGAAAAAGAGTCCACCAGAGGAGAAGTTGAAGTGACTGCCATGACAGCAACAAAAATAAAAGAAATGATGCTGACTACAGTAATGAGAACAAATGATTCAAGAATATGGAAACAGTTAGCTGATAGAATACTCTTAAATAGTCATAGAGAGAAGTGTACTCAATTTAAATCTACAAAACCTTGTAAATCTCTATAACTAGAGACAAACGATACAAGGAAGAAACCAAGTGCCTTTGTGTGCGCATGAACATTTAGCCATATGACACATTTACCCTAAAAAATACTATTGTTATCTGCTGTTACCCAACAAAGAAAGGAATCAAGCTACACAAGAAACAAAAATATGAAAATAAAAATAATGATAATGATAATAATAATAAAAGAAAGACAAAAACAAAACAAAACAAAGATGAAAGGAAAGATGTGGACTGATTCACACCTGTCCCACATGAAATATATCGTTAGAACTGCAAACTCCTCATGTATATATAGATAAAATGGGGCAACCAAACAGGCACAGATAAGTTTGTGATTCAAGAACGTAACAATCCCCACAAAATAAATGCACATTTAGAATGATGACCGCTATACATAATAACATCATGAATGTAAGAAATAATGTCAAAACCAACACAGCTTCAATTGATGCAGATTGTGTCATGAAAAACTAGAAACCTATGATGTACATTCACTCACAAACACTCAAAAGTGCAAGAAAATCACGAACGGCCCTTGGCCCCACACAGCCTTCTAACTATAGACAGTTACAGTTTCACAACACTTGAAATCACAAATACATAAATCAAATACTCCTGTCAAACATAAGCCACTTTGTTTTGGAGCTCCAAGAAACTCGCTAACCCTCAAAAATCACCTTCTCCACTCTGCTTGTGTCACTTTTCCTACGAAAATAAAACTTTTATTAGAAGGCAGTAAATCTAATAAATTGAAGAATATCAAGACTTAATCATGCAACAAAAAGAAAAATGCTGCTCATATCTTGAATAACAATTAATTAGCATTGTCAAGCTATTAGAAAAATATTTTTCAATAATGAAAGCAGTACATGCAACATAGTTCAATCTCCATGGGTAAAAGAAAGTCAACTTTTCACAAAGAACAAATCATACCATTCCCATCTCGAGAGGATAGAGATTTATCGCTTTTTTTTCCTCCCTTGCCGCAGGTTTGAACCAATCTCTGTGTTCTTGGTGACTGTGAGCTGATTTTGCTATTTGTGGAAGATGGCAGTGAATGACGACGATTGAGGTTATTTTTCTCCGTCTCATCTTGTCCAAATCTTGGGGAGCCTTGCACTTTCAACTTTGCCTTTGCAGATTCAGTTGCTGCCATATAGCTTGGCAATGCAGGAGCAGTCTGTACCCCATTCTCCGCACGTTCTTGTTTGGCTGGAGTAGAAGCTTTCCTGCCTGATTTCTGGTTGTCAATGCTTGTCAAGTCTTCCTTTTGTCCCAACCCTCCGTTTGCAGCTACAACATTTTCCTCTTTTTTAGTGTTTTCTGTTAGAACCTGTGATTCAACTGTAGCTTGCTCATCAGGCACAATTTCTTCTTTGCTAGTGCTCTCTACTGGAGGCTTATCATCAGCTATAGTTCGGTCACCAGATGATAACTCAGGTACCTCCTTGGTTACTATTGGCTCGGGGACTGCTTCTACCTCAGGCAGAATGGATGTCGTCTCTTTTTTCACCTTCTCAACGGGTGTTGTCTCTTTCTTCACCTTCTCACTTGGCGCTGTCTCTTTCTTTACCTTCTCAATGGATGTTGCCTCCTTCTTTACCTTGTCATTGGACATTGGCTCTTTCTTTACCTTCTCACTACCATTATTAATGTATTGTTCCACACCATCATGAGTTGAACTGCTAAACTCGTTTTCAAGACTCTGTTTTGGTGGATTCTCAATTCCAACTTCTGACTGGGCAGAGTTCTCCACTACAGGGTTATGGACCTTTCTCAAGTTTCGTTTAACCTTTTCAAGCTCAATTTGTGGATTTTCCTGCACCGGTTCTGCTGGATGGCTTGAAACTTTTCTAAAGCTGCGTTTGGGTTTCTCAAGTTCAGAAGTTGCTTGCATTGAGACACTTTCAACATTTGTGGAATGTGATCTCCGGGTTCGCTTTGATCTGCTCGCTTGAGGTTCTGCTATCTGACCATTGCCCTGCTTTTTCTGAGATTTTGTATCCAGAACTCTCTTAGGTTGGGGAACTGGTTTCCAAAAATGCGTTGATGACCAACGTTCCAACCAGCTCGGAACAGAATTTGGATCACCAGATTCGTAATGCACATGCAGAGGCATCACAGTGGGTGATGGAGCAAGAAGCTAAAGCAACAAACCAACAAAAAAAAATAAAATAAAATTTAAGGAGAAGATAATAAACTAGATCGTCAATTGCAAATCAATAAGAGTTGAATGGCAGTAGTCCAAATCACCTGATACCTAAGATTTTGTTTGTTCAGCAACAAGTTACAAGTCATTATTTTATTTACATTTACGCCATTAAGAAAGAAAAGGAAGTATTTCTATAAGATATTAATGTAAATGTGGCAATCAAACTATTTTAACGTCATGTCACAAATAAATAAGCGAAGAATTACCACAAACAACAATGAATGTTCCCAACATACAAGTTTCTTAATCATATTTATGAACTACCACAGATTTTCATATAAAGTGAACAAGCTCAACAGATTCCGTGTTAATCAGAATTTATAAACTTAGCTTCATGATTTGCACTCTCTAAATTCATATCATTCAAAAATTTGCAAAGTTTTAAACGATCAATAATAATATCTTCTTCATCCAAAGAGCCCCACCCTCCCCCCAACTCCGCGCGCAGGCGCCAAAAAAAAAAAAAAAGGACTTCAATGCTTCGAACAATATCCCAATTCCCAACAGGAATTCTTGAAGAAAATCATGCTACCATTATATGTATGACTACTAAGCAATAAGCCAGTAACAACCATCATCTAAGAACAAATGCTGCAGCAGAAACGACAATTACAGTATTACTAGGCAATTAATAACCGAATGCAGATTCAATACACATTCATAATGTTCATATCAAGGTTTTAGTTATCTGTGTTCTTTCGACAACTCCATCAATTACTCATAAAAGAATAATGATTAAATAAATATGAACAGAAATAATAGCAGCAGGCACAGTACATTTCCCGCCTTCTGGTCATACCTTACGAATGAAAGCGTTTATTGACAGCTTTGTTATTTGTGTAGAAATATTAACGCTAACAGGATCCAGCTTGCCAACCTGTTGCAAATGGTAGGAAAGAAAATAATGTCAGATCTAGCACTATTTGAACAGAAATTTACATGTGCTGCCAGTCTAGACAAAGTACTCACATACAGTAGAATAACTGTATTTGATAAACTTATGACCCACAGTTCATAGGTTTGAATAGAAATTCAATTTTTTATAAGAGAAAACTGTAACCAAAAGGTTTGAATTATGGTTTAAACTACAAACCAAACGGCACATTAATCTCAATGTTTGTCATAGTTCTCACACAATTGGAGGAAAGGATAGAACAAGAATAAAGAGGAAAGCTCAAAGGATATTTACCATAGGCATCGCGAGATTGCATTTGCTTTGCACTTCAAGCCCAATATCAGAAGTTCTTATCCTTCTTCCACGAATTAGAGCCTGAAACTTGACAATTCCCAGCATACTGCACAAAGTGGCAACAGCTTGTCTCCTAACCAAGTGCCCACGAATAAGTGCCTGCAGCCTTATGATGCCTTTCAGGGCCCAAAATGCTCGGCGAGCCTTCACATCATACACCAAATAACCAAATCAGTAAATTGTATTTTATTTAATCCCATAAAAAACAATGAGCAATAGTTGAAATTAAAAAGAAAAATGCATTCATATCAGAGCTCGTTGAACAATCTGTAAAGCAAATAATGAGAACCAGTCAACAATAGAAAGTCTCAAAGCACCAAAGTTGCTACCAAAAAATTTAATAAAATTTAATGTCTACAAAATGAGAAGACGACAAATCGGAAAAGATGAGATCCTAAGGAAGGTTGGGATTGGGGAGAGAGAACTCCTATTTTCCGTTTGATCGCTCAAGTAACTAAAGGACGAGGAGTGGTGACCCTCTATTAGCCTTTAGTTACTTGGCACGCTATACTTGACCGACGTCGGCTCCATATGTTAAGATTAAGGTTTGGTTGGCAAATCCCTGTTGAAAGAAGGAAAACGCTCGATATAAGCTCAAAACATGGTCATAGGGTCGACTCCTAGAAACATAGAGGCACTCTTGGTAAGCTAACCCACTAGTCAATTAATCAGCAATAGGAATTGTTGTTTCTACGGAGCTAAAGTGGATGCCTGATGGTCCGACATCTCAAAGTATGCCTGACTACACCCTTTACAATAGAGTTTCTGTGTGTTTGTATGTTCGTATGTGCGTGCCAAGAACTCCTCAAATTTAAGGAGGTGGATGCAACCTGCTATAACAATTAAAAACACCTTAAAACACCTTTGTAGATAGTAGTATTCTAATTAAATAACTTCTACTCTTTCTTAAAGATCTGCACCCTAACACCAGTCAAGACTCAAAGGGGGATCTTCCACAATCACAACTCTAACCAACAAAAAAGAAGGGCTGTTTATCGAGAGATTTACCAGATAACCCCTAAAAGTAGCCTGCACAATAGTTGCAGCTTGCTCTTTCCTAATTTGCTCAGGATCACTTGGTACATCTTGGGGGATGGATCCCTGTGTCTCTGCATTTTCACTCCCTGGAAAAACAGTTCCCCCGTCACCATATATATTTTCAGCTTCCTTGTTCTCCAACCCTAACTTCCCTTCATTTCCTTCAGTGGTAATAGGTAATGGTTGTGAAGTAGGTGAAACTGAAGCGAAATCAGCTCCTGAAGTCTTTGCAGCAACCACCACCTCCCTCTCATTTGCAAGTTTCTAAAAGCGGTGAGCAAGAACATAAAAATAAAAATAATAACAATAATAATAATAATTTATTCATGATCAAAATGATACTAATATAGGTGGCAATGCAATTATACTTTACTTGAATAGCAGAAAATGAAAATCATACCAATTCTTCTGAGTATCAAGCTTGGAATAAATATACAACTTCGCACATACATATATTCATTTTTTCCCCTAAAAAAATGAATATACATTTTTTAAACTGCAACTAAACAAATTGGTAATACCTCTCTTCCTTTTGAAATGTGGTCTTTTGACTTCTTCCCAAACAGTACTCCCCTGATCCATTTCCCTGGCGACTTGCCCATTGCACGAATGCCAACACCAGTAGCCAAAATCTAAAAAATAATCAAGAATTTAAAATATATATACATATATAAACTCTCACATACATAACTACAGAATCTAATAGTTGGAAACTAAAAATGTACTTTCTATTTAGAATTAAATAAAATCAAACTAAAAATAGTACTTTTAAACTCAAAAAAAAATATAAATTCCAAAAATATTCACCATCACAAAAATTCATATACCAGCAAAATCGCACCAATAATTGCTTCCTTATACTTGCAGAAATCAAACAAGTAAAGAAGAGTCAAACCACTGCTTTTTCAATAAAATTTTAATCTAAGACTAGTTTCATTAGATAACCAGTTCTAGACTTCTAGCACAGTATCAAGGAAAGTATGTTATTGCTTCAAACCCAAAGATTTCCTCAAGTAAAATAAAGAATTCAGAAGCAGAAATTAAAAAGATTGAATCTTTCAAAAAAAAAAAAAAAAAAAAAAAAAACACACAGAAAGTTTAAAGATTGAGCTTTAAATTACTGTCACAAACTTTAAAAAAAAAAAAAAAAAAAAAATTGACTACTTAATCTAAATTATGTAATCATTACTTCCAACAGATCCAAGTCAAAATGATTAAGAATTTGAACTGGTATACATTCCCTCTCAGTGGACTTTTAAATTGTTACATTAAGCATTATTACCCAACCAATTAAGCAAGAAAACAAATTCAATTAGGCGTAGCCAATACCAAATGTTACAAATTTACAGTTCCATTAGCTGCATAAATACAAAAATAAGAAAATTTGAAAACAAAATGCAAAGAAATCAAACTCCAACGAAAATGCCGAATCTCGAAATTGAACAACTAAGAAACCCTAGAACAGACGAGATCTAAGATACTCAGAAAATGCAAAACGAAAAACAAAAAACAAAAATTAAAAAAAAAATGGGAAGCTGAAGCTGAGGCTGAGGCTCACCAGATCTGAAGCTCACCTGACGAATGCGAGACTCCGGAACTCCAAATCTACCATTCCTGGAAAGTAACCTCAAACCATAAGAACATTTTCCCGGAAAAAATGAAAGAAAAGAAAAGAAAATGATAGAGCTACAAAACGAGCAGATTTCTGAAACTGCAAGCGGCAGTACACTATAGAAAGCGAGATAGACAGATAAAAGGGAAGTGTACCATGAGAGAGAAAGCGAGAGCTAGAGAGAGAAAGAGAGAGCTTGGAAATCAAGGAATTGTCGATCTAAAGCTTCATCAGTTTTTTTTTTTTCCTTTTTTTTTTTTTCCTTTTCTTTTTTGCTTCTCTGCTCTGCTTCGCTTTACTCTACTGCTCTGTACTCTTAACTCTTCGACTGGTGAGCCCCGGAAAAAATAAATACTCAAAAAAAGAAAATGGATAAAATAGGGAGAAAGGATTCTGTGCGGTTGAATTAGCAGAAAGTAGGTGAAGTTTTGGTAAGTGACCAGTTGGATGAAATACTTCGGTCAAACTTTTTTTGTTTCGTGTTTGATGAATGATCCGACGGTATAGGATAGGATTACGGTGGGGGTGAGCGTAGGGAATGAAAGAAACGCTTTTGAATAAAGGAGTGTGGTGGCGTTGGTTGTCCCAAGCGCAGTTACTTCGGAACCAAGTGTCCAGCTTCTTTATTCCGAAGCATAACTCAAATTACTTATTTACCCTTCGCACCTAAGATCATTAACGACGCGCGAGTGGGCAACTTTTTTTTTTTTTTTTTCCTAAAAATAGGTATGCAAATGTGTTAAATCATAATTAATACTTTATAGGAAGAATAATACGTTATACAATCACATCGACATTGGTAATGAGATGCGACGTGACCAATGGTATTGGTTTTTTATTAATATTAATAATGGTATTTGTTGTTATGTTGTGGAATTCTAGGTTTTTGTACATCAGACTAATTATTTAGTAGATTAAAGTCTCATTTATTTCGTAAATTTAAATTTTTAATTTGAGTTAAAATATGATATTTTTTAAAAACTTTTCATTGTAACGAAAAAAGTTAGATGTGATATTTTTTAAAAGTTTTTAACTGTAGAAATCTGTAACTGAAAACTCGAATCGGTAAAATTAACGAGGCATAAGTGTATCACGCTATCATATTTATATGATAAGCCCGTCTAATAAATACTTTGACAGTCAAACTTATTAATGTTAACTCTATCTAATTACTTTGTTTTCTATCTTAATACATTTTACCTTAATTATCTAGTTATAATTGTCATATAACTCTAATTAAATCTCACAATTAATTAGTTTCAACTTTTAAACAATATTAAAACTTATTTTTATTTATTCAAGTTGTGGCTCAAATTATATTACTATAGTATTTTCTCTCATAAAAATTTAAATCTAATTTTTTTACAATATTTTTCTCACAGATACAACTTATGTCATGACTTACAAAAAGGACCCGAACTGAACGATTGACCTTAAGTACACCTATCAAAAAAAAAATTTTTAAGGAAAATCTAGAAAATAACTTCTCACGCGAAGAAAATATTGTTCCAAAGTTGTTAATTTTTGGACGACTATAATGAGAATATATTTTCCTAAAAAAATATATGTGTATATACAACTTATTCTTTAAATTATATGTATTGTTTATAAGACTAAACTTCACTTTACAATTATTTATTGATAAATTTTTAAAAATACCACTTAAAATGGAGCCCTTTTATTTTTAGCATTTAAATATTAGTCTATATATTTCTATTTTTTAGATTAAAACTAGTTAAGGGATAAAGTTTTTCAAAAGACGTACTTTTAGTAAGTCATATATTCAAATAGGTAAAATCTATAATTTTCTCTTATTGCACATATACACACACCCACTCACTCACCCTCACCCGTATCTTTTTTTTTTAACCCCTACACATGCCTTTTTCTAAATGTCTGACAATGAGGTAGGGGTGTAAGAAATGAGCCAGAATTCAAATAATCCGTGCGATCTGACCCGACCCGAAAGCATAGGTTTTTTTTTTTTTTTTTTAAATTCAGTTTCAAATAGTCTCAACCCACACTATGCGAGTTAGGACGGGGCGGGCATTTTGAACTCGATTTTTCTCCCACCAGACTCGATTTAGGTGTGTAATCTTAAATCCCTAAATCTATTTTGCTGGACTATCTCTATATGGACTATTTATTTGACGTATTGTTAATTTTAATTCTGAACTTTATTGACTGTTAAGAAGTATGTTTGATGTTATGTTAATACTTATGAACTGTTTATGGATATTATGCTTTTGGACTGTTAAAAGAGGAATAAAGTCATTATTAAAATTGAGTTTCACCAACCCTAGTAACTCGAGCCTACCCGATGTCACCCGAAAAGTTGCAGGTTTGTGGGCTTAAGAGAGTGTTGCGACCCAAAATTTTCTCAACCCGCACTAACCAGGTCGGTTTAATTTTTCAGCTCAACCAGACCCTACCCGGCCGAATTACACCCCTACAATGAGGAATAAGTTGCTCATTTTCAAGACGACTAACAACGAGTTGTTAAAGTTTTCTTATTTAAGTTTCGTAAGTAGATTAAAACTCATGCATTTTAAATTGTATTTGTCTCTTTTCTCTAAAAATTATCCCACAGTTAAAACATAATTGTTATTAGTAGAGTAAAATAGTCTTCTACATCATGAATGTACTTTTCTTTAAAGCATTTTATTTAAAATACGGTGCCACTTAGGATTCGTTTGGTTCCTAGATTCGAATCTCTGATTCAAATTATGATTCATGATTGCTACAGTATTTTCTCTCACAAAAAATACACGTAAATCAAAAATGATTCAAATCACATTATTTGAATTCATGAACCAAACGAATCCTTATTACATACTATTCAAAATAAGATTTGGACCTTTATTAAAGCAATTGCAATCATCTATAATTTGTAAGTATTGCAGTTATTAACTTTCATGCTTAGAGGAAAAAAAAATGTCACAATCGGCAATATTTGGACCAGCACACCTTGCTTGTTAAAAGAGCAATGGAGTGTAGTCCTGTTTAGTTCAGGGATTCGAATCATGTGATTTGAACCATTTTTTATTTACGTGTATTTTTTGTGAGAGAAATCACTGTAGCGAACCACGAATCATGATTCGAATCAGGGGACGAATCTCCCAACAAATTGTTAATATGCTTTTTAAACGACAATTATTATTAAAAAATTAGAAATACTCATCCTTTTAAGCCTAACATTTCAAGATAAATTAGTGCGTTACAAAAGTTCCCTAGATAATATTTAACATTAAAAAAAAAAAAAAAAAAAAAAAAAAACAACAACAACAAGTCAACAACCATGATTTTGTTTTAAAATTTTGACGAGGAAAGTTTAACGTACATTATGGAAAGTTTTAAGTACTTTATTGTAATTATTTAAAAAAAAAAATCCAAAACACCTTTGTATATAGCCAGATATTATAAAAAATAATGTTTAAAATACCCCCTTTATTTCTTTAAAATGCCACATTTCACCCCACGTGTTGTTGAAAACAATCTAAAATAACCCCTTTTCCCCATGTTTTCGTTAAATTTAATATATATATATATATATATATATATATCTCGAAACTACTCTCAATAATTTGTATAAAAAATACTTAAAACGAACCTTATGTTTAGTTAAAATACCACTTTTGTCCCTTACATTATTTAAACACCATCATTTCCATTCCCACTATATGTTAAATATCGTATAAAGCATTAATTAACTAAAACATTAAAAAGAAAATCTTAAACTTTAACAAAACTCCAAAAATAACAAAAAAAATAATCGATAAAAAATTTTCTAGCGATGGGACGAAGCTATTAAAGGCCTTTCTCTTTCTTGCACTTATACATATTTATTTATATCCAATTTATCTATAGCTCTTAAAAAATTTATAACTTTATTTCATTCCTCCTCAAAATTAAAGAAAAAATATTTTAAATCAGATCTAAATAAAGTCACTAATGAGACGTTTGGTTCATTGATTCAGAACCATAATTCATGATTCTGATATTTGAAATTTAAATTTTATGAGAAAAAAAGACTATAGAGAACTAAGAACCATGATTCAGAACTAAAGATGAACCCTTAAAACAAACATCTCACAAGTACTTAATAAGATTCTTTTCCTCTCAATAATAGATTGGATTATTTATTATAGTAAATCTATTTGTTTTTTGCTCTCATTTTCTTATTCTTTTCTTTTTCCCATTGGTGTACATAACCTCTTTTTAAAAATATATATATATAAAGCATACACAATAATTTATCTGGGAGAGTGTGTAAATTATGCATCATACTGTTCTTAGAGAAAAATTGGAGCATCCTAACAGAGTAATTAATACCTTCAAAAAATAAAGCAATTAATTAGACATAACAGTGATATGAATATAATATTTTATTTCTTTTATTCTTGTTTGTCATTCTATATAATAATTATACTTGTACGTTATTATTGTTATTAATAGAGTATATTTTCAGTATAAATATTGTTAATAATCGATCACAAAATTGATTGGAAATTTAATACCAATATTGTTAGGATATGTTAAAGTTATATGTTTTGAGTTCTTTTTATGTTGTTAATAAGAATATTAAATGAGAAATTAATAGATAAATGACAATTTATTTGTGTAAATTTAAAAAGGCATATTCAATGACTCTAGTGATAAGGTTATTATGCAATATTTTAGGCATGATAAGCTGTCGGGTAAAATCATATTATTTAATAATTATTTATTTTGCTTAAATACTTGTTGTGGTTATATAGCCTCTAATCAAAATTATTGGCTTCGTTGCTGCAGGCAAACTC
The DNA here is from genome assembly GCA_012066045.3 of Morus alba. NCBI lineage: Eukaryota > Viridiplantae > Streptophyta > Magnoliopsida > Rosales > Moraceae > Morus > Morus alba. Next base: position 7,044,838 of record CP050231.2, on the reverse strand, counting down.
GTCTTCTTTTGGGTATCTTTGTGTCTTAGACATGGAAACCTTAAGGCTTCGTTCATTTCGCTTATTCGAGTTTAGAATTCGAGTTTTGTTACAGTAAAAAGCTCTCACAAACAATCACATCATATCTAACTTTTTTGTTACAGTAAAAAGCTCTCACATAAAATTAAATCTCAACTCGAATTAAAAACTCGAATCAGCGAAGTAAACGGGTTATAAATGGACCAATTTGATTTATAAAGACATGGTCAAATTAATGTTATATTTTCAAACAACAAACTTCTTAGTTGGGGAACCTTGCCATGGAGGCCTCACAAGGGGAGTTTTGCGTATTTTTCCTTACAAATTATTAAGGGTACTTTTTGTATGTTCAAAAATTTTACCGATTAAATAATTAAATATGGGGTAAGTAATTATGTCTAAACCATTTTCCATAGTCTGATGGATAAACTTGATAATTTAAATGATGAACACATAGGATATTTTAGGCATTTAAAAAGAGAAAATTGGTAACTTATTTTTAAAGTGTACGTGTCTTAATTTTTACCCGTTACTCTTGACTAATAGTCTTTTGACGAATATAATTTTTTAATGAAAATAATATTAATCAAAACTAAGTGGTAAATGTATTTGTCTTCTTTTCTCATTTAAATATATAAGAAGGCCATAGAGTCTTACTTGACTAAATAAAATGATATTTTGGGTATTTTTCCTATTCATTTTGTGTTAATATTTTTTATTTTTGAAAAGGCAAACCATTTTGTTTAATTTTTTCGTTTCTTATGAAGTTGAATTGATTTTTCTTTTCCACTTTGTTCTTTTTATGCTTATTACGCTTGTTTATTTGTTTTTAAATTTTTTTCCGATTTTGTATTTTTAATCATATATCAATAATATAATAACTTTGTTATCGTATTTTTTTATTTATTTTTTATTTCATGAATTACATTGCTTTCTATTTTATATTTTAATGTTCTTTATGTTTTCTAAAACAATATATTTTAATAAATTTTCTTCTTGTAAAAGAGAAGCATCATGCCTAAAGCTTCAACTAAAAAAAATAGAGAATATGGAAATGATAATATTAAAATAAAAAATTAAAATAAATAGTGGTGTGAAAAGAAAAATGATAAAAAATTAATAATTTTATGAAAATAGTTTGGAATAACTTTAGAATAATAAGAGTGTGTAGAAAGTAAATTTAATCATTTTAAAATTATGGTTGCGTTTAGTAGTGCTTCTTGGAGCCCAAGATCACTTCTCTAGCCATCAAAAATTGATAATAGTGTTTGGTAAAAACCATAAAAAATGATTTTTAAAGAATTTTTGAAAAATCTACAACCAAAATCAGAATAAGCCTAAAGACAACTTTAGCTTTTAAATTATGCTAAAATCAGTATAGTACAATTAATGATTATTAACCAAGTTATATTAAATAATTAATTATTAATTACTAATCATATTATATATTAATTTAATATATAATTATTATTAAGTTTTTAATTTTGTTAATAAAATAATAAATAATATAGTAATTATTTATTTAGTTAAAGATTAATTGCCAAAAATTAATTATATAACATATTAACAATAAAACAAATAATAATAAGTTATTAAATAAATAATTAATAATTAATATATCAATCATAATCTATTAACTAGTAAATAGTTGGTAAATAAAAATAAATAGTAATTATTCAATTAATAATTAATATTAAATTAAATTATCAATATGTAATATATTAATCAATAATAATTAATAATTTATAATTACTAATTAAGCATTATAAAAAGAATAATTACCAAAAATTGATCATGTGATATATCAAATAATAGATTATTAAATCAACATTAGTAATTAATTAACTAATTATCTAATTATGTAACTAAACGCTAATAAATTTGAGTACATTATGTAATTACTTATAATTAATTACTAATTACTAGTTTTAATTATTTAACATATTAATTTATTACATATATAATTTAATTACTAACATACTCATTAATCATAATTTATCCATTATTATTATATTATTAATATATTAATATTTATTTGTTAAATAATTACTAATTATTAATTACTTTATATATTAATTTAAGATTATTAATTATAGGCATCTTAACTACGTACAGTAATTTAACTTCACAATTTATCAAATATTATTATACTATTTTTAGAACCATAAACACTTATATAATTACAATTTATTAAATATTTGTAAAATCATCTTTACAATTTATCAAATATTTTTAGAACCATAAACACTTACATAATTACAATTATTTTTTAAAAATAATTTTTTTAAAATCTACTCTACTATTAAACTAGTCGTATATAGATTATGTGTTTAAAAAAGAGTGCAAAAAATAATAAAAAAATATATGTGCGTAGAATCATCTTTATTGAAAATAAGGAGAAAATTGAAAGCGTTGAAAACAAGAAGCGCGTGATGAAAACATCAGCAGTGGAAGGTGGAGAAGGGAAGGTAGAGGGTGGGTGCAGGCGAGGACAAGAATGGAGTGTTGGAAATGGGCCAGATGGCAATTTCAATGGCAAAGAGAGAGAGGTGAAAAGTTGGATATGACTAATTGTGTTAACTGTCAATCTGGTGGGAGTAAAGTGGGGGCTTTAGTAATTATATAGGCCTCGTTCACTTCGCTTATTCGAGTTTAGAATTCGAATTTTGTTACAGTAAAAAGCTCTCACAAACAATCACATTTAACTTTTTTGCTACAGTAAAAAACTTTCACATAAAATCAAATCTCAACTCGAATTAAAAACTCGAATCAGCAAAGTGAACGGGCCCATATATTATACATTTTTTTAGTTTTGAAACCGATTTATTCCATAATCTAATTATTACCCTCATCAAAACCTCTATCTTTAACGTTGCACATTCTCTTTTCTAATTATCTTTATATCAAGTCAATCTCCAAAAGTTGATGTCATACAAATATTGGGTTAAATCAATTTTACCTGCATTATTAATCCATTTGATTTATGAATTAAAATTATAAGATTAAAATTATTTTTAATTTATGTGTATTTTTTATAAGAAAAAATACTGTAACGAATTATAAATTATAATTCAAATTAGAGAACGAATTCTCCAACTAAACGGACTCTAAGAAAATTTTTTTGATGCTATTTTACCTTTGTTCAAAGTACAAGTTTTTTAAATCATTTTTTAATTAAACTTTAACGTTCTCATGGATGATGTTTTTATTATAAGGAGTTTTTCTAATAGAATTTTTCTCTGTAGTGTTAATTTTTTTATCATTAAATCAGTTAAAAAGGTAGGCATAATACATAATTTTTTATATATATTTAACAGTTTGAAAACATCAACTTTTTGATAGTTTATTTTTTCAAGAGTCAAAAGAGAAATTCCCATTATTAAAACATACTCTTCAACACAAATAAATATTAGACTTTCACTGGTAGGTCTCTCTACTAGTATGGCTAAATTTTGATTAAAATCACTTTAGATTAAAAAAATATACAGATCAATAATTTATAATACCAGCATGGCAGCTAAAAAGTAGAAAATTATTAGTAGTTCATTTTTTTTCGATCCTTTTAGAGGAACTCCCCATAAATATTAGAAGTGAATTTCTCTAGTAGGATCGGAATAAATAAATTATCGATATTTATATACTTTTCAGTTGTCAGATATGTATCATAAACTGTTTATTTTACATACTTTTTTAATTTAAAGTGATTTTGACCAAATTTAACAGTCAGAAATTGACATTACTATAGAGAGAAATTCTAGAGAAAGTCTTTATCGGAATTTTTAAGTGACTAAACAAAATCACTCTATTTAAAGGTAAAATAGCATGTCGTACCATGTAATTTTTCTATTGCTTTGAATTTTCATTTTTTAAGTAGTACCGGGAATTAGGATTGATTTTTAATTGCTTGAGGCGTTAGAGCCTTTAAACCCCAGAACAAATAATTATGGAAAATTAAAATCTGTGTTAGTTAGTTTAAATATAGGCATCGTTTACTTCACCAATTCGAGTTTTTAGTTTTAAGTTTTTGCAATAAAAATCTCTCAGAAAAGTCACATCTAACTTTTTTTGCTACAATAAAAAACTCTCATAAAATATCACATCTCAGTTCGATTTGAAAACTCGAATCCGCGAAATGAACGAGACCATAGATACTTAAATAGCTGCATTTCATGGCTAGATCCAAATTTGAAGTTCATTAAAAAGCTCTAGAATAAGTAGATTTAAAGTTTTATCACCAAAAGTTTAAACAAGGAAAAGCGTGTCTCAATAAAAATCTGCTAACACGTAATAGGAATAATTCCATTCTGATTCTTCTTATTCAAACGTGTGCTAAACCCACCTCTGTCGGCTCCAATATTGTTGTAAATTAGAAAAGAAATAAAATAAAATAATTTTTTTTTTTAAACGGTAGATTTAAAGTTTGTCGGCTACAATTGTAACATAACAAAAATACTATAAATATCCAATGGAAGCTAATTATGAAAATGGTATCAAATTTGACGTAATGAAATTTAATAATACTAAAAAAAATCCTTTTTTTTCTCATTTATTTTTAGGGAACTTTTTTAATAAAATAAAAAATAAAAAATATTAATAGTTTGTTTATTTTGAACCGTCAAATATGTATTATAAATTGTATATTCTGCATGTTTTTTTAATTTAATATAATTTTAATTAAATTTAACAGTTAGAATCTGAGACTTATTATTAAAGAGATCATATAGAAAAATTCTCTTATTTTTATTATAAGTCTTTCATCATCAAATTATTAACGTTGATAGCCATAATCATATGAGTGATTATAACGATAAAAAAGATAAATTATTAAATAATGTAATAAAAATATTTCATGTATATATATTTAAAAAAAAAGACGTGTATTAAGGCATATGATTGACTTGTTCATTGATCATTTTGACACTTTTTTACAGTGTATTGTGTGACTATGGTACTGTGCTTGCTCTTGTCAGTCGGATTTTCCATTGACTATTGGTTGGGGATTCGTCCCCTGATTCGAATCATGATTCGTAATTCGCTACAGTAATTTCTCTCACAAAAAATACACGTAAATCGAAAATAGTTCAAATCACATGATTCGAATCCCTGAACCAAACGGACCCCTAGTAAAGTAGACCAATGAGACCTACACAATCGAAGATCTAATAATCAATATTTAATTCGATTTAACTTTTTCATCAAGCAAATACCATTACCATATTTAATTTTTTTTTCCAGTCCTATCAAAGCATCAACACCAAGACAAGTGTGATTTAGGGGGTGTTTGGTACTTAGATTCGTTCTCTGATTTGAATTATGATTCGTAATTTACTACAATATTTTTTTTAAAAAATAATATAAATTAAAAATAATTATAATCACATGATTCTGAGCCCGTTTAGTTCGCTGATTCGAGTTTTTAATTCGCGTTGAGATGTAATTTTATATGAGAACTTTTTACTGTAATAAAAAAATTAAATATAACTGTTTCTGAGAATTTTTACTGTAACAAAACTCAAATTTTAAACTTGAATCCGTGAATCAATTCCGTTTGGTTGGGGGATTCGTCCTCCGATTCGACGAGACAAACAAGGCCCCAAGGCCCGTATGGCCTAGTATTTTTCGGCCCAATGGACTAGAGATAAGACAAAACCCATTAATGTCTAACCCCGACAGAAAGGACAAAAGAATCCATTCTTATCTCTAACGTGTTCTGTACTTCCCCAGCTTAACCGTAAAGCGGTTTCAACGGCACGCGATTTGAAATTTGAAATTCGAACTCTCTTTTCTATTTTATTTATTTATATATATATATATATTTTTTTTTGCGGAAAAGGAGTGAGCCCCATGCAGCGCCAGCCGTTGAAACGTTTGACAAATCATGATCTTAGACCGACCGTTCGTCATACCAAATTCTCAAATACCAGATCCTTTTTCCTACTTTCCAAATAAATCCCTTTAAATAAATATTTAGCAATAATAATAATATAATATAATGATGAATTGTTTTTTTTTTTCTCTTAGGAAAAAAATTTAAAATTGAAAATTTTCGCTAATCGTCGTGGGCATTTCTTTTTTCTTTTTTTAAGGTAAAGTTGTGAGCATGTCTAAATATAAAAACACATTAATCAAATCAAAGTGTGCGCTTAGCATCATTCAAATTAAAATTAGATGTGCACTTAACGAGGATTTTTTGTTTTTTTTGTTTTTTTTGAGGAACTTAACGAGGATTTTTCTAAACATAAGAAGATTTATTCAAAATATTCTAAGCATAAATCACATCATAAGCTAATCAAAATTAAATAATATATACAAAGTAAAAGAAATCTCATGAAATTTTTAACCTTTAAAAAGAAGAAAAATTATTACCAAATTGGAAAATTTCTCTTGATTACCCATCCTTTTTCAACGGCTTCTCAGTCACTATGTCGGCGCGTAGCTGGTTTTTTTGTTTTTTTTGTTTTTTTGAGAAAAATGGAAATGTTTGAGTTTTTGTGGGGTCCAATTATTCAATTTCCCGCCCAAATACTATTTTGTCTTGTCCAAAAATAAGAAAAAAGAAAATTGATCAGTAGAGTACAGATAATATCGTAACCACTCCCTTTATAAATCCTCTCTGTCTCGTCTCTCAATCAGTTATTCCTCAAAACAAGAAACGCCATTTCCATTTATTTCTTCAATTTCAGAGCTCAAAATTCCCATTTGAAGAAAACCATGGAGGATTCGCAGATCGCTCAATCCGGTTCAATTCTTTCCTCAAAATTTTCTCTGTTTCTTCGCTTTTCTGTGAAATCTTCTTCTTCTTCTTTTGTGGAATTTGAATTTTGTGACTTTGGATGTTTCAGGAAACTCAGGGAAATCTAAGATTCAACGCTACTCGTTGCGATCGGCGATTAAGCCGAAGGAGGAGAAGGAGAAGGAGAAGCCTCCGGCTTCTTCAGAATTCTCTAATTCCACTGCTTCCAAGAGGTTTTTAGTTTTCTTTCGGTTAAATTTTCGTTCCTTTTGCTTTATGTTATCAGAATTTGTCAATAATGTTGTATCGTTATAATTTGGAGGAAAATGAGTTAGTTAGTGTTTTAAAGGGTTTTTATTTTGTTTATTTATTTTTTGTGTGATAATTTGGTTCTGATTTTGATCTGGTAATTTAGGTTGAAATAAAATGTCAATTAACAAGTGAGAAACATTTCAAATTAATTTTTTCATGTCTGATTATATTTTCCTAGTATAAGCAATTGACATGGATGGGTTGTTACAAGAATGTTTTCACATATTGGCTTTAAGAGAAAAGTGAAAGTTACATTGGTGGAATTAGTTGTGTTTTCAGGAATTGTTAACAGTCTGCAAATGTCGAATATTTTCATGAAATTTGAATAAGATGGAAGTAGAATAACGCGGATACTATTTACTTTTGAAGTCCCATTTCAGTTTGTACTTTTGACCGAGTTTTGGTCTCAAGTTCCAGTAAAGGATGTCTTTTTAGCTTGTGGGGGCAAGAATTTCAATTTTGTTGTATTTTCTTTATTTATAGGGTGAGAGCTGCATCTAGTGTAAGCAAAAGTGTGAGCGTTCTTGATCTATCTGGCAAGGAAAAGTCTGCTAAGCCACCGAGAAGGCTCTCTGTTCCTGCTAAGTCGGCTGTGACTCCGGCTCTGAGACCTGCGAGCAGTATCACTCCAATTTCAGAGGTTAGAGGGAAGAGATCTGATAGCATTCAAAGGATAACAGACACACCGGTTTCGGATGTCTCTAGATCATCAAGCCGAAAGAAGTTCAGTGTCCTGTCCTCTACATCTTATTGGCTGTCTCAAATTAAGCTCTCTGAAGCTGCTGCTAAGCACTCAGTTTCGCTTGGATTCTTCAAGCTGGCCTTGGAAGCCGGGTGTGAGGTACCTTAAGTCTGCAACTTTCTCCTGTTTTACTTGTTAGTTAACAACATTATATGAATAATGCTAAGCATCATCAATGGTGATAATTCTGTTAACTATATAGGCATTGATAACTCTTGCTGCGTAGCACTATCCTATAAAATCGTTATAGTTCCATTAATATTATTCCTTCTACATTCTAGAGTTAATTCTGTCCATTGCTACTTGCTGTCATATAATTTGATACGCAGCCTCTTCAGCGAGTGAGAGATGAGCTTACATGCTATGCTCGCCGTCATAACCTTAGTGAACTTGGAGACCCTGTGAAGGAATTATTTGAGAGTTACAACATTGTAGTTGAAAGCACAGGGCAGTTGCAGGTCTCTGAAACCTGTTCTCAGGTACCTGAGGAGGAAACTCGATCATCTGATGACGAAATCCGTAGCTCGTCTTCTACTGTAGGTTCCAGGAAACTGAAGCCGAAGGCCTCAAACTCTGATGCAGCTAAAGTTTCCGCAGTTACAGGATCAACCACCAAGAAGAACACTATTCAGAAAGTTAATCCCACAACAACCAGGACTCGGGTATCTTTGACAAAGAATTCTGCCAATTCAAGGTCTCTCGCTGACACTGGGGCCAATAAGTCTATAAAGAAACCCCAAAAGCCAATTAAGCAAGAATTGAAAAAAGAAAGGGATTTGACGAAGAAAAAGGGAAAGAAATCTGCTGATGAAGAAGGCAAGTTTAAATCTGCCGTCTTATTTAATATTTTCATGTGATTTGTGACATAAATTTTAACAATTCGATACCATTGCAGGTCCAGTTAGCCCCTCTCATGCAGAAAATCCACTTCAAGAGAACAAAGAAAATATGGTAAATTTTTCTAATTTTGCAACTTATCTTTTTGGCCTTTTGGTCGTAGTTTGTGATAGAATGAAGAAATGGGAAATACAAAACTCCATTTTTTACTTACATTTCTTAATCTTCAATCTAATTGTAGGACGCTTCCTCCAGGGAAGAGATCAGTTTGGCCGAGGTCATGTAGCCATTCTGCACCAAATATAGCATGCCAGATGATTTTCATATTCTTGACGGGTTTGTCTTCAGTGTTTTTTTAGTGGGGGCTTTTCCAATGTATAGAAAGGATTATGGTGCAAGTTTGTTGGTTTCTCGAAGAAAAAGACAAGTGTGAGTGTGTGACCATTATTTTTTTCTTATTCCTTTTGTTGGGTGGTTTAAACTGGATTGCTGTTTGTGTTTAGTGTTTATACAGTCAAGTAGTTAACGATTATACCGAATGTACTAAACCATTAATCTATATGTTTCTATTGTTTGGTCTATAATTCAAGTAGTTAATGATTATATCGAATGTACTAACCCATTAATCTATATGTTTCTATGGTCGATAATTGTGTATTTCTTGTAGGTACAAACGATTTGATTTGATCGACTAAGCAGATAAATGCAATTTTTAGTCTATTATGTTCAGTTCGTCAATTCGAGTTGAGATGTGATTTTATGTGAAAATTTTTTATTGTAATAAAAAAATTAAATGTGACTATTTATGAAAATTTTTTTATTATAATAAACTCGAATCAGTGAAATGAACAAGACTTATCCATCTGAGCTGATTTAGATGGTTAAGATATGACAATATTAATTGCAGTTAACCATGATGACAAAATGACAAGTTCTCAATCTCCAAGGACCAAAACGACAATACTATCTCCTTAAGTTGACTAAACTCCACTTTCTTCTTATTCTTTTCACTCTTCAGCTCGCTTGCTTTACTACTTTTGGTGGCTCTTGGTAGTTGGTACTCACTGAAACCTACGACGGGTTGTTGAAGTGCTACCAACAGGATTGGAAGAGCAATGCAAAGAAGAAGGCGCGTGAAAGTTATTAGAACGATGGAAAAGCATTTCGAGAAGATGAGCTTGTTCTATAATCTATTCCTTGGATGTCCAATGAGAAGTTAATAGATGTTCGAAACTCACACCTACTTTCTTTAATACCACATTAAATTGCTAATTATCCAAAAAGTTAAAACTGTTAACAAGGTCTTAACAAAGGACATGAATACTTTGTATGAAAGGGAAATAGGAAGAGTTACTCTTTTCTATCTAATCACGTGATTACTTACTAAATTAGTAGTAAGAGTTTAGTGGACCTACACAACATAAGGAATGAATAAAGAGAATGTCAATCTGTATACCTCTAGTATTGATACCTTGATAAAAACAATAAATGCCGAATTCACTTATATACACCTTGTAATTACATTGATAAGATATATACTCTTCAGTTTAGTAAATGCTAGAAAGAGAATTAGATTGTTTACCATAACACCATTTAATAGAATAGATAAGTAACCACTATGCAACGATCATCATTTTTTTACTTGACTTTCCTTTCCAATCCCATTATTTATCCTATAACATCCATTTCATATACATGTTAAAAATGCTCTTTTTTGTGTGTGTGTGTGGCTAAATCACCGTACTTTAGACTGCCCTCCAACTTCTATTGCCCAATGCCCTCAACTCCCCTATGCTTAGGGTCCACACTGACCATGACTCCTGCTCGTGATAGGCCTACAATAGGCCAAGCCCCACAAATAATGGACCGGATTGGCGCTAATACCATATGTAAAACCACTAGACCTCACCCTAAAATCGCTTGCTTTGGGCTCCTAAGCCTACATTAAAATACCATTGATCTAGTTACACATGCCAAGGCTAATGAGATGACAGACACTGGAGATATACAAAAACGGAGAAGCTATTGATTCAATATTGCACTCATATTTTTAATTCGTGTTGTCTAAGAAGAAAAGGAAATTAGATCCAATTCCAGACTAAAAGATAGATTATGCAAGCAAACAACGAACTGCAGAGTAACAATCAAATAGCATTTAACCCCACAATAAAACTTTGCATTCATACTTTTTCTTCAACACTAACAGTAGCATGCAAATATTTTCCCTCATAAACCATAACTATTAAAAACTACGTCTTCTATTTATACTCAACCAAGTTCACAACAGTTTGAGATAAATTAAACAAACAACACTCTATTTTACATGAGCAAAACAAGCAGCAATGTAGCAAGTCATGGTGATAAAAAGAAGAAACAAATTCTAACATTCACAATATCAAGGGAAGACGTTGAAATACAAGATGAATGTTGATAAGTTTTCACAGATTTTTAACGTGGCAATGCCACTTGAAACATGCCTTCAAACACATTAAGACTGCCCTACCAGAACATATAATTTAATCTGCCGTCCAGCTCTGTTCCACGATTTCCCTCACTCTTCGATTGTACTCACGTTTGTTCTCGCTAAACATGCGAGCAGCTTCGGAATTTGCAGGAGAATTTGGGTTGGGATCACACAACAGGGACTGCAACGAGAAGAATAATAGAGCAATGGAAGTCAAGATCAGATGTAATACATACATACGGTAAGAAAAAAAAAAAAAAATATATATATATATATATATATATCAAATTTTCTAGTCTTCCTTGCAAAAAATGGGTAGAAGACAGACCAAACTATTTGAGACAATTTCATTTTAACCAAACTTGATAATGCATCAAGCATGCCTGCTATACTTTGCTTGGTTTATCCATATGATTACAACAAGTAATAAAAATTTTGAGTCAAGCATTCCTGCTTTGCTTGATTCACGCATACACATAAAAGAAGTGACAATGACGTACCCACACTAACAAAACAATCAACAATACCTGTATGGATGTGAGTATAGCTGCTACATCATATATAGGACTCCACTGGTTCTGTAGGATATCCAAACAAATACTTCCATCGGCATAAACTGACAAATTTGAAAGATAATTCATTGTTTTAAGTGAGAATTGACATGATGAAAAATGTTTCTCATGAAACAAATGGTAATGTCACAACAGTTTTTTCCAACTTACTATTAGGATGAAACATTCGAGAAACAAACCGCACTGTTGGTGGTTTGTTTGGATAATCTTCTGTAAACTGAAGAGTCAACTTAAACGTGCCTGTATAACTCGAACATAAAGTTTTTTGTTTTGTGAACATACAAATCGAGTCAAACAAATTTTAACAAAAATGGCAACGCATATTTTCTTATCAATAGAAAGAATCAATGCACAAATGCACAGTAGAGAGAATGATCTACTTTTGCAACATCGAATATAATTCATTGATACAAGTATTCCTAGCCTACTCAGTTTCAATCAATTGTCTTAAAAAAAAAAAGAAAAAACCCTTAATCCACTAAGGAATCCTGAAATTTTGACATTGATATCCTAATTGTAATATGAAATACTGCCGCTAACATAACATAGAATGATCTCAGTTACTTTACACAGAGACTCAATTTTCATTAGATCATGTCAAGAATACCATATAGTTTAAGGGAGGAAGGGAATTGGCATGTATCAGTTATCTGCTATGATCTCACAAACAAGCACCATTAAGTGGTGAGATATGAATGGAGCATATATTTGATCCAAAAAAAATCTTATAGGGATCATGCACATGGAGGCACCATGACAGTACATAGAACCTTTAGGAACTTATGGTGCAGCAGGTAGCGACTAGAAAAGCCATCACAAGAGTCGGGACATCAATTCTTAAAGCCTACTAATGGTATCTAAATTATCCAAACAAATTAAAAATTTCCTCTACAAAGTAAAACAATTTAACTGATAGAGGCACACGGACACGCACACATGGATAGTACATACAATATAAAATGGGCTGCCAAAAACCAAGTGAACTTTTGGGCTCTTCATAAACGATGATTCTTTGAGACTATCACAAGATAATCGGATATCCAGATCCAGAAACAATGAAATGTAATGTGTTAAACGATGAGCATTTCAATCAGACAACTTATGGCCAAATTGTGAAAACAAAATTTAGGAACACGTAGAGAAACAGTTGCAGCAGTCACAATCTAATCATCCAGTCAAAAACCAAAATACTCTTTATATACCATCCCCCACAACCCCACCTCCCAACCCAAAAAAAAAAAAAAAAATAAAAAAAAAAATAAAATCATCTTTACATATACTAGTAAAATGATACAAATTTCAATCAATGTTCAAAGACACTTTAGAATGTAAAATTTCAACGCACCATGAAATAAAAGAAAATAGGAAATTTGCCTTTTTATACCCTGTGTTTTGGATTTATTTAAAAACTATATCTTCAGTTTTTTATCTCATCAAATATATACCTTCAAATTGATATTTAATACCCAAATTTAAACCTTTTCACGGTTAACCCTTGATTTAAACCTTTAAAACACCTAAAATACCCTTAAATAAAAATTAGAAAAAGAAAAAAACCGAAAAAAATTTAAACTTACGGTTTTGATCTCAAAAATATGCAAAATGCCATTGAAATGTTTTTTTTTTTTTTTTTTTTTTTTTTTTTATTGTTATTAATTTTTAATTAATCGTAGTATTAGAAAGTCTTAAGTGTTTTTTGCTCTTTTCTTTAAGGATAGTTTACTCATTTGAAAGGTCAAAATTATTTGTTAATCGAGATAAGATATAGATTTGTATATTAAATCTAATTTGAAGGTATACATTTGATGAGATCAAAAACCGATGGTATAGATTTTGAATAAACCTAAAACAAAGGGTATAAAAATATAAATATCCCTTGAAAATAAGCTAGTCAAACACAAATATTAATGGATTAAAGCTTCGGGGCAAGGGTTCACTCACCTCCATCCCAAGGAGTATCGTCGGGACTGCAATCCAAACCAGACAAGAAACCAGAAATAGCTTACACAACAGTACTTAAGCATACCAAGAAATGACGGAAATGTAAAATAACATAAGAATAAAATAAAAGCATATCTCTCTGCAGGTTTTACGGCCAACTCACCCAAATATAACAGCATTCCAGAGCATTATGTTATTGTCTTGAGGCGCCCCGCTAATCCCAGCCGGTGGGTCTTGTTGCAACCTCTTAAAGTCCCTCATCAGCCTTTTCCTAGCAGGAGTCGACATTTTCCAGATCTAAAAATTCAGACAGCCACTTGTCAAGAAATGCAAACCCGATAAAAAAGAAATCCAAAAGGAAAAAGAAAGGGGTCTTTCTTGGACTTGCAGCTAACCAAGTTAAACTGGTTTTTTACTCTTTTGCAATAACAAAGACTATAACAAGTTATACAAGGGCAATCCAATTTTTCTAAACATATTCAACAAATGTTTCACAAACAAATGGGATTAGAAGCTAAAATTTAACCTAAACACAAAGGAATAACAAGGGAATAAATAAGATCCTGAAATGGAAATTTATTGACAACATTAAGATGTCAACCCAATTATGTAGAAACCCCAAAAAATGATGGGGGAAAGAAAGTCTCTCCATGATAAGAAGCAAACAGAGCTAAACCGGACCTGCTTTCTACTATTTCGCAATGGCAAAGATTATAAAGGTTATCAAACATGGCAATTCAACTTATCTCAACGGATAGAACAAAAACTTCATCATAAGGAAGTAAAATTTGCAGCAATTATTTAACCTACACGCAAATAAAAACATGGCAGACCCAGAAATCAAAGTCAATTGAAATGAATTTTTAGCTAAACAGCTCAAAATTTCATCAATATTACACTGTTTAGAAAATCGTGTCGGTCCACAGAAACCCAAGCACCTAGCGGTTCACCAAGCTAGGGTTTTTGACAGAGCAAACCCAAAATCGAATCTTTCCCACCAAAAAAATCTCATCACCAAACTCGAAATTCAAACGAATTCGCAACACCAATACGTAAAACCCAATCAAAAGAAACGATTTTGAAATAAAATTCGTGGATAATTCGCTCACCTGAGACTACACACGGAGCTCTAGAAATCTTAGGATCCGAAGGAAAATCGAAAAACCGAAGCTGCGATGATTGAGATAGATCAAAAGGGAAAAAAGGGGGGCTTTTGTGATCAGATCGAAATCATTGGGTGGAGAAGAGCTGAGAGGTCCAGAGGGAGAGAATCTAAGGAGAGAGGAGAGAGAAGGGAAAAGAGGAGAGAGAAAAAGGGGTGGGACTCTTTGCTTGGGTTTTGTTTGTATTTGATGTGGATTCTGTGGGGGTGATAATTGTTAACGTTGTAAAAATTTGGGGGAATTTTGGAACGTGGTTGGTATTATGAATCAGAGCCTCTAATTTATGTTTGTTTTATGTTTAATATTAGATAGATTATTTATTTTATATTTGATGTTAAATTAAATTTTAAATTATTATTTATTTAATGATGAATTAATTAGTATTATTTTTATTTAATAATGAATTTTAAATTTTAAAGTTATGTTTGATTATCAGTATTATTTCTATTTAAAGATAAGTATTATTTCTATTTAATGATCAGCATTATTTGATGATAAACTTTAAATGTTAGAGTTATTATTTCTATTTCATAATAAACTTTGAATGTTGGATTGAATTTTGATTCTTTGAATGATGAACTCAACCATCTAACCCACTTCGCCCCGCTCCAACCCAAACATCATTAGGTTGTGAAAATTTTTTAATATCGTTTGGGCTAAATATGTGCAACTCGCACCTTTAGGGTGGGACAAGAAAAATCCCTATCCTGCACCAACCTAACCCATGTACAACCATAGCTGTCTAGCTCAGTCAAAATTATGAGCTTGTTCATTTACACCCAAACTAAAAAAAAGTTTGAACTCAAGTTATAACTTTATTCAAGTTTATGTTTTTTTATAAAATTTGAGTTTTAACTTGAGTTTGAGGCTAAAATCTGAGTTCAAGTTCTTTACTTAACTCAAGTTTCTAAACCCAAACTCAAATTAATGAACAATATTTTTTCTATTTTTAAAAACATCATAACTTTTTCATTTTAATTCTGATTGAGATGATTTTTGTCTATGCGTTAACAATAAAAAGACGAATAAAACCCCACATATACCCTATTAAAATTTTTCATCACCATTGAGTTTTTATTAAAATACTATCTAAATACAAATTCAAGTTTTGACCTACCCAAAGACAAACTCAAATAGATTTTCAGTTCAAACCATAACTTAATGTGCACATCCAAACAAAAATCAAATTAGAGTCACAACTTAAACCATACTCAAATACACATTGACTCAAATCAAGATCTGAACTCAAGTCACCCTAACTCAAAAAATGCAAATGAACAAGCCTTAGTCAGCCAAAGAAATTATGGATATCGTAGAAATTCTGATAGTTTTGAAAATAGTGAGATCTCTATTAACTATATCAATACAGGAGGGTTATGGAATTGAAATGAAATTGAAAATATTGATGAAATATTTTCTCTTTGTGGCATGTAAAATTATTAACAGAACTAAGAATCTTAAACCAAGATTCGTTTCTGAATGCCAAAATAGAGATGATTGGATCAAATGGAAAGATGTTATACATGCTGAGTTAAATTCACTTAATAAGCATAAAGTTTTTGGACCTATTATTTTAACACCTGAAGTTGTGAGACCTGTGGGATGCAAATGGTTTTGTGTGAAAACATAATGAGAAAAATGAAATTATAAGGTATAAAGCTCAACGTGTTGCATAAGGTTTTTCACATGAGGAAACATATCTCCTGTAATGAATGCAATTACGTTCATATATTTAATCAGCCTAACAGTTTTTGAAAATTTAGAGATTCATCTTATGGATGTTGTTACAACTTATTTGTGCGGATCGCTTGATAGTGATATTTATATTTTAAAGGTTTTGAGAATAATGAGATCTCTATTGACTATATCAATACATGAGGGTTACGGAATCAAAATGAAATTGAAAATATTGATGAAATATTTTCTCTCTGTGGCGTGTGAAATTATAAACGGAACTGAGGATCCTAAACCAAGATCCGTTTCTGAATGCCAAAATAGAGACAATTGGATCAAATAGAAAGATGCTATACAGACTGAGTTAAATTTACTTAGTAAGTGTAAAGTTTTTGGACCAATTGTCTTAATGCTTGAAGCCATGAGATCTGTGGGATACAAATGGTTTTTGTGTGAAAACGCAATGAGAAAAATGAAATTGTAAGGTATAAAGCTTAACGTGTTGCACACGGTTTTTCCCAAAGACCTAAGATTGATTATGAGAAAACGTATTCTATTGTAATGGATGCAATTACGTTCAGATATTTAATCAGCCTAACAATTTTTGAAAATTTAGAGATGCATCTTTTGGATGTTGTTACAACTTATTTGTATAGATAGCTTGATAGTGATATTTATATGAAAATTCATGATGGATTTAAGATGCCTGAAGCACTAAATTCAAAACCTAAAGATATATGTTTGATTAAGTTACAAAGATCATTATATGGGTTGAAGCAATCCGGACGCATGTGGTATAATTGCTGAAGCGAATATTTGTCAAAAGAAGGATTAAGAAAAGAACATATGGTTTTGTTCTAATTGCTGTCTATGTCGATAATTTAAACATCATTGGAACTCATAAAGAAATTCAAGAAGCTGTGATATACTTAAAAAATGAATTTGAAATGAAAGACCTTGAAAAAATAAAATATTATCTTGATTTATAGATTGAGCACCTTCAAAGTGGAATACGTGTGCATCAATCAAACTATACTAAAAAGGTCTTAAAACACTTTAATATGGATAAAGCCAACCCTTTAAGTACTCTAATGGTTGTTAGATCACTTAATGTTGAAAATGATCTATTTTGCCCTTGCGAAGGTAATGAACAAGTCTCGGTATTGAAGTACCATATTTAAGTGCAATAGGAGCTCTTATGTATTTTGTTAATTGTACATGACCAGATATAGCTTTTGCTACTAATCTATTAGCAAGATTTAGCTCATCTCCTACACGAAGACATTGAAACAAAATTAAGCTCATATTTTGTTATCTTCAAGAAACATTTGATTTGAGATTATTTTATCCTAAAGGATCAAAATAAGGGATGATTGGTTTTGTAGATACAGGGTATTTGTCAGATCCATATGAAGCCAAGTCTCAAACTGGATACGTGTTTACATGTAGAGGTATTGCTGTTTCATGACATTCACAAAAGTAAACACTTGTTGCCACTTCTTCAAATCATGCCGGAGTTATTGCACTCCATGAAGCAAGTCGAGAATGTGTATGGCTGAGGTCTATGACTCAACATATCTAAGAAACTTACGGACTATCTATCAGTAAAGATCCAACAATATTATGTGAAGACAATGCAGCATATGTCACTCAAATAAAGGAATGTTACGTCAAAAGCGACATAACGAACACATACCCGTAAAGTTCTTCTCATACTCCTAAGAGCTCGAAAAGAATAAGGATATTGATAATTCAATACATTCGATCGGTGACAATGCAACAAATCTTTACACAAAGGTGCTTCCCACTACAACATTCAGAAAACATATCCACAGTTAACTTGAGGGGGAGTTTACGTGGCTGTACTCTTTTTTTCTTATTATGGTTTTATCCCACTAGATTTTCCTGATAATGTTTCAAACGAGGTAACATAAACAAGTATAGATAAATGAAGTACTTTTTTCCCTTTGCTATGGTTTTTATCTCATTGGATTTTTCCTAGCAAGATTTTTAATGTGGCATCATGAATGGCGAACATCTAAGGGAAATTGTTATGAATAGTAATTGTCCACCTAGGTCAAAGCTATTGTTCATGTCGGAATCTTACTGCGCAAATAGTTACCATGAATAATGTTGAAATTTTTTTTTTTTTTTATAAATAGAACTCTAAGGCTCTTCATTTTGCATATCTTCACAAGATTAATGCAACTCTCTTTTTGTCTCTAGTTTTTCTCTCTAAAGGTTTTCTTCTTAGTTTTGCATTTTCTTAATTTTCATAACATTTGGATTATTATTATATGTGGATTGGTGATTGGTCCAATCAGCTGGCCCCACTTTCTTTAACTCTGGTTTTTATGTTCTTCATTCATTCATGGTGTTATTATGGCATGGGAATGTTGTTATCAAAACCATCAAGCATTATTGAACCTAAAATAATACTGCGCTATGGTATCTTTTGTTTTTCCTTTTATTTTTCTTTAAGAAAATTGAAACTCTAAGAACTTTGAACATGAAAGATAACATGTGGATTTTCGTTATACTATACCTACAAGCTACAACCACATATTGAATGGCATTAATTGTTAATCAATTTTTAAATGGAAAAGATGATATGGTTAAGCAACCGATTTGATAAAATACAATTAAAAAAGAGTATTAGTCGGTTGAGCAATGTCGTGAATGCTAATGTAATTTAACGTATATTCACTCTCAACTCCACTTCAAAGATTAATATAATTTCAAATCTTTAAAATTAAAAAATATAGGACAAAAATAGTTATAATTGATTTTTCACCGTTAAATTTGAAGACAGAAAGTGATATGGCTCGGCAATTAATTAATTTACACTCAATCATAAACTTGAAAATAACAAAAAGAAAAAAGGGGATGCAACGGATCGAACCTTGTACTTATTCATTGCAAGAGCGAGCGCTCTACCATTTGAGCTACAACCCCAAAGCTGTTGGATTGTTCAAAACATTTTAATTAAATTGTATTCTCTCGTTCTTCAAGGGGCAATCAGTTTTATCGTACAAGTTTATATTTTTTATTTTTAGAAAAATTGGGTGCAAAAAATTAAGAGTGACAATTCGTATTAGTGGGTCATGTTTATGTTTTATTAGTTGTATCAGAAAATATTAATCTAAACATGACGTGTTTATTAAACGTGTCTAAAATGTCAACCCAAACACGACTCATTTATTAATAGTGTTAATTGTGTCAACCTGTATAACCCGTTTAAATTAATATATTGAATAAATAACAAATATAATAATGACTTAGCGAACTCAATCAAGACAAGTTTAACATGTTTATTAATTTATCTTTTTCTTGTAGAAAAATAAATGAAATTTACCTACAAATATTAAAATTAACATTATTTGTATTTAATATGTCATATAAAATTTCATGTTATATCACATATAATTAGATTACAGATGACATATATAGTTAATCATGTCAATTCGTGTTAGGAGGTTAACCATAACTCAACTCATTTATTAATCGTGTCAACTCGATTATGACCCAAACCTATTTATAATAAACTTAAACCCACTAATTTCATGCGGGTTTCAAATCGTGTCGTTGTTTCGCTACCAAAATTGCCAGTCCTACAAGAAAATGCTTGCTAGCTAAAGTTATAACTGAAAATGATCTGATCGGTGCTGGATAAAGAAACATGCCTTTATCTCCAGCAAAGACACAAACTGATAAACATACACACACAGATATATATATATATATATATATATATTTATTTATTTATATAAGTGCTGCCAGCTTGTGTTGACAAAACTATTTAATTTCTCAATCCACAACCGTTTCAAAACATATATGTGTGTATGTACATATGTGTCCTCATTTATTTAAGGAATTTAGTTAAGAAAGAGTTATAAAGAAATTAATAAGATCGGAAAGACAATGTTAAGTATTTGCATTCAAGCTGTAGCTAGTAAATGTATGGACAATTAATTTTCTTCAATAATATTATACATATAGGCAAAATAAGAAACAAGAAACAACCAACATTTTACAAAGTTCACAAAAGCTTCTTTTTCCAAATTGAACAAGCTTGCCATGCACTGATCATCAAAACCCATCAACTGGTCTGCTCTCTAGTGGTATCACCAGGAGACGCCGATGCACTTTTGGAGGCCAAAAACGACAACGAATTAGGCGATGAGAACATCAAGTTCCCTGCAGGCTGCGAATTCGCCACTAACCCCTCTTTGTTTAGAAACGACGACGAGCATCCGCCGATCCCCGTACTATTATGATCATGATGATGAGTATGTTCACCATCCCACTTCAGCTTTTGAACCACGTTATTGTTAATATTACTATTATGATCTCCACCACCCTGAACAACATTATTACTTCCTTGTCCTCCGCCGATGACCGAGGTAAGTGCGGCAACCAAAGCGGACTGGAAAGTGGGGTCCGCGGTGATGGCTTTGGTGGCGGCAGCAATGGTGTCCGGGAGTACCATAGACTGTACTTGATTGGTGCTAGGGTTACCTTTTTGCATGGAGTTATGACTATAATAATTGACGTTGTTGTTGTTATTGGCATGCAACGACGTCGTTTGTCTTCCAAGGCTAGCTAGAGCTCCTATTTGGTTCTTCAAGTTGTAGGCATGAGTAGTACTACTTCCATAGCTGAGGAAGCCATTTTTGTTATTGTGGTTCCATGACGTGTTTGTGTTGGAATCTGAAGAGCCAAAGCTGAGACTTGTGGAAGGGTACAAGGTGGTATGATGAGGATAGTTGATTGGTGATATTGAAGATGAAGAAGAGAATATGTTGAGAGAGGAGGACGACGGGGTTGAAGTGAGATCAAGAGTGATTGTTGGGTGAGAAGATGAGAAGGATGAGTAAGGTGAATATGGTGATGAGATGAATTGTTTGTTGAAGTTCCATTTCGAGCTATCGAAGGTGCTAAATCCATGGAGCTCGGTGGATGGGGGGCGGGCGCCGGAGGAGGTTGATGAGCCGGAGAGAAGCATTGAGGCGGCTGCGGAGGTGGTGGAAGCCATCGCTGTGGCGGAGAGGGGAAGCGGGTGGTTGTGAGTCCCTTCGTAGGTGGTGATTAGGATGGATATGTCATCGGCATATCTTTGTACCTAAAAGCAATTACATGAGAAGAAAGAATAAGTTTAAGATTTTGTTATGAATTTTAATTATTAATAAGAAATCTTTTGGGTACCTTATTATGGATCATAAGGTATTTTATAAACGTCATACCGCAAGTTTCCTACCTTCTAATGTGTGAAGGAGTATGCGAAAAGTTAGACGTACAAATTAATTATTAATTAACTTCAAATTACCTGTTTTCTTACTGGACATGACGGTGCAACAGTGCAACGATAATATGCCCGAGGGCACGGGTTTCCTTTTGCAATCTTTTGACCGTATTTCCTCCATTGGCATCCATCATTCATCTGTATATATATCAAATAGCCAAAAAAAAAGTTCAATACAGACATAAATAATGATCATATATATATATATATATATATATATATATATATATATATAGCGGATATGTTGAATACTACTAATTGAATTAAATTAGAAAACTAACATGATATATATATATATATATAAACATATATATGTAGTACCATAAATGAAACATAGGAATAAGTGCCTTAATGTATGCATAACATATATATAGACACTAACCGTTGGGGTATCACATCGAGCTCTCACACAAACCCTAGCTTTCTTTACTTGGTTTTGTTGTGAAACTTCATCTTCAGCACTTCTCTTTTCCTTTAAAACTTTGCTAGGCGGCCATGTCTCTCCGGCTTCTTCCTTTGGCTCTTCGAAGCTGCTCGCAGCGCTAGGGTTTGACACTGCCGGTCCTCCTTGATCTGTTGCTCCCGATCTTGACGCTTCATTAATGTCCTTGTAATTACTCAATCCCAAAGACAAGCCTTCTTTAAGTACTTGCTTCTCATTTTGATCTTTCTCAACATCAATAACATTGTTACTTGGAATTTTATTTTTTACTTCCTTATTGATTTTGGGATTAGACGAAAAGCTTCCGAGCGTAAGGGAGACGAGTTTGGTTTCTTCGACTGCTTCATCGTGATTGTTTTCTGAATTCTCAATGGATTTCTTTGCAGCTTCTTGTTGAACAATGTTGTTAAATTGCATTTGAAGGGTTTCGTAGTCCTTCATTATTCGACCCAAGTACATTTTCAGCCTTTGATTTTCTTCTCTAACTTCACCAATTTCAGCTCTGGTTGATTCAAGCTGATCATTTTCCTATATATATCCACAAGGTAAGGAAGAAATTAATGAGTAGAAGCTATATATGAGTAAATATCCATATATATCTATCACGACGTTGAAATAAAACAAGTAGAAATATTTCCAAAATATAGGTTCCGTACCATATATATATATATATATATATATATATATATATATAAGATTGTTAGTATTCAAACCATGCTAAAATAAAAGTTAGAAGATGAATCTAAACTGTTCGTTTAGTCTGGAAAAAAATTGCATTGGGTTTTCTATATTAGTTGTACCTTGTTCCTATTTAATTAATTAACCATAATTAAGTAGTCAGAAAAACCCATTGACATCGTTGACATGTACAAAACATGAACAAGCTAGCTAAGCTATAGTTTTTCCTAATAACATCTCTCCTACTTTATGAACTTTTCCTAATTAAGATCACCAAGTGGGTAGATGTGATTGTCAAAAAGGAAAAAAAGAAAAAAATCAAGTGGATGTCAAGTAGAAAATGAACACATATAAATAGATGTCGAAAAGTAAATTATATAAGAAAGTGAAAAGCATGCAATGAAATTATAACATAGATTTAACAGTCAAAGTCCACGTCCTAGGCCTACTGATCAACAATATTTCACAACCGCGTGCAAGAAATTAGGAGTGCTACTAGTACAGTTGTACTCTTAATTAAAAGTCGTGATCCACCATTAATAATTCTTCCTTTATAATCAGCACATAAATATCATCACGATCAAAGTCCTAATAATTAATTATCAAACATATATTAATACCTTTACTCCTGCGTATAGAATCCCAAAATAATTAGTAAATCGTGATATATATATATATATATATATGCAAGATTATCAAACCGTTTAAATATTTTACACAAAAAATTATAATTTGAGCGGTTTTGCATGAACTTTTCCAATAAGTTGCCACTTCTGCACTAAGTATATATATTAGCGCTTTAATATTCTTCGAATACGGGTTTATTTTTATTTATTTAGTTTTTTATACGTAATGTTGATTGATGGATTATGTCTCTAGAAGTAAAAACACGGGACCTACAAGATTTGTAAAAGACGTGTGTAATTTCTCGTTTTTCCATTCTGACGTTCTCATTAGCATGTATTTGTAATGTTTGGATTATTCGTATCTTGTACAAAAGCAGACAAAGCATGTGTACTTTTGAAAGACAAAGATGGAGAAAGGTGAGTGAATATACTTCCATTTATCATTTGTTAAAACCATGGGTATGAACGAAATTTATTATTAAGAAATTATATCATGTCTGTTCGATTGTTAACTCTAATAATAAAGATTGGATCAGCTAAAACATTTTGTTTTGAGATGCGAATAAACGTGATTGATTAAAATGTTACGATGTATATAATTTTTAATGTAAGACAACGATGATCTTCAAAATATTTATTCTTGAGTACAAAAAATGGTGTGTGTCTATTATCTATATATATGTGTGTGTGTGTGGATGTATTTATATGTACATATATATAATACATATGATGTTTTCTTCTCTGATTCGAGATATTTATACCTCTTTGCTGCCACCAAGATATTTTTGTGAAGATGAAGATCGTTTTATCTCCTCATTCTCGTCGTATTCGTTTCTTGATTTTCCTATCTGCCGTAGATGATCGGTAAGACATACCATTGGAAACATAAGAAAGACATCGATAGATATATATACATATATATATATATATATATATATATATATATATATAGTTATACATGTGTGTAGTATATGTGTGTGTATGTATATATTTCCTCGAGAGGGTGAAAGAAGAAATTAGATATTCAATTATATTTTAAGTGT
Organism: Morus alba; assembly: GCA_012066045.3. Lineage (NCBI taxonomy): Eukaryota > Viridiplantae > Streptophyta > Magnoliopsida > Rosales > Moraceae > Morus > Morus alba. The sequence goes on along the minus strand of CP050231.2, from coordinate 7,020,291 downwards.
AAATTTTTCCATATGAGGAATCAACCACAAGATCTACCTCAACATTAAGAAGCTAAAACTTAATTTAATTCTTTAATAATATTTTATGATGCTTATCCGGAAAGCTCTCTGAAATCTTCTCAGAAATAGTCTTTCCAGTTCCAATTAAAAATCGACTTGAAATTGTTACATATTGTTGCTTCTTCTATGTGGATCTTTATGTTAATTTGAAGCAAACAAACAAACAAACATACATACATATATATAGGAGAAACGACTGAATTTAGTTTTGCTTACTTCTATAAAAACATCCAAAACTAGGAACTCTAGAAATTAACAAGAAAAAATATGATCAATTTGAGAACATGTTTCAAGTATACATGTGTTTGTATATATATGTGTATATATATATATATATATATATATAATACATATACCTTGAGAGGAGAGTTGTCTTCATTGCAATCTTCTTCTTCATCGCCATTAGATTCAACCCTTTTAATCTCTCCCTTGACAACAAGACCTCCATGACCAGATCTTGATCCTAAAATGGCCTCCATATAATACAGAGCCTTAATAACTAATTTTCTCCACTTTTTTTTTCTTTCCTAATTTCCTTCTTTGAGTTCAGCTTCTTTCTTTTTGGCTTCCCCCTTTCTTATATAGATAGCATGAAGTATTTGACCAATCACTTTTCAAAACCACGAAAAAACTCACAGTCTTCCCATCAATGGATAGATTAGCCAGCCACTTTCTAGACATACATTAAAATAATACTTCAACGGCCTATAATATATTTTTTTTTTTTTTTTTTTTTCCCCAACTGTCTAATATTGTTATTACAATTTAGTCGGAGAAAACGCAAGGCAATATGCAATAGTATATAGAATGTTGGCCTTTTTGTCATTAAAAAATAAAGTAAGAAGAAGAATTCAACTTCAACATTTTATATTCATATTTAATATATATATATATATATATATATGTCAGAAAAGGGCAAAAAAAGGGGGTTAAGAATTAAGAATTTTGCCGCAAAACTCGGTCCCCACATTATACTAGTTGCCACCGTCGTTGAAGTTTCGTACATTACAAAAGTCACATGGTAGGGTAGGTTTTTGTCTTTATTATTTTTTCCTTTGTCTTTATAAGAAGATTTAGGTCAACCTTAGGGTTAAAGCGTGGTTTTTCAGCATTGTTCGCTTTATAAATTCGAGTTTTCAATTCGAATGGAGATGTAATATTTTCTAAGAGTTTTTAATTGTAATATAAAAAATTAAATGTAATATTTTTTGAGTACTTTTAACTATAAAAACTTAAAAATAAAAATTCGAATCGGTGAAATGAAGGAGGCCTCAATCTCTCTATCTCTTTCTCTTCTTTTTTTGGATCCATGCACTTGACCCTTTACCTAATTAAATTAAAGTAATTTCAAAGTCTGACTAATTTATGCATTCAAATGTGAGATTAAATTCATTAACCAAAAGTAATCAGGACAATGCGGGGAGGGGATTAATCTCAAAAATTTAATCCTGATATATAAAGCATGAGGATTTTTTTTTTCCAACTTGATATATGAAATATATAGATATAGAGTGTTTAACGTATAAAACCAAAAACTTACTAGCTTTGGCTGTTTTCCAATCTTGTTAGATAATATAATTAGACAATACATTATGACTTTATAACTATTTTACTTCATTTTTAAATATATTTCTGAGTCGGATATCGATTAAATGGATAAACATAGCCATGTTATTAAAGTAAAACTTGATAATACAATGAATAAGCATGTTACATGTAATATAGTGTCGTGAGAACATTTAATAGTACTCTTTAAATAATCAAATTTCCGTTCCGACAATTAGAAAAATTGTACTGACTCCTATAGATGTTCAAGATATTGAAATTTTTGTTTAGATGGAGTCAAAGTCCGTGTAAAATGTCAAAGAAATAAACTATATAGACTTGAGTTCTATCTTATTTTTGCGTATATGACTGGATACACCATATAATTACGAAAAAATAAAAGTCAAAATCAGCAATCTACAAAGTCAGAAATTTTTCCTTCCCTTAAACCCCGAAGACATATATCTCTTATTGGACCTCCATGTTTTCTGAAAAAAATCATGTTCCAGGATTGCTAGTGAGAACACAAGTTAACAAATTAATTCCACATATTACTACATAGCACCAAAGGGTACTTAGATCTTTTATTCAATTATAATTGATGTCTAACCAATCATATCATGTCATGTCATGTAAATAATTTAAACAACTTTTTAACTAACCTTTTGTGCTTATTGTGAGATAATATGACATTATATGATTGGTTAGACACCAATCACAACACTAAAAATTAGACAAAGAATCTGGATCCACCGAAAGGAGACCACATAATTAAATCTTATTCAACAAAGTTAACTTCTTATAGTGAAAGAGTGTAACATATAAAACTTGTATTTTTGATCTGATAATTAATTAGCATTTATATATATTCATGAATTGGTGACGGCCGAGGATATATAATTAAATAATTGGATAATGGTACATGTTAACTTCTCAACCATAGATTTGGTATTATATGACCAAATAATATCATGTAGTCAACTTAATTAACTGGTGTTTGAAGCCTGGTTGGATTAGCACATTTTTCATCTTACTAATAAAATAGATATATTTTTTTCTTCCCACTAGCGAGCTAGCTATAGCTCGTAACAACTAACAGGTATGTTTGTTTGGTTTATTTTCTTTTGTTTGAATATGACACACATACATGCATGCATATATACATTTATGCATACACATAATACATTCATACGTATATATATACATAGAGACACCAACTTAAGTCTCAATTCTTGTATACTAACTGATATTACATGTGAGTTGTTATTTTTTTATTAGTTAATGCAATCTCTTATCATTTATTGACGTGACAATAACTTAAACGACTATTAATATAAAAATAACAACTCACATACCACATCAGTTAATACATAATAATTAAAATTGGAGTTGATGCCCTTATAACATTATTAATACATACGTACACACACATACAAACTATCAGACACACACACACACATATATTCACCGAGATATGTTGACCTGCCCTTTAGTATAATCAAGAGTGATACTCTCCCATCCGTACAAAAGGTTGAATTTAGTGGATATTAATTTATTCACGGGAGAAAGGTCCTCTACTTCTTGTTATCTTTCAATTGTGATGTGAAGCTGGAGGTGATCATCTTCTTGCTGTTTTGTACCCCAAAATGGGAATAAATATATAGTACAAACTAGCAAAACATGCTAAATAGCTTTTATTGTTAAGGCTGTTTTTTTCGAGAAGTTCCTCATTGTATATATATGTAGCTCCCCTGATCATTGAGGAGGACAATTTATTCAATTAAGCAATTCCATTTCCCCCCCTAAAAGGAAAAACTAATATATATATATATATATATATATATATATATAGAGAGAGAGAGAGAGAGAGAGAGAGAGAGAGAGAGAGAGAGAGAGAGAGAGAGAGAGAGAGAGAGTAAGCGTGACGCCCTAGCTAAGCAAAAAACTTCTCAATAATAGTTAGCCGTGACGGTTTTAATTTCCAGCAAATTATTAACAAGTTCTTCTTGGCAATCGCGTGGCTTAGAAAGTTTACATATATGTATATATACTATATACCAATAGTCGAATAGATGTATGACCTAATGATTATTAATATATAACAGAAAATTATGTACAATATAATATTAATTATTTTGTCTAAACAGAATTGTATTATTTTCTTTTAATTTGCTAGATAGTCTAAATTTATGCTGCCCGCGGTGGTGTCTGCATATAGTAAGTAGTAAGGATATCTCATTTGGAGCCTTCGTTTCTACTTGTTCATGGCACAAGTCATGCCAGACGCAAGAAGTCTTCCTTAAACGTAGATTACGTGCAATTCGTAGTGGACAATATGAATTTTGGACCGAAAGCTGTTGAAGGCTCATATTTGGACCTTAACGTCTCAGTCATGATCCCACTAATGATTTCAGTAGAATACTCTTAAAATAATATTGGACTGGAAGCGTGAAAACACCGTTGATTCTCTTTATAGTTCATTATTATTTTTTTTAAAATTTTTGGTGAGAAGACGTTCATTAGTAATTACCAAATGCACACAGAGACCCAAGTTGATAAAGAACATATGTAAAAGTTTGGGTTGTCCGACTTAGTCCAAGCCTAACGGCCTGAATGAGAATTTCAAGCTGGACTGTCTCGACCCATCATTTTCACTAAGTCGGGCTGGCTTTGTCCTTAAAAGAGCAGGGTTGGCCTGGCCCTAAAGGCTGACAGGATTAATTCTATGTATTTTAAAAAAAAATTTAAAAAGATGTGTTTGGGTCGAATTTTGGACTTAAAATCTAGGTGCAACCCGACCTAAGGGTTAAGGTTAGGTCAGAATCGGGCCAACATTATCAGACCTGAGGCTGGCCAGTTTAGTATGACCCCAAACTTAGAGCTCTAACAAAGAATGACGGCTCTCATATAGAAGAGAAGTCATCGCAGCCATCTATATATCGATATAAATATACAGCAATTAGATAAACAATAGTAAACTTGTGAGCGTAAGACTCGGCCAATGTTTTATACATACATAGATAAAGACGTGTAACAAACATGCACGCATACTTAAATAAATACATATATAATAGCTTCATGCTTATATATATAATGACTATAAAATATCCTAAATTCTGACAGTAATGTCACGCGCATCCTTAGATTTTGAGTTTGACATTACAAGAAACAATGTTATTAGCGACGACAAAAAGTCGTTATAAAAAACGCAAAGTCGTTGTAAATGCATTTTAACGACCACTTATCGTCGTAAACTGTCGCTATAATTGTTTCGTCGCAAAAACAATTTTTGCGACGACAATCAGTCGTCGCAATTATATTTGCGACGACAATCGTTGCAAATAAGTCACTGTAATTATTTCGTCGGTTACATCATTAAGATGACATAACATTGAGTATTTGCGATGACATTTTACGAATTAAGTCGTCTCAAAAAATACAGAATTAGCTAGCGTGGCTTATATTTTTTGCGATCACATTTGTCGTTGCAAATAATATTTTAATTATTTATTTATTTTTTCTCATTTTAATAATTAATGTTGTATATTATTATATATTTAAACTCAATATTAAATATAATTAATAAATAATAAAAAATATAAATAAAAATTATCATTGTAAAAAGTAATTAATAAAATAAAATAAAAATGTAATTATAGTAAAAATGTACAGAAATAAAAATTGTTGCATTAATAAAAATTTAATCTCCTAAATTAGCAGCATTACTAGCATCACATTTGTTGTAAGCATTCTTCTACGTGTGGGTTCAAATGTGTCGTAGAAGATCTTGTCGAGCATGAGCCAGATGACGACGTATCCCCTCGATAAACCTTTTGTGGGAGTGTGCGACTCACTCCAGTCTTGTGTCATATGCAAGTGCCCAGAAACTGCTCCATAATATCCCGCTCATTAACTGCTCCTGTCGTGGATGATCTAGAAGTAGTATACTGCATCTAGATATGCGTTTCTCTTTTTCCCTCCATTTAATGCTACAAATATTATAAGAAAAATAATTAAATACATAATGCGATTTAAATAAAAAAAATATAATTAAACATTACGAGTATACTTATGATGTTGTCGAGGTGCAGCATCAGGCGCTGTAGAATGAAATATATTTAGTTATCGTATAATACTAATGCAAATAATTAAACAAATTTATAATTATGTTCTAACATACCAGACTCATAGTGTGATGGCAACCTATAAGGATCGGGTGGAGGAGGCGCTCCCCTTGAAGAGCCAGCACAAGTAGCGACTGGGCTAGACATGATTACCTGTTATGAAGTTTTATCAAATTTTATGAAAATTAACACAAGTTATGAAATTTAACACAATATTTATTTTTAAATTTTTAATTAATAATATAATACTAATTAAAATTTATATCTAAATTTTTTAATCATCATATATATAATTCATTATTTTTAATTTCTTAATATTTCTATAGGTCACCTATTTTTTAATCATCACCAAACAAATTTCATACAAATTTCACTTTCAATTCTAATTTACAATCCACAAACTAAATTCAAAATTTAAAACAAAACCACAAACCACAATCAACATACCAAAATCAATTTATAAAATACTAAAAAAATCCAAACCCACAAACATCGGGGGTTGGAAAACGGTATGGCATCATGGCTGGGAGTAGGGGTGTAAGAAATGAGCTTGAACCCGAATAGCTTGGCCGACCCGACCTGACCAGACCAGAAAGCATATGATTTTTTTAAATTTGGATTCAAATAGTCCCAACCCGCACTGTGTGGGTTGGGGTGCGAGGCGGACATTTCGAACCCGCTTTGGCCCAACCCGACCCGATTTAGGTGTGTAACCCTAAATCCCTAAATCTATTTTGTTGGACTATCTCTATATGGATTGTTTATTTAATGTATTGTTAATTTTATTTCTGGATTTTATTGATTGTTAAGAAGTATGTTTGATGTTATGTTAATGCTTATGGACTGTTTATGGATTTTATGCTTTTGGACTGTTAAAATAGATATGAAGTCATAGATTAAAATTAGTTTTCACCAATCCGAGTAACCTGAGCCTACCTGAGGTCACCCGACAGGTTGTGGGTTTGTGGGCTTAAGAGAGTGTTGCGGCCTAAACTTTTCTCAACCCGCATTGAGCAGGTCAGCTCAACTTGGCCCAACCTGACTGAATTACACCCCTAACTGGGAGGGTGACGGCGACCAAAAAATGACAATGACGGCCGGAAAAATGGGCGGTGCCGGCGAGGTGAAAACTCCGTTTTTTAGAGTTTTTTGGAATATTTTTCTACACAAATGAAGGATTTGAAGATAGAATGATATTTTTACGCTTTTTTTTTAGAGTTTTTGGACAGTTTTTAGAGGTTTTGAACGGAGAAGGTGAGAGAAAATCGAGAGGGTCATTGGAGAAAATGGAGAAAATAGTTATGCGGTTGCAGTTATACATGTGGATTTTTACGACGACATTATGTCGTCACAAAACATATTAAATAGTCGTCGCAATTAATATAAAAAAGACGTCGTTCTTTTTCACCTCATTAATATTTCTGAGAATATTCTTGAGGAATATACTCGTGTTCTTTTTTTGCGATGACTTTATTAAAATGTCGTCGCAAATAATTTTAAAAAAAAACCCGCCAAAGTTTTTGCCCTTTTTTTAGAAAATTTAAATTCTCAGTCATTTGTAACAACGTTATTAAACAAGTCGTCACAAAAAATGGTCGTCCTTGGTAGATTTTTTTGGAACCCTTTTTTTGTGACGACAAGCGTCGTCGTAAAACAGTCGATATGAAAAGAATTTTCTAGAACTATTTTTTACAATGACTTTTTAATATGTAGTCGCAAAAAATAAAGAAACATCTGGAACCTATTCACGGGAAACCATCAAAATTTTCACCTCTTTTTGGCCACGTCACTACTAGCTGTAACAATCAATATTTACGATGACATGTCGTCGTAAATAATGGACAAACTTGCGCCAAAATCGTTGGTGCCAGATTAGTTTTGGCGCCAACGGATATTAGCAATGACATGTCGTCACGAATAATATGTCAAATTTTAGCGACAACATGTCGCTAATACTGAAATTTTGTGCAACGACATGTCATCGCAAATAGTGAATATGACGACAAGTCGTTCAAAAATGTTATTTTCTTTTTAGCGATGATATGTCGTCGCTAACACTGTGATTTTAGCAATGATAAATATCGTCACTAATAATGTCGTCGCTAATAACCCTTTTTTGTAGCATGAATCCCTATAACCCTCATCAATTTGATAAAACAAAATTACACTTATGCATGATATAAATACATTGAATTATATAATAATTCATGATTCTCAATCAGATATATCCATTAAAATTTAAGCGGCATTGGACGCCTAATAGAAACTAAATACAGTACCAATTTCTTTTCTTTTTTTTTTTTGAATAAATACCAATTTCTTTTTGGATATACGCATATGCGTGTGGACGAAAATATATATATACACACATCTATATTCTAAGGAATATTAAAAAGAGGCATATATAGTTAGAAGTATATATATGCGCGTTAAGAAGATTAAAAAGATGCAGTTCTGGAGTTAAAAAAAAAAAAAAAAAAGTAGAAGTCAGAAGAGATACATGTTTTCCTATTCATTTGAAGTGGGGCTAATTAGGGGAAAAATAGTTGAAGTCGGGTTATTGGATTTTTTTTTTTTTTTTTTTTTTTTTTTTTTTTGGGGGTGGGGGACCATTGATATGGTCGAAAGAGCATTAAAATTAATATATATATATATATATATATAAATGCATAACAGATAACTGTAAAAATAAACATAAAATAATCATAATATACATGGTTAAAATAACCGCTATCTCTTAATTAGAATCACTTTCTGTTTAAATTATATATAATACTACTGTTTAACCACCTTCACCTCCCAAAATAAGGTTTTTTTTTTTTTTTTTTTTTTTTTTTTGTTTTTTTGGCATGGTGGGAATGCTATATGGCCAGAATTAGTGCGTGACGGCGCTGATTTATAGTGGCATTTATTGCCAGTCAGCAATTAGCCTTTTTCTTCTTCTTCGTCTCTTTCTGCCTTTCTTTTGAAACGTGAAACAGCCATTCCCAGAGGTCCTCCTCTTTTATTTGACCTAATTCTTATTTTATTTTGGCTTGATATTATATTTGACCTACCATTTGATGGACCAATTCCATCCACCCGACTAACATGTGGAGCCGTACGGTCTTAGAATTTGCTAGTCATGATGATCACTTTCTCATAGTATACCAATTTCGAAATCATAACCTTCTCTAATGTCAATTGGCTTCCCATCTGCAGGCAAATTCTTGCTAATTAATTTAATTAAATATGCTTTGCATAATTATAAGTTCATATGGGCTCACCGAATCTTTTTTTTCTTTGGCTCTTTACACATATAGAAAAATTTAAATAGTATACACAGTTGAAATATAACAAAACTTTTAAAATATATTCCAAAATTTACAAAATTTGATATTAAAGTAACAACTACATATAATTATATGGTATAAAATGTGATATCATTATGATATATAACTATGATGTCGTTTTTGCTATATATTTTTGTAATATTTCAATTTTTATATTTTTATATAAGATATGAAATTTTGTCGTGTAATATAGTGACTTTTTTTTTCCCTCTCTATTGCATATACCTATTATAAGGAATTTGTGTTGGGAGTGTGTGCTAAGTGCTAACTAAAGTACTATACTGGCTAAACGTGGAAATAATATTTTTAAAAGATTTGGTTACTTAGCTAGGTTAATCTTTTAGATTCTTAGAACATAAACATGATCAATCTCTAACAAGTGGTATGTATTAGTGCAAGATTTCAAATGTAATCGTGCATGTACATTACACAAGAATGTCATTATTTGAACATCATGCAGATTGATGGGTCTGATCAGAGTTAGATCGCGATATGAACGACGAATTAAACTCTCGAGGTAAAAACTAATTCATGGTAATTAATCTAAATTCTACTCCATATATATCTAGCCATGTATAGGAATATAAGGAAGTATAAAAAATAATGCAGAAGGAACCGAAAAAAAAAAAAAAAGGAAAATGAAAAGATGCAGAGGCTCCCTATACAACGCGTATTATTTATTATATATATATGTGTGTGTGTATGTATATATGTATGTATGTATGTAAACGTAAAGTTTGGATATATCTTTTCACATTTCAACGCTTTTGTAATCTTAAAGTTAAGAGAACTTATTTTCCAGAAAACAAAAAAAAAAAAAAACAAAAAAACAAAAAAAAAAAGTATATGCTCAATGTAACAGAGATTAGTTTTTGACTATCAAGTATATTATATCAATAATACATCGATATACACACACGCGTACGTAGACGTACACTGTGTGTGTATATCTAAGTCCCTTTTATAGGGCAATGCTTTATGTTAATTAATCTTGCTTGCTTTGATGCTATCTCTAACTATATATGGTCTAAGTTTATTATTATTTTTAAATTAACTTTGTTGTTGATTATCAAAAAAAGTATTATTCATTTTTCCTAAAACAAGTATTAAAGCAGTTAAATCATATATTATGAGAAAACGATAAAATTAGAATTCAATGAAATAAATATGACAACATGAAATAGAAATAGAAATATAGACTCGGTGATCATAAACTCGAGCTGTCATACAAGATACAACTCATTTTAAAAAAAAAAATAAAATAAAAAATAAAAAAATGCAAGTCATGAGTCATGGCGCCCTGGATTACGGGCCAAGGATTCAAGATTAAGAAGTCCCCATAATTTTGAGATGCAAGACTTGAGACTTCTGTTGAACATTCTTTATCTATATATATATATATATATATAATATACATATATATTATATATATTCGCATAGTCAAGGGTTAGTGTCATCATATAATATATAGTTGCTTGGCTTGGAGTGTCATATTATATTATGACATGCACGAAATTTAGAAAGTTTGAACTATTTTTTAACTAGTTTTTTACATTCGAATCTCTCAAACATAATATCTTTAGACACAATTAAATTAAACGGGAAATTTCAGGTGACGTTTGTTTTAAAGGTTCTGTCTGGTTTAGGATTATAGTTCTCGGTTCTGTTACAATATTTTTCTCTCACAAAAAATTTAAATTTCAAAAATCAGAATCATAAACCATGATTTTAAACTCATGAATCAAACGTCACCTCAATCATGTTTACATTGTTGATAGTTCCAAATTTACTTGTCTATTTTGCATTAATTCTTAAATACACCGAGTACTGAAAATTCTGTCACTTCAAGCAATAAATAAATTAGCTAAATTGCATATATAATATTTTTGTTAATTAGCTTAACATGTCTCCTCATATATATATATATATATATATATATATATATATATATATACACACACACACATGAATTGTCTGCATGTAATATGCAATCTATATATATATATATATATATATATATATTATCTATCGGTGTTTATGTCAACGCGTTGACATAATTAATTAAGGCTCTACGCGTTGACATAAACACCATTAGATAATATATATATATATATATATATATATATATATATGTATATGTTGATGCTTATGCCCTTGATTCTAGTTACAATCGTCGATTCATGAGTTAGTGCAACGAAAAACTTAGGAAAGAGCGACGCATTACTTGAAGAACATGGATAGATAGATTTGTGCCGTTTGTAGTTTGTCCACCAAAAAAATTGTTTGTCCACAGTAATTAGACCACCCATTCATTTTGATAAGTTTTTTGCATTATGGGATGAAATTTGTTTTATGCCCTAAAAAGAATATCGTGTTTTAATTCGAAAATTAGACACAACCAAAATATCTAATTACCTATATCCAAATTAAGCAAAGTATTACAGATATTGAATTGGGTAATTTTCACGAGCATTTTATTTTATTTTATTTAAGGTAACATAGGCATTGAATAACTCAAAATAGAAGAATTCTGATTGATTTTAATATAAGCCACTTGCTGACAGCTCAGTACGTGAGTTGCATTTCGACGTGTATAAAAACTACAAACATTAAAAGCATTAAAAAGCAGTTAAAAAAACATTTTAAATTTTTTAAATGCCATGGCATAATTTGATTGGTCAAACATATGAGACCTCAAATTTGGACAAGTAATTTGAGTTTGTATTTAACCCCTTAAAGTACTTTTCAGTTCGTATTTAACCCCTTAGAGGACTACTTGTATTGTTTATTTTATTTGACAAAAGACCAGGTTTTAGCTAGAAATTACCAAGTTATAAAATGGTGTATAAATCAGCATAATAAGGTGTAGATTGATTGGAAAAATCTAAAGTCAATTGTCTAGAATCTTCCACATGATCAAGGGAACCAATAGCAACACAATTGTATACGTATATGAACCTCCACTGATCTAAATATCTTTTATTGCGATTAAGTCAAGCTGTCTTGAGAGCTTCCCACTAGATATTGTTTTATTTATACGGAATAAATCGATTAAAACTTATATAATATATAATAGGAGATGTACTCTAAAAAAAAAAAAAAAAAAAGTCAAAGAGTGGCTGCATTTTCATTGGTGAAATATGAACCGGATCATATAACAAAGTATTTCAACAATCACGTCCAACAAAAGAGTTGGAAAGTCATATATATGAATTATGAAGGGGTAAGGGGACGTGGAGGATTGTTGTATATTGTTGAATAGGTCAAAAAAAAAAAAAAAAGAGGAAAAAAAAAAGAGAGGAACTATTACTAGCTGTATGTGATCAGGAGTTCATGCATGGTGTAATTATGGCCGCTAAATTTTCTCCGTAATAATTTTTCAAAGAATTTAGAAATAAAAACTTCTATATATTTCTGTGTGTGTTCGCATTTGGATGCTGTTTTGTTTTCATTGGTGTTTTTGGATGGATTCTACTTTGAGAACTGTATTTAAATCATAATTTGGATTTTGATTCAAATTTTTTATCGGAAAATTTTGATAGGAATTTTTTGATTTAAATTTTTCATAAGAGAAGAATATAAAATTATTATTTGAGTTTTGAGTATAAGTACTAACAATCTCTTCATTTTATTTTTTGGGTTTAATTAGCGGCCATGTTATAGCATCAACAATAAATATTGAAAATGGCATATGACTTAAAAAACAATGATAAATTGAAAAGCCGATAGTAGTGTTCACGAAATTTGTCAATCCAATTAATCCATGTAATTCAGTCCAATCCGAAGTTTTAGGTTGGATTGAAAAAAGTTTTAGATTGGACATGGATTGAGATTTTCTCCATACAAAGGTTTTGAATTGAATTGTGGATTGAGCACTTTCCGCGAATCCGAAACTATATATATAATTTAAATGTATATATGTATATAATATTTTTCAGTTTAGTTTTTTATTTAAAAAAAAAAAGTAAAAGACTTAGACTTAGTTGATTGATTATCGTTAATTGGATTGTAATAATTTAGACTTGGTTGAACAACTTTATGTCATATTTATGCTTTGTTTATTTGAGTTATAGATGTTGCAAACTTTGAGTTGTGATAAATGATAAAAATTTTGTTGGTTTCCAAATCAAATTCAGATGCGGAAGCGTGGGGTTAGCGGATCGTGTATAACAAAAATTTTCATAAAACATTTGAGATACTCTATAGATTATATTAATTTATGTACAAATAAATTAATCTCATTATTATATTTATCAAGAACTGGATTAAGAATTATATCTAGCGACTGATTAGGATGATAACTTGAGTTCTTTGACCTCGAACAATCCTTGCTCCAATGCTTTGTTTAGAAATCCCGAGCCTTCCTCGTCAACTTCTTGAATTTATGAAGATATGTGTGTGGGCACACCTGAAACAAAATGAGTTAACAAAAACACTCAAGAATTTTCATAAACACCAACACATGCACGACATAAAATTTTTAGAGAAATTTTTCCTCTCACAACACTTGTGAAAAATGTCCTCTATAGAAAAATATGAGCAAAAATTGTTGTCAAAAATTGTGTCTCATATTTTTCCTACTATCTCCTTATTTATAGAGTAGTAGTTAGACTCCTAGAAGAAGTTTTATTTTTATCTCCAAGATAAAGCATATCTATTTTCTCCTATTTGAATTTAGAACAAAATTTCTCTTCACTTTATCCTAGGTTGGCCGGCCATAGATAGGGCATCTTATCCCTGTGTATGCGCCAATATCAGATAGGGAAGGAAGAGAAAATTGTTATTTATCCTACAGTCCAATTTTGACTCAAATTCAAATTTGAATTTAAGTCAAACTTAAACTAATTGAATTCTAAATTAAACAACTTATTAAATTAGTTTAAATGGATAATTTTAGATGTGTTCACATTATGTGTTCACACTGTGTGTGTGACTAAGTCTTGTGTTCAAACTATGTGGACACCTTCACACAAGTGATTTAAAATTCAAATTTAAATTTAAATAATCACATTATTTAAATAATAATTAATTCTCAATTAATTATACTTGAGTGTTTAATTTTAGAATTCTATAATTCTAAAATTCCTATTTTGCCCTTAAGTGTCTTGTAGAATTACAAGGACGACGCGAAGACTTATGGATTTATAATTTCGAGCTCCAATAAAATTAATAATTAATTAAACAATTTAATTAATTAATTAATCTTATTAATTTCAATAGTTATTCCACTATAAACTTGGAATGTCACTCGCGTAATTATAAATATAAATTACTCCTAAACCATGAAGTGTCCATGTGATGTAGTTACTACATATAGATCAATCCTCCATAAATAATTTGTAATTAAAGCTAGGTGAAATCCGTTAACCTCTTTAATTATATCTTTATCCTTGAGTACCACTGATTCTCTAATGGACAATGATTCATAAAACACATTAATGAACTGGAGCTCTTATTAGTCCAAGTACCGAATCAACCGTCAAGAGAATTATTTATCTACTTCTTTCTCAAGAAGGAATGGATTCCATCTCGTATAATAACATTCTCCGCTACGTACTTCATCATGTCTTCAAAATACAAGGAATAGGATTCAGGATCTCAAAATCCATACTGAGTAAATAAAAAGACACAAATCTATAAATATGAGTCTATTAAGAACTCAGGATTAAGATCATTCTATATATGATAATCGGTAGACTCAATTAAAATTTCTATACTTAACGGAAATTATTAGAAATTCATATCATGATTGTGTCCTTATTCTACATAGTCTCATTATGTAAAATACACTCATTCAATATCATGACATATTAACAGTGCAGATAACACCATTCTATTTTAAATGAGAATGACATGTATTAATATTGTTTTAATTAAAGATTCTAAACTTTAATTAAATTCATTATGAACATCATTTTTTATTATTATCCTTAAACATTATCCTCTCGTATGTAACACTTATATACAATGTTTAAGGTTACATAAATAATCATGAAATTTTCATTGATATTTATAAAATATTCATAAATACATGCACCTAAAATAATGAATAAACTCTTTTATTAAATAAATAATAAATATCTTATCACATCTTATGCTTTTAGGATACCATTCCCAACAGATTTCATGTTGTGTTTTATTTTATATGGATGTCTATTAATTTACAATTTTAAAGGTTGTAATCTGTAAATCTAATCTGCAAAATCCGTGAATCCAATCCGCAAAATACGAAAAGGTTTTGGATCAGATACGGATTGAGATTTTCTCAATCTGAAAGTTTTGGATCAGACACGGATTGACCTCTAATCTACAGATTCCAATCTGTGAACCCCCTAGTGATGACGAAGGATGAGACCTTCAAAATGACATTATTGATTAAACATGACATAAAACTTGAAAAAGACATGCATAATTTTGTTTTTCAAAGAAATACATACAGATTGAAACAAACATTAAGAAAACTCAAAGGAACGATGCCAAGTGATTAAAATGACAATACAATTAAAATGATAAAAACTTTTTTTTTGAAAGACAATAGCATTACTTCAATAAAAAGCCACTAAAGAGCTAAGATACATGATAAAAGCAAAGCCAAAAACCGGGTGCTACTCACATGATTAGACAATACAAACGCACCCTTTACCCAACAACAGAGAGAACTCCTCCAATTAGGGGCACTATAACAGAGTTTAACCTCTTCAAAACGACTCCAAATGAATCACTTCTCAACCCCAAAATGTACTACATGACTCGAACTTAGAGCAATGGAGAGACCATCCTTTAGCCAATACTTAATACCCGTAGATGGGGATACCATCACCGGTATTAAAATACAAATAAAAACATAAAATAGAAAAACAGAAAAAGCTCTACAAAGATCCTAATAAATCAAACTAGTAAAATCAAGCCCATCAACATTTGAGATGTGTGAAACATAGTAGGAGTAGCGTCAGAGAAAAGCTCCTAAAACAACGACAAAAGCATCTGAGACATCGATGACTGCCACACACTTGGACCACCTTCCTCGCCTCCTTTCTACGATCTAATTCGCAAAATTTAAACGGAATCCCATGGTGAACGCATCCTAGATCTAAGGTAAAAGACCATAAACTGCTTCCTCTTGAACAACTCTATTTCGGCGACTATCCACACTTTTGTCGGCACGAACCCGATACCAGTGACCTCTCGATCTCTGTGACGAACTTTGGAGGCCGATATCCTGATGAATAGATGGACCACCAACCCTAGAGAACTCTTCCTCTAAACTTGTTGCAAAGCACCTCTCTCTAACTTTCTCTCTCTAGAACCATGACGGCTAGGGCTTCACACTTTAACTTTTAAAATAAATAAAAAATTAATTTATGATAGTAAAAAAAAAAAAGAATCAGACATAGGATAACTCTAAACAGAAGGTGCTCATCTTATTAGAGCATCTCCAATGCAATGCTATAATTGATGTGCTAATTGTATATTAGCATTTGAGTGCAAAAAATACATGCAACGTTATTTGTTGTGCCAAATTTCACATATACTCTATTCTGTGGCAAATTTTTTACCAAGTACATCATATGAAAAATTTGATATATATTTTAATATTTTTTTAATTATTTTAATAATAAATATTTACTTTTGTAACTTTTGAAGCTTATGATCATAGAAAAAGTAGATTTAGCATTTTAAATAACATTATGCATTTGAGTAAAAATAAAAATAACACACCATATCATACTTTTTAATGTTAAATATATAACTAGTATTAGCATTTGCATTAGAGATGGTTTTAGAAGGGATCTATACTAGTGATTTTTAAAGTTAAGCCTAATCCATATAGATAGGAATTTTTTAAAAAGAACTGCAAACTTTTTGTTAGAAAAATTGCAACATATTAGAATGAGCATAAAATTGATTTCAACCATTCGATTTGGAAAACAGAAAGATTGGTTGATAGTATAAAATCAAATCAAAGAGAAACGTTATAGAATAAAAAAAAAAAGGAGATAAAATTAAACAGAAAACGCCTAGTTCTATTGAGTTTTTCCCCCTATTTACAAGTTGGCTGCAAATGCAATATGTCAATTTATGATTTTTTAAGCATGAAGTGCACATCTTATTAGAAAGAATCTTTGTTAATGATTTTTTTTTAAAGCTAGTTAGGCCAATCTATATGGAGTAGCTAGTGGGAATTTAAAAAAAAAAAAAATTAACAGGAAATATTTATGAGAATTGCAAATTTTTTAGCTAATTAAGAAGAGATGACTTTATTGGATTTAAAAAATAGAATCAAATCAATGAAAATTTCTCTAAAAAAAATAAAATAGAAATAGAAATAAATGGATGATTTCTATAGTCCTATACAATCAGGAGCATGTAGAGATGCAACTTTGGGCAGGCCCGACACAATCCGACACATTATTCTAAGGCCTACGCGGGCTGTGGGTCAGGCTAACCCAGACTATAATTTTAATGGGTCACAACCGACCCATATAAGAACATTTATCGGCCCAACCCACACCACGGGTCAATTTTATGCATGCCAGGCCGGGTCGTGTCATGGGCTAAGTTGGGCCGTGCCATGGCCTTGAACAAGTCAGCCCATTCTGGCCCATCTACGAGTTAGGATGGGTAGGCTCATCTTGGCCCACAATGGACTAGCCCATCTTAGCCTGCAATTTTGTAATTTTTTTTTAATTTTCATTTTTGAATTTATAGACAAGTTAACAAATATAAAACTCTGAATAGTCAATAAAAATATGAAAGGAGATATTTTATTTACGGTAGCCTCATTAAAAATCTTTTTAAGAAAAACTCAGTGAGACAACGTCATGGTAAGAAAAAAAGAATACACTGAAAATAATTGTATATAAGATATTTACAAGATTTGTAAATATATATAATATATATAGTTAGGTTAAAGTGGGCCTTTGGTGGGTTGCCCAGTGAATCCATATGGGCTAGACTAAGTGGGCATTACATGGGTCGGGATAGACCAACCCACAATAGACCTAGTCGGGTTGGCCCGGCATAGCCCAAGCGCAGCATGACCTATAAAATTTTATAGGTCATGCTAGATTGACTCGTGAGCTGAGAAATGTTAGTCCAACACAACCCATCAATAATGGTAGGCTAGGCCGTGCCCTGTAGCCTGGGCAGGGGAGTTGCATCTCTAGGACCATGGTAGCTGAAAAGTTAAAGAACCAAAAAGGTAGTAGATAGACTTATATTTATGATCTAATTATTTGTCTTATTTGCAAATTCACTCTATTGTATCCTTCGATTAAAGGAAAAAATAGGGATGGTTATCGGGTGAAAGGGGATCCAGTATGCTTCTCACACTCCCCGCTCTCGTTTTTCATTTTTGCCTCCTATACATGTCCTTATACTCACCTTACTCGGGGCAAGAGTTGAGGTAGGAGTCGTGGTGGGGTGTGGGTGGGATAATTCTCGTCGGAGGCTTTACTACCTTACCCATTTATCTTTTAAGAGAAAAATTTATTGCAATGTTATTAACACTTATATGAGTTGCATCAAATTATATAAAATTACGAATCAGTTAGGATTTTCTAAGATAGTAAAATAGTAAAATACTATTAAATTTTTTAATTCCATATTTTTAAGTACTTATAATATGTAATATATATTTGTATTAAAAATATTTTAAAAAATATGTATATGCATATTGGGGCAGGGACAAAGCAAGAGGTGCTTTCCCCGTCCCCACCCCTGCTGACATAGCCAAATCAAAATGATAGTGCAAAGGGATCGCCTTTAACGGCAGGAATCGAACATGGAATGCTCGAAGTGGCTATCTCGTCGAGTTCATGCTTGCCCACAGCCTCCCCATTTGAAAAATGGGGCAATTAAGTTGCATGCAGCACCAGGTTCACGATGCTGTAGAGGACTCGATGCCTGCTGGGGATTCACCATGTGTTCTCAGCTCATAAGATGTTGAAACAGAAGAAACTAGCAAACGTACGGGGCATTGCTTTATCCTGAGAGGGAGATTTCACCAGGTCCTCAAATAATACCGAAAGGCATGCATAAAGGCATAAAGGCACACGCATAAAGGCATGATTAGTTCCACAAATCTCACTGCACTGACCATAGTAAACTCCTTCTCGTTGTACCAAAATAGAGATCTGATTTAAACGACCAGGTACAGCATCACATTTGACACCTAAAGAAGGTACAACCCAACTATGAAGTACATCAGCAGATGTTACAATAATACGTGGATGAGTTTTGGCTGGTACAACCACTCTATTGTCCACTTCTAATAAATGTAATTGACCCAATTCTATATCATCTTCTAGAATCATATAACTGTTATCATTTTTCGTTCAGTTAGCTTGAAAACAGACTCGTAGTTAGAAATCAGATGCTTCCTTAACTCAACAAGTATCTTTACTTTAGTCTAGTTATAAAGGAAAGGGAAGAGAGTCTCGAACCTGGCCGGTGAAATGTGAACAGTCTAAAAATAGAAAGGCTTAGTCTTCTCCTTTCGGATCCCCTACAGCCTTTGATCCGTAGATTATTTAGAACTTCGGAAGATGGTCAAGGTAAGGGTTTGAGTTATCCATTGAAGTGCGGAACAAGAACTGAATTAGGACGATATTCATATGGATCCGTTACTCTTTGTGTACGTTATGGAGTCTCCACTCCATGTTGAAAGCTCTTTCAAATAGCATGAGCGTTGAAAGTATTCAATTAGAGCTTCCATAAAGAAGTATTCGTCTATACAGGGCGGAGCCGGCTTGTTTGTCTCAGTAGGTGCTTTAGTCGCTTCTGCCTTCCTGGCTTTCGGACGCCGGTATATAGATCCAATACAATAGATAGTAAGGTAGAAATAACTAGATGAACCTTTCTACCACACTATCTATTGTATGAAGATAGGGGATTGATCTATATCAATCTTTAATTTGTATCTACATATATTGTAATGTGAATATATGTAAATGTACATGTAAATAGCACTCCGATTTGATTTCTTCGCTACACCCATTTTTCTTCCAATCAATTCGAAATAATCCAACGTCAACTGCTCTACTCTAATTCATAGGTTTTTGTATTGACCTCGGGATCTATCGAAACAATGGAAGGGTGGAACAAGACCTGAATTAGGACGATATTCATATGGATCCGTTACTCTTTGTGTATGTTATGGAGTCTCCACTCCATGTTGAAAGCTCTTTCAAATAGCATGAGCGTTGAAAGTATTCAATTAGACTAGAGCGTTATATTCTTTTTTTTAGTTCTTTCAAAGGGGAATGAAGAACAGAAGAGAGGAGGATAGTGGTTCACTGGAGTTTGTCTCTTGAAAATGGTTTTCTTTCTTTACTCTCTTGAGGGTCTTTTTATTTTTTGGTATCAGAGCCAACAATGAAAAAAAAAAAAAAAAACCACTCCAGATATACAAATCAAAACCAACAGCAGAAATCCAAGATGAAAACAAACCTGTTGAGAAATGACATAAAGGAGGCTAACCGGTGCATCCGCAGTGAAAACAGAAGGGTTGTGGAGAGTGCTTTACATTCTCTTCAATGGTGTAGAGAGGCACAACAAAACCATTCTTGTCAATCACAAGTAGAGTGCACCTGATGCTTGTGAGTGACACAGATAGTGCACGTCCAATTAATAATTTAGAATTCAAATTCTTAATTATTTAATAAAAGTCTTAAAAATAAGCCAAGCCCCCAATTGTATAAAGAGCTTCAAAGAAAGTATGCATAATAAAGTTGTTTTGAAGCTTAACTAGAAGCGCCATAAGCTGCAAACGGACTAAGCTATCTAGTTACAGGCTAAAGACTCTTTGTATAAGTGCGCTAGCACGGGGAGAGGGATTGAACAACAGCTTGTCCAGACTGGTAACACAGAAAGTGACTTGTTCGACTGAAAGGAGAGGGTACTAAACAACCCTTATCGTAAGATTGCAGAACTATGCTACATGGTTACCCCTAAAGGGATTAATTAACATTCCTAGCCTCTCTATGAAGGGATCCCCCGTCCGAGAATCTCCATCTGCTCTAAGTGGGCGAGCTTTCATCCTTATGTCAGGTTGGTTGTTCAAAAGACTTTCTCTTTACCCTTTGCATCTTCATCTTTTCGAAAGCCCAGACCCATTCTTCTGGATCTTCATTAGTCTTATTTCAGGTGCAAAGCCTCTTCAATAAAGACCTCTTTCTTTTCTTTCTTCCCTTTTGTTGATTGAAAGAGGATAAGCGCTATCCATTGAGTAAAGGAGTGATTCAGGCGGTTGGTGGCTCCCTCGAGAGTTGCGGGTGAAGGGTCTCCCGCCGGTAAAGGAATTAACAATTCACTTTCAAGCTCTACGGGATAGGAAGATTAATAAGGCGATTTGTTGCCCTGAAGCTACCTCTTATGCCTTGTTGTTCCTCCTACCCATTTGCATCTTCGGTTGCTTGCTTTTGGTCAGCTGTTCCCAAGGAGTCTTTCAGAAGATGTGGCACAATTTGTTAGAAAAGTCCTTGTTTCATTCAGTTAGTGTTTATAATAGGGCATGCAAATGCAAGATTTGAATTGGTATAATAAGTGCGGAATAAGCGATCAAAGCCCGCTTTTTCCCATAAATAAAATAAGTTAACGCATTGGCAAACAGACGTCAAAAGAGTAGGGAAGGGAAGTAAAGGAAGGAGAATACGGAAGTTAGAAAGTACTCAGTCAATAGATCTTAGAAGACTGGGCACTGTGCAATCTATTAGTACAAGACTGGCTATTGAAGTCAGAGACTCTACTTATGCTTGCAGAGGGATGTAAGGACTACTTTTCTGAATATTTCATTCTTTAGCTCCTTTCTTTATCCGATCTGGCCCGAAAGGAAAAAAGTAATGAACCAAACCCCTGTTTTCAGGCTCTCATGAAGCCTTAGGGCGAAAGCAATTATTCCTCTCACATTGGGAACTTCGCCACCCCATCTCTGTTTCGGAAGATAATATAGGAGACATTTGGTAAAGGGATTCATATTATGATTTTAATTATAGTTCATGATTCGCTACAGTATTTTTTCTCACAAAAAATACATGTAAATCGAAAATTATTCTAATATCATAGTTCTAATCCGTGAACCAAACGTCTCCGTATATTCCATACCCGCTCCCATCTCTATTTAACAACTCTCGTACCCGCCTATTCGAAGTGAATATATGCAGGTAACGCAGGTAAAAAGCTCATCCTTAGATCAAAAATGAATAAATTTTATTGAAACCGTCCCCACCAGTAACCAACGCCAGAGTAGTCTACAGGTTCATATTTGCTGGAATTAACATGGACTATAGGCTGCCGTGGGCGACCATCAGACAAATCTACTAGGTTACCATAGGTAACCTACCATACTGTGTCGTATGTTCAACACAAATCACTTGTTGTTTCTTGCCCCTGTCGCTAAAGTAAGATTGTAAATTTAAAAAATAGAAAATTAGTGAAATCACTTTTTAAATGCATTTCTTTAAATTTTTACTCTTTACTCTTAATTAATATCTTTTTAACTAATATAATTCTTTGATTAAAGAGTATTAATCAAGAATAAATGGTGAAAATCTAAGACTCAATAGATTGTAAGAAGTATTTGTCTCATTTTTCTAATTATGAATTTATAATTAATAATTTACAAGATTAACTTTTAAAATCAATACATATCATCGATTGCCTTTGGCGAAGGTCGTTAGGGTATATATTAGATTAGTACATTACTAAAGTAACTAGCAAAATAAACAGAAGGATTACAAAAACATTGAATGACAAAAAAAAAAAAAAAAAAAAAAAAAAAAAAAAAAAAAAAAAAAATCAGGTAAATCATGCAATTATAAATCTACCTATTTTGCGCCTACTAGAGTAATCTACTAGGATACCACCGGTAATCTAACGGGTTATATCGCATCTTCTATACATGTAGCCAATCCTCTAGCCCCAGTCATCAGTGACCAGAGTAATATTTTCGATTACCAGTAATAATCTATACGAGATTTATTTTTAAAATCAATAAATATCATCCTCGTCTTAATGCATGTTGTTGAACTAATATACTAGATTAATACATGTTATCTATTGACATTCAACATAAAGTTACAAAAAGGAAAAGATTACAAAAACATTAGGGGCCTGTAGCATGACTCTTTAAATTCAAATTTTTGTGAGAAAAACATTGTTTAAACTGAGTTCAAATCTATCTATCAAACAAACTTTGTATGACTTGAAAAAACGGATCTTATAAATCATGTAACGTCAAATCCACGCACTTTGTGGTCGTCGAATTGCACAAACTCGTGCAATGGAGATCTCCAGGTGATATCTCCTTAGCGCGGGTGCAACAATCATAGGAAGATCTTGTGCAAAAATTTTAGATCTCCACAATATTGGGGTTGTGATTTTTTTGAATTGACATAATAAGAAGAAATTAAAACATGATGGGGAGGATAGTAGTGCTCTTAGAATTTAGTTGAAAAGGGAGGAGGACTACACTAAAAAATACACTCATTCCAAAACACCTTTTATGAAAGATCATGTGCTTTATTATGTCAAGATTTTACCTGTTTTGGTAATGAGACACGTTTCATATTTTAAGGGTGTGATTTCTAACGCTTCAAAATTTGAAGGTAAAAAACTGTATGGTTCGGAAACTAAACTTGAAAGGAAAATGTTGTATAATTCAATGGGAATATATCCCATTCTTTCATGGAGAGCGAGTCTCACTTGTGAAACTCATGTAGGACTCCATCTTTTGTGGGAAGTGGGGATTTAACGTATCGAGACAAATAATATTATTTTATGATGCATTTAGTTAATAAATTTATGTCATAATTTATAATTTATTATAATATTTTTTTTATAAAAAAACGTAAATTAAAAATAATTATGAATCATAATTTTAAATTCATAAACTAAACATCCACAATAAAATTAACTATAAAACTTTTTTATGAAATTAGATCTTGTTCATTTTATAACTCAAATAACAATTTAACTTTTATTTTTACAATAATTTTTCTTATAAAAATTTAAATTTAATTTTTTTATTATAATATTTTTTTCTAATAAAAATTTAAATATTACAGTATTTTTTTCTTATAAAAATTTAAATTTAACTTTTTGAGTTATAAAACAAGCATAACCGGGACTGAACCTGCATGTAAAAAAAAAAAAAAAAAAAACTGCATGTGAAATTTGAAAATTTGAAATTATCAGCACGTGCTAATGCGTCTCCTCGCACGTGCAGAATATCACCCTTTTTTTTTTTATAATAAGAGAAGAAAGAAATCACATCAGACCAAAGGTCCATCCAAAGCTTTTTTGAATGGGGAAAAAAGCAAAAGAAAACCAAAAGCCCAAAATGATAAAACAACAGATAATAATCGGATAACACACACACACACACACACACACACATACACGCTTATGTTGTTACATGGCTAAGCCCAACTTTCCCGAGAAACAAACAATATCAACAACAACAACATGGGGAACGTGGGAGGAGCTCCTCCTCGCGTGTGCCGTCCACCGCTACGGCGCCGATAGTTGGGACTCCGTCTCCTCCGAGCTCCGCAAGCGCACCTCCACGCTTCACCTCCTCACTCCTCACTCCTGCAAGCAAAAGTACCACGACCTCCGCCGCCGTTTCACCCAAAACGCCGTCGTTTCCTCCGCCACCGCCGACGGCGCAGCCACCGCCAACGCCGCTGTCGCCTCCATTCCTTTTCTCGACGAGCTCCGCCGCCTCCGCGTCGCCGAGCTCCGTCGCGAAGTCGAACGCTACGACCTCTCCATCGTGTAAACACCTTAAGCTTGAGATCTCACAAAACTCGAACGTTTGAAATTTTGAGGGAGAGAATTTTTGTTTTTTGTTTTCTTTTTTTTTGACCTTTTTCGAATGGCGAAACGTACAGGTCTTTGGAATCGAAGGTGGAGAAATTGAAAGAAGAACGCGAACAAAGCTTGAAAGAGACTGATGAGACAGCAGAAAAGCGGATCTAGAGAAGGAGGACAGGGAAACCAAGCCGGAAAACTGGTCGCCGGAGAATATCGCCGAGAAAGCTGTCTCCGGCGAGGGTTCCGTCCACGACGAGCGGTCCGTCGACGAGTCGAATTCGACGAATCTCAAGGACGATGCGCCGGAAACCGGAGGCGCCGCGGCCGAGAAAGAACCGGAGCGGGCGAGGGCGTGCGGAAAACCGGCAGTGGAGGATTCGTACGATGGGAGCTCGGAGACGATAGCGAAGGGATCGGCGGCGGTGTCGCCAGTGGAGGAGTCGGAGAAGGTGAACTCGGAGAAGGACGGCGGCGGAGAGTCGGCGGAGTCGAAGGGAGGGGAGGAGGGGGCGAAGGAGGTCTGCAGCAGCGAGATGCAGAGCTCGACCAGCTTGTCGAGGAAGAAAGTGGAGGAACCGGACGAACCGGACGCGGAGGATCAATCCGTCGCAACCAAGCGGGCCCACCACGTTGAATCCAAGTCGTTGGCTGACTTCCTCGAGATCCTACGGTCTCATAGGTCCGGATCATTTTTCGAGCGCCGACTCGAGATACAGGTGAAGTGAATATATTGTTCCAATTTCAATTTTTAGAGCCAAAACGATTTTTTATTCAATATATGTGCATGTGTGTGTCTATATATATATATATATATATATATATATATATTTATATATAAAAGAGTTCAATAACTTCTCTTTAAATGAAGCTGTTTATTTGACAAAAATACATACACAAGTAATGATTCAGGGAATTTATTCATTTCGCCAATAAAAAATTTTAAAAAATAATTAAATTTAATTTTTTTATTATAATAAAAAATTTTAACATAAATTATATTTTAATTTAAATTAAAAATTCAAATTAATGAATTAAATAAATTATAAATTTTAACACGCCTAAAAAATGTAGAATTATTCTTACAAGAATTTTATGGTAGGCCACGGTTTTTAATATTACCGATAGGATAAATTTTTTTAGTTACTGTGCATTATTTTTAACTTAAACACCTATAAATCATACTGTCAAAACTTGATCGAATGACTAATGAAACGCACTCTACCTAAAATTTTCTAATTATAAAGTGAAGTGAATAAATAAATAATTTGATGCCTAGAAAGTGATACAACAGACAAAAATTTTGGGTTCATTGATACCTAGCATGTGCGCCACACGTTTAAGCCAAAATTTGGTTGATCATAGTCAAATCAAAGGAGCATTTGTGATAGGGTGGTTTATAATAATTACTTAATTTAGTGATATGTTATTTGCCACGTCATTTAATTAAATTAAGTGAAATTTAGTTGGGGCTTTTTTTTTTGGTAGTTGCATGGTTGGTGGGGCAACAATTTAATATACTCATTCAATTACAAAGCTTGTAGCTAAGCAGGATTGGACATTCAAGCTTCAATCACTGATTTTGATGTCTTAACCAGTCACTTCATTATTTTAAATGCACATAGCGCAGTTAAAATTCCTATTTCATTCTCTCTAATTCCTAAAGTATCAAAGGAGTTATTATCAATTTTCAAATAATTTTAAAAAAATAAATAAATAAAGCACAAGGCCTTGTGAGTTTTTCATGATTACGACTTTGTTCTTCGAATTAATAATCTTATTAAGTTAGGCCCACTTTGAAAACCTTTTTTGAAAGGTAAAAGATTAGGAGTCCTTTAAATTTTCTTTGATTTTGCACTTTAGTCCTCAAAACTTAAAAGTTGGTCTGCTTCGTGAATATTGCAGGATACCACCAACTACATTAACATGATTCGACAACATATAGATTTCGAAATGGTCAGAATTAGACTTGAGGAAGGCTGGTACTCAAGCTGCAGGAGCAAATTCTTCCGTGATGTGTTGCTTATTCTCAACAATGCCATTGTTTTCTTTGGTAGAAAGTCCCCGGAATCCAAGGCTGCCTTGGAGCTTCGCTTGCTGGTTCTCAAGGAGACGGCTCAAAGGTCCGCCAAGGAGGATTCATTGCCAAAAGAAGAAGCTCAAGCACCGAAACCGGAACCAGAAGAAACAGACATGTTGCTGAGGAAACCGAAACTTTCGGTACCAATGAATGCCTGTCGAAAGCGCAGCTCGATCACAGCAAGAGCAGCTTCCACGTCGTCTTCCGGACCCGAAAGGAAAAAGGAGCAAACACAAACAAGTGCATTGCTTGATGTAAAACCAGCTATGAGTTGGAAACAGAGTGATAAGTCCTCGGATAAAGCCGAGGAGCTTCCTAGCACGAAGAAGAGAAGGAAAGAAAGACTTAGAGCAGGCGCAAAAAACAACAGCTCGAATAAAAGTAGTGTTAGCCGTTCTAATGCTGAGAACAACAAGAACTCAGGTGCTAATTCTAACGCCAGTCCCTCAACTAAAGGAGGGACTAGCAATGAGATTTCGATTTCAAAATCAGACAAGAAGAATAATAACAGTAATGCCAGTGGGAAAAAGCAAAGCGCGGCGAATTTCTTGAATAGGATGAAGCGGGGCTCCTCGTCGAGCAACAGATCGTTGCTAGAGACATTGAAGGATTCTGATAAGAGCAGCAGAGGAGGGGCAGAGCAGAAGAAGAGTGGCGGTAACAAGGGGAACAGCAAGCAAAAAGAGCAAACCTCCACACGCAAAGCATCCGGTGGGAAGCAGGCAAAAGAGCACGAGAGTCCCTCGAAGAGGAGCGTCGGCCGGCCTTCAAAGAGAGCGGCTGCAGCCACAGTGCCGGCTAAACGGAGTAGGCAAAGCGTTGAAACGGAAGTGACTGCTGCTCGGAATGCGAAGAAACGAAGGAAATGAGTGCAGTTTTTTTCCTCTTGACAAAGATGGTTTTGGCTTTGTCATGCAGATGAAATGGCTCTCGGAGGCTGCTCTGAAAGTCATGATCTTGTTATGGCAAATGGGCCTCTCACAATCTAATAGGGATTTTGAAGGTGAGATCTTCAGCTAGTGTATAACTTCTTTGTAGCATTGTTGATTATTAGGGGTTTGGATTAGTATATTAGATTTTTCTTCATTTTGGCTATTGAAACTTCGTTTATGCACTTTATTGGTTGGGGGGGATTGAATGATCACTAATAGCCGTGTGTTTTTTTTGTGCTGCATTTTGATGCTTCTCCCCCTCCTATTGCCAAGCAATGTATATGTATCCTTCATTTTAAAGTTTAATATTTTTCATCTGAGTTTTTATGCTCCCTTGAAATCCTTGAATTATTTGATATGAAAACATCAACACAAAAAGTTCGTGTCCCTCATTCCCGGGATTCATTGGAGTAATATTCTAAAATTTGCAAGCCTTTTCTGATTTCTGGGATAACAAAGAATCGATGAAGCTTGTAATAATGATGCCTAAAGAAGTATGTTGTGTTAGGTTTAATGATTATTCTAATTTATTTATTGGTGGGTATTATTATTTTAATTATGTGATGAGATTAGATTCTTATCACGACACATTATTAAATTTTTATATTTAATAAATAAACAGTAATTATTAATTAATTAATATATATTTTTTAAAAAAGAAACTTTTGAATTTATTACATTTTTGTTGTGACAATTGGAAAATGCCAAGAGGAAAGAATTGAGAAAACGAGTTGTTATTTTCAGGGTAAATATTACTAAATCCATGTATATATTTTTAAACTTCATTTATATTTTTGGCCATTAGACAAATAACTATCCTTTAGGGAAGATAATGATGAAAAGATTTACTTAAAGTTTAGTGAATGTATTCGTATTATGATTTGAATTATAGTTCGTGATTCTCTATAGTATTTTTTCTCATAAAAAATACACATAAATTAAAAATGATTTTGAATTCATAAATCAAACGTCTAATTAATAATTCAAATTTTCTCTTATAAGACAAGAAATATAAAATTACCGATAATTTTATTATTTTTAGTCGTCATATTTGTATTAGAACTATTAGTTATGTTTACTTTTTAAATTTTATTTAATTTTGATTAGATATATTGTCAGAAAACTCATCTTAGAGATAATCTCTTATTTTATTTGTTAAAAAAAAAAAATCTCATCTTTTTAAATTAATTACTTAACCATATACTAATTTGGCATCAAATTATCGATTTAGAATTTCGGCGTGGTTGACAAAGACATCCATAATTTTTGGCGAAGTTTCTGCTAACCACATCTTCTAGCACCTACCTAGTCTCCTAATTCATTCTTGTTATTATTATTTTTTTCCTAAAAGAAACAATAAAAGAAGAAAGAAATTTTGTTCTTATCCGCAATGCCAACTGTACACTGACTCATGCTTGCGTGTTTTGTTTCTCAACGGAAGTGTATAATCCATCCAACAAATACAATAATCGTCACTTCCCTAAGATAAAATAAATCCCAAAAATAATCATCAAACTTTACCAAACCCATTCAACTTTATCAAATCTATACAGGTTCAAAAACTAATCATTTTGTTACTTATGTGTAGAGCTGCATGTTTAAATTAGGCTAAATGGCATAAGGCTCACTACTATTAATCTTGATTTGGATATGATCTTAAATTTTTTAGGCTTAGAGTCAAATTAAGTTGATCATCTCTCCTGCTAAGCCTGAACATTATATTTTTAAGGGTAATCTTGACAAATATCCCTTAAAAATGCATGGATCAAGATTTTTAAACTTTACTTTTGATTCATAACTTTTTAGTCAAATAATTACACTAACAAAATGGTATTTATTAAGAGTAAATGGTAAAGGTCTAAACTCATACACTCTCAATGGTAAATTCTCTATTTTTCCTATTTTTTAAAGATTTTTTTTTAAAAATACCTTATAAATTCTAGAGAAGTGAGCATGGGAGCTTTAGTGTGCTGGAGAAGTGTTGGTTTTTCGAAATGTTTTCGTGTGTGCAAGTGTGGTAGTGTGGATTGTGTATAACAAAAAATTTCATAAAAATTTTAAAAACTCTATAGATTATATTAATTTATGCAATACCTAGCGAATGATTAGACATATAACTTGATATCTTTGACCATGAATAGTCCAAGCTCCAAACTTTCTAAGAAAATCCGAATATTCTTCATCTAATTCTTGAAATCTGCAAGACCAAGAGTGTGGGCTCTAATAAAGAACTATCAGATTAGATCACTCGCTAAGTTGTGTCTCTTCACTATCAACACATGTATGTAAAGAAATTGAGAATTGGAAGAACTTTTCTTCTTTTTTTCTCTCTCTAAAATTTGGCTACCTCATGAATTTTAAGAGCAAAAGATTCTCTACTCTAATTTTCTATTGTCTCCTATTTATAAAACACTAGGAGAACTCATTTGCTTTAACTTAAAGACAAAACAATAGAAAAACTGGTTACTAGTATATTTTAATAATACAGTTTCCTATTTAATTTTGGAAACAAAATTCTCTCTCTTCTCTTTACTATATGGCCGGCCACACCAAAGGAAAATCTCCCTGTGGTTGGTGCAAATCTGTAATGACTACTAATTCAAAGTGGATTCCATCTCGTATATTAGCATTCCCGACTATCCATTTCATCATATTTTTAAGATACAAGGAATGAGATTTAGGATCTCAAAATCCATACCGAGTAAATAAAAAAACACAAATCCATAAATAAGAGTCTACTAATAACTCATGATTAAGATCATTCCATATATGATCATTCGTAGACTCAAATTTTATTTTCTATAGTTAACGAAAATTATTAGAAAATTAAATTATGTCTGTGTCACAGTTCTACATAATCTTATTATGCATAATACACGTATTCCATATCTCTCTATATTAATGATGCGGATAACATCATTCCATTTTTAATGGGAATGACTTATATTAGTAATGTTTTAATAAAAGATTCCGTAACTTTTATTAAATTCATTATGAGCATTATTTCTATTATTATCCTTAAATATTATCCTCTTATATATAACACTTATATACAATATTTAAGGTCACATAAATAATCACAGAATTTTCAATGATATTAATAAAGTATTCAATAATACATGCACATAAATAATGAATAAACTATATTATTAATTAAATAATAAATATCTTTATTACTCTTATGTTTTAAGGACATTATTCCTAAAAAGAAGATGTTGTGTTGTGTCCCGAAAGACGTCTAAATGCCTTGTATTTATAGTGGGAGAGGCTCCACGAGTTGTTTTCTCATTTCTTGAGTGATTTTTTCTTTAATTCATGATATTCCTTTCATTCTTAGACACTATATGACTTTCCTTAACTGATTTTGCTCATAATCAACTGGTCAATCATGGTTTCTTGACCATTTTGAGTTGATCAGGCCTCATTACTGTGTGATTGCTGAAGATATAGTTTCCTTATATGGAAGACAATCAATTTCATCCAATGTGAGGGTATCGTGTGGCCTAAGTCAACTGTTAACCTTTTTCTTCATTAATTTTTCAGGAGTAGGGAATGAGAATTGGGGTTCGGAATCAACTCTATGTTTACTTACCCATTTATATCTTAGAATGGGAGTGAAAATGTGTGGGTCACACACTAATTTGGGGTTGAGGAATGGGATTGACAATCCCCCCACCCCCCACCGGATTGCCACTCCCATTCCTGATATTAAATACAAAATTACGATTTTACCCTTAATTTTTCTCTTTTATTTAACTCTCTAGGGTTTATTTCTCTCTTTCTCTCTCAACCATTTACGACCTCCTCTTCTCCTCTTCTGTCGGTTCTTCAATTTGCAAGTAAGATATAAATCATCTTTTATTTTTGTTTTCAATTTGCGGCTTTTTTTTGGGTTGAACACGTTGATTACTATTTTGTTAGTTTTGTTGCTTCTGTGCGTGTGATAATGGCTATCAAACAATTGCAAATGTTCCTCCTTTTTGTTTTTCTTTTCAAGAATAATGAAGACAAAACAAGAGGCATTTGCTGTCAACATTTTGGACGTATATAAATCATCTTTTTTCCTTATTTTAATTTAATTTTTTATGCCTAGGTTTTGGGTGGATTGCATTCCTAGCTTTTGGATGTACATAAATAATAATTCTAGTACTCCAATTTTTTTTTTCTTATAATTTGATTCTTGTGTTATGCTTATTGTTATTCATTTTTATAATATACAATATAATACTAAATCCAATTTTATATGTTGATAATGTAGAGTACTCATGTGTAGACTTTTAGTACGAAAGAAGAGAGTGGTTGTAGTGATAAAAGAGATAGTTATGATGTTACAAATGATTATGGCTGTGTGTGTTGCTATGTGTACCTATATTTCTATTTATTATGAACGAACGATATGAAGCCCAAAGATGGTTATGAGGGTTTATCAACAATTAGGTGACTTGTATGATTTGGTTTACAAGAGTGATATCAAGTGTGTGGCACAATTAAGAATGGATGCAAGCTTCTATGCGAGAAAGGAGGTTTGACAAGCACAAGAAATGTAGCTGCTGAGGAGATGCTTGCAATGTTTTTGCACATCCTAGCACATCATGTTAAGAACAGGGTGATTAGTTTCAATTTTAAGAGATACGGAAGAACGATTAGTAAATGTTTCCACAAGTGTTTAAAAGCAATTATTCAGTGTCAAAAAGAATTTTGGAAAAGCCTAGAACCAGTTCTGGAGAACTCAACTGACCCTAAATGGAAGTGGTTTAAGGTATGTGTTCTCTTTTTTTTATTATTTTGAAAAAATTTGTTTTAAATTATATTTGTGTTCTTAAAACTTTATGCTTCTTTTTCATAATAATATAGAATTGTTTGGGAGCATTGGATGGAACGTACGTAAGAGTTCGTGTGCCAGAGGCAGACAAATCAAGATATAGAATAAGGAAAAATGAGATTGCTACTAATGTCTTAGGAGTTTGTTCACAAGACATGCAATTTATATATGTCCTACCAGGATGGGAAGGTTCAACGCACAATATGCGTGTATTAAGGGACACAGTGACTAGAAGAAATGGTTTAAAGGTTCCTCACGGTAATTTTATTATACAACAACACTAATTTTTTTTAATGACATTATATTGTTTGTATATTATCTATTTGCTCATTGTTTAATATTGTTACTTTTTATATTGGTTGATAGGTTATTACTACTTGGTAGATGGTGGCTATAGTAATAGGACCGGCTTTCTTGCACCATTTAGAGGACAACGTTACCATTTAAGTGAGTTTAACAATAGAAACCAACCAACTTCGGTGGAAGAGTTTTTCAACATGAAGCACTCGAGTGCTAGGAATGTTATTGAGCGGTGCTTTTGGATTATTGAAAATGCGATGGTCTATACTAAGAAGTCATTGCTTTTATGACATAAAAATACAACGACAAATAATTTCTGTATGTTGTATGTTACATAACTTTATTCGAAGAGAAATGGCTTATGACCCTATGGACATTGTGTACGATAATGATCCAACACAACAATTGAACAATGAGACGGAGTTTATCGATTCCATTGAAACATCTACCGAGTGGACTACATGGAGACAAAATTTGGCACAAGAGATGTGGACTGAATGGCGAGCAAGTAGAGAATAGGATTAAATATTGACTTGTCTGAGAATATATATATATATATATTTATCATTTTTACGCATTAAGCACGTTATATTGGCATGCTATTAATGTTACATACTATTGTTATGGAATTCTTCAATTTCAAGATTTATGCAACTTTGTTATATGGTTTACTTATATTTTATACATGACTTGTTCATTTTTTTGTTTAGAATGAGTTCCATTCCAGCTTCTTCAACTCAAAGAGGATGAGGTCAAAACAAGCATTATTGGACAACACAACAGGATGACGCACTAATAGAGACATTGTCTGAATTGAGTCAAAACGCGATGTGGCGGGCTGATTGTGGTTTTAAAAATGGGTATTTGCTTCAATTGGAGATAATGATGGAGGCCAAATTACCAGGTTGTGCCATCAAAGCATCTCCTCATATTGAATCTCGTGTGAAATGGTTTAAGCAAAAATATTGTGCAATGACAGATATGTGGTCTCTTAGTGGGTTTGGATTGGACAATGATAAGATGATACTACAATGTGAAAAAAATGTGTATGATGAGTATGTTAAGGTACGTGTAATAAACTTTTTTACAATGGTTGTTACTTGGTTATTATTTAGTGAATTAACAAATGTTATTTAACTTGTTTAACAGAGACGAAAAGATGCTGCTGGTTTATATGGAAAACCTTTTCGTCATTATTACACTTTGAGTGAAATTTATGGACGTGATCGAGCTACAGGCATTGGTGCTGGAAATGCAGATGATGATGAGGAAGAGGTACGCCAACAAGATACCATGAATGTAAATTTAGGTGTTGACTCAAATATGAATGCATTTGAAGAGAATTTCATGGAAAATGATATGTACTACAATCAGCAACCAAGTGTTCAACAAGGCCAACCATCTGAAAGCTCTCCAAGCATTTCCACTCACAAGACAAAGACCAAAGGTAAAAATAAAGACAAGATATTTGAGAATATGTTCTCCAACATTGGGTCGATGGCCAAATCTGTGGCAGCAATGGTACCCAAATTAGATGGTCTCATTGATGTGCTTTCCACTGCTGACAAGGATTTAGCTGGATTACAAGCCAACTTGTATCAAGAAATGTTGAAAATTGATGGCTTAGATGATGATCAAGTATATGATGCCACCAATATTTTAGCAACAAAGCATGATTTGCTACGTGTATTCTACAACATTTCGGATCAACTCAAGAAGGGATACATCCTCAAAATTTTTAGTCGTGGGGTTTAAGTATTAGATTAACGAATTATTAGTTTACTTAGATTATTCCGGATATATTTTTCGATTTATGACTTAGAATTTATGTTTGAAAGTTTATGACTTAAAACTTAGCTATTTTGTTCTTATTTTATTTCATCATCATATTATTTTCTTGAAATTGAATTAAAATTTATTGAGAAAAATAACATAGATGAATAATTAGGTGTGATTAAAAAAATCTAATTAGTAGTTAGTTATTTTAATATATAGTTAGCATAATATACAATTTTTTTTTAAGTTGAACACACAAAAATCTACTAAAAGGGTAGATAAGTAAATTTATAACAGTTTATTCCGATTCTGAGTGTAAGTAAACACATGAATAGGATTGAGATTGATTCCGATTCCAATTCCTGGAACCTAAGTAAACAGTTTATTTTGACTCTGATTTCTGACTCCGATTCCCACCCACTCCGAATCTTGTCCACTTCGATTGATGTCCACTCCGATTACGAATAAGTAAACATAGCCTATATGACTTTCCTTAACTGATTTGCTCATACTGGTCAATCATGGTTTCTTGACCATTTTGAGTTGATCAGGCCTCATTACTGCGTGATTGCTGAAGATATAGTTTCCTTATATGGAAGACAATCAATTTCATCCAATGTGAGGATATCTTGTGGCCTAAGTCAACCGTTAACCTTTTTCCTTATTAATTTTTTAGCTTGAGTGGCTGATTACCTTCTTTTTCTAGTTGATTATGTTGCTAAATTCTGTCTCTCGTGACTTGATACCTAAGGATGTCCGTCGACTTGCTAGTTCAATTGGTGAAGCTGGCCAGTCGACTAGTTAATTTTGCTTGCTCAGAAAATCATGGTGACTCGTTTAGTGACCTTCTAAAGTCCAAATTGCCACGTATATGGTGAGAAATGAAGTACGAAATCTGACCTCAACAAGTCTATTTTTACAAGAACTACCAGAGAGTCTCTATATATTATCCCTCAACACAGAACAAAAAGGCCAAGAGATATGACTAATAAAAAAACCTATTAAAGTTGAGATACGCATGTGATGAAGTGAACAATCACAATAAACTATAATATCATAAAATTATAGTATATTGGCCATGTTTGGAATTTGTTTTGTTTTTATTTTTCACTTTTTGAAAAAAAAAAAAACGAGAGAGAAACGGTGTTTGACACAATTAAAGACAAAAAATGAAAATGAAAATGATATTTTGGTATAGTGTAAAATGTGAGAGAAATAAAAAATGACTTTTAGTCCTTTTTTATTTTTTATTTCCATTTTCTCCTCTCTTAACTATATAGAGAGATACATTAATAAATTTTTTTATATTGAAAATAATATCTTGATAAAACTACCAAATACATTTTCAAAAATGATTTATGTCTGAAATTAAAAATATTTTTATTTTTATTTTCACACAAAAGATAAAATCATTTAAAAATGAGTTATAAATACATCCATTATTTTTATGTTTTTTAACAAAACAAATAATTATAATTTAGGGCCAAGTTTTCAGTCTGATACTGAACAAGAGGGCACTAAAATTGGCCTACAATAATATTTATTGTTTGTGTAATATAATTTACGTGTTTGAAAATTGTTCAATTTCATAGGTTTTTTATTTCATAGTTGTGGAAAGCCGTAGAAGGTGTCAGGTGGGAAATCATCTAATTCGGTCCAAGGACAGAAAAGTAATACAGCTTCTATAAATAGTTTTGTAAAAGTACATATATTATAGCAAATGTCTTTAAGCAACGACAACATATAATTTCAGTTCAAACATGCATTATTAATTCAACTAAGTGACCAAATAACATAGTAGTATGTATAATCATTGAATTGTGGTAGTTCATGTTTTTTAATTTCTTTTTGTTGTAGTAGTATGTTCTAATTTACCAAGAACAAAATAATATATATCAACAATGAGATACTACCACATAGAGTTTTGTATAATTTAAAATGAGACCAACCTTAGAATAAAAATTTAAAGTCTCATATAAAAATTAATCTGTTTTAATGAATATTTGATATTCTCTTTTTTTTAATAATATTAAAGTGATACTTTTGAGTTTTAAGAAACATATTTTAGATATCTTAAGGTCACTTTTTAAGGCATAAAATGTTCTTTATGCCTTTTATTTAATTCATTAGAAAATCTAAATTTTTAAATTTTCACAAAAAAATTAAAAACATTTTTGGGATATTTTAGAGAAAATTCAAAATGTAACCCTCAGTTTTAGGTAAATATAACATTTATCCTGTATTTTTAATGTCCAAAAAGTATCCCATATGTTTTCAAATTATCTCAAAATTATACCTTGAGTTTTTCAAAAGAAGTAAAATATAACCCTTTAAGTAGTTAAATTATTAAAAATGACATAAATATCCTTTATGATTAATATCTAAACATCATCTTAAAAATTAATAACTAAGGTCCCCGTTCGATTTGCAGATTCAAGTTTTCAATTCGACTTAAGATGTAATATTTTCTGAGAGCTTTTAATTATAGTATAAAAAGTTAGATATGACATTTTATGAGAGTTTTTAACTGTAGAAACCTTAGAATTGAAAACTCAAATAAGTGAAATGAATGAGACATAAGAAACTAAATCTAAAGAAAAAAAAGGTAAAATTTTCAATAAAATAAATTCTATATTTTTGAAAAAAAAAATCTAACACTTAACCGATCAAACTGGTCTAGCTTCACATAGGATCTCGCACCCTCACTTTTGATACACAACTGGTGGACTAGGACTTGTCAAATTACCCTCGTCCCTACATTTATGTTTAATACTGTTATGCGGTTATCCAAACACGTTGGATCTATAATTTTCTTGATTTTATTTAGTTTTAAAATTTATGTTCTAAAAGTTTTACATAATTAATGTCTAAAATAATATATAGGGATATTTACATTTTTATATCTCTTATTTTGGGTTTATTCCAAAAAATTATACATTTAGTTTTTAATTTCATTAAATATATACATTTAAATTAGATTTAATACCTAGATTTATACATTTTCACAGTCAACTCTCAATTTTAAGTATAAAATACCTAAAGTACCTTAAAATAAAAATGGAAAAAGAAAAAAAAAAAAAAAAAAAACTTTAAACTTACGGTCTTAACAATAAAAATATTCAAAATACCATTAAAATGAGGTTTTTTTGTGCGTTTTTAATTTTTATTTTTGTAATATTAGAAAGTTTTAGTTTTATTTTCTCTTTTTTTAAGGATAGTTTGGTCATTTTAAAGGTCAAAATAAATTATTGACTGCAATAAGAGATAGATTTGTATATTAAATGTAATTTGAAGGTATACATTTAATGAGATAAAAAATTGAAGGTATAGATTTTAAATAAACTCAAAACACTTGGTATAAAAATATAAATATCCCTAATATCTAAATAGTACTTATTGAGGTTATTTTTGTTTTTGTAAACATTTTTATTATGTAAATGATTATTTTTTTTACTCTTTAGAAAAACGTAGTGGATAATTTTAGGATAATCAGAAAAACCTAAAGAGATAACCTTTTGGATTATTAAAAATTCAGGGTAAATGTTGGATTTAGCTAAAACTCAGGGGCACTTTTTAGATTTTTTCGATATTTTATTGGTTTTAAAAATATTTTTAATACATTTGGAAAAGTAAATACTTGGGTAATTAAATAAAAGGATAGAAACGGCATTTTACGGCAAAAAAAATTGACCACAAGGCATCAAAAATATGTTTTCTAAAATGTTATAATATCATTTTAATATTGGATTAATTACAAAAATTTCTACCAAACTATACTCTTTGTAACAATTTATTCCTTAATTTTTAAAACGTAATATATATTTCCTATAAACAATAAAATATTAACAAAAAACCCATCATTTAGGTTTTTTAAAGGAAATTGATATTTAATTTATTATTTTGGGGTATTTTAGTGGTTTTATTGTTTAAAATTTAGTTTAAATTTAAAACTAATTTAAATTTAAAATTTTAATAATGATACATTCAGTATTAAAATGTAAGTTAAAAATTAAAAAAAAATTTGGTAGAATAAAATAATTTATGATTTTTTTTAATATTTAAATTAGTTTAAATTCAAATTAAATTTTAAAACATAAAATTACCAATTTATACTCAAAATAACAATTTAAATGTTAATTTTAATTAAAAAGACGTAACAGTGAGGCCTTTTTTATTAGTATTTTATTATTTGAAAAAAACAAATGTTATATTTTTAAAGATTAATAAATAAAGTATTATATTAAGTATAATTGAGAGAGAATTTTTATAATTAATTCTTTAATATTATTAAAAACAGGATGCACCAAAACACGTTTAATATAACAGATACTATTAAAATGATTTTATCCCTACAAAGAATTCGACAAACCATAATTAATTAGACAACGACAAAAACTCAAAATTTCAAGTCCAACTCCTTTGTTACTCATCAAAAAAAAAAAAAAAAAAAAAAAAAAAAGTCCAACTCATGTTCTAAAAACCAAGAGCGATTCAAAAACCAATTAGAAATGCCAACGACAAAAGAACAACCAGCATCATTATCATTATTACAAAAGCATGTTAGAGGAATTAACTTCGGGGATATTTATTTTTTATATCTGTTTTTAATTTTAAATTGATTAAAAATATATATAAAATAAAAATAATTTTAAATTATAATTTTAAATGCATAAATTAAACACTTTCGTATTTTCACGGTAAATAATTAAACTCCAATTAAAATTTCCAGCCAAAAAAATAAATAATAACTTCAATTAAAATAATATTTACCATTCATTATTAACTAATTATGTGACGAGACGTAAGGCTATAAAAGACTGCTTGCAATAAACATGGCGCTGTGAAGCAGCACAGAGAGAAAGACAAGATATACTTCTGTCGTTTATTTTATATAATTTAAATTTATATATTTAAATATAAAATATAATTTTATATGAAGGCATTTTTGTCTATTAAAAAATTATTTTAATTTATTTTTAAAATTTTTTTTATAATAAAATTTTAAATAAAAAATTTTTTAATTTAAAAATGACAATATATTTAAACTCAAAATAGTATATTTTATAGTAATATGAATATATGTAAAAAATTCTATATTGAGATTTTTTATTTTGTTATTATATATTTGGAATTTTTATATATATTCTTAAGGAACGAAAATTTCAAAATTCCTTTTTTTTTTTTACCAGGACCTATCTAAAAGTAAAGCCTACGACTCTATAAAGGAGAAAGTATCGTAGCTTACCCTCATGCAATATTGACCCTTCATTTTACACGGTTTAAATTAGTGCCTCAGTGGTCAGGCAAAAATATCCTTCCTAATTTAGCACATGTTTCTGATAGAATACAATTTTTTTTTTTGGGTAGAAAATAATTTAGGGGCTGTTTAGTTCGCTGATTCGAGTTTTTAATTTGAGTTAAAATTTAATTTTATATAAGAGCTTTTTACTGTAATAAAAAAATTAGATATGATTATTTATAAGAAAGAAGATTTTTTTGAGAAATAAAATTTCAAATTTAAACTCAGTTCAAGCGAAAAATCGGCGGCCTTTAGTACGTTTCTGCAAGTGTAATTTGGACAACAGTATCCCTTATCATTCCAGCTTTCATTATTCATTATTATCAAAATTTTATGAACCAGATGGTGGGACCTAATGAAGATCAAAAAAAACTCTTTAGAGGGAGAATATCATGTATATCTCATGAGAACGGTGACCCTTCATTTTATCGATTTAAAAGTTTGTTGTTTTGTAATAAAATTAAAAAAAAATTTAAATTTGATTTATAATTTTATTTAAATTTTTTTTTTTTTTTTGGGTAGAAAAAATTTAACGTTTTAAATTTAATTTTTAAATTTAAATTTATTTCCGGCTTTCATCATTTAACCACAATTTATAAATCAGAAATTGGGTTAATAAATCAAAATGGTATTTTTTATTAGATAAAATGTTGCAGGTCCGTTTTTTTCGTTTTAATTTTGATTAATTTAGAATTTTTTTATAATATTTTTTTAATAAAAAAAACGAATAAAATAAAAATAATTTTAAATTTTATCAATTAAATTTTTATTAAATGTCTTCTTTATTTTATAAATTTAAAGTTTTAATTTAAATTAAAATGTCAAATCAAAAAAAAATTTTTCAAATTATAATAAAAAAATATTTTCCAAAAATTTTTTCAAGTTAAAATTTTAACTCAAATTATAACTCAAATTCAACTTAAAATTATCACTCAAATATATAACTGAAAAATATTTAAACAAACAATTTAAATTTTTAATTTTAATTTTATTAAATTTAAAAATTTTTTATAAAAAATTATATTTAATTTTTTATTATAATTAAAAATTATGATATATTATTATATCTCAATTTAAAATTAAAAATTTAAATCAATAATAAAAGATTGTAAATTTTTACACTACCTACAAAAACTTTGGATTTATTTTATTAGGATTTGCTAATTTAACCTATTTACGTTAAAAAATTTTTTATTTAAATTAAGATGTATTTTTTAAATTTTTTTATTATAATAAAAAAATTAAATTTAATTATTTTTTTTTAAAAAAATTACTCTAATAAAATTCGACTATTAACGGAGGGTTTTAATAGTAATCAAATCCTGCGACGGATTGCGCTAGAATACAAGTCTTTATTATAAGCGTCAATTAAAGTGACGCCTTTAAAAAGGTCTCGGAGTCTGAACTGCCATTTTTGTTGGTGGTTCTTTTGGTCACCGGAGAGTTCTGCTTGCGGAAAGGAAAAAAAAAAAAGAGAGAAAGAAGAAGTTTTTTTTTGCCGATTCCCAGACTCATTTTCCTTCAGTTTCTGCCGGTTTCAGTATGAATAGGTTATTAGCTCGTAGAAGTATTGGCGCCAGAGCTCCTCATGCGGCCTTGAGTTTGTTCAGTTCATTCAATCTCTCAAGGTATGTAATAAACTTTTATTTTATTTTATTATTTTGTTTTATTTTTACCTTCTTTTCTTCTTAAGATTGATTTTTGATTTTGTGGTTTTTGCTGAAATCTATTCTGGGTGCTGTTCAAAATTTTTTTTTCTTTGGCATTTCTGGTTATTGGGTTTGTTTCCTTTCTATGTTTTTGAGTTGTTCCGTTACGGTGATATCACTTGCAATGTGATGTTTGTTTGATGGTTTAGATTTTAATATGAGAAAAGGAGAAGAAAATTATAAATAGTCTTTTGAAGAGTAGGATGGTTTTGACAATATCTATGTTTAGATACTAATGCTTTTTTTTTTAAGTGGCTGAATTTGATTATTTTTGTTCGTGGTTATGAAAATAGTATAATAGATTGGTAGTTCACATTGTTTTTGTGGATGCTTTTCTACATGGGTATGCGTTTCACTTCTGTTTTGGTCTTCTAAAAAATATAATGGTTTTGTTGTTATAGACTTAATAGTCCTATATGGTATTTAAATATTATTTTCCTTTGTAGTTGGAGCCTATCCATGGAATCATATTGTCATGTACAAATAGTAGGAATGGTTTCTTTGTTTTCGTTTTTGACCTGTATTTATTTACAATATGCAATATGTTTTTTTTTTTTAATTTTTAATATATATATATATATATATATTTTTTTTTTTTCTTTTTTATGGCAGATCAGTTCATTCTTTACCCTTTGCAACTGTAGAAGTTGAGGAGATATCAGGTTCAAAACCAGCTGAAGTGCACAACTTGGGTAGGTTTTAGCAACATATATAACATTCATCATTGGACATGATTCCAATACAGAGGAATGCTAGATGCACTAGCGGGTAGCGCAGGTGCAAGATTTGGACATTGAGTTATGTGAGCCCGGCTCGCAGACCCAAGACCCACATGGGTCCCATAATAATGGGCAGCCTAGATCCTGCACTCATGCCACTCGCTACTGTTGTTAGCATCCCTCTTCCGATACATTATGCTTTCTCCCAACGGAAACTGGTCCTGCAGAGCTCAATACCCATATAAGGATTTGTTCAATTATAATACTTTAGAATAGTTCTTACTTTTCTCTATTTAGTTGCTGCTTTCTTTGAATTTCTTTGTATCCTATGTGAAATGCAAGTAAAAGATCTCAATTTTTAGTTCAGGGTAAATGGACAACATCTCCATGTTGGAACACACTGTTAGATCCTTTGAATGGGGAACCGTTTATTAAAGTTGCTGAAATCGATGAAAAAGGAACTCAGGTATATCATTTAATGTTGTGTTTGGTGGCATTTAGTGCTTCAAATTTTAACTGAACTTTCCCTTTGTTTAGCATGTGGATATATTTTGCCAACCAAGCATACGGTTTGTTCATTCCTTTAGGCAGCTTTTGGTGCTTTTACATCATATCCTCTTACGTAGAGCTTGAATGATTCGACAGTGTATCTGCATCTAACTAAATATTACTGTCTGTTTAACTGCTTTTCAGCCGTTTGTGGAGAGCTTGTCCAAGTGTCCCAAACATGGACTTCATAATCCCTTCAAAGATCCAGAAAGGTTTGTATTTGTTATTCTTCTACTACTTGTTTGTACTCCGCCAATGTTATCTTCAATTCACCCATATATACCTTGTTGGAGGGCAATGTGATGAGATACTCGTAGAATTTTTCTTTGATCAAAATGAACTGCAATATTGTTTAACAGGTACCTTTTGTTTGGCGATATATCTGCTAAGGCAGCTCACTTGCTTTCCCAGCCAAAGGTAACATGTCCAAAACTAAAGGACTATATTCTCTTAACTCCCCTAAGACCGATGCTCATAGGAATAATTTTTTGTTTTCGGTCCCAGGTTTCTGATTTCTTCACGAGGTTAATACAAAGGGTTTCTCCAAAGAGTTACCAGCAAGCTTATGCGGAAGTTTACGTTACTCGGAAGTTTCTAGAAAATTTCTCTGGTGATCAGGTATAGACATGTTACTCGACTGATCCTTTTCTTAATTACTATAGAAGCTGGGGGGAAGCAACATTGTGAAATGGGATTGGTATCTGTTGGATACCTCAAATTCATAGTTCATTTCTTACTCATTTGTATGAGCTCTAGCAGAATCTACCACTTAAATTTCGTCACAAGGTTGTTGTTTTTTTTTTTTTTTTTTTTTTTTTTTTTTTTCAGTTTGTAGGTGTCCTAGATCTAACTATAGATTAAAAGATTGCCTTAAATCCATTTGATGTAATTACTTTTGTTTACAATATCTCTGGCTGGTTTACCTTCTCTTCAATTTTTATGAACCTTCTATCTTCTGCGGATCTTGCAGGTCCGTTTTCTTGCAAGGTCTTTTGGGGTACCTGGGAATCATCTTGGACAGCAAAGTCATGGATTTCGTTGGCCTTATGGTCCTGTAAGACATTCGACTCCAAACATACTTTACTGTATAGCAGAAATTAAACTCCAAACATACTTTACTGTATAGCAGAAATGAAATCCTTGCCTTTATTAGTGATCTTCACTATATAAATCAAGCCTGAAGCA
The DNA here is from genome assembly GCA_012066045.3 of Morus alba. Lineage (NCBI taxonomy): Eukaryota > Viridiplantae > Streptophyta > Magnoliopsida > Rosales > Moraceae > Morus > Morus alba. Next base: position 6,976,046 of record CP050231.2, on the reverse strand, counting down.
ACAATGTATTTATCAGATGTATGCCTCTAACTATTCTGTAACTACTTTTTCAGGAGGCATAGATATTTATACGTTTCCCGTTTAAACTGTTTTCACAAAGTTTCTTTCATTACATAACTTATGTACTTCATTATACAATTTAATATTGAAAGGATTTTATGTCCAGGTTGCCATCATTACTCCGTTTAATTTTCCACTAGAAATTCCTGTACTTCAGTTGATGGGTGCACTTTATATGGGAAACAAACCCCTTCTCAAAGTTGATAGCAAGGTATGCCATTCTGTATTCCTATGGATTGCATTGGATGGTCTATGTTATGGTCCTTTGGTATCACCTCAAAAGTGATTTGAGGAATACCACTTTTAGAGAGCTGGTATTTGGACATACTAATTTCTTTGGAAAGATTTTAGCCTAATTTACACACAAAAGTGGTTCAGATAAATAACTGGACTTCATAAGTGTTACCTGGCCTAATTTACACCCTTTTGAGCTCATCAGAGATGTTTAGTGGTGAGGGTTTAAAGCACCAATATGTTGGTATAAATTAGGCAAACGCTTCTAAATATTAGGAGTAACTGAAATAGTTGGACATGTTTCCCCTTTTTGGTTTTCCTTCGGATTCTCTCCTGTGATCCTTTTGCTAAACTTTTGGTTTGATTGTTTTCTAATAGTTTCTTCTTGTTCCGTGTATTACTGACATAATGGAAAATAGGTGAGCATTGTTATGGACCAAATGATGAGGCTGCTTCATTATGCTGGATTACCAGTGGAAGATGTTGACTTCATCAATTCTGATGGGAAGACAATGAACAAGCTGCTATTAGAGGTTTGGTTCATATATATATATATATATATATATATATATATATATATAGATATAGATATATATATATACACACACACACACACACACACACAAATATATGTTGAATAAGCTATCGAATGCGTGAAATGACCATGATAGATATGCTTACTTTCGGTATGACTAACATGGAGCTGTAGTTTTTCCTTTTTCTCCCTGGAGGATGTTATAGCATCCTCCTTCTATGAAAACCTGTGCTTGTTGAAAGGTGGATCCCAAAAGCAATATTAAACACTCTCCAATTTCTTTATGAATAGAATTGCGTCAAAGCTCTTCGCCACAATTTTTTGCACTTTCAGATTCAGATGCATACTTGCACATTTAGGTCTTTAACAAGGGTTCATAAAAGATTGCATTTTGCTTGTGCTACGAACAGGCAAATCTGCGGATGACTCTCTTTACTGGAAGCTCAAGAGTGGCAGATAAATTGGCTGTCGATCAAAAGGGTCGCATTAGGTTGGAAGATGCGGGATTTGACTGGAAAATCTTGGGGCCTGATGTTCAAGAGGTTTCTTACAACCAATTTACTACTACGAAAGATGTTGGTGGTGCATTATATAGGGAGATAATATTTGTCCTTTTATTAATCCCTATTAGTTTCTCTTTGGCAGGAGGATTACGTCGCATGGGTTTGTGATCAAGATGCATATGCATGCAGTGGTCAGAAGTGCTCTGCACAATCAATTCTGTTTATGCATGAGGTTAGTTTGAGGATTTTGTATATGGTTTTTGGTGGTGTTTTGCATCTTAGTGTCCAAGACTAGAAGATAATCTTCAATATTTCTAACTTTTTATCACATTTCCATGCATGTATAGTTTGAATTCAGGCATTTCAAGTTTACTAAGCAGTCTCCTGTTTACTTCTTTCATTGCTTTTATTTGCAGAACTGGAACCAAAGTAAGCTGATATCGAAAATGCGAGAACTTGCTGCGAGAAGGAAGTTGGAAGATTTAACCATTGGCCCTGTCCTTACAGTATGCATGCTTTACTTAATACTGTTATTTTAACGCGTCTTTTTCAATACCACTCTAGACAGACGCTTCTAGCTACCTGGCTTCTAGTAGATTGGATTAATCTCTTCTCCGGTTGTCTGGAATGGTTCAAGTGCATCGAGATGTTAGCCATGTTTATCAGGCTTCAATTGAATGGGTTCATCTGCTCAAAAGCATATCATGAACTACAATTAGAGAAAGTTCAATTGATCGTCTATTATTCGTCCTTATCTTAGCTTGTCAATCATGGTTGGTTATTGAACTGCATATCCCATTTGTATCAAGTGCTATGTGGTCAATCCACAAACTGTTGAAGTATTTATCCGGTTAAGAATTTTATCAACATGGAAATTTATGTCATTGAAAGTAGGATTCTATGGTATTTTTGGGTTACTTGGGCAAATTTTTATCACGATTTTCTTATCCTTTTCCTATTTTTATTTTAAATATTATTTCTTACTCTTCTAAGCCAATGATCATACATAAGTTTTCATGCTAGTAATATTAATGTGGGAGTAAACCAAAAACATCACATTGACTTTGCTTATTATTTGCGGTTTCAGTTTACAACCGGTGCAATGCTTGAGCACATTAATAAATTGCTCCTGATACCCGGCTCCAAGCTACTCTTTGGTGGCGAACCTTTGGACAATCATTCCATTCCACCTATATATGGTGCTCTTAAACCGACAGCTGTGTATGTTCCTCTGGAAGAACTCGTGAAGGGTGAAAATTATGAACTTGTAACTACAGAAATCTTTGGACCATTCCAGGTAAAAGAACAGAAAACATGTTTTAAATTTTCAAGCTTCAGATTTACCTGCTTTGTGAACGTTCTTAAAACAATCCGACAAACATGTGTATGTGATTGACATTGGTGTATTTGCTTTTTAGATTATTACTGATTATAAGAAAGATCAACTTCCACTGGTGTTGGATGCTCTTGAGAAGATGCATGCGCATTTGACGGCTGCAGTTGTTTCAAATGATATTCACTTTCTGCAGGCAAGAATCTCGTAAATTGAACTGATACTTATGTCTTCTATAATAATAGTTGCTACGTAACAGTTGAGAGTAGCCCCTTTTTTTCATGGACATTGAAACTGAAAAAGCTGTCACCCAGAGTTTTTGGGTGGCTTCATGAACTTCATAACAGTGCTTCTGTTTTCATAATAAGAGAGAAGAATTCACTTCTCTTGAGGATGGATTTTTACTGTCAAATGCCAATTTGCAGGAAGTAATTGGTAAATCAGTGAATGGGACTACATATGCTGGACTAAGAGCTAGAACAACTGGAGCTCCTCAGAATCATTGGTTAGTATAATACGTTTCTTTCGTTTTTCCCCCTTAAAATCCATCAGGAGCTTGTTTAATTGCTTAACTACGTTGAAATAACATGATGTTTTTATGACAGGTTTGGACCAGCTGGTGACCCGAGGGGCGCTGGGATTGGGACCCCAGAAGCAATAAAACTTGTGTGGTCATGTCACCGAGAAATCATCTATGATTTTGGTCCCCTGCCTAAGCAATGGGAAATTCCACCTTCCACTTGAGGACTGAGAATAAAGTCTTGTTGACATGACTAGAAACTCGGATAGCTTAAAAACCTCTGACGAGAACGAGCATGTTAGCGCTTCTATACATATGAGAAACACACCCTGTAGCCGTTTTCTTGATTTCTAGAATAAAATCAGAGGAATTTTGGTTCTTGAGTTCCAATTATCTCTCTTCTCTTGATCGTTTCACGATGATTGTTTCAGCTATTAAGTGAAACCAATAACTGGGATAACCATTGTAAATGTCCGAGCTAAACAAGATAGCCATTAGCCATTTTTAAGCTTTTGGAAAAGACTCTTTTCTAAACACGTTTAAGCCAACTACTTTTGTTGCTAAATTATGATTAATCTAAACGACGATGGATGATGGGATTTGAAGGTGAGAAGATATGAGAAGCCATATTATATGAAAGCTAATCGAAAGTGTTATTTTTATTTTTTTGCTGAATAATCGAAAGTGTTATTTGAAAAAAAGGAAGAACGTAAAGGGGATGGACGTTTCCAAATAAAGTGGAAAAAAGGTTTATAGGCTTGTTTTTCCAAAAGGGGTGCTGTTCTGTTCCTAGTCCTTTTCGTCCAAGGCAAAAATCCCGGGTTCCATTATTCAAGGATGGATTCAGTTTCACTCACCCCACTATAAGCCCACTGCTGTATACTCATGAGAAAAAGAGAAATATTTTAAAGTTTAGATTTTTACCTCGTCAAATAATTATATTAGTCAATACCACAAAACAATTTAACTCCTCAAAAAGCTCTTATAAGAAGATTTTGAAACTAGTATCAGAGCTTTGATACGATTTTTTTTTTCTTGCTTCACTTTGATATTTTTATTGCTCAAATATCAAATTTTGCCCAATTAAACATCTGAAATATTGTTTCTGATACAAGCAGAGAAGTTGCAACTTTTACTCCTTATTCTACTTCCTAAAATCCTAAGCATAAACAATGTCAAACGAGCCCCACTCGACTTGGGTTCTAAGTGGAAGCTGATATGCTCGCCCACTTGGTTGTCTGAGTAATCGGATCATATGGTCCCTTCATATTTCCTCCGACAAAGACCTCCTCCTGTGGCATGAATGCAAATTCAAGGCCCCAAACTTGCTAGCATAAGAAAACAAATGGTCCATCTAAATCACTCTTGAAGAGCCAAAAGCACACAAAGTTCTGGCATTCCGTTCCTTTCTTAGAAGCCTTCTGTAAGAGTGAAAACCCGTCCCGCTAAAGGAGCAGGCAAGGAGGATACTGCTTGTTGAATTTCCTAATGAACCATTAACCAAAAAGGAAAAAAAGCTCAATGATAGAATTATAACAAACAATTGCGGGAAATGAGATCTTTAAAAGAAAAACGACAGCTGTACCTTCACCGTATAACGAGCTGAAAAGTGAATCAAAAGAATTGCTTTGTTCTGAAACTTTTCTGCCTGATTTATTATCTGGATAAATGGACATCCTCATTAGAAACAAATTTAAAGAATAAGGACCATATATCGGCCTCGAAATCAAGCAATACATGAAACAAAACTGTCTTAAGAGATTAGCAGCTGACCTCAGTCAGATGAATGTGTCCATACTCTCTAGCATGCTCCACTGCAACTGAGTCGTTGAGGAAGGTGCTCTGCAAATGTGAAAATAATGGATATGAGCGGAGCATGAATGGATGCCGTGTTTTGTGCATGAAGTCATACATGAAATGTCAATGAGATAGACAAATTGACCTAGGACCCATGTGCACGACTCATGCAAGGGATAAAATAAAAGTATATTCGACTGCAAAACGCTAAGAGGCGTAATAATGTAAGAGATGCTCTCTCATCTCCCCTAAAGAGGCATAATAATGTAAGAGATGCTCTCTCATCTCCCCTACACTATCTTAACAAAACTATATTACATCTTTACAAATTCAACTAAATAGAGATAAAAACTATTTTGTACGGCTCACTTAAAGATCATATTGCCTGATTCTGTGAGACACCAACAATACATAGCATAAGCCAACAAATAAGATATTAAACCATAGGCAAAAATAAATAAACATTAAAAGGCAACCGACCTCCATAACAAGAATCCTTGCCCTCAAAACATCGATGTTACTGTTGTCAACGATGAAGTCGGATGTGGTATCTCCTGTAAAAGCGATTAGCGGTTCTGTCAGCGTGTATGTGATCTGCAAATGAGAAAAGCCAACTTGTTTACCTATATACTGAATGCAGGATCACTTAAAATGAAAGAAATATATGCAATAAAGGTTACGGAAAAATAAGTGAACTGTCGAACAAGACAAATTGTCAAGACAGACCTCCACACCTGATGACTTCAAGCTTTTAATTTCGTTTGCAGAAAGCCCAATATACTCATTCTTAAGCTTCTGTTTCACAGAGAAAACTAAATAACCCTGCCACATATATGCACAGACAGTCAATTCTATTAGAAAACTTGTGATGAGATAAAAAACTTAAAACTCTGTCTTACGAAATTCCTTAAATAAAACTAGTTTTTGGATACCTGGCTTGGAATGACATGGTATGTCTTGAAAGCCCTTACTTTCAGATCCCTTCTTATATAAAACTCTTCTCCTGCCAACATAAACTTCATTAGAAAGAAACGATCTACAAAGAGCCTGCATAAAAATAAATTTAGTATGATTTACATTTGTTGATTAGACATTACCAACATCCAGGCCAATTAGATTATGTTTGAGTTCTGACTGATCCATTTTTCTATGCACCTCAAAGAGTTTTTCTACATCTTCTTTTACACATTTTGGTACAAAAATTGTTGGGGGCTTCATGCTGTATAACCCGCGAGTTGCAACATACATCGGTAGTCCTCCCTACCACACATTTAAAATCATAAGTGATGTCAGCTATCTGCAAACCTTGCAAATCAAAATTAAAAGAATACGAGATAACTGTTTTCTTGTTATTATTATTTTCGTTTTTAAATTGGTAAGGGATGATTCTAGTGTATGTATTGCTCCACACTTCAAAAACTTTAGCAATAAGCGTGTGATTTAAAATTCATGAAAAGTTACTAAACCACATGACATAACTTCGATATTAAACACACACACACACACACACACACACACACACACACACAAAACTTTTTTCTGTCTCCATCAACAAATCTAAGCTCCCTGATCTTGAAACTTAAATACTTCTCAATTCTTTAATATTTTCAGATATACCCTTCAATAACTACAGATTTTGCTACTACTCAGGACCTAGCATTGGACGTCATTAAACTTCACAAACATGATTTGAGACTCATTCTCAACTTACACTACGAATAACCAAGTCAAAAGGGCACAATATTACTTACGCATGCAAAAACACTTTAATCAAATTGAATCAAAAATCTCAAACTGGCCAATACAAGTCGCTTGCAATTATTATTCGCAGACTTTAAACCAAAAAAAAAAAAAAAAGATTAATAATTTGCATCCACGCACTCTGCATTTTTTCATCATTTACAAGTTGCACCACAACTTTTAACAATGGAATCAAATTAGTAACGAATGATTGCAACAAATTCTATTTATAATAAAACTTATGTCAAAAGTTCAAGTATCCAAACTGCCAAATACCGAAAAGATTCATATTTTCTTAATCCTATAAACCAAAAAAAAAAAAAAAAAAAATATTGCAAGCAAAGAGAAACCCAGAAACATGATGAGGAAAATTGAGAAAACCCAAGTGGCAGAAGAAGAAAAAGAAGAAGGATGGTTACGATGTGGTCCATGTGGGCGTGGGAGATGAAGAGGAAGTCCTGGGAAATGGCACGTTGTGGGCATCGTCCAATGTCGAACGCCAAGTTGAGTGTCGGCAGGATTATGCATGTCTCGTGCCCTCCGATCGACAATCCCTCTATTGGGTATCCTTCGATGTTCAATCCTCTGTTTTTCTTTGATAATTCTTCTCCTTCTTCTTTCGTGGGATTCTCCGAATTTTTTATTCTGTTTCTGGACATTTGTGTTGGACTGAAACAATGGCGGAAAAAGAAGACGGGAAGGAAGTGAAAGAACAGTAAAGAGACGGTGCAGATGAAACAGAGCTGGAAAGGCTTTAATGGGTAATTTGACTTGTGTCCGGTCTTAGACGACTTGTCGTTCATATGTTTGGTATGCAAGGAAAAAAAGAATTCAGAATTTATTATTCTAGGTTAAAATTCGAATTTTGTTAAGGAAAACTCTTAAAAAGAGTCCTACTTAACTTTTTAATATAATAAAAAGTTATGATATAAAGTTATATTTTAATTCGAATTAGTAAATTAATTTTAAGAGTACGTGAGTCTGAATAGTATAATTATTTAATAAAAAAGGTTATTAATCACTAATAAAATAATAAAAATAAAGAATAGAAATCTTATTCACACATTTTTAAAAAAATATATGTTTAGTTTGAAGATTCAAACTATGATTTGAATCATAGTTTATAGTTTATTTCAGTGTTTTTTCTTATTAAAAATATACGTAAATAAAAAATAATTCTGATCGTAATTTTTAAAGAATACATGTTATTTTCTTTTATTTTTTTAAAAATATATTCGGCACCGTCGCTTCTGAAATTAGTTTATTTGTAATTTTTTTTTCTTGAGTTAAGAAAATAGAAATGACTTTGAATCTTTACCGGAGATAAAATTTAGAGAATTTAGCACTAATGTATATACTAAATTACTTATAAAAAAATAATATTTTAGTGGAGTGTGGAATTTCATGAATAAAAGTACTGAAACTACAACTACATAATTATTCTGTTACAAAACTATAACTAAATTGTTGACTACATAACTTAGCTTTTATTTATTTATTTATTTATTGGCAAAACTAGTTTTGGTAAGAAAGCTATTTTTTTCCTTGGAAAACACATCTCTTTAAAAAAATAGTGTTTTTTATTTTGAATGGGGAGGTTGGGTTTGTGATAAGTGCACAAATTTGCACTTTTAATGTTCATAATTGTCAAATTATTTTATCAAATTTGTGATTTTCATTTTAAATATTCCTAAATTTAGAGGATTTAATTTTAATTGGATTTAGTTTATTTTTCAGGTTTTTGAAGAAAACAATTGAATTTGGGCTAGTTTACCAAGAAAAACCCAAAAGTTGAGCCCAAGAAAAGCCCAATTCGGTCCAAAGCCCCATCAGCCCATCGAAGCCATGAGCCGAGCCGACAAGCCGCCCACCGAGCCGAGAGCCATGAGCCAACCCCACCGACACGTGTCAAGAATCGAAGCGCCCGCGCCGCGGCCGTGGCTTCCCTCCAACCCACGGTCGCCAGCACGCCGGGGTGGGTCCGCATGTTCCCCAGCGCGTGACGCTTGGCGCTTATGCGCGCCTGCCGCTCCCTCAGCGAGTCTCCTCCACGCCGCGTCACCCGACTTTTCATCTCTCTTCGCGTGGGTCCCGCGTGCGAGTCCATCCAACCGGATCGTGCCACGTGTCCCCTCCGTCGGTCGGTCGCAAAGACGTCATCCCGCATTCCGGATCCACCCAATCGTAGCCCGCCACGTGTCCCGCCGCGGCATGTCTCCCCGCGAATCCGCTTCCGCCCGTGTCCCGCCCGTCACCCCAGGTGCAAAGACTTTCTCTCCCGTGCGGCGAATTGGCTTGCGACCGTGTCCCACTGCGAGCGTGATGATTTTTCTCCACGATTAAGCATCCGGTTTTACACTCTTAACACACCAAAAACTCTATAAATAGGATGATTGTGAAGGTGATTAGAGTTAGACATTTTTGAGAGCCTAAATTCTCACATATTTTCTTGTTCTTATTCTCATATTTTCTTTTTAGAATTTTATGGGAATTATGTACAAGTTAGGCTAGAGTATTTAGGTGAGGCTTGAGATGATCCTATATGTGTAGTAAATTTATTTGGATTTTCGATTCTCCAATGGTTTGTAAGTTTTATACATTTGAGTAAATAATTTTCTTTTATCATATTTCTTCTTCTTATCAATATATTTTATTGTCAACTCTCATATAAATCTAGTCATGCTCTTTTTATGTGATTGTTGCGTTATATTATATATTGATCGTTATTATTTTATGAGTAGTCTTTTTTCTTTGCATTATTGCCAACGGTATATTGTCGCTCTTAGATTTAATAATCTTTTCTTTGCATTATTGCCAACGGTATATTGTCGCTCTTGGATTTCTCATAAGATAATTTTTCCTAATTTTAAACGTTAGAATTTTATTTACTCGAATACATTTTTAATTCATATGTTCTTCAAATATTTATCTTCCGATTGATTGTTTGGGATGTGAAACTTTCAATTGAGTCAATTCGGGAATCAAAATCCAAATAGGTGAACAAAGCATATGGAGGATTCTCAAAGTCTTACTACTTTTTATTATTGAATTCTCTTTATTTTAAATTGTTCAAAAAAATATCAGAAACACTCATTCATTTTTCTTGGTTTGATTGCCTACTTTTCTAACGCTTTTTATTTGCTAATCATTTCTTGTTCAATTTAACACTTCCTCGTGGGATCGACCGTTCAAATTGTACTACAATTGACCGCTTGTTTTTGTACACGTTTGGGCGTAACCAAATTTTTGGCGTTGATTCGGGAGGTGCATCAACAAGATTGTTCAAGAGATAATTAGCCAAAGAGGTAGGTACTATCCGTTATTTATTTATTTATTTATTTTTTTGCTTGGCAGGTTTAAAAAAAAAAAAAAAAATTTTAAAAAAATTCCGTTTCTTTACTTTTTTTTGTATATATATATATAAAAAAAAAAAAAAAAAAAAAAAAAAAAAAAAAAAAAACTTTTGTTGCTGTATATCCTCTCTTTCGATTCGAATCATGATTTTTTTTTTTGTTCTCTCACAAAAATACGTTCTCACTTCACGTTTTCATTCTTTACGTTTTTATTCTTTAATATAAAAAAAAAAAAAAAAATTGTTGCTGGGAGCATTCCGAGAGAACAACAACAAAAAAAAAAAAAAAAAAAGCTCTTGTTTCCGTAACATGTATTCCTTTCTTTCTTAATTTTTTTTTCTTTCTCTTTTTCTTTTCCACGTTCTCACGTTCTTCAAATTTTTTTTTGTTTAAATTTTTTTTTTTTTTTATTTTGTAATCTTTTATTTTTGGTAATTAAGATTTTATTTTGTTTCCTCATTTGTATACTTTAATTGTTGCCTTATTTAATTTTTTTTTTAGTTTCATTAACTCTTAGGATTATAACTAGGATTGTAATTAATTGACTAATTTAGATTCCTAATCTAGGATTTTCATAATTTGGTAGATTTAGGTTTTTGACTTTAGGAATAGTTTCCATTAATTAGATTACATTTCATAATTTACTCAATAAAATTTAAATAATTAATTTTGAGAATAATTGTGACCACGTGGAAAGTATAATCTGAGGGAGTTCTGTCTAGGAAAGTTGGTACTTAAGCGGGCCTCGCCCCACCAATCTTTCCTGGGAACGTTGTTCTGTCTAGGAGACTATTCATTGAGCCAAGAGCTATAGTCTTTCCTGGGAGCACTCTCGGAGGTTATAATTTACGTTACTATATAATTATTTTCTTTTTGATTAAAAAAAAAAAAAAAAAAAAAAAACGTTATAGGGTGAATGAATCGTTATAGAGGCGAATTAGGGAGATTCGCAAAAAAATCGAGAAAACCCTAGTGAAGTTTCTTCCCACACGTCTAGTCCTCCCCCGACCCCGGGCTCGTTAGCGGTTGCAAATCTTTTCGCAATGGCTCAAAACGAGGAAGTCCAGCAGAAGACGTTGAGCGATTATCTCCACCCCACGCGTCGGCCACACCATCCGCATAATGTTTCCCCAAATATGCGAATTTGGATTTCAAGCCGGGCATGATCCAACTCCTGCCGACCTTTCACGGGTTAGAGGCGAGAATCCATACGTTCATATTAGGGAATTTGAAGAAGTAGTGGCCACTTTTCACAACCGAGCTAAAGTCGTGGACTCTGTGCGATTGAAATTCTTTCCTTTCTCTTTGAAGGACAAGGCTAAAAAGCTGGTTGTATTCTCTACGACCGAGGTCTATTGAAGGCGGGAAGAAATGATGACATCATTTTTCAACAAGTATTTCCCTCACCATAAGACCAATGGTGCAGGACAGATCTCGACCTTTACCCAAAAGGACAATGAAACTCTGTATCAAGTTTGGGAGCGGTTCAAGGATCTGTTAAATCAATGTCCTCACCATGGTTACGAGAGTTGGCGCCTCGTCGATTATTTCTCGAAGGACTCACGATTCGAGAGCGCCAATTTGTGGAGATGATGTGCAATGGTGAATTTCTCCAAAAGGATCCCGAGGAGGCTTTTGAGTATCTCAACGAAAGTTAGCCGAAAAAAGCCCACACTTGGACCGGACCTAGTGCTACCGACAAGACCAATAGGTCCCGACCGGTTGGAATCTATCAATTAAGGGAGGAGGACAACCTCAAAGCCCAAGTTGAATCTTTGACAAGGCAAATCGAGGCCCTCAAAGGCAAAGAAGGTAGAGGAATCCACACGGTCGCAAGGGCGTAAACACATGAGTCATGCTTTGTCGTGGTATGGTGGAACATCTAGCCAAGGATTGCCCGCTTATGGTGAAATGAGAGGAGTTTATGAGGAGCAATGCAATGCCTTAGGGGCATACAACAAACCCTTCTCTAACACATACAATCCTGGCTGGAGAAACCATCCAAACTTGAGTTGGAGAGATTCCAACCAAGCAGAACCATCGGGAGGACAATGGAGAACCGAGCAACAGCCGCAACCACCTAGGCGTGATTCGCACCTCAATACAATTCACATCGCCCAAGGAGTTCTCTTGAGAACACCTTGCAATCTTTCATGGAGGCGCAGAGTAAGATAAATCAAAAGTTTGAGTCAATGTTCACGCAAATGGTGGAGGAAAGTAAAGAAGTGAAGAGCCAAATCAAGCCGATTTGGAGCTTTGGCTGTTCAAGAACGCTGCAAATTCCTTCACAAGCTCAGTCAAACCCAAAGGGTCAACATATGGCGCCAAACCTCATGTCTTGATGATCAAAATGTTAAGGAGGTGAATGCCATCAAGGTACTCGTAGTGGTAAGATTATGGAAGAAACATCAACAAGTGCCACCACTTCGAGTAGTAAGGAAGTTGTCCCTGACAAAGATGAGCCAACAAATGTTCCGGTAAAGGTGCCTTTTCCCCAAGCTCTGCATCCAACTGGAAAAGTACTTGAACACCAAAGTGAGATCCTAGAGCACTTGACTCAAGTGAAGATTAATCTTCCTTTGCTTCACGTCATCAAGCAAGTGCCTGCATATGCTAAGGTTATCAAGGATCTATGCACTATCAAAAGGAAGCACCATGTCAAGAAGACAGCATTCTTGACAGAACAGGTAAGCACGGTGATCGACCACAAAACACCGCTTAAGTACAAGGATCCCGGTTGTCCCACAATTTCCTGTCTAATTGGGACACATGAGTTCAGCCAAGCTTTGCTTGATCTAGGAGCGAGTGTTAACCTCATGCCATACTCTGTCTATTCGCAACTTGGTCTTGGAGAAATTAAACCCACATCTTTGGTTCTGCAGCTGGCTGATCGCTCGATCAAGAAGCCTCGGGGGATAGTTGAGGATGTTTTGGTTCAAGTTGATAAGTTCTATTACCCCGTTGACTTTCTAGTCTTGGATACTCAATCCGTGGTGAGTATGGAGTCCAAGATTCCCATAATTCTCGGAAGACCTTTCCTTGCTTCCCAATGCTCTCATCAACCTGTAGGAATGGTCGATGAAAATATCTTTTGGGAACATGACTTTGGAGGTGAATGTTTTTCACATTTCAAAGCAACCACGTGACGATGACGAGTGCCACCAAACATTTCTAATTGACACACTCGTCTCAGAGGAAGTTCAATTGTGTAGCAATTCTGATGATCTTGACGATTTCCTCCGAATTTCTAAATCTGAAAGTTCCGGTCCTTGTGAGTTGGCCAACAGTGTCACCATTTTCAAAGACTCACAAGGCAGAGGAACTAAGTTTTGGCAACCACGCTTTGAAGAGCTACCTAGAGAAAAAGAAAAGCCAAAACCATCCATCGAAGAGACCCCAAACCTCAAGCTAGCTCAACTGCCTGAGAATCTGAAACATGTCTTCCTGGGAGCTGGTGATACCTTTCCTGTCATCATTTCGTCTAAACTTGACGCATTTCAAGAGCAGCGGTTAGTTGACATGCTGCGTGAACACAAATCGGCATTAGGTTGGACGATTGCTGACATTAAGGGTATTAGCCCCTTAATTTGCTCTCATCACATCAATCTGGAAGACGGGGCCAATCCACGAAGGGACCCCCAAAAAAGACTGAACCCGACGATGAAAGAGGTCGTGAAGAATGAAGTCTTGAAGCTTTTGGATGCGGGAATCATCTATCCAGTCCCTGATAGCAAGTGGGTCAGTCCAACTCAGGTAGTACCTAAGAAATCCGGGGTGACAGTGGTGGAAAATGAGAAAGGGGCTCTTGTTCCCACTAGAACTGTGACGGGTTGGCGAATGTGCATTGACTATCGAAAAGTGAACGCCGCCACCGTAAAGATCACTACGCTTCCATTCATTGACCAAATCCTAGAACGTGTGGCTGGTCATCCTTACTATTGCTTTCTTGATGGCTATTCAGGCTATTATCAGATTGAGATCGCATTAGAGGATCGGGATAAAACTACATTTACCATCCTTTTGGCACCTATGCCTTTTCGTCGTATGCCATTTGGGTTGTGTAATGCACCAGCCACCTTCCAGAGGTGCATGATGAGCATTTTTAGCGACATGGTCGAAAAGTGTATGGAAGTATTCATGGATGATTTGACCGTCTTCGGTGACTCCTTCGACTCATGCATTCTCAACTTAGAAGTCGTGGCTTAAGAGATGTGAAGAGAAGAGTCTCGCGCTTTAACCGGGAGAAGTGTCATTTCATGGTGCCATCCGGCATAGTCTTGGGGCATGTTGTTTTCGAAAAAGGGATTGAAGTTGATCGGTCAAAATTGAGCTCATCTCAAAGTTGCTCACCCCAAGACTCATCCAAAGACATTCGGTCTTTTCTAGGGCATCTTTGGTTTTACAGGCGGTTCATACAAAACTTCTCAGCAATTTCTCGTCCGCTTTGTAATCTCCTGGCCAAAGACGCCGTGTTCGAATGGACACAAAAGTGTGAGAATTCTTTCCGAACGCTTGTGGCGAAGTTAACCTCCGCCCCCATCATTCAGTCACCAGATTGGAGCTTACCATTTGAGATCATGTGTGACGCAAGCGATTATGCTGTGGGGGCCGTCCTTGGTCAACGAAGGGAAGGGAAGCCCTTTGTTGTGTATTACGCGAGCAGAACTCTAAATAGTGCTCAAATGAATTACTCAACCACCGAAAAAGAGTTGCTCGTTGAAGTCTTTGCACTTGACAAATTCCGTGCATATTTGATCGGTTCACCCATCACCGTCTTTCTGAGACCATGCCGCCCTCAAGTATCTCCTTTCCAAAAAGGATGCTAAGGCGCGATTAATTAGGTGGATCCTACATTGGGGAATTTGACTTGACCATCAAGGACAAGAAAGGTGTCGAGAATGTCGTTGCCGACCATCCGTCTCGACTCGAAGTTCAACGATCCCGCCGATGGCCCCGCCATCCGCGATAACTTCCCCGATGAAAATCTTTTTGCCGTCACTAAGCTGCCTTGGTACGCTTATATCGTGAACTACTTGGTGACGGGCGAACTTCCTCCTCATTGGAATGCACAAGATAAACGCAGAAGTTCTTGGTCGAAGTACGAAACTTCTATTGGGATGATCCATATCTTTTCAAGTACTGTCCCGACCAAATCATGAGACGATGCATTCCTGATGATGAAATCACTAGTGTTTTGAACTTCTGCCATATCGATGCATGTGGTGGTCATTTTTCTGTTAAAAAAACCGCCGCAAAAATCTTCCAGTGTGGTCTTTATTGGCTCACTTTGTTCAAAGACACTAATCAATTCTGTCGTTCCTGTGCCCGGTGCCAGAAGTTAGGTGCTTTGTCCCGCCGCCATATGATGCCTTTGAACCCGATTCTCGTGATAGAAATATTCGATTGTTGGGGGATCGACTTTATGGGTCCATTTCCACCTTCTTCTGGGTACCTTTACATCATACTCGCTGTGGATTATGTTTCTAAATGGGTTGAAGCCGTGTCGTGTCGAACCAATGATAATGCAACAGTTGTTAAGTTCTTGAAGGAGAATGTGTTATCTAGGTTTGGCACTCCACGTGCTATCATCAGTGATTAAGGCACTCATTTCTGCAACCGTTCATTTGAGGCTCTTATGCGTAAGTACGGTGTACTTCATAAGGTTGCTACTGCCTATCATCCACAAACGAATGGCCAAGCTGAGTTGGCGAATAGGGAGATCAAACAAATTCTGGAAAAGACGATAAACCCCGACCGCAAGGATTGGTCCTTACGTCTTCTTGACGCCTCTCGGGCATACCGCACCGCTTATAAATCTCCTCTTGGGATGTCTCCTTATAGGCTTGTCTTTGGGAAAGCCTGTCATTTACCTGTCAAGCTCGAACATAAAGCTTATTGGGCCGTCAAGGGCCCTTAACTTTGACCTCAACGCTGCGGTATTCAAAGAAAGCTTCAATTATCCGAGATTGAGGAGTTAAGGAAGCACGACACGACAATTCTAAGATCTACAAGGCAAAAATGAAAGCGGCTCATGACAAGCAGATCCCGAGAAAGAATTTCGAGCCAAATCCGGGTGCATCGGGTATGACTCCCGCTTGCATCTCCACCTGTAAGTTAAGGTCGAGGTGGATGGTCCATTTGTGGTGAAACAAGTTTTTCCCAACAAAGGTCTTTGTCGAGGTCAAGGACCCAAGCGATGGGAGAGTATTCAGAGTCAATGACCCAGAGACTGAAGCATTACATTGAGCGTGTGAGCCAAGTCAAGAGATCATTCTCGAGGCTCCGATGTACCAAAGTTGACAAGTTTGCTTCAAACCCTATTGTACCATATTTTTTTTTTCTCTGTGTCGTCTAGTGTGTGCTTTTGTGTGTTTTTAATTTTAGTTTGATTTTCTCGTGATTTTACATTTGTTTATGATTTGGAGAATCGGTTTAGGAAGCTCGGCTCGGTTCAATGTTCATCATCCGGTGTTCTCTTTCCTGTCTTCTTCAGATTGCATATAATTTTAGACATTGAGGACCTTTGTCTAATTTTGGTTGGGGTGGTGAGCATATTCATGCGTGAGATTAATTTTTGTCTTGTTGTTATTTTGGGTCAAAAATTTTTGCGAGATTAATCGAGTATGATTTCAAAATTTTTGGTTTGAGTCGGTTTTACGCTATCTTAATTACCAAGAAATAATTTCGAGAGTTATTTTTGAGCACATACTAGACCTTGTGGTAAGATGGTTGTTGACACATTTAGTTGAGAAAAATTCCCAAGTTTAAGGTTTCCATTTTTGGTGAGTTGTGAGAGTTGAGAAAACGACTTTTTGAACTTTCATTAACCTTTTGAGTTGGTTGAGTCATTAACGGACACATTTACTCGACTTGTGACATTTACTTAAGGGATGATTTACGGTTAGGAATACTTCTTAGAAATTGAGCCAAGTGTTGTAGATAGTTATCATTTTTTTAAAAAAAAAAAAAAAAAAAAAAAAAAGAGCAAGAGCATCATTTATCATCAATGTTTATGTAGTTTGGTTGCACTAACGTCTTGTCTTTGCATAGCGACTAATCAAAAGAACGCCTTACTACATCAGCTTCATCAAATGTATGTTGTCTCTTGCGAAAAAAAAAAAAAAAAAATCTGTGTATGTATTTTTATGCGTATTTTCGGCTCTTTATTTGTTTATGAGATCTTCCTCTTGGCGAGAATGAAATCCGAAAGTTTGTTTACGGTTTGAGTGATGAATTGTTCCAGATATTTGATTTGCCTATCATTTGATCAATGTTTGTTTATGACTTGTCCTTAAATTGCCTTCTCTCACTTAAGCGTTAATTATGACATTTCCAACTCCATGAGCGTAATCCATTTGCATCAAAATATTTCCGTCCCCCGTGAGGTAAATGGAGTTGAGGCTTTACCTTGGTGAGTTTTTCGATGCTATTTGTGTTAAGGAATATGGTAAGAAGGATACGGTTTGGTGCACACACACACGACTCTGGAGTTATGACTGAAGTAGTTTTGATAGCATTTTCTGATGACTTACTAATGTTTTGTTTGATTACTTAGGTGATTTTGCAGGTTTTGATTTGAATTTTCAGCTTGACATGATTTTTCCTTCGCTTGAATTGCTAGAGACTAGCAATAAGCTGGTTGGGGGTTGTGATAAGTGCATAAATTTGCACTTTTAATGTTCATAATTGTCAAATTATTTTATCAAATTTGTGATTTTCATTTTAAATATTCCTAAATTTAGAGGATTTAATTTTAATTGGATTTAGTTTATTTTTCAGGTTTTTAAAGAAAACAATTGAATTTGGGCTAGTTTACCAAGAAAAACCCAAAAGTTGAGCCCAAGAAAAGCCCAATTCGGCCCAAAGCCCATCAGCCCATCGTGGTTGAGCCAACCCGGCCGACACGTGTCAGCAAGAATCGGCGCCCAGCGGCCGTGGGCCAGCTTCCCTCCAACCACGGTCGCCCGCAGCGTCGGTGGGTCCGCATGTTTTGATTTGTCTCCCTCAGCAGCGTCACCCGGCTTTTCATCTCTCTTCGCGTGGGTCCCGCGTGCGAGTCCATCCAACCAGATCGTACCCGTGTCCCTCCGTCGGTCTTTGCGGCACGTCATCCCGCATTCAGATTAATCGAGCCCGCCACGTGTCCCGCCTTCGTAGCATGTCTCCCAGCGCGAATCCGCTTCGCCACGTGTCCCCGCCGTCACCCCCTGCGCAAAGACTTTCTCTCCGTGCGCGAATTGGCTTGGCGACACGTGTCCCCACTGCGAGAACGTGATGATTTTTCTCCACGATTAAGCATCCGGTTTTTACACTCTTAACACACCCAAAACTCTATAAATAGGATAATTGTGAAGGTGATTAAGTTAGACATTTTTTTGAGAGCCTAAATTCTCACATATTTTCTTGTTCTTATTCTCATATTTTCTTTTTAGAATTTTATGGGAATTATGTATAAGTTAGGCTAGAGTATTTAGGTGAGGCTTGAGATGATCCTATATGTGTAGTAAATTTATTTGGATTTTCGATTCTCCAATGGTTTGTAAGTTTTATACATTTGAGTAAATAATTTTCTTTTATCATATTTCTTCTTCTTATCAATATATTTTATTGTCAACTCTCATATAAATCTAGTCATGCTCTTTTTATGTGATTGTTGCGTTATATTATATATTGATCGTTATTATTTTATGAGTAGTCTTTTCTTTGCATTATTGCCAACGGTATATTGTCGCTCTTAGATTTAATAATCTTTCTTTTGCATTATTGCCAACGGTATATTGTCGCTCTTGGATTTCTCATAAGATAATTTTCCTAATTTTAAACGTTAGAATTTTATTTACTCGAATACATTTTTAATTCATATGTTCTTCAAATATTTATCTTCCGATTGATTGTTTGGGATGTGAAACTTTCAATTGAGTCAATTCAGGAATCAAAATCCAAATAGGTGAACAAAGCATATGGAGGATTCTCAAAGCCTTACTACTTTTTATTATTGAATTCTCTTTATTTTAAATTGTTCAAAAAAATATCAGAAACACTCATTCATTTTTCTTGGTTTGATTGCCTACTTTTCTAACGCTTTTTATTTGCTAATCATTTCTTGTTCAATTTAACACTTCCTCGTGGGATCGACCGTTCAAATTGTACTACAATTGACCGCTTGTTTTTGTACACGTTTGGGCGTAACCAGTTTGCAACCTCAATTCATATTTGAATCAGGGGCAGATGTTTGGTTCATGGATTAGAATCATGTGATTAAAATTATTTTTGATTTACATGCTCTTTTTATGAGAAAAAACACTATAATGAATTATGAACCATGATTCAAATCATGGTTTAAATCCTCCAACCAAACGTAATAAACTAAAATCTTGCAATCACCACATTGCTCTGTTTATTCTACAAAAAGTACATTATTTTAGGATTATTTATTATATTATACTCTAATTTAAGCATTAAAAATTATAATATGTAGCTCATAGAAAAAAGGTAGAAGTTTAATATTATGTAATTGAAATTTAAAGGTACAACTTTAAAAAATTAGGAGATAACAACATATACTCTTTGAGAGATTCTTAAGTACGTCTCGCATTTGTGTCAAATTTTTCTAATCATGTAATATGTGTATTATTTAATTTTTATGTGATTTTATACAGATAAAACTGACAAAAAATTAAATTTGCCAAATTTGATTTTACAATAAAAATGTGTCTTTATTCTAACTACCGTGAAAGCCCCATAAAGAGAATAGGCTGGTTCATTTTGAGGTACCTAAAAATAGAAATAAATAATTGTTCTCACAGAACCTTCTCTTCTAACGTAGATTAGCTATTGATATACGATTCAAGCCGATCATTTTTTTATTTATTTTTTCAATGCGTTATTATTATTAGTATTATTACCAAATTAAATGACTGCAACACAAATGAGTATGACCCATATTCTTTTTAAAACCTAAATTAGGTTTAAAAATTAAAATAACAAATAACCTAATTAAAAAAAAAAAAAAAAAACTGACCATTGTCGTTTGAAGTTAGGAGGCGCCGTATAACCATAATATAATGTTCCCGCTATGTATATGTCTGCAACGCATACTACCCCGACGACATTCCCTTCTTCATCTTCCTCTCCCGGAATTCAGACGCCATAAATCTTCTCAACAATCCTTTCTCCGAAAACCTAATTCCCATTTCCTCTCCATTTCTCCGCCTGCATGTAAATCAAGAAACCTTTACAAATGGACTATCAACAACAACAATGGCGTCCGAGACCTCCGATCCAAGGCCACAACTCCCTCTGCCCCACCTGCTCCTTCCCTCACTTCCCCTTCTGCCCTCCCCACCCTCCCGCCTTCCACTACGCCGCCGATCACTCCTTTCCTCCTCCTCCGCCGCCGCCGCCCTTCGTTCACCGCCCGATCTTCGGAAACCCTAGGCCGTACGGAGAAGGCTTCGCGCCGCAATCGCAAGACTACGGTGGCGGTAACGGTTTCGCCGGCGACGGCGATAGGAGCTACAAGAGGTCTAGGGTTGATGATTTCGGTTCCGGCTCGGTTTTGTCGGACGACGAGCGGAGATTGAAGCTGATTCGCGAACACGGCGGCGCGCCGAGCGAGAGGAATGGATTCAATTTGGACGCGAATCATGGAAATCTGAGTTTTTTCCGTCAATTGGAGAGTAATCGAGCTGAGAGCTCTGGGAATCAGAATCATTTTTCGTTTGATCCCAACAATCAGCTTCCGCAGCACCATGGAATGCAAAATCCCAATCTTGGAGGCTATTTTCCGCGGCCCGAAAGGACAGGCCCCAATCCTATGCACGCTTCTTCTCGGTTTTACGGTGTGCACCCTCCTCTTCCAGCTTCTCCTCCGCCTCCTCTTCCTATGGACTCGCCATTGCAGCCGAGAAGGTCTCCGTCTTTGTTTCCCGTTCCCGTTAGTTCATCTGCAATTACGTCTTCTCCTTGTCCGCCAATTCCTGAAGGGCAATCCTTGGCTCAGCCGTATTTCCATAGTAAGCCTTTAATGCATACTTCTACTGGCTTTGCAACGCAGGTATATTACAGCTTTCTTGCATGCTTTTCTTTTAGTTTCTTAGTTAGGCAATCAGTAAAACATCTGTTTTATTGTAGTTTAGTTTTTCTACTGGTGAATTAGTTAAAACCCCATGTTGTATATTGGAAGGAATCGCAGGCCATTTATGGGACGTTGCCAAAACAGTACATGGGAGAGGAACAATCTTTTCCATTGAGAAATTCTTCTTCCGATAAGGCAACAATCGTTGATGCTTCTCAATTATTTAAGCAGCCACACCGAGCTACTCGCCCGGATCATTTCGTGATAATCCTTAGAGGACTTCCCGGTATAAATTTTGCCTGTTCAAGAGGGATTCTCCTTTTGAGCAGTATCTTAGCATTGCAATTTATTCTGTTTTTATTTGTTTCTTTTGTATCTACCCATGTTTATCCATCTTTTGCCACCCGTTCTTCTCCATTTATTGTGCAGCTTCCAGCTCTTTGTTAAGTGCAATTTCTTAACCTTAAAAAAGCAAACAAAACTATTATAACTGTTTATTTAAGTGTAATCGAGTGTCTATAAAAGCAACAGATCTTGTCATGTCTGCGTAAAGTTGTTGAATTTGTTGCCTTACTAAAGAATCGGCCAAAATTTTGATTTGCACTATCAGGTAGTGGAAAGAGCTACTTAGCAAAGATGTTGCGCGACACAGAGGTTGAAAGTGGTGGTGCTGCTCCACGAATTCATTCTATGGATGAGTATTTCATGATAGAAGTTGAAAAGGTTACTTTTTTGTGTCATTTCTGCTTGGTCTTCACAATATTTCCCGTGGATCTTTGTAATTTTTTTTTCTCTATTTTTCCCATTATGCCATCCACTTTAATTTCATGTTTCGAAGAATTTAATGCTTCAGATATTTAAATAGTTGTACCCTATAATCCTTAAGGTCGAGGAAGGTGATAATACAAAATCTTCGGGTTCTGTTAGAGGCAAGAAGCGAGTCATAAAGAAAGTGATGGAGTATTGCTATGAACCGGAAATGGAGGAGGTAATGCAAGTCCAAAAAAAAAAAAAAACAAAAAAGAAAAGAATACAGCACATTAGTACTTACTACTAGTAGCTTAGTTATGGATTCATTAATATTTATTTTAGGTCCGATGATTTTTTTGGCTTAGTTATTATTATTGTTATTTAATATTTGTCTTGTGTTGTCTAATATTGTGTATGTCAGGAGGTGCTTCATTCTGACAGAAACCACGCTCTTTTTTGTCTTCCTTGCAGGCCTATAGGGCAAGCATGTTGAAAGCATTTAAAAAGACCCTTGAGGAGGGAGCTTTCACCTTCATAATTGGTATGAGTTTTCTATTTAGATATTTCCATGATGGTTGGAAGCTTCTTGAAACTTTTGGCTCTAATCGAGTTTTCTTTTATATTTTTTCTTTGCATTGAATCTGATTGTAAATTGGCCACCTTTGAGGTTTTTCTAGATGCACTTGCCTGCTTTCTGTTTGTTTCGAATTTGGTATTCAAAGTTCTTGAAATGCTATCTTTTGACCTAATGATGTTGAGTGACTCTGTAACTTCTACATCTGATGTTCGGTATCTCACATTTTATGCTAGTGTTAGATTCTAACTCCAATTTGGAGACGTTTTTCTCTTTAGAAAGATGATTCATAGTAAACCCTTGAGGTGTCGCTTAGTTTGGGAACTGAAAAGATTTTTTAATTTGCTGTTTGTTCAAGAAATTTTTATAATAAAAGCATAACACAGGATAGGGTGGTTAAAGGCTATTGTAGTTATGATGGCTTGCTAGGGTTCAGCAAGCAAAAAGAGATCTAGTTTAGCTATAAATAAAGTCGTGCACTGCCCAAGCACTGCTTTCATTTTCTCTAACCGCAGAATGCAGTTTTGTTCTTCGGCTATTGATCCTTTTCTTGCTGGTATTTGTGCTTCGTCTTAGTGGATGACCGCAATCTGCGGGTTGCCGATTTTGCTCAGTTTTGGGCAATCGCAAAGGTATAACATCAATTCTCTCTTCCTTCCAACCTCTGCTATGTGTTCTGCGTGCCGATTAACTAGTTTTAAATTCACTTCACTTTTATTTAAAATGTTTGACACATATTTTCATGATTGTGCGGATTATTAATTCTTCTCAAGTGCTTGTAGAAAAATTACCCATTTTTTATCTGGTAAATTAGCAATATTGTATTTCCGTCAAGCCAAACATAATTGGTTGGACAAAATTAATGTGTTCATTTTACATTATCAACACTGCCTAAAGTTTCTAATGTGGACCAATAGGGTCTCATAGAAGAGCAAGCAAAGTAGTGTATGATTTAAATTCAATTAACCTGTGAAACAAAAATAGTGCTTCACTTCGGCTCTTTTAGTTGTCTTGCATTGTCTCATGTTGTTTCTAACTGTTAGAATTTGTGTGTGTTGTTTGGGGGGGGAGAGAGGTTGTTGCTTGGGGTTTTATAAAGATCTTCTCGTATCTAGGGCCCGTTTGGTTCATGCATTTAAACTAGTGATTCTTGATTTTGGCATTTGTAATTCAAATTTTTTATGAGAGAAAAACACTGTAGCAGAATCAAAACCATGGGTTTAAATGCATGAAACAAATGAGCTCCTAGTGTCTAGTTGTACATAAACTTGTTATCCTTTATAAATTAAGGGAGATAATGCAGTAATATGTACATGTATCTAAATGTCTCATCAAAATAATTGTATGCAGATGACAGTTCATAAGCGAAGACATTGTATATGGTCACTGGTTTAAACTTTTGTGGGTTTTATTTTTATTATTATTTATTTTTTGTTCCACGATACCAGTGTCTAGTTGTTTTAGCATTTTCCCAAGTTGTTGTCATTGTTGTTTTTGTTTTTGTTTTTGTTTTTTTGTTTTTTATAATAATTGATAACCTGTCAAAATGGAAAAGGCCAGAATTTTTGGAAAAATGAATGCATTTTTCTATTTTTTTTTAATTTTTGCTTGATCCTAGCACCTAATATATATATATATATATGTATGTATGTATGTATATATGCTATCTGTTCCATATGGTTTTTGGCCCTGAGATTGGCAGAGGAAGTTAGATATCTGTGGCTTCTGTCATTTAAGGAAACTAACATTTCAAACGCCGCTTACAATATAATAGAAATGTTTCTTACCTTTTTCTATACTGACTGCTATATGGCCGTTGATATTTCTTCGAGGATGGTGTTATAGTTCTTTGGTTATCGGTATTCAAAAGAATTGTCAAATCTAGTTTCACTATCTCTATTGCTTCATTTATTTTTACTTTTTTTTTTTTTTTTTTTTTTTTTTTTTTTCAGAGTTCAGGATATGAAGTTTATATATTAGAAGCTTCTTATAAGGATCCTGTGGTGAGTCCATCCTAGATTATTGAATTGTGAACTGTGTTGTATCAACATCTTTTAGTGGCCTACTTGTTGCTAACTCAATTCAGATATATATATATATATATATATATATATATATCCTTCCACATTGAGGATTTATCTTGATATTTTTAAAATTTCAGGGCTGTGCAGCGAGAAACGTGCATGGTTTTACCCTAGATGATATACAAAAGATGGCTGGAGAATGGGAAGAAGCTCCATCTTTCCACTTGCGTGTGGATGTCAAGGTGTGTTAAGTTTAAGTTTTTGGTTAGGATATTGGGTAATGCAGTAAACATTCATAAAGGAGTTGTTTGCAATGATAAAAGAACTTTGACTACCTTTTCTTTTGGCATGTTATTTTCTTGTGTGCTTGGGTTTTAATACTTTATTTTGTTGCAGTCACTGTTTAGTGGAGACGACTTGAACAAAAGTGGAATTCAAGAGGTAATTAATTCACACTTGACACTAGTCGCCTTCCTCTTTATTAGCGAATGTCAATTTAGTTATGCTTGAATCCCTTAAGCTTGGTCATGCTCTACTATTGTTGAGGGCTGATAGGGAAATAATGTATGTATTCAATTTTATTATTTCTAGCTCTTAATCGTTGAAAAAGTTATCATCTATTTATAGTTTAATTGAGTGCGTTCTGACATAGCAAAATGAATAAATAAAATAATAACTTAAAAGTCTACATATAGCTTCTGTACCCTAGTCACTTCTTGCCTGAAGTTATCCTTCAATTTCCTACAAGATGTAGGAATTCGAATTTGTCTTCTTGTGGTCTTATTGATGACGTATTGATTTTGCGGTTCAAATCTACCAGGTGGACATGGCCATGGAGGATGAAGATGCTGTTGAACTTCCATCTGGATTGCTAGGACAAATTACTGATAAAACAATAGCACCTGCTGTTGGGGATGATACACCACTTGGTATGCTTGGGTTTTTATTTTCATACTAATACGACTTGCATTTCTTGAGGTTTACATTGATTATTTGTTCATGTAAGCAGGATGTGATGAATACTACAGTTTGACTTCTCTTTCCATTTTGTTTTCTTAATTGATAATTAAGTGTCTCGTATGACCTTTCTTCAGTGTACTTACCATATTTCAATTCAAAGGACATTGCATTTTTGGTGAAAATCTGCATGCTATAACTCCCTTTTTCTTTCTGCTATGTTTTTACTATTTGGAAATAGCAATAATAAAGACACATTCTGAATTTATAGGTTGTGACGTGTTTTGTTTCTGAATGTATAAGTCTCAGATTGTTTCACGGCTCCGCCATGGATTATATAGTTTTAATCTTTTATGGGAAATTTTCACTCATGGACATAAATCATTTGGGTATTTGTCTATGCTAAGTGATTCCCTGATCTATATCCTTTGAGAAACTGATTTGATTCCGAGGTTTTGTGTCTCCCACAATTTGTGCGTTAGATTCTTCAGAGGATGAGAACAGCTGGAATGCTGAAGAAGAGAATGAAACAGAAGTGAAAGAACTAGGTAGGAGTAAATGGTCAAATGAATTAGATGAAGATGACACAGAACAAACTGAACCCATAAAGGGTAATTTAAATGCCTTATCTGGGCTAATTCAAGCCTATGGTAAGGAAGCAAAATCTGTTCGATGGGGTGACCAGGTATGTATGATACTTATCCTGTTGTTTGATCATTGGTGATAGAGGTTCTTAGGCCAAAGCGTTTTCCTGTCTTATACTCACATATTGGGATGCACTCTGTTACGTTTACAAGGATTCTTAGTTATGAGTGATTAACAGAATACTTAAGGGTGAGATAATTTATGTACTACCTAAAGAGACTTTGATACGGTTTACGTCGGAACAATTAGTAGTTACATAAATTCAGTTTAATTACATTTTTTTTAAATATATATATATATATATATATATATATTAGTGTTGAAAAAAACGTATATTATTCAGGATTGTTGTTTTGAATTGGCTCTCTCTCCTATACTCGCACATAAAAGTGCATTGTAAAAACACTCTTACACATGCAAGTACATATTTCAAAATATGTTTTGTGCTTAAATCTGTTAACTGTGCCCTTCTTTCTTTCAGGGTGGTGTCAATACTGGGTTTTCAATAAGTGCTGCCAAGAAGGCAAAGACCTTGTCCTTGGTGATTGGACCGGGAGCTGGATACAATTTGGTTAGTAAACTGCCTACTGGACAGAATTGTACCGCTTGGGGGACAATTTTATTTTATTATTATTTTTTTTTAAGTAAACAATGATTTCATCCGAACTTTTACCCCAATTCTAGTGATTATTTTAGTATTCCAACATGGCATATTATTAAAAAGTATCTTGTCTAGCTCTTTGAAAAAGGTAAAATTGTTTAGCAAAATAGTGATACATGACACGCGGAGGTTTAAATTATGGTTCTCAGCTTTAGCTTTTTAACAATAAGAGATCTGTTCCATTATCGGTCTGTGTACATCGTCCTTTACGTGAGCGGCTAATTTCATAATCATGTTATACTTTTCTTCCTGTTCATGCAGAAATCCAATCCATTACCTAAAGAAGACCGATTCACGCCAAGAAATAGTGATGAGGACTTAAAGAAGCACAGTGTGTTTCAAGAGCAACTTCGTGCGGAGTGCGAATCTTTCAAAGCTGCTTTTTCCAGAAGGCAACTGAGGATTGGACTTGATTGCGATGAATAAAAGTTTTTTGGAAGTGCCAAGTTTTTTCCTTCAAGTTGATTATTCTCGTCATTTTTTTTGTACGGGTTAATATGGCTGTTTGTTGATGTGGATTAACCCTTGAAGTAAGTTAATTCAGTTCCTTGGCTGTATGAGCAGAATGATAGTTCAATTTGTGGAAAATAAATTAGGTTTTCCGCTCTTTCATCTTCTGGTGCATGGAACCTTCATCCGCGAGTTAAACTTGTGTTGGTTAAACGCGTGTTTGGATAGATGAAATCATGAAATGGCGTTTAGAAAACAAAAATAGATTTTGCCTTTTGGTTTCTAAGGTCGAAAAGATGATACCAACAAGGACTCAAATGTGTTCTTCTGTCTTTTTCTTTCCAAAAATGAGATAAAAGAACTTCTTATGTAAAAGATATAGGTTCAAGGGTTGCCATAAATTTCGTTTCATGCATAAAAAACAGTTAAATAAGAGCTCGTTTGTTTTTTTATATTCATTCTTGATTCTGAATCATAATTCATGATTTTTTATAATTTTTTTTTTTTATAAAAAATACACGTAAAACGAGAATGATTTTGAATTATAATTCTAAATACACGAACTAAATGTCCATCAGTTTCTGCTGGTTTTGCACTCTACACCTCAATTGAAGTCAGGTGTTAATTTGGTACTAGACTATGCCCACAACCGCAGTTAAATACTAGCTTCTAATTCTTAGCTGCTTTGAAAATACTACTTGTAGACGCTAAACAGTGAATGGAATGAAATACTGCAATATTACAAGAATGTAAATAAAAGTGCTGGTATTTGGCAATTTTATTGGCAATTTGAGCACTTTAATTGATGCTACGCCTCGCACTAAGCTCCCTACAGAAAATTAATCCAAGTGCTTAAGGTTTTATTGTTGTCAATTTTGAGAGCTAGTGAGGGATGTAGCCATTTCATGCTATTATCGATTAAAAAATTTCTTTGATCAAAATCATAGACCGTTTATATATTAAGAAATTTCTTAAAGCACTATTGCTCGAACTCTAAACTAAGGTGTAGGAAGCGACGCCTCCATTTTCCTGCCATTAATTAATAAGTCCTTTAAAAAAAATCACCGTGCAGTCCACAAATTCAGAAATCACTATTGTTCAAAGCCTCCTCCTTGATGAAGTGAAAATAGTAAAAAAAGAAAGGAAAAGCAAATAATTATCGTATATCTTGGCTGGTAGACACATTGGAAATTGTTATTGGGTGTTGCATACCAACCATATCTCTTCAATTGTGTGTGTACACACACACACATATTACATATATGTGTGTGTGTCTATATATATATATATATATATTACTACACGCCAACTGAAAAACTGTAGCTCTCTTGCAGCCATTCTCTCAACTCTCTCCACATAAGCATCCACAGTCAACATACATATTTACGAACATACAAACAAGAACCTCTCTCTCTCTCTCTCTCTCTCTCTCTCTCTCTCCCCCCTCATATTCATGGCAAATATTGCCGCAGCAACAAAGCAATGCCTTGGTCGTTTAATGGACTCAGAATCATTCAAATGTACCATATCTTCTTCTACTAATAACTTACCTAGAAGTCTCTGCTACTCCAACAATATTCGCTTTCCTCCTAACCAAGTAAGCCACTTTCCCTTTCATGGTAATCACTAATAATATAATAGTATTAATTTACGACATGAAATTATAAATTGTATTATGTGTTCACAACATGTGACAGAGGAATCAGTTGTGTGTAATGTCCATGAATGGTTGCAAAGGAGACCCCCAATTTTTACAGAATTTGCCATTAGGCACCATTGAAACGCGTACTTTCCCATTAGTCCCTTCTCATGCACTGGCTTTGGAGAGGCTTTGCTCCACCATTTCGGAATTGAAGTCCAACCCACCTCCTAATTTCACCTCTGGAATTTTACGTCTCCAGGTAAAAATATTATTAAAAAAAAGGGTTCATTAATTAATGGAAATTATACATGAGCTCATGTTTGTTCTTGTTTTCTTTCCTTTCTCCCTTATCTGGATGATGGCTTATCGAGCCAAAGAAAGAACACTTTTTTTACCAATGGAATCACGCCACGTGGTTGGTTGGCATAGAAGGACGTGAAATCCAATACTTAGTGCCATGCTATTCCTTATCTTGCATTCGATTTTCGATTAGCTAGCACGAACATTACTAGTGGTGTTAAATGCTTGGCAAAATTTTGATTTAAAAACTCGTGCAATACCATTCCATAGTGAACTC
This sequence comes from Morus alba, assembly GCA_012066045.3. NCBI lineage: Eukaryota > Viridiplantae > Streptophyta > Magnoliopsida > Rosales > Moraceae > Morus > Morus alba. The sequence continues at coordinate 6,946,614 of CP050231.2, read as the reverse complement.
GAAGGTGAGAAAAAGGAAAGAAAAGAAACCATTTTTGTTTTGTTTTGTTTTTGTTTTTGTTTTGTTTTTTTGTTTTTTTTGGGAAAATAGAAGAACCCCAAGTTAGTTATAAGGCATTTTGGCCAAAAAAAAAAAAAAAAAAAAGGCATTCGAAAATTGAATATTGTTCCATTAAAAAAAAAAAAAGTGAATATAGTGAAAACATGGGATTTGTTTTTAAAGAGTTGGTTAGTTATAAGGAATGAAATATTATGAGCTTGGTACACATTTTTTTTCCCCTTCATTTACCCCCTTAAACTGGTGAGTTACGTTTTAAATTAATTCAATTCAATATCTATTCTTTATTTTCTAAAAATAAAAATGAGGGTGAAAAAAATTACATAACATTTTTTTAATGGAAAGAGCGGCATTTTTTATGTCATTAGTTATTTTCCTCCATTGGGTGTTAAAAAAAGTTAAATAAGCGTGTGATGCTTAGAGAAAATAACATTTGATAAAACACATATGCAAACATGTAAAAAACTATGACAAATAGTCATTTCTAATTTTTTAGAATTTGAGTAAAAAGCTCTCATATAAAATCACATCTCAACTCAAATTAAATATCTTTTTTTTAACAAACTAAAAAACTCTAAATAACATAAAATCTTAGAGAAAATAACATTTGATAAAACACATATGCATACATGTAAAACAACATATTATACTAACTGAATATCATCCTTTTTTTTTCTCTTTTTAACCCAATTGATTAAAATGATTAAAATTGAAACAAACTAATTAATCAAAGTTAAGTTTTAGATGTTTTAAAAGTTAAAGAAAAAAGTGAGATAGATTAAAAGTAAAAGAAAAAAAAAAAAGAGCAACTAAAGTGATATGTAGATAATGATTGGTAAAAAGAAAAAAATAATAAAAAATAATAAAAAAAGAGTGAGATGGACAATAGAATTCAAAGATCAATTCAAAAAAAGAAAGAAAAAGAAAAAGTAAAAAAGGCAAAGGTGGGAGTATTGAGACATTGGTGACATAGTTATAGTGTTGTGGAATGAAGGTTCCAATTCAGCAGCAAATTGATGCAATTGATTGGCTCCATGCCCAAGACCAGCTTCTTCCACGCTGTTACTTCTCTGGTCGAAGCCAAACCCAAAATTCCAGTATATTTCTTGATATCACCAATGGGAATGGGAATGGGAATCGGAATGTCATTGGGAATGGGAATGGGAATGGGAATGGGAATGGGAGTGGCCACAACCAGTGGGCTTATCGTAATCTGGTCAGTGTTGCTGGCGTGGGCTCCGCTGTCTTTTTCAGGCAGCTCCATCCATTTTCATACAGCCACTGGAAGTCCATTAAGAGGTAGGTTCATTATAGTTAGTTCTTTGCTTGTTTATTTATTTTTACTTTATTAGTGCATAAAGAAATGGATTAATTACTTTTATTTTTTACTTTGGAATGATTATATTTTACGTCCTAAATATCAGTATCAGGTTATTTAGAACACGTTTTTTAAAACTCGAAAGTACTATTTTAATATTATTAAAAACACAGAATAGAATGTTTTGATATAATACATGAGTATCAAAATGATTTTATGCCTTTTTTTTTTTAACTCTGGCAGTCACTCTCAAGTGCTTGGTTCATTCATTATGTAATCCGTTCGTTTATTCCATGCCACATAACTAATCACAAAGTATGAACAAAATGCAAAACGTTGTGATTTTACCCCATTTAACTTTTATTAATCTGGACCAAGTCTAAATCAAAATTTGTTCATCTCTGTGATTGAAGGTTCCTCTCTAGTGAATGCCCTCTAATTCGAGCTTACGGGGCCATCCGTTTCGATGCAAGATCCAACATGTCGCCCGAATGGGAGGCTTTTGGTTCATTTTACTTTATGGTTCCTCAGGTAGAAACATTATTTTCTTTGATGCACTGGTTTTAACCATTAGTCATTTTTTCTTGTTAGTATTTATCGAATTGCAAGATCAGATATTGAATGACAGGTTGAGTTTGATGAGTTTGAACATAATTCGATGCTTGCTGCAACCATTGCGTGGGATGATGCCCTTTCATGGCCATGGCAAAAGGCAATCAATGAACTTCAAGCTACACTTTGCCAGGTTGAGATGCTTGGCTGAGTTGACTTTGTGTCTTTTGTTCCTGTTCGAGTGTGTTTTTCCTCGTACCGTTATCTCATGTAGATTCTTGAAGACGCAGGTCTCTTCGAAGGTTGTAAAATTACGTAAAGAAGCTCCCAGGACATTCATATTGAGCAACAATAACATCCCAAGCAAGAAATATTGGGATCTTGCTGTTAACCGGTCTTTACAGAAAATAAGCAGAAGTGACTCAGCACTTACTAAGGTTATTACTATCCATGCACTGAGTTTGGTTTTGCTCGACAATTTCTTGTAGCAACTTTGTGCTCATTTACTGGATTAGAATTCTCAGATACACCAATAATACTAAACTGCACATTTTTCTTTGAGCAAATAACAATAACCTCCTCTGTGTTTTCTCAAATACACTGTGTTCGACCCAATATTTTCAGAAATGCTCTACTTATCTCTGTTAGCACTCCGGCCCTCAAGTTTGTGTATGCGAGAAGGAGTAAGAAGGAGCAGGGGCAGGAAGGGAAATTGGCTGTCATAGGATCAAGGCAAGGATAGGGGACGTTGTTAGAATACGGTTATGGGGTTATGGGGTTATGGGGATGTGTGCAAGGATCAGATTTGGGGAAATGGGGAGTTAGTTAGAATGTGTGAAATAAATAGCCTACGGGCAGAGAATGTAGGGATCGAGAATTGAGAGTAGACTTGAGTCTGTGGAGGTTAGGAGGTGTACTCGAATTCACCTCCATCTTTAATTTCCAGCATTGTATTTTGTCTTTCCTGTAAGTTTTGACTATCATTCAATCAAAGGAACCAGGCCTTACTGGTTATTTCTTCGGATCCCTATTGTTTTCCCTTGTTCAACGTATACCTTTTGTCTAGAACAGAGGGAGTCCTAACAGTTTTGGTATGTCATGTTAGAGGGGGGGTTTTTAACACGATTTCTGGGGAAGCATTTTAATATGATTTTGTGGAAATATTTGTATAGTTGTAAAATAGTTGTATTTCTTAATTGTATAGCTCGCACATTTAAAGCTATTCAGGTGCTTTTACTGTTTAAGTTGTAGGCTTGTAGTCTTCTACAGATCAATAAAATAGAGAAAATTCTCATGGTGTCAGAGCATGAGGTCCTAAGTTCACACCCCTATAATTGCTTATCCCCTTTAAGTTATCATCACCTGTTGAGTTTTTAATATGTTTCGGGCTTATTAATTATATTCACATGTTGAGTTTTCCAATCAATATTAGCTCATACAATTGCCTATTATCCAACCCACACGTAGGAAAAGTGTTAAAATATAAAACTATTGTTAGACCACGTCATAACAACTTAAGCTTTTGAGATGTATTAGCAAACTAACAGATTTGTAAAAACATAAGGGATAATTTTGACATGATTTGCAAAACATCGAAAATGTATGTAGCATTCCTGAAACGATAGGATTCGATATGATTTCGTTATTAATTCTTTTTATGTTCTGACAAGGAATGGAATTTTCCACTACATGGAGCCTCTTCTCCCTGCCCCACCTTTTATTTTCTCTCTGTCTCTCTCTCTCTTCTGAGTTTAGTATATTAATCCTGTCTTGGGTCATCTCAGGTTGTGCTGGCACGAAGCAGCAGAGTAGTGACTGCTACTGATGTTGATCCTATAACATGGCTAGCTTGCTTACAGGTATTCTGATCCTCTCTTCACATGACAACTTGTAAATAACCAGATAATGTCCACTATAAGTTAAAATTATTGTTACTTTGGCTCGACTTCTGCAGGTTGAAGGCGAAAATGCTTACCAGTTTTGCCTTCAGCCACCTGATGCACCTGCTTTTATTGGAAACACGGTAAGGGTCAATACATATCGCATTAACGATTATAACAGTTTAAGCATTTCTTTCACTTTTCTCTACTACTCAGTGTTGTGCATCTTCAAATCATTTTAATTCCATTTCTCCTGCCTAACAAAATGTTTTAAAGTTCTATTTTGAAGGGGGAAAAAAGAGGTTAATAAGCTTCACTTGTTAAGTTATTTTTATGTGTTTTGACTTTGCGAATAGCCAGAGCAATTGTTTCACAGAAAATGGCTCGACATTGAGAGCGATGCCATGGCTGGAACCTGCGCCAGAGGTGAATCCATGACTGCTGATCTTCAGATAGAACTTGACCTACTTTCCAGGTTTATTTTATTATTTTATTTTCATTGTTAGTTATGAATACTATTCTTCACTGATGTTACAGCTTCAATTATTTCTTGACCAGATAAAACAATTTGCATGATGTAATTGTCTTTTATACTCATTATGCAGTCCCAAATATCATCTCGAGTTTTCCATTGTGCGAGAAAGCATAAAGAAAAAGTTGGAGGCATGTTCACTTGGGCACTCTTGTTTTTGCAAGTTGTCATTGCATTGCAAGGGATATTTCATTTTCATTTCTGTTCTGCAGGATGTCTGTAATTTCGTGGTAGTTGACCCCAAGAAAGCAGTAAGAAAACTTCCAAGAGTCCAACATTTGTATGCAAAATTGGCTGGCAGGTTAAGAAGTGAAGATGATGAGGTAAAATAGTACAGTTTTGTGTCTCAAATAATTATAAGTTTCCTCACAAGCAAGTAGTAGTTAGATTTCAAATTGGACTATTAACTATCACAAGAAATCCCCCTCCATCCATATATTGGACAAAATTTGACATGTGTCCATATTTGAAGTTTTCCCTTTTTAAAAATCTCCCTATTTGACTATAGCACGTATCTCAAAATTTTCGGCAAGTAAACTGAGAAGCAAGCCATAGTCTAGGGGAATTTTAAAATTAATCCAATAATTTATTTGATGGTCAAATATTGATTGTTACTTTACGGGTGATGTGCAAAGTTCTGTTTCTTTCCAGTTTGAGATTTTGTCTTCTCTTCACCCAACTCCAGCTGTATGTGGATTTCCAACAGATGAGGCACGGCTTTTGATTGCTGAAACAGGTATATACATATATAATTTTACCTTCTTTGTTTTCGTTTTTGTATTTTTGTTTTAATCTCTTTCTGGCTGTTTCTAGCCTGCAAAATTCTTATAAACCTTTTCTGGGTGCTCATTATATCACAAGCCCAAGTAACAAATTTTTTGTTTCTTGCTATCCACATACATAAACTCTTATTTATGCCTGCACACGTGTTGTTCAGAAATATTTGACCGAGGAATGTATGCTGGCCCTGTTGGTTGGTTTGGAGGAGGAGAGAGTGAGTTTGCTGTTGGCATAAGGTCAGCCTTAGTGGAAAAGGTAAAAGTCTTGGTTAATATCTATTATCTATTGAGCACTTTTGTTTGGTTTTGAGTAGGAATATGAGTTACATAGCATTTTTCATACACAACTCTGTGGCACTTCTCTTTTTTGTGACACAGTGGAGCATTTTAAACCTGTTCAGAAAAAAATTAGATCTCTCTCTCCTCTCCTTTTTTTTTTTTTTTTTTTTTTTTTTTTTTTTTTTCAATGCCCATGATCATTTAATTTGTCTTGCTTAAAGCATATCTATTGTAAAATATATATATATATATATATATATATTCTCTCCTAATGGTGTCAATCTCTTTCTTCTGACTACTCTGAGTTATAGGGTGTTGGTGCTTTGATATATGCTGGGACAGGCATTGTGGAAGGCAGTGAGGCATCTTTAGAGTGGGATGAGTTGGAACTCAAAGTTTCTCAGGTGAGTGGGGATAAAAAGATATAGGTAAATTTAAATTTATCATTTATGCAATTAATATTCTGATTGGATCTTTCATATTCTGCTAGAATATTTTTTTTTCTTGCAGGATACTTTTCGTATTCTACCGTAATACGTTTCATACTCTACTAGAATATTTTTTACTGGCATAAATAATAGGATGATGAAAAACAATGGTTATTCTTATAATTTCTTGAAATTATATGCATATATATTATCTTGCTTATTATGTATTTGTTCTTCATATTCAAAGTGCCTACTAGGGCCAACTCCTCCAAGTATTGTGAGAAGAGTCGCTAGAAGCCACTTTATGATTTTTCATCTGTGTTGCAGTACACTAAGTTGCTTAAACTTGAAGTTCCTCCGAGAAAAAAGGTTAAGGACTACTAGTTGAGAGTGTAAGTAGTCCTTTTTTTTTTTTTTTTTTTTTTTTTGAATCTATCGTTTTAATTGTTATATTGTTTCTTCCCAGGACAACTAAAACCTGTGAAATAAAGATTAGTGTGCATTTCTTTGACAGCCCCGGATTATTCGGTTGTGAAGGGCTGTTTAGAAAATGTCAAGGTTTCTTTGTGTAGGGAGCTTTTGCTGCTCTATTAGGCTGTTGTTCTGTCCATCATTCAGGATTAAACCCATCTCTATGATGTCAGATTTGGTCTTCAAGAAACTAGTTTTCCTTTCGGATTGAATAAGACTCGTCTTTTGCTGTTGTACATTTCAATAAGAAAGAAAACGTCCCTTGGTGTTAAGGAATCTACATCTTGCTCTCTCAAGATGTTTATCAAACAGAGTTTCTAGATATCAATGTGATCAAATGAGTTAGAAAGTGTCCGACAAATGTACTTGATAAGTTTCAGAATTACAAATTAAAATATATTCTAATCGCGTTCCTTATGCAAATAACTGAAATACACAAGAATCTCTTGTTGTATAGTTCAAGAGTTGCCTTTTCAGCACTCTTTGGCATGTTTTTCCCCCTTAACTTTTCATGATTGCCAAATTGCCCTTTAAACTTCTAATTTTTGCAAATTTCCCTTGAATTTAACGAAGTGTTGTAGAGTACACCCTAATCAAATGAATGCTGTTAAATTTTAGATGGAAATACCCTCAAACACGGTAGATGAGCTTGTTTGAAAGAAGAGACTGAAATTTCAGATGACGGTCAAAGCTTGTCATGTCATGTGCATGAGGGCATTTCCTTCTAAATTTTAACGTTATACATCAGTTTGGGGCACTCTCCAACATTTATCACATGAAGAAGGTAATTTGCAACAACTTACAGTTTAAGGGGCAACTTGCCAGTTCAGTCAATGGTGAGGGAACAAAAGCATCAAAGTCGCCTTCCCCCCCTCTCTCTTCATGGCCTCTTACTTTCATCTTCTACTTTGAAAAACACTTTTACTGTTCAAAATTCTCTCAACAGCAGCAGGACAATCAGATTCATCCGGTCCTACTTTGAAAAACATTTGTTTGTGCTTCTACCCGGGCTTTTCCTTCTGTTCCATTCTAATTAATCCAATAAACATGTCTTCTTTTAAGTGTATCACCGTTCTGATGATAAAGATAAGCGTAATAAAAAAAAAAAAAAAAAGAAAAAAGTAGTCATATATTTGATGAGCTTCAGAACTTAACAGTTGCTATGATATTATCTCTATTATTTGATGCCGCGTTTCATTTTTTTCCCCCTCTGTTGTTCTTTTCTTTTCCTGTTTGGATTCTGAAGGTTGATATGTTTAGGAAAACTTCTTCAATGCAGATTCATAATCCTCTTACACGATAAGGACAGAAATATTTTGGGTGACAAACTCTCCAGTTATACCCTTCACACGTCAGTTTTGAATTGGTGGCATTAAACGCCTCATACTATATAGCGTCTCTCATTGCTGAAGGTGCTCTCAGCTTATTAACTTATGGCTTTTCCTTTATTTCCCTTTTTGTTACCATTAGTTTGTTTTTATTCCTAAGTGTTTCTCTCCCCTGTTTAGTTCTAGATAACTTTCTGAAAAATTTCCTCTTTCTGGAGGTTTTACAAAGAAAAAAGAATATCCTGTTCATGCTTTGTGACGGAATCATTAGGTGGAAATATTTTCAAACCTTTGATTATTACGATGAGTCACTTCTGATACAACTTGATAACAATATTTAAACAGCATTGTGCAGTTTAGTCATCAATGATTCTCAATGTGAGTGAACAAACTGCCATTGTCTTTTCTATGGCTGGTTTTGTTCATCCATTCCTCACATTATTCCATATGTATTTTCACTTTGTTCATGGAAGTAATTTACTACATGGAACATTTGACTAGGAATAACTAGTTAATAGGTTAAGAGATGTAATCCAGCCAGCTGTTGGGAAAAAGTAAACTTCTTTTTCTGAACTTTTTTCACTTAAATATTGGTATATCATGGTCCTATGGATAACTGGCTCAGAAAACAAATGTGTTCCCTTTATCATCAGTTTCACTTGAAAAGCTCGGAAATTTCATTGTAGATTTTTTGTCTTCTTTTTATCAAATAGTTCTCTCTATTTGTACCTAGAGAATTCTGTGAGAGGGTTGTTTTGCTTGAGAAATATATATATTCTTTTAGAATAGGCTCACTAACTTGTTTTCTCTCTTATCCCAATATTGTTCCTTTTCTTTAACCTGGAGGAAATGGATATACCAATAATTGCAAGAGTGAAAACTATTGTTTCTAGTAGTTTGAGCTCCATGGATTTATGTACGGCATTGTTAGATTACACAAATGCTAAAACAGCTTGTGTTGAGTGCAGTTGAAGAGCACCTGAAAAGCGCGTGAGCCTCGTCTGATACGTTGAAGGCTTGGCAGTGATCACGCTGTTCATCAAGAGGTCGGTGACCGGATTGAAAAAAGAATGCCATTTGACATAAGATTGCGTTCTGATCGGCGAAATTCAATGTCTTCCCCAATGCTCTCTCAGGTGCATAGTCCTTGCTCACCTAAACCATTCCAAAATGGGCACTATCATTTTCATTATCATTATTTTTCACTAGACTAGTGTATATCTTAATAGTGTGAATTTCATTATTATTACCATTTTTTGTTTGTTTGTAACAATGAATAGCTAATTGGTCTGCTGATGTGTGACAAACACTGAGAAACGTTTGTGTATACACACGTCCAAGGCAAGGAAAAGGATAAAGAGAGAGTAAATATTTATGCATTTTTACACTTGTGCGATATGGTTTTGTGCAAGCACCTCTTTAGAGTTGCCCTTGCATGACTTGCCAGTTGCCACTTCTCTAGTCGATTGGATTAGTGCCATGCGTGAACCAATTTGGCTTGTTGTTAAGTTTCTCTTCTTATTCCACTTGCTGTCATAGATTAGGTCCTTTTATGTAATGAGATTGCACCTGTGGAAGTCAGATTACATCATGATCATTTGCGGATTACATCATGATCTTGTGCGGGTCAATAACTTTTGAGAAACGGCAATTTTTTAATGATTTCAAGAGTCACATAAACGAGCAAACGTGATTACTGTAGGTATAAACCTTACGCAAATATAATGGAAGTGCCAAAAGAAAAGAAGTTTTTTACAACTCAGGACCTACGTTTTCAATTTCTTCAAATGGGTCCTTAAATTTGAAAATGTGTTGCAATAATGATTTAATATAGAAGTGAAAGTTCAGGCCGCCCGGCCCAAACAAACGACCTGAATGAAAATTTCATACTAGTGCGGCTCAGCCTTAAAGGAGAAAAGGGTCAAACTAGCCCAACCTTAAATTCCGACAGTCCTAAGGATGACTTAGAATTTTGTAAGGAATTTTTAAAAAAGTTTAAAAAGAGGATGATTGGGCCGGGTTTGGCTGGGTCGGGTCGGCCCGAATAAGCTTTTGAGATTGAAACCTTGGCCTGGCCAATGCACACGATTTTTGCACAAAATGTACTCGAAACATGTTGTTCGTTGGCAAGTTGGATATAAATTTAGTAATTTGGACCCTAATTGCCATTCATTATTAATCGAACTCTATTAAAGATTGTGCCCCAGCGCTGCGGCGCTGTCCTCCCGCCACGGCGGTGCCAATTTGAAAGCCTCCAGATGTGTGACAATGCGGCTCGTGCTGCGATGCCCATTGACCGGGGCTGTGGTGCTACTCCGATTTTCCTCCTTTTTCGTTGCTTTTCTTCAATCCGTGATTAAGCTCCATAAACATAACAGACTTCCATTGTTTCAACGAGTTTGAGCACCCTGGATCTGTTTACGGAATTGTTACATATATACATACTAAGATGGCCAATATTGAATGCACTTAAAGGGCACCAGATAAGCGTGTGAGCCTCGACGGATGTGTTCCAAGCTTGGCGGTGATAGCGCCGTTCTTCAAGAGATCGGTGACCAGATTGCAAAAAGAATGCTCAATTTGACATACGATTGTGTTTTGACCTTCGAAATTCATGTCTTCCACTATCCTCCCTCAGGTGCACAGTCCTGATCCTTAGTCACATAAATCATCCCCAAATGGACAAAATCATCATTTCGTCACTAGACTAGTCTATATATTTTAGTGTGAAATGCATTATTCTTTTGTGATGACGAATAGCTAATTGGTCTGCTGAGTGTGATAAAACATTGAGAAACGTTTTGTGTATACACACGTCCAAGACAAGGAAAAGGAAAGGAGAATGAGCAACGTTTATGCGTCTTTAGATGTATGCGATATGGTTTTTGTAGATCGGGGACTTATTCAGGCACCTTTTAAAGTCAGAACCATAATGAGATTTGCATTATAGCTCGGAGACAAAAGGAGATTATGTCCAACATTCTTAAACCAAATATGTGGCGTTTCTTGCATGTAACAATGAAAAGGGCCGTTTGGACATAAAGAAAGTGAAGAATAATAAGCCACCTTCAAGGGGAGGTTAATCGGCCCACAAGGGAAAGTTTAGAATAAAAGAATGCAGAAATCCGCAAGGAAAGCTATTTGACTTTGTACCATCTAAATTAACATGATCAGCTAGAATGGTTTTTTTTATATATATATATATATATATATATATATATATATATATATATAGACATAATGTTAGTTTCCATGATCAAGAAACAAACCATCACATACTCAGCTTAATAAAGATCAATGGCGAATTGTACGTGTAAGCCGGTTGTTGTAGAGACTGAACCTAGTTTTGCTTGGACAGAGGACTCAAATTGCCATTATCTTCAACTTGATATTCCTGGTATTGATAAAGAAATCCTCACCATCACTATTCTCTACATGGTTTTGCAATATCTTGGTTACTTTTCTTGTAAATGCTATTTGTTTGCTCCCATGATATGGTTTTCTTTTCCTCCAATGCTCACTCTTATATGAAGATAAACATAATGGATATTATTTTATTTCTGTAGAAAAGTGAAGAAACCAAGATAGAAATTCTTGATTCTCATCAAACATTTCCACCCTGAATAGCCTAAAATCATATATGATGAGAATGTTGCACTGACATATTTCTAGAAAAAATTCCTTGTGAACTTAAATTAATTTCATAAACGAAGTACTCAATTTAGAAAATCCTAAAACATTCTAGAATTACTCAATTGAGAAACTATGCTTTCATATACTTTTGGTGATTGTTATTTTCTTTTTAAAGGTTTTGAGAAGTATGAGGTGATGGTGCAATATTTTACCTCCGGATTTATAAAGGTCAAAGGAGAAAAGCTGGTAAATGAGAATAAAACTCTTCGATTCGAGCAGAATTTCAAGGTTCCAAAAAACTCAGATTCACATGGAATCAAAGCAACATTTAAAGGTGGAATTCTCTACATAACAATTCCAAAGCATAAGGTAGAAGAGAAGAAAGAACCTGAACCTGTTAGTATAAAAGAACAAGGTATTGTTCCAAAGCTGGACGAGCCGCAAAAGAAGAAAGAACCTGAACCTACTGCCATTAAAGATAAAAGTAGTGCTCCAAAGTACAATGCAGAAGTGAAGATCGCTGACATAAAGGATCAAGGTGTTGTACCAAAGCCCGAGGCAGAAGATAAGAAAAAGCCTAAACTTGTAAGCGTAAAGGATCAAGATGTTCTTCCAAAGTACAAGGAGGGAGAGAAGAAAGAACCTGAACCTGCTTGCATAAAGGATCAAGGTATTGTTCATAAACACGAGGTGGGAGAAAAGAAAAAACTTGAACCTGCGAATGTAAAGGACCAAGATGTTGTTCCAATGCACAAGGCAGATGAGAAGAAAGAACATGGACTTGCTGGCACAAAGGATCACAGTGTGAATGGCACCACAAAAATGAACACACACAAAATGAGGAATGAAGAAGTGAAAAAGAAAGAGGACAATATACTTGGTAATGGCCAGCAGGTCTACGGAAGCAAGAAGGAAGAAGGAAAGCGCATAAATGCCCCTATGAGTTTCTCTGAAGATACTGTGAGGAAATGGGAAGGTGAGTCTGGTTATCTAAGTAGTGCAATGGAAATGTTGAGCAAAAACAAAGGGGTTATCGCGACATCTGTATTAGCATTCTCATTAGGCGTGTTCATATGTCTGAAAATTCGGGCTCGTCAAAAGAATGCTCTCTAATTTGTGTATCGTTGCTATAGTTGTTTGTAGCTTTTTCTATTATCATGTAATGTAACTTAATACTTTGATGAACACTTGACATTTTCCTAGCTAACATAAAGGATAAAGTTAATATGTCATAGATTAGGTCCCTTTATGTCATGAGATTGCACTTGTGGAAGTCAGATAACAGTCAATAACTATTGATAAACGGCAATTTTTTAACGATTTCAATCACACATATTGCCACATAAATGACCAAACGTGGTTACTGTAATGAGCAAACGTGATTACTGTTGGTAAAAACCTTGCGCAAATAAAATGGAAGAGCCAAAGATGCAACTTAAGCTTGGGAGAGTTAGAAATTTTAAGTAGTAGGAACAAAGCGAGAAACCCTATTTTTATGAGGGTGAATTTGAGATTAACCCAAAAGAAAATGAGTTTTTTTGCAACCCGGACCCACGTTTTTAATTTTTGCAAATAGGAGCTTAAATTTGAAAACGTGTTGCAATAATGGTCCAATATGGAGGTGAAAGTTTATGCCGCTTGACTCGGACAGACACCCGAATGAAAATTTCGTGTTGACGCAGCTTGGCCTGAAAGGAGAAAGAGTCGAACCAACCTTAAAGCCCAACAATCCTAAGGATGGCCTATAATTTTTTAAGGTATTTTTAAAAAAGTTTAAAAAGAAGGTGTTTGGGTCGGGCTTGGCCGGATTAGGTCGGCCTAATTAAGCTTTTGAGCTTGAAACCTTGGCCTGACCAATGCACACGATTTTTGCACAAAATGTACTCGAAACATGTTGGTTGGCAAGTTGAGCTTTAGATTTTTAAATTTGGTATTTTGGACCCTAATTGTGATAATCTTCCTCAACAGCCGTCGTTGTAGCTGAAAATTTACTTGTACTTACTGAAATTTCTTAAAATTTACGAAACATTTTTTTTTTAAGTCTTATAGTATACATATGTTACGAAATGCTTTCTTGATCAAAATATTCAAACCTCAACATATCTATTTTTCAAATCATATAGATATATCTATATGTATATATTTACTCCGTAAGTCTTGCTTACTAACAGTGATAATCCACAAAACCATTTAACATATAGTTTAAAAATCATAGTTAACAAAACTCTTTATATCGTAAAACTGATTGCGGAAATATTTGTGAGCGGTATCCATTCCCTGATCTCCACATCGTTCGTCCCTTCGCCGTCAGTCCATCAAGTATTATATGCGGGTTGCTTACCTACAGTATAAATGTTTTATGATGAGCTTTCGCTTAGCAAGTAAGAACTATCTCTCACAAAATAACTATAAGTTCACATGAATAAATATGCATGAGCCAATTATGCTTAATTATGATCATGTCTTATTAAATTCTTATTATCTGATCTTATCTTACTTACTTATGGGTCAGAGTGCTCGTACCACTTACGCGCAGTCATCGGGATGTGAGGATTTGTAAGGTCCCCCACGACACCGTGATTATAATTGAACTGAATGCCTCCCTCTCAGAGGACATTATTATATATTTTTTCTTCTTCCTTGCAGGGCCTGAGTTACCTCCCTCTCAGAGGCTGGTACGACACTCAACTGAGATTATTCTTATAAGTTCCTCTTGACTTATTAAGGTGTATGCAGTATGACATGGCATCGCATACAATACATAAAGCATAAACATGCATATATAACATGTGTAACTTTTTCTTTAAAATCTATTCATACTGTAGGCGAGATTCCTACTTACCTGATTTTACAGAGCTGGAATCCACTTTTCGCCAAACAACCTATTCTCTTACTTGCTTACTTCTGAAAATGAACACCCATTGAGAGTGTGAGATTAACTATTTTTTGCTATTATACTTTAGCAGCTTATGAATGAAATCTAACTCTTTCCTTAAGGCATGTATTCCTCTACTTTATTGAAAGATAATTTACTATAAAGATCAATTTATTAAATCCTCAAAATCTTATTTTCTTTAATTGCCCTTATCATCCACTTGCCTAGATTGAAAGTCAATTACCTAATCTAGTAACTTATTCACCATAATCTACCTCATTGGACTTGTTATGATATTAAGGCCCAATTTGGCCTAGAAATTTATTCACGGCGTTCTAACTCTTAAGCCGTTGAAATATAAACTCAAATGGGGTCTCTTGAATTAATGCGGGCGTTAGACCCACATCTAATCTTCAAAATTCTAAGGACCTAACGTATTGGGCTCGTACGTGCTCGTCAGGATGATTTGCTGGATAAACTATTAAGTTCTTAAAAGAAACCAATTTCTTAAAAACTTTCTTTACAAATATTTTCATTAAAACGAGGTGTAATACTATAATATTTTACTAAAATCACATCTCGGGTTCTTTGATAACCTTTTGTTAAAAACCACACTATGTTAGTTTTGTTTAGTTAAAACTGTACAGTTTTTGAAATCTGCATTTTACTGTATCTTAGAGTCGGATTTCAAAAATTTATTTTTCGCAAAAATTCTTCGTCTCGTCAAGATCTAAAATTATCATTCTTAGAGAAAACTGAAATTCAGACTCTAAAGGCCTTGTTTGATTGAAAACAATGGCTGCTGTTTTTTTTTTTGTCCCGAAACTGTATTGGACAGCCTGAACCGTTTTTACAAAATGGCTTTAAACTTACTTTTAGAGTTAAAATTGGATTTTGTCAAAGTCACAGAAAAACATTCAAAACATCGAGAACCATAAGTTCAAATTTTGAAATGCTGAAAAATCTCGCTCTAGAGTCTTTATTTTCGCGTTCAAAGTAACCGAAAATTTTTTCCTCCAACCCAAAATAAGCAAACTTAAACCAAACCTAAACATACCACATAATACTAATCAAATTAACCTCAAAACACACAAAATCAATATAAAACTCACACACTCTTATTACAACTTATTTCCTCAAGAACCACAAATTACATCCTTGATTCACAACTTAATTTTTGGTAGGAAAATAGAGGAGAAAGGTTTAGTATTTATACCCTTAAGGAAAATCCTTGGTTAGGCTCCTCCTAGAACAATTGATCACTTTCTTCTTCCTCTAAGGTTTATTAATGGCTTGGAATTAGAAGACTATAAGAAAATTTGAGATGAATATTTCTAAATCTCAAACTTTCCTAGAACATAAAAAAGAGAGGGTTTAGAGTTTATACCCTTAAAGAAATGCTTGACTAGACTCCTCCTAGAATACTTTGATCTTCTTCTTCTTCTTCTAATGTTTGCTAGTGGCTTAAGGTTAGGAGAGTGAGAGAAAATTTTGAGAAGCAATGGGTAAGGAATGGCCGGTTTTGGTGTGTGGAAAAGGAGAGGAAATGTGCAAAATGGGCTAACTTAATGCTTGCACTAATGGTCTAACATTTATAGACTTTTGCTTAATCTCTTCTTAGTTCTTGATTAAGCCTATCAAGCTAGCTTAATTAGCAAAGTTTTTGGTTAATTTCCCCTTGCTTGGCCGGTTTGGATGCTTCAAGAGAGAAGTGAAGTAAGCCTTCTTGTCAAATAGTTGATTTGATTCATCTCATCATGAAATCTTCTAGCACACTCAACAACTAACCAAAATTTTTGCTATAAACTCCCTAAGGATGGCCGGCCAAGTGAAGGAAGAGAGGAAAAAAAAAAAAAAAAACAATCATGAGTACTCTTCATCTTCCATCATCACACCTCATCTAATTCTACACATTGACCTACCCCTTATACTTTTGTCCACTCTCTTAAGTTTCCTTTGAAACTGTTTAAAATTATACTGGCTATAATTTTCTCCTGTATATGTATTGGATGCTAGTTCGTATTGTGCCCGGAGATTCTTAGAATTAAGATTCACAAACTGGGAAATTCTTCTGCCTTAAAGTACGGTGTGAATTTATCGATCGAATTTACTTGATCGTAAAACATGAACTTAGCATGAAATCTGCTACAGAATTTAAGAATACAAATATTAATTTCCTAAATACTTCAGTCACAAAATATAACATAATATATTTTTTTCCAAAAAAAATCATTGACTTAAATATATAAATTATATTATTTAAATTCCAGAATTTTCTTGGTCTATCATTCATTATTAATTGAACTCTATTAAGATTGTGCCCTGGCGCCGCGGTGCTGCCCTCCCGCTGCCCCCAGATGTGTGACAAAGCAAAGCGGCTGGTGCTGCGACGCCCATTGACCGGGGCTGTGGTGCTACTCTGATTTTCCTCCTTTTTCCTTTGCTTTTCTTCAATCTGTGATTACGCTCCATAAACATAACAGACTTCCATTGTTTCAACGAGTTTGAGCACCCTGGATCTATTTACGGAATTGATACATGTATACATACTAAGATGACCAATATTGAATGCACTTAAAGAGCACCCGATAAGCGTGTGAGCCTCGTCGGATATGTTCCAAGCTTGGCGGTGATAACGCTGTTCTTCAAGAGGTCGGTGACCAGATTGAAAAAAGAATGCTCAATTTGACATAAGATTGTATTTTGACCTTCGAAATTGATGTCTTCCACAATCCTCCCTCAGGAATGGACAAAATCATCATTTCGTCACTAGACTAGTCTATATATTTCAGTGTGAAGTGCATTATTCTTTTGTAATGACGAATAGCTAATTGGTCTGCTGAGTGTGATTACACATTGAGAAACGTTTGTGTGTACACACGTCCAAGACAAGGAAAAGGAAAGGAGAATAAGCAACGTTTATGCGTCTTTAGATGTATGCGATATGGTTTTGTAGATCGGAGACTTGTTCTGGCACCTTTTAAAGACAGGGACATAATGGGATTTGCATTATGGTACGGAGACTAAAAATGGGATTATGTCAAACATTCTTAACCAAATATGTGAAGAATAATAAGCCACCTTCAAGGGGAGGTTAATCGGCCCACAAGGGAAAGTTTAGAATAATAGAATGCAGAAATCCGCAAGAAAAGCTATTTGACTTTGTGCCATCTAAATTAACATGATCAGCTAGAATGGTTTTGTTATATATATATATATATATATATATATATATATATATATATATATAGACATAATGTTAGTTTCCATGATCAAGAAACAAACCATCACATACTCAGCTTAATAAAGATCAATGGCGAATTGTACGTGTAAGCCGGTTGTTGTAGAGACTGAACCTAGTTTTGCTTGGACAGAGGACTCAAATTGCCATTATCTTCAAATTGATATTCCTGGTATTGATAAAAAAATCCTCACCATCACTATTCTCTACATGGTTTTGCAATATCTTGGTTATTTTTTCTTGTAAATGCTATTTGTTTGTTCCCATGATATGGTTTTCTTTTCCTCCAATGCTCACTTTTATATGAAGATAAACATAATGGATATTATTTTATTTCTGTAGAAAAGTGAAGAAACCAAGATAGAAATTCTTGATTCTCATCAAACATTTCCACCCTGAATAGCCTAAAATCATGTGATGAGAATGTTGCACTGACATATTTCTAGAAAAAATTCCTTGTGAACTTAAATTAATTTCATAAACCAAGTACTCAATTTAGAAAATCCTAAAACATTCTAGAATTACTCAATTGAGAAACTATGCTTTCATATACTTTTGGTGATTGTTATTTTCTTTTTTAAGGTTTTGAGAAGTATGAGGTGATGGTGCAATATTTTACCTCCGGATTTATAAAGGTCAAAGGAGAAAAGCTGGTAAATGAGAATAAAACTCTTCGATTTGAGCAGAATTTCAAGGTTCCAAAAAACTCAGACTCACATGGAATCAAAGCAAAATTTAAAGGTGGAATTCTCTACATAACAATTCCAAAGCATAAGGTAGAAGAGACGAAAGAACCTGAACCTGCTAGTATAAAGGAACCAGGTGTTGTTCCAAAGCTGGACGAGCCACAAGAGAAGAAAGAACCTGAACCTACTGCCATTAAAGATAAAAGTAGTGCTCTAAAGTACAATGCAGAAGTGAAGATCGCTGACATAAAGGATCAAGGTGTTGTACCAAAGCCCGAGGCAGAAGATAAGAAAAAGCCTGAACTTGTAAGCGTAAAGGATCAAGATGTTCTTCCAAAGTACAAGGAGGGAGAGAAGAAAGAACCTGAACCTGCTTGCATAAAGGATCAAGGTATTGTTCATAAACACGAGGTGGGAGAAAAGAAAAAACTTGAACCTGCGAATGTAAAGGACCAAGATGTTGTTCCAATGCACAAGGCAGATGAGAAGAAAGAACATGGACTTGCTGGCACAAAGGATCACAGTGTGAATGGCACCACAAAAAAATGAACACACACAAAATGAGGAATGAAGAAGTGAAAAAGAAAGAGGACAATATACTTGGTAATGGCCAGCAGGTCTACGGAAGCAAGAAGGAAGAAGGAAAGCGCATAAATGCCCCTATGAGTTTCTCTGAAGATACTGTGAGGAAATGGGAAGGTGAGCCTGGTTATCTAAGTAGTGCAATGGAAATGTTGAGCAAAAACAAAGGGGTTATCGCGACATCCGTATTAGCATTCTCATTAGGCGTGTTCATATGTCTGAAAATTCGGGCTCGTCAAAAGAACGCTCTCTAATTTGTGTATCGTTGCTATCGTTGCTTGTAGCTTCTTCTATTATCATGTTATGTAACTTATACCAATACTATAATAATACTGTGATGAACACTTAAACATTTGCCTAGCTAACATAAAGGATAAAGTTAATATGTTATATTTTCATACACGCTAACGAGTGTTGAAATGTTTCAACCTGCAGGAAGCATGAAATCCTCAAGAAATTCTTTTAAAGTTTGAATATCTTAAACTTTGGTTTGTTACTATTGATTTAGGGAAACCCTCTCTCTCCTTTGTTTTGATCAGCAATAAAACAAGCTTGCAATCGTAGAAGCCTGCACTTAGAAATATGGTTTTCCTGCTATATACACAATAGATTAATTTGATAATGGCCCTTGAACTTTCTACTCTGCTTCAACATGCCCCTGATTTTTGAAAAGGGTTCAATTCGTCCTATGAAGTATTAAAAGTTTGAACTCCCTATGAATTAATGTTATTTCATAAATACCCCCTGAACTTCCTTTTCTATCCAAACGACTTTTTATTGAAAGGATAAAATGATAGTTTTATATCGACAACGAGTTCAAGGTACAGGGTACTTGAATGATATGTTTTTGAGTATCAAAGTACCCTAATGAGATTTCTAAAATATGATAAATACCAACTTAATTAAATACTAAACTACATAGTAATATTCTAAAGAAAATACAACGTCTACCTTGGATTAGAAAATCAAAAGTACTTCTGCTTTGCTTTTTTTTTTCCCCCTACAATTAGGCTCACATGATAATCAGACTTGAGTACGTACATAAGAAATCAGTCGTTGTACTGTTCATGAGTTTCCTTTTTTTTTTTTTTTTTTTTTTTCTCTCTCTCTTTGGCATATTGCCCCCTCAATTACTTATCATGATTGGCAAGTTATGCTCTACATTTTTAAGTAGAGTAAATACCCCCTGAATTTAACGAAGTATTGTAAAGTGCCACCACCAAATCAATGACTCCTCTTAAAATTTGGATGAAAGTGCCCTTGTACACTTTAGGTGAGCTCATTTGAAGGAAGAGATTGAAATTTCAGACGATGATCAGAGCACGTTATGTCACATGCATAAGGGTGTTTGTTTTTAAATTTTAACTACACCATTTATCTATTGTGGATGCACTTGAAACATTTCTTTATATTAAGCACAAGTAAAGTCTTCGGAGGCAACATGCCAATCCAGTCATTCTTTTTGGGGGCCAAAAGGAGCAAAGATCTTTGTCCCCCTCACTGTCTTCATGACCAATTTTTTTCATTTTCTTCAGTTCAAGAGACTGCCTTTAATTCTTTTCCCCTCTATTCTTTGTTCTTAATTTCTTTTCTTTCCTTGGATTCTCAAGGGTTGATAAATTGAGGAAAACTTGTTTAATGGAGATTCATAATCCTCGTCTAGATGGGAAAGGAAATCTTTCACATGACAAACTCTCCAGTTACGCCTTTAATATATCAGTTTTAAGTTGGTTGCATTAAACTCCGATTGTATAGCCTCTCTCATTGCTGAAGGTAATCTGATAAGCTTATTTAGTAATAAATTGAATAGTTGACTAAAAAAAAAATTATAATAGTTAAATGAAATTGGGCTCTTATCATGCCGCATCATCAAATATCTACATTTGATGGTAACTATTAATAGAAACGTAACTGTACACTCGTCAATACATACGTACATATGGAAATTTGATGATGTGCCGTGATAAGAATCAAGTTTCATTAATTGTCATTAATTTTTTTAATCAACTATTTAATTTATTATAACCGTCGGATCAATATCTTATGGTTAAAATAACGATACCCGTCGATAAGTAAATATTTAAATAACCATTAAAAGTAGATCCATATAATATATATATATATATATATATATATATATCGGTAAGAAACCTTAGACTAGAAGCAAAATGAAGCGGCGGCAAAATCTGGAAGTAAGGTTACAAACAAATACTTAGGCCCCATTCATTTCACCGATTTGAGTTTAGAATTTGAGTTTTGTTACAATAAAAAGCTCTAAAAAACAGTCACATCTAACTTTTTTACTACAGTAAAAAGTTCTTACATAAAATCACATTTCAACTCTAATTAAAAACTCGAATCAACGAACTAAACGGACCCTTAAAGGAATTGACATCTGCGGCTGACAAACAAAAAAGAAACTAACGGAAAGTGCTAACTTACATTACAAAATAAATTAATTCTTAAATAAATGCATGGCATTTCATGTACGTAATTAATTTAGTGCATTAATTAACACAAATAAAGGTTTAGGCCTCAACAGTAGCTTGAAAAGGGTCGTTTCGTTTGTACACAAAGAAAGCAAAGAATAATAAGCCACTTCCAAAGGAGGGTTAACAATTACAGTTCCAACAGGTAAAGTTTGGAATATAAGAATCCAGAAATCCACAAGGAAAGCTATTTGACTTTGCACCATCTTTGATTATCATGATCAGCTAAAATGGTGTTTTGAGCCCTATATATAAATACAAACACATTGATGGTTTTCATGATCAAGACACAAAGTAAACCATCAAATCGTAACTAATTGATTAAGAATTTCATTTGAGTTCAATGGCGAATACTGCTAGAGGGGCCGGCGTTACTCAACCGCGTCCGGTTGTTGAAAATATTGTACCTAGTTCTGGTTGGACAGAGGACCCAAGTGGCCATTATCTTCTAATTGATCTTCCTGGTAATATTCCAAAATCTTTAACATATTATTATTCTAATTAGTTACTTTGATACCTTGTAAATTGATGTTATTGTTTGTTGCCTTGATATGGTTTTCTTTTCCTCTAATGTTCAATTTAAATGAAGAAAAACATAATGGAGCTGATTTATTTTCTATTGAAAAGTGAAAGAAAAAATAGAAAACTTTAATTTTCGACCATTATGAAGATTTTTTTTCCCTGAATGGAATTATAACCATATATGATGAAAATGTCACACAAGCAACCGTGGAACAAAGTCATAAAAGTGATAAATAAGATTCTTATCTCTTAAAAAAAAAAAAAAAAAAAAAAAATGCTATGTGTGGACTAAATTCTGGAAGCAAACTCAATCTACCAGCTCTTAAACACATTAAAATTACTCAATTGAGAAACTATGACAACTTCAGTGATTGTTTTTTATTATAAAGGTTTCCAGAAGGATCAAGTGAAAATACAAATTTTTAACTCCGGGCTTATAAAGGTCACCGGAGAAAGACCAGTAAATGAGAACAAACACATTCGGTTCGAGCAGGATTTCGAGGTTCCTAAATACTCATATGCAGATGGCATCACAGCAAAATTTGATGGTGAAATTCTCTACGTAATTGTTCCAAAGCACAAGGTGGAAGAGAAGAAAGAACCTGAACCAAAGAAAGAACCTGAATCAAAGAAAGAACCTGAACCGAAGAAAGAACATGAACCTCCTGGTGTAAAAGACCAAATTGTAAATGGCGCCGCAAAATATCAGAATATGTGTGAAAAACCGAAAGACAAAGAAGCCAAAAAGAAAGACGACAAAAGTAAGAAGGAAGAAGAAAGCCGCCAAAAAGCCCCCGTTAGTCTTTCAGAAGATAGTAAGAAGAGATGGGAAGGTGAGCCTAGTTTTGTAAATGGCGCCGCAAAAGATCAGAATATGTGTGAAAAACCGAAAGACAAAGAAGCCAAAAAGAAAGACGACAAAAGTAAGAAAGAAGAAGGAAGCCGCCAAAAAGGCCCCGTTAGTCTTTCAGAAAATAGTGAGAAGAGATGGGAAGGTGAGCCTAGTTATCTAAGAAGGGTAATGGACACGTTGAGTAGAAACAAAGGGATTGTTGTGACAACCGTATTAGCAGTGTCGTTAGGGATATTCATATCTCGAACATTCAAGGCTAAAGAAGAGTGAAAAGAAGGCTCTGTAATCTATTTATTAAATTGCTTGTAACTTCTTCTATTATGTAACTTGTACCACATAATATTATTTGCATGAATATTTTCACATAACGGATAAAGTTAACGTGCAAGATTTTCATGCATGCTTAATAGTAATAGATATATTAATTTCTTGAAATGTTCCAACCTGAAGTGAGCATGAAATCTTCAAGAAACTCAAAACTATACAAAACGGTTTTTAAGCAATAACATCGCAACAAACGGCAAATTCGTCGCTAAAGGGGGACGAGTCGGAGCTACAAATCCATCACTAAACATCATTAAACATATTTTCGAGGATTCAAATCATGTGATTCGAACTATTTTCGATTTACGTGTATTTTTTGTGAGAAAAAATACTGTAGCGAACCACGAATTATGATTCGAATCAGGAAACGAATCTCTCTTCCAAACGGCCTGTGACAAATCGGTGTGTCTTGCTAAATGTTATGTCAAAGTTAAATGATTAAATGTTGCCGCTAAATAGTGGTTGTATAATATTGCTCGAGGATGTCTAACAATGCCGGATTCAGGAATTAAATTCAGTGAAGGCACACGTTAAGACATTTTTCATTCAGAAAAAAACTTCACAACGTTCTATGAATAACATTAAGGAGACGTTTAGTTTATGGATTAAAATCATGATATTAGAATTATTTTTGATTTACGTGTATTTTTTATGAGAGAAAATACTGTAACGAATTATGAACCTTAATTTAAATCATGATATGAATCTCCTTACTAAATGTCTCTTAAATTGCATGCTTTATAAGGCAGTAATTAATCATTGCAAAAGAAAAAGAACATGAGAAAAAAAGGAAAATAAATATAAATTAAGAGACTCAAAAAGTCTGTCCACATGTGACAAAAGAAAATGAAAAAACAAAAAAACAAAAATACTGAACGTCAAGGAAAAGAGTGACAAAACCCAATTTAAGAGGAAAAAAAAAAGAAGAAGAAATAATAGCAATAAGTAGAATGTAATAGGACAAAATTATAGTGTTGTATAAAACTAAAATGACATTTAAAAGAGAGGAAAAAAATTATAAACAAGTCTAATGCATCAATATTGAAGCCTAAAACTAAAAGTAATCAGAAAATAAGAAAAACTTGCATGTTAATTGCGAAAATTACTGAGGGCGCAATTAAATAATGTATAAAAATCAGTACGTAACTATATATATATATATATATATATTTCAAAATATCGTTGCTGAAAGTCTTCTTTATGAGAAACTTGCCTCAGTCACACGTGGCCTGTCATTGACCATGCATCTCGTCTTTAATAAACTAACTGAGTCAGGTGTTATGCATGTAAAAAATAATTTTATAAGTTTAATCCTACATTAAAACATGTAACCTTCTTAGAAGTCAAGTTCAGTAATTAGAACAAAAAGAAAACAATATTTAAAAATATCCCGTTGAAAAAAATTAAAGTTATATAATAATTTTTTGGGAGAAAGAAGAAAATATGCTAAAATTTGAGATGAATTAAAATTAATAAGCTAATAGTTTACATAAGTTAATAAATAGGCCAAATTATTATTTTCGTCCACAACTTGTCTGGTTATGAACCATAACTTGACAAGTTATTATTCATAATTATCCATAACTTGTCCGGTTATGAATCATAACTTGACAAGTTTGTCCATAACTTATCTGGTTATGAACCATAACTTGACAAGTTATGGCCTATTAATTTCTATAACTAAAAATTAGCCTATTTTCTTTCTTAAGCTTTTCATATTGGCCTATTTTCTACTATTTCCTTAATTTTTTATTGAAAAAACTTTAGTAGGGATATATTTAAAAAGATTTATTTTAATTGAGAAAAGTGATAAATTATATTTTCAAGAAAGATATTGTAAAAAAATGAACTGTTAAAGAATATTTGGTGAAAAAAAGACAATAGGTAAAAGAAAAAAAAAAAGAAAATTTCTTTTTAAAAAAAGAGGAAAAGTTAAAAAAAAATTTAAAAAAAGAATTAAAGTTATAAAGGACTTTTTTACAAAAAAATAAATAAATAATAAAAAAAATAAAACTTAAGCAGAGATATTTGAAAGGAATTATTTTAATTAAAATAAAGTATTTTAAAGAAAAATATTAGTAAAAATATGAACTGTCAAAAAATATTAGAGGAGAAAACAAAAAAGACAATAGGCAAAAGAAACGAAGAAAAAAAAAACAAGTTAAAAAAAGAGGAAAAGTAAAAATAATAAATAATAAATAATAAAAAGAATGATGCGAATATGTAGCCTCCTTATGAGCTAAGTCCAAAAGGGGCTCGGCTCTATTTATATATGTTAGATTAAATTAGATGTTAGATAATAAAGAATGAGAGAAGTACATAGTTTGTGATGATTTTATATAAGCCTATTATTTATATTATTTTAAATAATTGGGTGTCATAATAATTTTTTGTTTTCTCTTTATTAATTAATGAATTGTTTATTTTTGAGTGGAGTTATAAAAAATAATATTTTTTTACCATATTTTAGTGGTATTTTCAGTTTCTCCAAAAAGAATTAAGCTGTGGGGAAAAAGATAAAATGAAAAATAGTAAAAAAAAATTAAGTAAGAACATATTTAAAAGAAATTGCTTTAATACAAATAAACTAAGGGAAAAAATATTTTTAAAAAAATGTTATAAAAAAGTTAAAATGCTTAGAAATGGAGAGCACTTGGGAAGAAACCAAAAGGCAAATAGGCAAAAAAAAAAAAAAAAGAATTAAAAAGAAAAAAAAAAGAAAAGAAAATGAGCAAAAGACAAATGAAGGGGATGAGAAGGTATTGCCACATGGCAGCATGAGAGAAAAGAACTTTGACTCCTTTTGAATATGACTTGTTGTAAAGACGCACTCCATACTTGTATCTTTAACATAAGAGATTGTTGTTTTGGAGTGTAATTTGAGTGTAGTTTTTGAGTTAAATTTGAGTTATAACTTGAGTTGAAATTAGAATTTGAATAAAGTTAAGTAAAATTGAGTGAAGTTAAAACTTAAAAGAACGTGAACTTAAATAAAGTTGAAACTTGAGTTGTCTTTTTTTGAGTTTTATGTATAAAAGAACATGCTATTTTTTCGATATGGATGTCCTAAATTATTTTTAGAAAATTTTATAGTTTATGTTTTTTTATCAGTGTTTTCTTAAAAATTAAATCCAGTAGAAAAATATTAAATAGAGCAACATTAAAAGGAAAAAAGTTAGGCGAAAAATTATTTAGTGGTACACATGAAGAAACTTATTTGAAAAAATTATAGATAAAATATTTTTGTAAAGATACATTCGAGAATAAGATATTAAATATTATTTACATGACATTTATAGTGAAAAAAGTATTTGAGAGTCATTTCATTAAAAAAAAAAAAAAAGTATTGATTAGGAATATATGAGAAGAAATTATTTCAATAAGACAATTAGAGGAAAAAATATTTATGAGGGTCACATTTGAGAAAAGAAAAAGAATGTATTGTAGAGGGGGGAAAGAGAGGGAAGAAAGAAGTGAGGAAAAAAAAGGAGAAAAGAAAGCAAAAATATATATTAAGCATATGTAGTAAAAAAAAAGTATTTGAGAGGGTCATTTCGTAAAAAAAGTTTTAATTGCGACATATATGAGAATAAATTATTTTTATGGGACAATTAGAGGAAAACAATTATGAGGGTCACATTTGAGAAAGGAAAAAAAAAAGTATTGTAGAGGGAAAAAAAAGAAAAAAGGGGAAGAGAAAGAAAAAAAAAAGTAAGAAAAAAAAACAGGTTAACATACACAAATTTTTTTGTTAATGTGAGGGTATAAACGTGCTAATGTTCCTGACGACCCAAAAAAAAAAAAAAAAAAAAAAAAAAAATCCATTCTCCTTTATAGAATGGTAACAGATAGTAGATATGATAGATAGATAGATGATAATAAAGCTAGAAAAAAAATTCAAAAAGCAAACTATAGAAAATTAAACAGTAAAGAAACATTCACAAAATAAAAGGACAAAAAACAAATATTTAAATAATCAAAATGTGGGAAAAGAAAAAGAGAAAGGAAAAAAGCCTAATAAAAAGGAAGAAAACAAAAAAGGAAAAAAGGTAAAAATAAAAGATGAAAAAGCCAAATAAAAAGGAAGGAAAAAAAACGGTGTAAGAAAGAAGGTCTGCTGCCACGTGGCAGCTGAGGGAAACCTCTTGAAAGTGAATAGTAAAAAGGTTTTGGGAGGATGCTTGGTAGAGGAATTCGTTTCCTGATTCGAATCATGATTCGTGATTCACTACAGTATTTTCTCTTATAAAAAATACACGTAAATTAAAAATAATTCGAATCACATGATTTTAATATATGTTAGATGTTAAATTAAATTAGATTAAATTAGATAGATAATAATAGATACGATTGAAATTATTTTAACAGAAACAAAACTGAGAAAAAAGTTATTTTAAGAAAGGATACCGTAAAAAATTTGAACTGTAAAAAACCATCGGGTTGGAAGAGGAAAAAAAAAAGTAAAAAACAAAAAAGAGTAAAAGAGTAAAAGAAAAGGGGACATTCTCGTACGTCAAGTATTTTTAACAGT
This sequence comes from Morus alba, assembly GCA_012066045.3. Taxonomy (NCBI): domain Eukaryota; kingdom Viridiplantae; phylum Streptophyta; class Magnoliopsida; order Rosales; family Moraceae; genus Morus; species Morus alba. The sequence continues at coordinate 6,919,254 of CP050231.2, read as the reverse complement.
TAAATTTACGTAATTTTTAATTTTTACGTAATTTTATATAAATTTAACAATAAAAAAACTTAACTTATCAACATGTTAGCGTAACATAGAAGGTTCTAAAAAAAAGTAAAATGTCAAAAACAAAAATGAGTATAAGCAAAAAGAAAAAAAAAAAAGAAGCAAAAAAAAAGAAGCTGACACTTGGCAAAAAAGGCAAAGAGTTTATTACTTATTTTATCTACGTATATATATAGATATGAAAATCTAAAATTTCTTCTAACATTTAGTTTTACTTATTTATTATTCTATTAATAGTTGAGTTTAAAAAAAAAAAAAAAAAAAAAAAAAAAAGTTTAATAGAACGCATAGGAAAAAAGAAAAATTTAGATAGTAAATTATTTATCGAGTATAAAAGAATTATTTGAGGAGAGTACTTAGGGAGAAAAAATTATGGTGGCTACTTTTGAAAAAAAAAATGACTATAAGAAAAATGTTTAGAAAATTTAGGCCCCATTCACTTCACCGATTCGAGTTTAGGATTTAAATTTTACTACAGTAAAAAGTTTTCAGAAACAGTCACATCTAACTTTTTTGCTACAATAAAAAGCTCTCACATAAAATCACATCTCAACTCGAATTACAAACTCGAATTAGCGAAGTGAACAGGTTATTTTAACAAGAATAGATTAGAAAAACTAAATTTAATAAGGTTTATTTGAAAAGTAACAAAATAAAAATGGCAGAAAAGTGAGGAGAAAGAAAATATGTTCAAGGACTAAAACTAAAGGAAAAGCACAAAAAAAAAAAAAAAAAGAAGCTAAAAAAAGGTAGAGATCCGTAGAAAAACGAATTGTTGTTATATGTATGATGAAGATTATTTATTTACATCCATATAAAAACTATATTTGAGATGGTTTCACCAAAAAAAAAAAAAAAAGAAAAGTATAGGTAGAGACATAAATGAGAAGAAATTATTTTAATAGGATTATTAGAGAAAAAAATATTTATGAGGGTCACATTTGAAAGAAGAAAAAAAAGAGTGTATAATGGAGAAATATGATAAGATTAAATAAGAGGGATAGAAAAAAAAAATAAAAAATGGGGACTAAAAAAGGAAATAAAAGAGGAAGAAATTGGAAAAAAAAAAAAAAGAAAAAAGAAAAAAGAAAGGAAAGACAAGCAAAATCATAATCGTAAAAAAAAATGAGAGAGAAAGAACTCAGTTTAAATATTTTATCCGCGTTGGACGAAACGATAGAGCCGTGTTTGCGGCTCTTATGTAGTAAAAGATACGTTAAATTTATTTATAAACGTTCAAATCAAACTTGCATTTTTGTTGAACATCATATGTCTACTAGGAAAATAAAAAAAATAAATAAAAAAAAAAGCTAATTAGGTAGGACATATGAGAAGGTAAATAGTAGCTGAAATGGCCATATGGAGAAAAACGTTTAATAACATAATAGGGAGACTCATTTGTAATAAATTATTTAAAAGGAGTACGAGAGGAAAAAACTAAAAACAAAAGTTACAAGTATTGTGCGAAAAAGCTGTTTGAAAAGAAATATATTTGAGAAAACATTATTTTAGTGGGTCAATTAAAAAAAAATTATAAGGATCAGTTTCGATATAAAAAGTATTGCATGAAAAAATTGAGTAGAGACTTATTTGTAACAAATTATTTTAAAAAAAAAAAAAACAACATGAGAGGGAAAAAGCTATTTAAAAAAAAAAAAAAAAAGCATATTGAAAAAAAGTTACAATGTACCAAAAAAAAAAAAAAAAAAAAAAAAAAAAAAAAAAAAAAAAAAAAAAAAAACTAAGGACACATTTGAAAGAAGTTATGTAAACAAATATAAAGCAGGAGAAAAATATTTGGAAAAGAGACATCATAAAAAACAAACTGTATAGGAACTTTTAGGGAAAAAAAAAAAAAAAAAAAGGAAAACAGGGAAAAAGACAAGAAAGAAAAAGCGAAGAATTAGAAAATGTGATACAAAAAAAAAAAAAAAAAAAAAAAAAAAAAAAAAAAAAAAGCAAACAAACAAACAAAACATAAAGATTTCAAAAAAACAAAAAAAATGAAAGAAAGAACGAGAGGTTGATACATGACCAAAAAGAAAAAACCTCCTTTAACTCTTTTATATATGCTAGAAGAAAAATCCTCATTTTAACTCTTTTATGTATGTGTAAATATATTATATATAGGATCCGTTCACTTCGCTGATTCGAGTTTGTAATTCGAATTGAGATGTGATTTTATGTGAAAGCTTTTTACTGTAAACAAAAAAGTTAGATGGACTATTTCTGAGAACTTTTTACTGTAACAAAACTCAAATTATAAACTTGAATCGATAAAGTGAACGAGACATTCATTTATAAGATTTGAGCAATATTTAACACACAACCTCTTGTTTTTCCTTCACCTCAATGTCACTTAACAAAAAAGCTTAGTACAGGAGAGGAGATAATAATAATAATAATATAAAAAGGGAGTGTGCATATTTAGCACACAACCTCTGCTTATACTTTTAAGCAAACATTTTTCTCCTTCTCATTTGCACACTCTGATTAGATTAGACTAGATGTATATACATATTAAGTAAATTTAAATTTTGAAACTATTATGCTTTCCTATTTCATTTCATAAATACTAGTACTACTATAGTGCTAAATTTATCATCAATAATTTAAGGTGAAAAAAATAAAAATCATCAACAGCAATTATATCATCATGGCCATCACATATTCATCATAACCATCCTTAAATCATAATCATCACCTAAAATCGTTAAATGTAAAAATTATCATCAGCACCCTAAATCATAATCAACATCATTATTAGATTAATTTGATAAATGTCCATAGGCTTCATACCATGTTTCAACATTCTCCCGAAATTTTGAAAAGAGTTCATGATTCTTTTGAGTTATGTATCCTTATTTATAAAGCCTAACAAGCAAGGTAACAAGCAATTATTCAATTGAGGAATTGTCATCTAGGGCTGACCAAAAAAAAAAAAAAAGAAAAAAGTGATGGAAAGTGCTAATGTGCATTACAACCCGTTATAAGTCAATATCATTTTTAGCCATCGAATTATAGACAAATTTCAATTTGATTCTTCATTTTTAAAATTGTCTCAGAATGAGTCTTTGAACTGCTAAGATCTCGTTCGTTTCGCTTATTCGAGTTAATAACTTATTTAAAAAATGACTTAATATGAGAGAAAATACTGTATGCATAAAAGTTGAATTTTAATTTATGTGAAAGAAAATATTACAATAAAAACTCAAGTTATGATTCGAACCAATAAGCAAACAGTAGAGTTATCTTAATCAAACCAATCCTTATATTCATATGAATATTAAAATCTAAACAACTTAGGTACGGCTTTCTTCTTTAGTCGTACCTTAACATGTAATTTACAAAATTAACCTCTATTAAACGGTACATGGTACTCCTGTTACCTTTTTGGGTCGATACTAACAATTCGAACCAAAAATGGGATTAAAAAAACGTTCTTAACTAAATGCGCAGCATTTCATGCGTGTAATCTAATGTATTTACACAAATCAAGGTTTAGGCCTCAATAGTTATAACCAGCTCTGTAGATGAAAGATTGAAAGAGGTTTTTTGAACACAAAGAAAGTAAAGAATAGTAATAAGCCACCTCCAAAGGAAAGGTTAATTGTCCCACCAGGGAAAGTTTCGAATAAATTGATGTAGAAATCAACAAGGAAAGTTATTTGATTCTGTACAACGTTAATTAACCTGATCAAATGGTTTTTTCCGTCCTATATATACCTAAACAAATGGTTTGTTTCCATGATCAGTACACAAAACATCACATTTCAACTTAATTAAGAATTTCATTGAGATCAATGGCAAATGCTCCGCATAACCCGGTTGTTGACATTATTGAACCTAGTTCTGCTTGGACAGAGGACTCAAATGGCCATTATCTTGAAGTTGATATTCCTGGTATTTATACAAAATCTTCACCTTCACTATTTTACATGGTTTTGCAATATCTTGATTATTTTCCTTTTAATTTTTTGTTTGCCCCCTTGATATGGTTTTCTTTTCCTCCGATATAATTTTTTTGTGAAAAGAAAAAACTATAATGGATCTTATTTTATCTTTGTTAGAAAAGTGAAGAATTAAAAAAGGGAAAAGGAGACGAGTATAGGCCTAAAACTATATATATGATGAAAAACAATGACACGTCTCTAGAAATAATATCCCATATGTTTTGAGGACTAAATTATGAAACCGAAGTACTCAAAAGGATTATTTTCATAAATGCTACTTCACCTATGGACCTAACTTTAAAATGCACCCCGATTTTTCAAAAATCCTCAATCTCCACCCCTCGATTTAGAAAACCGCTCAAAAGGTCCCTTCATCCAATTTCATCTATAATCCTAACCGATTTGTGACCTGACATGTTATTAAAAATTAAAAATTAAAATATAAAAAAGAAGAAAAAAAAAAAAAACTTGAATTTAATAAAAAAAAATAATATAAAAAAAAAAAACCTTATCAATCACGCCCAAACCCAAGCAGCCATCTTATTTTATCATGTAACCAAACGCTCCCCAATGCCCACCCACACCCTCCTCTCCCTCAATGGAACACCCCAACCCACACACAGTGCCATCTCCTCGATTGTTCTCCCTCAATGGAGCTTCTTTCGGGTTAATGACAGCAAGCAGTTGGGAGAATGAAGTTGGAAATGGGAGTTTCTTAAAACATATATATATATATATATATATATTTCATAAGTTTTTTAATCTTTAGTTTATAATTTTTTTTAATTAAGTTTTGCAGTAATTAATTCTTTTTTTTTTCAACTTAATGGATTTTTAATATTTTAATATGAGTACCGCATCATTTAATTTTCATAGAATAAAATGATAAGATCACTTGAAATGTCGCTCTCTTTCCCCCTCTTTGTGGTCTGTTTTTAACCCGTGGCTTCATATTTTCAAAACAATGAAACTTTTATTGCAGACCATTTTATAACGATTTATTATTGTACTATTTTTTAAGTTTTTACTATAATTTTTTTTTTTTTTTTTTACGTGTATGCCTAATATTTATGTTTTCCTTGAAAACTCCAAAATATTATTTCTTTTCTTTATTCAAATGTAAAACAATCAAATAATGTCATCAACAAACAAAAGCCTAAATGCTATTTAAGTAATATTTATTGTATTTTTATTAAGCAAAAATAAATTTTCTTCCAAAAAAGTTGTTGTAAAGAAAAGCTATTAACATAAAGAAGAGTAAAATTTCAGAACTAGCCTGGAGGATTCGACCCAAAGAAAAAACATGGAGGAGGCTACTTTAATATGTTTAGAGTGTGTTTGAATGTGATTTGGGCTACAATGATTCTTTTTTTTTTTTTTTTTTTTAATAGTCTTTGTTGTATGGAAAGCCAGAAGATGAAAAAGTTCTCTACCTCTTTCTGCTTTAAATATTTAACATACCAAGAGAGTAGGTACCAAAGAATAAAAAAATCTTACAAAAGTTATGTGTAAAAACACATTCCTTACTAGTTATCTCTAGGTTCTTTTCTTTCTTTCTATTCGTGAATAGTTATAGCTAGTTTCTCGTTGTTTATACTATTAGGTAACAGGAGATTTGCAATTAAACAATAGAAGTATGGTTTACAATTAAACTTTACATTTATGGAGAAGTGTGAAGTCAAATGGCATTAAAAGAACACAGAGTGACATTTTATGTGACCCCAATATTTCTTTTTTGTTAAGAATATAGATGAAAGTAGATGGAAGATGTATTTTGAACCATTTTTTGTATATCGAGTGGTCTTTTGAATGGTTTTAATAATTGTAGGGCGTTCGAAATTAGATCCATTAAACTTGAGGAATTTGTGAAAACAATCCAAGTACTCAATCTATAAACTCTTAAAACATTTTACAATTACTCAATTGAGACACTTAAATTTAAAATTTTATTTGACTTTTGTTCTAAGGTTTCAAGAAAGACCAGATGAGAGTACGATTTTTAGAATCTGGATTTATAAAGATCAATGGAGAAATGCCAATCAATGAGGACAAACATGTTCGATTTGAGCAGAAATTTAAGGTTCCAGACAACTTAGACACAAATGGCATCAGAGCAAAATTTAATGGTAAAATTCTCATCATAACCATTCCAAAGTACAAGGCAGAAAAGAAGGAAGAACCTGAACAAGATGGCAAGAAGGACCAAGGTGTTGCTCCAAAAGACGAGATAGAGAAAGAACATGAACCTATTGGCGAAAAAGATCAAGGAGAAAAGAAAAAACCTGAACCTACAGACATAAAGGATCAAGATGTTATGCCAAAGGACAAGAAGGAAGAGAAAAAGAGCCTGAACCTGTTAAGGATCAAAAGCTAGAAGAGAAGAAAGAGCATGAACCTGTTGGCATAAAGGATCAAAAGCCAGAAGAGAAGAAAGAACTTGAACCTGTTGGCATAAAAGATCAAAAGCCAGAAGAGAAAAAAGAACCTGAACTTGCTGACATAAAAGGTCAAGGTGTTATTCCAAAGCAGAAGGAGGAAGAGAAAAAAGAACATGTACCTACTGACTTAAAGGATCAAGTTGTTGTTCCAAAACATAAGGAAAGGAGGAAAAAGAACCTAAACTTCCTGACATCAAGGATCAAGGTGTAATTCAAAAGTGCATGGAGGACGAGGAGAAGGAAAATGTACTTGATGGCATAAAAGATCAAAAGCTGGAAGAGATAAAAGAACTTGGAGTTGCTGCCATAAAGGATCAAGATGTTATTCAAAAGGACAAGGCGGAGGAGAAAAAAGAACCAGAACATATTGGCATAATGGATCAAAAGCTGGAAGAGAAGAAAAAACCTGAATTTGCTGACAGAAAGGACGAATGTGACCTTATTCCAACAGACAAGGCAGAGGAGAAGAAAGGCCCTGAACTTGTTGGCATAAAGGATCAAAAGCCAGAAGAAAAGAAAGGACCCGAACCAAGTGACATAAAGGACCACGGTGACATTATTTCAACAGACAAGGCAGAGGAGAAGAAAGGTCATGAACCTGTCGACATAGAGGATAAACAGGAAGAAGAAAAAGAACCTGAACCTGCTGACATAAAGGACCAAGGTGTTATTTCAGAACACAAGGAGGAAGAGAAGAAAGAACTTGTAACTGCTGACATAAAGGATCAAGGTGACCTTATTCCAACAGACAAGGCAGAGGAGAAGAAAGGTCCTGAACCTGTTGGCATAAATGATCAAAAGCCAGAAGAAAAGAAAGAACCCGAACTAGCTGACATAAAGGACCAGGGTGACATTATTCCAACAAACAAGGCAGATGAGAAGAAAGATCCTGAACCAGTCGGCATAAAGGATCCAAAGCCAGAAGAAAAGAAAGAACCTGAATCTGCTGACATAAACGCACAGGGTGTTATTTTAGAGCATAAGGAGGAAGAGAAGAAAGAACTTGTACCTGCTGACATAAAGGATCAATGTGACTTTATTCCAATAGACAAGGCAGAGGAGAAAAAAGGTCCTGAACCTATTGGTATAAAGGATCAAAAGCCAGAAGAAAAGAAAGGATCCGAACTTGCTAGCATAAAGGACCAAGGTGACATTATTCCAACGGACAAGGCAGAGGAGAAAAAAAGTCTTGAACCAGTCGGCATAACGGATCAAAAGTCAGAAGAAAAGAAACAACCTGAACCTGCTGACATAAATGACCAGGGTGTTATTTCAGAACACAAGGAGGAAGAGAAGAAAGAACTTGTACCTACTGACATAAAGGATCAAGGTGGTCTTATTCCAACAACAAACGTTGGAGAAGAAAGGTCGTCGGCATAAAGGATCAAAAGAGAAGAAAAGGTCCCGAACTTATTGGCATAAAGGATCAAAAGATGATAAAAAGAAGAAAGGGACCGGTCGGCATAAAGGATCAAAAACTTGTCGGCATAAAGGACCAAGGTGATATTATTCCACAGACAAAAAAGGAGGAGAAAGGTCCCGAACTTATTGGCATAAAGGATCAAAAACAGAAGAAAAAAAGGACCCGAACTTGTCGGCATAAAGGATCAAAAGCTAGAATTCCAAAGAAAAGAACGAACCCGCCGGCATAAAGGATCAAAAGTTAGAAGAAAAAACGAACTGTGGTGTTATGTTATTTCAAAGCATAAGGAGGAAGAGAAGAAAGAACTTGTACCTGCTGACATAAAGGACGAAGGTGACCTTATTCCAACAGACAATGCAGAGGAGAAGAAAGGCCCTGAACTTGTTGGCATAAAGGATCAAAAGCCAGAAGAAAAGAAAAGACCCGAACCAAGTGACATAAAGGACCAGGGCGACATTATTTCGACAAACAAGGCAGAGGAGAAGAAAGGTCCTGAACCTGTCGACATAGAGGATAAACAGGTAGAAGAAAAAGAACCTGAACCTGCTGACATAAACGATCAAGGTGTTATTTCAGAACACAAGGAGGAAGAGAAGAAAGAACTTGTACTTGCTGACATAAAGGATCAAGGTGACCTTATTCCAACAGACAAGGCAGAGGAGAAGAAAGGTCCTGAACCTGTTGGCATAAATGATCAAAAGCCAGAAGAAAAGAAAGAACCCGAACTAGCTGGCATAAAGGACCAGGATGACATTATTCCAACAGACAAGGCAGATGAGAAGAAAGGTCCTGAACTAGTCGGCATAAAGGATCCAAAGCCAGAAGAAAAGAAAGAACCTGAATCTGCTGACATAAACGCACAGGGTGTTATTTCAGAGCATAAGAAGGAAGAGAAGAAAGAACTTGTACCTACTGACATAAAGAATCAAGGTGACCTTATTCCAACAGACAATGCAGAGGAAAAGAAAGGTCCTGAACCTGTTGGCATAAAGGATCAAAAGCCAAAAGAAAAGAAAGGACCCGAACTTGCTGGCATAAAGGACCAGGGTGACATTATTCCAACAGACAAGGCAGAGGAGAAGAAAGGTCCTGAACCAGTCGGCATAAAGGATCCAAAGCCGGAAGAAAAGAAAGAACCTGAACTTGCTGACATAAACGACCAGGGTGTTATTTCAGAGCATAAGGAGGAAGAGAAGAAAGAACTTGTACCTGCTAACATAAACGATCAAGGTGACCTTATTCCAACAGACAAGGCAGAGGAGAAGAAAGGTCATGAACCTGTCGACATAGAGGATAAAAAGGTAGAAGAAAAAGAACCTGAACCTGCTGACATAAATGACCAGGGTGTTATTTTAGAACACAAGGAGGAAGAGAAGAAAGAACTTGTACCTGCTGACATAAAGGATCAAGGTGATCTTATTCCAACAGACAAGGCAGTGGAGAAGAAAGGTCCTGATCCAGTCGGCATAAAGGATCAAAAGATAGAAGAAAAGAAAGGACCCGAACTTGTTGGCATAAAGGACCAAGTTGACATTATTCCAACAGACAAGGCAGAGGAGAAGAAAGGTCCTGAACCAGTCGGCATAAAGGATCAAAAGCCAGAAGAAAAGAACGAACCTGAACCTGCTGACATAAACGACCAAGGTGTTATTTCAGAGCATAAGGAGGAAGAGAAGAAAGAATTTGTACCTGCTGACATAAAGAATCAAGGTGACCTTATTCCAACAGACAAGGCAAAGGAGACAAAAGGTTCTGAACCTGTTGGCATAAAGGATCAAAAGCCAGAAGAAAAGAAAGGACCCGAACTTGCTGGCATAAAGGACCAAGGTGACATTATTCTAACAGACAAGACAGAGGAGAAGAAAGGTCATGAACCAGTCGGCATAAAGGATCAAAAGCTAGAAGAAAAGAAAGAACCTGAACCTGCTAACATAAATGACCAGGGTATTATTTCAAAGCACAAGGAGGAAGAGAAGAAAGAACTTGTACCTGCTGATATAAAGGATCAAGGTGTGGTTCCAGAGCATAAGGAAGAAGAGAAAAAAGAACCCAAACTCACTGAACTGAAAGATCAAGGTGTTATTCCAAAAGAAATGGAGGTTGAGAAGAAGGAACCTAAACCTAATGGCATAAAAGATCAAAAGGCAAAAGAGAAGAAAGAACCTAAACCTGCTGGCATAAAAGATCAAGATGGTCCAATAGACAAGGTGGAGAAAAAGAAAGAACTTGAACCTATTGACAAAAAAGATCAAGAGCTAAACGAAAAGAAAGAGCCTGAACCTGCTAACATAAAGGACCAAGGTGCAGTTCTAAAGCACAAGGATGAAGAGAAGAAAACACCTGAACCCGATGGCATAAAAGATCAAGGTGTTGTTCTACAGTATAAGGAGGAAGAGAAGAAAGATCAACTTGAACCTACTAGCATGAAGGATCAAGGTGTTGCTTCAATGCATAAAGAAGAAGAGAAGAAAGAACCTGAACCTCCTGGCATAAAGGATCAAGGACGTATTATTCTAATACACATGGTAGAAAAGAAGAAAGAACATAAACCGGCTAGCGTCAAGGATCAAAGTGTGAATGGTACCACAGAAGAGCATATACATGAAACATCAAATGATAACAAAGTGAAAAAGAAAGACGATAGTGTACATGATAATGACCTCCACGTCTATGAAAGTGAAAAGGAAGAAGGAAGTTATACAACTCCTCCTATAAGTTCCTCTGAAGATTCCATGAGTGGATCAGAAAGTGAGCCTAGTTATCTAAGAACTGGAATAGACATATTGAGCAAAAACAAAGAGATTATATTAGCAACCATGTTAGCAGTCTCATTAGGGGTGTTTGTAACTCGTAAAATTCGAGGTAGAGAAAAGAAGGCTCCCTAATCTTTGTAATGTTCCTTTTAGCTTCTCATATCCTCATGGTATGTAACTCATACCAGAATTCTAGCTCATGTTATGTAACTTATACCACATAATATAATACAAATGGAATGAATATATTTTCCTAGCTGATTCAAAGGATAATGCTTATGTTGGATTTTCATGCATGTTAACAGATATGTTAATTTCTTAATCTGTTTCAACCTGCAGTAAGCATGAAATCTTCAAGAGACTCTTTAAACATCTTAACTTTTTTTTTTTTTTTTTTTGGTTACAACAGATTCAGGGAAACCATCTCCTTAGTCTTAATCTGAAGTAAAATAAGTTTCTGATCATAAAAGCATGCACATAAACTTTTGTTTTTCCTCCTAGAAACCTAACAAAATGAATGTTGGCTTTGTGGACTCCGATACAAATTTTCACATCAAATTTGAAAATAGAGTTGTAAGAACCTTTCTGTCAGCAGATAAACATCCAATACATTACTCAACTATTCCAATTGATGATCATTGTGAGATATGAATGAACAAACATAAAAAAGTACCAAATTATTTGATGAGGGGAAATATCAGAACACTTTATTAAGCTAGTACCTCTGTATTTGCGATATGATATGCCAGTTTCTTTCCTTTCAGTCTAAAAAAAAAATATAGTCAAATAAGAAAAACATAAAATCTAAAAGAAAAAACATTGTTTTATAATAATTTTAGATTGAAAGTGCAAAATCATCATTTTGTGTCAACAAGAAGGCATTATATATGTGTGTGTGCGCGCGCGTGTGTGTATAATAGGAACGAGACAACTTTCTTTTAATAATGGTGCTTCAATGGAATTTTATCACACACAAAAAAAAAAAAAAAAAAAAAAAGTTGCTTCAAGAGCGAGCTTCACTCAATATAGAAGTGCTTGGAATATCAAATGTAACCAAGATTATTTTACTATCCATGTATTAACTTGTGATATTCAAAAATTAATATTACATAACTAGATGTGTGTGTGTGTGTGTGTGTGTGTGTGTGTGTGTGTGTGTGTGTGTTGGGTTGAATGGAGTTGATAAAGTTCATAAATTAGTGAAGCATAATTTACAGCTACACCAATCATTCTTATTTGTCAATAAGAATGAAGGGAAAATAACCTTTATTGACCAGTTCAATCTAAATTAATATGATTCAGTGTGATATTGAATCTCATTCGCATAATTTTCTTTATTTACAAACCACTCTAAGCTGATCATTTGTAACTTAAGGAAGAAATAGTTCATGACTTATGTAAGCTTAAGAAATAGTTCATGACTTATGTAAGCTTAAGAAATAGTTGAAGCCCATTTGCTAAGAATGAAGAAAGTGGAAGAAAGTTTACGGACTAAACATACCAATTACTCAAAAGAAAAATTTAAGGTACAGTAGTCCAAATTAATTAACCTAAAATATATATATATATATATATATATATATATCCACATTCTGTTTTTTTCCTTATCATGCCAAAATCTGTTTATACATTCTTTCAGAATATTTAAAAAATAAAAAAAATTGAAAGAAACTTAAACGCTTGTACAAAAATAGTTAGAATTTTTTGCAAGAAACCTTGGACTAGAAGCAAATTGAAGAGGCGACCGGCAGCAGAACAAGCAGAAAAAAAAAAGGTATTAACTATGGCATTTACTGCATGTAATTTAATGCATTAACACAAATAAAGGTTTAGGCCTCAACAATTACAATTAGCTCCGCAGATGAAATATTACAAATGAAGAGGAAAAAAAAATTAGGGTTCAAATATAACAATAAACACCAATTTATAATGACATTGGGCCACCCCATAGAAAAGGTTCGACATTTTAAGATGAAATTTTAATTCCTTAAAAAGCCTAATTTTCAATATGGAATCAAAGCTCAAACGAGCGACTCGATCCAATCAATATAAGATTGGTGCCTCCAAAAGGAGCACCACCTTAGAACATTAAGCCACCTCACTTACTAAGATGACCTTTTGAGATGGACGTTCAAGTCCTTAAAAAGTTCAATTTCCAACATGAACACAAAGAAAGCAAAGAATAATGAGCCACCTCCAAAGGGGGTGCTAATAGTGTCACCAGGGAAAGCTAGGGATAAAAGAATGTAGAAATCCACAAGGAAACCTATTTGACTTTGCACCATCTCAATTAACATGGTCAGCTAGAACGGTTTATATATATACAAGCACATGACGGTTTGTTTTCATGATCATGACACAAATTCAACCATCACATCTATGTTAGAGGCTACGTTACTCAACAGGTTAACCTGGTTGTTGAAGAGATTAAACCTAGTTTTGGTTGGACAGAGAACTCAGACAATCATTATCTTCTACTTCTTCCTGGTATTGATCCAAATCTTTACCATATTACTATTCTGCATGGTTTTGCAATATTTAGTTTGTTGTTTCTGTTAATGTTATTGTATGTTCCCTTGACATGATTTTATTTTCCTCCAATGTTCAATAGTTATCTGAAAAAAAGGGTAATGAATCTGATTTTATTCCTATAAAAAAGTAAAGAAACCAAGATAGAAATTCTTAATTTCCAACCAGCATGAAAATTGTCTCCCTAAATAGGACTATATAACCATATATAATGAAATGTTACATATAACCACGATGTAACAAAGTAATATATGCATCACATGAAACTGGTTAACAAGATCGTTATCTCTTGGGGGGGGGGCGTGGAATGCCATATGTGAGGACTAAATTCTGGAAGCAAACACAATCTTCAAAACTCTTGAAACATTCTACAATAGTCAATTGAAAAACTATGCTTTGACATTTTCTATGTTTTTTTTTTTTTTTTTTTTTTATTACTTAATAGGTTTCAACAAGAGCCATATCAGAGTACAAGTTCTTGATTCTGGGCATATAAGGGTCATCGGTGAAAGGCTGGTAAATCAGAATAAATACGCTCGATTCATGAAGGATTTCAGGTTCCAGAAAACTCAAACTTAGATGACATCAAAACAGCATTTGAAACTCGAATTCTCTACGAAAGCAAGAAGGAAGAAGGAAACTATAGAACTGCTCCTATGAGTTTCTCTGAAGATTCCATGAGGAGATCATAAAGTGAGCCGAGTTGTCTAAGAAGTGAAATGGACAGGTTGAGCAAAAACAAAGAGATTATATTGACAGCCATATTAGCATTCTCAATAGGGATATTTGTATCTCAGAAAATTCAAGATAGAGAAAAGAAGGCTTTCTTATCTGTGTAACGTTGCTCTAAGCATATTCTATCATCATCTTATGTAATTTTTACCACATAATACAATAATATTGGAATGAATATTTTCCTAGCTAACATAAAAGATAAAGTTTATGTAGGATTTTCATGCATGCTAACAGATATCTTAATTTCTTAAACTGTTTCAACCTGTAGTAAGCATGAAATCTTCAAGACTCTTTGAGCATAGGAAAACCCTCGCCTTAGTCTTTATCTGAGGTAAAACAAATTTGCGTGCACACAAACTTATGGTTCTGCTGCTATAACCCTAGCAAACTGGATATTGACTTAGTCGACTCCAATACAAATTTTCATTTAACTTGAAAATAGAGCTATAAGAACCTTTATGCAGCAGATCAACAACGAATACATTACTCAAAGGTTCCAAGTGATGATCCTTGAGAGATTTGGATGAAAAAATAACAAAAAATACCAAAGTGGTTATTTGAATTCCCTCATTTAATAAGGGAAAAATACCATAGCACTTTATTGAGCTGGTACCTCTATATTTAAAAAAAGTCAACTGGAGTATATTGTTGTTCAAAATAATATCATTAAGTAAATAAGATACACTGTTATTTAGAATAATATCATTTAAGTACTCTGAAGTAATCATTTTAAGACATTATACGACAGTTCTTTTCTTTTAATTCAAAAATGTAGTTAAATAAGGAAAAAAAATAAAATTTAAAGAAAATATATTGTTTTGTAATATTTTTTGAGGAGTTTTTCTAGTAGTCCTAAAAAACAAACTACCGAAAAAATTTTATTTTTAACTGTCAAATTTGTAAAAAAAAAAACTGTATGTTGTGTTTTTAATCAAATGTAATGGTTAGAAACAGATCCTACTAATAGAGAGATTCTACCAGAGAAACTCTCTGTTTTTAGTTTCTCTATTTTTAAATTAAAAGGTCAAAATCATCATTTTATGTCAACATGATAATCCTACTGAAAGCATTTTATATATATACACACACATGTATATACTCTCTTTCTAAAAGTGAGAATAGTTTTCTAGGTGGGGTGCTCGTATTGCTCTCCCCCATTTCATTGCCCCTCATTTTTTTTTTTTTTTTTTTTTTTACTTTTTTAGCTTCTTTAAAACTCTTTTAGTTTTTTTTTCGCCCTTATCTTTTTTTATTGCATCTTTAATATTTAATTTTTATATATTTTTAAATATATTTCTTTTAAATACTTTTTCTTACAGTAATTTAGAATTTTTTTTTCTAATTATCTGTTAAATTAATTTATTTTTAAATGTATCTTTACATTAAAAAAAAATCTTTTTATAAACGTCAGTTTTAATTGCGAAACAGTTCACAAAAGATTTTTTCTTAAATTTTTTTTTTTTTGTCTTTTTTTCCTGTCTTTTACTTCAGATTTTTTTCCCACAAAAGAAAACCAAAATCAATCCATGCCTGCGAAGCAATCTTTTTCTCAAAAAAAAAAAAAAAAAAAAAAAAAAAAAAAAAGCTACCTTCCAATGTCAAAACTGGTAATTAAAGTTTCTTCCTTAGATAACTACAAATTCTTACCTAGACAAGATGCCGGTGGATTGCAAGCACAGCGACAATGCAAAACCCGAAGGAGGCACTAATCAGAAATCCCTAATTTTCCTAGCAAGAATGAAAATGCAGAATAAAGGAGGGAAGAAACTCAACAACCCAGAATCTGAAATCCCAAAATCTGAAATTGGAAGAGCAATCACACTTCGAGAGAGAAGAGAGAGACCAGTCAGAAATCCCTTTCCTTGCGAGAGTGTAAATGCATAAACAAAAGAGAAGAAACCCCATAGCCCAAAATCTTAAATTGGGAAAGTAAGTATGCTAATAGTACTGTAAATTTTAAAAAATTATTTTTAATTGTGTTAAAAAATAATTATAAAAAAATTAAATGTTTAATAAATTATAATTATAATAAGTGAGTTAATTTTAAAATTAGTATAATAACATTTAATAAATTATAAAATTAAATTATTATATACAATTAAAAATTATAATTATATTATATTATATATAATATATATTTATTATTATATTTAATATAATACTAAAAAATTATTATTATATAATATATTATATAATTATGATATAAAAGATAATAATATTATTAAAATAAAAACTGAACTAACTAAAAATAATGATTATATTTATAATATAATTACAATATAGTGTATATTTATTATTATATTTAGTATAATACAATAAAATTATTATTAAATAACATATTATATAATTATGATATTAAATATATTAATTATATTGTTTACATAATTACAATATTATAAAATATATTATAATATTCTATAATTAAAAATTATAATTATATTATATTATATTATATATATAATATATTATATTATATTATACAATCATTATTATATTATATTAAACAAATATATTATAGTTAATATATTATATAAACATAATGTGTGTAAAACACTATAATATATAATAATATTAAAATTATAAGATTATATTAATATTTAATTATATTAATTATTGTAATATTATTAATATAATAAATATAATTATATCAATACAATATATATAATCTATTATAAAATAATAATTACAATATCATATTATTAAAATAATTATAATATTATTATAATATCATATTATATGATAAAATAATAATATCAGAGTTGTTAATATAATTATGATATTATTTGTTATAATATTACTTTTATATTATATTATATTATATTACGAGTCTAAATTTTAGATTGAAAAAATTGTAAATTGTAAATTTTATTAGGGATATTATAGGTATTATGAAAATTTCATTAATTGTACTACGTTGATTCTCGTACAATTTAAAAGTTAAAGTTGTCTTTAAGACACTTTTGATTTTGGCTGTAGATTCTTGAAAAATTCTTCAAAAAGCACTTTTAAAGAGATTTACCAAACAGTAAAATCAGCTTCTGCTACAAGCAGAAGCTGATTTTGAGAGGAAAAAACAATACCAAACTAAGCCTTTGGCTTAGTTTGGTAGTGCTGTAGATTTTGAAAAAATTATTTTTAGCTGTGCTGAAGGAAGAAGTAGCTGTTACAAAAAGCAGCTAAGTGTTTGGTAAACTATAATTATAATATCTATGCTAATTTCAAAATCAACATAATAGCGTTTGGTAAATTATGAGGTTGAATTACTGTGAATAGTTAAAAATTACAACTATATTATATCATACTATAATATAATATATATACATATAATTACAATATAATGTATATTTATTATTATATTTAATATAATACAATAAAACTATTATTAAAATGGTTAATATAATTACAATATTATAAAACATATTATAATATTACATGAGAAATATTAATTATTTAATTATAATATAATTAAAAATTACAATTATATTATATTAAAATATATTATAAAATATTATATTATATTAAATTAATATATTATAATTAATATATTATATAACCAGTGTAATACACTATAATATATAATAATATTAGAATTATAATATTATATTAATATTTAATTATATTAATTATTATATTATTATTAATATAATAAATATAATTATATCAATATAATCAAATGTAATAATATTATTGTAATATTATTAATATAGTAAATATAATTATATCACTACATTATAATATATTATATATTATTAAATAATAATTACGATATCATATTATAATTATAATATTATTATTATAATATCATATTATAGGATAAAATAATAATATTAGAGTTATTAAATATAATTTTGATATTATTTGCTACAATATTATATTATATTATTTTACAAGTCTGAATTTTAGATTAGAAAGATTGTGAATTTTAAATTTCATTAAGGGTATTATGAGTATTATGAAAGTTTCATTAATTGTACTATTCTGATTCCTGCATAATCTAAAAGCTAAAGTTGTCTTTAGGATGCTTCTGATTTTGGCTATAAATTCTTGAAAAATTCTTCAAAAAGCATTTTTGAGGAGATTTACCAAACATTAAAATGAACTTCTGTTACAAGCAAAAGTTGATTTTGGGATGGAAAAGCAATACCAAACTAAGCCAAAGTAAGCACACTTAGGTCCAATTGGCTTCATGAATTTGAGTTTTCAATTTGAGTTGAGATATGATATTTTTTATAAACTTTTAACTGTAACAAAAAAAAGTTAGATGTAACATTTTCTAAAAATTTTTAACTGTAAAAACCTAAAACTGAAAACTCAAATCAGTGAAATGAACGAGATTTTATAATGAGAGAAAGAGAGAGTGAAATTTCAAGAGAAAATTTTTTCTCATGAGACAGAAAATTTGCGATTATCAGCCCGTCTTTTTTTTCATTATTTTTAATGATTTTTAAAGACATATTTTAAATGATCGATTATTTTTTTTATTTACAAAATTAGACAAAAGGACCGACTTCAAAAATGAATATCTAAAATTGGTCAAATGAAAAACCGGCGTAAGAAATACATATTTCACAATGGATATTTAGGAACCAACAATAAACATACTCAAATACAAAACCTCTGTCATTCCACTGTTCGTACTTGTGTTTTTTCACATATTAAAGATCAGTTTTTTAAATAACCGCCTTTAAAATTACCGGCTATTGTCTTCTATTGTCAGTTTTGTTACGTGAAAAGTTAATAAAATCACTTTTTAGATGTATTATTTTAATATTTTTATTTTATATTTTTTATTAATATTTTTTCACTAATATAATTTTTTATTTAAATGGTATTAATCAAGTATAAAATGGTAAAAATTTAAGACTCATGTATTTATATGAGTATTTATCTTTTTTCTCTTTTTTTTATCTTTTCTTTTTCTTCCTCATTTTTTCCCAATGATTTATATAGTAGTTGTTTTAAATAAGTCACAGGCGCAAAGTACGTATTTTTTACTAGTATTTATATAATATTAATTTTTTATATTTAATGGTAACCATTAAAAACTTATTCATATATATATATAAATAAGAGCGTGACAACTTTCTTATAATAATCACTTTATCCGGAAAAAAAAAAAAAATAGCTTCAAGAGAAAGCTTCACCCAATATAAAAGTGTTTGGAATATCAAATGTAAGCAAGATTATATCCATGTATTAACTCGTAATATATTTCTAAAACTAATTTTACATAACCTCGTATATATATTGGTTGAATGGAGATGATTAAGTCAATAAATTAGTGAAGCGCATATTTTAGAACTGCACCAATCATTCTTATTGGTCAACAAGAATGAAGGGAAAACAACCTTCATTGACCAATTCTTGAATATTTCAATCTAAACATACAATGATTTAGTGTGATATTGAATCTCGTTCCCTCTAAGCTGATCATTTGCAACTTAGGGAAGAGATAGTTCATGACTCTAATGTAAGCTTGAGAAATGGTAGAATCCCATTTTGCTAAGAATGAAGAAAGTGGAAGAAAATTAAAATTCTTTGATAGTGATTCGAGGATTTGCTAATATTCTTGGTATGTTAACTAGCTATCGCATTCATTATCTCATCCACAAAAGCAAGCATCAATTCAAAGGTAACTTTACCTAATAGGATCTGATTCCACAAAGCAATCTCACCACATCAGAAAATGGCATAAGACCACCTAGAGGTGACGCAGGAAGGAGAAGCTTCTTAGACATGCGTGCCCAAAAGTTGGTGCAATATTATCCTAAACTCTTTACAACACACACACACACACACACACACACACACACACACATATATATATATATATATATATATCCTTGTGTCTAAAGTGGGATTTCCCCCTTGTAATGTTTAAAAAAGAGTGACTAATCACTTTTGTGAATGAAACTCAACTTTTAGATTTCGTTTAGAAGTTTGGACTACAACAAGATAACATGGAGATAAATGAAAGAAAATTGTTTTCTTGCCTTAGAAATTTAACTTGTTGCTAACGCATACATATTTTCCTTTTTTCGAATGCAACAAGGAAAATATACAGACATGGAAAAGGCAAGAATATGAAATGAAATGGTGAAAGTGGTGAACGTGTGCCTAATATTTATGGTATTATTATCACACTTTATCTTATATATTTATTAAATAATGAGTATTTTGATTGAGAGTTTCATCTAAGGGTGGTTCTATTCTCATCCCCTTTTTACTCTCCACAACCTCCATCTAATTACCACTCCACATAATATTTAAATGATTAAATTTCATTATACACACTTCTATTATTTTAAAATTACTCTTCTATTATTTTAAAATTACCCTAATTAGGTTTTATAAAATCATTTAGGATGGTTTTACTTACAACCTCTATTTTCTATCCACACCCAACCACATCTTTATTCTCCACACTCTCTTCTAATTACACTCTACAAAAATTAATTATTACTTTAATATTATCTTCTATTCATATATTTTTATTTATTTTTTTTTTTTTGTTGAACTACTCTTTATCTAATTAATGTATTATTATCCATATTTTTGAGTTTATTAAAGTCTTGTTGAAAATATAATATGTTAGTAAGAATTTTTTAAGAGACGTTTGGTTCATGAATTAGAATCATGTAATTTGAACAATTTTTGATATACGTGTATTTTTTATGAGAAAAAAATATTATAACGAATCACGAACTATAATTCGAATCAGAAAACGAATCTTCTAACTAAACAACCCTTTATTATTTTTATTTTTTTACGTCAATTTTCATCAATTTTAATATTTTTTATAAAATTGAAGTACCAATATTTTTATAAGCATCACTGTTTTCACCCATGATAGGAATAGGGATACTTGGAGAAGAATATGAGTACCGAGTAGGAAAATAAAAGTTGATGCTTTGTCGCTGAGCTTTATTCAAAATGCGAGCACTTTTTGACAAAAAGTTGAGGGTCCGGGTTTGGAGGTGGAATCATGTACCTAATTGCAGAGGCATCTCAGATATGTAAGAGGACAATTTCAACGAGCAGTGTGGTTTGTTCAAAAGCTCCCTAATATGTTCATATTGGCTCGTAACTCGTAAGACGGCTCATGACTATTTTCAATTCTTCTTTTTTTTAAAAAAAAAAAAATGGGTCCATGACTTCATTTTAAATTTATTTAGTTTATTAATTCAAGTTAAGATATAATTTTATGTGATAAATTTTTACTGTAATAAAAAAATTAAATATGACTATTTTTAAGAGCTTTTTACTGTAATAAAACTTAAATTTTAAACTCAAATCAGTGAAATAAATGAGTCTTCATTTCTCTATATTGACCTGTTTAGTTCACTAATTTGAGATTTTTAATTCAAATTGAGATGTGATTTTATGTTAAAGATTTTTATTGTAGTAAAAAAGTTAAATATGATTGTTTCTGAGAGCTTTTTACTGTAATAAAACTTAAATTCTAAATTCAAATTAATAAAATAAACATGATCTTATTTATTTATTGGGTCATATCATCTCATTAGAGCTTACCTTGGAAAGGTTTTAAAAAGCATGAAATAAGTTGCTATCTCTTAAACCAAACTTTAGCTAAGCCAAAATTATATGTGAACTTATACAATAGAAATTGTCATTTTTAAGGCATCGTTTAGTTTGTTGATTCGAGTTTTTAATTTAAATGTAATTTTATATGAGAGCTTTTTATTGTAGTAAAAAAAGTTATAAGTGACTTTTTGTTTGAGCTTTTAACTGTAGTAAAATTAAAATTAAAAACTGAAATCAATAAAATGAACGAGACTTTAATTCTATATATAACTGTTATTTTAACCATTGAGTTAAAATTTTAAAATTTAATTTGTGAGTGTTGACACTGAAAACTTACAGAGCGTAATAAAATTGTTATAATTATATATTTGACCGACACTTAGATCTCATTCGTTTCTTAGATTCGAGTTTTATTACAGTAAAAATTTTTAACAAATAATCACATCTAATTTTTTATTATAATAAAAAATTTTCACATAAAATTACCTCTCAATTTAAATCAGCGAACTAAACTAGTCTTAAAAAATTAAGGGATTATTCTTTTAGAATGTAACTTGAGTGTAATTTTTAAATTAAATTTGAGTTATAAATTGAGTTGAAGTTAAAATTTGAATAAACTTGAATAAAATTAAATAAAATTAAAATTTTAAAAAATAAATTTAAATAAAATTAAAATTTAAGTTTTTTTTTTTTTTTTGAATTTTTTAGATAAAAAAACGTGTCTTAAAATTCTCAATTTATAAATAATAAATCGATGACAAGAACTCAATCAATCTATCTCGCTTTTTATTATTTGGGGCCCAAGACACATGTTTTTCGCTTTTTGTCAGGTGTCTTGAGCTTTTTTTTTTTTTTTTTTTTTTTTTTTTTTTTTCTAATCTAGTTCATCGTCTCTCGCATTTTTTTTGTTGAATGCCAAAAATATCCAAAAAATTCCACAATTGGAGACGTAAAATGAGAAGATTTTTGTTACATCATACATGCAGGCTAGCCAAACTGTTATCGTTGGATTACATTTAATACAAAATGGCTTGTAAAACAAGCATAGTTCATTTCAAAATTTTCAAGGACAATCACGCAGGCTTTTTTTTTTTTTAATTTTTTTTAATTTTTTTTTTTAAACAATGCACGCGGTTAATAAAATGAATTCTTATATTTTTTTAGTGCAAAATTTACAATATCTAAACTAATAGATCTTATCTATACCTACCAAAACATATGGCCGAATTATAACTTTTGAATTGAAACATGACTTAGATTTGAGAATGTCTCATACATAACTTAATTGTATAATGATATTTAAATAACGTAATATGTTATTACATTATTGACCTAATAATGATATATCACTTTTTTTCATATAATTTAGATATTGTTATACTTTTTTTCTACAATTCGTGGGATATCTATCTATTTTAAAAAATTCAAATCCCAAAAATAAAGTTTCGATTTTAATGATAGGCTAGTATTTTAATGATATTCTGTTACATTACAATTGATATTACATTATATTAATTAATATTACATTATATTAATGATGTTCTATTTTATAATTGATATTAGGATGAGTTGTTCTATTACATTATAATTGATATTATTTTACATTAATGATGTTCTATTAGGATGTGTTGTTCTATTACATTATAATTGATACTACATTTTATTAATGATGTTGTATTTTAATGATATGTTCTATTAGGATGGATTGTGCTGGAAGAGAAAAATATGGCAGATAGTTATAAACAAAAAACGTGCAGCAAAATAAATGAAAGGGTATATTTGGAATGTTAAAAAATGTAATTTTTTTTTTAAAAGCAATATATATAATATTTGAAAAAATAAGCCACAATTTAATTCAACTCTAAAAAAAAAAGGTCACATCTTGGAATTTTTACAAATTTTTTTAGGCTTCTTTTAAAAAATTTTATGGATTTTTTTCTCTGTCTTTTACTTTACCTGCATAAATTGTGGTAAATAATAAATTTTTAAAATTAAATTAAACAAATAATATATTTTAAAATTATTTAAAATAAATAATAATTTACTGTGTAAATGTGTCATTTACGATAGTAATTTTTTTTTATTAATGTGAAAAATTAATCCTTTTAGAAATCATAATAAAAGAAATTTATGTGAAAAAATTCTTATTTATGACTATAATAAATTGCTATTTACTTTAATTAATTTTAAAATCTATTATTTATTTAATTTAGTTTTATAAATTTATTATTTACTATCTTATCCCCTGTCTTTATTTTTCTTTTTTCTCTTTTCTTCAATAATTTATACGACCGTTGTTTTAAATAAGTCAGGAGTGAAAAACACTAAACAAATGGCGCAAGTCTTGCTCATGTGTATTCAAAGGAAATAAATTATTATTATTCTTTTAATTTGGATTTATAAAATAAAAAATAAGAAAAACAAAGAGAATCGTGAGGTGGATAACGAGCACATAAAGGCGGGAAACCAAAAGGCCAAAAAAAAAAAAAAAAAGTGGATCAAAACCTTCGCGAGAGAGAATGGAATCTAATCTCTCCCCCACTACCTGAGCAACTTAAAAAATAAAATACAAAAAATCTACACAAACAAAAATTCCATTCTTTACGTCGACAAAAATCAAGAAAACAGAAACAACGGAAAATAAATAAATAAATAAATAAAAGTAATAAAAACAGAAAAAAAAATTCGAAAAAGCAAAAAACAAATCACACCTCAAAAGCAAAGCTCATTCCCCCAAGCAGTCCTTCCTTTCCTTCCACTTCTCTCCGCCATCAACGCGAAACGTGTACTCTCTACTCTGTACTCCACAAATTTGTGCTCTTCTTTTCAACGGCTCACCTGCACTAATTAAAAGACAAAAAAAAAAAAAAACGACGATGAGAGGATGAATACGACGCCGTCTCAGCAAAATCCTCTGCCGCAGCAGCAACCGCCGACGATCAGAAAGCTAATCGTCGAAGTCATCGAAGCCAAAGACCTTCTCCCCAAGGATGGCCAGGGTAGCGCCAGCGCCTACGTCGTTGCGGACTTTGACGGCCAGCGCCGCCGCACCTCCACCAAGTTCCGCGACCTCAACCCCGTCTGGAACGAGGCCCTCGACTTCCTCGTCTCCGATCCCGACAACATGGACTTCGAGGAGCTCGAGATCGAGGTTTATAATGACAAGAGATACTGCAACGCCACTGGGACGGCGAAGAAGAACCATTTCCTCGGGAGAGTCAAGCTCTACGGCACGCAGTTCGCGAGGCGTGGGAATGAGGGTTTGGTCTACTTCCCCTTGGAGAAGAAGAGCGTTTTCAGCTGGATTAGAGGTGAGATTGGGCTGAGGATTTATTACTTTGATGAGATTGTTGAGGAGGCTCCGCCGCAGCAGCAGCAGCAGCCTCCGCCGGAGGATGTTCCTCCGGAGAACCCAAAGTCGCCGCCGAGAGTTATGATTGTTGAGGAAGGTGGTAGAATATTTGAGGTTCCTGCACCGATTGAAGGTCACTCTCATCCGACACCGGAGGTTGTTCACTCGGTTCCGCCTGTTGTGGTGATCGAGGAGTCGCCGCCGAATGTGGTGCATTATCATGCGGAGCCGACACCGGTGCCGGAGATGGCCGGTCCGCCGCCGGAGGCTGTGCATAATTTTCCGGTTCCGGAGGTGAGGAAGATGGAGACTCGGAGGGCTGTGGGAGGCGAGAGAGTGAGGATATTGAGAAAACCTAACGGTGAGTACTCTCCGAAGGTGATTTCTGGAAAGTTCGCAGGCGAAACGACGACGGAGAGGATTCATCCGTATGATCTTGTCGAGCCGATGCAGTATTTGTTTATCAGGATCGTGAAGGCTCGCGGCCTCGCGCCCAGCGAGAGCCCGTACGTGAAGTTACGAACGTCGAACCACTTTGTGAAATCAAAGCCGGCGATTCACCGTCCTGGAGAACCGCCGGACTCGCTGGAATGGTACCAGGTCTTCGCGTTGGGCCACAACAGGCCTGAATCCAATAGCGCGACGTTAGAGATCTCCGTTTGGGACTTACCTACCGAGCATTTCCTCGGCGGCGTTTGCTTCGATCTCTCGGATGTTCCGGTTCGCGATCCACCGGACAGTCCTTTGGCTCCTCAGTGGTACAGACTCGAAGGAGGTGAGGGAGATCAAAATTCCGGTAAAATCTCCGGCGAAATTCAGCTCTCTATTTGGATCGGAACTCAAGCGGACGATGCTTTCCCCGAGGCGTGGAGCTCCGACGCGCCATTCGTATCGCACACGCGCTCAAAGGTTTACCAATCTCCGAAGCTCTGGTATCTCAGAGTTACAGTCATGGAAGCTCAAGACCTCCACATCGCTCCCAATCTACCGCCGCTAACGGCGCCGGAGATTCGAGTCAAGGCGCAGCTTGGATTCCAGTCGGCGAGGACGAGACGAGGATTGATGAAAAACCACAGCGCGTCGTTCCATTGGAGTGAGGACATCATCTTCGTCGCCGGGGAGCCATTGGAGGACTCGCTCATCATCCTCGTTGAGGACCGCACGACCAAGGACGCAATGCTGCTCGGCCACATCCTAGTTCCGGTGAGCTCGATCGAGCAGCGGTTCGATGAGCGCTACGTGGCGTCGAAGTGGTTCGCATTGGAGGGCGGAGGTGGCGGAGGAGGAGGAGGTTGTGGGGGTCCACCATGCAGCGGTGGGGCCTACTGTGGGAGAATCCATCTGCGGCTGTGCTTGGAGGGCGGGTATCACGTGCTAGACGAGGCGGCGCACGTGTGCAGCGATTTTCGGCCGACGGCGAAGCAGCTGTGGAAGCCGGCTATTGGGATTTTGGAGCTTGGGATTCTCGGCGCTCGCGGGCTTCTCCCGATGAAGACCAAGAGTGGAGGTAAGGGGTCCACCGATGCTTACTGTGTTGCCAAGTATGGGAAAAAGTGGGTCCGGACAAGGACGATCACTGACAGCTTTGATCCACGCTGGAACGAGCAGTACACGTGGCAGGTCTACGACCCGTGTACAGTGCTGACCGTCGGAGTTTTTGATAATTGGCGAATGTTTGCTGACGCATCAGACGGGGAGAAGCCCGACTACCGTATAGGGAAGGTGCGCATACGCGTATCTACGCTGGAGAGCAACAAGGTGTATACGAATTCGTATCCGTTGTTGGTTTTGCATCGGACAGGGTTGAAGAAAATGGGGGAAATCGAGGTGGCGATTCGATTCGCCTGCCCGTCGTTGTTGCCCGAGACGTGCGCGGCTTACGGGCAGCCATTACTCCCTAAAATGCACTATCTCCGCCCTCTTGGGGTGGCTCAGCAGGAGGCTTTGCGTGGGGCAGCGACGAGAATGGTTGCCGCGTGGTTGGGTCGGTCCGAGCCACCACTAGGGCCCGAGGTGGTTCGGTACATGTTGGATGCTGACTCGCACACGTGGAGCATGCGGAAGAGCAAGGCTAATTGGTTCCGGATCGTGGCCGTGCTCGCGTGGCTAGTCGGGTTGGCGAAATGGTTGGATGATATCCGGAGGTGGAGGAACCCCATTACCACGGTATTGGTCCACATCTTATATTTAGTGCTTGTTTGGTACCCGGATTTGATTGTCCCAACCGGGTTTTTATATGTGTTCCTAATCGGTGTATGGTACTATCGGTTTCGGCCCAAGATACCAGCGGGTATGGATACCCGACTCTCACAAGCTGAAGCGGTTGACCCGGATGAGCTTGATGAGGAATTCGACACCATACCGAGCTCAAAACCACCCGACATAATCAGGGTCCGGTATGACCGGTTGCGGATATTGGCAGCCCGGGTTCAAACGGTTTTGGGTGATTTTGCAACACAAGGGGAGCGGGTTCAGGCCTTGGTTAGCTGGAGGGACCCAAGGGCCACAAAATTGTTCATAGGCGTGTGCTTGGCCATAACAATAATTCTCTATGTGGTGCCACCCAAAATGGTTGCCGTGGCACTTGGATTCTACTATTTACGACACCCCATGTTCCGAGACCCCATGCCTCCTGCAAGCTTGAATTTCTTCAGAAGGCTTCCAAGCCTTTCAGACCGCTTAATGTAGATTAGAATAGTATATGATTATTAGTAGCCCAAAAAAAAAAAAAAAAAACAGATTTTTTGTTTAGATGCAAAATTTGTGGAGATCAAGAGGGGAAAAAAGTGGTAAGAGTTGAAAAAAATGTGGGTCCTTGAATAAGGTTTTGCTGTGGAGTGAAAAAGGGGAGAAAGTGGCAAGTTGTCATCATGTTCTTTATTCATCTTTTTTGCGTTTGAAATATTGATTGACTAACTTTGAGAACTTGAAATAAGAAAAAGAGAGGAGGCAGAAAACAGTTTAGGTGGGGAGGGCAGATTGGAATGCTCTTCAAAAGGAGATCTGAAAATGGCAGTGAGAGTTTTGCTGTAATCATGTCCCGGAAAGTATCAACACTTGGTTTCTTTTCATGATATATAATAATCCATATGACATATTTATCTTCACTGCTAGTAAATTTCTCTCTCTCTCTCTCTCTCTCTCTGTGATGACTATTTTATTACTTGGATCACTAGTCAAGTGAACCTTGCCAGCAAATTACCACTTACCTATGGAATGTCTATATCCTGATCTCGAGTATATGCTGTTGCTTTTTCTTCTTTATTTATAAGACTTTAAAGAATGCTCATTTCAAGGGGCAGAATTGAACTGTTGAGACCCTCCCCTATCTACTCTTTAGACTTTGGATTATTGGCTAATATTGCATACCTTAATAGGTGCCTTTTTACATTAATCTAAGTTCTTTATGTTGATCTAATGCTCCACTAGACTTCATAAAACAAATAATTTTAACTCAACTTTTTATGTCCACATCCATAATCAAAATTCATAATTTGTTTTAAGTTTGCACTACTTTTTTATTTTATTTTTATGATAAAGTACGCACTTTTAGACATAACTAAAAATGACTTTTAGAAGAGTTTGAAGTTCAGCTATTGAATGCCTTCAAATTCTCAAAGAATTAATTTCCTTCATCGATATTCTTTTTGGTTTGGAGCATAAAAGTTCATCACATGCTTGCAAACCTCCATCCCCACTTATTTATAGGACCAATTCAAGACCCTGCTAATATATTAGTCCCTAAATACGCTTTTAAGCTCCCATTCTCTTAAAAGGTATGTTTGGATGTAAAAACTTGTCCAAACCATTATTTACATATAAAGGATCAAGGAATATCATGGTGCGAATGACCATTCAAAAGAAAATACACCAGTTTTAAGGTGTCAGAGTCACTTTAGATTGAATGGCATTCAATTGATGAGTAAATTAGAACCAATCAAATTATATGGTTTTAGTTCTCAATTTTTCTTATTTGCTCCTACAGAGCCAAGGTCGGAAAGATCGAGAAAAATCAATCATTCACAACTACTGATAAAGTATTCATTTTGAAAAGTTATGATTAGGAATCCTTTATAGAAATCAAATGGCTTCTATCTAATACATAAGCGAGCAAGGTAATCAAAAAAAAAAAAAAAAAAGATGTGGTCTTCTTTCTTTTGTCACTTCTTACTTAAAGAGCTATCTCGTGCACGGTTTTGGATAATTACACCCTTTTTTCCATTTTTTTTATTAAGAGTGAAAACAATGAAAGGTGAAAAAAATATGCTTGCATAAAAAAAGAAAAGCTGTTTATGTCCAAACAAACATCTGCGCCTATTGCCTAGTTTTGGAAAGAGAATTTGGTCCACAAATCAATGGACGGTACAAAAAGAAGTCGGCACTTTGGTAGCAAAGAAACGTGTGGGCATTCATATTTCTCGCCAGAAATCAGTTTTAAGGCTTACGTTTTTTTGCCCCATCACAGAGGTATAAGAGAAATTGACATGGTCAGAGGATAGTAGAAAAAGGTTCTCTGCTCTTTGTCGAAATAAAATAACTCATCACTTGCTACAATTTTCCAGGTATTCATTCATTCGTCTTTCCCAAGTTTCTTTCGTCTTGTTTATAGGAAACGAATTGCTCGCTTATGCATTTCAGTCTAGAGTGTATACATACACGTGTGTATATATACGATTTTTTTATTTTTTTATTTTTTTATTTTTATGAATTTTTATGGAAAGATGTTGCTCTTCAATGCGACATTTCCTTTTGTCAATGAAAGTTTGTAACTTAGGCGTTGTTGGTCAAATTATAATTAAAATATGTCAGTATGTTTTTTTATATAAATTTATTTTTTAACTCAAATTCATTATTGTCGACTTATTATCATCCGGGTAAAAAAAATGACATGTTTGAAATTGCAAAGTTTGAGGTCGTTATTTCAAAAATGAGAATTGTTTTTTTAGAGTGTAACTTGAGTATAGTTTTTGAGTTGAATTTGAGTTATAACTTGAGTTGAAGTTAGAATTTGAATAAAGTTGAGTAAAATTGAATAAAGTTGAAACTTAAAAGAACGTGAACTTGAATAAAGTTAAAACTTGAGTTGTCTTTTTTTGAGTTTTTTAAACAAAAGAACATGCCAATCTTTGATTGTAGCTTGAAAGTTGAAATAGAAAACAGCGCATTGTTTAAGTGCAAAGCTTACTGTAGTTGCACTTTAGAACGCATTTTTCCTTTTCCCGAAAGGTTGTTGTTGTTAAGGCTTGCAAACGACATGTATTTGGTAATTTATGCTTTGTTGTCTTTTCCTTCTCTCCTTCTTTTTTTTGTTGTTGTTGTTGTTGTTGTTGTTGTTGTTGTTGTTGTTGTTGTTGTTGTTGTTGTTGTTGTTGTTGTTGTTGTTGTTGTTGTTGTTGTTGTTGTTGTTGTTGGAGGGGTCTTTTCAGTAAATAATAATAAAAAAAAACGGCACGTCTTTCTTGTTTTAAAACTTTGCTCTCATTCATTTCTATAAAGGACGAAACATTTTGCTAGCTCAGCCTCTTATTAGAAAAAGTTTTGGAAAGAAAAAATAATAATAATTATAAAGGAAATTCTGTTTTATAAGCTATGAAAATATTAAATAAATATAACGTGTTAGATCTTGTTCTATCAAATAATCATACTTCTTTTATTAATCAAATTAAAAGGCCGTGATCATTACACTTTTTCCCTTCCATAAGAAAAATTTGAATGCTTGTTCTCGTTCATTTTATCAATTTGAGTTTAAAATTTGAGTTTTACTACAGTAAAAAATTATCAGAAACAGTCACATTTAACTTTTTTACTACAGTAAAAAGCTTTCACATAAAATCACATCTCAACTCGAATTAAAAACTCGAATAAGCGAATTAAACGGGATGTTTTCTAAAAACATTTCACCTTACTTTCTTTGGCAGAGGGAACTACACTACCAATTAGGCTCAAAAAATGGGAGAGACAGGCACAACAGAGAAGCATGAAGTTGAAAAGCAACATGAAGAAAAGGAAGAGAAACATGAAGAGAAGAAGAAGGAAGAAAAACACGAGGGAGGAGATGAAAAGGAAGAGAAAGTAGATGACAAGAAGAAGAAGGAGAAACATGAGGAAGGAGATGAAAAGGAAGGCAAGAAGAAGGACAAGAAGGACAGGGAGAAGAAGAAAAAGAATCCTGAAGATAAGAAGGATGCCGCGAAGCTAAAGCAGAAGCTTGAAAAGATCGAATCGAAAATTCAAGCCTTAGTGGCAAAGAAAGAAGAGATCTTGAAACTGATCAAAGAAGTTGAGGAAACTGCCACTGCCACTGTCACTGCCAATGCCACTGCCAATGCCACCCCAAGTTAAAAGGACTGGCCTAATTGCCAACCTCTCAAAAACTAATTTGTGTATTTAATATGAAATGCTAAAATGTCAAATTTAATTAGTGATTATAATGTAGATTATCAATGTGTCCACGGTCACTGTTTCGGAATGGGAACTGTATGGTGTATATATTGAAGTTATGGTATTTTATTATTATGGTTTTGAGGGGAGTTGTTGAACCAAGACATTTGGAGTACTTGACTCTCTTTGATTATGTTTCATTTGGTGATTTTCCTAAATTCCAGTTTGTACAACTGCAAACCCCTTTTCGAAGGAATTAAACTGGATTATCACTGTTTAATTATCCAATAAATTAATTCTCACTTCTTTTATGAGAATTTATTTAACCAAACCTCTGCAGAAAGTAAACAGTGCTGTGAAATAGAATTGTGCCTTCAATGAATGGGACCTGTTTGATGTGTATTGCCCAACAAATTTTGTATCATCTTGTTTTAGTATAGACTCCATAATCCCCAAGGGGAATATACTGAAAAGGAACCTAATGTTTCTGTGGTAAAGCTTCTAGTGAGGAACTTTCTACGGTCGAGATGTAGTATATGTTTTTTAATGTTAAATTTGGTCAAAATGACATCAAAATTAAAAGTATTTTAATTTAAAGAACACAATCTGAATACAGATTGAACGGTTCAAAATAGAGCTCTACCAATACAATATGTCTCATATCTTACCGTAGAATTCTCAGTTTTGTAATCGAGTAAAACATGTGAAAACTTTTGACGAAATTGAACCCAAAAAGGGTGTTGGAAGTTTCATTTTTTTTATACAAGAACCTGTGCTTATGAGTCAGTACACAAGGAAGCTTCCTCTTCGGCCTTTTTCCATGCACTATAAAACCTTAATGCTACCAGATACAAATCAAGACTGGTAAAAGAACAGATAGATAGTTTCAGTCTTCATTTTCTCTCAACAAGAAATGAGCAAGATCCCAGGTTTATACTTCGATATCGGCAAAAAGGCTAGAGGTTATACTACTGTCGTTTCTCTTCATATTCATCTTGATTTTCTTGAAATGCTTATAGTATATGATATGACTTGGACGTTTTCCTTTTACTTTTGAGTAGATGTCCTCTATAAGGATTTTTCTCAGCAACCAAAAGCCTGTGAAACGACCTACCAAACCTGCGATTGGAGCTTTGATCTCTCCTGTAAAAGTAATCTCCTAGATCAGGTTTACTTTTCAGTTGCCTTTTTCCATGCAACTATAATCTCTCAATCGTTTCTATACACTTGACAATTTGACGGTCATCAAATATGAGACAATTACAATCTTAATCTAAGATGGAATCTCAGAGTTTTTCTGCAACTATTACAGTTCAAGATATCGTCCCAGGACTCAACGCTGTTGTTGGAGTCGCCCTACCGCATTCCGGCGAGGTAAAAAAAAATCTTCTTGGTTTTCCAAACTAAAACTCTTTACCTAACGCGGATCCGAATCATGTTAGGCCCTGATTTTTATTATGTTTAGCTTTATGCTAAATCAAGAACAAAAGTGACTGCTCTATAAATAGGTGGAACTGCAATACATGCAAGACTACTTTGGAATAACAGGAGGCATTGGATTGAAAGCAGACCCAAGTGGAGTTTTCAGCCCTGTACTCAACGTTTCAGGTGCTGTGGGTAGCAATCTTTTCTCCTTTGGAACTGGCCTAGCCTTTGATGTGGCAACAAGGGCACTGGACAAATTCAACACTGGCTTGAGCTTCAACAGCGACTCGCTTAATAGTTCGTTGATCTTGTAAGCAATTTTACAAACTACGGAAATAAAAAATATCAAGGAGAATTTTGTGGTAGGGTATGCAAAAAAAATACATTACACACAGTTTACTATCGTATCAGATTAAGAAAAGTACTATAAATTTATCGAAAGATGATGAAAATTTGATAGTTTGGAATTGTGTTGTACTTGTGGTGTATATTTTCCGTACCCTACCGCAGAATCCTCGAAATATCAAAATCCACCCCCTCTGATCAGCTGAGCTAAAGCAATTTTTTACCCTGAATTTTACAGGGATAAGCTTGACACTGTGAGAGCTTCCTGTTACTACACAGTGAACCCTTCAACAAACACCGCCATTGCAGCGGAGTTGAAGTACAGCTTTTCGACGAGCGACACTTCCCTCGCCATCGGTGCACAGCACGCTCTTGTTCCATTGACAACACTCAAGGGCAAAATAAACACACATGGAAAGGTTGCTGCTCTGATTCAGCAAAGTCTGTGGGAAAAGGTCTTTGTGACTTTAGGCGGCGAAGTGGATTTTATGGACCAAAGGAGGATTCCTAATATTGGTCTGTCTATGGCTCTCAAAGTCTAAAATATAGTAAACGGATAATGCTTCTACAATATGGAGATAACCGCCTTTTACATTAAATTTTGATGCGTATTTAAGATTTCAATAATCTTCCTCTATTAGTTTTTACATGCATTTTGATAACTGTCGACAGTGAAAAATTGAGAAAACAATGTATACGATTTTCTACATAGTAATATATATATATATATATATATATATGAGATAATTAGACATTCTATGCATAAGACTTTATAGCTTTTCACCTCCGGGACATTTGCGTTGTACTTTTGTTACATATAATTAATTAAAATATAGGGGATTTTGTCACTGTGGCAATGTGAAAAGTAATATATATATATATATATATATGGTACTTCTATAGTACTTCTAATACTATTTGACAGACCAAAACATTCACTCTATTAAACCATTTTGATTGATCTTAACGGCTTAAATTAGTGGATTGATAATGATGTGGTACGCTATTTATGTCAGTGGTAAATAGGTTATTAAATGGGCTATAACATTTAGTTGAGTGACAATAATGCCTAATGTTTACCCAATAACACACATTTATTTGCCCTTTTTTTTTTCTCTTCTATCTTGAGTTTTTAAGTACTATAAGTTATTAGTTTCAACTGTAATTAAGACGATTCTTCTTTCTATGTGTTCAAAGCGAAAAAGTAAACAAATCAAGATCTATATAGTCTAGGCAATTCAAGCATGAAAATTGAGTTTTTATAAGATTTGTGTCGTCCCACTAAATTTTTATATTATTTTACACTCTATTAAAACTCATATTTTTCTTTGCATGTGTTCAGAGCGAAAAATATAAACCCAGATTTGTGTTGTTTCATTATGAATTATCATTCATAAAAAAATTATCAGCATATTTAAATGACGGTCAGTTCTAATCACCTTGATTAAATTTTTGTTTAAATCAAATCAATCCAAGAATTAATACGAACCAAATGAAGTCAGAATTTGGATATGAAACCTTTCCTTAAATTCGTAAAATAAAAACCATTTTTTAGTGTAAATTATTTCTCATTCAATTTTTTCTTTTTTCACACATTCTCTGCTAAATTTACATTTTTAACACATTAAAACATAAATTTAGATTATATTCACTTTTTGTATTTACAATTTTAACTACATGTCCATACTTTAATATGGATTGCAATTCAAACCAAACTTTCAAATTTTGCAGTTCAAATCAAAATGATTTAAATTGCTACAGTTAAAATTAATGAACCACATGAGGCCATAGTGTTTTTACATTGGAAAACTATAACGAAATTTATGATCCTTTATTTATTTTGAGAATTCAAATTAATTTGTCAAATTCATAATATAATGAGATTTTACGAGTGTGGTCTAATTATGTGCGTGATGCAAAGGATCACTCAAACATGCCTAATAATGTACTAACTAAAAATTCATGATGAACATATGTTAAAAAATTAAGTTTGGGAGGCATCTTGTGATAATGCCTATAGTTCAGAGTTAAACATGTAATTTTTCCTAACTGAAAAAACTAGGTTTGATGCACTGTTCATTGACATATTATTTTGTAGATGCCAGAATGTTCTATTACAAATGCCTTAAGGCTTATTTAGTTTATTGATTTGACTTTTCAATTTGAGTTGAGATGTGAGTTTATGTGAGAATTTTTTACTGTAACAAAAAAGTTAAATACAACTATTTTTAAATTTTTTTTACTGTAATAAAACTTAAAATTTAAATTTAAATCGGTGAAATAAATAAGGCTTTAATGTTATCTTATCGTTCAGCCACAAGAAACCAGCAATTATTTGAGACTTTTAAATTCCTTTTCTACCCATGAAATGTCCTTCAACACTGGTGTACCTCCTGAATTACATCTGCGCCACGTGAACAGTGCCCCGGCCACTGGTAATAGTCGGTTCTGCTTAGCTGGCGCTTAGTAGCGTCTTCCTTCTATAATTGACGCCTCAACATCTATTCCTCAACTCCTTCTGAGTGGAAGAACTGGTCTGCCTGACGGACCGTATAGCGTATGTCTATATATATATATAAATATATATAGTAAAAAAATATATATATAATTTTTATATATATATATATATATATAAACTTGTCAAGTTATAAACCGGATAAGTTAGAGATGAATAATAACTTGTCAAGTTATGGTTCATAAGAAAGCGAAAATAATAATTTGGCCTATTTATTAACTTATGTAAACTATTGGCCTATTAATTTTAATTCATCTCAAATTTTGACACTTTTCTAAAATATATATATATATATTTAGTTAGAAGATTCATTCTCTAATTCAAATCACAATTCATAATTTATTATAATATTTTTTCTCATAAAAAATATACATAAATTTAAACGGTTCTAATCTCATAATTCTAATCCATAAACTAAACAGGATCCTAAGTCTCAACAATGGAACTTCTGAAGAGATTATTACGAGAAAAGTAAAAGCTTATATCTTCAGTAAGCTTTGTATTGACCGATATTGGAGTGTAAGCAAATTCTAGTGGTATAAGCACATATTTGAAGTGGAAAAGAGTATGAGAGAGAGAGAGAGAGAGAGAGAGAGAGAGAGAGAGAGAGAGAGAGAGAGAGAGAGAGAGAGAGAGAGAGAGAGAGAGAGAGAGAGAGAGAGCCCACAAGCACATGATGCTATTCAAGTCTCAACAATGGAACTTCACATCTGAAGAGATTATTACAAGTAAAAGTAAAAGCTTATATCTACAGTAAGCTTTTTATTGACCGATATTGGAGTGTAAGCAAATTCTATCGGTATAAGCACATATTTGAAGTGGAAAAGAGCACATATAACTCGTCAAACTTAGTTTCACTAGAATATTCTCAAAACTTCAATCCTTAAACCTAAAAATCCACCGTAGATATATGAACATAATTCGCAACCAGAAACAAGAACTTAGAACCTATCATATCATTTCCTAAAAGAGAGAACACCCTGCGCATAAACCAAGCATGGAAAGAAGATTTGAGAAGTAGAACAACTACTGGTTCTGGTGAGAAGCCTGGAGAAGCCCGTCACGAATTTGACTAGCAACATCGCGAACAGCGCCAGGTCCATGGGGGATAAACACTGCAGACGATTTCGAGGCAGCACCGATTTCCTTCATGGTGTCAAAGTACTGGGTTACAAGGACCATGTCCATGACATCCTTTGCAGTTGTCCCTGGAACATTAACAGAAAAGCCAAGCACACTGTCTCTCAAACCATCAACAATTGCTTGACGTTGGCGAGCGATACCAAGTCCAGAGAGATACTTGGACTCAGCCTCACCCTCAGCTCGCTTAATTTGCAAGATTTTCTCAGCCTCTGCCTTTTCATTAGCAGCCACCCTCATCCTTGCAGCTGAGGAAAATACAGAGAACGTTAGAAAAGTAAATACTTCAACAGGAATTTTGCATCGAGTATAAAATTGGAGTCTGGATAAACCCGTTTATGAACTATACCGGCATTAATTTCATTCATTGCTCGCTTCACATGTTCATCTGGTTCTATGTCAACAATCAGTGTTTGCACGATCTCGTAGCCATAAGCAGACATGGCCTGGATGAAATTTTGGACGAAGAGCAGCATTGTTACGATTATAGTGCTATTACAGCCCAAAGTTTTACAGTACAATTTTAATACTATGGAAGTTACCTTCTCGAGCTCTTCCTCCACAGCTTTTGCAATTTCATTTTTCTGCTCGAAAGTATCATCCAAGTTGAGCTTTGGAACACTAGCCCTAATCACTAAAATAGAGGAAAAGGCAATCCCGGTTAAGCAATAACAAAAGTCATGTATTCATCAAGCAAATTTTGGACATACTTGATACGTTCCAAATAAACAGTCTTATTTCTAAAATATGAAGTAGGATATGTTGATTTATACCATCAAAAACGTAGGCCTGGATTTGGGATCTTGTGTTGCTGAGCTTGTAGAAAGCTTCATTAGCTTTGTCTGCCAGGGCACGGTATTGAATCGACGCAACAACATTGACGAACACGTTGTCCTAAAGAGACAATTTTGAAGTTACAAGCAAATGACAATCCAGACATACATGCTTAATAGAAATTAAAGAAAAGGCATGCTCTAGGGGGAAAAAAAGACGACCTATGAACACGAAGTATAAATTATTCCCACTTCAAGTTAGGGAAGTTAACAAACCTTAGTTTTGGTCTCACAACGCACGTCCAATTGCTGCAGACGAAGAGAGAGATGTCCAGAAAGCTGACTTCCAAGAAACCATGGCAGGCAATGGCACCCCGGCTCAAGTACTTCCTCAAACTTGCCGAATCTCTCTTTGATAGCTACCGTGGATTGGTCAACTTGTACGCAACATAACAGGTTACCCATCTTTCCTTCTCTGTGATCGTAGCAAATACAGTCAATACTTTAAAACTCCTTTTCTTTTCCCTCCAAAAATTGTTAAAAGCACTCTATAAAGTCCTCATCACAAAAAGAAATATCACTAAAACAGAGTCTACAAAAATCCTTATTCCAACATCAACAGCATATCATCTTCACAACTACCAATAACCAAGTATCCTCAAACTCAAACCTATATAAAGTTGACCGTGTGCGAGAGACACAGAGAAAAAGAAACAAAGATAAAAGGACTATGAAGTAAATAGATCAGCGAGGTAAGGAGAAATTTAAAAGTTAATACTCAGAGTATCAAGTAAACTAATGAGCCAAAACATGACAAAGTCACCAATACCGTCACGATTAGGTTAGCCAAAACAAGTAGAACAAACTAGTTAAACTAGACAGAATATCAAAAAGTAAAAACAAAGAACAAACTACCCCCTGAAAGTTTGTTTCACCTTGTTTAGAAAAATCTGAGACTTGAGAGAGAGAGAGAGGGAGAGACTTACAGCTAATACTAAAACCTCAAACCAAAGGAGAAGAAAGCAAGAACCAGGAAGATAGAATGCCACGACCCGAGCAAGTCAAGTTTTATATTCAAATTCAACATTGGAAAGTGTACAAGTAGAGCATAATAATTTCTTGTCTAGTTCCAATTTGTACATAAATTAACAACCTTATATCAAGTCTTCGGCCTTATCAACAATGAAAAAGTCAACAAACTGAAGGCCCACGTATATCTTCGATTATGGATATACTTTGTGAGCCGTATGCCTGCACCCACTATTTGACAACAACATTCTAAGAAAGTTTCTTCATAAACCCCCCATATAGAAACCAAAGATAGTAATTTAGAAAATAATAATAATAATACGGTAGGATAAGAGAAAAAATGCTTTCAATAGACGGAGTTTGACACATTAGATTTGCATCAAGCCCGTAATTCTGATGTGATCGGACGGTTCCAACTATGTTTACCAGTATATATATATATATATATATATATATATATATATATATATATATATATTTTCATACTTTACTGCATAATTCTCCAATAGAAAATGAGTTCAAAAGTAATCCTTCACCGTGACGTCTAAGCATAATATTTAGTATAATTTAAGCGCACAAGATCAGCCTCAAAAACACCGGTACTAGGACATAGCATTCTCTATATTGAAATACAACCTAGAGACAGCTTAGGAAATCAACAACAACAAGGCATGAAACAAAAAATTTGCAATAAAGACAATTATATATATATATATACACACACACACACACACACACACATAAGAGAGAAGTGTCAAATGGGTACCAAGAAAACTAATAATTCTTAGCCGTCTAAACTGAGTACACAACCTGTGGGGTTTCTACGACTCTGTTCCTTTGATAAAAACCACTTATATAATCCGATATTTATACCAAAACCAAACAGTTTCACACCATGAATGGGAAAATTCAATACCCAAATCAATAATTTTGGTACCCACAAACCCAAAAAAAAAAAAAAAAAAAAAAAAAAAAAACGAAGGATCACAGAAAATATGGTATGTAAAACAGAAAGCGCGTGCATTGCAATTTTGTCGCAATAATAAATTATGAAGGAAAACCCACATCGGAAACCGAAAATTGAGAGGAAACAAACCGGAAAATTCAGATGACCTTTTTTAGCTTTTGGAGCAAGTAATTGACCCTTCGAAGACGCAGACGAAGAAGAACAGAAAACGTCGTCTTCTGTATTGATTTACAATTCTTATATTGGATTGGAAAGGTCAAGGGGTCGCATCATGGGCCCGGCCCATTAATGTTTCGTGAGAAGCATTTGTGGTTATGTGGGGACCACATTGCTAGATTCGTAAATATCTTCTCACTGTGAAATTGGTTTTGAAATTTTGATTTTAAGTTTATGATTTTGATTTATGGATAAATGTTATTTTCCCCTCTTGAATTTCGGTGACTTTGTCATTTTGCGTATTAAATTTTAAAAATTGATTTGCACACACCTTAAACCATAAGACGTTGGCAAGAATAGTCCTTCTATTTGTAACCGCCAATTTAATGCTGACGTGGTTATAATTTCTGTGGGCGTTAGAGGGCAATTTGGTAATTCAATATATAAGAGGTTATCAACCACAAAGAATTAAAAAAATTAAAATACAACATGAAGAACTCTAGCCCCTTCTCTGAAACACACAGAAAACACACAGAACCAGGAGTACTGCTCCGTTCTTAAACCCACCGGATACGGAATACCACTCTCACTCTCTCTCTCTCCGAATACATGATTGTGTAAAAGACGAAAGCATGTTCTTTTACACATAAAATTCAAAAAAAGACAACTTAAGTTTTAATTTTATTCAAGTTCACGTTTTTTTAAGTTTTAATTTTACTCAATTTTACTCAGCTTTATTCAAGTTCTAACTTCAACTCAAATTATAATTTAAATTTAACTCAAAAACTACACTCAAATTACACTCTAAAAGAACAACTCCAAAAATAACACTTTTTTACTCGATAAATACAAGAGGGTAAAGTGTTTTTATTTTTTATTTTTTTTTTTTTTATGGGAAAGAGGTATTCAATCACATTTATTAAATAAATTATCGTTCCTAATGATGTTACGTCAATAATCCGTCCATTAAATTAATAAAGGGATCATTCTTAATTTTTTAAAATTTAAAGAGTGTAAATATTGATTTTTAAAGTTCAGGAATAAAGTGACGAAGAGAATAAAATTTTAAGTATAAAAGAAAACATAAGCTGGCCTCTGGCCCTCCTAATGAGGTTTATTTGCATAAAAAAGAAGAAGAAGAAAACATTAGAAATTATTAAATGTATTTTTATATTCTATGTGTACTTGTATGATGATTGAGACTTATAAATGATGTATTTAACTTTTAAGAAAGCCATAAAAGAATAGTATTATTCTATTTCCAGGGGAATATATATATATATATATATATTTGATTCAATTATATATATATATATATATATATATATAGGATAAGTCTCCAGTTCGGTATATGGACTGAAACGGCAGTTGTACATTTTTTTATAAAACATGTATATTTTTTCTTTAGAATGTGTACATTTTTTATTTAAAATGTGTATATACTGTATATTTTACTAAAAAAAGAATGTACATCTTTTAAGAAAAAATATACACATTTTAAAGAAGAAATATACATATTTTATAGAGAAATATACAAACATCAGTGCCGGATTGGAGACTCTACATATATATATATATATTATAATCGTTCACGAGGAAATTGAATTTTTTCTTTCTTCTACCAAAAAAACAAAATTCAAATGTGTGACGAACCACAAGGCGGTTTTGGTGATTTGTATAAAGGAAAAGTATGGAAGTATATTCAATATCAGTAATGCATTTACAGAGTATACATTATATAGGCTGTCTTGGTAATTAGCCGTTGTCGATCCTATATGTATGGAAACGATAAAACAAATATTTGAATTTGTGATTATTAGTTATAGTAGCCTTGGATAGAATCTAGGAACAGTTAAGTGATCTTTGAAGTTTGTTGAGCTTGGCAAATTTGCTTTGTAGAGCAGTCCGGACTTGGTGGGCTGTTTGTTGAGTTTGAAACTGCTGGTGATGAGAATCTCTGATATGCCCCCGCAAGACGGTGCTCCCATTGGAGATACCGATCTTGGATCGCAACTTTTGGAATGAAGCAGCGGGAAGTGGCTTTGTGAGAGCGTCGGCAAGTTGATCTTTGGTGGAAACATGAGAGACAACAAAGGAACCTCTAGTGACATGATCTCGGACAAAGTGATAATCAATAGCGATGTGCTTCATACGGGAGTGGAAGACAGGATTGACAGAGAGATATGTGGCACCAATGTTATCACAGAAAATCTTTGGAGCAATGGTGCATGGAACCTTTAATTCATGTAGTAAATTTTTGATCCATATAACTTCAGCGACACATGAGGCAAGAGAGCGATACTCGGCCTCGGTGGATGATCTTGCAACATTTTTCTGTTTCTTTGAGCACCAAGAAATTGCATTGCCACCGAGATAAACTATATAGGCGGAGGTAGACGTGCATTCATCACGATTGCCGGCCCAGTCGGCGTCGGTAAAGGCAGTGAGATGAAGTTGTTGATGGCGTTTAAGAAAGAGACCATGATGAAGTGTGTCCTTGAGGTAGCGAAGGACACGTTTAGCAGCAGTCCAGTGAGTTTCAGTCGGAGCATGCATGAAACGAGCTAGTTTGTTTACGGCAAAAGAAACATCCGGTCGAGTTAGAGAGAGATACTGGAGAGCACCAATAACCTGGCGATATTGAGTAGCATTTGTTGAGGCAGATCCATCATTCAGCTGGAGAGATTGAGAAGATGACATAGGAGTAGTACATTGTTTTGCACCTGTCATGTTGGTTTTGGCCAAAAGATCACGAATGTATTTATGTTGGGTGAGAAGCAAACTAGTCTTGGTAGGGAGAACTTCAATGCCAAGGAAGTAATGCAAATCACCAAGATCTTTGACAGAGAACCGAGTGGCCAAAGCATGAAGAAATTGATTGAGAAAACTTGTGTTGTTGCCAGTCACTATTAAATCATCAACATACACCAAAAAATAAAGTGTAATTGTAGACTTGTGATAGATGAATAGAGAGGTGTCACTGAGGGAATTAACAAAGCCATGGGAGAGCAAAAAACCCTTTAGTTCATTATACCAAGCGCGCGGAGCCTGTTTGAGGCCGTATATGGCCTTCCGAAGTTTACACACAAAATCTGGCTTCGCTTGATCAACAAAACCGGGTGGTTGCTGCATATAAACTTCCTATGAGAGTGTTCCATGAAGAAATGCATTGTTAACATCCAATTGACAAAGTGGCCACCCGTGAGATAAGGCAAGTGTGAGAACAAGACGAATAGTTGTCGGTTTGACAACTGGACTGAATGTGTCATGAAAGTCAATACCATGTCGCTGATGAAAACCTTTAGCGACTAGACGAGCCTTATATTTAGAGATAGAGCCATCAAGATTCCTTTTAATGCGAAAAATCCATTTGCAACCGACAATATTTTGGGAAGGGCTAGGCGAGACAAGCTCCCAAGTACCATTTCAAAGAAGTGCTGTAATTTCATCAGACATGGCTTGCCTCCATTCAACATGTTTAATAGCTTTGGAAACACAGGTAGGTTCAATAGAATCAGGGAGTGGATGGGTAGTACTGGTTTGGTAGAAGTGTTTTGGTTTGAAAATATGATTTTTTGATCGGGTTTGCATTGGATGAGAGGGAATTTTGGAAGGTTCATTGGACTGAGGGGGATGAGGGGCTGGAGGTG
Organism: Morus alba; assembly: GCA_012066045.3. Lineage (NCBI taxonomy): Eukaryota > Viridiplantae > Streptophyta > Magnoliopsida > Rosales > Moraceae > Morus > Morus alba. The sequence goes on along the minus strand of CP050231.2, from coordinate 6,876,088 downwards.
GTGGTAGAGAGACAGGGGACTGAGTTGGGTGGATCGGAGATGAAGGTGAGGTAGAGGAGACAATGGGAAGAGAAGTAGATGGAGTAGTAGAAGAGGAAGGATTGTCAGGAATACTTGCCCCTGCAGAAGTGGTCGACATTGAAATCGATGAGGGCTGCGGCAAAATATGCAGTGGAGCCAGCAGTGTACCATGAACTGGAGGTTGGTGTCTAACATTTGACGTAGGCATGGGTGTCGAAGAAATAGGAAGCCAATCAGAAAAATTTAAAGAAACAGTAGGAGAGGAGTTGGAAGAAGGAAATTCATTTTCAACAAAGCGAACATGACGAGATGTGTAAATTTTGTGTGATTGAAAGTCCATACAAAAATAAGCACTTTGATTAAGGGAATAACCAAGAAAAACACATGGAGATGATTTTGGTTCCAACTTATGGGACGTGTATGGTTTAAGCCAGGGAAAACATAAACATCCAAAAACACGAAGTTTATTATAATTTGGTGATTGATTAAATAATTTTTTATATGGAGAAATGAAATTGAGAATGGGAGTAGGAAGACGATTAATTAAATAAACCGCAGTTTGAAAAGCGTAAGTCCAATATTTATAAGGAAGTTTTGCTTGATGAAGAAGAGTTAAACCAGTTTCAACAATATGTTTATGACGTCTTTCAGCTGTTCCATTATGTTGGGGTGTGTGAGGTGGTGTTTTAAGATGTTGAATTCCCATAGAGCTTAAAAAATCTTTTAGAGCTATATATTCACCACCTCCATCAGAATAAAGAGAGATGATTGAGCGATGAAAATATTTTTCAACAACAACTTTAAATTGACGAAAGATAGTATAAGTATCTGATTTTAAACGTAAAGGATAAAACCAAATATATTTAGTAAAATGATCAATAAAGATAATATAATAATTATATCCATCAACTGATTGAACTGGGGAAGGACCCCAAACATCAGTATAAATTAAATCCAAAGGTCCACGGCTTTGCAAGGTAGAGTCACCAAAAGGCAAACAGTGGCTTTTATTACTCAAACAAGAATGACAAACCAAATCAGAAGAGCAAGGAGATGAAAGATGTAATGAACCAGATTGAACAAGTTTGTTAAATATTTTAAAGGAGGGATGACCAAGACGTCCATGCCAGGTTGTCTGAGAAGCTGGAGCACCAACACCAGTAGATAGAGCAACCGCATGACTTTTATTTGTATATTCAACTGTAGGCCACTCATAGAGATCATGTCGATTCCGTCCGCAGAGTAGAGGAGTCCCTGTTTTTAAATCCTTGACGACAAAATAGGAAGGGAAAAATTCAATGGAGGTATTATTTGAATGACAAAATTTAGAAACAGAAATAAGATTTTGATTAATAGCTGGAACACAAAGAACATTAGATAAATTAAAAGAGGGAGAAAGAGAGGTAGACCCGGTATGAGTAATATGCAAACCTGAACCATCACCAATATGAATATCATCTGGACCCTCATAGGGCTGAGAATGAGATAGGTTGGATAAATTAGATGTAGCATGATGTGAGGCTCCCGAGTCTAAAATCCATGAGGGTTGAGCAGAGGAAGGGACAACAACATGATTAGTAGTTGGACGTTGAGGACGCAGGTACGGAAAAAGTTTGAAACACCTATTTGCTGCCTGACCACGTTTGTTGCAATACTGACAAGTGACGGGTGTAGGAGACGAAGTAGGATAAGAGGGTGGGTTGGTTGATTTGTTGGTAGGTAAAGGAAGGGGAAGAATGCCGGAAGCAGGAGAGGTGAAAGTGGATTTGGAAGGACGTGGTTGGTGGTTGTAGTGTTTGGCCAAATTTGCAGTTGGTGATACATGGTCAGAAAGTTGTTTTTCATTATGAAGAAGGAAGGTTTCATGATCAATGATTTTATCAAACAATTCTTCGAAAGATACCACAAAATCTCGAGTGCGCATAGCAGTAATAAGCTCTTTGTAGGCTAGGCCAAGACCGCGAGTGGCATAAACCAAAAGATTAGCGTCACTGGGGGGATCACCAAGCACAGTGAGTTCATCAGCAATCTGCTTAATAGAGACAAGAAAATCAGTTACAGAAAGATCACCACGAGTAATCATGGTTAGTTTATCCTTGAGATGGATCATATGTGTAGTGGATCTCTTTGCATATAGACGAGACAAACAGGTCCATGCTTCATGACTTGATGTTGCAGACGAAACGAGTGGAATAACAGATTCACTCTATGAGGCAAGAATAGCATGAAGAATGAGCTGGTCCTGTCGACGCCAAGAAAGATTGGCTGGGTTTGGAATGGTGCAACCATCTTGCAGTATTGTCGATGCAGGACACACAGACGTGCCGTCGAGATAGCCGAGAAGATCAAGGCCAAAGAACAGAGCAGTGAACTGAGCTTTCCAAGAAAAGTAATTAAATTTTGTAAGTTTGAGAGGGATTTGGGCAACAACATTGATGGTGATGAGAGTTGGGGAAGAATTGGTTTGTACGGTGGGATCAGAGGTGTCAATAGTGGTAAAAGAGGTAGACGCCATGGCAAAAGGAAAAAAAAATTGGATCAAGCTCGTGAGAGGAAGGCTCTGATACCATATAAAGGAAAAGTATGGAAGTATATTCAATATCAGTAATGCATTTACAGAGTATACATTATATAGGCTGTCTTGGTAATCAGCCGTTGTCGATCCTATATGTATGGAAACGATAAAACAAATATTTGAATTTGTGATTATTAGTTATAGTAGCCTTGGAGAGAATCTAGGAACAGTTAAGTGATCTTTGAAGTTTGTTGAGCTTGGCAAATCTGCTTTGTTGTGCAGTCCGGACTTGGTGGGCTGTTTGTTGAGTTTGAAACTGCTTGTGATGAAGAATCTCTGATAATTTGAACTGGGTTTATTTGAACTCAAAAACCTGAATTGGTGTAATTTATGATACGGATGGTTGGTTTATTGAAATTTAAATATTTAGCTTATCGATAATATTTAGAGATTAAATTAGTAGTTATTTTTTAATTTTAAAGTTTGAATTATTAGTTATTAGGAGATAAGTCTTAATTTAAATTAGTTTGAGTTAGATTACGATTACATTCACTCTTGCACATATATTACATTCTCATCAATAGAAAAGTTGTACCATCGTGCTTCAATGTCTAAATCTTGTGTTTGGATAAGTAAAAATAAATTGTAATTTAAATTGAAATAAAGTTTTATTTTTTAGATAGAGTATTCAAAATTGTCTTTAGAGTTTTACAATAAATCTTATAAAATCTCGTCGTAACTGATAAATTGTAATATGCAATATAGACGGCTATTTATTCCTCTCTTTATTGTTACTGCATAGCAGGGGAAAAAAAAAGCCATCTCAAACAAAGTTGATATAAAAAATTTATGATGTTTTTAAGATTGAAATTAAAAGAAAGAAAGAGAGAAAAGGAAAAACAAAAACAAAACAAAAGGCAACTTGTTTCACTGTAGAAGGATGATTCAAATGGTTAGAATTTAAGGAGCAATGTCAACCTTGATTTTGAGGTTTAGAATTCAGATGTCCAATCAAAATGGTTCTCTACCAAACATTAAACCTAAATCTGATTCGAATTATGAATCTTAAGTTCGAGTTATCGAACAAAACATGGGCAAATGCTTCATTTTTCCATTAAAAAAGGGTTATCTTAAATTAGCACAAGATATTAGGTCAAAAATTTTAAAGCCAAATATTCTTATATTATTTAAAATATACAATGATGATAGAAAACTAAGGTCTCATTCATTTCACTGATTTGAGTTTTTAGTTTTAGGTTTCTAAAGTTAAAAGTTCTTAAAACATATCACATCTAACTTTTTTTGTTACAGTTAAAAACTCTTAAAAAATGTCATATTTCAACTTGAATTAAAAACTCAAATTTGTGAAGTGAACTAGGCCTAAATAATTTGAAACTCTTGCAAATTGAAAATTTTCATAATTAGAAAGAGAAAACGTTGAGCAATGCCTATAGAAGTATAAGAGGGCCTATGACCTGTTAATCTAATGGCATTTAGGAGTTTGAGTGAGGGTTCTAGGTTTAATCTCGTGTTATATTAAAAAAAAAAAGAATAAGTATCAAAAGAAGCAAAAATAAATAACAAAAAGTTAAAAGCTTTTTGGGCGAAGCTCCAACACTGTTTTTCGGCACACCATCAAGCTTCCAGCCTATACTTTTTATCGGTGAGCTCTAAACGATAGGCTAAGATGGTGGTTGGGTTGGTGATTGTTGCTGCGAAGTGGATGAGCTGAATATGAGGCGAAATATTTGTGGAAGTGTTGGTTGTTTTTGGGCGACTTTTCGTGTGCTTCAATTTCTTGCTTTCTTTAATTAATTAGTTTTGAAATAAATCATTTTGATACATTATAATATAGCGAAACATGTTATTAATATTCCGTATTTTTAATAATATTAAAACAGTATTTTGACGATTTTAAAAACACGTTATTGATACACCGAAGTTAATTTTAAATACATGTCTAAACTACCTTTCTTTTAATTAAATAAAGATTAGTATTTCTTTAAAAAAAATATGAATATATTTTAAGACATTAAAATATTTAAAAGAGAATAATAAAATAAAAAGGTTCATGATATTTTTCTAGATCTATTAGATTTTGATTAATTAAATAGAAGGATTTTAAGGTCATTTTGTATATTAAAAATCAACTTCAGGGTACTAAGAAGATGTTTTTAAAAACGTTGGGGTACCACTTTAATATTATAAAAAATACAAAGTATTGAGAGCATATTTAGCTATAATACATGGTACTGAAATGATTTTATCCAATTAATTTTTTATACTATCTAAGAATTAACAAAACTACCATAATTTTAGGGCATGTTTGTTTCATATACTCAAACTAATTTTGTTACAATGTTTTTCTCTCATAGAAAATTTAAATTTTAAACTTCAGAATCAAGAATCATGATTTTAGTATACATTTCAAATGGACCTTTAAACTTTAAACCGTATTACACACAAACTCACAAACTCAACGACAAAAACTACACTTATCCTACTAAGGATGACAATTCATGTTAGTGAGTTGTGTTCGTGTCAATTCATATTAGAGAACATCAACCCAAATATGACTCAGTCATTAATCGTGTTAATCGTGTCAACCCGTATAACCTGTTTAAATTAATATATTGAATAAATAATGACTTATTTAACACGGTCAAGACATATTTAACATGTTTATTGATCAATTTATCTTTTTCTTTAAGAAAAATAAATAAATTTTACCTACAACTATTAAAATTCATATTATTTGTATTTAATATGTTATATAAACTTTAATGTTATATTGCATATCATTAGATTGTGTCAAATCATGTTACTTCGTGTTAGGAGGTCAACTTTAAGTCAACCTATTTATTAATCGTATTAATTATATTAACCTGATTATGACCCAAACCCATTTATAAAAAACTCAAATTCTCTAACTTCGTGCGAGTCTCGAGTAGTGTCGCTATTTAAATTATCAGTCCTATATCCTACCACTAGGGCTATACAGCTAGCCTTACCATTTTTGGAAACTTCATTTGTAATGATCTCCATTAATATTACGGCTTTCTTGACATCATTTTAATTCGAAATCGAGCCAGAATGAGAAAATGAGAATTTAATTCACCAAGATAAATTTTTCCTTTGTAGCTCGTCAAAAAATTCCCGCCATTTGTTTAACCAATTTCTTTATCGAAGAAAAGAAGATAAAAGAAAAACAAACAAAGCAAATGAGAGCTAGTGTGATTTTGGAGAAGTGTGTTCTTCTGTTTTCAACTTCCTATTAAGGGTATTTATCCATTTCATCAGCATTTTTTAGTTTGAATCAATCTGATCTATTCAAATTTAAAGTATTTATATTCAATCCAATCCAATTCACACATGTATGTTGGATCGATTACTAGACTTGAAAAGTTAAATTTATGCGAATTTTTTAATTTTTTTTTCCTGTGAATAATATATATATATATATATATATATTACTTATGGTTGAATAAGATATTTAAAGTTAGACAATACGTTAAAACCCCATTAAATTACAAGTCAACTAGTTTCCTAGTGATCTTCAACGATTTCACATAATCTAAAAAGTTTTAAGTCCTATAAACAGTTCTGCAATCAACACAAATTCAACACATTGTTCAATAGAAATCTAAAATATTCGTGATAACAAACATAATTTAATGATAATTTCACACTTAATTCTATCATAAAATGACAGTTTGAAAATAGGTATTTGCACTCGACCAAACTGCCCAAAACTGGCGGAGAATTGATCGGTGAATCGAAAAACGATGGCGCCCCCCACCTCTGCTCCTCCCTTCCTAGCACGGACGACCCCTTCCTTTCCTTAATCGCACCCAACCACATACACCAAGCTAGGCCCAAGCCCAAGTTCATTTGAAAAAAGCCCACGCACTTAATTCAAAATACCCTAGTTCACAAACGTTTTTGTTTTTCTTGACCAATTTTTGAAAATATCCTTAAAAAGAGTCCCTTTTATTTATACCCTTTAATATTAGTTTATATATTTTTATTTTTTAGATTAAAACTAATTAAGAGTAGAGTTTTTTAAAAATAATAAAAGGTATATATTTACTTATTAAATGTAATTTGATTTATGTACTTGCAATAATATAAACTAAACGTGCATGTTTCTACCAAAAATAAAACTAAATGTGCATTTTCTAAAGAGTAAATTGTTTTATTGCATCCCAAACTATTCATCTTTTGCATACTTTCAACTTTAGAAAAATGAATTCTAAACTTTAATATCAGTAACAACTGAAGTCTAAGATTATCAAATTGAGAGTTTTAAATATGAGATATATACCTAATATTATTTGAAAAATGATGATATTTATTTTTTATGTGCAAATCTTGTGTCTAATGTCTTAAACTAGCAATTTGATAAAGTTTGTTAACTATTAGATCTCAATTGCTTCTGATTAGGAATGTGATTTGCTAAAACTAAAAGTTAGTGATTTAAAGTGCAACAATACATTACTCGTTTAAGTCTCGTTTAGTTCGTTAATTTAAGTTGAGATGTGACTTTATATAAAAATTTTTTATTGTAATAAAAAAATTAGACGTGTTTGTTTTTAAAATTTTTTTATTATAAATAAATTTAATTTTAAATTCAAATCGATAAAATAAATTGAATTTTAAAATATACGGCTTAAAAAAACAAAGAAAAAAAAGAGGAAAGATTGGAAAGGATTTCAGCCTCAGATAAAGCTATCAGTAATCTGATTGGTGGACACAAATCGGTGGTTGGATTGCACACGAGGAATCAAAATCAATCAGAAAAATGGAAAAAATTTCTTATGGCTTTTGGCACTATCCCACGTGGCACTTTCAATCCACACAGAACAGCTAAATACAATTCTTCTTCTTCTTCTTCTTCTTCTTCTTCTCATGGCTCTCAACGCTTCGCCTTCTTCCACTTCTCTCCTCCGAAATCTGGATCACATCTTACTCCCCTCTAAGCCCTTTCGCCATGGCTGCCAATTTACCTCCCGTCCGAGAACCTCCACGATCGTCGCCATGGCCCCCCAAAAGAAGGTAAGTAATGGTCGACACGAATATAACAATTCTGTTTGGCAGCGGAGAAAACGCTAGAAAAGAACAAACCAACAATTTCCTTTTCCTTTTTCTCAGGTGAACAAGTACGACGAGAACTGGAAGAAGGAGTGGTTCGGCGCGGGGATATTCTACGAGGGATCGGAGGAGGTGGAGGTGGACGTCTTCAAGAAGCTCGAGAAGAGGAAGGTCCTCAGCAACGTCGAGAAGGCGGGGATTCTCTCGAAGGCGGAGGGGCTAGGGCTAACTCTTTCTTCCATCGAGAAATTGGGGGTTTTCTCGAAGGCGGAGGAGCTCGGCCTCCTCAGCCTCCTCGAGAACGCCGCCAGCTTCTCCCCCTCCGCCCTCGCCTCCGCCTCGCTCCCCATTCTCGTCGCAGCCATCGCCGCCATCGTCGTTATTCCCGATGACTCCGCCGCACTCGTCGTTCTTCAGGCGGTGCTCGCCGGCGCGCTGGGCGTCGGCGCTGTCGGGTTGTTGGTTGGGTCGGTTGTATTGGATGGTCTACAGGAAGCTGACTGATTGACTTTTTTTTTTTTTTCGTTCTATTATTTTTGGTATTGTATTTCTAGTGGTGGTGTTATTTTTATATTTTTCTTCTTTTCTTCTTCTTTTTCTTTTTTTCTTTTTCAAATAAAGGCTTTGGATGTTTAATGAGAGAGTGATGATTTCGGGGGAAAGGAAAAAAAAAAAAAAAAAAAAAACTAACATGGTTTCTGGACGTTGTTTATGTAAATTATGGTAGTGTTATTTTTATTTCAACTTTTGTACCTCCATTCAAATAATTTTGTTGGTTGGTCCTAAGTTAGTTCTAAAGATATTAATTTATCTGGAGTACATAATATCTCGATTAATTAATAAATTTTCATGGTCTTAATGGTATTAATTTATAGAAAATTAACTGTATCGAGCGTATTTTGTCATTAATTTATCTATTGATTAGCATTATAGTGGACTCTCAGATTGAGTTATGAATTGATGGTTTGAGTTAAATTTCCAAAAAGAAATTACACCAACAGCTTGAGTCATACTAATACTAGGGCAACACTAAAATAAGATATAATTTAACCTCTTTTTCAAACTAAACATCATAAAATTAGTGTGGTTTCAGGTATATATAGCGGTAATTCTACATACAACTTATACAATAAAATGTAGAGTTCAAATTAGAGTGGTCCTTCCTTCCATAAAAGTGGAAGGAATGATCAACGCGCAACTTGTGGCGGAATATATGAGCCAGTAGTGTATCTGTTGTAACAAGATGAGATGAAGCCCCACTAATTTCCTTCTTCAGTCATTGTTCCAGCAGACGTTCTTTGACATTGTGGTGGGAAAAAAGAAATTATGGTTTGCGCTCCTCCTTCTCTCAACTATGCAATTTTGGGATTTGGAGATTTTGCCTCCAATTTAAATAATTTAAGCCAGGCCAAGGGAATTAATTATGGCGTTATTAACAACTCTAGCCGCATCATGTGAACTTCACATGCTCATTCCTTCTATCTTTTAATAGTTCTATGACGAAGGAATTGATAATGTAATGTTTAGGGTTAAAATTAAAATTAACAATTTGCATTCAAAGTAGACAATGATGGTACAAAAGGACCTAGTGCATGTTTGTAAAGTTTGTCAATAGTATGTGGTTCATTCTTAGGATCAAAATTAAATTAGTCAAATATAAGAACATTAAATGAATGTTATGGGATTGTACAATTTGTTGCCAAAATCACGTGGTCAAAATAGGACCTTTGATGGTAGTGGACCTACAAAAAAATGGTAGAAAACCTAGAAAATAATAATGAAGAACTTCGTGAATGAAAAATGGTGGGAGGAGTGATCACGTAGTTGATGGAGGAGTGACTTGAGAGGTGGATAAGGCTTTTTGATAGAAAAGGGCTCCAAAAGCATATTGTGGGCTGCGTTGGAGGCTTTGAATATGTTGCTTCACTAGTGGATAAGGCACTAATGGAGAAAAGAGCGATACAGAGGAGTCTGATCTAGGTTGTTCCGAGAGTGTGGAGATCGTTTGAAGCACTCCCTCTAACGGTAGAAGAGAGTGACTCTGAGGTTGGAGGCTTGAATACTTTTGAAAAAGTATGAAGATAACACTCAAAACACTCTCAGGTATTCTTGGAAAAGGATTGAAAAGTGGTCTTGAGGAGAATCTAAGGAGGTTAACATTTAGAAACTATGAGGTTCTTCAAGAACTTAAAGAAGATTCCAAGTATTTGTAGCAAAAGACTTGAAGAAAGCATTCAAAGGGAGAGTTTCAACACTCTGATGTGTTTTCTGATGTACAATTGTGTTGGTGTTGAAATGAAGAAGGTGAGATGGTATTTATAGGAGTAAATGGGAGTGTTTGATACAGCTGCTCTGACGGAGGTATGAACACTCATTTCCATTAAGAGGAAGGCTATCAGAGGCCTTTTTTAGTTTGACAAAGAAATGGTTTAGAAACGGAATGGAAGAAACGAACTGCGGGCTGTCGGAGCATTCCCATTCAGAGGAAATGTGTGATAGCGATTCAATTTTGACAAAGAGACTCACCGAAAATGGGATGAAAGTTTATGAAAATTTACTCCGGCAGCGTCTTGATGAAGTAAGGCACAAGCAATTCCGTTTGGAGCAAAATCCTAGCTACCTTGTCGGAGGAGGCAAAATGAAACCTTAGAAGTGGAAATACTTGAAGGCTAAGTTCTAGATTTTGAACTAACGCGTAGTGACTTTAGACTTGAAATCTCCAAGAGTGTTTGACTCAACTAAGTGCTCCAAAGACTTTTCTTTTTGGGGGTCTGACAGTGTGTCAAACCTTTGTTGGAGATTGTTTTTACAAGAATGACTAAGGAACCATTATACTTGCTCTGACAACATATTGCTCTGATACCAAGTTGCTCGAATGCGCACGAGTGCTCCGAATGAACAACCTGATATAGAGAAGAGCCAAGAAAGCATGCTTGACATTGGGAATGCTTCGAGAGGCATGCGATCTCGAGAAAAGCCTTCGAATGAGCCAAAACTAATGGATTTCTCATGCCTTTGAGTTGGAGAAAATTTCTGAAGGATCAGGCTTGGGTTTTGGGCTTTTCAAGGGTTGAAATAAAGGATTTTAGGCTTCTAAAGACAATGATAAGGCTTTTTGGTTTGAATACTCCATCCCTTCATGCTTAATTTAATTAATTTTAAAAAACCCTTCAAGCGGATTTCAAATTGGGTCAAATTAAGGACAAATGAGTCTATGTGACCACTCATGACCAACAAAACTACAACACATGAGAGTTTTTCATTCATAACTTAAGTCCACAAAAGAGCCACGGGACATAAAGAATTGGGCTTGAACCCTTAATGAACATGGTATGAATTCAAGTATCAACATACAATAACTTACTTTCCCTTCATCTTGTTATATATAGAAAAAACAAAAAATGGAAAAGGAATTTTTTTCATCGTTCTTAATTTTTATCCCTTATATCTGTTCTGTCATTTTTTTCTCTTCCTTCTACCAAAAATTACATTAAAGTCTATTTAAAACAATTGAGATTGATTCTTTCTAGGTGAACGGCTAAAAATAATTGGGATATTTATGTCATTTTAAACCTAAATTTAACAGAATTAATATCAGAATGTATTAGCGTAATTTTATTGATCAACACTGAAAAGGGCGCGTCTTTTATTTCGACAAACACAGGGGTATTAATTTAATTTGTCTCATATAATATAGCAGAGAAATAAAAAAAAAAAAAAAACAACGATGTTGATTTGTATCGATAACTTCATTCACTGCCAGAAAAAGAGGGGAAACTTTTTTTTTTTTTTTTTTTTTTGTTCAATGCCCAAAAATGCTTATACTTTGGATTGTACCAAATATATACTTTCACATTTTAAATTCATGTTAAAATTTTTACTTTTTTCGAGTCAAATACTAATTTTGATTATATAAATTTCCTAAATTTTCTTAACATTTTAATTTTTAATTTTTTAAAGGCGTGTAGATTGTTTTTTATAGTCAAGATTTGTTATTGACAGTAAGAAGTTAAGGTCTTGTATTTTTCACAACTCAAGTCATAACTCAAATTCTATTATTATATCATTTTTTATTATAAAAAATTAAATTTAACTTTTTTATTATAATATTTTTTTTCTCAAATACACAATTTAAATTCTTAACTTGAGTTGTGAAACAAAACATATCATAAGTATTTAATATAAATTCAAAATTTAAAGGTGTAAATATAATACAATCCATGAGTTTTTGATAACATCAAAATACATGATTAAAAAAAAAGCCTATTTACTTTACTACACAATAGCCGATACTTCATGACCACTTATTGGACTTCTATTAACTTATAACACAGAAGCATATTCCGTCAGCAGCCTACTCTCAAAGAAGAATTTAGGTCTTCTCGACCTGCGTTACACCCGATCAGCAGCCTCCTGAAAGAATAACCAGATTTTTGTCATATATAAAAAAAAAAAAAAAGAATCTAGACATATCAAACGAATAGTGAAAATACTTCAAAAAAAAAAAAAAAAGTGAAAATATTTCAGTGCAGCAAAGGGGTCCAAATAATTGTGAGAATGTAGAGTGGTTAAATCCGAATTTAATTCGAGGTTTGAATCAGATTTCACCATTTGAATTGTATAACTTTCTGGTTTGCCAAAAATCAATTTGAACACCTTTTGTACTTCTATTCAAATTGTGACTCATAGTTTCAACGCGTTAGCTTTTATAAGTGAGGACATATTTCAACAACTCAAACTGTTAGTTATGATTTAAACCTTAGTTCATGATTTAAATTGATATTTGGGATGAAAAAAATTAAAAGATAATTCAAACCATTAACAATAGTTCAAATCCTTAATTTTTAGAATTCACTACCTCCTAAATTCTAACAATCCGAATTGTTATCAACAGTTCAATAGTTTTAAATTCTGTTTTTTCTCTCTCTTCAATTTCAATCTTAAAATGTCATAATTTTTTTATTTTAATTCCGATAAAAATGTTTTTTTTAATGTGTTTATAATGAAGAGAGAACAAATCTCCACCCATATTGCATATTTTTAATGTCATTTACAGTGACGTTTTATAAGATTTTTTTACATATTTTTAATGACAATTTTTAACATTTTATCTAAACACAATTCTGATTTATTCTCAATTCAAATTATAATGTATTTGCATATCTAAATAACGGTTCGAATCATAATTAAAATCATCATAATTCAAATTTTACAATTATAATAAAAAATGTTCAAATCTCCACAGTTTGAGTTGTTGAACGAAAAAAACCTATTATTTATTCATATTTTTTTTTTACTGCACCACGTTGACTGAAAAATGCTAAATATTAGCTTAAAAAAGTTGAACATTGACCATTGCTTTTTTATTCAAAAAATAAAAAAGCACTAATTCGAAATCAACTTACTCTAAGCACCCAAACACAACGAATGATGAACACTTATTTTTTATGTAACGAACGTCATTGGCCCATATTACATACATAGATTTGGTTGAGAAAGTAGGAATATCAACAATTGAATACCTAACACAAGCCCAACGATCTCGAATCGTTTTCGCACCTTGATTCCGATCCTCGAAAGAAAAAAAAAAAAAAAAATTGCACTGAGAAGTTGGAGCTCTGAAATGCTGAAATCAGTAAACAAAAAATTTAAGAGAGAGAATTAATCAAGCAGTCAAGGTGCCAAAGTGTCTAGGTGTAAAAGTTTCGATGTAGGCACACAAACTTAACGAAATAGCAGATATGTAAGGGGTAAAAAGAACCCTAATCCCACATACTTTAAATGTAAGAATAAATATTAACTTTTTAACGAAAAGAACGTATACTAATTTATAAAGATACTATAACACTCCACTTAATAAGTTGACCTTTTATATGATAAAAACTTAAAACACTTAGAAAATCCAATTTTCATTAGATATGTTTATGTTAGTGTCCAAAAATATTGCACTAATTAACTAGCCAGCATTCACGAACTTGGAGGTTTCAACTGAGTTAAATGATCAGTTGGAGATATTTATCTTTGATGAGGTGATTCAGACTCGTAGATGCCTTATATTTGGGCCATTACAAGAAATAGGATTTTCAGCAACGAATTTTCCTAACATAGTTGCTAATCTGTCATTGCTTAAAACCTGCTACTGAACTTATTTAACGACAACTCTTTATGTGACCGTTAAAGCTGGGGATGTCGTGACAAGTCAATCAAACACTCCATACTCCTAATACACCTTTTCTTTTTTCTTTTTGACATTCATTTGCTTATTGACATAGTTAGATGTTTTATTTTTAATTAATTTTTTAAGCTCATGGAGAAATGAAAGAGAATGGTATTGATTATAGAATAATTAATTGATATCTTGATGGTCACAAAATGTTTCAACTTTTCCCCTAAGGAAAAAAAAGTTAATCTTATTGGTACACTCTTAAACTTTTAGGTCATTTTCAATTTATCCCAAAATTTTAATCTCACTGTACCCCTTGAATTTTTATTTTTTCTCACTTGACCTTATGTCCTAAAATTTATGTTAAAATCAAATAGATAAAAATGAGGTTAAGTGTGATCACATGATTTTTTCTATTTACTCTTTTACTAGAAATTAGAATCGAAAGATACGTCTGTTTTTAACAGAAATTCTAACGAAAAAGCTAAATCAGAATAATTTACAATTCTCATTTATTATTTTGATTCTTTAGTGAAACATAAATGTACTATAGTTAACACGTTTCTACTTGGACTCCCACTAAAATCATACCGTCTTGCTCAAAATGAATGGATTTTTTTTTTTTTTTTTTTTTTTTTTTTTTTTTTTCCGAAAGCGCACAAGATAGGCTTGGAAAAATTAATCGTTGAAGATAATAGAGAAATTGAATAATAATAAAAAAGTTCTTTGTAAAAAACTGAATTTACGTTTAGGAATATGTTGGTTGTATAATTCTTGAGAGGTAAAATATTATTTGGCTATATTTTTTGGGTAAAATATTGATTTTGATTATTAAAAAGATCTAAATGTTTTTTAGATTTGGGATATTTTATTTTTATTTTTAAGGGTGTTGAGGTCTTTTTATAGACAAAATCAATTGTTCACAGATAAAGGATAAGAATTCAGTGCGAGTTTAAAATGTGAAAATATAAATATGATACAATCCAAAAATGCAGAGTATGATTCAAAGTAGAGGAAGCAGTTTCTCTATCTGTCACACCCCTACGTATGTGGGGAAGAGGCCGATGCTTTTCAACCGTAGATTTAAGACGCGTCCGCCGTGGGATCTCGCTGAAACCACAAGAATTAGGTTGAAAGAGGGAGACGAGAGAGCCTTTTTCTGGAGCCGTTCTTACCGGTCTTTGTGTATTTTTGTCGTTGAAGGGCTCAATCTTATTGGGTTGATCTTTTGAGATCTTTATAGATGTTTTAATATTTTTATAGTTTTTGTTTATGTTTGTGGTGTGTAATCCCGGTGATGGTTTTCCCATCTACCGGTGTTTTGTCTTAGCTAGAAAGTGGTACGTCTGTGGAGTGTCTATGAGATAGAGAGTGATTTCTCCACCGCTTTAAGACTGGTTGTGTGATTTGGGTCCATTGTTGGACTAGGATGTGACTCATCTTGAATCATTTCTACATGGCCGAACCTTATTCTAGTGCCACTTTGTGGAGGAGTTCTCTCCGTTTTTATGATAGGAGTACATTTGTATTGTCTAATTATGTGACTGATACTGTTTCTTAATTTTAGTGTTGCCTTATATCCTAGTGGCTATTTAATGAATATATTTCATTGCCGTTCAAACAAAAAAAAAATACAGAGTATTATTTATTTATTTATTTTTTTCATATGACGAAAATACATGATATAAAAATGAAAAAAAAAAAAAAATCTAAGCTAATTATTTCTGAGTGCACAGTCGCAGTGATCTCATGACTAATTATTGGACTTTTATGGGTTCATAGCGGAGAAGCATAGTCCAAATCAATGATGATGATCTCCCTCAGCATTTATGGGCGGAGGTGGAGGACTTCCGGCTGGTCGACCGCTACACCCGATCAGCAGCCTCCTGAAGGAACAAAACAAGATTTTGTCATAATAAGTGACCAAATTTATTAATAATCTAAGCTAATTCATTGTATTACTTCGTCTCTACAACGTTTTTTCTTTTTCTTTTTTTTTTTTTTTTTTCAGTCAATAGAGATTCGTGCATACCGACCAAAGGGATCACCGGATGGTGGATTGAAGAGAAGAACAATAATTAGGATCCAACACAACCATAAAAACCTTAACAGTTTCATCTCTCGACCGATCAGCTGGTTGTCTCAGATTGTAAGAGATATGTATGAGCTGTGTCTATATATATGCTTAGATGGCTGATTATATATAATTTTTTCGTATTTCTTAGGAAACTTGGTCGGAGGACATTCTACTTAGACCGTCCCTGCTGTGTTTACATAGGAAACTACATTGAAAATGAGGGAACCCTACTTGGTTAATAATCAATTCTAATTATAAACTTTAATCACTCTTTTGATTTTTTTCTCCAGTCTGCAGAGACGATATTCAATTGTTTGAAATATCAATGGAAATGCGAATGTTGCATTTGACTATCAAGAGATTTAAATATCTTGTCCAATTTTTGGTGTCCATACATGAGTGGGAATTAAAAAAAAAAGAAAAAAGAAAAAAAGCCTCAATTAGAAATGTCTCGAAATCTAACTAACGCGTTTAAAATTAATGGTCATATTTGATTTGCTTAGGGCCTTTCTAGTTTATATATTCAAATTTAAATTATTATTATTTTATCTCATAAAAAATTTGTTATTGTAACATCTTTCGAGTCAACTCGTTTCAATAAAGTCAAATGATTCATTAGATTTATTTTTCTTCAATGAACCTGTAGATCGATTTTATTTGGGTTGTGCGAGCTCCACTACAAGAAATAGAATTTTCAGTAATGAATTTTGCTAAAATCTCCAAAATCGTCGCTAATTTATCATTGTTTGAAACCCATTGTTAAAATTTTTTAGCGACAACTCTCTATGTGGTCATTAAAGTCGGCCATCATCGAGCTCTTAAAAAAAAAACTTAATAGAAAAGTTTTATTAGTAAAATAATTTTTCAAAAATTTTTATTTGTAAAATGTTTACGAAATGATCAGGAATAATCACGTTTTACAAAGAATAATTGGGTAGCCATTCCTCACAAAAATGAAAAAGGTATTTTACTAATTTCACTTTATTAGATAGTCATTCTAACAAATTTTAGAAGTGTTGTTTGATTAGACAACAATTGATACCTTAATGGTCACAAAAGGTTTCAACTTCTCCACTAAAAAAAGGGTTAATTTTACTGGTAATTTCTAAACTTCAAGATCATTCAAAGTTTACTCCTCAAACACTCTCATTTTATCTCTTAAATTTTAATTTATTCTCAATTGGTCCCCTTGTGCTAGAATTTATCGTAAAAATAAGACAGAGGGTTAAGTATGATCATTTTTTTTTTTCACTACTTGTTTTCAACAAAAATTCTAATAGAAAGACAATGCAATCGCACTTTTTTTTTTTTTTTTTTTCAGTTTTTAACAAAAATTCTAACAAAGGGGGCTCAATGAGATTAAATTAAGATTCCCATTTGTTATTTTGATTCTTTGGTGAAACATAAGTATACTATAGTTAACAAGTTTCTACTCTCAGACATCAACTAAAAATGCATGGAGTTTTTTTAAGAATGGGAGATAGGCTTGGAAAGGGATGTCATTGTTGTTAAGTTCGGTTAAAATAGTGTCACTATAAAATTAGGAAAAAAAAAAAAAAATCAGGCACTAATACGAAGGTAAAAATTACACAGTTTCAATATAAATCACAATCTCAAGATAAAATTATATAGTCCAATTAAAAAAAAAAATTACATAGCACGAATTAAATCAAAAAAAAAAAAAAAAGAACTGCCAACAAAACATAAACCAAAAGGGCGACCATCCACCAAGAGTTGTCACTCTGATCAAAATGTTTATTGGACTTTGATTTATTTTTTCTCCGTAATCATGGATGAATGATGACCTCCTCCATCAGCCTGCAGAGGCTGCGGAGGTGGACTTCTCGAAATAGGACGCGCATTACACCCGATCAGCATCCTCCTGAAAGAATGAAACAAGTTTTTGTCATAGAATTTAGGGTTTTTATCAAGTTTTTGTCAAGTTTTTATCTGAGCTCGCAAGAGTTGTGACTTATATAAAGTACAACAGTATAAAATACAACAAGACTAATGAAAAAAAGTATAATTTGACCTAAGACTTTCACAGGAAACTACATAGAAGATATTCTACTTAAAATGTTCGTGCTCTTTTTACATTGGAAACTACTTGGAAGATGAGAGAACCCTGCTAAATTAGTCAATAATCAATTCTAATTACGCTTAAGCTTTGACAAATCTTTCATTTATTCTCCAGTGCAGAGAGTACGCTTTCCATTGTTTGAAACTTCGAAATGTGAATGTTGCATTTGTCTATCGAGAGGCCCTACTTGTTAGTGACTTGCAAACAACCATAAAAGACTGTCTCGTTTATTTCACTAATTTGAGTTTTCAGTTTTAGATTTCTATAGTTAAAAGTTATCAGAAAATATCACATCTAATTTTTTTAACTACAGTTAAAAGCTCTCAGAAAATGTCACATCTCAGCTCAAATTAAAAACTCGAATTCACGAAGCGAACGAGATTAATGAAAATATTATATGAGCTGTATTTATACATGCTTAGATGGCTGATTACTTTAAGGACAATAGTAAAAAATACAAGATTAATGAAAAAAAAAGTTATAATCAACTCTAGTTCTATATAAACTTTCATAGGAAACTACATGGAAGATATTCTATATGATTAAATCGTCCTTTCTCTGTTTACATAGGAAACTACTTGGAAGATGAGAGAACTCTACTTTGGTCAATAACCAATTCTATTTATACTTTAAACTTTAATAAATCTTTCACTTAATTTATTCTCCACTGCGGACACGATTTTCATTGTTTGAAATGTGAAAAAAAAAAATGTCAAGTTATTTTGATTGTTTGGTTGAAATATAAATGTAATATAATTAGCAAGTTTTTATTCTTCGAATTTCCACATAAATTGTGAGTTTATACACACCCATATATATATATATATATATACACATATACATATATCGCCTTGCTCAAAATGCACGGAATTTTTTTTTTTTCAACTAGTGCAGATTGTTGGTGTTTCTAAATGATCTAAACATGCTCATGTGGATCCTAAAGGGCAATTAGATCAATGCGGAATTGAAATTAATTGATCGAGAAAAACACCTCTGGCCATTGATGCTCTCGGTGGAAGAAAAACAGAAACTCGATTTTGGCTCTTCTAAACCTCTTCAATCTCTCACTTGATGGTGTGTGTTTTATCTGAATAGAGATAGTAGGCTTAGGGACCCAAAACATTGTGCTCCGTCCCTTTTATAAACTCTGCCCATCACAGAGTTTTTCACGGACGTGCACCGAACGTGAGCAATCGTGGACAACTGCAAATAACGTGAGATGAGCGTGACCAATCACGTTCCTTAAGCGTGAAAGATAATGGACCACGTTTTGAGAGGATAAGTTTCGGTTGGTTACCGAAACTTACGTGAAAATCTAACATTCTCCCACTTGGTCCATATATTCCATCGTTCACCACAACAATAAGAAATAAAATACATGAATCATGGCGACAAGTCCTCTAAAACGAGTATTATCTTCCATGTATTACAATGCATAATATTTCTTAACTATAGCCCATATAACTTAATGAATAAACCCTATGTTTATTCTAGGTCCAAACATTAATGATATTTCTCAACAAATAAATGAATGTGTACACAAGGAAAACAAATATGAGAAAACATCACAAATAAAGTTTCATTAAAAATAACATTCGTTCCTACAACGAAATTTACATAAAGGAACCAAGTCCCATTCTATCTACATGATCCTTAAATTTCAATGGTGGCATGCCTTTAGTCAAAGGATCAGCAATCATCAATTCAGTGCTAATGTGTTCAATAACCACTGTTTTATCTTTAACACGTTCCCTTATGGCTAGATACTTGATGTCGATGTGTTTGCTTCGACTACCACTTTTGTTGTTCTTAGCCATAAAAACAGCAGCTAAATTGTCACAATACATCCTCAATGGCCTAGAAATCGAATCCACAATTCTAAGTCCAGAAATGAAACTTTTCATCCATACACCATGCGAGGTAGCCTCAAAACAAGAACGAACTCAGCCTCCATAGTGGAAGTAGCAATCAATGTTTGCTTTGCGCTTCTCCAAGAACTAACTGGCTAGCATAAAAACATATCCTGAAGTTGATTTAAGCGAATCAATGCAAAATGAATCGAGTAGCCAATCACCCAATTATGTAAGCATGTAGTCTTTAGTCCCTTGAAGGTATCTGAAAACCTTCTTTTTTGCTTTCAGTGGTCCACCCTGGATTACTGATATCTTCCTAACATCCCAACAAAAATGCAATGTCAGGTCTTGTGCACTGAGCATACATTAGGCTTCCAACAATTTGAAGCATAAGGAATGTTTTTCATTTGTTCTGTTCAAGATCATTCCTCGAACCTTTGGTTCAAATTGAACTTGTCACCCTTCACAATGGGAGCTATCTTTGGGTGAACAATCTTTCATCCGAAATCTCTCTAAAACTTTATTGATATAGGTCTCTTGAGACAGACCCAAAATACCTTGAAATCTATCTCTATGTATTTTGATGCCAATGACATCTGACGCATCACCCATATCCTTCATGTCAAAGTTTTCGAGAGAGAGAAATTGTTTCACTTCATATAGCAAACCCTTATCATTGGTTGCAAGTAAAATATCATCCACATATAGAATAAGGAAACAAATTTTACTCCCACTGACCTTCCGGTATATACATTGATCCATGATGTTCTCCATTTAATCCAAATGAAGAGATAACATCATGAAATTTTAAATACCATTGACGGGAGGCTTGTTTCAATCCATATATGGATTTCTTGAGCTTGCACACCAAATGCTCACCACGACTAGAAGAGAATCCTTCTGGTTGTTTCATGTAAACCTCTTCTTCTAGTTCTCCATTGAGAAATGCCGTTTTCACATCCATCTGTTGCAACTCTAAGTCAAAATGTGCAACTAATGCCAGAATAATACGAAGAGAATCTTTCTTAGATACGAGGAGAAAAGGTCTCCTTGTAGTCGATTCCTTCCTTTTGAGTGAATCCTTTAGCAACGAGTCTTGCTTTATATCTTTCAATGTTGCCTAATGAGTCTTTCTTTGTCTTATAGACCCATTTACATCCTATGGCTTTGACACCATCAGGCAACTCAACAAGATCCCAGACTCCATTAGTTGTCATAGAATTCATCTCTTCTTTCATGGCATCATACCATAAATTTGATTCTTTGCTATCTATGGCTTGTGACGTTTTTTGGGATCATTTTCAGCTCCAATGTTGTAGTCGGACTCTTGTAGATACACAACATAATCACTAGGTATCATTGATTTCCTTACTCTAGTAGATCTCCTTAAAGTTGTATCAACATTTTCTTGAGGATCATGTTGTGCAACTGGTTGTTCAATAATTTCCGCAATTCTTGAACATCTTGATCTTTTGGATTGTCATCGATATTTTGTGGAGCTTCAATAATTGGTTGTCCAACACTGTTTGAACTTGAGGGGTGTTGTGAATGACAATCAATCTATCACTTGAAGTGGAAGGCTGAATATCGATGTATAAACAATGTCCCGAAATCGATGACTCCCACTAATCAAGTCATTCTCAAGAAACTTTGCATTTCTTGATTCCACAATCCTAGTTTTGAGATGGATATGATAGAATCTGTATCCCTTAGACCTTTCATTAGAAGATATCCGATAAAATATCCACCGATGGTCCTTGGGTCCAATTTCTTTTCATGTGGGTTATAAACTCTTAGGTGATTCAGACGGGCATCCCCAAATGCGCACATGTTGCAAACTCGGTTTCCAACCTTTGAATAACTCAAAAGGCGTCTTTGGAACTGCCTTGGTTGGAACTCGGTTCAATATGTATTCTTGACCGTTTTAAGAGCTGGGGATGTCCACAAGAATTCAAGAAGCTTAGAGTTGCTACGCATCTTTCCGCACCATGTCCATTAAGGTTAGGTTTCTTCTTTAAGCGCCACACCATTCTGGTGAATGGAGAATAGGGCATAGTGTCTTGGGCAACTATCCCATTTTCTTGAAGAAACTTAGCAAATGGACAGGTGCTTTTGTCCATTTTCAATGTATCTACCATAGTATTCTCCACCTCTATCGATCTCACGATCTTAATTTGTTTTCCACATTGTTTCTCTACTTCAAATAGATTTAAAGACCTTAAAGGCATCCAATGCTTCGTTCTTATTATGAAGCAAGTAGAGATACATATAACGTGAGTAATCATCTATGAATGAGATGAAGTATTTTGGACCTTGTGAGTCCATGTCTGGACAACAAATATACTATATGTATGATTTTCTAATATGTCTACCTCCTTTTTGCACCTTTCTTGGATTTGTTAGTCCGCTTTCCCTTAATGTGTCCACACAAATTTCAAAATCGAATAAAAATCAAGAGTCTTTGAGTACTCCTCATTTACCAATCTTTTAATCCTTTGAATGGAGATATGCCCTAGTCTCTCGGTGCCATAACATAGAGGAATTGTCATTTATAACACTTCTTTTTAGTTTAGATTTGTGAACATGCATAGCATTATAAGTGATATTATTTTGCAAGTTAATAGAGAAAAGACCATCGGATAATGTACCATTTCCAATAAGATTAGATTTATAAAAAAAAAACTGAAAGAAGTTTCATAAAAATTAAAGGAATATCCCAAAGGTACAAGTCTTGAAACTGAAATTAAATTCCTAGAAAAACTTGGAATATAAAATGTCTTTTCTAAATTTAAAATAAAACCACTACTTAAAACTAATCTGCATGTTCTTTTGGACCTCCACATGTGAGCGCATCTTGTTCCCTGAATAAATGCATTGCTCACTTTCCACCGGGCTTCCTTAGGTTTCGTGATATTTGCAAGGTATTTGAAATATGGATTGTAGAACCAGAATCAATCCACCATGTGTTATAAATAACATCAACCATATTAGATTCATTTGGGTCCAGACAAATGAGATTGGCATACCTTTCATCTCAAGCCATTTCTGGAATTTAGTGCAACCCTTCTTCATGTGCCCCTTCTTCTTGCTAAGAAAAAAGCACTTGGATTCCTTCTTGATTCCACCTTGGGGCGGTATTTTACCTTTTCCCTTCCTTTTGGCTTGAGTCTGATCCTTTCCTTCTATTGCCATCATTGCACTTTCTCCTATTTCCATTGAAAAAAACCTACCCTCTTCCCACGAAACACACATGGTCATAAGTTCATTAATTGACCATTTATCCTTATGTGTGTTGTAGGATATCTTGAAGGGTCCGTACTGCTGTGGAAGAGTGTTTAGAATGTAGTGCACAAGGAAAGAGTCAGACATTTCAACCTCAAGTGTCTTCAGTTGAGCCGCAATGTCTCTCATCTGCATGATGTGCTCACGCACACCTCTCACAGTAGTGAGCCTTAAGGATGAAAACTTCATGATTAGGGTGCTAGCAAGTGCCTTATCTGAAGACTCAAATTGTTCATCAATGGCCTTCAGTAATGTCTTGACATTGGTATGCCGATCAACTGAACCACGAATGCCAGCAGAGATTTTGGTCTTAATGAACATCACACTGAGGCGATTGGATCGCTCCCATTGTTCATAAAGAGCAATTTCATTTGGGGGTCTTTGGTCGGAGTAATGACTGGTTCACCTTTCCTTATAGCATAGTCAATGTCCATCCACCCTAAATGAAGAAGGACTCTCTCCTTCCGCATCTTATAGTTATCACCCCTCAGTTCAGGAATGTCACACTTCATATCAGAGAAATTTGCAGGGTTGTATAACCGCAAAAATTAAACACATGCTTATAATTAAAATTTTGAGACTCATAAACTTATATCATGTTTTACCAATGTAAATCATGTTTTGTTGATCTAGTGACATAAAACTTGCCTGTGGGCTAAAGTTTTAACTTAATTAGATCATTCTTTGACCTTATGATAAAACTATCAAATTATGCTTTATTTCCAATTCTGTGGGTAAATTAAGAAATTTAATTTGATATTCTATCCTAATTAATCATACAAATATAATAAAAAAAATTCCTGTGGGATAAAATTTATTATATTACATATGATTAATCACAATTAATGTCATAATGTAATCCAAAAATACTTAATATATATAATTTTAAGTAATTAAAGATCTTTTTGTGGCTACTCCCTAATTAATTAAAATTATATGGATTTACTTAACATTAATAAATCATAAAGGTTCATATTTAATTGCTTGAACTTTATGCAATATTTACCCAAAATATTTGAATATCAATGTACTAACACTGCTAATAAATAAATAGTGTATGCACATAAATATTCAAATTAGTTCATTAAACATATAAAAAATTAATGAACCTTTCATTTATATGTTTTATTTATGAAAATTCCATAAAATCATAAAATGGGTGAACATATACTAAATACCCATATATATATACTGAATTTATGATTTTTTTTTTAATTTTCGGGTTTTCCCCTTTTTTTTTTTTTTATTTTTTTTTTTTTTTTTTTTATCGAAAACGACAAGTCGTTTTTTTTAAAAAAAATGGGGTAAAAAATTGAAATGCTTTAACTCAAGGAAAACGACAAGTCCAATTAAAAAAAAATTTTCCTTTCAAATGGGCTGCATTGCATTTAACGGAAACCGACATGTCGAGTTTTCATTTCAAAAAGAAAACGACATGTCGTTTTGAGGCTGTCTGCATGATGAAGAAGATCAACAGAAACGACATGTCGTTTTATATTACCGATGCAGGCAAAACGACATGTCGTTTTCACATAGAATTTAGGGTTTTGATGCTTCTTCAACCTCCAGCTCCGGTCGATTTCGACCGGTTTCAACCCGAAAACGGAAACCCGACTTGTTTCTCTCGATTTTGGCGTCCAAAATTGATGTTTTAAACTCGAAATGATAGGAATTCGATTACCCAATGATTCCTAATCTCGGTTTCCATCAAAAACGTCAAAATCAAGAGTTGCCAAAAAAAATTTTCTTCCGGCATTTAACGTGAGCAGAACAAGGCAAAGGAAATTTAAGGCTCTGATACCAAATGTTGGTGTTTCTAAATGATCTAAACATGCTCATGTGGATCCTAAAGGGCAATTAGATCAATGCGGAATTGAAATTAATTGATCGAAAAACACCTCCGCCATTGATGCTCTCGGTGGAAGAAAAAAAAAAAACTCGATTTTGGCTCTTCTAAACCTCTTCAATCTCTCACTTGATGGTGTGTGTTTTATCTGAATAGAGATAGTAGGCTTAGGGACCCAAAACATTGTGCTTCCGTCCCTTTTATAAACTCCGCCCATCACTTAGTTTTTTCACGGACGACGGCACGATTCGAACGTGAGCAATCGTGGACAACTGCAAATAACGTTGAGATGAGCGTGACCAATCACGTTCTCAAAAGCGTGAAAGATAATGGACCACGTTTTGAGAGGATAAGTTTCGGTTGGTTACCGAAACTTACGTGAAAATCTAACACAGATACGTTAAAAAAAAATAATCGCTAAAGATAACATAGTAAATGAAGGGAAAAAAAAAATTACTGCATAAGAAATGAATTTGCGTTTAGAAATATTTTGGTTGTATAATATTTGAGAGGTGAAATCTTTGAAATATTATTTAGCTATATGTTTTAGCCAACAAGGATTTTTTCTTTTTCTTTAATCATTTATAAATTTTTTTTTTCCCTTCTGTCTTGAAAGGTCCATTTTTAATGGTGGTGTTGTTGGACAATTTGCGCTTGCAATGACCGAAATTGAGAGAGTCCCCGCCAATTAAATTATCATATGCATAGTTCAAAAGAAGCCATAATTACATAGTCCAAAATAAGTCATAATCTCAACATAAAATTAGACGGTCCAATTATACAAAGAAAAAAAAATATATGGCTCAAAATAAACCATAATAAAAAAAGGGCCACCATCCACCAAAAAGTTGTCACTACCATTCAGAGGCTCTCATTGAGCAAAATTGCTATCACAAAGGGGGTAAGTGGGTAACTATCCCATGGAAAACAAAAGAGAAATCTTTTGAACTCAATCTGAGTCTAAATTTTTATTTTTTATTTTTGATTAATTCTCCTTTAACTATAATATAATTATTTAATTAAAAAAATTAATAAAAAATTAATTAAGAGTAAGTAATAAAAATTTAGATGTAAATATTCTATGGAGCATTTATCTCCTTTTTCCCAAAACAAAACCAGAGCTCTTGTTGGAAAAGACCCAAGCACTCGAGAATGAGCAGCTCGGTTACAAGTTACAATCTCTAGGAACCCACAAAAAGGAAATATATTGAAAGGAAGGCATTAAACTAGTTACAGCTAAAACACGTTTTAGTAAAGTAACTCTCCAATCTGGGCATTTATATATATATATATATATATATATATATATATTCTGAAACATGACGCTACAATCCTAATATCTATTGGACTTTAATTTATTTATTCCTTAATCATGGATTCTGATGTACTGAAGTATCCTTCTTGGGCGCAGGTGGACTTGTGATACTCGAGCCTCCTCCTCGACCTGCGTTGCATCCGATCAGCAGCCTCCTAAAAGAATGAAACAAGAATATTTCGTCATGAAGTAATATTATTGTTTTCAGTTAATATTATGTCATAAAACAATAATATCTAAACCAAAACACCTTAATTAATATCTCTAAGTCTCTATAACATGTTTTTTTTTTAGTTAATAGAGACTCATACGTACCGGCCAGAGTGATCACCGGAAGGTGGATTGAAGAGAAGAACAATGATTAAGATCCAAAATAACCACAAAAACCTTAACAACTTCATCCCTCTTGCTACCGAGCTGCTAATTGTCTCAGCTTATAAGAGTTATATGGGAGCTGCATTTATCTATACATGCTTAATCGGCAGATTATATGAAGGACAATATTCAAAAGAAGTTGTGAAAATAATAAAGGACAAGAAGACTAATGGAGAGAGAAAAACATAGAGCTTCAAAGAGACTCGTTCAAGTCTTTATGAGTGGCAAATACGTATTTATAGCTCATGCCGGCCGTGCATAAATATTGTAACATTATGACTTGAGTTATACCCGTTAATTTTATTAATTCGAGTTTTTAAATTTTAATTTTATTACAGTTAAAAATTTTTACAAAAAGTCACATAAACTCTAATTCTACATAAACTTTCATAGGAAACTACTTGGAATATATTTTATATAAATCGTCCTTTCTCTGTTTACATAGGAAACTACTTGGAAGATGAGAGAACTCTACTTTGGTCAATAACCAATTCTATTTATACTTTAAACTTTAATAAATCTTTCACTTAATTTATTCGCCACTGCAGACACGATTTTCATTGTTTGAAATGTGAATGTTGCATTTGTCTATCAAGAGGCCCTACCATAAATACTTTTGCGGGAAATGCAATTAAAAAAAAAAAATTTCAAGTTATTTTGATTGTTTGGGTGAAATATAAATGTAATATGATTAACAAGTTTTTATTCTTCGAACTTCCACTGAAATTGTGAGTTTATACACACCCATATATATATATATATATATATATATATATATATATATATCGCCTTGCTCAAAATGCACGGATTTTTTTTTTTTTTTTTTTTTTTTTTTTTTCAAAAAGAGCATATACGTTAGAAAAAATAATCGCTAAAGATAACATAGTAAATGAAGGAAAAAAAAATACTGGATAAGAAATGAATTTGCGTTTAGAAATATTTTGGTTGTATAATATTTGGGAGGTGAAAATTTTGAAATATTATTTAGCCAATACAGATTTTTTTCTTTAAAAAAAAAATCATTTAGAGGGGTCCCTTCTGATTTCGAACAGAACCGAGTGAAAAAGTAAAATTTATATTAAGTTTGTTAATTTAAATATTACGTGTAATTAGTCTTTGGCATTAGTGTGTAATTAGTTTTTAGATGAGCTGTCATTTTACTGTTAGTTATAACTGAATAGTTATTGTTATTCTTCAGTTTTTCTGTTTTTCTTCTTCAGTTGTTCACAAGCTATATATATAGCTCTCTTGTATTCTGAGGAAGTTAGAAAATGAGAATTATCAATTTCTCAACTTTCATTTCTCTATAATCGCAACATGGTATCAGAGCAAAATACGCTTCGTTTCTCTTGATTTTTCCTTTCTCATTTTCGATCATCTCTTCAATTGGTTGATTGTTCTCTTCCTTCTCAATCGATTGTCGTTCTTCGTTCAATCGATCGTCGTCTTCTCCGATCGATCGTCATTTTCCGGTTCAATCGACTGATATGTTTTTTGGATGGCGAATTCCAAGACTGATAGTGGCAAATCCGCCATTGATGATTCTTCAAGTCCTTACTTCTTACATCATTCGGATGGTCCAGGTTTGATTCTTGTATCTCAAGCTCTTACGGGAGACAATTATTCTTCATGGAGTCGGGCTATGTTAATCGCCCTTTCTGTCAAGAACAAATTAGAGTTTGTTGATGGTTTGGTAGTGAGACCGAATAGTGATGACCCTAATTTGTTGAATTCTTGGATTAGAAACAACAACATAGTGATTTCATGGATTTTGAATTCGGTTTCTAAGGAAATATCAGCTAGTGTGATTTTCTCTGAATCGGCACGAGAAATATGGTTGGATTTGAAAGATAGGTTTCAGCAAAGTAATGGACCTTGGATCTTTCAGCTACGTCGTGAACTTGTCAATCTAGCGCAGGATCAGAATTCAATTGGTGTCCATTTTACGAAGCTAAAAACACTTTGGGATGAGCTGAGTAACTTTCGTCCTTCTTGTTCTTGTGGCAAATGCACATGTGGTGGAGTACGTGCACTTAATGAACATTATCAGATGGAATACATAATCTCATTTCTCATGGGATTGAATGAGTCATATTCTCAAATCAGAGGTCAATTATTGCTCATGGATAAGATGCCTCCTATCAACAAGGTCTTTGCACTTGCTGTCCAAGAGGAACGCCAACGCTCTATTGGGAACTCTGTGAGTCTTGACACGGGAAGTACTATGGCATTTGCTGCAAAAACTGTAGAACACAAGTTTGAGAAGCCCGGGGCTCAGGGTGGTGGAGGTGCAAAATTTCAGAAGAAGGAGAGACCATTATGTACTCATTGCAATCTTCGTGGCCACACCATTGGCAGGTGCTACAGGCTTCACGGCTTTCCTCCAGGGTTCAAATCAAAGCCACGTTATGGTGAACAACAACACAATCCGGTGCATCAAGTTTCAGGCTGTGACCAGAATTCTGGCAATTTGGTTCAACAGTTGAGCTCGAATCAGTGTCATCAGTTGCTGGCTTTGCTGTCCAACCAATTGCCACAGACCACTAAGGTGTCAAATGAGCATGCAGAGACTTCCAATATCACTTGTGCTACAGGTAATTGCCCATCTATTGCTTTGAACTCAGTTTTGTCCTTTTCAAAGCAATGGATTGTTGATTCTGGAGCTTCACGTCACATATGTTCAAGGGCTGAACTTTTTGCTTTTTTGAAACCAATCCAGAATTCTAATGTCTTGTTACCAAATCACACTAGTATCTCTGTTTCTATGTGTGGCGATGTGAAGATAAGTTCGGAGATTATTCTTAAAGATGTGCTCTTTGTGCCACAATTTAGATTCAACTTGATTTCAGTAAGTGCACTAACCAGTGATACAAAGGTCTCTTTGATCTTTATGCCTGATTCTTTTTTGATTCAGGATACCAACAACAAGAAGATGATTGGCAGGGGTGATAGGCTGGATGGTCTATATGTCCTGGATCCTACTAAGTGTGGTTTGTTTTCTATAGATTCTCATTCTAATTCTTGTTTGTCTATGAATAATGTCACTACCAAGATTTGGCATGATAGACTTGGTCATTTGTCTTTCAAAAGGCTTGTATGCTTGCAGAAACTTTTAAATGTTGATGCCTCAAAGTTTAATAATCATGGCCCATGTTACATTTGCCCTCTAGCTAAACAACGCCGGCTGTCTTTTGATTCGCATAACCATTTGTCTGCTTCTCCCTTTGATCTAGTACATTGTGACATTTGGGGTGCTTATCACGTTCCTACTCATGCTGGCCATAAATATTTTCTAACTTTAGTGGATGATTGTACTCGTTTCACATGGGTTTATCTTCTTAGACAAAAATCTGATGTTGTTTTCATAGTTCCTAAGTTTTGCAATATGGTTCAAACTCAGTTCAATGCTAAAATCAAGGGTTTTAGAACAGACAATGCTCGGGAATTAGCATTTACTGAGTTATTTGACAAACTTGGAATTCTACATCAGTTTTCTTGTGTAGACACTCCTCAACAGAATTCAGTTGTTGAAAGGAAGCATCAACATCTATTGAATGTAGCTAGAGCTTTATTTTTTCAATCTAGAGTTCCAATCTGGTTTTGGGGTGAATGCATTCTCACTGCAACTTTCTTGATCAACCGGACTCCTTCACCATTGTTGCTCCATAGAACTCCTTATGAGTTGTTGTATGCAAATATGGTTTGATTATGCTTCTCTTCGAGTTTTTAGTTGCTTGGCATTTGCATCTACTCTTATGGCTCATAGAACAAAATTTTAGCCTCGAGCTCGAGCATGCATGTTCTTGGGATACCCGCCTGGTATCAAAGGCTATAGATTACTGGATTTGCAATCCAGGGAGATCTTTGTTTCGAGAGATGTGGTTTTTCACGAAGAAATTTTTCCTTTTCATTCTATTGGATCCTCTGCACCATATGTTGATCCATTTCCTGATTTGGTGTTACCAAATGTCTCTACTAATCACCCTGCGGTCTCCATTGATGGTTCTATTCCTGATTGCCATGAGACTGCACAGATGCCGATTGTCCCTGAGGTTCCTGGTTCATCTTTACGAAGATCCTCTAGAGTTGTTCGGCCTCCTTCTCACTTGCAGGATTTTCATTGCAACAGTTTGTTGACTAGTTCTTCTAACACTATTTTATACCCCTTATCAAAGGTTCTTGATTATAGTAAGTTGTCATCTTCTCATAGGAATCTTATTATGAGCATCTCCTCTGTTGTGGAACCCCAATTCTACCATCAAGCGGTCAAACATGTTGAATGGAGGGATGCGATGGAAGATGAGTTGATGGCCATGGAGGATAACAAGACTTGGCAGATTGTTCCCTTGCCAAAAAGGAAACATTCCATTGGTTGTAAGTGGGTATATAGAATTAAGCATAAGGCCGATGGTTCTATTGACAGATTTAAGGCTCGTTTGGTAGCAAAGGGCTTCACTCAACAGGAAAGTGTTGATTTCTTTGAGACTTTCTCTCCTGTGGCAAAGTTGGTCACTGTTAAGATTTTGTTGGCTTTAGCTTCAATTCAAAAATGGCATTTATTCCAAATGGATGTTAATAATGCGTTTCTTAATGGTGACTTATTTGAAGAGGTTTATATGGATCTTCCTCTTGGGTATACACCTAAGGGGGAGCATATTTCTAGTGACGGCCGACTTGTTTACAAGCTTAATAAGTCTATATATGGACTTAAACAAGCTTCAAGGCAGTGGAATTCTAAACTTGCAGGTGCTCTTATCAAGTTTGGTTTTGTTCAAAGCAAGTCTGATTATTCTCTTTTCACTATGGGAAGTGGTGATTCCTTTCTTGCCTTATTAGTCTATGTGGATGATATCATCATCACTGGACCAAATCTTTCTGTCATTGATCGGCTGAAACAGTTTCTTCATAATCAATTCAAGCTCAAGGATTTGGGACTTTTGAAGTTTTTTCTTGGTCTTGAGATAGCCCGGTCTGTGGATGGTATAAATCTTTCTCAACGGCACTATGCCCTGCAATTGCTTGAAGATTCCGGTTATCTTGCTTGCAAACCAGCTGCTGAGCCTATGAATGGTAAGCTGCGACTATGTGCTGATGAGGGTGCTCTTTTGCCGGATCCTTCACAATATCGGAGGTTAATTGGCAGGTTATTATATCTCACTATTACTCGCCCTGACATTACTTTTGCAGTCCACAAGTTGAGCCAATTCCTAGCTCAACCACGGGAGCCTCATTTGCATGCAGTTCATCACTTGCTTCGATACATCAAAGCCAGTCCGGGGCAAGGTCTTTTCTATTCCGCTTCCTCATGTATTCAGTTGAAAGCATTTTCTGATGCTGATTGGAGTTCTTGTCCAGACTCAAGGAAATCGGTTACTGGATTTTGTGTCTTTCTTGGTGATTCTTTGGTCTCCTGGAAGTCCAAGAAGCAAACAACAGTTTCTCGTTCTTCAGCTGAGGCTGAGTACAGGGCATTGGCATCCACCGCAAGTGAACTGATTTGGCTTCGTTAGCTTTTAACTGATTTTCAGCAAGGTTTGTCTTCTCCAACAGTTCTGTTTTGTGATAATTTGGCAGCAATTCATATTGCTTCCAATCCTATTTTCCATGAGAGGACTAAACACATAGAGGTGGATTGTCATTTTGTTCGTGATATGGTCACTAAAGGTCATGTCAGGCTTATACCAATCCGATCCCAGCACCAACTTGTTGATCCTTTTACCAAAGCCTTGCCTTCTTCATTGCTTCGTCCTTTCTTATGCAAGATGGTTGTCAAAGATATTCATAGTCCATCTTGAGGGGGAGTATTGAGTTTGTTAATTTAAATATTACGTGTAATTAGTCTTTGGCATTAGTGTGTAATTAGTTTTTAGATGAGCTATCATTTTACTGTTAGTTATAACTGAATAGTTATTGTTATTCTTCAGTTTTTCTGTTTTTCTTCTTCAGTTGTTCACAAGCTATATATATAGCTCTCTTGTATTCTGAGGAAGTTAGAAAATGAGAATTATCAATTTCTCAACTTTCATTTCTCTATAATCGCAACAAGGGCCCCTCTCTGATTTTTTTTATTTTATTTTTATTTTAATGGTCAAAGGGATGTCATTGTAGCTGATTTCGGTTAAAATAGTGTCACTACCTCATTAGAAAAAATCAGAGGGTGGTGTTGTAGTTTTTGTTTTCTAAATGGTATTAGCTGAAAATATACATTCTTCTTAAGTCCGCGGTGGTTCTGTTGTTTACGTGAAGGAAAATAAGAATACAAGTATTCCCAAATAAAAATGTCAATGAGGTCAATAAACATATTAAAGGTCCTTTTGCATCTATGTTTTCCCGGAATTAGAGACAATTCTTTAACCGAAATAAATTACGGCAACACAGCCCTTGACTTTTTTGAATAATGATATCTGTCATCGCTTACGTTTTTTTTTTGGTAGGTTGATTTTTCTCGGAAAAGTTTTCACGGACCCGGCGGGTTAGGGGCCCAATGTGTGCGGACACGAATGCCGGACCGAAAAACTCGCTCCGTGCGAGCTACCTTTTGCAATTTTTCTTTTGTTTTGCAAACTAAATTCCGAAACTGATGCATTAGTGGTTAATTAAAATCTGCATTAGTGAAGGATTTAGAAACTGCAGCAATAACTATTGGTTTATGGGGATTAAACCTCCGGTTATAGACTTGTTTTCGGACCAAATTCATCCGGGAATTCCAGAGGTTGTAACCACCGAATTCAAGCACCATTAATATGAATTTAATTGGTTTTATTCACCTTAATTACAGCCTTGTAACATCCCTCACGGGCATGCTATATAAGGGCCATCCTCCACATGAACAAGGCACTCAAATTTTCAGAATTCTTCCTCTCATTCTCTTGTGTTCTTTCTGGAATTTTTCTGTCTCCGTGTTGTAGAGTTTTGTGCTCTTGTAGTTCGGTCTTTTGGTGATAGAGGGAAGATCAAGTTCTATCGAACGTGCATCGAGCTACCGTCGTTGTCGTTGTATCCTGGGAGACGGACGTCCCACGTGACCTCAAGCACACGCCGGAGGGGACGAATCTGTTTTAAGGACAACGTGGTTCACGTGCCTCGACATTCATACAATTTCGTTTCTCGAACTCCATAGAAAGGTTGATTTCGGGTTGTAACAATTTTTCCATTTCTTTGTTATTCCTTTATTTTCTTGTTCTTCTTTGTATTTTCTACCATATTGTCCAACAAAAAGTTGTCACAACCAGAGGCTCTCACTGAGCAAAATTGCTATCACAAAGGGGGTAAGTGGGTAACTATCCCATGGAAAACAAAAGAAAAAATATTTGAATTTAATCTTAGAATATATGAGTCTAGATTTTTATTTTTTATTCTTGATTAATATTCTTTTGACTATAAGATAATGATTTAATTAAAAAAAATTAATCAAGAGTAAGTAATAAAAATTTAGATCCATATATTCTATGGAGCATTTATCTCTTTTTTCCGAAACAAAACCAGAGCTCTTGCTGGAAAAGACCCAAGCACTCAAGAATGAGCAGCTCGGTTACAAGTTACAATCTCTAGGAACCCACAAAAAGGAAATACATTGAAAGGAAGGTATTGGAATATTTGGGAAAGTTGGAAGAAGGATTTTCTCCTCTCATTCATCTAAAGCAATGTGCAAAGGAAAAAGGGGCAACATATACCGGCCAGAGCAGAGAGCACACACACAACGTGCTCACTTGTCCAGCTCAGCAGCAGAAAAGAAAATAAAGCAAGTAAACTTAGCTAAAAGGTCTACTAGTTTATTATATTTACAAAAGGAACCAAACTATTTTAATACTCCCCCTCAAGATGGAGAATGGATGTTGTGAATTCCCATCTTGCCAAGTAGAGTGAGGAATTGTCCAGGAAATAAAGGCTTCGTTAGCAAGTCTGCCAACTGATGTTGTGAAGAGACATGTAGCATCTTTAGCACCCATGCTTGAATCTTTTCCCTGACAAGGTGACAGTCGATTTCTATGTGCTTCGTACGCTCATGAAAAATAGGGTTGGCTGCTATATGCAAGGCTGCCTGGTTGTCACAGAACAACACTGCCGGCTTGTGATGGTCTATATGCAGATCCTTGAGAAGAGAAAATAGCCACATGATTTCACAGGTTGCATTCGCCATAGATCGGTACTCTGCCTCCACAGAAGACCTTGACACCGTCTGTTGTTTCTTAGATTTCCATGAGACAAGTGAGTCTCCAATGAAAATACAAAAGCCACTAATGGACTTCCTTGTATCGGGGCAGGCAGCCCAGTCTGAGTCAGAAAAGGCTTTCAGCTCTATTGCCGAGGTGGAAGAGAAGAAAAGACCCTGACCAACTGTGCCTTTCAAGTATTGCAAAACACGGTAAGCTGCCTGCAAATGAGTCACCTTTGGATTAGCAAGAAACTGACTTAGTCGATTCACTGAGTATGAGAGGTCCGGTCGTGTGATAGTGAGATACAACAACTTTCCAATCAGCCGCCTATACTAAGAGGGATTTTCCAATGCTTCTCCATCATCCTGCGAGAGTTTCACATCACCATCCATTGGTGTCTTCCTAGTTTTGCAGCAAAGATATCCTGAATCCGAGAGAAGATCCAAGGCATAGTGTCTTTGGCTGATGGATATTCCTTTGGCAGACCTAGCAACCTCAAGCCTAAGAAAATATTTCAAGTCTCCAAGGTCCTTGAGTTTAAATTTGTTGTCAAGAAACTTTTTGAAAGCTGTCACATAATTCAAGTCATTACTGGCAATCACTATGTCATCAACATAGACTAAAAGAGCCACAAAGGAAGAACCTTGAATTTTTGTGAACAATGAGTTGTCCGCTTTTGACTGTTCGAGCCTTTAGCAATAAGGACGCTGGAGAATTTTGAGAACCATTGTCCGGAGGCTTGCTTAAGTCCATAGAGAGACTTATGAAGTTTGCAAACGACATTGGATGGCACAATCTCCCCCTCACGGTGAAGACCAGGAGGCAATGACATGTATACTTCCTCATCAAGGTCACCATGCAAAAAGGCGTTATTGACATCAAGTTGAGTTAAACTCCATCCATGAATGGCTGCCAGGGCAAGCAAAGTTTTCACTGTAACCAGTTTTGCTACTGGTGAAAAAGTGTCGAAGTAATCAATACCCTCTTGTTGAGTGAAACCCTTAGCAACTAAGCGAGCTTTGTAATGCTCGATGGAACCATCTGCCCGATATTTGATCCGGTAAACCCATTTGCAACCAATGGCACGTTTGCCAGGAGGCAGGCTAGTCAGTGACTAAGTCCCATTCCTTTCAAGAGCCTGCAGCTCGGTTGACATGGCTTCACGCCACTCTGGAACAACAGCAGCCTCATTGAAGGTGGTAGGCTCAACATTGGAGGAAATAGAGTGAACAAGAGTTTTATGAGAGATTGACAGCTTGTCATAAGAAAGCACATTTGATAGTGGGTGAGTAGTGGAACTGGAAACATGCGGAACGGAAGAGCAATGGTAATCCTGCAAGTTAGAAGGAGGTTTTTGAGTTCGAGTGGGATGCACAACATCATCGGGATGCTAACAAGAGGCGATGGAGAAGAATCAGGAAGAGAGAGGGGCAAAACCCGATCAGAGAAGAAATCCAGAGGATTAGAATTGGAAGGAGAATCACGAAAAGGGAAGGTGGTTTCATGAAAAACGACATCTCGTAAGATGAAAATAGCATTGGTCGTGAGATCAAGAAGCTTGTATCCTTTGTATCCAGGGGGATATCCCAAAAAAAAATAGCCTTGATAGCATGAGGGGAAAACTTGGTTCTATGTCTAGCTAATGTGGAGCTATAACACACACAACCGAAAGCTCGTAAATGTGAGTATGAAGGCCTCTTTTTCCATAGGAGTTCAGGAGGGGTTTTGTTGGACAACAAAGGGTGGAGGAATGCAATTGATGAGATAAACCGATGTAAGGACACAATCCCCCCAGTAATCTTAGGGTATGTTGGATTGGAAGTGTAGAGCACGTGCCACATTTAGAATGTGTTGGTGTTTGCGCTCCACAACAGAGTTTTGTTGGGGGGTATCAACACAAGAGTGAAAGGGAATGATGCCATTTTTGCAGAAAAATTCAGAGAAGGCCAACTCAGGGGCATTATCAGAACACACTGCCTTGATTTTTATGCCAAACTGTGTGTTTATTAAAGAGAAAAATTCTGGAAAAACAGTTGTGACTTTAGACTTTGCTCGCAAAAGGTATACCCAAGTAAAACGTGTGTGATCATCAACTATGGTAAGAGAATAGCGATAACCTTCTGTGGTTAAGTGGTGAAAGGGTCCCCAAATATCACAATTTTTTAATTGGAATGGTGAATCAGTCATGGAATTATTTGAAGGAAAAGGCAACCTACGTTGTTTAGCCAAATGACAAATTGAGCAATGATCACATTTATCAGAAACATCAGAAATCTGTAATTCATTCCTTAAAACATTGAGTTTTACATATGAGGGGTGTCCCAAACGACAATGCCAAAGGTCACTTTGTGACAAAGAAACATTATTACAATTGTTTGATGAACTAGGGAATGAAGAAGGCTCGGGTGCAAAATTGTGGAGGTCCAAAAAGTAGAGGTTTCCATGTCTCCTACCCGTCCCAATCGTTGTACCCTGAGAATGGTCCTGGATGGTGCAAGAATCAGAAAGAAAATTAACAGAGTAGTGATGGCCTTGGGTAAGAGCACTAATGGACAAGAGATTGAAATGGAACTGTGGTACATACAGGACATTATCTAACACCAAGTTAGATAAAAATTTTATTGAGCCTGTTCGGTCAATTGACACAGTGTGACCATTAGGAAGGGTGACATGAGAGTTAGAAACAGGAAAGGACGACATGAATGAATTTAATGAGCAACATACATGGTGAGTTGCACCAGTGTCAAGGATCCAATGTGATTGAGAAATGGAATTAATGGAAAGAGTAGAGGAAAGAGACAATATACCACTAAAATTTGAGACTGATGGTCCAGGCTGATGCAGATCAGGAGTGGCGCGTGTCATGCCTTGCAGCTGTGTGGTCAAGAGAGCAATGAGCTGTTGGCACTGATTAGATGTGAGCGCATTGAGGGATTCTGAGCAATTTTCTTCTAAGGAGACTCAGCGACCTGATTGGTTTGAGCTTTAGCTTGTGGGCCCTTTGCCTTCGTTTTGAACCCAGGAGGAAAACCATGGATCCTGTAGCATTTCTCAACGGTGTGCCCTTGCAAGCCACATTGTGAGCAATGTGGCCTGTCACGCTTGAATTTCTAGCTCAAATTGGCTGAAGAGGCAGCAACCGAGGGCTTCTGATCAGGGCCAAAAGTGTTTGGCTCAGAGGAAGGAGGCAGAACGTGACCAATCATCCTTTGCCTCTCTTCTTGGAGCACGAGTGCAAACACTTTTGATATTGGGGTCAAGAGGTCCATCATTAGGATTTGAGAACAAATCTGAGTGAAAGACTCATTGAGACCAACAAGAAATTGCATAACATATTCCTGATGTTGATAATCTAACCAAGTTTTCATTCCTCCACATCTACAAACTAGTATAGGCTGGAAAACCTTAAGTTAATCCCAATAAATTTTCAGTTTAGTGTAGTAAGTGTTCACGTCCATGGATCCTTGTTGCAGTCCAGTTAGATAGGTTTTAAGCTGAAAAATCTGTGGACCATTGCTCTGATTGAACCGATCATGAAGATCATTCCAAATCTCAAGAGCCGTGTCCACATAGAGCAAACTATAGCTATATCTCTAGCTACTGAGTTCAAGATCCAGGAGATTACCATGCTATTGCAGCGAATCCAAACCTTGAACAGCAGATCGTCGGGAGATGGGCGAGGGAGACTTCCATCCACGAACCCAATCTTGTTCATTACTGTGAGAGCCATGATCATAGCTCGGTTCCAAGTGTTGTAGTTGGATCCAGTGAGATGATGAGAGACTAGGACCAGCCCTGGGTGGTCTTTGTTGTGGAGAAAGTATAGGCTGCTTGAATCTTCCATTTGTGACAAGCTAGGGGAACAGGAGGAACCTGTGGTTTGGACCTGACGATTGTTCCCTCTCGCCATGGAAGCTCAGTGAAGCTTCTGCTCTGATACCATATTGGAATATTTG
Organism: Morus alba; assembly: GCA_012066045.3. Classification (NCBI taxonomy): domain Eukaryota; kingdom Viridiplantae; phylum Streptophyta; class Magnoliopsida; order Rosales; family Moraceae; genus Morus; species Morus alba. The sequence continues at coordinate 6,837,358 of CP050231.2, read as the reverse complement.
TGAAAGTTGGAAGAAGGATTTTCTCCTCTCATTCATCTAAAGAAACGTGCAAAGGAAAAAGGGCAACATATACCGGCCAGAGCAGAGAGCAAACACACAACGTGCTCACTTGTCCAGCTCAGCAGCAGAAAAGAAAATAAAGCAAGTAAACTTAGCTAAAAGGTCTACTACTTTATTATATTTACAAAAGTAACCAAACTATTTTAATAGAAGGCATTAAACTAGTTACAGCTAAAAAACGTGAAGTAACTCCAATCTGGGCATTTATATATGTATATATTCTAAAACATGACGCTACAATCCTAATATCTATTGGACTTTAATTTATTTATTCCTTAATCATGGATCCTGATTTATTGGAGGTGCCTTCCTGGGCGCAGGTGGACTTGTGATACTCGAGTCTTCTCGACCTGCATTGCATCCGATCAGTAGCCTCCTAAAAGAATGAAACAAGAATATTTCGTCATAAAGTAATATTATTGTTTTCAGTTAATATTTTGTCATAAAACAATAATATCTAAACCAAAACACCTTAATTAATATCTCTAAGTCTCTATAACATGTTTTGTTTTTAGTTAATAGTGATTCATACGTACCGGCCAGAGTGATCGATCACCAGAAGGTGGATTGAAGAGAAAAACAATGATTAGGATCCAAAATAACCATAAAAACCTTAGCAACTTCATCCCTCTTGCTACCGAGCTGCTAATTGTCTCAGCTTATAAGAGTTATATAGGAGCTGCATTTATCTATACATGCTTAATCGGCTGATTATATGAAGGACAATATTCAAAAGAAGTTGTGAAAATAATAAAGGACAAGAAGACTAATGGAGAGAGAAAAACATAGAGCTTCAAAGAAACTCGTTCAAGTCTTTATGAGTGACAAATACTATTGGGAATAGTGTCCTAAAAGAAAGAGAAGTAAAAGGATATTTGTTATTTATTTAATAAAAGAGATTATTCATCATTTTATGCGCATATATTTATGAATATTTTATGAATATCAAATAAAATTCCTTGATTATTTATGTAACCTTAAACATGGTATATAAGTGTTGTATACGAGAGGATAATATTTAAAGATAATAATCAAAAGTGTTGTATACGAGAGGATAAATACTTTTGCGCGAAATGCAATTGAAAAAAAAAATGTCAACTTATTTTGATTGTTTGGGTGAAATATAAATCTTATATGATTGACAAGTTTCTATTCTTGGAACCTTCACTTAAATTGTGAGTATACACAGACACACATATGTACATATCGCCTTGCTCAAAATGCACGGAATTCCTTTTTTTTTTTTTTTTTTTTTTTTTTTTTTTTTTTTTTTTTTTTTCAAAAAGAGCATATACGTTAGAAAAAATAATCGCTAAAGATAACATAGTAAATGAAGGAAAAAAAAAATACTGGATAAGAAATGAATTTGCGTTTAGAAATATTTTGGTTGTATAATATTTGGGAGGTGAAAAATTTGAAATATTATTTAGCTATATGTTTTAGCCAAGACAGATTTTTTCTTTTTTTTTTTTTTTCAAATCATTTAGAGGGGTCCCTTCTGATTTCGAACAGAACCGAGTGAAAAAGAAAAATTTATATAGCCAACCTTAATTAAGTTAGAATTAAGATTTGTTGTTGTTAGTTAGAGGGCCCCTCTGATTTTTTTTTATTTTATTTTTATTTTAATGGTCAAAGGGATGTCATTTTACCTGAGTTCGGTTAAAATAGTGTCACTACCTCATTAGAAAAAATCAGAGGGTGGTATTGTAGTTTTTGTTTTCTAAATGGTATTAGCTGAAAATATACATTCTTCTTAAGTCCGCGGTGGTTCTGTTGTTTACGTGAAGGAATATAAGAATACAAGTATTCCCAAATAAAAATGTCAATGAGGTCAATAAACATATTAAAGGTCCTTTTGCATCTATGTTTTCCCGGAATTAGAGACAATTCTTTAACCGAAATAAATTACGCCAACACAGCCCTTGACTTTTTTGAATAATGATATCTATAATCGCTTCCGTTGTTTTTTTTTTTTTCTTTCTTGGAAGGTTGTTTTTTCTCGGAAAAAGTTTGCTAGGGGTGTAAATCGGCCGGTAGGGTTAGGTTGAGCTAAAAAATTGAGCCAACCCAATCAATGCGGGTTAAGAAAACTTTGGGCCACAACACTCTCTTAAGTCTACAAACCTACAACCTTTCAGGTGACCTCGGGTAGAGTGGGGTTACTCGGGTTGGTGAAAACCAATTTTAATCCATGACTTCATACTTCTTTTAACAGTCCAAAAGCATAAACAACAAGGAGATGAAATAAAATCTTGAGAAGCAAAATAGTCCATATAAAATAAACAGTTTAATCCAGAATAAAGAGTCCACATAAAGATAGTCGCAAAATAGGAAATTTAGTCCACTCCAAACTGTTTAATCCAAAATCATAGCACCTTCATTCCTAACTTGCCCCTCATGTGTTGCAACAGAATTTGACAAATCTAGAGAAGAAAACATAAAAAAAAAAAAAAAAATCATTAGAATTAAGTTTAGGACAACAAAATAAACAACAAGGAGATGAAATAAAATTAAAAAAATAAGTAAAACGTAAAAAGATTACCCGACTCAATATATTCTTATTCATTAAAGACTTCCACGTCAATAAGGTTGATGTGCTCAGGACTACGTAGCCAATTTTGTGTACATATCGATGCCTCCACCATCTTCGGGCTCAATGAACATCTAAAGGGATCGAGGATGTGGCCTCCGGTACTAAAAGCAGATTCTGAGGCTACCGTTGAAACATGAATGGCAAGAATGTCTCTTACAACTAGTGAGAGAGCCTTCTATTTAGTTGCATTATTCTTCCACCAATTTAAAACATCAAAATTTGACTGAGATAGATCCTCCATAGGGTCTGTCAAGTATCTGTCCACATCATTTTTGTACTCATTCACATTCTTCTCCTTCATTTTTCTAACAAAGGAGCTCAACAAACACCCTTTTCCTTCTACTTCCGTTTTTCCCTCCGTTGTACTTGTTGTTGCCGCCTCCCCCTACTTTCATTAGCCACAGATCCATCCCCACTCTAAACCTCATGCAGCTGGTACATAGTATCCTTCACATTCTTTGCTAATGTTTCAGAAGTGCAAGAATCATACCCTATAGAGAAAAAATATGTCAAATAATCCGTTTTGTACCTAAGATCAAGTACAACAGCTACATAGAAAAGACAATTTATATTCTCAACATTCCCCCAATACTTGTCATACTTCTTTTTCATACTCACAACCATGGATGAAAGCAAGAATCCTCTTGTTTGCTTAATTCAAATAGCTGGTTTTGCATCTCACAAAGCTCATGAAAGTAAGAATTTGAAGTGATATTCAAAGTGGCACTAAACTTCAAAGTTATATCATAAAAAGTCTTCAGAAATTTCACAAACACCTTAACATTCTCCCAATCATCATCAAGTGGCGGGCAAATCTTCCGTTTTCTCCCCCCATCTTTTCAAAAATATGACAAACTTGTCATCTTCCTCTTCATATCTTTCAAAAGCTTTTTGAAACTTAATGGTTGCATCTAACGTCATATAGGTGGAGTTGCATCTAGTAGGGACATCTAGGCATACGAGGCATTTGTATTCAATTTTATCTCACTCCACACATGACTTGAATTTCAGCAACCTAGCCAGAGAAGACCTCACATATCTCACAGCGTTACGAATGGCAGCTATGGAATTATGTAGGTATTTAAAGCCTTCATTGACAATCAAGTTCACTATATGGGCACAACACCTAATATGCAAAAATTCCTATATATCTTTGTTTAATCTTCCTTCTCTAGTAGGTAATCATGGAGTCATTTGAGGAGGCATTATCAACAGTCATAGTGAAGACTCACTCAATACCCCAAGCATGCAAACATGACTCAGTGACTTTATCAACAGTCTCTCCCTTGTGACTTGAAATTTGACAAAAGTTTATAATCCTTTTTTGTAAAGTCCACTCACTATCAATGTAGTATGCATGTCCAATAATCAGTTGTTAGGCAAATCCTTTGACTGCCCTTACTAACTTTAGCCATTGGTTTCTTCCTCTTTTCCAAAAAAAGTTGGTAAATGTCCTTAGCAATCGTAACACGAGAAGGGGTAGAGAACCTAGGCTGCATCACTTGACAAAAATTCTTAAATCCTTCACCTTCAACAAACCTAAATGAAATCTCATCTACAATCAATATTTTTACTAACGCTTTTCTAGAATGCTCCTTGTTAAAGCCTATCGCAACAAGACTATTGCCAGTTTCAGTGTTTGTTTGGAAACTCATAATTTTTTACTTTTGTCTTGGTTCCTATATGGGTATTTCTTGCATTGCTTTTCTATGTGAACCTTCATATTACTGGTGCCATATCTCCTACTATCACATACATATGTTGCCCACAATCGATACACTTACACCTAGGCTCATTTGGATCCTCACCCTCTATGATTTTCAAATGATCCCAAACAGGAGACTTTTTTTGTGACTTCTTCCTCTTTTTACTGTCTCCCTCCTCTTTTTCATTTTCAATTTTAGTGCCCAAATTAAGTACAGGGGTAGGGCTGGGTGTGAGAGTGGGCAAGGTAATGGGCTCTTTAGGCATAGAGAAACTTTCTGTTTCAGCAGAGGACTTACAAGTGTTGTCGGGTGGATGATAAATTTTTTCATCTAGCACTCAAATTAACCTAAAAAATAGATAACATATGATTGAGACTAAGCGTAGAGATTACTACGAGACAAACTGTTATAAATATATAAAATAGATAAAACAGGTTAATACTAATAGGACAAATTCATGAAACAAAAATGGTAAATTGTTAATTAAACAAAGTTTGAAAAAAACAACGACAATGCACTTCATGAGAACAACAAAAAATTGAAAACGACGGTGACCTAGAACAACCATAAACATTCCATAAATGACATTAACTTGAAATAAACGGCAATAAAGTTGAAAAGCAATAATATTAAAATATCAGATACAATAACATGGCAATAAATAACATAAAAAACGACATCAACCAAAAACGAAATCAAACAAACAGACCCATTTCTGTTTGGTTTGCTTTGATTCAGACATAAATCATAAATCAAAAAAAAACAAAAAAAAAAAAAATCTAAAAGAAGAAGAGAAACGGCGGTTTACAATGAACGGTGAGGAACGGCGAGAAACGACGAGAAACAGTGAGGAACGGCGAGTAATTTAGGGTGAAGTGGAACGGAGAATGAGAAGAAGGAGGTGAGGCGTGCGTAAGTGAAGTGAGGCGAGAGGCGAGAGGAGAGGAGAGAGGCGAAAGGCGAGGACAGCAGAGGAGAAACTGAGGTGAGGACGAGGGATTTAGGAATTAGGGCTACAAGCTTCAAAACAGCCGGGTCGGGGCATTACGGGTTCCAGAATCCCCGACGCACCCGCACAATATGGGTTGAGACCATTTTAATCCGGGAAAAAAAAAAAAAGTGAAGTCAGTTCGGCGGGTCGGGCCGACGTGTTTTTTGGGTTCGGGCTCAATTCTTACACTCCTAGAGTTCGCTTCCATTAGTCAACTGTGAAGGAAATCCTTTTTTGATCGTCAAACTTTTTTAAAATGGCCAAAAATAACTTTTTCACCCTCATTTTGCGCACAAAAAAATGAGTGTCATTAATCGATTTTGCACAGCGCTCTAATGAAAAGCAAATTTTTTTTTTCCCCTTCTGTCTTGAAAGGTCCATTTTTAATGGTGGTGTTGTTGGACAATTTACGCTTGCAATGACCGAAATTGAGAGTCTCCACCAATTAAATTATCACATGCATAGTTCAAAAGAAGCCATAATTACATAGTCCAAAATAAGTTAAAATCTCAAGATAAAATTAGACGGTCCAATTATCCAAAGAAAAAAAAATAATACATGGCTCCAAATAAACCATAATAAAAAAAAGGGCCACCATGGCACCATCCATTAAAAAGTTGTCACTACCATTCAGAGGCTCTCATTGAGCAAAATTGATATCACAAAGGGGCTAAGTGGATAACTATCTCATGAAAAACAAAAGAGAAAATTTTTAAATTTTAGAGTACATGGATTTTGATTTTTACCTCTTGTTTTTAATTAATATTATTTTGACTATAATATAATTATTTAATTAAAACAATTAATCAATAATAAATGATAAAAATTGAAATTTATATATTATAAGAGGCATTTATCTCCTTTCTCCAAGACAAAACCAGAGCTCTTGTCGGAAAAGGCCCAAGCACTCAAGAATGGGCAGCTCGGTTACAAGTTACAATCTCTTTGAACCCACAAAAAGGAAATACATTGAAAGGAAGGCATTAAACTAGTTACAGCTAAAAAACGTGAAGTAACTCTCCAATCTGGGCGCGCGCGCGCACACACATATATATATATATACATATTCTGAAACATGACGCTACAATCCTAATATTTATTGGACTTTAATTTATTTATTCCTTAATCATGGATTATGACGTAGTGAAGGATGCCTCTTGGGCGCAGGTGGAATTCTAGAGAAAGTACTCCAGTCTTCTCGACCTGCGTTGCATCCGATGAGCAGCCTCCTAAAAGAATGAAACAAGAATATTTCGTCATAAAGTAATATTATTGTTTTCAGTTAATATTTTGTCATAAAACAATAATATCTAAACCAAAACAACTTAATTATAATATCTCTAAGTCTCTATAATATGTTTGTTTAGTTAATAGAGATTCATACGTACCGGCCAGACTGATCACCGGAGGGTGGATTGAAGAGAAGAACAATGATTAGGATCCAAAATAACCACAAAAACCTTAACAACTTCATCCCTCTTGCTACCGAGCTGCTAATTGTCTCAGCTTATAAGAGTTATATAGGTGCTGTATTTATTTATACATGCTTATTCGGCTGATGATATGAAGGAGAATATAGACTAATGGAGTTAGACTAATGGACAATATAGACTAATGGAGTTCAAAAGAAGTTGTGAAAATAATAAAGTACACGAAGACTAATGGAGAAAGAAAAACATAGAGCTTCAAGGAGACTCGTTAAAGTCTTTTTGAGTGGAAAATACGTATGGTATTATAGCGCATGCTGACCGTGCATAAATAAAAAAATGACACCTTATATTTTAAACTGTATTAAATTTACGTTTTTACATTCTAAATCCATGCTACATGCTAACTTTTCTACATCAATATATATATATATATATATTTAGGGTAATATAGTGTTGGGCCTACGTTAAATAAAAGTAAAACCACCAAAATTTAATCTCTGATAGACACACGCACATATTCACGCACCTAACCACTTGAATAAGCATGGCCTCAAGTTGGCTAAATTTTGTTTTTATTAAAAGATCTAAATATTTTTTATAATTTATGGCTGTTTAGGTCTTTTGTGATTAAAATTGACCACTAACCAAAAAAAGATAAGAATTTAACATAAATTCAAAATTTGAAAGTATAAATATAAATGAAATACAAGGTTCAGTTTAGCTAACCTTAAATACATGTAATGAAAATATATCTCTAAGGATTTGCGAGAGACTGTTTGTAATTAAGATTTTTTTTTTTTTTTTTTGATAAGCTGTAATTAAGAATTTAGTCTTACATCGGAAATTACTTGGAAGAAGAGAAAACCCTTCTTAGTCAATGACCAATTCTACGCGCTTTAAACTTTCAATGCTTGAAATGTGAATGAATAAGCGAATGTTTCAACTATCTAACAAGAGGCCCTACACGTAAGTGACTGTATATTGTCAACAACTAGAAATTCGTTTCCAGGAAATAGAAATGGATCAAAAAGAAAGAAAAAGCCTGAACTACAAATGCATCAAAATAACATCCTGTTTAAAATCTAATATGGCCAAATCTTTACATGCGAGGATATATTGTATCTCTATTTTTTGATTTTATATATAATCCATAATCCATATTGACTAAAAAAGAATTATATATTCTAAAAAGCCGTGTATATATATTATATATAAAAGCCGTGTATATTTTATATATTCTAAAAAGCTAATATTGACCAACATCGTGTGTGTGTGTGTGTGTATCGAAGGATTTGAACTCTCTTAGCGTTAATGTCTTTTAGACGTAAATGTAACAATGTTATTTAGACATCTTGATATCAATAAATGATTATTTATTTATTTCAATATTAAGTATTATTGTCCTTTTTATGTTCATATTAGTTAGATATATGTAAAGTAAATTGAAAGTCTAACATTGTTGTTCTAAATCTTTAGATTGTCACATAATGTGAAGAACATGCATAAGACTTGAATAATCTAAAAATGATAGTCTAAATTATATGATTCGCAATAAAGGAAATAAAATTGGGTGCTTTATTTATATTAAGATTATTATGTTGGCTACTTTCTAACATAGATTAGATTGAAACTTCATGAGTAGAGCTATTGATATGACTCCATTTGTGAAATATATATTAAATTGAATCAAAATTAAATTAGTTTCATTAATAATTATGTTTTAATAAAATAATTCATGGAAACTCTTCCAAGCCTCACCATCTGCAGGATGCTTTAGGACACCTTCTACATTACTATGTTTCTCTTTATACCACCTCATATATGCTGATATATGTCTACACATAAACAATCTTTGCAGTCTAGGCTTCACCGGAAAATAAAACAATTTCTTATGGAACTTCCTCTCCTTTCCATTCTTACGAGGTTCCTATCTTGGCTCGTTGCATACAAGACACCTATTAAGAGACGTGTGCTATTTCTAAAATATGGCACAATTATACTTGCAAGCATCAATAGACTCATATTCTAACTCCAAGCCTTGCAATAGTTTTGTGGATTACAAAAACTCCCCTTAAACTATACCTGTGTAATTATTTTTAGAATATATAGTAGTAACATATACAAATGGATTATGGGATATCTTTGGTTTGTTTGAAAAATCTGAAACTTAACAAGTAGTATCTCTAAAAAGAGAATTTTGAATCTACTTTCATTTCCCACTGGTCTCATAATATTTTGAGTTTCGATAAATTTATTATAGTTTTTAAAGGTTAATTAGCACATTTGAAGCTACTCACAAACAACTTGTTTGTGCTTGCAAAAAGGTGACTGAGAGTGAAGTAAGTAGAATTTAAGTATTTTCAAAACTGCATCACAAGAGAAAGAGGTCAAAAACCCTACTTAATATTTAAGAGAAGAGAAATGGCAAAAATTATAGGAGGTCCTGTAGAGAGATGCCTACCTTAGAACTGGAGGATATATCTAATTAAGAATAGAGATGCGAATTTATGAAGGTTTTAGATATTTATTTTATTTGAAACCTACTCATTGAGTTTTTACTCATTAGTTTTACCTTGTGATGCAGATGATGTTGTTGTTATCGAAGAGTAAATATGCTCCAAGGTATTGAGTACTTGAAGTCCTACATTTGGTAGCTTGTTTATATGTACTTCACTAGTAGAAATAGTATATTAGACGACGGTTTAAAAACTGTCATCTTATCTACAATCATTAAATGTCAAGCACTTTAGACTAGGGGTGGCAATCCGGGTAGCGACACGATGACACGACTTGAAACCTGCACGAAGTTAGTGGGTTTGGGTTTATCATAAATAGGCTTCGGTCAAAATCAGGTCGAACTCGTGAAACACGATTAAATAGCGTGTCATTTTTAGGTTGACCCGCCTACCCACCATAACCCGTCTACCCGCCATAACCCGTCTATTCAGCGTGTCATATTTGGGTAACACGAATACACAACACAATTACAACATGTGTTACTTATGTTTGAAAAACAGGTGGAGAAATAGGTTGACAAGACCTTATTATCACTCATTTTATAAACAACTTAATAAAGGGGTTTGTAGAAACAGATTGACACGACACTATTATGACCTGTTTCATAAACGGGTTAGTCGTGTCATGTCGTGTCAACCCGCCAATATATAGGTCGTGTTTGGGCTTTATATTTCGACACAAATAATAAATGGGTCATGTTCGTGTTAGGTTTTATCATGTCAACTGATGGGGTCAACACAACACAAACACGACATAGCAACTCAAATTGCCAGCCCTATTTTAGATGAAGGTTTTTAACCGTCGTATAATATGAGCATGAAAGTCCAACGAAAGCACTTTAGACGACAGCTTTTATGGAAACCTCGTCTAATGTGGCACTTTTAACAACTGTAAATAGCGTCGACTACTGTGCCACTTTTAACAACGGTTTTTAAAAAAACAGTCGTCAAAAGTCTCAAATTTTTTTTTTTTTTTTTTTTTTTTTTTTTTTTTTTATAAAATCATATTGACGCAGCACTATTTCTTTAATTGTTTAAACGACATCTTCATCAAAATATTATTCACAACACGCATTTCGTAAAGATAACGACACAAACTAAAAAGGTCAAAAAAAAACTTATTTCAAATGCTCCTCGTATATATTAAATTAAATATTCTCAAAAAAAAAAAACTTAACAAAGTTGCTCTACAAAATAACACTAACAAAAAAAATTATAATACAAAGTACAAATCTAAATAAAATAACTTGACTACAACAATAAAATATTTAAGGATTCTAAATTTATACGATTCCGGCAATTACGATAGTACGATGAACATGATCGTTAGGGTTGGGCAGTGGCGGTGGGCTGCGACGGCAACGAGGATGACTGTAGCTATGGTTTAGAGATTGAAAAGTTTGTAGAAGAGATGAAGTGGATTTGGAGGAACAACTTCCAGGCTTGGGAGGGGAATAAATTAGAGAGAAGAGAGAGGAGGAGAGAGAGAGAGAGAAGAGAGAGAGAGAGAGAGAGAGAGAGAGAGAGAGAGAGAGAGAGAGAGAGAGGGTGGGAACTTAGAGAGAAGGAATTTGAGAGAAAATTTTAGAATTTGAATAATAAGAGAGATGGAAGAGAGTGCTCGAATTATAAAGGATGAGAGAAAATTTGAAAACTTTTGAGAAAAAATTGAGCCGGAAAAAGTGTGCTATTTTTTTTCAAAAATTTTAGTATTAGGTGATAGTTTTTACCACATTAGACACTGGTTTTTTTTTTTTTTTTTTTAAAAAAAAACCGTGGCCTAATGTGTGTGTGCAGATTTCTGAAACACAGAAATCTCCGTTCCACATTTATTAAGCACATTAGATGATATTTTTAGTAATTAGGCATCTTCTAATCTACTATTTATAGTAGTACTTCTAAACAAGAGATGGGCTAAATTATTTTCTAACTATGTAGTTTTTTTGATAAAAAACTATTTTTTCTAAGATTTGTGGTTGTTATTAGTTTGCTCACAAACTTTTTTTATTCAAAACCATTATGAAAATGTTCATAATGAAATTAACTACAAGTTCCCGCATTTTACTAAGGGCATTGATTATTTATAAGTATATAGAAAATATGTTTTAGTAGCAGCACCCTGTTAAATTCAGTGTTGGACCGATTTAATGTTGATGGAGTTACAAATATGTAGTTTTTAATATATTTATTCAGTACGAACATAAAATAGACGAAAATAAAAAAAAAAAAAATCCTACAGGAAAAAGATCCTCTTGAGAGAACTCTCTCCGGTGGAAGATGTAGGCAAAGTTTGAGATGAAGATGAAGAGAGGAACAATGATTAGGATCCAAAATAACCATAAAAACCTTAACAACTTCATCCCTCTACCGAGCTTGTATCAGCTTGTAAGAGTTATCAACTGTATTTATACATGCTTAGATGGCTGAATTACTGTATGGACAACAGTTAAAAATACAACAAGATTAATGAAAAAGAAAAAAGTATAATCAACTCTAATTCTACATGAACTTTCATAGGAAACTACTTGAAAGATATTCTTCTTAAGTGCTCGGAAGATGAGAGCACTCTACTTTGGTCAATGATCAATTCTATTTCTACGTTGAACTCTGATAAATATTCATTTATTCTCCACAGCAGAGACAATTTCCATTGTTTGAAATGTGAATCGAAATGCTAATGCTGCATTTGTCTGTCAAGATGGCCCTACTTGTTAGTGATGGACAATCATAAATAGTTTTCCGGAAAATATAATTGAAAAAAATGGAGGATGAAGTAAATAATTGAAGTTAATAACGGGTTCAAAAATTATATAAAATAAATAGCAGTTTATTGTATAAGTGTTTATTTACTACTAGTAAAAAATATTCTACATTGTAAAAAGTTTTATTTACCTGAAAATAAATTTTTTTACCGGTCATTAATGAAACATTTACATAATAAACAGTTATTTACTTTAAATAGTTTTAAAATCTACTATTTATTTAGTTTAGTTTTATAAATATGTAATTTATTACAATTTCTCTTATAAAAAAAGGAGCCTGAACTAAAATGTCCTAAAATCAATCGTTTAAATTTAGATAGAAATACAAAAATGCCACTCAAAATAATATTGATTAAGTGACACAAATTTATATTTTGAATGGTATAACACATTTTATAAAATCAAAGTAAAACGCATTTTATAAAATCAGTTAAAAAAATAAACTTAAGTAACACAAATTTATATTTTAATTGGTCTAAATATAACAAAAAAGATGGCAGTCTACGTAATTTTCTCTTAAATTTAATGGTTAAATCTTTTGGTCCATCTGTATCGCGGACTCGAATTGCCAGGAAAAAAAAAAAAAAAAAAAAGTGAATAAGAGAATATTTGGTAAAAACTGAATTTGTCTTCAAGAATATAGGGGTTGTATGATATTTGAGAGGTAAAGTATTATTTAGCTATATTTTCGTGGCCAAAACAGTTTTTTTTTTTTTTTTTTTTTAAATCATTTAGGCGGGCTTTTTGATATTCTTTAAAATTCAATTGGTTAAAGAAAATTGATGGTCAAAGGGATGTAATTGTAGTTAAGTTCGATTAAAGTAGTGTCACTCTAATATTATGAAAAAAAAAATCAAATGTTATTGTAATGTTTGTTTTCTAAATGAGATAAACTGATAATTAACATAAATTGTTCTCAAGTCTCCATGACAGTAGTAGTAGTAGTTAACGAATGTTTAGCTTCCAAAAAAAGTTTAATATTGATCATCGTTTTTTAAATAATAATAATAACAGTAGTAGTAGTAGTAGTAGTAGTAGTAATAATAATAATACTAATAATAATAATAATAATAAAGAATAAAAACGAATGTTAAGTCAATGTTAAGTCAACTTACTCTAAGCACCCAAACACAACGAATGATAAATACATAATTTTTTATATAACGGACACCATTTGAAAACGTAGCACGAGAAGTTAGAACTCTGCAATGCTGAAATAGTTAACAATATTTTAAAGAGAAAATTAAGAAGCCAATCAGGCCGTGCCAAAGTTTCTAGTGGATGCAAATAGAATCGTGACAAATATTGCATTAACGAGCAAAAATTCAGGTTTTCTTGAAATTTTCAGATCCAAAGGTATTACTACGAGTCAATCTCCCATATTTGATTTGCATTATGTTACAGTATTTTTTTTTTCTCAAAAAAAAAATTTATTATTGTAACATCTTTCGAGTCAACTCGTTTCAATAAATTCAAATGATTCATTAGATTTATTTTTATTCCATGAACATGTAGATAGATTTTATATGGGTTGTGCGAGCTCCACTACAAGAAATAGAATTTTCAGTAACGAATTTTGCTAAAATCTCCAAAAAATCGTCGCTAATTTGTCATTGTTTAAAACCCATTCTTAAAATTGTTTAGCGACAACTCTTTATGTGGTCATTAAAGTCGGCCATCATCGAGCTCTTTATAAAAATAACTTAATAGAAAAATTTTATTCGTAAAATAATTTTTCAAAAATTTTTATTTGTAAAATGTTTACGAAACGATTAAGAATAACTACTTTTTACAAAGAATAATTAGGTAATCATTCTTCGCAAAAATGAAAAATTTATTTTACCAATTTCACTTTATTAAATGGTCATTCTAACAAATTTTAAAAGCGTTGTTTAATTAGACAACAATGAATTGATATCTTAATGGTCACAAAAGGTTTCAACTTCTCCACTAAAAAAAGGGTTAATTTTACTGGTAATTTCTAAACTTCAAGATCTTTCAAAGTTTACTCCTCAAACACTCTCATGTTATCTCTTAAATTTTAATTTATTCTCAATTGGTTCCCCTTGTGATAGAATTTATGGTAAAAATCAGACAGACAAAAAGGGATTAAGTATGATCATATTATTATTATTTTTCACTTGTTTTTAATAAAAATTCTAATAAAAAGACAATGTGATTGCACTATTTTTTCGGTTTTTAACTAAAATTCTAACAAGGCGATCACCGGACAGTGGATTGAAGAGAAGAACAAGGATACACATAACCATAACAACCTTAAAACTTCATCTCTCCACCTTGCTAGCTGCTAAGTGTCTCAGCTTGTAAGAGTTATATTATATGAGCTGTATTTATACATGGTTAGATGGCTGATTACTTTAAGGAAAATAGTAAAAATACAAGATTAATGAAAAAAAAAAAAAGTATAATCAACTCTAGTTCTACATAAACTTTCATAGGAAACTACTTGGAAGATATTCTATATAATTAAATCGTCCTTTCTCTGTTTACATAGGAAACTACTTGGAAGATGAGAGAACTCTACTTTGGTCAATAACCAATTCTATTTATACTTTAAACTATAGTTAATCTTTCACTTAATTTATTCTCCACTGCAGACACGATTTTCATTGTTTGAAATGTGAATGTTGCATTTGTCTATCAAGAGGCCCTACCATAAATACTTTTGCAGGAAATGCAATGAAAAAAAAAAAAAAAAATATCAAGTTATTTTGATTGTTTGGGTGAAATATAAATGTAATATGATTAACAAGTTTTTATTCTTCGAACTTGCACTTAAATTGTGAGTTTATACACACCCATATATATATATATATATATATATATATATATCGCCTTGCACAAAATGCACGGAATTTTTTTTTTTTTTTTTTTTTCAAAAATTGCTGATACGTTAGAAAAAATAATCGCTAAAGATAACATAGTAAATGAAGGGAAAAAAAAATACTGCATAAGAAATGAATTTGCGTTTAGAAATATTTTGGTTGTATAATATTTGAGATGAAATATTTGAAATATTATTTAGCTATATGTTTTACCCAACACGGATTTTTTCTTTTTCTTTAATCATTTAGAGGAGCTCCTCTAATTTCAAACAGAGTTCCGTAGAAAAATAAAATTCATATAGTTGACTCTAATTAAGTTGAGATTACGGCTTACTATTATTATTTAGAGGGGCCTCCTCTGATTTTTTTTTTTTTTTATAAAAATTTTAATGGTCAAAGGGATGTCCTTGTAGCTGAGTTCGGTTAAAATAGTGTCACTAGAATATTAGAAAAAATCAGAGGGTGGTATTGTATTTTTTGTTTTCTAAATGGTATTAGCTGAAAATATACATTCTTCTCAAGTCCACGGTGGCTCTGTTGTTTAGGTGAAGAAAAATAAGAATACAAGTATTCCCAAATAAAAGTGTCAATGAGGTCAATAAACATATTAAAGGTGCTTTCACATCTATGTTTTGCCGGAATTACAGACAATCCTTAAACAGAAATAAATTACGTTAACACAGCCCTTGACTTTTCTGGGTAGGTTGTTTTTTCTCGGTAGAGTTCGCTTCCAAAAAATGAGTGTCATTAATCGATTTTGAACACTTGTAAGCCTATTTTGCACTCTAATGAAGAGCAATTTTTTTTTTTTTTTTTTTCCTTCTGTCTTGAAAGGTCCATTTTTAATGGTGGTGTTGTTGGACAATTTACGCTTGTAATGACTGAAATTGAGAGAGTCCCCGCCAATTAAATTATCATATGCATAGTTCAAATGAAGCCATAATTACACAGTCCAAAATAAATCATAATATCAAGATAAAATTAGACGGTCCAATTATCCAAAGAAAAAAAAATAATACATGGCTCAAAATAAATCATAATAAAAGAAGGGCCACCATCCACCAAAAAGTTGTCACTTCCATTCATAGGCTCTCATTGAGAAAAATTGCTATCAGAAAGGGGGTAACTATCCCACGGAAAACAAAAGAGAAAATATTTGAATTTAATCTTAGAATATATGAGTTTAGATTTTTACTTTTTATTTTTAATTAATACTCTTTTGACTATAACATAATTATTTAATTAAAAAAAATTAATCAAGAGTAAAGTAATAAAACTTCAAATTCTTTTCCCGAAACAAAACCAGAGCTCTTGCTGGAAAAGACCCAAGCACTCAGGAATGAGCAGCTCGGTTACAAGTTACAATCTCTAGGAACCCACAAAAAGGAAATACATTGAACGGAAGGCATTAAACTAGTTACAGCTAAAAAACGTGAATTAACTCTCCAATCTGGGCATTTATTTATATATATATATATATATATATATTCTGAAACATGACGCTACAATCCTAATATTTTATTGGACTTTAATTTATTTATTCCTTAATCATGGAGTAGTACCTCGTGAAGGATCCCTCTTGGGCGCAGGTGGACTTGTGATACTCGACCCTCTTCGACCTGCGTTGCATCCGATGAGCAGCCTCCTAAAAGAATGAGACAAGAATATTTCGTCATAAAGTAATATTATTGTTTTCAGTTAATATTTTGTCATAAAACAATAATATCTAAACCAAAACACCTTAATTAATATATCTAAGTCTCTATAATATGTTTGTTTAGTTAATAGAGATTCATACGTACCGGCCAGACTGATCACCGGAGGGTGGATTGAAGAGAAGAACAATGATTAGGATCCAAAATAACCACAAAAACCTTAACAACTTCATCCCTCTTGCTACCGAGCTGCTAATTGTCTCAGCTTATAAGAGTTATATAGGTGCTGTATTTATTTATACATGCTTATTCGGCTGATTATATGAAGGAGAATATAGACTAATGGAGTTAGACTAATGGACAATATAGACTAATGGAGTTCAAAAGAAGTTGTGAAAATAATAAAGTACACGAAGACTAATGGAGAAAGAAAAACATAGAGCTTCAAGGAGACTCGTTAAAGTCTTTTTGAGTGGAAAATACGTATGGTATTATAGCATCTTGACCGTGCATAAATAAAAAATGACACCTTATATTTTAAACTGTATTAAATTTACGTTTTACATTCTGAATTCATGCTACATGCTAACTTTTCTACATCAATATATATATATATATATATATTAGGGTAATATAGTGTTGGGCCCACGTTAAATAAAAGTAAAACCACCAAAATTTAAACTCTGATAGACACACGCACATATTCACGCACCTAACCACTTGAATAAGCATGGCCTCAAGTTGGCTAAATTTTGTTTTTATTAAAAGATCTAAATATTTTTTATAATTTATGGCTGTTTAGGTCTCTTGTGATTAAAATTGACCACTAACCAAAAAAAGATAAGAATTTAACATAAATTCAAAATTTGAAAGTATAAATATAAATGAAATACAAGGTTTAGTTTAGCTAACCTTAAATACATGTTATGAAAATATATCTCTAAGGATTTGCGAGAGAGTGTTTGTAATTAAGATTTTTTGTTTTTTTTGATAAGCTGTAATTAAGAATTTAGTCTTACATCGGAAATTACTTGGAAGAAGAGAAAACCCTTCTTAGTCAATGGCCAATTCTACGCACTTTAACCTTTCAATGTTTGACGATTCCCAGTTTGAAATGTGAATGAATAAACTGTTTCAACTATCTAACAAGAGGCCCTACACGTAAGTGACTGTATATTGTCAACAACTAGAAATTCGTTTCCAGGAAATAGAAACGGATCAAAAAGAAAGAAAAAGCCTGAACTACAAATGCATCAAAATAACATCCTGTTTAAAATCTAATATGGCCAAATCGTTACATGCGAGGATATATTTTATCCCTATTTTTTTATTTTATATATAATCCATAATCCATATTGACTAAAAAAGAATTATATATTCTAAAAAGCCGTGTAATATGTTATATATAAAAGCCGTGTATATTTTATATATTCTAAAAAGCTAATATTGACCCACATAGTGTGTGTGTGTGTATATATACCGAAGGATTTGAACTCTCTTAGCGTTAATGACTTTTAGACATAAATGTAACAATGTTATTTAGACAATTATTTATTTATTTCAATATTAAGTATTATTGTCCTTTTTATGTTTACATTAGTTATATATATGTAAAGTAAATTGAAAGTCTAACATTGTTGTTCTAAATCTTTAGATTGTCACATAATGTGAAGAACATGCATAAGATATGAATAATCTAAAAATAATAGTCAAAATTATATGATTCGCAATAAAAGGAATAAAATTGGACGCTTTATTTATGTTAAAATTGTTATGTTGGCTACTTACTAACAGAAGTTAGAATGAAACTTCACGACTAGAGCGATTGATATAACTCCATTTGTGAAATATATATTAAATTGAATCAAAATTAAATTAGTTTCATTAATAATTCTGTTTGAATAAAACAATTCATGGAAACTCTTCCAAGCCTCACCATCTGCAGGATGCTTTAGGATACCATCTACATTACTATGTTTCTCTTTATACCACCTCATATATGCTGATATATGTCTACACATAAACAATCTTTGCAGTCTAGGCTTCACCGGAAAATAAACAATTTCTTATGTGGAACTTCCTCTCCTTTCCATTCTTACGAGGTTCATATCTTGGCTTGTTGCATACAAGACACCAATTAAGAGACGTGTGCTATTTCTAAAATATGGCACAATTATACTTGCAAGCATCAATAGACTCATATTCTAACTCCAAGCCTTGCAATAGTTTTGTGGATTACGAAAACTCCCCTTAAACTATACCTGTGTAATTATTTTTAGAATATATAGTAGTAACATATACAAATGGATTATGGGATATCTTTGGTTTGTTTGAAAAATCTGAAACTTATCAAGTAGTATCTCTAAAAAGAGAATTTTGAATCTACTTTCATTTCCCACTAGTCTCATAATATTTTGAGTTTCGATAAATTTTTTATAGTTTTTAAAGGTTAATTAGCACATTTGAAGCTACTCACAAACAACTAGTTTGTGCTTGCGAAAAGGTGACTGAGAGTGAAGTAAGTAGAATTTAAGTATTTTCAAAACTGCATCACAAGAGAAAGAGGTCAAAAACTTTACTTAGTATTTAAGAGAAGAGAAATGGCTAAAATTATAGGAGGTCCTATAGAGAGATGCTTATCTTAGAACCGAAGGATATATCTAATTAAGAATAGAGATAAGAATTTATGAAGGTTTTAGATATTTATTTTATTTGAACCTACTTATTGAGTTTTTACTCATTAGTTTTACTTTGTGATGCAGATGATGTTGTTGTTATCGAAGAGTAATATGTTCTAAGATATTGAGTACTTTAAGTCCTACATTTGGTAGCTTGTTTATATGTACTTCACTAGTAGAAATAGTATATTAGACGACGGTTTAAAAACTGTCGTTTTCTCTACAGTCATTAATGTCAAGCACTTTAGAATAGGGTTGACAATCCGGGTAGCAATACGACGACACGACTCAAAACCCGCATGAAGTTAGTGGGTTTGGGTTTATCATAAATAGGTTTGGGTCAAAATCAAGTCGAACTCGTGAAACACGAATAAATAGCGTGTCATTTTTCAGGTTGACCCGCCTAACCGTTATTGACTCGTCATAACCCGTCTATTAAGCGTGTCATATTTTGGTAACACGAATACACAACACAATTACAACATGTGTGTTACTTATGTTTGAAAAGCAGGAGGAGAAATAGGTTGACAAGACCTTATTATCACTCATTTTGTAAACGACTTAATAAAGGGGTTAGTAGAAATAGGTGGACACGACACTATTATAACCTGTTTCATAAACGGGTTAGTCGTATCGTGTCATGCCAATCCACCAATATATAGGTCGTGTTTGGGCTTTATATTTCGACATGAATAATAAATGGGTCGTGTTCGTGTCAGGTCCTATCATGTCAATTGAGAGGGTCAACACAACACAAACACGACACAACAACTCGGATTGCCAGCCCTATTTTAGATGAAGGTTTTTAACCGTCATATAATATGCGCATAAAAGTCCAACGACAGTACTTTAGACGACAGTTTTTATGGAAACCTCGTCTAAGGTGGCACTTTTAACAATTGTAAATATCGACAAATGTGCCACTTTTAACAACGGTTTAAAAAAAAAAAAAAAAAAAAGGCAAAAGTCGATTTTTTTTTTTTTTTTTTTATAAAATCATATTAACGCAGCACTATTTCTTTAATTGTTTAAACAACATCTTCATCAAAATATTATTCACAACGCACATTTCGTAAAGATAATGACACAAACTAAAAAGGTCAAAAAAACTTATTTCAAATGCGCCTCGTATATATTTAATTAAATATTCTAAAAAAAAAAACTTAACAAAGTTGCTCTACAAAATAACACTAACAAAAAAATTATAATACAAAGTGTAAATCTAAATAAAATAACTTGACTACAACAATAAAATATTTAAGGATTCTGAATTTATCCGATTCCGGCAATTATGATAGTACGATGAACATGATCGTTAGGGTTGGGCGTTGGTGGTGGTGGGCTGACGGCAACGAGGATAATGTAGCTAGTCTTTGGAACTTTGGACGGGCCGCCCGCGACCGCCCGAAAAAGCCCAAAGATTTGCTCGAGCCCGAACCCGACCCGCCCGAGATTTTCCGGGCCGCCTGGCCCAAGCCCGAATTTCACTTTGAGCGGGTCGCGGGCTTGTATTCCCATGCCCGAGCCCCCCGAGTGCCAATTTTTAAACTTTTTTTAATATTAAGTTAATTTTATATATATATTACAATTTTTATATATATTATATTTATATACATATTACAATTTGAAATGAACACACAAAGTCACAAACTATATGAAAAAATGATTTCTTTATTAATTTTTAAATTTGTAATTCATGATTGCCTCGTTAAAAACCTTACCAAGAAAAACCCAGTTGGGATAAAAACTTGGCAAGGAAAAAAGAGAGCAATCATTTTGTGACGAATTACAAATTGTACAAACTTACATTGTTTATTAAATTACAAATACAATGTAGAAATGTAAAGACATATTTACAAAATACAAATTACAAATTTATAATTTAATTTGAAGCTGAGGGATCGTCTTCAAAATTAAATGTTAATCGATTAAATTCATCGATCCATTCTTGGCTTGCCGGTGAAATTGTATCTTGTAGACGTTGATCGGCCCGATCCCAATCCTTAATGCAAACCAAGGCTTCAACAATATCCTTTTGCAATGCATTCCGGTGTTCCTCAAGTATTCTTCCTGTCGTAATCAAGGCTTGTTTGTTCGGATGAAACAGTGGAGACTGGGATCGAAAATATATCCATTGCCAATCGAGTTAGGATTGGCCAAGTTAATGCTCGTGCCCTCAACCATTGAACTAAGTTAAACGATTCTGCCGCACTGCCGACTACTAAGCCTTCACTGAGGTACGCCATAAGCTCGTTGAAGCTGCTGCCGCCACTGCCACTTGTTGGTGAAGATCCACTTCCACTCACAACTTCCGTTTGAGTTGTCTTCTTCTTCTTTTTTAACCCGAAAACATTCAAGAATGAATGCGGGTTTTCATCCTGTTGTTGCGGTTCCTGTACTCTAGAGTTTGTGCTTCTAAACCTAATCTCATATTTAGTATAGATTTCATATATTTTTGCCTTTATTATTGCAAATTGGTCCGTAAAAGTGATACCTAAAAATTCACCTAAGTTTTCTAAACCACTTTCTAATCCGTCTAATTTTAATTTAGGATCAAAAATTGTACCTAAACCATATAACAAAGGCAACTTAGACCAATATTTTTTAAATTTTTTTTCCATAGACTGAATAGGAACTCCTAAGATTGGGTCCTCCCTATATTCGTGAAATAAAATACTAATTCTTAAAAGTTCTCCTAAAGTTAAAGGTGATGTTGGGTAGTATATTCCACTAAGTTTTAGGGTAACTTCATGAAACCTACCTAAAAATTGATACAAAACTTGCAATTTGCCAATCAAATTCATCTATATGTCCTACTCCTAATTTTGTACACATATAGTTTGTTATAGCATGCTTATAAGGGATGCATTGTTGAAGCATAATATAAGTTGAATTCCATCTTATAGGCATATCTAACGCTAATGCTCTAGGAGGTATATTTAATGCTTGGAAAAAAGCAAAATTAAAAAAAAAAAAAAACGTTTTCGGGCAATTCGGGCAACTTGGGCACCTCGGGCACCGGGTAGGCGGAAAAATTTGACAAAAAAAAAAAAAAAAAAAAAAAAAAAAAAAAAAAAAAACAGCCGTTCGGGCATTTTTCGGGCAGCGGTTTCAGGCAATTCGGGCACACCCAATTTTCGGGCTTTTTCGGGTCGGGCATTCGGGCAATTCTGGCAAGGCCGGAAAATTCAAAAAAAATCCGGCGGACGGCGGTTTACGATGGTTAAACGGCAGCGGGCAAGGGTGGACATGTCAAATTCGGGCAGCCCGAGCCTGAACCCGAATTTCTTGCTTGAATGGGCGGGAATGGGGCTACCCGCCTGAGCCCGAAAAAATTCGGGCTTCGGGCAGCCCGCCGACCTGAAGTTCCAACACTAACTGTAGCTATAGTTTAGATATTGAAAAGTGTGTAGAAGAGATGAAGTGGATTTGGAGGAACAACTTCCAGGCTTGGGAGGGGAATAAATTAGAGAGAATTAGGAGGAGGAGAAGTGAGAGAAATAACTTAGAGAGAGAGAGAGGGGGGGAGTGGGAACTTAGAGAGAAGGAATTTGAGAGAAAATTTTAGAATTTGTATAATAAGGGAGATGGAAGAGAGTGCTCGAATTATAAAGGATGAGAGAAAATTTGAAAACTTTTGAGAAAAGATTGAGCGGGAAAAAGTGCACTACTTTTTTCAAAATTTTTAGTATTAGGCGATAGTTTTTACCACATTAGACACTGGCTTTTTAAAAAAACTGTGGTCTAATGTGCATGTACATATTTAAACACGGAAATCTCTGTTCCACGTTTATTAAGCACATTAGATGATATTTTTAGTAATTAAGCATCGTCTAATCCACTATTTATAGTAGTGCTTCTAAACAAGAGATGGGCAAAATTATTTTGTAACTGTGTTGTTTTTTTTATAAAAACTATTTTTGTCTAAGATTTGTGGTTGTTATTAGTTTGCTCACAAACTTTTTTTTATTCAAAACCATTATGAAAATGTTCATAATGAAATTAACTATAAGTTCCCGCATTTTACTAAGGGCATTGATTACTTATAAGTATATAGAAAATATGTTTTAGTAGCACCACACTGTTAAATTCAGTGTTGGACCGATTTAGTGTTGATGGAGTTACAAATATGTAGTTTTTAATATATTTAATCAGTACGAACATAAAATAGACGAAAATAAAAGAAAAAACAATCCTACAGGAAAAAGATCCTCTTGAGAGAACTCTCTCCGGTGGAAGATGTAGGCAAAGTTTGAGATGAAGATGAAGAGAGGAACAATGATTCGGGTCCACAATAACCATAAAAACCTTAACAACTTCATCCCTCTACCGAGCTTGTATCAGCTTGTAAGAGTTATCAACTGTATTTATACATGCTTAGATGGCTGAATTACTGTATGGAAAACAGTTAAAAATACAACAAGATTAATGAAAAGAAATATAATCATAATCAACTCTAATTCTACGTGAACTTTCATAGGAAACTACTTGAAAGATATTCTTCTTTAAGTGCTCGGAAGATGAGAGCACTCTACTTTGGTCAATGATCAATTCTATTTCTACTTTGAACTTTGATAAATATTCATTTATTCTCCACAGCAGAGACAATTTCCATTGTTTGAAATGTGAATCGAAATGCTAATGCTGCATTTGTCTGTCAAGATGGCCCTACTTGTTAGTGATGGACAATCATAAATAGTTTTCCGGAAAATATAATTGAAAAAAATGGAGGATGAAGTAAATAATTGAAGTTAATAGCGGGTTCAAAAATTATATAAAATAAATAGCAGTTTATTGTGTAAGTGTTTATTTACTACTAGTAAAAAATATTCTACGTGGTAAAAAGTTTATTTATGTGAAAATAAATTTTTTTACCAGTCATTAATAAAACATTTACATAGTAAACAGTTATTTACTTTAAATAATTTTAAAATTTACTATTTATTTAATTTAGTTTTATAAATATGTAATATATTACAATTTCTCTCGTAGAAAAGAGAGCCTGAACTAAAATGTCCTAAAATCAGTGGTTTAAATTTAGATAGAAATACAAAAATGCCACTCAAAATAATATTGATAAAGTGACACAAATTTATATTTTGAATGGTATAACACATTTTATAAAATCAAAGTAAAACACATTTTATAAAATCAGTTAAAAAAATAAACTTAAGTAACACAAATTTATATTTTGAATGGTATAAATATAACAAAAATGATGGCAGTCTACGTAATTTTCTCTTAAATTTAATGGTTAAATCTTTTGGTCCATCTGTATCGCGGACTCCAAATGCCAGGAAAAAAAAAAAAAAAAAAAAAAAAAAAAAGCGAATAAGAGAATATTTGGTAAAAACTGAATTTGTCTTCAAGAATATAGGGGTTGTATGATATTTGAGAGGTAAAGTATTATTTAGCTATATTTTCGTGTCCAAAACAGTTTTTTTTTTTTTTTAAATCATTTAGGCGGGCTTTTTGATATTCTTTAAAATTCAATTGGTTAAAGAAAATTGATGGTCAAAGGGATGTAATTGTAGTTAAGTTCGATTAAAGTAGTGTCACTCTAATATTATGAAAAAAAAAATCAAATGTTATTGTAATGTTTGTTTTCTAAATGAGAGAAACTGATAATTAACATAAATTGTTCTCAAGTCTCCATGACAGTAGAAGTAGTAGTTAACGAATGTTTAGCTTCCAAAAAAAGTTTAATATTGATCATCGTTTTTTAAATAATAATAATAACAGTAGTAGTAGTAGTAGTAGTAGTAATAATAATAATACTAATAATAATAATAATAATAATAATAATAATAATAAAGAACAAAAACGAATGTTAAGTCAACTTACTCTAAGCACCCAAACACAACGAATGATAAATACATAATTTTTTATATAACGGACACCATTTGAAAACGTAGCACGAGAAGTTAGAACTCTGCAATGCTGAAATAGTTAACAATATTTTAAAGAGAAAATTAAGAAGCCAATCAGGCCGTGCCAAAGTTTCTAGTGGATGCAAATAGAATCGTGACAAATATTGCATTAACGAGCAAAAATTCAGGTTTTCTTGAAATTTTCAGATCCAAAGGTATTACTACGAGTCAATCTCCCATATTTGATTTGCATTATGTTACAGTATTTTTTTTCTCAAAAAAAATTTATTATTGTAACATCTTTCGAGTCAACTCGTTTCAATAAATTCAAATGATTCATTAGATTTATTTTTATTCCATGAACATGTAGATAGATTTTATATGGGTTGTGCGAGCTCCACTACAAGAAATAGAATTTTCAGTAACGAATTTTGCTAAAATCTCCAAAATCGTCGCTAATTTGTCATTGTTTAAAACCCATTCTTAAAATTGTTTAGCGACAACTCTTTATGTGGTCATTAAAGTCGGCCATCATCGAGCTCTTTATAAAAATAACTTAATAGAAAAATTTTATTCGTAAAATAATTTTTCAAAAATTTTTATTTGTAAAATGTTTACGAAACGATTAAGAATAACTACTTTTTACAAAGAATAATTAGGTAATCATTCTTCAAAAAAAATGAAAAATTTATTTTACCAATTTCACTTTATTAAATGGTCATTCTAACAAATTTTAAAAGCGTTGTTTAATTAGACAACAATGAATTGATACCTTAATGGTCACAAAAGGTTTCAACTTCTCCACTAAAAAAAAAAGGGTTAATTTTACTGGTAATTTCTAAACTTCAAGATCTTTCAAAGTTTACTCCTCAAACACTCTCATGTTATCTCTTAAATTTTAATTTATTCTCAATTGGTTCCCCTTGTGATAGAATTTATGGTAAAAATCAGACAGACAAAAAGGGATTAAGTATGATCATATTATTATTATTTTTCACTTGTTTTTAATAAAAATTCTAATAAAAAGACAATGTGATTGCACTATTTTTTTCGGTTTTTAACTAAAATTCTAACAAGGCGATCACCGGACAGTGGATTGAAGAGAAGAACAAGGATACACATAACCATAACAACCTTACAACTTCATCTCTCCACCTTGCTAGCTGCTAAGTGTCTCAGCTTGTAAGAGTTATATTATATGAGCTGTATTTATACATGGTTAGATGGCTGATTACTTTAAGGAAAATAGTAAAAAATACAAGATTAATGAAAAAAAAAAGTATAATCAACTCTAGTTCTACATAAACTTTCATAGGAAACTACTTGGAAGATATTCTATATAATTAAATCGTCCTTTCTCTGTTTACATAGGAAACTACTTGGAAGATGAGAGAACTCTACTTTGGTCAATAACCAATTCTATTTATACTTTAAACTATAGTAAATCTTTCACTTAATTTATTCTCCACTGCAGACACGATTTTCATTGTTTGAAATGTGAATGTTGCATTTGTCTATCAAGAGGCCCTACCATAAATACTTTTGCGGGAAATGCAATTGAAAAAAAAAAAAATATCAAATTATTTTGATTGTTTGGGTGAAATATAAATGTAATATGATTAACAAGTTTTTATTCTTCGAACTTCCACTTAAATTGTGAGTTTATACACACCCATATATATATATATATATATATATATATATATATCGCCTTGCACAAAATGCACGGAATTTTTTTTTTTTTTTTTCAAAAATTGCTGATACGTTAGAAAAAATAATCGCTAAAGATAACATAGTAAATGAAGGGAAAAAAAAATACTGCATAAGAAATGAATTTGCGTTTAGAAATATTTTGGTTGTATAATATTTGAGATGAAATATTTGAAATATTATTTAGCTATATGTTTTAGCCAACACGGATTTTTTCTTTTTCTTTATTCATTTAGAGGAGCTCCTCTAATTTCAAACAGAGCTCCGTAGAAAAATAAAATTCATATAGTTGACTCTAATTAAGTTGAGATTACGGCTTACTGTTATTATTTAGAGGGGCCTCCTCTGATTTTTCTTTTTATAAAAATTTTAATGGTCAAAGGGATGTCATTGTAGCTGAGTTCGGTTAAAATAGTGTCACTAGAATATTAGAAAAAATCAGAGGGTGGTATTGTAGTTTTTGTTTTCTAAATGGTATTAGCTGAAAATATACATTCTTCTCAAGTCCACGGTGGCTCTGTTGTTTAGGTGAAGAAAAATAAGAATACAAGTATTCCCAAATAAAAGTGTCAATGAGGTCAATAAACATATTAAAGGTGCTTTCACATCTATGTTTTGCCGGAATTACAGACAATCCTTAAACAGAAATAAATTACGTTAACACAGCCCTTGACTTTTCTGGGTAGGTTGTTTTTTCTCGGTAGAGTTCGCTTCCAAAAAATGAGTGTCGTTAATCGATTTTGAACACTTGTAAGCCTATTTTGCACTCTAATGAAGAGCAATTTTTTTTTTTTTTTTTCCTTCTGTCTTGAAAGGTCCATTTTTAATGGTGGTGTTGTTGGACAATTTACGCTTGTAATGACTGAAATTGAGAGAGTCCCCGCCAATTAAATTATCGTATGCATAGTTCAAATGAAGCCATAATTACATAGTCCAAAATAAATCATAATATCAAGATAAAATTAGACGGTCCAATTATCCAAAGAAAAAAAAATAATACATGGCTCAAAATAAATCATAATAAAAGAAGGGCCACCATCCACCAAAAAGTTGTCACTTCCATTCATAGGCTCTCATTGAGCAAAATTGCTATCAGAAAGGGGGTAACTATCCCACGGAAAACAAAAGAGAAAATATTTGAATTTAATCTTAGAATATATGAGTTTAGATTTTTACTTTTTATTTTTAATTAATACTCTTTTGACTATAACATAATTATTTAATTAAAAAAAATTAATCAAGAGTAAAGTAATAAAACTTCAAATTCTTTTCCCGAAACAAAACCAGAGCTCTTGCTGGAAAAGACCCAAGCACTCAGGAATGAGCAGCTCGGTTACAAGTTACAATCTCTAGGAACCCACAAAAAGGAAATACATTGAACGGAAGGCATTAAACTAGTTACAGCTAAAAAACGTGAATTAACTCTCCAATCTGAAACATGACGCTACAATCCTAATATTTTATTGGACTTTAATTTATTTATTCCTTAATCATGGAGTAGTACCTCGTGAAGGATCCCTCTTGGGCGCAGGTGGACTTGTGATACTCGACCCTCATCGACCTGCGTTGCATCCGATGAGCAGCCTCCTAAAAGAATGAGACAAGAATATTTCGTCATAAAGTAATATTATTGTTTTCAGTTAATATTTTGTCATAAAACAATAATATCTAAACCAAAACACCTTAATTAATATATCTAAGTCTCTATAATATGTTTGTTTAGTTAATAGAGATTCATACGTACCGGCCAGAGTGATCACCGGAGGGTGGATTGAAGAGAAGAACAATGATTAGGATCCAAAATAACCACAAAAACCTTAACAACTTCATCCCTCTTGCTACTGAGCTGCTAATTGTCTCAGCTTATAAGAGTTATATAGGTGCTGTATTTATTTATACATGCTTATTCGGCTGATGATATGAAGGAAAATATAGACTAATGGAGTTAGACTAATGGACAATATAGACTAATGGAGTTCAAAAGAAGATGTGAAAATAATAAAGTACACGAAGACTAATGGAGAAAGAAAAACATAGAGCTTCAAGGAGACTCGTTAAAGTCTTTTTTTAGTGGAAAATACGTATGGTATTATAACGCATGCTGACCGTGCATAAATAAAAAAATGACACCTTATATTTTAAACTGTATTAAATTTACGTTTTTACATTCTGAATTCATGCTACATGCTAACTTTTCTACATCAATATATATATATATATATTAGGGTAATATAGTGTTGGGCCCACGTTAAATAAAAGTAAAACCACCAAAATTTAAACTCTATAGACACACGCACATATTCACGCACCTAACCACTTGAATAAGCATGGCCTCAAGTTGGCTAAATTTTGTTTTTATTAAAAGATCTAAATATTTTTTATAATTTATGGCTGTTTAGGTCTTTTGTGATTAAAATTGACCACTAACCAAAAAAAGATAAGAATTTAACATAAATTCAAAATTTGAAAGTATAAATATAAATGAAATACAAGGTTTAGTTTAGCTAACCTTAAATACATGTTATGAAAATATATCTCTAAGGATTTGCGAGAGAGTGTTTGTAATTAAGATTTTTTGTTTTTTTTTATAAGCTGTAATTAAGAATTTAGTCTTACATCGGAAATTACTTGGAAGAAGAGAAAACCCTTCTTAGTCAATGGCCAATTCTACGCACTTTAACCTTTCAATGTTTGACGATTTCCAGTTTGAAATGTGAATGAATAAACTGTTTCAACTATCTAACAAGAGGCCCTACACCTAAGTGACTGTATATTGTCAACAACTAGAAATTCGTTTCCAGGAAATAGAAACGGATCAAAAAGAAAGAAAAAGCCTGAACTACAAATGCATCAAAATAACATCCTGTTTAAAATCTAATATGGCCAAATCGTTACATGCGAGGATATATTTTATCCCTATTTTTTAATTTTATATATAATCCATAATCCATATTGACTAAAAAAGAATAATATATTCTAAAAAGCCGTGTAATATATTATATATAAAAGCCGTGTATATTTTATATATTCTAAAAAGCTAATATTGACCCACATAGTGTGTGTGTGTGTATATATACTGAAGGATTTGAACTCTCTTAGCGTTAATGACTTTTAGACATAAATGTAACAATGTTATTTAGACAATTATTTATTTATTTCAATATTAAGTATTATTGTCCTTTTTATGTTTACATTAGTTAGATATATGTAAAGTAAATTGAAAGTCTAACATTGTTGTTCTAAATCTTTAGATTGTCACATAATGTAAAGAACATGCATAAGATATGAATAATCTAAAAATAATAGTCAAAATTATATGATTCGCAATAAAAGGAATAAAATTGGACGCTTTATTTATGTTAAAATTGTTATGTTGGCTACTTACTAACAGAAGTGAGAATGAAACTTCACGAGTAGAGCGATTGATATAACTCCATTTGTGAAATATATATTAAATTGAATCAAAATTAAATTAGTTTCATTAATAATTCTGTTTGAATAAAACAATTCATGGAAACTCTTCCAAGCCTCACCATCTGCAGGATGCTTTAGGATACCATCTACATTACTATGTTTCTCTTTATACCACCTCATATATGCTGATATATGTCTACACATAAACAATCTTTGCAGTCTAGGCTTCACCGGAAAATAAAACAATTTCTTATGTGGAACTTCCTCTCCTTTCCATTCTTACGAGGTTCATATCTTGGCTTGTTGCATACAAGACACCAATTAAGAGACGTGTGCTATTTCTAAAATATGGCACAATTATACTTGCAAGCATCAATAGACTCATATTCTAACTCCAAGCCTTGCAATAGTTTTGTGGATTACGAAAACTCCCCTTAAACTATACCTGTGTAATTATTTTTAGAATATATAGTAGTAACATATACAAATGGATTATGGGATATCTTTGGTTTGTTTGAAAAATCTGAAACTTATCAAGTAGTATCTCTAAAAAGAGAATTTTGAATCTACTTTCATTTCCCACTAGTCTCATAATATTTTGAGTTTCGATAAATTTTTTATAGTTTTTAAAGGTTAATTAGCACATTTGAAGCTACTCACAAACAACTAGTTTGTGCTTGCGAAAAGGTGACTGAGAGTGAAGTAAGTAGAATTTAAGTATTTTCAAAACTGCATCACAAGAGAAAGAGGTCAAAAACTTTACTTAGTATTTAAGAGAAGAGAAATGGCTAAAATTATAGGAGGTCCTATAGAGAGATGCTTATCTTAGAACCGAAGGATATATCTAATTAAGAATAGAGATAAGAATTTATGAAGGTTTTAGATATTTATTTTATTTGAACCTACTTATTGAGTTTTTACTCATTAGTTTTACTTTGTGATGCAGATGATGTTGTTGTTATCGAAGAGTAATATGTTCTAAGATATTGAGTACTTTAAGTCCTACATTTGGTAGCTTGTTTATATGTACTTCACTAGTAGAAATAGTATATTAGACGACGGTTTAAAAGCGGCGTTTTTCTCTGATCATTAATGTCAAGCACTTTAGACTAGGGTTGACAATCCGGGTAGCAATACGACGACACGACTCAAAACCCGCACGAAGTTAGTGGGTTTGGGTTTATCATAAATAGGTTTGGGTCAAAATCAAGTCGAACTCGTGAAACACGAATAAATAGCGTGTCATTTTTCAGGTTGACCCGCCTAACCGTTATTGACTCGTCATAACCCGTCTATTAAGTGTGTCATATTTGGGTAACACGAATACACAACACAATTACAACATGTGTGTTACTTATGTTTGAAAAGCAGGAGGAGAAATAGGTTGACAAGACCTTATTATCACTCATTTTGTAAACGACTTAATAAAGGGGTTAGTAGAAATAGGTGGACACGACACTATTATAACTTTGTTTCATAAACGGGTTAGTCGTATCGTGTCATGCCAATCCACCAATATATAGGTCGTGTTTGGGCTTTATATTTCGACATGAATAATAAATGAGTCGTGTTCGTGTCAGGTCCTATCATGTCAATTGAGAGGGTCAACACAACACAAACACGACACAACAACTCGGATTGCCAGCCCTATTTTAGATGAAGGTTTTTAACCGTCATATAATATGCGCATAAAAGTCCAACGACAGTACTTTAGACGACAGTTTTTATGGAAACCTCGTCTAATGTGGCACTTTTAACAATTGTAAATACCGTCGACAAATGTGCCACTTTTAACAACGGTTTAAAAAAAAAAAAAAAACAGAAGTCAAAAGTCGTAAATTTTTTTTTTTTTTTTTATAAAATCATATTAACGCAGCACTATTTCTTTAATTGTTTAAACAACATCTTCATCAAAATATTATTCACAACGCACATTTCGTAAAGATAATGACACAAACTAAAAAGGTCAAAAAAACTTATTTTAAATGCGCCTCGTATATATTTAATTAAATATTCTAAAAAAAAAAACTTAACAAAGTTGCTCTACAAAATAACACTAACAAAAAAATTATAATACAAAGTATAAATCTAAATAAAATAACTTGACTACAACAATAAAATATTTAAGGATTCTGAATTTATCCGATTCCGGCAATTATGATAGTACGATGAACATGATCGTTAGGGTTGGGCAGTGGTGGTGGGCTGCGACGGCAACGAGGATAACTGTAGCTAGTGCTGGAACTTTGGACGGGCCACCCGCGACCGCCCAAAAAGCCCAAAGATTTGCTCGAACCCGAACCCGACCCGCCCGAGATTTCTGGGCCGCCCGTCCAAGCCCGAATTTCACTTTGAACGGGCCACGGGCTTGTATTCGGCAGCCCGAGCCCGCCCGAATTGCCCGAATTTTTTAAACTTTTTTTTAATATTAAGTTAATTTTATATATATATTACAATTTTTATATATATTATATTTATATACATATTACAATTTGAAATGAACACACAAAGTCACAAACTATATGAAAAAATTATTTCTTTATTAATTTTTAAATTTGTAATTCATGATTGCCTCGTTAAAAACCTTACCAAGAAAAACCCAATTGGGATAAAAACTTTGGCAAAAAAAAAGAGTGCAATCATTTTGTGATTTAATTACAAATTGTACAAACTTACATTGTTTATTAAATTACAAATACAATGTAGAAATGTAAAGACATATTTACAAAATACAAATTACAAATTTATAATTTAATTTGAAGCTGAGGGATCGTCTTCAAAATTAAATGTTAATCGATTAAATTCATCGATCCATTCTTGGCTTGCCGGTGAAATTGTATCTTGTAGACGTTGATCGGCCCGATCCCAATCCTTAATGCAAACCAAGGCTTCAACAATATCCTTTTGCAATGCATTCCGGTGTTCCTCAAGTATTCTTCCTGTCGTACTGAAGGCTTGTTCAGATGAAACAGTGGAGACTGGGATCGAAAATATATCCATTGCCAATCGAGTTAGGATTGGCCAAGTTAATGCTCGTGCCCTCAACCATTGAACTAAGTCTAACGATTCTGCCGCACTGCCGACTACTAAGCCTTCACTGAGGTACGCCATAAGCTCGTTGAAGCTGCTGCCGCCACTGCCACTTGTTGATGAAGATCCACTTCCACTCACAACTTCCGTTTGAGTTGTCTTCTTCTTCTTTTTTAACCCGAAAACATTCAAGAATGAATGCGGGTTTTCATCCTGTTGTTGCGGTTCCTGTACTCTAGAGTTTGTGCTTCTAAACCTAATCTCATATTTAGTATAGATTTCATATATTTTTGCCTTTATTATTGCAAATTGGTCCGTAAAAGTGATGCCTAAAAATTCACCTAAGTTTTCTAAACCACTTTCTAATCTTTCTAATTTTAATCTAGGATCAAAAATTGTACCTAAACCATATAACAAAGGCAACTTAGACCAATATT
The DNA here is from genome assembly GCA_012066045.3 of Morus alba. Lineage (NCBI taxonomy): Eukaryota > Viridiplantae > Streptophyta > Magnoliopsida > Rosales > Moraceae > Morus > Morus alba. The sequence goes on along the minus strand of CP050231.2, from coordinate 6,803,660 downwards.
TTTTAAATTTTTTTTCCATAGACTGAATAGGAACTCCTAAGATTGGGTCCTCCCTATATTCGTGAAATAAAATACTAATTCTTAAAAGTTCTCCTAAAGTTAAAGGTGATGTTGGGTAGTATATTCCACTAAGTTTTAGGGTAACTTCATGAAACCTACCTAAAAATTGATACAAAACTTCGGCAATTTGCCAATCAAATTCATCTATATGTCCTACTCCTAATTTTGTACACATATAGTTTGTTATAGCATGCTTATAAGGGATGCATTGTTGAAGCATAATATAAGTTGAATTCCATCTTATAGGCATATCTAACGCTAATGCTCTAGGAGGTATATTTAATGCTTGGAAAAATTTGAGCAAAATTAAAAAAAAACTAGCGTTTTCGGGCAATTCGGGCAACTTGGGCACCTCGGGCACTTCGGGTAGGCGGGAAAAATTCTGACAAAAAAAAAAAAAAAAAAAAAAACAGCCGTTCGGGCATTTTTCGGGCAGCGGTTTCAGGCAATTCAGGCACACCCAATTTTCGGGCTTTTTCGGGTCGGGCATTCGGGCAATTCTGGCAAGGCTGGAAAATTCAAAAAAAAACCGGCGGACGGCGGTTTACGATGGTTAAACGGCAGCGGGCAAGGGTGGACATGTCAAATTCGGGCAGCCCGAGCCTGAACCCGAATTTCTTGCTTGAATGGGCGGGAATGGGGCTGCCCGCCCGAGCCCGAAAAAATTCGGGCTTCGGGCAGCCCGCCGACCTGAAGTTCCAACACTAACTGTAGCTATAGTTTAGATATTGAAAAGTGTGTAGAAGAGATGAAGTGGATTTGGAGGAACAACTTCCAGGCTTGGGAGGGGAATAAATTAGAGAGAATTAGGAGGAGGAGAAGTGAGAGAAATAACTTAGAGAGAGAGAGAGGGGGGGAGTGGGAACTTAGAGAGAAGGAATTTGAGAGAAAATTTTAGAATTTGTATAATAAGGGAGATGGAAGAGAGTGCTCGAATTATAAAGGATGAGAGAAAATTTGAAAACTTTTGAGAAAAGATTGAGCGGGAAAAAGTGCACTACTTTTTTCAAAAATTTTAGTATTAGGCGATAGTTTTTACCACATTAGACACTGGCTTTTTAAAAAAACTGTGGTCTAATGTGCATGTACAGATTTAAACACGGAAATCTCTGTTCCACGTTTATTAAGCACATTAGATGATATTTTTAGTAATTAAGCATCGTCTAATCCACTATTTATAGTAGTGCTTCTAAACAAGAGATGGGCAAAATTATTTTGTAACTGTGTTGTTTTTTTTATAAAAACTATTTTTGTCTAAGATTTGTGGTTGTTATTAGTTTGCTCACAAACTTTTTTTTATTCAAAACCATTATGAAAATGTTCATAATGAAATTAACTATAAGTTCCCGCATTTTACTAAGGGCATTGATTACTTATAAGTATATAGAAAATATGTTTTAGTAGCACCACACTGTTAAATTCAGTGTTGGACCGATTTAGTGTTGATGGAGTTACAAATATGTAGTTTTTAATATATTTAATCAGTACGAACATAAAATAGACGAAAATAAAAGAAAAAAAAATCCTACAGGAAAAAGATCCTCTTGAGAGAACTCTCTCCGGTGGAAGATGTAGGCAAAGTTTGAGATGAAGATGAAGAGAGGAACAATGATTCGGGTCCACAATAACCATAAAAACCTTAACAACTTCATCCCTCTACCGAGCTTGTATCAGCTTGTAAGAGTTATCAACTGTATTTATACATGCTTAGATGGCTGAATTACTGTATGGAAAACAGTTAAAAATACAACAAGATTAATGAAAAAGAAAAAAGTATAATCAACTCTAATTCTACGTGAACTTTCATAGGAAACTACTTGAAAGATATTCTTCTTAAAGTGCTCGGAAGATGAGAGCACTCTACTTTGGTCAATGATCAATTCTATTTCTACTTTGAACTTTGATAAATTTTCATTTATTCTCCACTGCAGAGACAATTTCCATTGTTTGAAATGTGAATCGAAATGCTAATGCTGCATTTGTCTGTCAAGATGGCCCTACTTGTTAGTGATGGACAATCATAAATAGTTTTCCGGAAAATATAATTGAAAAAAATGGAGGATGAAGTAAATAATTGAAGTTAATAGCGGGTTCAAAAATTATATAAAATAAATAGCAGTTTATTGTGTAAGTGTTTATTTACTACTAGTAAAAAATATTCTAAGTGGTAAAAAGTTTATTTATGTGAAAATAAATTTTTTTACCAGTCATTAATAAAACATTTACATAGTAAACAGTTATTTACTTTAAATAATTTTAAAATTTACTATTTATTTAATTTAGTTTTATAAATATGTAATTTATTACAATTTCTCTCGTAGAAAAGAGAGCCTGAACTAAAATGTCCTAAAATCAATGGTTTAAATTTAGATAGAAATACAAAAATGCCACTCAAAATAATATTGATAAAGTGACACAAATTTATATTTTGAATGGTATAACACATTTTATAAAATCAAAGTAAAACACATTTTATAAAATCAGTTAAAAAAATAAACTTAAGTAACACAAATTTATATTTTGAATGGTATAAATATAACAAAAATGATGGCAGTCTACGTAATTTTCTCTTAAATTTAATGGTTAAATCTTTTGGTCCATCTGTATCGCGGACTCCAATTGCCTGAAAAAAAAAAAAAAAAAAAAAAAAAAAAAAAAAAAAAAAAGCGAATAAGAGAATATTTGGTAAAAACTGAATTTGTCTTCAAGAATATAGGGGTTGTATGATATTTGAGAGGTAAAGTATTATTTAGCTATATTTTAGTGGCCAAAACAGTTTTTTTTTTTTTTTTTTTAAAAAAAACATTTAGGCGGGCTTTTTGATATTCTTTAAAAAATTGATGGTCAAAGGGTTGTAATAGTTCGATTAAAAAAGTGTCACTCTAATATTGTGAAAAAAAAAATCAAATGTTATTGTAATTTTTGTTTTCTAAATGAGATAAGCTGATAATTAACATAAATTGTTCTCAAGTCTCCATGACAGTAGTAGTAGTAGTTAACGAATGTTTGGCTTCCAAAAAAAAGTTTAATATTGATAATAGTTTTTTCAGTAATAATAACAGTAGTAATAGTAGTAGTAGTAGTAGTAGTAGTAGTAGTAGTAGTAATAATAATAAAGAACAAAAACGAATGTTAAGTCAACTTAATCTAAGCACCCAAACACAACGAATGATAAATAATTAATTTTTTATGTAACGGACACCATTTGAAAACGTAGCACGAGAAGTTAGAACTCTGCGTTGCTGAAATAGTTAACAATATTTTAAAGAGAAAATTAAGAAGCCAATCAGGCCGTGCCAAAGTTTCTAGTGGATGCAAATAGAATCGTGACAAATATTGCATTAACGAGCAAAAATTCAGGTTTTCTTGAAATTTTCAGATCCAAAGGTATTACTACGAGTCAATCTCCCATATTTAATTTGCATTATGTTACAGTATTTTTTTTCTCAAAAAAAATTTATTATTTTAACATCTTTCGAGTCAACTCGTTTCAATAAATTCAAATGATTCATTAGATTTATTTTTCTTCCATGAACATGTAGATAGATTTTATTTGGGTTGTGCGAGCTCCACTACAAGAAATAGAATTTTCAGTAATGAATTTTGCTAAAATCTCCAAAATCGTCGCTAATTTGTCATTGTTTAAAACCCATACTTAAAATTGTTTAGCGACAACTCTTTATGTGGTCATTAAAGTCGGCCATCATCGAGCTCTTTATAAAAATAACTTAATAGAAAAATTTTATTCGTAAAATAATCTTTCAAAAATTTTTATTTGTAAAATGTTTAGATTAAGAATAACTACTTTTTACAAAGAATAATTAGGTAATCATTCTTCGCAAAAATGAAAATTTTATTTTACCAATTTCAGTTTATTAAATGGCCATTCTAATAAATTTTAATAGCGTTGTTTAATTAGACAACAATAAATTAATACCTTAATGGTCACAAAAGGTTTCAACTTCTCCACTAAAAAAAGGGTTAATTTTACTGGTAATTTCTAAACTTCAAGATCTTTCAAAGTTTACTCCTCAAACACTCTCATGTTATCTCTTAAATTTTAATTTATTCTCAATTGGTCCCCTTTGTGATAGAATTTATGGTAAAAATCAGACAGACAAGAAGGGATTAAGTATGATCATATTATTATTATTTTTCACTTGTTTTTAATAAAAATTCTAATAAAAAGACAATGTGATTGCACTATTTTTTTCGGTTTTTAACTAAAATTCTAACAAGGCGATCACCGGACAGTGGATTGAAGAGAAGAACAAGGATACACATAACCATAACAACCTTACAACTTCATCTCTCCACCTTGCTAGCTGCTAAGTGTCTCAGCTTGTAAAAGTTATATTATATGAGCTGTATTTAGACATGGTTAGATGGCTGATTACTTTAAGGAAAATAGTAAAAAATACAAGATTAATGAAAAAAAAAAAGTATAATCAACTCTAGTTCTACATAAACTTTCATAGGAAACTACTTGGAAGATATTCTATATAATTAAATCGTCCTTTCTCTGTTTACATTGGAAACTACTTGGAAGATGAGAGAACTCTACTTTGGTCAATAACCAATTCAATTTATACTTTAAACTTTAGTAAATCTTTCACTTAATTTATTCTCCACTGCAGACACGATTTTCATTGTTTGAAATGTGAATGTTGCATTTGTCTATCAAGAGGCCCAACCATAAATACTTTTGCGGGAAATGCAATTGAAAAAAAAAAATGTCAAGTTATTTTGATTGTTTGGGTGAAATATAAATGTAATATGATTAACAAGTTTTTATTCTTCGAACTTCCACTTATATTGTGAGTTTATACACACCCACACACACACACACACACACACACACATATATATATATATATATATATATATATATATATCGCCTTGCTCAAAATGCACGGAAATTTTTTTTTTTTTTTCAAAAATTGCAGATACGTTAGAAAAAATAATCGCTAAAGATAACATAGTAAATGAAGGGGGAAAAAAAATACTGCATAAGAAATGAATTTGCGTTTAGAAATATTGTGGTTGTATAATATTTGAGATGAAATATTTGAAATATTATTTAGCTATATGTTTTAGCCAACACGGATTTTTTGTTTTTCTTTTATCCTTTAGGGGCTCCTCTGATTTCAAACAGAGCTGCGTTGAAAAATGAAATTCATATAGCTACCTTTATTTAAGTTGAGATTATGGCTTGCTGTTATTATTTAGTGGGGCCTCCTCTGTTTTTTTTTTTTCTTTTAATTATAATGGTCAAAGGGATGTCATTGTAGCTGAGTTCGGTTAAAATAGTAGTGTCACTACAATATAAGAAAAAAATCAGAGGGTGGTATTGTAGTTTTTGTTTTCTAAATGGTATTAGCTTAAAATATACATTCTTCTCAAGTCTGCGGTGGTTCTGTTGTTTAGGTGAAGAAAAATAAGAATACAAGTATTCCCAAATAAAAGTGTCAATGAGGTCAATAAACATATTAAAGGTCCTTTCACATTTATGTTTTGCCGGAATTAGAGACAATCCTTTAACAGAAATAAATTACGTCAACACAGCCCTTGACTTTTTTGAAAAATAATATATAGGGAGAAAGAAGAAAATAGGTCAAGACTTGAGATGAATTAAAATTAATAGGCCAATAATTTACATAAGTTAATAAATAGGTCAAATTAATATTTTTGTCAATAACTTGTCTGGTTATGAACCATAACTTGACAAGTTATTGTTTATAATTGTCCATAATTTGTCTGGTTATGAACCATAACTTGACAAGTTTATTCATAACTTATTTGGTTATGAACCATAACTTGACAAATTATGGCCTATTAATTTTTATAACTAAAAATTGATCTGTATACATTCCTAAACTTTTTATATTGGCCTATTTTCTACTATTTCCCTAATATATATATCGCTTCCGTTTTTTTTTTTCTTGGTAGGTTGTTTTTTCTCGGCAGAGTTGGCTTCCAAAAAATGAGTGTCATTAATCGATTTTCCCGAAACAAAACCAGAGCTCTTGCTGAAAAAGACCCAGGCACTCAAGAATGAGCAGCTCGGTTACAAGTTACAATCTCTAGGAACCCACAAAAAGGAAATACATTGAAAGGAAGGCATTAAACTAGTTACAGCTAAAAAACGTGAAGTAACTCTCCAATCTGGGCATTTATATATGTATATATTCTGAAACATGACGCTACAATCCTAATATCTATTGGTCTTTAATTTATTTATTCCTTAATCATGGATCCTGATTTATTGGAGGGGCCTTCCTGGGCGCAGGTGGACTTGTGATTCTCGAGTCTTCTCGACCTGCGTTGCATCCGATCAGCAGCCTCCTAAAAGAATGAAACAAGAATATTTCGTCATAAAGTAATATTATTGTTTTCAGTTAATATTTTGTCATAAAACAATAATATCTACACCAAAACACCTTAATTAATATCTCTAAGTCTCTATAACATGTTTTTTTTAGTTAATAGTGATTCATACGTACCGGCCAGAGTGATCACCAGAAGGTGGATTGAAGAGAAGAACAATGATTAGGATCCAAAATAACCATAAAAACCTTAACAACTTCATCCCTCTTGCTACCGAGCTGCTAATTGTCTCAGCTTATAAGAGTTATATAGGAGGTGCATTTATCTATACATGCTTAATCGGCTGATTATATGAAGGACAATATTCAAAAGAAGTTGTGAAAATAATAAAGGACAAGAAGACTAATGGAGAGAGAAAAACATAGAGCTTCGTTCAAGTCTTTATGAGTGACAAATACTATTGGGAATAGTGTCATAGAAGAATGACATGTAAAAGAATATTTGTTATTTATTTAATAAAAGAGATTATTCATCATTTTATGTGCATATATTTATGAATATTTTATGAATATTAAATAAAATTCCTTGATTATTTATGTAACCTTAAACATGGTATATAAGTGTTGTATACGAGAGGATAATGTTTAAAGATCGTAATCAAAAGTGATGTTCATAATAAATCTAATTAAAGTTCAGAATCTTTAATTAGAACATTACTAATACATGTCATTCCCATTTACAATGGAATAGTGTTATCCATACTGTTAATATGGTGGGATATTGAATGAGTGTATTTCGCATAATGAGATTATGTAGAACATAGACACAGACACAATATGAATTTTTAATAATTTCCGTTAGGCATATAAATTCTAATTGAGTCTACTGATGGACATAGATAGAATGATCTTAATCTTGAGTTCTTAACAAACCCCTATTTATGGATTTATATCTTTTGATTTACTCGTTACAGATTCCGAGACCCTGAATCCTATTCCTTGTATTTTGGAGACATGATGAAATAGGTAGTTAGGAATGTTATTATACCAGATGGAATCCAATCCTTCTTGAGAAAGAAGTAGATAAATAATTCTCTTGAGTGTTGATTCGGTACTTGGATTAGTAAGAACGCTCTGGTTCATGAATGTGTTTTATGAATCACTATCCATTAGAGAATCAATGGTACTCAAGGATGAAGATATTATTAGAGAGGTTAACTGATTCTACCTGACTGTAATTATGAATTATTTATGGAGGATTGATATATATGTAATGATTATATCAAATGGACACTTTGCAGTTTAGAAGTAATTAATGTATATAATTTCGAGAGTTCAATTCCAAGTTTATAGTGGAGTAACTATTGGAATTAATAGAATTAATTAATTAATTAAAGTGCTTAATTAATTGTTAATTTTATTGGAGCTCGAAATTATGGGTCCATTAGTCCCCGCGTCATCCTTGTAATTCTACCAGACACAAAGGGCAACATGGGAATTTTAGAATTACAGAATTCTAAAATTAAATACTCGAAAAATAATTAATTGAGAATTAATTATTATTTAAATAATGTGATTATTTAAATTTGAATTTGAATACATCTAGATTTATCCATTTAAACTTATTTAATAAGTTGTTCAATTTAGAATTCAAATTAATTTAAGTTTGACTTAAAGTCGAATTTGAATTTGAATTAAAATTGGACTACTGGATAAAGGATAAAATCTCTTCCTTCCCTATCTGTTATTGGCACCACACATAGGGTAAAACCCTAATGATGTGGCTGGCCACCTTATGGATAAAGGAAAGGGATTTTTTGTTCCAAATTCAAAATTGGAGATAGGGATTTGATTCTGTTTTGAAGTTTGACTTATACTCTTTAAATATGAGAATGATAGAAAATTGTAAACACAATTTTTGAAACAAGTTATCTGCACTAATTAGATTGGTGGCCGAATTTCTCAAGAAAAAGGGAGAGCAAAATATTTTTTTCTAAAAATTTCACATCGTGCATGCGTTGGTGTTTGTGAAAATTCGAGTGTTTAAGAAACTTGTTTTATCTCACGTGTGCCCACACACACGTCTACGTGGAATCAAGGAATTGACGTGGAAGATTTTGGTATTCTAAACACAAAGCTTGGAGCAAAGACTGTTCGTGGTCAAAGAACTCAAGTTATCATCCGAGTCAGCTTCGAGATATTTTTCCGATTGAGTTCTTGAAATATATAAATGAATGTGATTAATTTATTAGTGCATAAATTAATATAATCTATAGAGTATCTCAAAAGTTTTATGAAAATTTTTGTTATACACGATCCGCTTTTCCCACGCTTCTGCATCCGAATTCGATTCGGTTACCAACAATTGGTATTAGAGCGGTCTATAGACGATATTAATTTATGATTCGATTATTTGATAATCAAAATTGATATTAAATATGTGATATTTAATTATGTATGTATGTGATGGGTAGGCACTTGCATTTATGGATGTTTATTTTAATTCATGATGATGAAAGTATGGATGGTGGATTTGGTCGTTAATTATATGGTTCCATGGATCTATTATATTCATTCGATAATAAATTATTTGTAATTTAATTCAGGATTAGAATTATTGTAATTCTTCGATTTGGGTAGAATTAGGGTTTTTGATTTGGAATCAAAAAGGAGGCCTTGAAATTCACGTCAATAAGGTTGACGTACTCAGGACTATGCAGCCAATTTTGTGTACATCTCAATGCCTCCACCATCTTGGGGCTCAATAAACTCCTAAAGGGATCGTGGATGCGGCCTCCGGTACTAAAAGCAGATTCTGAGGCTACCATTGAAACATGAATGGCTAGAATGTCTCTTACAACTAGTGAGAGAGCCTTGTAATTAGTTGCATTATTCTTCCACCAATGACCAATCTAAAACATCAAAATTTGACCGAGTTAGATCCTCCATAGGGCCTGTTAAGTATCTATCCGCATCATTTTTGTACCCATTCACATTCTTTTCCTTCATTTTCCTAAAAAAAGAGCCCTACACACACCATTTCCTTCTACTTATGTTTTTCCCTCCATTGTAATTGTTGTTGCCGCCTCCCCACTACTTTCACCACAGATCCACCGTTGTCCCCATTATAAACCTCATGTAGCCAGTATATAGTATCCTTGACATTCTTTGCTAATGTTTCAGAAGTGCAAGAATCATACACTATAGAGAAACAATATGTCAAATAATCCATTTTCTACCTAGGATCAAGTACAATAGCCACAAAGAGAAGACAATTTATATTCTCAACATTCCCCCAATACTTGTCATACTTCTTTTTCATACTCACAACCATGGATGAAAGCATTGAATCCTCTTGTTTGCTTAATTCAGATAGTTGGTTTTGCATCTCACAAAACTCATGAAAGTAAGAATTTGAAGTGACATTCAAAGTAACACTAAACTTCAAAGTTATATCATAAAAAATCTTCAGAAATTTCACAAACATCTTAACATTCTCCCAATCATCATCAAGTGGCAGGCCAATCTTCCGTTTTCGCCCCTCATCTTCCCGAAAATAAGACAAACTTGTCACCTTCCTCCTCATATCGTTCAAAAGCGTTTTGAAACTTAATGGTTGCATCTAACATCATATAGGTGGAGTTCCATCTAGTCGAGACATCTAGGCATACGAGACCTCATCTGTATTCAATTTTCTCTCACACCACACATGACTTGAATTTTAGCAACCTAGCCAGAGAAGACCTTACATATCTCACAGCGTTACGAATGGCAGCTATGGAATTATGTAGGTATTTAAAACCTTCATTGACAATCAAGTTCACTATATAGGCACAACACCTAACATGCAGAAATTTTCCCAACAAAAATAACCCCTTGACACCCTTTAATCTTCCTAATCAAGTAGGTAATCATGTAGTCATTTCAGGAGGCATTATCAACAGTCATAGTGAAGACTCACTCAATACCCCAAGCATGCAAACATGACTTAATGACTTTACTCCCTTGTGACTTGAAATTTGACAAAAGTTTATAATCCTTTTGAGCAAAGTCCACGCACTATCAATTTAGTGTGCAGTTAGACACAAATAATTAATATTTTGCAAGGATGTCCAACAATCAGTTGTTAGGCAAATCTTTTGACTGTCCTTAGTAAATTCAGCCCTTAGTTTCTTCCTCTCTTCCAAAAAAAGTTGGTAAATGTCCCTAGCAATCGTAACACAGGAGGGGATAGAGAACCTAGGCTGCGTCACTTGACAAAAATTCTTAAATCCTTCACCTTCAACAAACCTAAATGAAAGCTCATCTACAATCACCATTTTTGCTAACGCTTTTCTACAATGCTCCTTATTAAAGCCAATAGCAAAAGACTACTGCTAGTTTCAGTGTTTGTTTGGAAACTCATAATTTTTACTTTTTGTCTTGGTTCCTATATGGGTATTTCTTACATTGTTTTTCTGTGTGAACCTTCATACTACTGGTGCCATGTCTCCTACTATCACACGCATAAGTTGCCCCATAATAGATATACTTACACCTAGACTCATTTGGATCCTCACCCTCTATGATTTTGGTTATGAACCATAACTTGACAAGTTATGACCTATTAATTTCTATAACTAAAAACTGGTCTGTATACTTCCTTAAACTTTTTATATTAGCCTATTTTCTACTATTTCCCTAATATATATCACCGCTTCTTTTTTTTTTCTTGGTAGGTTGTTTTTTCCCGGTAGAGTTCGCTTCCAAAAAATGAGTGTCATTAATCGATTTTGCACACTTGTAACCCTATTTTGCGCTCTAATGAAAAGCAAATTTTTTTTTTCCCTTCTGTCTTGAAAGGTCCATTTTTAATGGTGGTGTTGTTGGACAATTTACGCTTCTAATGACCGAAATTGAGAGAGTCTCCGCCAATTAAATTATCATATGCATAGTTCAAAATAAGCCGTAATTACATAGTCCAAAATAAGTCATAATATCAAGATAAAATTAGACGGTCCAATTATACAAAGAAAAACAAATACATGGCTCAAAATAAACCATAATAAAAAAAGGGGCACCGTCCACCAAAAAGTTGTCACAACCATTCAGAGGCTCTCATTGAGCAAAATTGCTATCACAAAGGGGGTAAGTGGGTAACTATCCCACGGAAAACAAAAGAGAAAATATTTGAATTTAATCTTAGAATATATGAGTCTAGATTTTTATTTTTTATTCTTGATTAATATTCTTTTGACTATAACAAAATGATTTAATTAAAAAAAATTAATCAAGAGTAAGTAATAAAAATTTAGATCCATATATTCTATGGAGCATTTATCTCCTTTTTCCGAAACAAAACCAGAGCTCTTGCTGGAAAAGACCCAGGCACTCAAGAATGAGCAGCTCGGTTACAAGTTACAATCTCTAGGAACCCACAAAAAGGAAATACATTGAAAGGAAGGCATTAAACTAGTTACAGCTAAAAAACGTGAAGTAACTCTCCAATCTGGGCATTTATATATGTATGTATTCTGAAACATGACGCTACAATCCTAATATCTATTGGTCTTTAATTTATTTATTCCTTAATCATGGATCCTGATTTATTGGAGGTGCCTTCCTGGGCGCAGGTGGACTTGTGATACTAGAGTCTTCTCGACCTGCGTTGCATCCGATCAGCAGCCTCCTAAAAGAATGAAACAAGAATATTTCGTCATAAAGTAAATTTATTGTTTTGAGTTAATATTTTGTCATAAAACAACAATATTTAAACCAAAACACCTTAATTAATATCTCTAAGTCTCTATAACATGTTTTTTTTAGTTCATAGTGATTCATACGTACCGGCCAGAGTGATCGCCAGAAGGTGGATTGAAGAGAAGAACAATGATTAGGATCCAAAATAACCATAAAAACCTTAACAACTTCATCCCTCTTGCTACCGGGCTGCTAATTGTCTCAGCTTATAAGAGTTATATAGGAGCTGCATTTATCTATACATGCTTAATCGGCTGATTATATGAAGGACAATATTAAAAAAAAGTTGTGAAAATAATAAAGGACAAGAAGACTAATGGAGAGAGAAAAACATAGAGCTTCAAAGAGACTCGTTCAAGTCTTTTTGAGTGGCAAATACGTATTTCTTGCTCATGCCAGCCATGCATAAATATTATAATATTATGACTTGAGTTATACCCGTTAATTTTATTAATTCAAATTTTTAATTTTAATTTTATTACAGTACAAAAAGTCACATAAACTCTAATTCTACATAAACTTTCATAGGAAACTACTTGGAATATATTTTATACAAATCGTCCTTGCTCTGTTTACATAGGAAACTACTTGGAAGATGAGAGAACTCTACTTTGGTCAATAACCAATTCTATTTATACTTTAAACTTTAATAAATCTTTCACTTAATTTATTCTCCACTGCAGACCCGATTTTCATTGTTTGAAATGTGAATGTTGCATTTGTCTATCGAGAGGCCCTACTCGTTAGTGACGGACAACCATAAATACTTTTGCGCGAAATGCAATTGAAAAAGAAAAATGTCAACTTATTTTGATTGTTTGGGTGAAATATAAATCTAATATGATTGGAACTTCCACTTATATATATATCGCCTTGCTCAAAATGCACGGATTTTTTTTTTTTTTTTTTTTTTCAAAAAGAGCATATACGTTAGAAAAAATAATCGCTAAAGATAACATAGTAACTGAAGGAAAAAAAAAATACTGGATAAGAAATGAATTTGCGTTTAGAAATATTTTGGTTGTATAATATTTGGGAGGTGAAAATTTTGAAATATTATTTAGCTATATGTTTTAGCCAACACAGATTTTTTCTTTTTTTTTAAAAATAATTTAGAGGGGTCCCTTCTGATTTTGAACAGAACCGAATGAAAAAGTGAAATTTATATAGTTGACATTAATTAAGTTAGAATTAAGGTTTGTTGTTGTTAGTTAGAGGGCCCCTCTGATTTTTTTTTTTTTATTTTAATGGTCAAAGGGATGTCATTGTAGCTGAGTTCCGTTAAAATAGTGTCACTAACTTATTAGAAAAAATCAGAGGGTGGTATTGTAGTTTTTGTTTTCTAAATGGTATTAGCTGAAAATATACATTCTTCTTAAGTCTGCGGTGGTTCTGTTGTTTACGTGAAGGAAAATAAGAATACAAGTATTCCCAAATAAAAATGTCAATGAGGTCAATAAACATATTAAAGGTCCTTTTGCATCTATGTTTTCCCGGAATTAGAGACAATTCTTTAACCGAAATAAATTACGTTAACACAGCCCTTGACTTTTTTGAATAATGATATCTATCATCGCTTCCTTTTTTTTTTTTCTTGGTAGGTTGTTTTTTCTCGGAAAAGTTTGCTAGGGGTGTAAATCGGCCGGTAGGGTTAGGTTGAGCTGAAAAATTGAGTCAACTCAATCAGTGCGGGTTAAGAAAACTTTGGGCCGCAACACCCTCTTAAGTCTACAAACCTACAACCTTTCGAGTGACCTCGGGTAGAGTTGGGTTACTCGGGTTGGTGAAAACCAATTTTAATCCATGACTTCATACTTCTTATAACAGTCCAAAAGCATAAACAACAAGGACATGAAATAAAATATTGAGAAGCAAAATAGTCCATATAAAATAAACAGTTTAATCCAGAATAAATAGTCCACATAAAGATAGTCGCAAAATAGGAAATTTAGTCCACTCCAAACTGTTTAATCCAAAATCATAGCACCTTCATTCATAACTTGCCCCTCATGTGTTGCAACAAAATTTGACAAATCTAGAGAAGAAAACATAACAAAAAAAAAAATCATTAGAATCAAGTTTAGGACAACAAAACAAACAATAAGGAGATGAAATAAAATAAAAAAAAAATAAGTTAAACGTAAAAAGATTACCCGACTCAATATATTCTTATTCATTAATGTCTTCCACGTCAATAAGGTTGATGTGCTCAGGACTACGCAGCCAATTTTGTGTACATATCGATGCCTCCACCATCTTCGGGCTCAATGAACATCTAAAGGGATCAAGGATGCGGCCTCCGGTACTAAAAGCAGATTCTGAGGCTACCGTTGAAACATGAATGGCAAGAATGTCTCTTACAACAAGTGAGAGAGCCTTGTATTTAGTTGCATTATTCTTCCACCAATTTAAAACATCAAAATTTGACTGAGATGGATGCTCCATAGGGTCTGTCAAGTATCTGTCCACATCATTTTTATACTCATTCACATTATTCTCCTTCATTTTCCTAACAAAGGAGCTCCACAAACACCCTTTTCCTTCTACTTCCGTTTTTCCCTCCATTGTACTTGTTGTTGCCGCCTCCCCACTACTTTCCTTAGCCACAGATCCATCCCCACTCTAAACCTCATGCAGCTGGTACATAGTATCCTTCACATTCTTTGCTAATGTTTTAGGAGTGCAAGAATCATACACTATAGAGAAACAGTATGTCAAATAATCCATTTTGTACCTAGGATCAAGTACAACAGCCACAAAGAAAAGACAATTTATATTCTCAACATTCCCCCAATACTTGTCATACTTCTTTCTCATACTCGCAACCATAGATGAAAGCATTAAATCCTCTTGTTTGCTTAATTCAAATAGCTGGTTTTGCATCTCACAAAGCTCAAGAAAGTAAGAATTTAAAGTGACATTCAAAGTGGCACTAAACTTCAAAGTTATGTCATAAAAAGTCTTCAAAAATTTCACAAACACCTTAACATTCTCCCAATCATCATCAAGTGGCGGGCCAATCTTCCGTTTTCTCCCCTCATCTTTCCGAAAATAAGACAAACTTGTCATCTTCCTCTTCATATCTTTCAAAAGCTTTTTGAAACTTAATGGTTGCATCTAACATCATATAGGAGGAGTTCCATCTAGTAGGGACATCTAGGGATACGAGACCTTCGTATTCAATTTTCTCTCACTCCACACATGACTTGAATTTCAACAACCTAGCCGGAGAAGACCTCACATATCTCACAGCGTTACGAATGGCAACTATGGAATTATGTAGGTATTTAAAACCTTCATTGACAATCAAGTTCACTATATGGGCACAACATCTAATATGCGGAAATTCCCCACCTAAAACAACCCCTTTATACCCCTTCATCTTCCTTCTCATGTTGGTAATCATGGAGTCATTTGAGGAGGCATTATCAACAGTCATAGTGAAGACTCACTCAATACCCCAAGCATGCAAACATGACTCAGTGACTTTATCAACAGTCGCTCCCTTGTGACTTGAAATTTGACTAAAGTTTATAATCTTTTTTTGCAAAGTCCACTTACTATCAATGTAGTGTGCAGTTAGACACAAATAATTAATATTTTGTAAGGATGTCCAATAATCAGTTGTTAGGCAAATCCTTTGACTGCCCTTACTAAATTTAGCCCTTAGTTTCTTCCTCTCTTCCAAAAGAAGTTCGTAAATGTCCTTAGCAATCGTAACATGAGAAGGGATAGAGAACTTAGGCTGCATCACTTGACAAAAATTCTTAAATCGTTCGCCTTCAACAAACCTAAATGAAAGCTCATCTACTATCACCATTTTTACTAACGCTTTTCTAGAATGCTCCTTGTTAAAGCCTATAGCAACAAGAATATTGTCAGTTTCAGTGTTTGTTTGGAAACTCAGAATTTTTAACTTTTTGTCTTGGTTCCTATATGGGTATTTCTTGCATTGCTTTTCTATGTGAACCTTCATATTACTGGTGCCATGTCTCCTACTATCACATACATATGTTGCCCCACAATAGATACACTTACACCTAGACTCATTTGGATCCTCAGCCTCTATGATTTTGAAATGATCCCAAACAGGAGACTTTTTTTGTGACTTCTTCCTCTTTTTACTGTCTCCCTCCTCTTTTTCGTTTTCAATTTTAGTGCCCAAATTAAGTACAGGGGTAGGGCTGGGTGTGAGAGTGGGCAAGGTAATGGGCTCTTGAGGCATAGAGATACTTTCTGTTTCAGCAGAGGACTTACAAGTGCTTTCAGAAGTTTTTGTCAAGTGGATGATAAATTTTTTCATCTAGCACATAAATTAGCCTAAAAAATAAATAACATATGATTGAGACTAAGCGTAGAGATTACTACGAGACAAACTGTTATAAATATATAAAATAGATAAAAACAGGTTAATACTAATAGGATAAATTCATGAAACAAAAATGGTAAATTGTTAATTAAACAAAGTTTGAAAAAAACAGCGACAATGCAATTCATGAGAATGACAAAAAATTGAAAACGACGGTGACCTAGAACAACCAGAAACATTCCATAAATGACATTAACTTGAAATGAACGGCAATAAAGTTGAAAAGCAATAATACTAAAATATCAGATACAATAACATGGCAATAAATAGCATCAAAAGGGACATCAACCAAAAACGAAATCAAACAAACAGACCCATTTCTGTTTGGTTTGCTCTGATTCAGAGATAAATCATAAATCAAAAAACAAAACAAAAAAAATCTGGAAGAAGAAGAGGAACGGCGGTTTACAATGAACGACAAGTGTGAGGAACGGTGAGAAACGGTGAGGAACGACGAGTAATTTAGGGTGAAGTGGAATGGAGAATGAGAAGGAGGAGGCGAGTTGTGCGTAAGTGAAGTGAGGCGAGAGGCAAGAGGAGAGGAGGGAGGCAAGAGGCGACAACAGCAGAGGAGAAACTGAGGTGAGGACGAGGGATTTAGGAATTAGGGCTACAGGCTTCAAAATGGCCGGGCCGGGGCATTACGGGTACAAGAATGCCCGACCCACCCGCAGAATACGGGTTGGGACCATTTTAATCCGGTGGAAAAAAAAAAAAAAGTGAAGTCGGGTCGGGTGGGTCGGACCGCGTGTTTTTCAGGTTCGGGCTCAATTCTTACACTCTTAGAGTTCGCTTCCATTAGTCAACTATGAAGGAAATCCTTTTTTATCGTCAAACATTTTTAAAATGGCCAAATATAACTTTTTCACCCTCATTTGGCGCCAAAAAATGAGTGTCGTTAATCGATTTTGCACACTTGTAACCCTATTTTGCGCTCTAATGAAAAGCATTTTTTTTTCCCCTTCTGTCTTGAAAGGTCCATTTTTAATGGTGGTGTTGTTGGACAATTTACGCTTGTAATGACCGAAATTGAGAGTCTCCGCCAATTAAATTATCATATGCATAGTTCAAAAGAAGCCATAATTACATAGTCCAAAATAAGTTAAAATCTCAAGATAAAATTAGACGGTCCAATTATCCAAAGAAAAAAAATAATAATACATGGCTCAAAATAAACCATAATAAAAAAAAGGGCCACCATCCATTAAAAAGTTGTCACTACCATTCAGAGGCTCTCATTGAGCAAAATTGATATCACAAAGGGGCTAAGTGGATAACTATCTCATGAAAAACAAAAGAGAAAATTTTTAAATTTTAGAGTACATGGATTTTGATTTTTACCTCTTGTTTTTAATTAATATTATTTTGACTATAATATAATTATTTAATTAAAACAATTAATCAATAATAAATGATAAAAATTGAAATTTATATATTATAAGAGGCATTTATCTCCTTTCTCCGAGACAAAACCAGAGCTCTTGCCGGAAAAGGCCCAAGCACTCAAGAATGGGCAGCTCGGTTACAAGTTACAATCTCTTCGAACCCACAAAAAGGAAATACATTGAAAGGAAGGCATTAAACTAGTTACAGCTAAAAAACGTGAAGTAACTCTCCAATCTGGGCGCGTGCGCGCGCACACACACACATATATATATATATATATATATATATATATACATATTCTGAAACATGACGCTACAATCCTAATATTTATTGGACTTTAATTTATTTATTCCTTAATCATGGATTATGACGTAGTGAAGGATGCCTCTTGGGCGCAGGTGGAATTCTAGAGAAAGTACTCCAGTCTTCTCGACCTGCGTTGCATCCGATGAGCAGCCTCCTAAAAGAATGAAACAAGAATATTTCATCATAAAGTAATATTATTGTTTTCAGTTAATATTTTGTCATAAAACAATAATATCTAAACCAAAACAACTTAATTATAATATCTCTAAGTCTCTATAATATGTTTGTTTAGTTAATAGAGATTCATACGTACCGGCCAGACTGATCACCGGAGGGTGGATTGAAGAGAAGAACAATGATTAGGATCCAAAATAACCACAAAAACCTTAACAACTTCATCCCTCTTGCTACCGAGCTGCTAATTGTCTCAGCTTATAAGAGTTATATAGGTGCTGTATTTATTTATACATGCTTATTCGGCTGATGATATGAAGGAAAATATAGACTAATGGAGTTAGACTAATGGACAATATAGACTAATGGAGTACAAAAGAAGTTGTGAAAATAATAAAGTACACGAAGACTAATGGAGAAAGAAAAACATAGAGCTTCAAGGAGACTCGTTAAAGTCTTTTTGAGTGAAAAATACGTATGGTATTATAGCGCATGCTGACCGTGCATAAATAAAAAAATGACACCTTATATTTTAAACTGTATTAAATTTACGTTTTTACATTCTAAATTCATGCTACATGCTAACTTTTCTACATCAATTTTTTTTTTAGGGTAATATAGTGTTGGGCCTACGTTAAATAAAAGTAAAACCACCAAAATTTAAACTCTGATAGACACACGCACATATTCACATTCCCAACCACTTAAATAAGCATGGCTTCAAGTTGGCTAAATTTTGTTTTTATTAAAAGATCTGAATATTTTTTATAATTTACATTTTATTTATTTTCTATTATTCTTCTATTTTTTAATAATTTAAGGCTGTTTAGGTCTTTTGTGATTAAAATTGACCATTAACCAAAAAAAGATAAGAATTTAACATAAATTCAAAATTTGAAAGTATAAATATAAATGAAATACAAGGTTTAGTTTAGCTAACCTTAAATACATGTTATGAAAATATATCTCCAAGGATTTGCAAGAGAGTGTTTGTAAGTAAGATTTTTTTTTTTTTTTTTTTTTTTTGATAAGCTGTAATTAAGAATTTAGACTTACATCGGAAATTACTTGGAAGAAGAGAAAACCCTTCTTAGTCAATGACCAATTCTACGCACTTTAAGCTTTCAATGTTTGAAAGATATTCTTCTTAAGTGCTCGGAAGATGAGAGCACTCTTCTTTGGTCAATGATCAATTCTATTTCTACTTTGAACTTTGATAAATTTTCATTTATTCTCCACTGCAGAGACAATTTCCATTGTTTGAAATGTGAATCGAAATGCTAATGCTGCTTTTGTCTGTCAAGATGGCCCTACTTGTTAGTGATGGACAATCATAAATAGTTTTCCGGAAAATATAATTGAAAAAAAATGGAGGATGAAGTAAATAATTGAAGTTAATAGCGGGTTCAAAAATTATATAAAATAAATAGTAGTTTATTGTGTAAGTGTTTATTCACTACTAGTAAAAAATATTTTACGTGGTAAAAAATTTTATTTACGTGAAAATAAATTTTTTTATCAGTCATAAATAAAACATTTACATAGTAAACAATTATTTACTTCAAATAGTTTTAAAATTTACTATTTATTTAATCTAGCTTTTTAAATATGTAATTTACTACAATTTCTCTTGTAAAAAAGGGAGCCTAAACTAAAAATGTCCTAAAATCAATCGTTTAAATTTAGGAAGAAATACAAAAATTCCACTCAAAATAATATTGATTAAGTTACACAAATTTATATTTTGAATGGTATAACACATTTTATAAAATCAAAGTAAAACACATTTTATAAAATCAGTTAAAAAAATAAACTTAAGTGACTCAAATTTATATTTTGAATGGTATAAATATAACAAAAATGATTGCAGTCTACGTAATTTTCTCTTAAATTTAATGGTTAAATCTTTTGGTCCATCTGTATCGCTGACTCGAATTGCCAGGAAAAAAAATAAGCGAATAAGAGAATATTTGGTAAAAACTGAATTTGTCTTCAAGAATATAGTGGTTGTATGATATTTGAGAGGTAAAGTATTATTTAGCTATATTTTAGTGGCCAAAACAGGTTTTTTTTTTTTTTAATCATTTAGGCGGACTTTTTGATATTCTTTAAAATTCAATTGGTTAAAGAAAATTGATGGTCAAAGGGATGTAATTGTAGTTAAGTTCGATTAAAGTAGTGTCACTCTAATATTATGAAAAAAAAAAAAAAAAAAAAAAAAAAAGATCAAATGTAATTGTAATTTTTGTTTTCTAAATGAGATAAGCTGATAACATAAATTGTTCTCAAGTCTCCATGACAATTGTGTTCTTGTGCATTCACTGATCAGGAATTCAATTTTAGAATAATATGAATATTTTAAATTATTGAGTTTATTATTGTATTTAGGAACTAAATGACTGTGGACCCCACCTCCAAAGGATTCCTTGATAAAGAAGAACTTATATCCAACCTCCTAAGTCCTCCTATCTATCGAAATTAAGGGTCCGTTTGGTTGGGGGATTCGTCCCCCGATTCGAATCATGATTCGTGGTTCGCTACAGTAATTTCTCTCACAAAAAATACACGTAAATCGAAAATGGTTCAAATCACATGATTCGAATCCTTGAACCAAACGGACCCTAATTCTTTCTCCTAGGAAATAGAAACTAAATAACCTATTTACCAAATGTACCCTTACTTTAGTTTAATTATTTATTTAACATAAGGTACTTTTATAACCACACTTATTTTATTCCAATTCCTTTCAATTCTTTAGCAAATAAAATCAACAGCATAATAGAAATTTAATTCCCCTTGTAACTTCATTTCCCAATTGATTAGTAAACAATTTAATGGAATTATAGAACCCAATTTTATGAAACTTAAATCGTATATCTTTCTTGAAATTTACTTTCTATGCTTTCAATTCCTGATTAGTATTCGGTATTCTCAAATATAAGTGTTAATGAAGTCATTAAACATATTAAAGGGCTTTTTATATTGACACCTCTTTGTTTTGTTGACATTATAGAGACAACTCTATAACCGAAACAAACTACGTCAACGCAATCCTTAAATTTTCTATAAAAAATAAAAAATAAATGACAGAGGCACTCTTTCTGTTAGTTAATCGTGACAAAAGTTGTTATTTTGACTATTAAATATTTTTGGAATGCTAAAAATTAAATGATCTTTTTATCCTTATTTGGCACCAAAATAAGGTTAACTGATTTTTTGACACTTGTAACCATAATTTTCACTCAAATGGAAAGTAAAATGGCTTTCTTTTTTCTCCTTTTTCCCTTCAAAAGTTCATTTTGAATGGTAATATTATTGGACAATTTACAATAATGTAATATTTTAAAAGACAAATTACACATTTTCCTCTTGAATTATAGATATTGTCACAAAATGACTCCCGAACTTTAATTTTAGTCTTTTTTTTTCCTCCGAATTTCAACAACTATTGCAATTTCCTCCTCAACTAAATTCTTAACAGAAAATGTCACATGAAATGCAAAAACTAATAAAAAAACTCCTTATCTTTATATTTTTAACATAAATAAAATGCATCAAAAAAATAATGAGCATCTTTAAACCATTTTTAGTACACAATTACTTGGTGAACTCATTCTAATTTAGTCACGTAGAAGCACAATTATGCGTTAAGAGTTGTCATTTTTTTACTACACTAACTTTCACTTAATTTACTTGACCTAAGGAACATTAGAAGCTCATCAATGGCGAGTCAACAACAATAACAAAACTAAAAATTTAACAGAGGAAGAAAATTTACAAGAGTTGTTGAAGTTTGGAGAAAAAAAAAAAGAAGCTAAAATTAAACTTTATGAGGCATTTTGTGACAAAAGCTATATAGTTTAGAAAGAAAACATGTAATTTGTCCCCGTCGCCCCCAAAAAAAAAAAAAAAAAAAAAAAAAGAGTCAAATTAAATCATAATAATAACAAAAAAAAAAAAGAGCCATCATCCACAAGAGTTGTCACCGCCGTGAAATTACTAGTCCAACATCAATTTATCCACTTGTTTTAGGTCAAGTGATCCGTTTGATCAAGTGCTTCTCCTGCAGATGCCGAGATGCAGGGAAAACGCGCCAATTGAAGTTGTTGCCAAGCTGCAGGCAATTACTCATAATTGGGAAATGACCCCCTAATATCCTAATATTTATTTGGACTTTAATTTATCTATATTCCAGGATTATAAGTCCATGGACTTCGTCTATTAGCCTCCACGGATGTAGGTGGTTTTTTTTTTACCGAAACGTCCCAGACGTGAGCTGCACCTGATCAGCATCCTCCTGAACAAAAACAAAAAAAAAAAAAAAAAAAAAAAAAAAAAAAAAAAAACAAAAAACAAAAAACAAGAATAATATTGTCATAATTGTATTCACTGGTCTATCAAGAGGCCCTACTCGTTAGTCACTTGAGAACCCTCACATACGTTTGCAGGAAATAAGAATTAAAAAAAGGGGCCTCAAATACAAATGTCTAAAAATCCAAGTATTATGTTTAAAATTAATGGCCAAACTTTTGTTCCATTCATAAAACAAATTCGAATAATGGTGATTTGAACAGTAAAATCCTAATAATTTGCTTTAAATTACAATCAAAACTAGCATTTTGATATGCAGTAAGCATAAATCTAAATAATATGTATAACAAAGAAAAAAAGAACGGAACTGACATTAGAAATACCATTCAAGATGGTAAAAAATATTATTTATGCGTACTCAATTAAAAAAAATAAACAATTGTCATTTAATTAATAAAAATAAATAAAAGGTCATAATAACACCTAATTATTTAGAATGACATAAATAATATGTTTGCACACCATGTACTTTTCTCCATTGTAAAATAAAAAAATCTTAAATAAAATTTGTAATGACAAATGAATTAATATTTCTCTTATTTGACTATGCATGGAATTTATGTGCAATTAAGTGCTTATGCCATATTTCAATTTATGGAATATGTGATTTTATGTTTGCATGAATTGCAGGTATGCCGTATTCTATGCTAGTGGTCCATTTAGATCGTGAGCTTAACATGTGGTGATTTAAACTTTTTTTATTTAGATGCTAGTGGTCCATTTAGATCGTGAGCTTAACATGTGGTGATTTAAACTTTTTTTATTTAGATTGTACGATTTTGAAAAGTATGGTTTAAAGTGCAATTTAATAAGCGGCGGCCAGAATTTCTTGCTGTAACAAAGAGGTCCGAATTGTCAGAATTTATGTTGGGGTTGAGATTTGAATCAGATGTTACCATTTTTATTGTACAAATTTTTTGTTTGCCAAAAATCAATTTGAACATGTTTTCTAATCAAATTTTGGCTCATGGTTCAAATCCATACGAGCTTTATATGTGAGGACATATTTATCCGTATTTTTCCGTATTGACTAAAATAAAATGCTCAATATTAACCATAGTTTATATTGATCGCTATAGTTTCGATCTAATAAAAAAATGCTCAATATTGAACGCGTTTGCTCAATAAATATACATATATATATATATATATATAGTACGAATTTGAATTCAACTTACTCTAAGCACCCAAAGGCATTGCATATTGATGAATACTTTTAATGTAACGGATTGAGCAAAATAAGAAACCTCCACTTGATTTTGTAGGGACTCCTTTCAAAACATGAGCAACAATCCTCAGATTCGGTTTCCATTTAGGCACAATCTATTCGAAATAAGAGATAGATTTTTTTTTCTTTTCTTTTTGTACATCTCTCAATCTCTATCGTTTCTCAGATCTCCATATTCGTTGTTTTCTCAGACGCGTGACCCTGGCGATATAAAATCAAAAATAACGCTAGAGATCTGAGATCTCCTCACTCAATGCCAGAGATATGGGAGCTTGACCGGTAGTTTTAGTTCCATAAATTTGGTTATTAATGTTAATTTTCTAGTACAAAACAGAACAATATATAACTGATGAAATCAGAACTTTCATATTTTTTTTTCCTTTTTTTTTTCCTCCCACTTAAATACCTTTGCATGATTATTAGTTGTTACCTATTATGATCCCTTTGTGCTTAGCATTCCTTTCGTGTGGAAACATCTTTTCAACAAAGGGGAATACATATAGATAATAACATGAAAACTCAAGGCAGAGGTTACATGCATGAGAAAGTAAATTACGAATATTACAATACATAGTCCAACCTATATCGTAATCTCAAGATAAAATTACATAATCCAATTCTCCAAAAAGAGAGAGAGAGAGAGAGAGAGAGAGAGAGAGAGAGAGAGAAAGTAAAACATAGTTCAAAAGAAATCAAAGACGCCAACCCAACATAAACCAAAAGGGGCAACAATCCACAAAGAATCGTCACTGCCATCAAACTAGTCCAACATCGATTCATCTACTGATTATCGTAGGTCACTTGATCAAGTGCTTATGCCGCTTCTCCTGCTGATGCCGAGATGCAGGCTATTCTTATAACTGGAACATGATCACCCTACGATCCTAATGTTTATAGAACTTGAATTTATTTATTGTGTCGTCCTCCATAACCGGCTCTAGGCGCCGGTTTTGCGATCGAAGAACCTGAGTCTGCTCGACCTGCGTTGCACCCGATCAGCAGCCTGCTGAAAGAATGGAACAAGAATATTTTGGTAGGTGAAGATGAAGTGACCAAATTAATAAATTATCTAGACTAAGCCACTGTATTAATACTTGTCACTCTACAATATATATATATATATATATATATTAGTTAATAGAGTCGTACATACCGACCGAATTGATCACCGAACGGTGGATTGAAGAGAAGAACAATGATTATGATCCAAAATAACCACAAAAACCTTAACAACTTCATCTTTCTGCCGAGCTGCTAACTGTCTCAGCTTGTAAGAGTTATATTATATGAGTTGTATTTATACATGGTGCTTGGATGGCTGATTACATAGACGACGAAAAAGCATTCAAAACAAGGTACGTATGAAAATAATAAAATATAAGAAGAATTATTTTACTTAAATCGTCCCTACACGTTGTTTACGTAGGAAACTACTTGGAAGATGAGAGAACCCAGCTACTTAGTCAATAATCAGTTCTAACTATACTTAAAACATTGATCAAGAGACGATTTCCATTGTTTGAAATGTGAATGTTGCATAAACAACCATAAACAGGTTTGCAGGAAAAATAAAAAAAGGATAAATAAAAATAGTGGTTTATTTGGAATGACAAACTAATCAAATGTTCACATTTTATTGGATGAGTATACCACTTAAGTATAAAATGACGTGGTACTCTTAGTGCACTGAATAATTTCTCTTGTCGATATTATATAGATTTTGTTTAGAAGGTGGGAATATCAATAGTTGATTACATCACACAAGGCCAATGTTCTCGAATCATTTTCACACCTTGATTCCGAGCATCAAGAAAAAAATAAAAATAAATAAAATTGCACCGAGAAGTTAGAACTCTGCAACGCTCAACTCAGTAAATTAGATTTAAGAGAGAAAATCAAGCAATTAAGGTGCCAGTGTAAGATTAAGCCAACCTTTGGGGTTGGTTATCTCCCACTTAATTGATATTTTAGGGACTTGGTATAAAGATGAGTTTCGACACAAAATCTCATCGAAATACGAGATATGTTTCTGTTCTTGTCCCAAATATTGCACTAACGAGCCAAAATTCAGGGTTTCTTGAAATTTTCTGATCCAAAGTATTTATATGAACCGATTCCCAATTAATTTGCTTAGATATTTGTTGTTGTGCATCTTTCAAGTCAACTCGTTTCAATTTACTTAAATGATCCATTAGAGTTATTTTTCTTCGATAAGGTAATTCGGGTCATGCACCACAATAAATAGGATTGTCTACGACGAATTTTGCTAAAAATTTCCAAAACCATCGCTAATAGAAATAGCACGTGATTACATTACTTTTTTTGTAAAAATAATAATTGGGTCCGCGGAGCCACAACTCGGCAAAAACAAGAGTAATTTTTACAAAAGTACATATGTCGGGATTTTTATATTTTATTCTTAATTTATAACTTTTTTAGTCAAATAATTACACTAATAAAAATGTATTTATAAAAAATAAAAGATAAAAGTCTAAACTCACACACAAGATAAATTTTCTATTTTTTTAGAGACAAAGTAGTGGACTAAATCTAGTTGTGGGGCCCACTTGTGTGTCTTGTGTTGCAACTCCATAGAGTGTTATATAGAAGACTTGGTGAAATATAAGGGGACGTTTAGTTGAAAGATTTATACTATGATTTGAATCATGGTTCATGGTTTGTTATAGTATTTTTTCTCATAAAAAATACACGTTAACTCTTGGAACGTACCCACTAACTTGTACCATCTTTCTGAAAATGCATGGAATTTTTTTTAGAAAGCAAGATAGGCTTGGAAAAATTAATCGTTAAAGATAATAGCGTAAATGAATATTAAAAATACTTTGTAAAAACTGAATTTGCATTTAGGAATATGTTGGTTGTAAAATATTTGAGAATATACATTTTAGAAAATTATTTAGTTATATTTTTGTGGCCAAATTTTTTTTTTTTTAATTTATGGGGGGATTTTGGATATTCTTTAGAATTTTAATGGTCAAAAGGGATGTCATTGTAGTAAAGTTTGTCAACACAGTGTCAGTGTAATGTGAGAAAAAAAGAATAGAGAGTGTTATTCTAATTTTCCTTTTCAAATTGAGACAAGTGAAAGCAAAAAGGGTGTGTTGATTAACACCCTCATTCTAAATAAGAACGTATTGAAAAATTCAAAAAAGAAGAATTTTACGGAAAGCAGAGTACGAATTAGATTTTAAAAAAAAAAAAAAAAAAAAAAAAAA
This sequence comes from Morus alba, assembly GCA_012066045.3. Taxonomy (NCBI): domain Eukaryota; kingdom Viridiplantae; phylum Streptophyta; class Magnoliopsida; order Rosales; family Moraceae; genus Morus; species Morus alba. Next base: position 6,776,465 of record CP050231.2, on the reverse strand, counting down.
AAAAAAAAAAAAGCAACCATTGAATATTAAATTAAAAAAAAAAAACGGAAAATGGTTTATTTTTCAAATGATAAATTTGGTTAGTTGATGGGTTAAAAAAAAAAAAAGAAAAATAATACAATTTATTTAAAGGCGGTTTTTTTTTTTTTTTTGAAATTTCAATAAGAATGTAACAAGTTAAATGACTGGTTGTTTAAAAATAAGTCTGGTTATTTTGGAGAAAAATGAGAGTATAGGTATTCCCAAATACAAGTGTTAATGAGGTCATTAAATATATTAAACGGCTTTTTATGTTGGCATCCTCTGTTTTTGCTGAAATTAAAAAAAAAAAAAAAAAAAAAAAAAAAAAAATCCATTTTTAATGGCAATATTATTGGATAATTTACACAAGTAACATTTAAAATTGGCAGAGATATTATCCACCCATTAAAGTAGCATATTACATAGTTAAAAAGATGCCATAATACGAAGATTACAAATTCATAGTCCCAATAAGTAATAATCTCAAGATAAAATTACATAATCCAACATAAGTCATAATATAAAGATAAAAAAGTGCATTGTTCAATTCTAAAAAAAGAAAATATACATCGTCCAAGATCATAATAACAAAATGAGGGCTGTCACACACCATAAATCAAAAGGCGCTACTATCCACCATGACTTGTAACTCCCATCAAACTAGTTCACCATCATAATTGGAACATAATTATCCTACAATCGATACTAATATTTTTTAAATGTTTTGTGAGTTTGAATCATATTTCAAACCTTTTTACTATAATGTTTTTTTCTCACAAACAACACCTTTGTGTTCCTACACCAGGACTTGGATGGACTGGACTTCCTCCGTTACCCTTAATCGGCGATGGCGGTCTCCAAGGTCGAGGAGGCGCACGACCTGCACTGCACCCGATCAGCAACCTCCTGAAAGAAGGAAACAAGAATAATATTTTGTCATAATAGCATTAGGCAGATGACCATGAATTAAGTGACAAAATTAATTAATTAATTATCTAAACCAAGCCACTGTAATATAGCTTAGTCTGTGCAATATTTTTAAGTAACTATATAGAGATTCTTACATACCGGTCAGAGCGATCACCAAACGGTGGATTGAAGAGAAGAACAATGATTAGGACCCAAGAAAACCATAAAAACCTTAACAACTTCATCTCTCTACCGAGCTGCTAATTGTCTCAGCTTGTAAGAGCTATATATATATGAGCTGTATTTATAGGCAAGGACAACACAAGGAGACAAATTATGGAAAAAAGTAGAAAATGCTTGGAACTTGGAAGATATTCTACTTATATCGTCCCTTCTCTTAGCCACTAGGAAGATGAGAGAGCCGTTCTTGGTCAATATTCAATTATAATTCTGCTTTCAACTGTGATCAATCATTAATTTATCCTCCACTGGAGAAAGGATTTCCATCGTTGAAACGTGAATGGAAATACCACTTGTCTATCAAGAGCCATACTCGTTTAGTGACTTGAAACAACCATAAATACGTATATACAGGGAACAAGAATGAAAAAAAAAAAAGAAAAAAAAAGGAAAAGAAAAGAAAAGGATCTAATTGGATCGCGCGTTTGTAATTTAGCGATTTGAATCTTTTTTTATTCAGACTGTAAAATCAAGAAAGTGTGTTTAAATTGCGATTTAAACTAGCGCTCGATATACATTTAAAGGGTAAATCTGAATAAGAAAGAAAATTAGAAAAGAAAAATTCGATGGAGCACACCAAAAATGAGAATTTCTTGCTATAATAAAGAAGTCATGTTAGATCTGATTGTACGTCTGGTGTTCCAAATGGTGTTATAACACAGTTTGGGATTATGTCTAGTTTCGGACGCAGAATAAAGTGTATAAATATAAAGAACACGCAATATAGTATCGCAGTTCGGTGCACACACCTACATATGTGGGGTTTTGTCCGGATAGTAAACAGTTCACTATGTTTCAGAAATTATAGACACTGACGGACTCCTTTCTAGACAATGATGCCATAGTCACGAATCTCCACAGTGATGTTGTTTAACGTGTACCACACATCTTTTATTCACCCGGTGAACTCCTTTCCACCGGGAGAGCTTCCTCCTGAAAGCAACAAGCCAATCTCCCAAAAGAAGTAATGATTAACACTTAAAGGCTCTCAAAAGCACAGACGTCTCTCTGAATATTTCTCTATAAAAACTCTCAAACTCATAGACTTTTTCTCTAAATATTTCTCTATTAAATCTGTACCAAGTGAGCTAAACACAAGTCCTTAAAATAAGGCTTCCAAAGCTACTCAATAATCTCTCTCCCCAAAGATCTTTTCTTTTCTCCATGATTCTCTCTTAGATTATTTCCATAAAATCTCCTACTCAAAATATCTGCACAATCTCACTAGTAAAATCTGTCTGATTCTCTCAAAAGAATATCATATATAATCTCCTTTCAAAGTAACTCCACAAAAAAATCTCTACAGAAAATCTTCCACGATTTTTTTCACAAAATAAAATCTCCCCGATTTTATATGTTTCATTATCTCACTTAGACTTCCTCTAAACACGTTAATTAGATAAGCCTCCTCTTAATTCAAAACACCAAATCCCATTTGAACTTTTAAACCAAACCCAATGCTTTAGTCTACTTACACCACACCTCGACGTTTGTAGTATTTTAACATTCAAATCCCAAAGCTTATCTCACGTGAATCACTAACCAACATTCAAATCCCAAAGCTTATCTCTTATCTCACGCAAATCACTAACCAAGTGCAGCCAAATCATCTCCAATAAATTAAAATATGCAACTCTTAAACCTGAATTTAAATCTTCTCCACATCATATTCGGATTACTTCACACAAACAATTAAATCTGAATTAATCTTAACTTGCAAGTTATATCTCCATTTAAATTTGAAACTAAATCTATATCACTTTATCTGCATATAAGTCATTTTCCGTTCAAATTCAAATCACCATTTTAATCCTTATCTTCACATATCACAACTCAACAAAATCTGCGACTTCAACTGCAAATCTAATTTTGATTAATCTTATTTTGCAATCCTAATTTTTCTTTAACCTGTTTTTTGAATTTTTACAAAATTACTAATAAATTACCGACTAATAAAAATACCTAACAAGTCCAAATTATGACAATTTGCCAGTGGTTGAGATTTAAAATCATACTTACATTTGAATTATTTAACTTTTTAGCTTGCCAAACTTCCATTGAACGCGTTTCCTAGTCAAATTTCGGCTTATGGTTTCATACCCATGAGCTTTATATCTGGGGACATATTTATCCTTATTTTGTTGACGAGTCAATATTAATAAAAAAAAATGCTCAATATTGACCGTCCTTATATATAATATAGCACGAATTTGAATTCAACGTACTCTAAGAAGCCAAAGGCAATGCAAGATGAATACTTGTTTTTAATGTAACGATTTTGGAAAGTGTCTAGAGGTACATATAAGAACTCTCCACTTGATTTTGTAGGGACTTCCTCAGATTCGGATACCATGTAGGCACAATCTCTTCGAAATAGGAGATATGTTTCTGTTCCGTGTCCAAAAAATTTCACTGACGAGCCAAAATTCACGGACTTAGGGGCTTTCTTGAAAGTTTCTAATCTAAAGATTAATATGAGTCGATCTCCCATTTGGTTTGCTTATTTGTGGTTGTGCATCTTTCGCGTCAACTCGTTTCAATTTACTCAAATGATCCATTAGAATAATGTTCTTTCAACAAGGTGATTCAAACTGTTAAATTGAGAACGACGCTAATGATCGTCCTTTTTATTATATATATATATATATATATAATATGTATATATTATATATAGATGGCGCACTACAACAAATAGCATTTTCAACCATGATTTTGCTAAATTCCTCGAACCGTTGCTAAAAGTGCTTAGTGACAACTCTTCATGACGGCTAAAGTTAGTGACAACGTGAGTCATGGTTAATGCAATATTTCTTCTTTTCTTCTTATATAGACATAGTTTGATTTCGGTCCTAAAACAAAGCCCATTCGTTCGACTAAGATGTTTTATTTTGAATGAAATTTTCATGCTCATCCAGAAACCGAAATGAACGGTATTGGTAATAAGAGAATAATGATTTGATACCCTTAATCGTAAAAGATTCCAACTTTCATTACTGAACTTTACGAAAAGAGGCCAAACTATGTGGAGATGCGGGGTATCGATCCCCGTACCTCTCGCATGCTAAGCGAGCGCTCTACCATCTGAGCTACATCCCCTTTGCTACAGTAGCATTCATCAAATGATGGAATTTACTGAAAAAGATTAGTTTTTGCACCAGCTCAATTTCTGCCATCTTTTTCTTTACATACAAATTCAATTAATAATAATGTGCAAGTGGGCAGAATAGAGACTGATTGCTTATTCTCAGTGAAATGCCGGGGTATATAAGGAATTCCAAGTACCAAATCGAGTATAATTCTGCAGATGGTCCTCACTTATGTTAGCATGTGTTGCCTATTCTTGAAGCAATTTCTTATGTGACAAAATTATTTTTTTCGTCGTTTTCTCAGAGATTTCATATTCTACAACTTGCAAGATGTAGAATGTGCATTCAGCAGGAAACCCCAAGTTTGTCTGGTAGTTTTATTTCCATAAATTTGGTGATTAATGTGAATTTACTAGTACAATGCAACAATACAGTTGATATTAATCAGAACTTTCCAGAGTCATATTTTTTTTTTTCCATCTTTTTTTCCCCCACTCAACTACCTTTGCATTATTTTTAGTTGTTACCAATTATGATCCCTTTGTGCTTAGCATTCCTTTTTTTTTTTTTTTTTTTTTTTTTTTTTTGAACTTGGGGTGTGTGGATTCGAACTCTATACTTTATGGTAGAGTCTGATGTGAAATTACCGTTAAACTATGTCTGTAACTACACTGAGCATTCTTTTTTATATAGAAATATCTTTTCAACGAAGTGGAATACATTTGGATACTAACATGAAAACTCAAATAAGAGGTTACACGAGAAAATTATACTAATATTAGCCCCAACCAAACGAAGCATATTCTAATAGATAAATATCAAAACCTTAATCACTTAATGCAAAATATTCTTTCCATTAAATAGCAGCCTAATGGAATAATTAAGTATCATTAACAAGGCAAACTTTGTAAGCTCTCTTCTAATTTTCCAACCTTGTTGATGATCTATATTTGTAACGAGCAGCCCAAAAGAGATAGTGCAAGAAGTTGAGTCCACTGAGAATACACATCAACCAGTAAAACCTCTCGAGGTGATAGTGATTCAAGTTGGCACCAGAGAGCCAAGGAGTGTGCCTATATGCACTTGTGACACCATTGACAATCGACACGAGAACCGAGCTAAGATAGTACCCCATTGCCAGTGATGCCCACGAGAGAGCCGTGGCCAAAGATCTCATGCTCAAAGGAGCTTCTGTGAAGAAGAATTCCATCATCCCGGCCAATGTGAAGAGATCGGCTGAGCCCAAGAACAAGTACTGCAATGCCACCCAAAGGAATGTGATCGGCAAAGGCTCGTGGGGTGAGTCCATTAGTCGACGTTGCGATGCGACGTTCTTGCGCTTGGTTTCGACTAGAGCAGCCACTGCCATGGCCACGATGGACAGCACAAGCCCTGTCCCAATCCTCCGCAGATGAGTGATTCCCATCTCAGTTTTCGTGATCTTTCTCGCGAATGGAATGATGATATGGTTGTATAGTGGGGCCAGGATCATGATGAAGAGGACGGGGAAGACGGGGAGAGAAGCGGGGGGGACTTTTAAGGTTCCTAGCTTGGTGTTCATGGTGGCTGCTTGTTGGACTGAAAATGTTGAGAGCTGGGCCAGGCAGCAGTTTAGCATTATGGTGGACATAAATATAGGTAGGATTTTTACTACTATCTTGACCTCTTCCACTTGCTTTACAGTGCATTGCAGCTTTGGATGAGCAGGCTTGTCATATAGTGCCCAATTGAGGAAACTGAGACTTTGTGTTGGGGTTTGAGCTGGTGTGTTTTTATTGGGATTCTGGTCTTCTCCCTCGCTTTTTTCGGTTGCGTAAGACGGGCTTGTGCTCATGGTCATGATGGCATTGTTTGAATTTCTGGATTTGAAGGAATTGCATATGGCTGCAGCCAAAACCTGTTTGGGAAAAATAAAAAAGAATGACTTGTTGTATTTTGTTTAGCTAGGCCAAGTTAAGTGAAAGTGTTGCTGAGTGGGTAGAGTGTAAGTGTTGCTCTAATGCAGAGATATCATGCAGAAATTTCACACTTACAATTTCGATAGCCCTAATTTCTCTTATATTGAGGGGTGAAACTTCTAAGGTTGTGAGAAATGTAAGAGAAAATTTACTGAGAGTCTAAGAGGTGTGCTATTTTCTCTTTGTAATCTTTTTCTTTATCATGTCAAAATTCTGCAGCGGCAGAAAGTGGACATAGCTCTCACATCAAGTATGAACCACTATAAGTCTTGTTGTGTGCTTGTTTTATTTGTTTTATTTTTATTATTATTTTACCGTTTTCGATAGTAAAGAATTGAAATGTCTAAATCTTAACAAGTATTGTGTTTTTTTTTTCTTCTTACTCATTTTACCTTCAACAAGGTTGTGATGGGGCTTCCTGTGGGAAGTTTTGTCCTGTAAAAGGGAGAGCCAATGAGGAAGACTGGAATCGACATCAGTATTGTTGCAGTAGAGACCCCGAAACCCCATTGCCAACCTTTGTTGTCTTCGAGCCAAACGATGAAAGTGACTGCAATTAGAGCCCCACAGGAGAGGCAGAAGACATAATAGTTGAAGAATGATGATCTCTGCTTCCTTCCTTGCGGAGTCGTTTCGTCGAATTGTTGAGCCCCGTGCGGGGCAAGTGAGCCTTTGATTCCACCAACTCCAAGCGCCACCAAATACAGGCCTGCAAACAACGTCACTTCTTTCCATCCCCCAACTTCCTGGCAAGTACCAATTGAATAGCACTTTGGTGGCTTCAAAGATTGTATTTGAGCTTGGATTGTGAGTATTAGAAGACCCTATTATATAAACACAATGCACAGGAGCCTCTGTTAATGCATAAACACTAATGATTAACATCATAATATTCAAAAACAAGAATTTTTAACCTGGTTGTGTCATAAAGAAGTACATTATTTTTATTTACCATGTTATCTGTTTGGTAAAAGGAAAATGGTTCCTGAATGTGGTAGATGTTGCATAATATTTGTCTGGTTTTGTTAGGATTGGTCGTGTTCATTTACTATGTTTGTCTTTGATCAACTGATCATCTGGCATTTACCCAAGTTTTCTTTTTCTACTTTGTTTTTGTCTTCTTCTCTTCTATTCTTCTTAGGTGTCACTTTATCTATTGTTACTGTTATTGAGCTCCATTATGCAGTGAGGAGAAACCTCCACAGAAAACTAGTGAAAGGGATGGGATCCTAACTGGTGGACCTAGCAAGGTCATGACCCTGAATTCTTATTGGACAATTCTAACATCTATTCTCTCTTTCTTTAGTTCTAATTCTCATATGTCATGACCCTGAATTCTTATTGGAGAATTCTAACATCTATTCTCTCTTTCTTTAGTTCTAATTCTCATATGGGAGAAAGAGGGAAATAGACCAAGACTTGAGATGAATTAAAATTAATAGGCCAATAGTTTGCCAAATTACTGTTTTCGTCCATAACTTGTCTGGTTATAAACTATAACTTGACAAGTTATTGTCCATAATTATTCATAACTTGTCTGGTTATGAACCATAACTTGATAAGTTTGTTCATAACTTATCTGGTTATGAACCATAACTTGACAAGTTATGGCCTATTAATTTCTTATAACTAAAAATTGGCTTATATACTTTCTTAAGCTTTTTTTATTAGCCTATTCTCTACTATTTCCCTTCTCATATTATCATTTGGATGCATTCAATATGTCCCTATTAGTGCAGAATATTTATTTTGAAAATTGATAGTAATATATGATATTGACCCTAGGTAGGATTGTTATCAGGTGGGGCTAGTTTTGTACCATTTCTGTAGCATCTACCAATAGTAGCACACCTCAGCCATGGAAATTGACATTAGCCATGCATGTAGGAATTGTTGATTTGCTAATCCTTATTAAGGGACCCCACAAATATTCTGAGATGATTCCTACCACATGTGGACCGCGGATTCGACTCATGTGTCTTCTTATTCATATCCTTTTATATGTTTCGTTAATAATATCATGTCACGTCAATTAAAATGTCACGCCACATTAATTAAAAAGTCGTGCCAATTATCATATTTTTATTGAAGTAACATTATATTATTTGGTATGATCATGAAAAGCAACAGGAAAAAAGGGACATGTAAACCAAATCCTGTGAACTAAATATGCTCATTAGTGTCATAGCATAGCCAACTGGCCAACTGGCCAACTCTCTATTTTTTTTTTTTTTTTTTCGTTACTCGTCACAAGCAACTTTGAATTGAAACATTCCTACTTTCAACAATATGCTTGATATTTCTAGAAACTCTATGCCCTTGTATGTGTTTAAGTGCATAACTAACTAAACTTATGAAGGTTCTTCAGTTGAAAAAAGACAACAATATTCTGAACAAAGAAAGAAAGGAACTAGAAGCTTTAACCATTGTTCGACACTCACCATGAACTCAATTGCTGCACTTATCAAATAGATGATGTAAGTGGTGAAGAAAGCGTCCGCCAGAAAGCCGCCAAGGAGAGAGAGGAGGAAGGCGGTGCCCATGAAATTGGTCACCATGGTGGCAGCATCAGAAGGAGAAAAGTGCATGAATCTTGACAGGTACAGCACAAGGTTGCTTGCATTTGCCAAGAATGCTAGGTTCTCCAATATCTCCACAACTGAGGTTTTGCAACATAACAAAATGAGAAATAATCTCCAACATCTTTACACCAAGCATAAAAATAACAACTGAAAAAGAATTCTAGTTGTTGACTTGCATAAAAAAATTCTTTATACCTATATAAGAATAGGTAAGGTTTACTAACCTAAGACAAAGGAGGCAGCAACCATGCCTCCATGATGGCCTTTTAAGACAGGTCTGTTTCTCCAATCCACAAAGCCTTCCCATGTGTTTAACTGCTGTTCTTCATTCTACAATAGTATCCCAAATGAAGAAAACCATTAAATTAACAAAATAAATTAGTATAGAGAAACAAAATATATATATATATATATATATATATATTAGAAAGTGTAACCCCACCATTTTTTCTTTTGTAATGCTTCTACTGGTTCCCTATTTGTAGAACTTCAATGATGAGTGAGAGAATAGTTCCTATTTGAAGTAGGAGGATGATGGTTTTTGGGGAGGTATACTGAACTGGTGGGAGAAAGATTTTGTTCTAGAATTTATTATATCAGATTGAGAGTTGGAAATTGAGTCATATTTATAGGCCTAGAAAATGGTGGTCCAAACAAGGAAGAATGGTCTAGACCCCATGACAATAACTGTTCAGTGTACAAGTCCCTTTTAACCTTAAATCAGTTGCCACTCTTGACATTTTTTTACTAATGAAATTTTGAGCGCAAAAATTGAGGAGGGTGTTTATACATATGGAGGAGTTTTCAATTGTTATGTTTCCATTAATGGTTACCATAAAATGTAAAAATTTGACAATGTGATATGATAAGAATCCAGTTTTATTAAATATTGTCATAATTTTTTTAGTCAATTATCTAATTTATTATAATCATCGGATTAATATCTTATTGTTAAAATAATAATAATAATCATCGATAAGTATATATGTAAGTAACCGTTATCTATCATGGTATAGAGAAGTTGATTGGAAAACCAAATGATACCACTAAGAAAAGCTTTAGACTTCTGATTTCTTCTTATTGACATCAATATTCTATTGTTTCTTTTTGGTAGATTGGCTTAATAGAAATGGATAATGTTGAATCTTGTTTTACCAAAGGAAAAAAGAACAAAAATAGGTGGGTTTGAAGTTGATTAAACAGGTGTAAATATGTTGTAATTGTCAAGATTTCTGAAGTGGCAGGGAAATAATGTCGATCCCAAAGTGAGATATAAATTCAAGCAAAAAAAAAAAAAAAAAGGTGAGATATAAACACAATGAAGCAAGTGGGCTGAACTATTAAATGAGGTCATATGGGCGTGATGCTTATAGGGAAAGGGAAAGCTAGAGGTTGGCTTCTAAGGCATATTCCACGACCACATTCACTCATAGCAAAGGTGGTAGTAAGACCACTGTTTGTCAAAGCTAAAGCTCACCACAAATCAATGTCTTTATCACTTTATATATATATATATATATATATATATATATATATATATTAAAATTGGGTTATTTGCTATTTTATGTCCTGCATGTTAAGTTTATAAAAAATTATACCGTATATTTTGGATGTTCTCAATATTATATATCAAATGTATATCTTGTCCTTGATTAGCACCTCCAATGTAAACTCTTTAAAGATTATCATCAACTTTTTTTCTCTATATCTCCTAATAATTATTTTAAGCCGTCCTTAAGTGGTTAAAATCAGTATTTGATTGAAAGAATATGTAAGGCTCGTTTAGTTCACGCGTTTAAAACTATAATTCTAATTCTGCTACAGTACTTTTTTCTCACAAAAATTTGAATCAAAAAGTTCCCGTCAATGAGTTTTCTCACAAAATTTGAACTCAAAATTAAAATCACTGACTTAAATGAGTGAACCAAACGGGCCATAAATATAATATAAAATTAAACTCTAAAGTTGCAATCGAGAGAACATCCAAAATGCATGGTATGTATTATTAATAAGCCTAAAATGCACATAATAGTAAATAGCCCTATCAATATATGTCACTGTCTTCTTCCTGTTTTGTCCTAGTTACCAGTCACCCACTCCTAATTCACAAAAGGGGTGTCCTAAACTGTTTGGTTTCCTATATCATGACATATTTTTTATGTCCTCTTTTCCTTTCCTTGCGCCACAAGCTATTAATGAGCTTGCAACTTGGTACTGACTGTGTTACCACTTCTAACCAGTTGCTAGAGGCTTCTTAGTGGTCTGTTCATGCTACGCCATGGTCGGCTAGTGTCGGTTTTCGGTCTGGGCCACCAGAATTTTTTTTTTCTTTTTTGCTTTTTTTTTCCTGAGATGTGTGGATGTGATCAAGGATTCCAGATTGTTTTCATCTCTGGTGCTTGATCTGAATATTTCCAACTTGAGTGGTTTAGAGGGCTTTCAAGAACGGGTCCTACAAGGCCAGCATTTACTTCCAATGCACCGCCACTACTTCTAAGTAGAGTTTCCCATCTCTTGAATTTGATCCAAAATGAGAATAAGATTAAAAAAAAAAAATTATTATAAGTGATTCTCTTAAATTTTAGGGTCATTCTTAATTTACACTATGAATTTTAAAAACTCTACTTAAAAACATATAGAAAAAAGAGAGCAATACACTCAAAGAGTCTTTCTATTTAAATTTTTATAATATATATATATATATATATATATATATATAAATCACATGATCACAATTAATACTTTTTTTCCATTTAATTTTAACATAATTTTTTTAACAAAAAGACTTAAATGGAATAAATTCAAAATTTAGAGAGTAAAATAAGAGTTATCAAAATTTAGAAGACAAAATAGAAATAATCCTAAGATTTATGGGCACCAATGAGATTAACTCAAAAAAATGAAAAGGAGTTGTCAGTTTGAAGTTTTGTCTGATACTAAAAATAAGTTTCAATTGGGGATAATTAAGAGAGACAACTTGTCTCTATCTATATGAAATTGAGGTTTGAATGGTTTAGTTGTTTAATATACATATATATACAAAACATATAGTTGTTTTATATATATATATATATATATATGTATGTGTGTATATATATATATATATATATATATATATATATGTCCTAACTTTTGAGAAGCCATTAGAATGAATGCATTAAAGTTTGTGGTGTCACTCTCTTTTGTTTCATTTTCCGGAAAGGAGATAAACCCAAGTTTGTGATGTGTGAGATAAACCCAAGTTTGTGATGTGTGGGTATCTTCTAATTCTCCATTATTCGAGAATTTAGCTAGGTTTTCCTAGATAGTGTCTTCTCTATCACGTAGAACATTAGAATGTTTATCACATTATCTTAAAGCTATTAATGTTTATCACTTCGAGAATATTCTGTGTTAAAGTCCGTAACTCTTTTATAGTTATTATTTTAAGTGATCTTTTTTTTTTTTTTTCTTTACGCCTAGTATTTTAGCAAGCGTACAGCCCGTAATTATTTCAAGTTCTAGATAAGTTTGTGTAGCCCTTCCCCTTCTCCAAATAAATAAATAAAATAGAGAGATGTGGAACGGCATTAGTGTTACACCATCATGTGATAGTACATGAGTCTCACAGTATCTATAAGGGATAAAATTATTTTAGTACTCTGTATTATAACAAAACATGTTTTTGATACTTTGTATTTTTTATAATATTAAAATGATATATTCAAGTTTTTAAAAATATTTTCTCAATACTCTGAAGTTAATTTTTGAGACATATAATGTTCAAAGTATTATTCTTCTTATCAATTAATTAAAAATTAGCATTTAAAAAATTTGAATATATTTTAAAACATTAAAATATTTAAAAAACAAATAAAAATTTCATGATTTTTTCTAGATGTATTATTTTTTTAATTAAATATAAGGGTACTAATGTCATTTTATATCTTAAAAATAAGCTTTGAGGTATTAAAAAGATGTTTTTAAAAATGTCAAGATACCGCTTTATTATTATTAAAAAAAATAAGATATCAATAATATATTTCACTATAACAGATAATACTAAAATAATTTTATTCCAATTTATAATTAATGCTCTCAGAATATGACCGTTTTTACACTTCGAAAAAATGTAAGAAAGGCAATCACTTTCCATACTAATTAATTAAGACGTGGTTGTTGTGCAACGACAATGAGGTCTTCCAACACCACCCTACTCCCTCTCAAAAAACAATAACAATAATAATAATAATAATAATAATAATAATAATTATTATTATTATTATTATTATTATTATTATTATTATTATTATTATTATTATTATTAAACAAAATTATTTCGTTTCCTTAAAGTGGTATGTTTGAACTTTGATCCAAACTAACATTGATCCAAACTATTATATACTATTTTGTCTAAATTTTGGAAGATCGATCACAGTACTAAGAAAGTTACTTTTATTGTAGTTTTGACGTTGTATTTATTTTCATTGTTAGAAATTTTTTACATTTGATAGTTGTTTGGGTAACTTTCTTAATTATATGCTTGTAATTTGTATTTATATGAAACCCAATTTATAGTGTTCTTTACTAATAAACATTCTCTCTATTTATTATCATAATTCATGAATATAAACACATCACCAAACAACGTTAAATTGCATAACCTTTTTTTCCTTATTTATTTATTTATATATTTATTATTGTTATTATTTTTTGCATTAAGTTGTCTAAGCCATAACACATATCAGCCGAAGAAGAAACCATCTCCAATCTGTCTTCTTTAAAGTTATATCTCAACGTCACAACAATTGGGAAAGAAAAAGAATGGCCAAACACATTAGCCAAGCTAGGATAGTTTTGTTCTAGAATCAGCCTAATGGCCAGCTAAAAGGCAAACGTGCTTTCTGTAGGTTTATTACTGGAGTCTAGTAATTAGGAGGATTCAAATACAAAATCAAACCAAATAGAATCGATATTTTCATTTTTTAATTGGTTTTATTTCGTCCGCTTGAAAGTCTCATTTTTTTTTTTTATTTAGTTTCAAACCGTCAAATCAACAAAAGGGTCAAAGCTCTTATAATAATTTTTTAAAAAAATGATCTCGTTATAGATAATTGGTGTCTTCGTAACTAATTAATAGATTAACGTAATTCTCTTATATTAAGTTATAACAGTTATTATTTTAAAAATTAAAAGTCATTTTTGAAAATATGACAATAAATGATTGTGATGTATATCTGTCATAAATAATTATATAAAAAATATTGAAAGACATATTAATAAATGACTGTCGTTTTTAATATTAATAATAATATGCACATTTGTCATTTTTATTATTAATATCACTTCTTCTATCATAAATGATTGTCACTTTTAAACATAAATAAGATTATCGTTAATAACTACATCTATCATTTTTTTAATAAGCACATCCAATTATGTATGAACATCTTTATTAAACGTGTCTTTCAATATTATTCATATAATTATTCACGACATATATGCATTCATGACATATGTGCATGACAGTCGTTTATTGTCATATGCTTAAAAATAACTTATGGTTCCTAAAATAACAGTTATTATGAGTTAATATAAGAGAATTATGCCAGTCTTTTAACCGGTTACGATAGGGTAAATCTTTGCCACAAAAGTGTTGATGGTCCACAGAAAATGCCTTTTAAAAATATTTTCTTATATTTACCATGTTTTTCTCTATTTCATACTTTTCATTTTTCTAATAAGTATTTTTATGTTTTCAAGATTTAGGTAAAATTTCAACTAGTTAAGTCATAAAAAAAAAAAATTAAAACTCAACTTGACACGATGAACACAAAATTTGAACCTTTTCCATGATTTATTTCAATTATAAATCCAAACTTGGTGAACTGGTTTATACATACTTTTATTTTATTTGATTTCTTTTAAAAATTTCAAATCAACAAAAATTCATTTTTTTTTATTTTGGTCAATGGTTTTTTTTCGTTTTTTTTTTGTTTTTTATAATTGGTCAATGGTTTTTCTCTTCAACTGTCCTCGACCCTAATGCTACTGGCAGTCTGCAACCAATAGTACAAAAAAGTGTTGTGGAACCCGTGGCCAGATCTCCATGAGACCGGGGGGTAATGTAGGATTTTTCGTGTGATGTTGTGCTTTTTTATTTTCTATTTTTTGGATTATTCCATTAAAAATGAATATTTCAGCGTTTTTCATGATATCTTTAACAAATCGAATAGTACCACAGTAGGCGATCTGGCTGTAAGTTTGGTATTACGACAGACTATCTTCAAGTATCATAATAAAGTTTCACGATAGGATACCGACAGTCACCGACCAACCATCATTGCTGGAATTTTTCAATGTCACAGCAGATACCTCCCAATAAGACAAGTAGGATTAGTAGTTGCTGCTAATATCTTTGTATTATCCAAACTAGTGGTCTATTTGGTATTCTAATGTGTTGGTGTAGCACACTCTTCATGAAAAAAAATCAATTCAATGCTTTTTTCGCATTTCTGTTAAATGCCCAACTCAAAATTCATAAGAATTTTGTGAAAATAAGGAAATGTGTCCCTTAACTTGCATTTTTAGTTTTATCTCTTCTTTTAAAATTTTCTCCTTCTAAGCTTATATATAGTTAGAGAAGCTGAGGCGAAAATCTTATAATCTTTAGAAATATATATATATATATATATATTTTATGTGGGAGAAATTCCTCTTTTTTTCCTAGGATATTTCAGTTAATTTAGCACAATGATCCAATTCGATAGTCTTCTATAACTGAGACCTAAATCAACAATAAACTGATAACAACATAACTTTTCTGGGCCATCTAGCAAGACAATGAATCTTAGGTTTTTTTTATGGGAGAAAGACGAAAATATGTCAAAATTTAAGATGAATTAAAATTAATAGGTCAATAATTTACATAAGTTAATAAATAGGCTAAATTATTATTTTCGTTCATAACTTGTCTAGCTATTAATAATAACTTGACAAGTTATTATTCATAATTGTCCATAACTTGTCCGGTTATGAACCATAACTTGACAAGTTTATCCATAACTTATCTGGTTATGAACCATAACTTGACAAGTTATGGCCTATTAATTTCTATAACTAAAAATTAGCCTATATACTTTCTTAAACTTTTCATATTGGCCTATTTTCTACTATTTTCCTTTTTTTATTAAAAAAAAATTAGTGAACTCACCCTTTCAATTATATTATTCTATTTTTTTCTTTTACTTTTAATTAATGTTTTTTTAACTAATATAATTCCTTAATTAAAAAGTATTAATCAATAATAACAGATAAAAAATCTAATATCCATACATTTTAGAGAATAATTTTATCTCTCTTTCTTTTTATTTTTGAAAGGTCCTTTATCTAGTCACTGCAACTTACAAGTTGCTCTGTAACTCAAGAGTTATTTTCTCTTTTCCTATGTTATAATCTTATTCTAGATTTGTAATGTAATGATGCCTGCCAATATTAATAGGAGAAAACTGTTTCTTTTTCCTCTAGTGAGGGGTACCTCATTTTAGTCGCTTGATTGATTTTTAAGCAATCAGTTCTATGTATGAGAATTGTTTTATGTCACGCGTTTTTATTTTTGACCAAACACTTATAAGATCATATTATTAAAAAAATGAGAAAATGTGACAAATACTATTTAGAGTGCATGAATATAGACTTTTATCCCTTATTCTTAATTAATATCATTTTTAATCAAATATTTATATTAGTCAAAATGGTATTAATCAAAAATAAATGGGAAAAATTTGTTGACCGTAAAAATTCGTCAACAGAATTATAATAAATTTTAAAACGATTTACGCGATTTTAGTGATCTAAATCACGATTAAAAGCAATGAACATACGAGAATTATAATGGTTCACCCTTAATTCAAGAGCTACGTCCACCGTAGGAAGGAGAAAATTCATTATCTTTGGAGGAACTACACACACTAATGCTCATAATGAGACTTAGGAATTTCTCGACATACAATCCCTTATTTATATCATTCATCATCGTCCCAGTTGATTTTTCTCTTTAATTCGGGATATTTTCCTCAACTTTTGAGATAGTTTTTCAAAAGATAGATATTATAATCAATCAGGACGATTTCTTTACTTAAATTTTGTATATTTGAATTATAAATAGCAAATCTTAGAGCAAATCTCGCATATCTCTTGACTTGCATAAACTCAACTTCATAAATACTCCCAAAATCATCTTCGCCTAGACTTGTTGGTGGGGTTGACTTCATGTTGTCATTTGTATCTCTTCATAACGGTCGACCTCATATGTATGTCACAGCCCTAACTAGGGGCAGGAGAGTTGTCATCTGACGTAACAGCTAAGACTGAGTTGTTCTCAATCATTTAATGCCCTCATTTATTACACGTGAGCCCCATTCAATGACTGATTTATGATTTAAAATTTTACCCTATAATAAAAATCATAACTCATACACTCTAAAAATAAGTTCAATAATTTTATCTTGAAAAATTATTATAATAATTAAAACAAGACAGTAGTTAAAAAGAGTAAATTCTCTAATTATAAAAGAAAAAAAGGATCTAAAATAACTCTTCTTAGAAAATTGCCAACTAAATTGAATACACATTTTATTATATGTTTTTGGCTCGGAATCTATACAAACATATTTGAAAAAGAACTCATCTTACACTGCAAGATCTCCAGCCCTTATTAAAATTATATAAATAAATAAAGTTTTCAAACCAAATAGATTTCTCTAGGTTGTATTCTCCACTTTTTTTTTAATCAAAATAGGTTGACTTATGGGATAACACGTGCATAAAAGATAATTAATGAGGAAAGTAGCAAACGTGCTCTCACATTGGTTTAGAATCTTTAAGTTAGGGGGAAAAAATAGTTATCTTTAGTTCATTCCATATCTAGGACTAGGAAAAAAAAAAGGGCCCAATATAGAGTGTGAAAATATTGATGTTCACATTATGTCAAGTTGGGTACAATTTCGTGTTTGGTTGGGCACCCAATAAGGAGGAGGGCCCAAGCCATGCGTGGGCTTAGTTAAGGGATGGAGACAGAAGGAGAGTCAGCCAACAAGATGGGCCCAAAGTCACATTGGTATGGCCCAACAAGGGCCCATAGCATAGAGAAACGAGCCTCTTGAAGTCTGACCAGGTCAGTGAGTCAGAGAGATAGACTCGAGGCGAGCGAGTCATCTGTCGTCTGACTCGCTCCAAAATCCGGACCTCGATACCACTGACTCAGTCCCCCATCGGCCTTAACTCTCCGAAAACGACTGATTGGACTGCATTCCTTTGTCGTTTCCTCCATATCCCCTTGCATCCGCCTCTTATCTTATTATTATGCCCTTGTCTCCTAACATATTTACAAACTTATCCCTACTATGTCTTTTCCAACTCAATAAAAAATTTTAAAAAAAAATAGTAAGACGTTTTCTCACTATTTTTTTTAAATTGCACTATTGTACTCTAAACTATTTATTTTTTACACAATGCACTTTAAATTTTTAATTTTAACAAATTGTATTTTAAATTTTACAATTAGTTACAAGTTACAATTGAGGATCAATAACCAACAAATATTATCAAACTAATTAACGGTTTAACACACGAGAATTACATATAAAAGGTAAAGATTGTCATTTTTTAAACAATGTCACGTCTAAATTTTGTGTTTTGAACTTTCAATTTGATACCGCGATTGTCTATTAGATTTCAATTACAACTGATTTTAAAATTTAAGGTATAATTTATTAAAATTAAAAATTTGAGATGCATTATGTACAAAATGAATAGTTTAAAGTGCAACAATTTAATTTTTTTTTTTTTTTTTTTAATAACTTACCAGAATACATCTACTCGAATCTTTTGGTGGATGGATAGATGCTATTGGCCCAAAACGAGATTTTTCGTGGGAATATGTTAAATATAACATAATTTTACTAGTCAATAGTCATGCTAAATTATAATAAAAATTTAAAATATTTTACCAAGTATAAAAAAATTAAAATCTTAAATAATAATTACTACATCATTTATAACATGAAACATAACAACCATTATAATAATTACCATATAATTATGTTATTCCTAAAATATTAAAATATTCCTTAAATAATCAACCATCCCGCCATCACAAGCCACCACCCCAGATGCTATTGCAACCCACCACCCCACTAGGGGTCGTGCTATGTATTGCCGCCCAGCTTCGTCTCCAGTAGCGATAGTCTTGCCTCCTCGTCAAAAAGCCACACAGCGACGTCGTTACTTCCTCCCTCAAGAAGCCACGACCAGAGAGAGAGAGAGAGAGATCAAAGGGATGAGAGATCGAGAGGGACGGTGAGAGAGATTTGGAGGGACGAGAGAGAGAAACCAGAGAGGAGAGAGAGAGCCTTTTATTTTTATTTTTGCTTTCTTCTTTCTTTCGTAATTTTAAACTCGTTTAATTTACTGATTCGAATTTATAATTTAAGTTGAGATGTAATTTTATGTGAGAGTTTTTTATTATAGTAAAAAAGTTAGATGTGACTATTTTTTAAAACTTTTTACTATAACAAAACTTAAATTATAAACTCTAATCGGTGAAGTGAACGGAACCTTTATTTACAACAATTATTTTTTAATTTTCAAAAGCCATTGTTTTATTTATTTTTTACGGTTTTATATATTCTTTTATGTCATGATATTTAGCAAAAAAATATAATTTATTAATACAGACCTAATTTAATAAGATTTAAGTAGTTTCAAAATGTTTAATGTTATTAACTTTATAAGAAAAATTATATTACTATGTACAATCAAATAGAATAAAATAATATTTTAAAATTTTATTAAAAGATTCTCATATTTGACCAAAAGAGATAACTTATGTTTCTTACGATTTACAAAGATATTACCCTCTATTATTTTTCAGGTGAATCTCTAATATTTTTCACATAATATGATTCATATTAATTATTGTATACTTAAAGTCTTAAAATAAGGTATAAAAACATCTAACTACTTAAGTAATATTATGTATGACACGTTATGTCTACTATTTTATATGGGTGTTTATAAAATTAGGGACTATTTCTGATAGACCGTTTTATCAGTAGGATTAGTTTTTAGATCATTAGATTTAATTAAAATCAAATGATATTGAAAAAGTATGTAAAACATGCAATTTTTATACAAATATGACAGTTAAAACGGTTAGAAAAAAAATAAAATTATTAGTAGTTCTATTTTTCTGATCATACGAAAAAAACTCTCATAAAATTAAACTTCCCAATCACAAATTGATTACTATATGTGTTTTTAGTAAAATAACAAAAAAACAATAGTAGTGACTCTAGTATTATTCGTTCACGTCTACAGTATTTCATAGTGCTTACGCTGAAAGAAAAATAAAGGACATGTATAGTGAGTTTTTAATTTAAGTTAAAATGTGATTTTATGTAAAAAAAAAAAAAAATTATTATAATAAAAAAATTAGATGTAATTATTTTTTAAAATTTTTTATTATAATAAAATTAAAATTTTAAATTTAAATTAATGAAATAAACGAACTTAAAATTACACATTTCTACTTAACATACATACGAGTATAGATGAAACTATTAACACCCGTACGTTGACTTCTTTATTTTCTTTGTACTACAGTCAAAATCCACTAAACTTATATGACACTACTGAAGAATAACTTGCAACGATGCAATTATGAAAAAAAAAGAAAAAGATAGAAAAAAAAAAAAAAAAAAAAAAAAAAAAAACTTGCAACGACGCACATATGAATATGATTTGCTAACTCATCTGCGTATTTTGAGAAGTTCAGAAGTCAGAACAAAATTTTATGGAATCCGTAGGCTCCATGATCATTACTAGTACTACATGCATATATATACGCCCCTGCCCATTTTCAACAATTTCCATTTAATCCAAATAACTATGCCAATCAATAGTTAGGAACCAACTTCTTCCCTAAGAACTAGGGGCGACCAAACCAACTTCTTTGTTAAGAACTAGGGGCGCTTACGGGTCGGATTACGTAAATAATGAGTTAATCTATAATCCGATATGATATTATAGATTAGAAAAATGTCAATCAGTCAGACTCTCAATCTAATTCAATCTGAAAACTACAAATTTCATAGATTGGATTATGCATATTTATAGATTCACCTACAGTTTGAATATTGACTTTTATAACTCCTAATTTTTCAATGTTCTCATAGAACTTATAACAAAATTAAGCAAACATAACATAACATAATGAAAAATTAAAATAGTTCCAAAAAATATAATGCATTACAACACAAAATCTAACATAAATTCAAGCATTGGACAATATAATTCTAGATTGACAGATTATGCGGATTGAGAAATGTTCAATCCGCAATCCAAATCGTAACTTTAGATTGGAAAATCTCAATCTAACGGGGCGCAAAAAAAAAAAGATAAACTGCTCTAACTGCCCAATTCAACCCGCGCCGCCTGCTATGGACGGATCCATGTCACAATCCACCTATTTTTGGGCAGCGCGGTTCTAATATGCCCCACCCACCTATCATATATGCATGTATATTTTTTTGTAGGAATTTGTATGGTGAATGTTAACGTTAACTGTTTGCTTGTTTAACATTTTATGATTAGATTTCAAATTTAATTTATTTGAATATTACATTTTAGAAATTTGTGCGATTGTGCTATGTATGCTACGATTAATTTCATTAACTATGTATCTACATTTGTACGTATTTATATAAGTAGCTAAGTTTATAAAAGTTTAATTTCTAATTTAATAGTTCAAAAACAATAATTACTAAATCCATACTGCTCAACAAATTGCTTAATAAAAAAAACTACACAATTTACCTAAGATTTAAGCAGTTATAGATTAGATTTTTCAAAAATCTTTAAGAAAAAATCGTTCAAACCTCTAAGAAAAAAACCATTTAAACCGCTGAATAACCACCCATTAAGATCGAAGTGCACCCATATCTCAATCCATTACCAATTTAAAATTCTTTTATTCTAATCCAATCCGCCGAATTAGATTGAATTATATGGATTTGATGGATTAGCGAATTTAATGAATACCTCTATCACGAACAATTAATTAAGGAGAATTTCATGGTACTAATGAGATTTTTTTTAATACGAGTGGATTTCAAAATGATTTTTTTTACACTATAAAAAATGACATTTTCCTTTTTTTTTTTTTAGCAATTAACACTTGAATTTAGAAATATGTGGCCAAGACACTTCAACTAATAATATTGTTATTTTTTTTAGTAATTTTGTTTCAAAAATAAATTTATAAATATAGCCATACATACCCTTGATTAACAATCCATGTGCAAATCACGTATCAATTTCAATATTAAAAAAAAAAAAAAAAAAATCAACACGAATATCAACTAAAGTGTGTTTGCCATATATTTCTACATTGATGGGGTTAATTGAAAAAACAAAACATTCATAGACACATTGACAATGATAAAAAGTTGTGGGGTCTACAATGAAAGAAAAAAGAGCCTATAAATTTAAAGAAAGAAATGCAAAGGAAGGGTATGATAGTAACTAAAGAATCACCTTGTCCACTCTCCATCCTCTTTACGAGTTCATTATAATAATCTTCCATTCACTGAAAATCATCTTCTCCAGAGAGAAAACAAAACAAATCCCTCTCTCTCTCTCTCTCTCTCTCTCTCTCTCTCTCTAAACTTTCGTACACTTGTTGTTGTTCTTCTTCTTCTTCTGAAACCATTATTCTGATCGTTCCTTCTTCTGAGCGAGTGATGGGTGTGAGCAGCCGGTGTTCCCACACTTCTCACATCACCGAAATCATCATCACCAGCTTCTTCCGCCACAAGCTTTAGAATCCTCTTTTTCGCAGTGAAATCCAGACGAAGAAAGTTCGAAATTAGGGTAAATATTCATTGGGGGAAGTTTTGAGCGATTATGGCGGGTGGGAGGATCTTCGGAGGAGGCGCTGCTGGTGGATCTTCTTCTTCTTCGAGCCTCGGTCTTTTGCTTCAGAACAACAAAAGGACTGAGCGTCTCGATTCTCTCTTCCTTTCTGGCTCTTGCAATTCCTCTTCTTCTTCTCCTTCTTTCTTCGGTAATTCTGGTTTTTTTTTTCCTTAATTATAATTGAATTGACTGATCAAAAGTTCTCTTTTTGTATCACGATATGTTTAATTCGATGCAATATTTTGGTATTATTGTTCAATAACGCTAGAAAACTTAGCGAAGTTCGCGTTTTTTAGACCATTTCGAGAAATTGATTATGCTTGAGTTTGATTCAGGTTCAAGATCCATGATGAGCTTCGAAGATGTTCATGGAGGGAATGGATCGAACAAAACGTATTTTCGGTCATTTGGTGGTGGTGACGATATTGTGGACGATGACTTTGATGAGTATTTCCAACAGCCGGGCAAGAAGAGGCGGCTGAGCGTTGAGCAAGTCCAGTTTCTGGAGAAGAGCTTCGAGGTCGAGAACAAGCTCGAACCGGATAGGAAAGTCCAGCTCGCCAAGGACCTCGGATTGCAGCCCCGCCAGGTTGCGATATGGTTTCAGAACCGCCGCGCGCGGTGGAAGACGAAGCAGCTGGAGAAGGATTATGACGTTCTGCAAGCCACCTATAACACCCTCAAGGATGATTACGAGAGCCTGCGCAAGGAGACTGATAAACTAAAAGCTGAGGTACAGATTTAACCTCAAAATTTAGTTGATACGTTACTGGGAGAACACAGTTGTTAACAGTAGATCACATCAGAATATTAAAAAAAAAAAAAAGTACAGTTAAAAACTATGTCATATTTTTCACCACATGCTAAGTGTGAGATCTTGATCCATTGGTTGCTTGAAAGATCTTAAATTTGGTTGTGATACTTTAGGTTGTAGGAAAGTTTATGAATCATTTTTGTATGGATTTGAAGTGGGTCAAATTCAGATTTTTCAAGTCTCTAGTTAATAATTATTGTTGCTGTGTTTGGTATTGTTGATCAGGTTCATGTCCTGTCAGAGAAGTTGCAAGAAAGAGATAAAGAGAAGGAGAACTTGGAACTGTCTGAGAACTCCAACAAGTTGTCTCAAGAACCACCGGAAAAGCCAATTGCAGATTCAGAGGGTGAGGTCTCCAAAGTTTCAGCTGTGGAAGATATTAGCTCATCAGTTAAGAGTGACATATTTGATTCCGATAGTCCACGTTTCAACGAGGCGGTTCACTCCAACTCGCTGTTGGATCCTGGGGATTCTTCATATGTGTTTGAAGCCGACCAATCCGACCTCTCCCAAGATGAAGAAGATAATTTGCCTTCTTACATCTTCCTGAAGCTGGAAGACGTCGATTACTCCGACCCGCCTACAAGTTCATGCAATTTTGGATTCCCTGTTGAAGACCATGCCTTTTGGTCCTGGTCTTACTAGGTTTCTTATGGTAAATATATCTGTTTTTATTAAGGTTATCTTGTTTTTGTTCAAAGCATGTTGAATAGCTATATTTCTGGCAATAAATAAATCTCATGATTAATGGCACCCCGATCCTGATGTGGTGGTGGGTTCTGGTTTGAATCGACAAATTCGGTGGCTTTTGCCCCTTTCTGTAATCTTGTTCTTATTTTGTTCTTTGTTGGAGGTTCTAGTGTTTAAATGAAACTTCTGCTTTTGTTGGTTGTCAATGCAATTGAATAAGAATAATTGTGGCTATTCAATTCCTATTTGAGAATTGTGTAGAAAAAAGAAGAAAAAAAGGTAAAACAGACAAGGATTCCTAAACTTGCCCACTGATGTTACCACACTAGCAAAAAAGTGAGTGACTTAAGTTTATGCTAAATGCCATAGTTACCTTATGTTTCATTCTTCAATTTTATCCACTAGCATAGAGCACTAAGTCGATGCATCTGGACTATCATTCGAGAAAACTTTTGCTAAAGATTTGTATGCACAAAATCCTAGTTGACTTCCATGTTGTACAGTCTTAAAATCTAGGCTGCATTCGATTTCTTGTGGAGATAATTAAAGCATTAACGTATCGAGCTTTCTTTCTTTGGTGTTTTGGTGGAGGTCAATTTCATGATGAGTCAGCCAAAGTCACCCTTTTCAAATCACTGTTCCAAAAAAAGAAGATTTTCTTTAGTTTCTTCTTTAAGCCTTCCCAATCCCAAGTCCATAAACATTTTCTTTACAAAAATAGTTTCTGCGTTTGTTTTACAAATTTAAATCTTTTTATTATAATGTTTTCTATCATAAAATTTAAATTTATGGTCAAGGTTATGAACGAAAAAGGCCCATAGAATATTTTTATGGGGATAAATCTTTACATATATATATTCCTTGTGTGAATCTTCATACTATTCATTTTTATTACATGTATTTTTAAAAAATATTTATTAAAATTACTCCACTGTACAGGAGTAGTGAGATTTTAAAGATGAATAGGAGTGCTCTTTTCTTTATTCTGTTCTTCTCCTCTTTTGGAAGTAAAAATTCGGGCCATAAAGGAAGTGAAATCATTGCTAATTTTGGGAGGACTCAAAAAAATATGAACCATTCCTTAAAAAAACTTTTGATATTCATGGATTGTTGAGGAGCATTCAATTTTTGCCAAAAGCTTGTCAACCAAATTAAAATTGTGTGAGAAGCACATTAAGAAATATTAAAGTCTCATTTATTTTATCAATTTAAGTTTTATTATAATAAAAAAATTTTTAATAATAATTATAATTAATTTTTTTATTATAATAAAATTTTTTTATATAAAATTATATTTTAATTTAAATTAAAAATTTAAATCGATAAATTAAACAAATTTTAACTAAAGAGTCCCACCCAGGAACACATAAAAGGAATCCTCTTGAAATGATGGTCCTTTGTGATGGTGATGTTCCTCTGCTTATCTGATTGAGGACTTCAATCTTAGCCAAAGGGCTAAGAAGGTTATGTGGGAGAAGTGAAACCCCAACTGCCAGTTATAGTTAGCTTGTAAGTTTATCATTAGCTCATTACGTCATCATCTATATTTATTGATTCCTCTAATAAAAAAATAATAAAGAAGAAAGATGCAAAAATTTCAACCCCCCAATAAGTAAACTTGGTGCGATGATCAGTGGAGAGTTATAGTCTCGTTTATTTTATTGATTTGAATTTAAAATTTAAATTTTATTATAGTAAAAAATTTTAAAAAATAATCATATTTAATTTTTTTATTATAATAAAAAATTTTCATATAAAATTATATCTTAACTCAAATTAAAAATTTAAATTAACGGGTTATATTTTGTGCCAACTCAAATGTGTTCATAAAAAATATTATCTGTGTTGTAGACTTCTCGGAATATTAAGGGGGACATATCTCCGCATTATGCGTTTCCCAAAGTTACCTTGTAGTTGAGGCCAACGTCATGTGTAAAGACTTCACAAAAATCAAGAAGACAGTTTGATCTTGGGAAATTTCTTTGCTGAGATTTTCTCCACTTGGATCTCCTTACCCTTAGGCCCAATTTCGGATTATCAGTAATTCTTTTTTTTTTTTTTTTTTTTTTTTTTGTCATATCTGATAAATTCTCTTCTTTAGTGGAATACTAGAAAAAAAAAAAAAATAAAAAATTACTTTTCTATTTATATTTTCATCAAATTTTGTTAAACTATCACATTTTTTTAAAAATGATATAATTTTAATGTGATTTGACAATTTAAAATTATAAATCGCCAGTAAATTCTTTTGCACACCTTGTCAAAAAATTGTTCATCACATTTTTATGAAACTCCTTAGTAGGATTAAAAAAAAAAAAAAAAAAAAAGCCCTAGGAATGCATAGTTTTGGATCATCAAATGCTCATAAAATTCTATTGGATTTGCACCAGTACACACAACATATATGATTATATTTGGTATCATTCTGAAGTGATATTGCACTATTGATAGTTTTTTTTTTTCCTTTTAAAGGGTACGTTTGGTTCTTAGATTCGCTCTCTGATTCGAATCATGATTCGTGATTCGCTACAGTATTTTCTCTCACAAAAAATACACGTAAATCAAAAATGGTTCTAATAACATTATTTAAATCCATAAATCAAATTGTGATAGAATCTTTTTTTTTTTCCTATTTAAACCAAATTTTGGGGCCATCTCACTGTCAAATATTTGTGTACTTGGTCAAAAGGGCTTTTCTCCTTGCTTTTTCATTGTATTAGATCAAAATGGTATGATATGTGGCTTCTATGAAATTAAATAGCAAAAACATTCTATAATCTATAGTAATATCTCTTTCACGCGTGCCATAACCTCATTGTCATACTATAAAATGGGCATAATTTGACTTTAATTACCAATTAGAGTTTGTTTCCTCTTTCACTTACGAGAGTGATAATGCATTATGCATTACATGGAAACAATCAAACCACTAATTAAGTATTGTTTAACAGTTAACTACTTCTTCAACTTCCGAATTTCATGCAAACTCAACATCCAAGCGATATTTGGTACTTCTATTATCTTCCACATGTTAATATTGGCTAGCTTGATTACCAATCTTGCAAATTTCCTTCTATGCAATAATACCAAAAAAAAATAAACTAATTACATGTAATGTGCAACTTCGATACTATATCATTACTTCTTATAAAACAAGTAAAATAAAATAAAACGTTACAAAATTATTGTTATATAATGTGACATACTACTCCACATTACTCTAATATATTGCTTTTTAACTTGAGTTTAAAACCAAACGAATCACTCTAATATGTTCTTGCCACTTAGCTGGTAATTAAATCCCTCGTTCTTCTCTACCATACTATTCGGAAAAGTTAAAAAGTTTTATATAATGTTACATTTTATTGGTAAGTACTTATTAATATTAGCATATCTCTTGAATTTAATCTAGATACGTTTCTGGATTCTCTAATTTTAATTTTTATTCCTATAGAACTATTTAAAGTGTTTCTTACTAAAGGGCCGTTCGGCGGCTCATTTCTCAAGTTAAAAACTCAAAAAAAGTAATTCGAGTTACAATTTTATTTAAATTTATGTTCTTTTAAGTTTAAACTCAAGTTCAAATTTCTCTTTCAACTCGAGTTCAGAAACTCAAACTTAAATTAATGAATAATATTTTTTTATTTTTAAAAATGCTATAATTTTTTCGTTTTAATTATAATTAATATGATTTTTTTTTCTATGCGTTAACAATAAAAAGACGAATAAAACTCTACCCATATATCCTATTAAAATTTTTCATCAGCACTAAGTTTTTATTAAAATACTATATAAATACAAATTTAAGTTTTGACTCATTTAAATACAAACTTAAAAAGATTCTTATCTCAAATCATAACTCAAATGTACATAATCAAATATAAACTTAAGTTACAACTTTAATTTAAGTATAACTTAAATTTAACTTAAAATTTACACTTAAATTACTTAACTCAAAAATAATAAACTCAAAAATAATGAAAGAACAGCCCTTAATAAATTCTCTTATTTTTCTTAATTCGTGAATGTAGATAATAGATATATTGCGTAAGAAATGTGAGATGAGATTGAGACCAACTATAAACTAAAGTTTTTTTTTTTTTTTTTTTTTTTACCACAGCCATTAATAATTTGCCAACTAACCCCGTTTTTCTTGGATCACGATTCATGAGTAATAACATTTGTTTTCTGTTGTGTCACTTTCAGATTGTCTGCCGATCAATTTTTGAAACCCCACGGCGTTGGTCTTCAACAGATCATCACCACGTGTACGGTGAAAACTAGAGTGAAGACTAAAAACGACATAGCTGGCGTCGCCAAAACAAAGCGTCGCCATCAAGACAGGGTCTATTCCACCAACACCAAGCAAACCCTCGTGGATTCCCCATTTTGGTTGGGTCCCACCCCAGACCTTGACATAGACTTTCTACATGCCACATCATCTGATTCCTCATTGGTTGCTTCTCTTTTTTCTTTTTTTTTTTTTTTTTTCTTTCTTTCTTTAAGGCACATCTGGCTCTAATTTTGTAATATAAGGATGAACTCTTTTATTAGTAGTGGTTCTAAAGATAAATGATACCTTTGAACATTTTTCGAGCGTTAAATAAATTGATATAAAATTACGATTATATTTGGTTAAAAAATTCATACCATAATTTAAATTATAATTTATGATTCATTATAATATTTTTTATGATAAAAAATACACATAAATTAAAAATTATTTTAATTTTATAATTTTAATCCATAAACTAAACGTAATCTATATTTTAACGTCGGAAAAATTTTCTATTCATAAGTTATAACTGCAAAGTATTGTATTTTTAAGCAAAGTTTTAAGTCTGATATTGGTACAGTTCAGTAAAGATAACTTTTTTCATATTCTCATATAATATTATTTTTATATGTTTGTAATTTTAGTTTGTTGTATAACACTATATTTATTGGATTATTTTTTTAAAGGTCACACTTAAATAAACTGAATATTACACACATGTAACAATATTGTTACATGAGAACAAAAAAAAAATATATTTACCGGACTGATATAATTTTACATGATTTACATTATTAAATTGTATCTTACTTATAAGGTATTTTTATTTTTTAATAACTATAACATTTTTGTACTTATGCCAGATTATTCTCTAACTTATAACTATGACAAATCTAAAAAAACATTTTTGATTGTCAACGTTAAGGTACAAGGTTATTAGTTTGTAGAATTTTAAGGAAATTTATTAAAACCATAATTTTGATAAATATAAAAAGAATTTTTTTAATTGTTACTAAACACCACTATTAATAAAAAGTAAGTCTTATTTATAAACCTCATATCACAATACTCATTTTTTATTATTGGACTAAATAGCATTTAACTAAAAAATATGCTACTAGTATTGTACTATATTTTTTATAACAATGAAATTATATTAAAAATATAAAAAAAAAATAAAATTTAAATGGTCTAGATGAATATAATATTCCACCACAAAAGTTTAATCTAAAAAATGTTTTAAGAAAGATTTTGATTATATATAAAAATTAAAGTTAAAACACATTGTTTGATTAATATTTTAATAGATCGGAATCCGCCAACTTTAATTGTTAATAGTTAAAATAGTTTTATTTGTTAATAGTATTCTTCTTGTTTTTCTTCAAATAATTTATAATTTGTATAAAGTAAATTATAAAAAAAAATTATATAAAGTAAATTAAAAGGATTTTTGTAATTTAGCGAGGGAAAGGGGGAGACAGAGAGTGGATAGGGATGGGAAAGAGAGCGATGTGGGGGTGACGGTGATAGGGTGACAGGAGGGCGTGTCTGTGCATTTTCCAATCTGGCGGATATTTCATGTTTAGGACACGTGTAACTGTTCAATGGCTTTTCTGTGGGACCACTCACACTTGCCCCCGGTTCCCGTAGGGTGCGGAAAATTGACTTTGTTGTTGTTTAATATAAAAGAAATAATGAAGGTTAATTTTATCGATTTAAATTTTATTATAATAAAAAAAATTTAAAAATAATTATATTTAATTTTTTATTATAATAAAAAATTTTACATCAAATTATATCTAATTCGAATTAAAAATTATAATTAATAGATTAAATATGCCTAAAATTTATCCTCAATTTTATTTTGATAATTAACTTTTAAAACGTGTCACAGTTAATTTATAAGGTTTTATTTTATTTCAATTTTAATCCTTTTATTAGCTTAATGCTAAATATTTGACAAAATATGTCAAAATTAAAGACTAAAATTAGAAACATATAAAATTTAGAGATAAAAATAATTAAAAAAATAAAAATTAATTTTCACATATAGTCTTAAAATCTTAGATGTTTTTATTTTTTATCTTTAATTTACACATATTTCATAAAATTTTAATACCTAATTAACAGAAAGACTAAAATTGAAATAAAATAAAACTCAAAGACTAACTGTGTAATGTTTAAAAAGTAATAGATTAAAATAAAATTAAAAGTAAATCTCATAGATCATTTATGAAATTAATCTAAATAATTTATTGCATTTCTTTACGATGAACTTTTTTTCTTCGCTGAATGAACTAGACTTGAAATTTTTCGACAAATAGGATCCTAAATTTGATGATAGGTTGCATTTGTGCTCCATTAAATAACGGGCGTCGATTAATTGACAGCATTGCTCCAAGAGTTTTTCACAAATCCACCTGAAACTTTTTGTTGGTTGATAAATTGGTGGCCCAACTTTATATTATGACATTCTTATCTTAATTTTTGCTTAAATTAGATTAAATTTTTTGTTAGTTGGAATTGAGTATGTGTTTCGATAAAGTCCCACAAAGGGAACAATGGCAAAAGTCAGTTTGTCAATGGGCCGAGGCGGGGCGGGTCAATAACCAGCGGGCTTGCGGGGCAGGGTGGTGCCCCACGACCCTTTTTTTTTTTTTTTTTTTTTGGAGGAAATAAAGATAACTTATATATTTTGTTGTTAAGACCAAGACTAGTAAATTTCATTTCTATAAGAAAAAAAAAAAAAAAAAAAAAAGAAAGTAAATGCTCGATTACAAAGAGCACCGGTAGAAATTAAAAAAAAAAAAAAAAAAAAACATATGCCTAGAAACAAAACTTGCAAATTAACCAATGCCCATAAACGAATTGATAATAAAAAAAAAAAAAAAAAGCGTCGACCAAAGAAATAATATCACTAGATTGACAAAAAAAAAAAAAGAAAAAATAGGTTCACATTTCGGACCCTCTTCGCCGTTCTCCGAAATCCTCAAACAAACACTAAGCTATGTTTGATAGCTTGTATTGTATTATATTAGGTTGTATTATTATAATACAATACAGTAGTATTAGGTGTCATGACGTATTATATAATGAGTCAAAATGTAAAATTTTAATACTTTTAAGGTCAAAATATAATTTTTGAAAACATTTGGCGCAAAATATAAATTTTTAAAAGTTTTAGGATCAAAATAAAATTTTTAAAAACATTTAGTGTTAAAGTGTAATTTTTATAAAAGTATTAGGGTCAAAATATAATTTTATAAGTGGGATTTTTTTCTATACTTTCGCTCCTTTTTCTCGAAGGCTAACAAAACGTAAGTTTTTTTTTTTTTTTTTTTTTTTTGTAATTTTTTTTTCCCTTTTTATTTTTTATTTTTTTTCTTTTAATTTTTTTCGTCCCCCCCTTTTTTTTTTCTTTTTTTGTTTTTTTTTATAATTTTTTTCCTTTTAAATTATATGAAAACTTCTCTTTAATTCCTCATCGATATAAAATTTTCTTTTTTTATTTAATCTTCTTATTACAAAAAATGTTCAATAAAAAATTATTTTTTTTGTCATTCTTTTTTTTTTTTTTTTTGTTATACATTTTTTTTTTTTTTAAATATATTTTTAATCTCTCAGGCGGTTTGAATAAATAAACGTCATGTAAAATTATTTATAAATAATTTTTTATACTGAAAATAATTTTTTTTAATAAAATTATTAAATGTGTTTTTAAAAATAATTTTATCTGGGATTAAAAATATTTTTATTTTTATTTTTATATAAAAAATAAAATTATTTTAAAATAAATTTTAAAGGCGCCTTTTATGTCATTGGTTTTTCTCATGTTTTATTAGTGACGGAATTTATTTAAAATAAATTGCTTCATTACTCAGGTCTCTTTGACCGAGTACTGACGACTCTCTTAATATGAACAAACAGCAAAATTTCAACTAAGTGACGAAACATTACACGAAGTCAAGGAGGCCGCAATAACAAATTTTCTATCGTACGGGTTTTTGTTGTTTTCTGTGTCGTCCCTAAAAAAAAAAAAAAAAAATGTTTTTCTTATGTCAGTATTCTCTATAGCTATCGGGTATACAAGGAGACATAAATAACCCAGATCTCTACCAAATTAAAAGATAATATTCCTATAAAAATGCGTTTCTTGTGTCAATACTCTATCTATCGTGTATGCAAGAGAGAAAAATCCTCTCTCTACCAAATTAAAATAACACTCATATCTATTATATTATAAATATATTATAAATCTTTATAAAACTCTCCTTTAATTTACTTGGCTCAATATGTCAACTTCAAACGCCTTGCTCGTCTCTCTCTCTCTCTCTCTCTCTCTCTCTCTCTCTCTCTTTTCACACCTTTGGCATGAGCATGAAGAATAGCATTCAATCGGCTGAAAGCACAATGCAACACCAATTGAAAGACAAACCATAAAGGCAAAAAAAAAAAAAAAAAAAAAGAATGACATAGTTAGAATGAGATGAATCTTTATTGCTTATTCATAAATGCAGTTATACACAAAAGAAATGGCTTTCTTTGGCTTGCGAGCAATGTTCTTAATGACCCAGTGAATTTAACGACTTTAGAATCGTATCAGTATCAAGTTCTTGTGCATCAATCTTGGCCAAGGTTTTCATAAACATTTTATGAGAACTCTTTCTTAGAGTTTAAAAAGAATTATTGGAGTGGTAAAAATGCTGGTAATGATACTCCGAGGCCTTCCAATATGATCCTTTTCCATTGTAAGTTCTGACGAACTGTTGCGCCGAATTTGATGTGGGAAAAGCATGTTAATGTATTTGCTTTTGCAGATCAAGGTCAAAATTTGAGGTTGTTCCTCAAGTAGACCACCACTTCTTGCTGCAAAAGTAAAGAAAGAGAGAGGTCAGCTATCCCTCAGGAAAATAAGCAAACTTTTGAGTCTTGCCACTAAAAAGTTGAAGGTGATAATTTAGTAGTGTTTTTATCACCCTAGAATATCTAAGCCTTTTTCTCTCATATGGACTTTTGACACCACCAATAATAAAGAGTAGTGCCGGTTGGAATTTATAGTGCTGAAACGATAGATGGATCTTATGTATTAATTGTGGGTAGTGTGGCTAGCACTACCGATGCCCTCTTCTAAATACTAAAAGCATCATGCATGTGTTAGTTTTGTGCCATCACTATTATTGAGGGTATTTGCAGGCCATCAGAGACTAGTCAGCAATAATGGCAGGTTTCGAAGAGCAGAGCTCAGGTTCGAACTTGGAAGATCAGACAATATCCTGAATAAGCAGAGTATGTGCGGTCAAACTCAACGTTGCATGGTGCTCGTTTTAAATGTGGCGAAAATACCGTCCAAGACCTAACATGAGACCTGCATTTTCCTTGTACATTAAGGCATGTGCCCACGTATATTAGTGTTGTGTTCTTTGCCACAACCCCTTTACAATTCAAAAGGATAATGCTTATAGTCCAAACCTATGTTCGGGAATATTGTAATGAGTCGCATCATAATTTATCATCCCGGCATGCCAAATAGAGCCTAGTTATGTCTCTCCTTGACAATATAGCCCACAAAAAACTTCAAAAAAGTGGCTACTAATACAGTTCTAAGATTAATTAGAAAAAGTGGCTTCTTGACGTAGTATTATAGCTAGAAAAATTTATTGCACTACATGGAAAAAAAAAAAAAAAAAAAAAACCTTCAGTTCTAAGATTAATATGTAGCTTCTAGAGATTGAGCAACATACTCCATCTAAATGGATGCATGAACTCATGAACTCAACCTTTTGCCCCCTTAGTTACCGAGTACCTAATATGCTTTATTATTGTTATAATTTCTTAAAAGTATTGTGTTCCTTGCAATTTAATATAGCTCGGAGGAAAACTTACAATCAAACAGAGGAGAACACAGCCGGCAGCACCCGGGAACAAGGCATACCAGAAATTCAAGGAATGCAACTTAGCTCCATCGATGAACAATATCGGCAAGCTGGCAGCTGCATATTGTATAGACCATATAAGTAACTGAGTCATTAGCTTATAAAGAAGCTGAATAAGAAGCCAGAAGGCAGAAAGCAAAAAGCAAATAACTGGCTGTGTCATAAGCACCAAAAGATAAAACATTTTTTACCTGGTGGATGAGTAGAACGTGTGAAAATCATGAAAGCTATGGAAGCAGCGAGCGCAGAGCTCCTAGAGAGCCAACCCGGACCAAATATAGAGAACACCAGAACACCGATGGCTGCACAACCGATTTGGGCCATGAACACGTTGTACTTCTGCAGTATGCCAAAAGTGAAAGTTTGGTTAGCCAAATTCATGTCATGGAAACAAACCTAGGAGACAAATTTACTATTTGTGGTACTACACCGAGTGAACCCCCATTTGCAAAATTTGTTAACTAAGTGAGCAGAATTAGAAGTTCCTTATCATTATCGAGTTTGTATTCATATGCTGCAAGTGAATTTGATTAGAAATGTATGGTAATATTCTTGAAGAAGTGATTCCTGCAATCTTTTTGTATGGTTATTGGGCAATGAATATATACATTTGCATAATTAATTATTTCTTTTGAACTAGGGTGAGGGAGTCGAGCTTTAGACCTCAACATTGCAAGCAAGGGGTGGATTTACGATTAGGCTACGCCTGCAACCACTGTATCATCAGTTATTGAATTGGGGAGGATATTTCAAATCTTATTGCTAAACACATAGGACCTACTCTAAGCAAGATAGCCAGTATTGCCTTCCTACATACATATCATGGATTCATGGTCAAGACTTGCACTGTCCAAATGAAATATATGTATTACATGTGAACGACTTGGTTACAAATAAACCACTATGGGAGATTGCAGGCATTATCTAGTTATAATTTCATATCTGATTTCATTACAAGACGTAGAGTTCAAATTTCCTACTTCTAAATTAAAAAAAAAAAAAAAAAAAAAGTATCTATACTATGGGCCAGAGAGCAAGTACCCTAGCACCAGGGGAAGATGGTGTGGCAAATAGGACAGCACAAACAGCCCCTAAGGGCGCAATTGTCATTGAAACTCCTTTGGGTGCCAATATCTGATCCATCTTTCCCAATAACGCCATTGCCGCAAAGGCCCCTATCATAAGTAACATTAGGATTCAATTATAACCAAACTGCACATGCATAATACAGTTCAATTTTTGTCTCCGTTATTACTTTAAGACCAATAATTCGCCAATTCAGCATAAAATCATGGACAACCGATACAAGTTGAGTCCAACGAATAGGCATGATAGTTGGTGTCAATAACTTTCTCAAATTTTCAAGATTTTTTTGGTCAGATAATTTCATTTCTTAATAAGGTAGGAAAAAAAAAAGTTATAATAAGAACACGGTTCTAAACTGTCAAATATACAATAAATTCTGTTAAAATATCATAATTTGTTTCAGGTCTTGTTACTTTTACAACTTAAGTAGAACACAAGTTCTATTGCTATAGAGAATTCAAATTTAACTTTTTTGTTATAGTATTTTTCTTTCACATATATAATTAAAGTTTTTTAACTTGAATCGTGAAACAAACGTAATGTAATGTGATATGGCGATAAATTTTATTACTGATAAAATATTTTTCATATCCTACGGTAATTCTTCTACTTTCATATCCCACTCTCACATTCATGTTAGGTTGGGACCAATAAAAGACAATGTAGCTAAGAATAAGGTTGCATCATATTATCCACCCAAGGAACGGATAATGTAGGTTTAGATCCCGTTCATTTCACTAATTTGAGTTTAAAATTTAAATTTTATTATAATAAAAAATTCTCACAAACAATCACATTTAATTTTTTTACTACAGTAAAAATTTTTCACATGAAATTATATTTAATTAGAATTAAAAATTCAAATTAACCAAGTAAATGAGCCTTTAATTTGTTTGCATACTTCAATCACGATTTAAACCTTTTTACTGAGGTATTTTCTTTTCATAAAAAGATTTAACTGTTCAAATATATAAACCAAACAGTTAATAATTATTTCATTTTTCTGTTAAAATTTCTTCTTTTCCAGGTTTTACATTGCAAAATGCAAAAGGAATAATATTTTATCCAACAATATAAAAGATTTCAAACCTGCAGAAGGCCAAAGGATGTCGCTAAGGGAAGGAGCGGAGGAAGCCTTTTCAGGCGTCCAACCATCCCAAAACGGCGCCGCTCCGACGTTGCTTGACGCCACAACAATCCCATATCTTCTTCTCTGTCTTCCTACGACGTCGTTTTTACCTGCTGTTTTTGCCGTGGTAATCAGACCAAGAGAATTCTTCCTATTGAACAGAAACGGGCTAGTGGGTGAAGAAAACGACAGCAAGGACGTAGACAACCACGAATGTGATGATGTCGTTTGTGCCGGAGAATAATAGGCTTCGTTAAGGGAACGAATGCAGTGATTAGTACTGGTGGTGCTTCTCAATTGCGCACCCATATTTTTCTAAGATCCACTTCTTCCTTTTTCTCTGTCTCTGTGTTTTTTTTTTCTTGATAGATTTTTATTCCATTTTAGGATGTTCCTGTAGCTGACAAGGAATCTATTCTTGAATATTGTAGAGAGAGAGAGAGAGAGAGAGAGAGAGAGAGAGAGAGACGTGGGTGTGAGTGGTACACACTACACAGTTGAGGAGTTGAAAATCCAGTTGTGGTTCGTTTGAGGGAGTGGGGCAGTGGGCTTTTCGGGAGTTCCAAAGGTTCTTAGATAACAAAGGGAAGATGGGAAAAATAAGTTAAG
The DNA here is from genome assembly GCA_012066045.3 of Morus alba. Taxonomy (NCBI): domain Eukaryota; kingdom Viridiplantae; phylum Streptophyta; class Magnoliopsida; order Rosales; family Moraceae; genus Morus; species Morus alba. The sequence goes on along the minus strand of CP050231.2, from coordinate 6,739,176 downwards.
ATTTGATATTAATTGGAATTAATAGGTTAATAGTTTATATAAATTAATAAATAGATTAAATTAATGTTTTTGTTTATAATTTGTTTGGTTATAAATTATAATTTGATAAGTTATTTATAATTTGATAAGTTATTTTTTATAATTGTTCATAATTTGTTTGGTTATGAATCATAACTTCATAAGTTTATTTATAATTTATTTGGTTATGAATCATAACTTGACAAGTTATGACTTATTAATTTTTATAATTAAAAATTAATTTATATATTTTTTAAAACTTTTTATATTGACTTATTTTCTACTATTTTCTGATAATAAACTCTTATTTATTTTTTTTAATTTATAATTGAAAATATTGTAAGAGGGTACGAAAAATAAACCTTTTTTTTTAAAACAATCTTAGCCCCAAAATTTTTTCGTGCTTTGAAAAGCCTCCCCTAAGCTTTTAATGTTGGCTATTAAGTATTAACCCAATAAACTTGTTACACTGTTGCCATGTAGCCTAAATTGATTAGGCTGTTTAAATTTGTGGCCAGAAAAAGAGGTTATCGACTAAAATTAAAAGGTCAAAAAGAAATTTACCGACCACACGAAAGGTTGAGAGGATAAAATGTCAAAAGTTTGAATTGCAATTGGGGCTATCAATTTAAATAGTGTAATCTATTTAGATCAAATTGCAATTGTATGAAAGTTTATCTATCAAGATTCAAGGTTTACGCAGCAATTCACCGAAAGAAGGAAAGTGGCAAAAATAAAAAATATTTTATAGGTAAAAACAATTTTAACTTGCATATATTATAGAAGAACCCTATAATGAAAAATAAAAATAGTTTTAAGACTGAAAAAATTTTATGTTTCGTTTATTTTACTGATTCGAGTTTAGAATTTGAGTTTTGTTACAGTAAAAAGTTTTAAAATAATCACATCTAATTTTTTTACTATAGTGAAAAACTCTCATATAAAGTCACATCTCAACTTGAATTAAAAACTCAAATCAACAAACTAAATGAGTTCTTAATATGTATATTGTAATAAAATATATTTTATGCTATTTTTTTTTTCTCACTCTTTACTAGACAAACTTATATCATTAAGAGACCACATTATTATATAATAGACAAATATGATATTATTATGATAATTATTATGTCATTTTTATTATTTTTGTAATATTAAATTTTTTTATTAAATTTAACTTTAAAATATAAATTCTTTCATGTAGTGTAATTATCTCAAAATAAATAAATACACAAGCAACTAAAATTGGGTGAAAAGCAAAGGCCTTTTTTTTTGCACTGTTTAATAATAGCCCTTCGGACACCGAAGGGGTTATCTTTGGACTTTTGTGAGGGGCTTTCCAATACTCCAAAGGGTAGCTCAAAAAAGATACCGAAAATTAACAAAAGTCCTGAGAAAAGAAAATAAACAAAAGAAGTGAGCGGAAAAAGAAAAGAAAAGAAAAGAAAAAGAAAAAACAAAAGAAGTAATGACGTAAAATTGGGCCACGTCTTCCAATATATTTGAGAAAAAGTCGGTGGTGATAATCATCATCTTTCCTTCACAAGCACAAAAAATATCTTTGTTCATTCTGTTTTCTGGTTTATTGAAGTGAAAAAAAAAAAAAAAAAGTAGTTAGTTAGTTAGTTTGTTTGTTGGAAGTTAATGCTTTGAGCAAATAGTTGCTGTTTCCGAAATTAAGACAGGTTGATTGTGAAAGCAGAGGATGTCACTAGACTCTGTATAAAATTTTCTCCATTCACTTCACCAATTCGAGTTTAAAATTTAAATTTTATTATAATAAAAATTTTTTAAAAACAATCATAAAATTTAAATTTTATTTCAATAAAAAAATTTTCTTAAAAATAATCACATTTAATTTTTTTATTATAATAAAAATTTTTTTACATAAAATTACATTTTAATTTAAATTACAAATTTAAATTAAGAACGGGCTTAGATTCACTCACGACAGTGCAAGAAAATTTCGTTGCAACGGCTTAGTCAATTTATGTTGTCACTTTTGTCGAAGAAAAAGGGCGGTGGGAAAGAAAAACGCACAAGAATTTATTTGCCTTGGAGCCGGCCCAACCTGTTGGAATTTGGACCATGGTTGGTTTTGTGGGCCTGATTAACTCTTAATTTTTTTGAGAAAATTACTAAATTTATTTGGAAGAAAGAGAAAAATAAGTTAAAATTTGAGATAAATTAAATTAATAGGTTAATAGTTTACATAAGTTAATAAATATGCTAAATTATTATTTTCATCCATAATTTGTCTAGTTATAAACCATAACTTGATAAATTATTATTTATAATTATTCATTATTTGTCCGGTTATGAACCATAACTTGACAAGTTTATCTATAACTTATCTGGTTATGAACCATAACTTGATAAGTTATGATCTATTAATTTTATAACTAAAAATTGACCTATATACTTTCTCAAGTTTTTCATATTGGCCTATTTTCTACTATTTCTCAATTTATTTATTTTTAAAATGCATAAATCTTAATTTTTACATCTTATTTTTTTTATTAATTTCTTTTTGGCTAATATAATTTTTTTTAATTAAAAAGGATATTAATTAAAATTAAGAAGTAAAAGTCTAGGCCCATCACATTTTTCTTAATTTTTTATCTCATAAGACCGATGAAACATAGTTCATGTAGGCACATCACTCAATAGGTCGGATCTATATGTCTAGTCCAAGCCAAGGAGGCGCAGCTCCATTCTCACTGAAGTGCTACACTTCTTTGTAGTACTCTCACTGAAGTGCCACACTAATTTTAACACTCAATAATTTGATCATAGATTTTTATGACATTTTGTTGTGAACTCTATGATTATTATGTGTTTTATGATTTTCTTATGATAATTAAGGGGATTTAAATATTCTAAATTCATGCGTCATCTACAAAAATTATCATCCTAGGAATTTTATCCAAAATATGTTAATTGGAGCAAAATTAGTAAATTAAATTCCGAATGAAATTTTTAATATCAGATTCTTAATCGGAGCATCGAAATTAGTCAAAAGTGTAATTATAAAGATTTCATTTCAGGGCTAAATTTACAATTTTGGTAGAATACGATATTGAAACATAATTTTGAAAAATATGACATACAAAATGCGATTACAAAAACATGTGGGTTAAAACAAAAAAGTTGACGGACTTTTCAAAAGTTTCTGAATGGTTGTTTGGGAGTCACCATACACCACAATTAATAGACATTTAATTGGGTTAAAAATAAAATAAAATAATAAAACAACAGAGTATATCGGTTATTTCAAAACATATCAAACTCATTCTTTCCTTCATCTCTTTCACGTTTTCTCCCTCACTCTCTTTTTCAGAAAAAACAAAGAAAACTGTAACTATGTAAAAGAGTCATAGAAAGCCTACCACATACATTCAAAATTCTAGTTTTTTATTAAAATCTTTCTCCTAACTCATGATATCTAACACCTCCAAATCTACTATTCAAGCCAAACACGTTTTTCCAATCCAAGCCATGAGTTCATCATTAAAGTGAAGTCATATTTCGTCGTTTCTCTAAAGGAGAGAGTTCTCAACCTTTAAAAACCTATGACATTGACTTAGATTGTATATTTTGATGATGGAGTTTAATTTTTTATGATAATTATGCTTATTTTCTAGTTGTTTGATATTTGCATGTCATATGTTTAATAAAATGATCATGAATAAGTTTTTGTGACCAACTGTGACTTTTCTATTTTTTTCAGTTATTTTATACATCCCACACCAAATACATTAATTTTTTTTTATCAAAATATTTCTCCTAACTCATAATACTAACACTCCCCCCACCTTTCTTGAGTCGGAGATGATTTTTGAGCCTTAGAAAGCTCTCAAAAATTAGGTTCAAGCCCTAATCCGAAAATAGATGTTTGTAAATTAATTTTGGTAAGTTTTCCTCTCCAAGACTTATTCATTGATCAATTTCTTTTTTTGGGTGAGTTGTAATCCGTTTTTGAATGATTATGCATGATATCTAACACCTCTAAATCTACTATTCAAGCCAAACACGTTTTCCCAATCCAAGCCACAAGTTCATCATCAAAGTAAAGTCAAACTTCGTCGTTTCTCCAAAGGTGAGAGTTCTCAACTTTTAAAAATCTATGAGACTGACTTAGATTGTTTATTTTGATGATGGGATTTAATTTTTTATGATAATTAAGCTTATTTTCTAGTTGTTTGAAGTTTGCATGCCATATGTTTGACAAAATGATCATGAGTAAGTTTTTATGACAAGCTATGACTTTTCTATTTTTTTAGTTATTTTATACATCATTTTATCTCCGTTGATATTTTTCTCTGAAAATATACATCTTAAGTTTTAATTGAGTTTTTGAATCACTTAAAAATGATTTTTCTAGAATTAGTTATGATTTTTACAAGTTCGTATAAAAATCTGTCAATTTCCTGACGAGAATTTTTAATATTGATTACGGGCTATTTTTGATGAATTTATTAAATCTGAAACCTAACTTATAATAGCTCTAAAGAAAGATCTATGAGTCTACTTTGATTGGGCTGAGGTCCAATAATTGTTTGATCTACTTATAATATATTATGAATATTTTTTTAGGTTAGAACCATAACTTGACAAGTTATTATTCATAATTGGCCTATTTCCTTTCTTAAGTTTTTCATATTGGCCTATTTTCTACTATTTTCCTATAATATATTATGAATATTTTCATAGGAGTCGACGAATTTGTCTTTTGATAAAAGTTGCTCTATGGTCAACATTTGTGCTATTAGATTTGGAGTTGATACTTAGATAATAATGATTGGTTTCATATATTGATATTTATGGTTAAAAACTAAGCTTATAGTTATTTAAATATCTATAAATATGTATGTGAATTTAGTGTCATATTCGATGACGAATGGTTAATTTCGATTACGGAAGTTTGAGAAAATAAAGATTTTGGTTGATTTAGTTGAAAATCTAACTATTCATGCTAAATTATATTTTTGACAATGTCAAAGGATAATGAAAGCTCATGTGAAGAGGTTGTGTTCTTTTAGTTTTCTTAAAAAAATTATATCTATAAGATTTCAAGATTTTAATTAAATTTTTTAGTTTGATGGATTTTCTTTTAAGAAAATTATGGTCATATTATGAATTAAGCACTTGCTTTTGCTTTGTTAAGTTATGAACGAGGTTATTAAACTCCAAAGAGTCTTCCTCAACCTCAAACCACGCTTTTCAAAAATAATAGGTGAGATTGTAATTACGAGTCTTCGATTAAGATATGAAAAAGAAACAATATGGTTTCCTATTTTTAAGAATTTGTTAACAATTCTAGAGTGTCATAATACTCTTAAAAGGAGTCGTAACGCTCCAATTAACGTGAAAATATTTGCCAAAATTAGGTGAACACCTAATCATTGTGCGTGAATCGAATGAAGCATAAAGAGCTTACGTTTGTATTATATAAATGCTTAAGGTAAGTAGAGTACTCACCTGCAGCACAAGTGATGCTTATAATTTACTTGTGACCTATGTTTGTCATTCTATGTAAGAATACCATGATCGTTTATGACAATATGAAATGTGAATATAATTATGCCTTACATATTATTTTTATTGTTTAGCATGCTGCTATCATTTCCATGATCATGAACATGATATGGAAACATTTAACTTCTATGTGAATGTTTCATGCCCATTATGCAATGTACAACGAATATGTTGGTTATGCTTTAATGAAAAGTATCTAATTGTATATGAGCATTAAGGAATCGAAGCATGTTTATGGTGATTATAAGAATGCACATGACGTGGTACATAAAATGCGAATATGCTTAATTTAATTATGTGAGTATCCAATAACATGCCCGATATATGAAGTAGCATGACAAGATAGGGCATGATTTTATTTGCATGACATTCACTTATGAACATTGGCATATACTATGTTATGATTAGTTTTTCATAGTAGTGGACATTGCCGGTCGTTAGAGGACCTAATATGATAGCTATGATTTAAGTAAGTCCGCTACATGGACTTTATGCTCTTTGGTCCTGGGTTCTAGATGCAGCGACTCTAGTAGTCGTTGGATCTGTGTTTAAGTCACGGTGCCAAATTCCCTGAGTCTTGGCCGAACAAGAATGGAAAAGGCCTTGTAAACGCCCACATTACTGCTTATGTGAATGCCAATGGATTATAACTCGGGTGTTATTGAGAAACTATATGTAGTTAGTGATACACTCCTAGAAGTCGAGTCCGATTTGTTAAATGTTACGTGAGATCTGTGTGTGCGATTCTTTAGATGAATTGGCCTGGAGTCTTGGACTGCCACACGATTGAGCATTAGCTGGCATAAGGCAGTCCCACAGGTCCATTAGTACGTACACGATAGGATACTAGTTTATTGAGTATGTGACAAGTTATGTACCTTGTTATGACATAATAATATTGTGTCACGATTTATTATAGAATAATTCGTTCATAATAGTAATGATATGAGGTTATGTTATGAATATGAGAGTATTATACGACATGGTAAGATTATAGCATGATAAGACCATGTTGATTTAAAGTATGTATGTTTCTTAGTTAGATTTAACTATGATTATGTTAAATGGGAGCATGTGATTAATATTGTAATTATGTTGTTTCTTAATATTTTCTTGATTGTTGTGAATCTTTAATAAGAAGGCAAATATGAGTATGCTAGATTATTAGGGGTAGTTATGAGTTTTAGATTTTAGTTATTATCAACGTGTTATTCTTGTTTAAATCCTATGCACGATTGTGCTTATGCGAGTACATGACTGCTTGGAAAAGCTTCGGTTTACGGTAACAAGTTGATTAAGATTTATGATATAGTATATTTATGGCCATGGTATGTTAGGATTATAATTATAGTATGTTAAGATTATAATTTTGATGTCATATAATTATGATTATGGTACATTAAGATTATGATTCTCATACGTTTAAATATGATTTATAAAGGTCAAAGTAATAGTCAATGAATAACATGAATATTTAATATGACGAGTTGGAGTATAATTCACTCTTCTATGAAACATATAAGGATATGAAGTATGTTATATTATGATTACTTATCGGTCGGTAAAAATTATGAATTATAAAACTATGTATGTCGAGAAAAATTATGAGGAATTGAATTAGGTATTTGAATTAATATTGCTTTATGTCTACATTTACGTTCACGTCTCTTTTCTGTTAAGAATTTTTGTGTTGCATTACATCCATTTTTAGAGTAGTTAGTCTACTTGCTTACTGAGATTTCTAGCTCACTAGGATTCCTTGTGTTGTAGGAAAAAGGAAAGAAAAATGTTAAGATAGAAGCTCAGTGATCGGGGAAGCGAATTGAAGTGAATGCACATATGTGATAAGACTTGTAGTAGCCAAACTATGGTTTTTGAGAATTGGCCTTGTGGCTTCAATACGATTTCTGTAAAATTATGTTTTTAATTTAAAGAATCCCTTTCAAGCACCTTTCTCCTTGTAAGTTTTAGAATTTTCGTGTTTTAATTAAGGATTTGTAAGCTTTTAAAAGTTTAAATATTATGCATTATTATGACTATGTGATATACATATATATATATATATGTATATTTGTATGCAAAATAAAAAATAAAGAAAGATCCGCATATATGGTATGATATGTATGTATGTACGTTATGTTTTTCCATCACGATCCATCTCCGCCTAGCATAGCAGGTGGCTAACGGCGAGTCATGACACTAATCATCATACAAAATATGATGTTATCCTACTCCTTTTCATTTCTTAGTCTTTTTTCCTTTTCTTTTATTTCTTTCTTTTATAGTTAGAATCTTAGGGATATTGCGTTGTCTTAGTCTCTGTAGGTCTAGTAAAAATTGGCTCAATGATTTTTTTTTTTTTTTTTTTTACTTGAGATTTTAATACTCTATGACGATTAATCGCGCATTAGTTATGGGTGTTCTTTGGTGACCTGTGACACCTCAACTAATTATTCTATGCCTTATCATTCTCTTACTATACACTCTTTTTATGCTTTAATTCAAACACTTCCAATCACATGAAATAAACTAAAGGATGACAAAATCATTGTATATAGATATAATTTTCTCATTTCAAACATAGTATGCTTTATTATTCTCAATTCAAATTAAGTATGTTCTTATGGCGAAGGCAAAATTTATTATTTTTATGAGGGTGTGAATCAAATAAAAAATTTGAACTAAATTACATCACAATAATTTTTTTAGCTTCATTTATCTATTTGTATCTTTATTTTTTTTTTTTTTTCTAAATGAACTAAGCTTGTAAATAAGTGCAATATTAATTGTTAACTTTCAGATTTTGAAACGTGAATTTATATAGCAGTATACTTGAATTTTGTTACTATAGATTTTAAATTTAGAGTAAGAGTACTTAAAAAATTATAACTTAGGGTATAATAACAATTTTTCTAAAATACTATGTAAGTTTTGTAAATAAAACTATTTCGGGGGGAAATGAAGGAACATGAGTTTTAAAGTTGATGTATTAATCAATAATAGAGAAAAATATTAACTGAAACCTATAATGATCAAATGTTAGAAATACAGATAATTCGTCACTTGCAACTTTTTTGCCAAAGTACTTGTCCAAGAATTTAGCCTAGGTTGACAATCGAGTTCAAAAACCTGCTTCGCTTGGGTATTAGCAAAAAAAAAAAAAATCAAAATCAAAAAAAAAAAATAAAAAAACTCAAGCATCATTGTCATAATTAATGATAATATTAATAATACTAACAATAATAATATTATTATTGTAATACGTCACATATATATATATATATTTTCATAAAAATCTAAGGCTAATCTTCACAACTTACACCGACACTAATTTACACCATAACCCTTCCATCTATATCATGATACACGCCATGACGCCAAAAAAAAAAAAAAAAAAAGGCACAAAATAAAATTTACTCTAGAATGTATAAGTCTAAATATTTATTTTTTATTTTTAATAAATATCTTTTTATTAATATAATTATCTAATTAAAAAAATTATGAATTAACAAATAAAAGATAAAAATTTAACTTTTTTAGTGTTCGTTAATATTACTCAAAATTATGAATATAAAATAAAAGATAAATTTTAAGAGCAGAGAGAAAAAGGAAAATAGATCAAGAATTGAGATAAATTAAAATTAATAGGTTAATAATTTAAATTAATAAATAGACTAAATTATTATTTTTATCCATAACTTGTCTATTCATAACATAATAAATTATTCACAATTTATATTCATAACTTGTTTAATTATGAATCATAACTTAATAAATTTATTCATAATTTATTTAATTATAAATTATAATTATTAATTTTTATAACTAAAAATTAACCTATATATTTTTTTAGCTTTTTATATTAACCAATTTTCTAAATTTTAAGAGCATTTATCAAAAATTTCCGATTAGGTAAGCCCAACTTTTCAACCCAAACTATCCACGCCCAATTACAGATTCAGGCCTGAACAAACCCACCATGAACTTCTAGGTTATGCCCGGTGACGAACTCAGACTCATCGCAGGCGAGGAACAGCACCGCATCCGCCACGTGTCGCGTTTTCAACACAACTCCCTTCAAGCTAGAGAACGCCTCGTACCTCTTCTCCAGCTCCGCCGCGCCGACGCCGTTGGCCTCGCACGACAGCGGCGTCGCCACTCCGCTCGGCGACACGCAGTTCACCCTTATCCCGTGCTCCCCGAGCTGCAGGCTCGCCGACCGGACCAGTCCTAGCACAGCATGCTTCGCCATGTGATAGTCCGTCCACCTCCGTCCACCACGCGCCGCCGCCACGCTCCCCGTGCACACGATGCTCCCCCTCACGCGCCGCTCCACCATCACACGCGCCGCGTGCTTCAAGCACAGTGCGACCCCGCGCACGTTAACTGCCATCAGCCGGTCGAAGGCGGCGAAGTCGAGGTCGAGGACGGTCTGGTCCGACCGACTCGCGACGCCGGCGTTGCAGAACATGATGTCGAGCCGACCGTGGTTCTGGACCGTTGACTCGACCGTGGCTTTGACCTGGTCTTCGTCTGTGACGTCGCAGTGGACGTAGATGCAGCGGTCGGACCCGATTGATTCGGCGACGTGGCGGCCGAGATCGTCCTGGATGTCGGCGATGACGACCATTGCCGTGCCGTGGTCGGCGAAGAGGCGGGCGGTAGCCTCGCCGATACCGCTGGCGCCGCCGGTAATTATGGCGACTTTTCCTTGTAACCTTGTATTGTTGGCAGTATTGACGAGTGTTTTTGACATTTTTGTTTCTTTTTTTCCTAGGATGTTGAGTCTCAGTTGAATGTGGCTCAAAAAGCACGAGAAATATCTCCCACAGAAGGATAAAGATATCATGCAAAGCTATGAGAATTGTCAACCTTCACGTGGACTACGAGCGAATGTTCATGAGTATACGTTCTACGTATTGTAATATACGTGCTAATCCTACGTTTTGTAATGTTAAAAGGAGCTCTACGTATTGTATTTTTTTATTTTTATTTTTATTATTATTATTATTTTTTTATGAATCTACGTATTGTGTAATGTTAAAAAGAGTAAGAGCAATCCTATACCGTATAGGCTATACGAGGATTTTATCCCAGTCCAAAATCAAATGCAGATGGTGGGCCTTTCTAGTGAGGCCTACATGGGTTCAAATTTTCTCTATTATTACTCAATCTATCTTGAGCTTTTGAGGATTGCACTATTATTATGCTTTCTTAAAAGCCGTAATTTTATACGTGAGTTTTTTATTATGATAAAAAATTAAATATAATTATTTTTAAAATTTTTTTATTATAATAAAATTTAAAATTTAAATTTAAATTTAAATTAATAAAATAAACGGGATAAAGGTGTTATAAGTAACTTGAGGCGACGTAGTTTTTTTTTTTTTTTTTTTTTTCCCAGAATAAAGGCCAGTAATTATGGCTTGATGTTGGCGTTTGAGGCCATTATCATCTTGGCCATATGCCTCCTCTCCACGGACCACGGTATTTTTCGCCCAAAAAAATATTAAAATAACTGTTTGGAGGTGGTTAATGGTTCTTACAGTATTTTTTAAATATCGCTCGTTTAGTTTGTCAATTAAAATAAAAAAATTTTAAATTTTATACAAAAAAATATCACAGAAAAAAAATTTTAAATAATAGCTCAATTTAAAAAAAAAAAAAAACTATAAGCATGGCCCACATTGTAGCTAGCCTTGCTTTATCAGTTTATCCATAGCATATCTTCATATGAAAGTTGTGATTGCATTTTAAGAATTTTAGTAGCTTTGAATTTTCCTTCATTTAACCAATTAAACTTCATTCTTTTTCTTGAGAAAAAATAAGAAGTATTAAGTAGTGCAACTAGATTCTCGCATATTTTGCAACCTAAAGCTATTTTAAAATTTGTCAATGACAATGATCTATAGGGTTTGTAATCAGTTTAATCAATTTTCAACATTTTCCTTGATTGAACTGAGCACGAGATTTTTTGGTTAGCTAGGACTCAAACTGACTGAGCATATGAGAAACCCGTCCAAAGGAGACCGAGAATGAACAATCGGTTTTGGTTTTGGTTGGTTGGGTTTAATGCTTTGATGGGATGCAAAATGCAATGCTGGTACAATAATGTAGATTGGCTAAGAGTTCGTTCACTTCGCTGATTCGAGTTTGTAATTTGAGTTGATATGTGATTTTATGTGAGAGCTTTTTACTGTAGCAAAAAAGTTAGATGTAACTGTATGTAACTGTTTTTGAGAGCTTTTTAATGTAACAAAATTTAAATTCTAAACTCGAATCGGTGAAGTGAACGGAGCCTAAATGCGTAAGAAAAATGCGAATCAAACACAAACAGTGGGAAAATGCATTGCAAAACATACCATGTATAAAGAACAAATATAAGAGAACTACATAACTCATAAGCATTCAAAGTTGTCCATAAGTCCATCCATCTATAACCAAAATATAAACTCAATAAATCGATGAAAACATTCATGAATAAATCTGACAGACAAACCAGCAATGCAAATGACCATTGCATACAAGGTCAATAGTCCATAAAACAACAACATTAACCCACAATGAAAATATTAAAGAGTCCTGAAACTGAAGACTGATTTTCCTGCCAATTTGCTAAATGAGAGAAGTCGTTCCTATTTTTGGGCAATAATAACATTTGACATATTTAACATTTTACAAGAATAGCTATGACAGTCATTAATAAATAATATCAGACAATAACCAAGCAGAACAACAATATGAGGAATCAAATATTAACAAAGAAAAATTAAGAGAAAATACCCGAGCTCAACTACTTCCTTCCCCATAAACAGAATTAGAAATAAAACAAAGTTATCCCAAACGCAAAAACACATATTTAAAAGTGGTCACCAAACTTGCTTGTCATTACTTTGTACTAATTTTAACGCGGAGAAATTTGAACTGTTCCTCTGAACATTAAAAATTGGAGCCCAGATTTACCACAAAGCGCAACCATATTAACGAGTAGTATACGAAATATTAATGCCGCAAAAGATCCGACACTACTATCAGTAGTACTACACCTCTTGGGCGGGCACATATCCGCCGCCGACAACTAGATTTTAATTTGTGACAAATTCTGAATCCTCCGCCGCCAAAAACACGACTGCGTCGGCCACATTCTTTCCTCCCATCACCCCTTTTAACCTTGACCACCCCTCCATCACGTCGTCCAAGTCCACCTCTTTTCTAAGCACGAACATTTCCCTTAGCATCGGCATCCTACAGCCCCCGGCAACACCGCATTCACCAGAATGCCATGCCCTGCCAACTGCAGGCTCACTGACCTCATCAACCCAAGTATTAATGAATATTAATGAAATTAGATTCTTATCACGTCACATTATTATTAAATTTTTATATTAAGCGGTGACTACTTATAAAAACGTAATCATTGAAAAATATGTATATATATTCATATTACTCTACATTAACAGTCCATATATTATAGATCACACAAGTATTCAAACGTCCAAGTAAAAAAAAAAAAACAAAATTTTTAATTACAAACTAATTAGAATCAATTAGAACTAAATTAAGAGTAAGCAAAGAAAGAACTGTAAAAAATTATTCTCGAAACAAATTAAGTCAGTAACATTATTAAGATACAAATCCAAACATATATAATTCCACATATAGGTCATGAATAACTACATTATATTACCACCATCGACAGCCAGATCATGCCCCGTCATAAACTCTGAGTCCTCCGACGCCAAAAACACCACCGCATCAGCCACATTTTTCGTCTTCATAGTCCCCTTCATGCGCGAAAACCCTTCCACCACCTCATCCAGCTCCACCTCCTCCCCGATCCCCAGCATCACCCGCAGCAGCGGCGTCCCGACCCCTCCCGGCGACACGCTATTCACCCGAATCCCATGCTTCGCCAGCTGCAGGCTCGCCGACCGCACCAGCCCCAGCAACGCGTGCTTTGACATCACGTAGTCCGTGAACCTCTCCATCCCCACTCTCGCCGCCGCGCTCGCCGTGCAAACCACGCTCCCGCCCTTCAGCCCTCCCTCCACCATCGCCCGCGCCGCGTGCTTCACACACGCCGCCATGCCGCGCACGTTCACGGCCAAAAGCCTCTCGAAAGTAGAGAAGTCGAGGTCTAGGACCGTCTGGTCGGAGGCGCTGGGGACGCCGGCGTTGCTGAACATGACATCGAGGCGTCCGTACTTCCGTACGGTTGATTCGACTAGGGTTTTGACTTGCTCCTCGTCTGTTACGTCGCAGTGGAAGTAGCTGCAGCGCTCGGGGTCGATTGAAACGGCAACGTTTTGGCCCTTCTCGTCCTGGACGTCGGCGATCACAACAGCCCGCGCACCGTGAGCCGCGAAGCTTCGAGCGGTGGCCTCTCCGATGCCGCTGGCGCCGCCCGTGACGATAGCTACTTTACCGTCAAGCTTTTTCTTGCTTGGAATAATGCGTGCGTCTTCCATTTTTGCTAATTTCTAAGAGGGATCTGATCTGATGTTGGACTGGCCTATAATAAAATAAGTGACACAACCGAGTTATATGAAAGTATTTGATTGATTAAAAGATTAGAGAATATAAAACTGATTGAGATTGATATCTTCAAAATTATTTTTTAAAATTATATAGATGACATAATCTGCTATATAGTCTGCGGGTACTGCATTATAGATAGGCACGTTGCGAATAATTATAAGCTTACACCTATAAAATGATAGTAATGGATATAATTGTCTTTTTAGTTTTGTTTACGTATGCACCTTGACTGCAACACAACGATTATAGGTTTATTTTCTTATACTTTCTTCTTGTTAAATAGTATGACAGCGTCGCTATTTTCAATAACAATGGCAGCAACTAGTTAACACAATATCAACAAACTGACTGAGCATGAGAAACCCGTCCAAAGCAGACCGAGAATGAACAATCGGTTTCGGTTTTGGTTGGTCGGGTTTGATGCTTTGATGGGATGCAAAATGCAATGCAGGTACAATAATGTTTTGTTAAGATATTTTTATTTTGTTTTGGTTTTTGTAACTTTGTTAAAGTTAGTATTGACGGTAAAAATTAATCAACATATTAATAACAGATATTTTGTGATTTGTGCTTGGATTAAATAAACTCAACGCGCATAATAAGAAAAAAAAGAATTAAAGTTAACTTAAAAGTTTTATAGTGGTTCACTCTAATATAGAGTTATGTCCATTGAATTTCACTATTCTTAGTAGAGAAAATATAAGTTCTCGGGAAGGGGTGTTCAATAATCCGACCCTCTCTTCAGCTCATTCTTCCTGCTTATATGCATCATCTCGTTTCTGCCAGTTATCAATCATCTAATCAAATCACATGATATCTTTGCCATACTCCGGAACAGTAATCTCTGATCATCGAGATTTCAACCAGCTAGCCTGACTTTCTCCACTGACTTCACCACCTACTCTGCATGCATTCAATGCACGTCAAATCTTGGTACAGTTGTACTACAGTTTGGACGTGGGTGGGTTCGTCGCCTTTGGCTCTTTGAGGCGCTCTTCATTCATGGCTAGTGAAGCATTTGTCTCTGCAGTATGGCCCTTGTTCCTTCTAGTAAACTCTTTTGACGGGGATACTTGATCGCTAAGGGTCGAAGTTCATCAGGTGCACTCTACCGGCACTCCGTATCTATGTTAATTATTTTATGCTTTAATCACTCCACGTGGCATCCAGCCATTGTGTCGTGTAGGGCTTAAGGTTTTACCCCATAAAATTTGCCCCCCAGGTCGAGGATACCTCTCAAGTGGTGTCGACCTTCACAGGAAACCCATGCTTGGAGTCTGCATGCTTGATGACTTGTCACAGGTGGTGCCAACCTGGCACCACCCAACAATAATGACTGATATTAGGGCGGCTTCTTAGGAAGGCTAACAATTACGTCGATTCAGCTCATCATTTCGCTGACGTTTCCCATTTTTGAATAGGGAATTTTGAATCATCCAATCGTGTCTTTCCAGTCTCCCGCCCTTGATCGATCGCCTCGGCCAGTGGTCGGGGGTTTGTGTCCTTTTATAAGTTTGTTTCAAACCAAAGCCATTTTCCTCTAAATTTCTGAGAATTGTCGTTACTCTGCCCAAATTTTCCCAGAATCCTCCACTCCATTTCTCTCATTTCCTTCGGTGTTTTCCGATCCTCTCCAGTTAAGCTTTAGATTTCGCCATCTTTCAAGCCTTTGGTAAGTCTCCTCATTACAATCACGTTTTCATGTATTTTTGTGCATTTTCTGCTTTCCTTGCTTGGTTCCTGCTGGATTATTGCATGTTTTAGGGTTGAAATAGGTATTCAGGAAGTTAGAAACTTACTTCGTGTATATATGGACTCTTATAGGCTAGCTTTTTCGGCTTCTGGCCGACTGTAGAGAGTTTGAGATTCTGGATTTGGGGTTTTTTGCTGGAAAATCTGGGTTTTGCTTGAACATTCGTCGTTCTTTTCTCGTGAATGATCGACGACTTTATGAGCCATCGACACTCGCATGCCTTCAACGGCCACTGGTGGTCTTAAGCGATCACCATTTTCTTGTTTACCCTTACCCTCTAGACTTAGGATTTTAACTTAGCTCCTCATATTATCCTTTTTTTTTTTTTTTTGTTATACCAGAACAATGGCTCCTAAACCATCTAGTCATTGAGAAGGTCCTTCTTCATCCATTGTGAGGCCGGATTCTCCTTCTGCCGCTGAACCTTCATGGACATCTTCTTCATCGGGCAACGACTCCATCTTGAGGGAGGTTAACAACTATGCGGCCGATCTAAGGGACAATGTTGACAGCTTTGACCGCATGGTCGAAGGAGATGATAGCGGTGAAATTCCTCTAGAAGGGGGAGTACTGCATGGGGTCACCGCTTCTCTTGTCGAAGCCCCTCTGGCCATCATGAGTGGAGACCCGGACAGGCCTTCATTCACCGCCGACGTGACAGCACCGAGGACTTAGAATATAGACATCATCCGAGCATTCAGGGACTAGCGCATATACGGGAAATGGTTTGAATACCTTCTCCTGGATGAGAACTTTAGGTCTAGCCTTCCCCCTCCCGGGTATCTTTCAGTATATACTCGGGCCTTTACTGCAGGGATGACTTTACCAGTTCATCCTTCGTGAAGGATTTTTACCACTACCATGGCATCTCCCTTACCTAGCTAGCGTCAAACTTTTGGTATTGCTTCACCAGTAGATGGGTTTTGTGGAGCCAGTGGTTCGATGTGGATCTGCCCCAGGACAAATTTTTGCATATATTTAAGTTAAGTCACGTCGCAAAGTGCGAATGGTGGTACTTTTTAGGTAGTTTCAGGTAATCGAAGCCCGTTTTAGGAAAATTGATCCACGGCATTCCCTCATCTTCCTACGGCCAGAAACACACGTTCTTCATGCTCAAGGAAACATTTAACTTTCATCCCAGAGACTGTATGCCATAACGTCGAAAAGTGCAAAAGTCGTTCGGGCGATTAAGTGAGAACCGTGTTTGATTACACCCAAACGTGTTGAAAATAAAGCAGTTCGCGGTAGCATAGTTAGGGCGGTCATATCCACAAGAAGGAGACAAATTGAACAAGAAAAGATTAGCAAATAAAAAGCTTTAAGAGATAAATAATAAAGTAAAAAGAAAAGAGAATGGAATTTTTGTTGAGAAGTTTAAGTGTAAGAAAAATATATGAGAAAATTATATAACTAAAACCGGTAAGGTGTCAAGATTCCCCTATATGCTTCATTCACCAGAATGGATTTTGATCTTCAAGATTACTCAATTGAAAGTTTCACATCCCAAACTAACAATCGAAAAATATATATTTGAAGAACATGTGAATTAAAATGTATTCGAGTGAGTGAAATTCTTACGTTTAGTATTAGTAAAAATCATCTTAAGAGAAATCTAAGAGCGACAATATACCATTGGCAATAATTCAGTAAAAGACTACTCATAAAATAATATCTATCAATATATAGTATAATGCAAAAATCACATAAAAAGAGCTTGACTAGATTTATATAAAAGTTGACAATAAAATATATCAATATGAGAATTAGAAGAAGATAGAAGAAAATTAACCACTCAAATATATAAACTTTGAAGAACAAATGGAGAATCAAAATCCACTCAAGATCACTTCACATATAGGTTTCTCTCTAACCTCACCAAAGAGAAGAAAATGTCTAAATTTAAGCTAAAAATTAACCCCCTAAACACCTTGACATGATCCTATTTATAGAGTTTTTGGTCATGTTAAGGGTTGCAAATAGAAACAAGAAGAAAAAGAGAAGCAACGGTTTATCCAAATAAATTGGATTTACAAGACTTCAATTTAGTGGTAAAGGTTGATAATTGTGGAGAAATTCCATCAGAACGGACACAAACGTATTTGGCTGAAGAGACTCAACGGGCGGGACACGTGTCTCACTGTAATTCACGGAAATGAAGAAATGGCCGACAGCTGCATCAATTGCGACACGTGGCAATCGCTGGTTCGCGGAGAGGAAGAGCTGCTGCACAGCAGGGGCCCACGCGGAAGAAGCCTGACGCGCCAAAGTCTACTGATCAATCTTGCTAGTAGCATCTCCCCGGCAATGGCGCCAAAATTTGATTAACGCCCAAAGTGATGTTCACAAGCGGTCAATTGTAGCACAGAAGGGCGGTCGTATCCACAGAGAGATAACAAAATAACAAGAACGATTAACAGAATAAGAGCGTTAGAGAAAAGTGAATTAAAGAAAAAGAATAGTTTTTGAGATTTTTGTTGCAAATATAATAAAAAGGAGAAAATCTGTAGGAAGAAAATTCAATAATAAAAATGGTAAGGTGTCGAGAATCCCTAATGTTTCGTTCACCAATTCCAGTTTTGATTCACAAAATAAAAGAACTGAATAGATTAAATCTCTATGTTGACTCCGGAAATATTATCATTACAAGTTATCTAAAATCGACAATATATCAATCGACAATATTGCAAAGAAAAGACAATTTGTAAAATAATTTGAATAACAAAACATTGCATGATGTAATTACATAAGAAAAGCACGATGAACTTATATAAAAATTGGCACACAATATTTTGAAAAGTAATAGAAAAATAGATGAGATTTAATTCATTCGGATATTAAACTTTACAAAGACAAGGAATCAAAAACCCGAATTGGGTCACTCAATAAAAGTTCATCTCTAACCTCACCAAAAAAAACTCTAGCCTATCTTGCAAAACATTCTCACAAGTTCTAGAGAGAAAATATGAGACCGACAAAGAAGGCTACGTAAAACCTAATATTAAAAGCTCCCAAAACCTAAGGTCAACCTCTATTTATAGTGTTCAGAGGTTGCCCTGTCAAATAAGGAAATAAATTATAAAACTAGAAAATTACAAAAGAAAAGGAAACAAAATAAAATTACACATAAATTAGGAGAAATCACATATTTAATTTGGAGAAGAACCGGATTGATCACGCCGGACACGTGTCGCAACGTGATTGGAACCGAGGAGTAAGGCCGCCACGTGTCGCACGGGAGAGGAGGAAGAGCGCCGGCATTGGGCTCGGACAGACACCGGGCTAACGCAGGATGGACGGAGGGCGCTCGGTTAATTGTTGGACGCGCGGTGATGGGTCGTGGAAGAAACGCGCTGGCCATCGATGGGCGGCGCGGGGAGGGAGAGCTCGGGAGCGTGGAAGAGCTAGGCGGGACTTGGCCGGCTTGTTTTGGGTTCTCGTGATGGCTTGGCTCCGTGTGGTTGAAAATATGGCTTTATGGCTTATTTTTGTGTGACTTTTTACACTACTTTTTTATTTCAGAATAATTAAGTAAAAACTGGACAAATTCAATTAGAAATATTATGAATAAAAATAATGGAATTGCTTAATTAAAGCTTAAAATTTTAAATTATATAAATTTAAGAATATTTGAAATTAAAATCACAAATTTGATAAAATAATTTGACAATTATGAATGGCAATTGGGAAAAGTGCTTGGCTCAAATTTGTGCACTTATCGATGGGCTTTGGAGTTGGGCTTTTTCCTTCCCATTTGCTTCCAATTTTCAAAAACCCGAAAAATAAAATAAATCCAATTAAAATTAAATTCTCTAAATTTAAGAATATTTGAAATTAAAATCACAAATTTGATAAAATAATTTGACAATTATGAACATTAAAAGTGCAAATTTGTGCACTTATCAGTGTTGCAAAAATTTTCCTTCCCATTTCTCTTCCATTTTTGAAATTTTGTACAATCAATCATGACCGCAACTAATCGGGGAACATGCGGGTTCTTCTTGAAATTTTGGAGAACGAACGCCACATTAGCGTTCTTCTGATTGAAGCCATCCTCAAGGAGTCGGGGCTGCTCATTTCCCTTCCTGATCATGCAAACCTCCAAGCCGTCCAAGAATTCTTTAACCTTAACACATAAGGTAAATCTGTCAGACTCGACCTCCTACTTGATATGATGCCAAGTTGACCCCTTTTCCCCTTTTTTTTTTCTTTTGTTGATGTACAAAAATGGCATCTCTAAACATCCAACTCCTTTCCAGCAGTCGATCCAAGTTGAAGGGGAAGGCCAGCGTTGACACTGCCTCTTTGGCACTAAAGAAGAGGCCTTCTGAGGGTGCCTCTGAGTCAACGTCGGGGACATCTGCACCGAAGAGGGTTTGCTAGGAGGAGGTGCGGGTGACAGGGGGAAGTTGGACGCCGGTGGTTCCCATTCCCAACGTCGATGAGGTTCCTCCTCCACCCAAGGATTGCCTCCGCTTCCCGCGGCAAAGGTTATGGACCTGAACCTCCAGGTCCAGGATGTCTCCGACGCCCAGGTTGAGGTGATGTTGGGTCTTCCTCCTCGCTTCTCCTTGGTTTTTCAGGCCCTTTACGAGTCATTCGTTGACAAACATTGGGTCGCTGCCTCTCGGTCATATCTGGTCGACCGTTAGCACAAGTAGATATCCTTCCAGATTCACATAAGCACTGACCTTATTGTTTATTTAATATATGCTTACCGTTCATTCTTTTAACTTCTCATCTTCTATTCTCAGGGCCTTGTCCTCTTCGTCCTCAACCTCATAGACTTGGTCAAGGTTGAAGAATGTAGCAACGAGATAGACTGCATAGAGGTGGGCCTTACCTCTCTCATCGACTCTGAAAAGTCCAAGTGCTCGACTCTTACTGAGGAGAAGGACTTGGACGTGGCAAAATTGGCGAGCCTCGAGGAGGAACTGGACCGGTTGAAGGTTCAGGCCGAAGAGGCTACCAAACGTGCGGAGGGTGCCGAGAAATAGGCGGCCAAGGCTATGGAGAAGTACATCGCTGAGGGGAAGGCCGAAGGCTACGAGAAGGGAAAGAAAGAAGCCGAGCTCACAGCGGTTGAAAAAAGCCTGAACTAAGAAGACTTCGCTGCCAAGTGCGAGGAAATTGTCTACGAGTTCATGGCTTTTGAGGAGCTTACTAAAATCCGGACAAAGGATTTTCAGTCCGCCGGGGAACAGATAATGGAGTAGATCAAACAGCATCACCCTGAGTGGGACTTAGGCTTCCTGTATGCTCCTCCTCCTCCTGTCAATGACGATGGCTCTTCTCAGCCTGACAACGGGGATGGTTCAACTTGTTTTTTTTTTTTTTTTTTTTTTTTTTGAGACAATGGGTTCTTAACCCACCAGTTTGTATATTTTTTCATAATTAATATAATGCACTACTGCCTTTTATTTTCATATCTTTTCTGTCTTTAGTGCCCTTTAGAGCTCGTAATTTAGTAGATTTCTTAATCTTCTAAATAATTGTTTCTTCTTTTTGGAGATGTCAGTGTTTTCAAATTCCCCTTAGGTTTATCACTTTAGTAAAATTTGGTACATTTATATCATTATATAGAATTTAATTACCTTATTGATGTTGTAAAATCAATTTTCTCTATTTTTCTAGAGATTTTTTTTTTAATGCAACGAAAAAAACAAGGTAAAAATGTAAAAACGCTTAGGAAATTTTCTTTAACTAACTTGAATCGAAAAGGCTGTAATTTCTTTAGGATCGAATCAGGCTAAAGAAAACACGTGGAGGGAAAAAGTATGTCATGGGCGTCTGACCCATGAGTCTCAATGAGGTGTCGGCAGCTGTTCCCCATTATTTAAAGGTTGCGTTTGCTCCAGCCTGGCAATTGTTTCCTTTGCAGTGGGTGCTAGTCCTTTTAGTCATTTGTTTCTTTGAGAAAAACAGAAAAATCTAATACCCTTTCGCGGCTATAAGAATATTTTTTTTAAAGGGCTAGTAAAAGTACTCATTAAATTACATAACTAATTAATTAAGGTCGTGAAGGAAAGCGAGTACAAATATACAAAACAACACTAATAAAAACATATATGACAACTATGACGACTAGAGTTGTCGGTATTAATTTGTTATGACAATTGAAATAATATGTAATACATACACATTTATATATCTTATGATAAATTGCACACTGAATTTGTCACAAATCAATATATGTTACGAGTTATGGCTCGATCTGCTAGACAATACTTTACATTTTCTTACTACAACATCATTATTTATTTTAGTTGACACGTACGTTAAGGTGACACCACATGTCCACACTAGCAAGACACCACCAGCAGCAGCAGTCACCGACCATTATTCCTAAACGGCAGCGAAGAACCCGCCGTCGACAACCAGATCATGTCCGGTGACGAACTCCGAGTCCTCGGACGCCAGAAACACCACCGCGTCCGCCACGTTCTTCGCCCTCATCACCCCCTTCAAGCGCGAGCAACTCTCCACAAACTCATCCAAGTCCACGTTCTCTCCGATCCCAAACATTTCCCGAAGCAACGGCGTCCCCACGGTCCCCGGCGACACCGAATTCACCCGAATGCCGTGCCCCGCCAGCTGCAGGCTCGCCGACCTCACCAGCCCCACCACCGCGTGCTTCGACATCGCGTAGTCCGTGAACCTCGGCGTCCCAAAGCTCGCCACCACGCTCGCCGTGCATATTATGCTCCCCCTCACGCCCTCCTCCACCATGGCGCGCGCCGCGTGCTTCACACTCGCCGCCATGCCTCTGACGTTCACGGCGAATAGCTTCTCGTACGCCGCGAAATCGAAGTCGAGGATTGTCTGGTCGGCGAGGCTGGTGATTCCCGCGTTGCTGAACATGACGTCCAGGCGTCCGTACTTTTCGACCGTCGATTGGACTAGAGTTTTGACTTGCTCTTCGTCGGAGACATCGCAGTGGGCGTAGGCGCAAACGTCGAGGCCGATCGAAGCGGCGACGTTTGGGCCCTTCTCATCTTGGACATCGGCGATTACCACGGCTCTTGCGCCGCGGTCCGCGAAGCGCCGCGCCGTGGCTTCGCCGATGCCGCTGGCACCACCAGTGACTATAGCAACTTTGTCTTGAAGCTTGTTATCTGCCATCTTGTTGAGAGTGATGAAAATGTTCTCTTCTACAAGCTCTATTTGGACCAATTAGATTACTTAGTAAGTTGAAGACATTGAAATCCACCTATGCGGTTTGTAGAGTTAATCAACACTTGTCCATTATTGTTATCCGAAATCACATCTATTATTCCTTGACCGATTGAATTATAATAGCATCTTAAAAAATGGGAAAAAAATAGTAGGTTGGGAATCTTGTGATTAAAAAAAAAAAAAAAATGTTGCTTTAGTTGTGATGATCGAACAGATTTGTCTGGTTTTGGACAGTAGAAAACGAGATAAATATTAGGCCCACTGCTTCTTTCCCATCATACTTATTCACTCATATCACCCCAATAGAAGAAATTACTACCTTTGAGGGAAAAGTGAATTAGAAAGTTGAATTAAAAGGCGATATTTTTTGTCTTTTTAAAAAATATATATATATATATATATATTTTTTGTCATTGTCCCTTGAAAATTGTTTTCTAAATCCTCTTACAAAAATGTTTCATAAGAACATCAGGATTCCAAAAGTAGATTTCTCTAACCCCCCCAATAGTAAGCAAATAAGCTAAATTTTCTTGGGCCTCCTTGTTTATGAATTTAGAATGCAAGGGAGAAAAACGGGTAAAGAAATCTAGAAGAATGCCCTTTTAGTGAGAAATGTAATGGATTAAAATCATTTTTCAATACTATAAATTATTTTATATCGCTTTCTCTTCTTAGATATTAAGTTTAGGAAGTTACCACGTGTTCCTCACCCACCAACACGTACTCATGACGATACTGAAAGGAAAAATTATATTTGATAAATAAAGGAAAAAGTCAAATTTTGGAGTGAATTTTAGTCCCTTTTACTTAGCATGCGACGCTCATCAACTGAGGGGTTGATGGACAGTATTTTTGGAAACATTAAAGACGTAATAAATTCAGAAGCCCTCCCAAGCCCAAGTTTATCCGAGCTCAAGCTCTCCAGAGCCTCAACTCGCTTAAGTCTAATCGTTTAAGCTTGTTTAATCCCAATATCTCTTAAGACTAAGCTTATCTAAGCCGAAAGTTTAAAAGCCACGAGGTATCATCAAGTGAAGTAACCGGCACCAATTGAAGACATTAAACTATTAAAAGTTAATTCATATTGATTATTTTATTAGTTTTGACATTCGAAAAGATGGAGAGTCTCATTATAATTATGAGAGAATAAGCTCTCAAATTAATGAGATAATTAAACCCCACCACTCCCAATGTACTATAGATTTTTTTCGATTTGAGAGGAAAATACATGCACTCATTCTTCAATATAATTATCTTGAGATTCTCTTTATTTTGCTCTTGTTATTTTTCTGAGGTGATTTGTGTTATTTGAGTGTTCATCCAATTTTCTTAGGCAATTAGTCATTTCAATCTGAATTTTTTAGTCTATAGAATTTGGTTAGTGTTGGACAGAATTTTGCTCTAACATTTTTGCTGCCCTAGAAGGAGGACCTTGTGTGACATCTACGGGTTCTTACTGGTACTTTAACTTCTTTTTTCCCCCCTTACTAAGTCATTTTTAGGATGACAAGTGACCAAGTCGCAAGTACTCAACATACCCATAGTAAGGGCATCAAAACAAGAGGAGTTAGCGCTAATTCTGAAAAGGTATAACATGCTCCTCGCCCAACAACACGCACTAATTCTTAAATACAATTATTTTGAGATTCTCTTTATTTTGCTCTTGTTATTTTTTTTTTTTTTTTTTAGGTGATTTTTTTTTAAGCTATTTGTCCTTTTAATCTGAATTTTTAGTCTAGAGATGTTGGTAAAGTGTTTATTCAATTTCAAAAAATTAAAAAGAAAGCTATATCATGACACATTTTTGTCCAGGGCCAAGGTTTGATTTCAATCTGAATTTTCAGTCAAGAGACGTTGGTAAAGTGTTGGATGAAATTTACTCCAACAGTATATTAAACAAAAAATTAAAAAGAAGAGCTATATCATGACACATTTTCTAATTCCAGAAGGGCCGGGCCAAGGTTTGATTATCAGAAGAGAGAAATTATAAGGAAAAGAATTTCATGACGTAGATCATTTTCTGTAACGTTATTGTCCAATTATCATCTTTTCGGTTAAAAGGAGAAGGACCCCCATTAGAGAAGAGGTTCAAGATTTTGAACAAATGAGAAAGAATTATTGTCGTAATCCCTTAAAAGTTATAATCCATTATAAAACTTTGTCATTTACATACAGTTCATTCACACACAAATAACCAAAACAAACACGAATCCCACTTTCATCACATCCTCGTTTTAAATATTATTTATTTACAACAGTTATTATCCATTATAGGAAACAATGTCATTAACTGAATGTATTCTCGTTTTAAATATTATTTTTTTTTTTTTTTTTTTTTATTACCGTCGTCTTATTGTTATATCCGTTTAGGGAAAGGATGTCGCTTCTGGAGTTATATTGTCGTTTTTAGGGTTAGCTAGATTTAATTACTTTTCTATACATTGTCGTTTCTTTATCACTTTTTCTTTTTCTTATTTTTTTCGGCCTTTTTCGAGAATGAGAAAATAGAACAGAATGGTCTTCAATAATATCACAGTGAAGGAATGAAAAGCAACCCAAACAATCCCAGGGATAAGTCGTGGACTCAAAGATATTGGATAAGCGATCTTGCAAATGATATATTGTGCTTTCCCCAACCCCGTTTTCATCTTTGTTCTATTTCTGCCTCTATACCCTCATATATAGGGTTGAGGTCGGGAAATTTCCATTTGTTTCTATACCTTACCTATTTACTTAATAAGAAAAAAATATTGCAATAAATTAAATGTTAAATTGATCAATATAACATTCTTATCTTTTAAATTTAGTGATAAAATAATAAAATACTTTTTTTTTTTTTTAGAAAAATCCACATTTTAAGTAATATTGTACTATATAATATATATTGGTATTAAAAATACTTTTAAATAAAAGTATATCGGGCTGGGGCAGGTGCAGGGTCACGAGCGTGGGCGAAATAGGGGTA
The DNA here is from genome assembly GCA_012066045.3 of Morus alba. Classification (NCBI taxonomy): domain Eukaryota; kingdom Viridiplantae; phylum Streptophyta; class Magnoliopsida; order Rosales; family Moraceae; genus Morus; species Morus alba. Next base: position 6,713,191 of record CP050231.2, on the reverse strand, counting down.
ATTCCCCTGTTTCCACTCTGTTTCCGATTCGGGGATAATATAAATCCCCATACCCACTCTCATCCACCTTCATATCTCGTTTAATTTAGGATGGGTATCCGCACCCGCAGGTAAATTGGTACCTTCAGGGGAAAAAAAATTATTAGATGATGCAGATTTGTAATTTTAATTAGTATTCTAAATCCCCATCCACTAAATTAGTTTGGGAAAATCAGGGATTAAACACTTTCTTCGAGTACAAAGGCGCCAAAAAAAAAAAATAAAGAAAAAAAATAGACTTGCGGTCCCCATAAAAATTAAAATCATGCTTTTTTTTTTCACTTTAAAAAGGTATACAGTAGTGCACTTTATGTTCTTTAAGTTCTTCGGTTATAGTGAGCAATTTCGATGACGACTGATTATGTGAAAAGGACTTGAATTAATTTTTATTGACCATCCAATTAATTTTTACTCTTTTTCATATACAGGCCCGCGGAGGACTACTTAATTTTCCACAAATGACATAGCAACATTACGCAAATACGGAGTATGGAACCTGAGAAGATGAGAAAAGATGACCTAATAAAAGCGTACTTACCACTCTATTATGACCCTGGGTGGCAATCCTGCTTTATTTAACCATAAGAAAATGAAGGGTTTTAAAGCAGGCGACAAATTGCAAAATGTAAAACAGCTAAACAAAGTCTTGGTAATATATTGACAACAATAATACTTAACAAAAAAAAAAAAAAAAAAAAAAAAAAAAAAAAAAAAAAAAAAAAGGCAGACCTAGTGACTTACGCCACCATCAACGGCCAGGTTATGACCAGTAATAAACTCCGACTCATCGGAGGCCAAAAACGACACCGCGTCAGCCACGTGCCTCTCCTTCATCACCGTCCCTATCTTAAGCGCGGCGTTGGACTCCACAAACATTTTCAGGTCCGCCTCTCCCACCCTCAACAAGTCACGTAGCAGCGGAGTCCCGATCGGCCCCGGCGACACCGCATTGACGCGGACGCCTCGCGGCGCCAGCTGCAGGCTGGCCGACCGCACCAGCCCCAGTACCGCGTGCTTCGACATCACGTAGTCCGTGAACTTCTCGTATCCGACGCTTGCCGACACGCTCGCCGTGCATATCACGCTCCCTCCCTTCACCATCACCCGCGCCGCGTGCTTCACACACGCCGCCATGCCGCGCACGTTCACGGCGAAGAGCCGCTCAAGCGCCGAGAGGTCAAAGTCGAGGACTGTCTGGTCGGAGGTGCTTGGGACGCCGGCGTTGCTGAACATGACGTCGAGGCGTCCGTACTTCTCGACGGTGGATTCGACTAGGGTTTTGACTTGCTCCTCGTCGGTGACGTCGCAGTGGACGTAGCTGCAGCGCTCGGGGCCGATTGAAACGGCAACGTCTTGGCCTTTCTCGTCCTGGACATCGGCTATCACGATGGCGTGCGCGCCGTGAGCCGCGAAGCTTCGAGCGGTGGCCTCGCCGATGCCGCTGGCGCCGCCGGTGACGATAGCTACTTTACCGTCAAGCTTTTTCTTGCTTGAAATAATGCATGCGTCTTCCATTTTTGCTAATTTCTAAGAGGGATCTGATCTGATGTTGGACTGGCCTATAATAAAATAAGTTATACAACCGAGTTATATGAAAGTATTTGATTGATTAAAATATTAGAGAATATAAAACTGATTGAGATTGATATCTTCAAAATTATTTTTTAAAAATATATAGATGACATAAAGTGCTACATAGTCTGCGGGTAGTGCATCATAGATAGGCAAGTTGCGAATAATTATAAGCATATACCTATAAAATGATAGTAATGGATAGAATTGTCTTTTTAGTTTTGTTTAATATGCACCTCGACTGCAACACAACGATTATAGGGCTATTTTCTTATACTTTCTTCTTGTTAAATAGTATGATAGCGTTGCTATTTTCTTATAATACCTCTTGTTAGAGTTTTATGCAATTTGGGTGTTCAACACAATCAGTGTTAATTTAAGGCGATTTAATATATATGCCAAATGGGTGTTTGCCAAAGTCCCCACTATTAATTTAGGTAAGAAAAGAAAATAGGGATGCCAAATGGGAGGGCCAAAGGGGGGATGTTATTTATTTTTGGGTTATCAAAAGAAATTTTATATTCTGGGGATGCTTCTCTATTAGGATTAGAAAAAATGAACTACAGATATTTCTTTATTTTTAACCGTTAAATTTGTATATAAAAATTTATGCTCTGGAGATTTTTTCAGTCTAATATAATTTTGATCAAATCCAACACACTGCTAATATGTTTGTCCTACTAAAAAAAACTCTAAATTTTAAAATATGCATCAAATTTATACCAGTACATTTCAAGTTCATAATAGTCCTTATCTTTTTCCGATCAAGAGTTGATTTTGACTATATTGATCTAATGTCCTTAACATTTTTTTAAAACATCTTTTGCTTGTAGCTGAACATCTTTTGCTCTGAACAATTGCCAATAAGACAATTTGGCGGAGAGATTTCTTAGGAATCACTTATTTGAGTAGTTCATTGCAATTTCACAAATAAATTAAGGTTCCATTAAGAAGATGAACCACATGATAATTGAAATATGCCATTTACCAAACTAATTCCAAAATTAGCGCTGGCCTTACTATTGTTGTTCATAAGAGCTTTGTTGTCGTTTTATAGTTACATCATTGTTTTTTTAAAGTAGACACTAAGATTGTCAAATTGTTAAATCCTTAATCGAACGGTTGAAATGACAATTCTTATTGATAGTTGATTGGTTAAAAAAAAAAAAAAAAAAAATGCACCATACAAGTTCCTTATGGTTTTATTAAATATACTAGTTTTGAGAGTGTACTCCGCACGCGTCACCGTGTGTGAGCCACTTGAGTAATTTTTTTGAGAAACTCATTTTAATTTTCAAACACACGGTATTATAAGAGTTTAAGAAACTATTAAATAGATGTATAATTTTGACGAAGTGCACCTAAAAAAATTAGATTTTGAAAAAAATAAATGTATTGTGTGTTTTTTATTACAACGTATCTTTTTGTTAAATGTTATACGTTCAGTCGTTAAATAAATTCGTACATGCTAAAACAAAAAAAAAAAAAAATATTTTGAGCAGGACAAATCAAATAATAAAGAGCAAATTAGGGTGTACATATAGAAAAGAAAAGAAAAGGACGTTTACGTGAGTGCATATTCGAGTATAATTATTTCATTCGTGGTTTTTAATATAAAATATATTTAAAAATAAATCAAATAGAAAATTAATTTGGGTATATATTTGAGAAGGAAAAAATGTTTGCTTAAAAGTATATTCGAGAAAAAAAAAATTAGTGGGGTAAAAAAGCAAAAAATTAATTAAACACATGTAACTGAAAAATGTATAAAATATTATAAGAAAAGTAGTTGGGTAAAGACACATTTGTAAAATATATTTTAGTTAGAAAATTAGAGGAAAAATATAATTCAACAAAGTGTATTGAAAAATATGTGTAAGAAAAGACAGAAAATGAGAAAAAAATATTAATAGAGAGGACAATCATGTAAATAAAAAATAATTGAGGGCGGAAAGAACAAAAGTAAGAAAAGATTAAAAAAAGGGAATGGGGATGAAACTTTAGCCACCCCACAAGACCAAGCGTGTTTATAATATATATATATATATATATATATATATATATATATATATAAGTGATTTCCACAGTCAAAGTTTTTTGCTGGTTGATTTCCACAGTGATACTTGAGAAAATATACTATATTAGTAAGGGTTTGTTTTTTCAGGATTAATTATAAGAATTTCTTTTACATTATGATTCTTAAAATATTTATTTAATTCGTAACACTCGTTTTTTTTAATCTTTATTCCGTTAACAAATTTATCATTACTTTTATTTGACTAACGAAAGTTACATATATTGTGCATTGAGGTGTGGTATTTGATACATGAAGTACATAATTACTAATTTACTCAGAAATTTTTAATTTACATTCAAACTCCATTAACTCGTATCCCACAAAGCCAATTCAGAAAAATTTCAAACCAAAAGGAACAAAAAAGAATCTAAAACCACTCCATTAATTCGTGTCCCACAAAGCCAAAAAACCTCCAAATGATTTCAGCTAATTTCCTAATTTTCCACCTTTTTCTGATGCTAACCTACAACAAAGGTGCATTTTACGATAATACTTTTTTTTTTTGGGTCATGAGCTACTCATGTGGTTATTTTTAATAGTTAAAGTAATATAAAGAAAACATTTGATCACGGAATAAATATTGAGGGGAGCAAATGTTAGCGATGAAAGTTTATGAGATAAAATGTAACAAAAGTCATAATTTATGAGAAATTTTTGTAATTAATTCTTTTTTTATGAAAATTTTAATAAGATTCTGTACCGTTAATATGTTTTGAAAATTATTTGTTTATAGCTCCGTTCATTTCACCGATTTGAGTTTTATTACAGTAAAAAGTTCTCAGAAACAGCCACATCTAACTTTTTTACTACAGTAAAAAGCTTTCGCATAAAATCACATCTCAACTCAAATTAAAAACTCGAATCATCGAATTAAACAGGCCCTATATATATTCTTTTACTCTCATGCTATTTTGACCCGATCACCTTTAAGGTGAGACCTCTTAAAAAAATTCACCGATAAAACACTCTGTTTTAACTATTAGATTAAGTTTTTAGCGGTTAAATCTGTGTAAATCCGTATTAAAAATTTATAACACACCGTGCAGAACTACTCTATTACATATCTAACAGATAAAAAATAAGTCACAAATAAAACACTCTATTTTAACTGTCAAATTAAATTTTTAATAATTAAATCTGTCCAAATTCATATTAAAACTTTACAATAAGCGGATAAATTTAACAGTTAAAAAATAATATCAGTTAAATAAAAGTGCTCTACGAGTTGATTTTTTTAAGGGGTACAGAGAAAGCCATTACCCGATTGATTGCATTTGCATGGCAAAGTGCGTACAGTAAATTTACATTTGATTTTGTGTAGGATTCTAATCCCCACAGTAAAAAAGTAAAATAAAAAAGAGAGAAAAATACAAATCACAAATAACTTGATCTACACCTCCAGCTGCTGCTGAATAAAGCCACCGTCCACGGCCAAGTCATGTCCAGTCACAAACTCCGACTCATCAGAACCTAAAAACACAACAGCGTCCGCCACGTTCTCCGCCGCCAGCCGCCCGCCTCCCTTGAGCGACACCATCGAGTCAACCAGCTTCTCCACCCCCGGCCCCTCACCGAAAAACTTCCGGAACAACGGCGTCATTATCGGCCCCGGCGACACCGCGTTCACCCTTATCCCGTACTTCCCGAGCTGCAAGCTCGCCGACCTCACCAGCCCCACCACCGCGTGCTTCGACATCGTGTAGTCCGTCACCTTATCCGACCCCAACCTCCCAAACGCGCTCGCGGTGCACACCACGCTCCCCCTAATCCCGCCCTCCACCATCGCCCTCGCTGCGTGCTTCACACACGCCGCCATACCACGCGTGTTCACTGCGAATAGCCGATCGAGAGCGGAGATGTCGAGGTCCAGAACGGTCTGCTCCGACGCGCTCGCCGTGCCGGCGTTGCTGAACATGACGTCGAGGCGTCCGTACATGCGTACGGTGTGGTCGACCAGGGACTTGACCTGGGCCTCGTTGGAGACGTCGCAGTGGACGTAGGCGCAGCGGTGGAGGCCGATCGACGCAGCGACTTCTCGGCCTTTCTCGTCCTGGACGTCGGCAATCACGACGGCACGTGCGCCGTGGTTAGCAAAGCGTCGTGCGGTGGCCTCGCCGATGCCGCTGGCACCGCCGGTGACGATTGTCACTTTGCCATGTAACTTGCCGGCGCTGATAGTTGGTGTAGAGTTGTCTGCCATTTTTTCTCTTTGGATATTTTGTCTGCCAGTTTCTCCATTTATAGTTAATATGAGGATACATTAGCGGGTTTTAATGTAATTTTAATACAAAGTAAATATTCTAATAAACAAAAATTATGAATTGGTGGGGGTCCTAATAAATTTTTGGGGTGTAAATGTAATTACTTAAAGTTTTTATGTAATTACTTCGTAAGTTGGATTACTTGTTAAAGAGAAAATTGTAAAAACTTATCCTTAAATACATCATCTTAGAATTCTACTTTTTTATTGTAATAAGTTAACTCTTTAATAATAATCTGTCAAATTATATATTGAAACTGCAGTCAGGGTTTTGACTTGCTCCTCGTCGGTGACGTCGCTGTAGACGTAGCTGCAGCGCTCGGGCCGATTGAAACGTCGACGTCTTTGCCTTTCTCGTCCTGGACATCGGCTATCACGATGGCGTGCGCGCCATGAGCCGCGAAACTTCGAGCTGTGGCCTCGCCAATGCCGCTGACGCCGCCTGTGACGATAGCTACTTTACCGTCAAGCTTTTTCTTGCTTGAAATAATGCATGCGTCTTCCATTTTTGCTAATTTCTAAGAGGGATCTGATCTGATGTTGGACTGGCCTATAATAAATAAGTTACACAACCGAGTTATATGAAAGTATTTGATTGATTAAAATATTAGAGAATATAAAACTGATTGAGATTGATATCTTCAAGATTATTTTTTAAAAATATATAGATGACATAAACAGATATATAGTCTGCGGGTACTGCATCATAGATAGGCAAGTTGCGAATAATTATAAGCATGTACCTATAAAATGATAGTAATGGATAGAATTGTCTTTTTAATTTTGTTAACGTATGCACCTCGACTGCAACACAACGATTATAGGGTTATTTTCTTATACTTTTTTCTTGTTAAATAGTATGATAGCGTCGCTATTTTCTTATAATACCTCTTGTTAGAGTTTTGTGCAATTTGGGTGTTTGCACAATCAGTGTTAATTTAAGGCGATTTAATATATATGCCAAATGGGTAGTGCCAAAGTCCCCACTATGAAAATATTAGGTAAGAAAAGAAAAGAGGGAGGGAGGAAGGGAGGGAGCGGGGTGGGGGGATGTTCTTTATTTTTTGGGTTATCAACAAGCATTTTATATTCTGAGGAGCTTCTCTATTAGGATTAGAGAAAATGAACTACTGACAGTTCTCTATTTTTAACTGCTAAATTTGTATTAAAAGATTTATGTTCTGGATATTTTTTCAGTCTAATATAATTCTGATCAAATCCAACACACTGCTAATATGTTTGTCCAACTAAAAAAACTCTAAATTTTAAAATATGCATCAAATTTATACCAGTACATTTCAAGTTCATAATAGTCCTTATCTTTTTCCGATCAAGAGTTGATTTTGACTATATTGATCTAATGTCCTTAACATTTTTTTAAAACATCTTTTGCTTGTAGCTGAACATCTTTTGCTCTGAACAATTGCCAATAAGACAATTTGGCGGAGAGATTTCTTAGGAATCACTTATTTGAGTAGTTCATTGCAATTTCAGAAATAAAGGTTCCATTAAGAAGATGAACCACCTGATAATTGAAATACGTATTGAAATATGCCATTTACCAAACTAATTCCAAAATTAGTGTTGGCCTTACTATTGTTGTTCATAAGAGCTTTGTTGTCGTTTTATATTTACATCATTGTTTTTTTAAAGTAGACACTAAGATTGTAAAATTGTTAAATCCTTAATCGAACGGTTGAAATGACAATTCTTATTGATTCGTGTCCCACAAAGCCAAAAAAACCTCCAAATGATTTCAGGTTATTACCTAATTTTCCACCTTTTCTGATGCTAACCTACAAGAAAGGTGCATTTTACGATAATATATATATATATATATATATATATTTTTGTTGGGTCATCAGCTACTCATGTGGTTATTTTTAATAGTTAAAGTAATATAAAGAAAAATTTGATAACGGAATAAATATTGAGGGGAGCAAATGTTAGCGAATGAAAGTTTAGGAGACAAAATGTAACAAAAGTAATAATTTATGAGAAATTTTTGTAATTAATTTTTTTTTATGAAAATTTTAATAAGGTTTTGTGCAGTCAATATGTTTTGAAAATTGTTTGTCTATATATATATATTCTTTTACTCTCATGCTATTTTGACCCGATCAACATTTAGAAACGTATACTATAACCTTTAAGGTGAGACCTCTTAAAAAAATTCACTAATAAAACACTCTGTTTTAACTATTAGATTAAGTTTTTAGCGGTTAGATTTGTATAAATTTAAACTACTCTATTACATATCTAACAGTTAAAAAATAATTTACCGATAAAACACTCTATTTTAATTGTTAAATTAAATTTTTAACAATTAAATCTATATAAATCCGTATTAAAAATTTATATTAAGTTGATAAATTTAACAGTTAAAAAATAATACAACAGTTAAATAAAAGTGTTCTACGAGTGAATTTTTTTAAGGGGTACGGAGAAAGCCATTATACTATTGCCAATTGACAGCTTTCAGCAAAAAAAAAAAAAAAAAAAAAAAAAAAAAAAAAAAAAGAAGAAGAAGAAGAAAATGAAAGACAAATTACCCGATTGATTGCATTTGCATGGCAAAGTGCGTACAGTAAATTTACATTTTATTTTGTGTAGGATTCTAATCCCCACAGTAAAAAAGTAAAATAAAAAAGAGAGAAAAATACAAATCACAAATAACTTGATCTATACCTCCAGCTGCTGCTGAATAAAACCACCGTCCACGGCCAAGTCATGTCCAGTCACAAACTCCGACTCATCAGAACCTAAAAACACAACAGCGTCCGCCACGTTCTCCGCCGCCAGCCGCCCGCCTCCCTTGAGCGACACCATCGCGTCCACCAGCTTCTCCACCCCCGGCCCCTCACCGAAAACCTTCCGCAACAACGGCGTCATTATCGGCCCCGGCGACACCGCGTTCACCCTTATCCCGTACTTCCCGAGCTGCAAGCTCGCCGACCTCACCAGCCCCACCACCGCGTGCTTCGACATCGTGTAGTCCGTCAGCTTATCCGACCCCAACCTCCCAGACGGGCTCGCGGTGCACACCACGCTCCCCCTAATCCCGCCCACCACCATCGCCCTCGCTGCGTGCTTCACACACGCTGCCATACCACGCGTGTTCACGGCGAAGAGCCGATCGAGAGCCGAGATGTCGAGGTCCAGAACGGTCTGCTCCGAAGCGCTCGCCGTGCCGGCGTTGCTGAACATGACGTCGAGGCGTCCGTACGTGCGTACGGTGTGGTCGACCAGGGACTTGACCTGGGCCTCGTCGGAGACGTCGCAGTGGACGTAGGCGCAGCGGTGGAGGCCGATCGACGCAGCGACTTCTCGGCCTTTCTCGTCCTGGACGTCGGCAATCACGACGGCACGTGCGCCGTGGTTAGCAAAGCGTCGTGCGGTGGCCTCGCCGATGCCGCTGGCACCGCCGGTGACGATAATCACTTTGCCGTAAAGCTTGCCGGCGCTGATAGTTGGCGTAGAGTTGTCTGCCATTTTTTCTCTTCGGATATTTTGACGTTATTGAGTAAAAAGACAAAAAAAAAAAAAAAAAAGAGTGCATGATTGTAATGGGAGAAATCGTGTGTGGACATTTATATCATTACTTCTCCATTCTCGTGGAATAAAAAACTAATTATGTAGGCGTTTGCACGTGAAACATCAAAGTTTTTTTACACAAGACGTCGTCGCTTTGGACAATGTTACAATTATTACGTCCATAAAAATGCAAATAGTCAAGAGAAAAGAAAAATAATATCTAGCCTCCAGGCGTTGGGAATGCTGGGACTTCTTCCAAAGTTTTGTTGTTTTTTACACTACACGTCTTCCTTTTCGATAAACGTCGCGTTCAAAACCTTTTTTCTGGCTCAAATAAAATAAAGATCGTTGTCATCCTTCCATTTCTTTCCTCATTTTAAAAATCCTCGTGTACACTAATAAAACGCAAAAACTCTACTCGAAAAGATAATTTAGGCCTCATTTATTTTATCGATTTAAATTTTTAATTTTAAATTTTTACAGTAAAAAATTCTTAAAAAATATCACATTTAATTTTTTTTATTATAGTAAAAAATTTTCAAAAAATTATCTCAACTCAAATTAAAAATTTGAATCCAAAGTGAATGTCACTCGTACGACCATATATTCGACGCCCACACCACATTAACTAGATAGAAGGCCCAAACACAGATGCTCCTTGGGACCAGTGGGGGCACAAAATGAATTATATACGCAATGCTGGTTTGAGGATTATCTGTAAGAAGTGTCTTCTGTGCCCTTACTAGTCTACCAACTCGTGGGCTTCTTTTGTTAGGCTTCAACTAAATTTCTCATAATAATGTGATGTTTAGTTCATAAATTTAAATTATGTGATTAGAATTATTTTTAATATATATGTATTTTTTATGAAAGAAAATATTATAGTGAATCACTAATTATGATTTAAATCAGAAAACTAATCTAGGTATAGTTTTTTAGTTATATTTGCAACAATTCATTAATCCTCTTACCCATTGATGATCCTCAAAATTTGAAAAATCTATCATTTTATAGATATAATTCCATAATACTTAATTTAACCCTCTCATAACCCCCACTTAATTTTAATGTTGATTTAATTTATAAAATAATATAATATCTTTCAATTATTAATGTTATATTTTTTTTTTTTTTTAAATCTTGCAATTCCATTTACCTTTTATAAAAAAAAAAAAAAAAAAATCCATTTACCTTTATTTATTAATTGTCTCTAAACTCCTTATCCTCCTCCTTCTTCAAAAACCACAATTTCCATCTGCAACCACATCTTTTATTAATTGTATGTATGACGTTAACCCAAATTAAAAGAAATCCATCTATAATTGTGCATATTGTGAATCGATATCATTTTAGCATTTGTTGGCTCTTCAAGAGATATGTTTTTTCTTTTTTTTCTTTTTTTTTTTTTTCCAATTGGAACCTCCATTAAAATTGTCAAAGAATTTGATGGAGAAAATTTTAGGGTTTATGAAGATGAAATTAGCTTTAACTAGAAATGTGGGCGTTTTTTTTTTTTTTTTTTTTTTTTTTTTTTTTTTTTATTCCTTTGAAAATTACGTTTTAATTATAGTTAATGTGGGTGTTTACTCTTTCATTTATTTAAAAAAATACAATTTCCATTTATAGTTAATATGAGGATATATTAGTGGGTTTTAATGTAATTTTAATACAAAGTAAAATTGTAATAAACATAAATTATGAATTGGTGGGGGTCCTAATAAATTTTTGGGTTGTAAATATAATTACTCTAAGTTTTTATGTAATTACTTCATAAGTTGGACTACTTGTTAAAGAGAAAATTGTAAAAACTGACCCTTAAACACATCATCCTAGAGTTCTACCTTTTTATTGTAATAGGTTACCCCTTTGATAATAATCTGTCAAATTATATATAGTGATCAGTCAAATTATGCCACTATCGATGATCAGAGACCCGCCGCAGCATAATTTGTCAAATTATAGATAATGATCTTTCAAATTACTTACTCTAAAAGGCAAAATTCAATAAGCCAATGTTGAGACCTAAAAATCCTTAATGACACTATTTTAAGGGGTATTTGTTAAAATTACCTTTGTTTAAATTAATAGAGAAATGTGTAACTATAAACTTTATTTTGTTTCACCTTTTATAATTTTTTTTAATGGGATAGTTTTTCATTCTCTGCCTTAGTTCTCTCTCCATTATATTTAATTTTGTGTTGATTTTATTTTCATTATTTTCTCACCCAAAACTTTATTTATTTTCTTTTCTACCATTTTTGTTCAATTTTCAGTTTTCATTCAATTTTTTCCTTCTATCTCCTTTTTTTCTTTGTCACTTTCTTGTCTTAAAATTTTTCTTCAATACGTATATGTCAAAAGTTTGATTACTACCTGTTGTGTGGAAAAATTCACACAAGACACGTCGGATAATGACCATGCTCCACGTGACCCAGGACATGACCTGCTACGTAGTCCTCAACGCCCGAGGTAATTTCTCCCCTGAACAATGCGAGCCCCGAGCGCACAGAAGGTATACAGTCGACTCCATATGCCCGGTCAGAAGCCAAGTGCTACGATAGGATCGGCGCCTTAGGACGCAGGCGCCAAGGGTAAGCCATGAGCAACAAGGGCCCATACCCTGAGAAAGGGCCTTAAGGTGACAAGTTGGAATCCCAAGGTGGCGTCTGGAGTTGGAGGAGGTCAGATGTACAGGGAATGATTACAAATCTCCTAAACCGCCTAGAGCAGATCAATTGGCATTACAGAGGATCTGCAAACCCGTAATGGGGGGACAAATTGGGTGAAGTGAACAGTCCCAAGGACACTGGCAGGTTACGGTTTGGACAAGTAAGATGGTAGTCCATTCGAGTGAGTAGGCCATATGGGCACCGTCAAAGGAAAATTCCAGGGGGAAGCCCACGGTGGGTGAAAGGATACCTCTGAGCTTTAAATAGGAAGAAACCCCTGAGAGAAGGGGTTGGATCTCCATTTGTTCATGTAATCTGTAAAGAACTAAAAAAGTGAAATATAATACAGTAGATGTAGCACTTGTTCAATAAGGGTGAACCACTATAAAGTCTCTGTGTCATTTATTTTGTGCATGAGATATAGTATTCTTATTCAGTAACCTACCTAAAAATACAACCACACTTCCATATTCAACAAAAATACTAGTTCCAAACTAGTAACCAAGCGAGATACCGCGGGGTAACCTGGTACGGTTTTGTTGATGAAATTTGACCATCAACACTACCCAAAATTCATCAGCTTCAATACCTGACAATTAACTCATTATTAACTCATTATTAACGTATGATTAACATAAAAAAACTTATGTAAGTGATTATAGAAATTATGAACCTTTTAAATTTTACAAGATTTGTTTGATGTTCATATTTCTATTTATAAACATTATAAATATATTAAAGGAGAGGGTGTTTTTACTCTTTGCCCTTTTTTACCCTCTCATTCCTCTCATGTCGGGGGCATTTTGGTCTTTTGCTAAAACTTTTTTTTTTTTTTATTTTTCTCTCATAACCTTTATTTCTTTTTTGCTTTGGTCCATTTTGACCCCTTTTTTTAAAAAAAAAAAATTACCCTGATACTATATTTTCTTCTTTTGGATCACTTTTGCTCTAAAACTCATTTATTTCTTTATTTTAGTTCCTTTTTTTTTTACCCTTTTTTTTCCTTATGAAACCTTTTTTTTTTTTTTTTTTTTTTCATTTTTTCCCTTTTTGAGAGAAGGAGAGGGTGGATTCACTGTGCATTGAACAGTGAAACACCCTCTTTGCCCTTTTTTACCCCTTCACATTCATCTCATGTCGGGGGCTTTTTGGTCTTTTGCTATGTTCTAAACGGAGTTAACATCTGTTTGTCTTTTACGCCATTTCTTTTGTTTTTAATCGAAGAGACCCCTTTTCAAAAAAAAAAAAAAAAAAGAAAAAAAAAAGAAAGAAATCGAAGAGACCCATGTCCATGGCAAAAGAAAAAACAAAAAAAATAAAGAAAGATCTAAAGAAAGCGGAATCCGCTTTTCTCTTCACGCCACTTTCGACAAAAACGTCACTGTTTTGGTCGAAACGTGAACAATAACGAATAGTGCAATTTTTTTTTTCTTCCATGGCTTTTTTTCCCCCTTTTCTCTATCTTGCCGACAGTACTTTAAAATTTATTTATTTCGGTGGTCTTTTTTTTATCTTTTTTATTTTTCCTTAAAAACATTTTTTTTTTTTTTTTTTTTTTCCCTATAAACTTTATTTCTTTTTAGCTTTAGTCCATTTTTGAACCCTTTTTTAAAAAAAAATTTATACCCTAAAGCTTTATTTTTTCATTTTGATCACTTTTATCTTAAAATTTATTTATTTTTTCATTTTAATTCTTTATTTTCTCTTTTTTCTTTTTGAGATTTTATATTCAAATTTTATAATACGGTAATTAAAACCTATAGCACGTGCTTTTTGACCAAAATGCTGTCATTTTAATTGAAAAAGTTAATAATAATGAAATTTTTTTTTTTTTTTTTATTGTCACCGCATGGTTTTTTTTTTTTATTCCTCTTTTAGCTCATATTTCTCCTTTTTCTTTTTTCTTCAAAAAAATTATATTTTCCTATTTAGATATTATATCCTGATAGATATCCTAAAACTTATTTATTTTGGTAGTCTTTTTTTACATTTTTTTAATTTTTCCCTAAAACTTTATTTTTTTAGTTTTTTTTTTTTCTCTAGAAACTTTATTCCTTCTTCGTTTTGATCCTATATTTCTTTATTTTGGTTATTTTTTGACCCTTTTTTTAAAAAATTTACGCTGAAACTAATTTATTTCTTCAATTTAGTTATTTTTTACCCCTTTTATTCTTCTGAAACTTTAATTTTTCATTTTTTCTTTTTTTGAGAATTTATATCTAAATTCTATATGCTTAATAAAATAGTAATTAAAACTTAACATCCGCGTTATTCTCTACGTACATCACATGGAATTACACTAGTTAAAACTAGGGACGTTTAAAATAGGGTGACCTAAGGGTGTAAGTAGGCCAGGTAAGCTCGGGTTGGACCTAAAATTTGGGCCGAGCCGCCACATTCAGGGTGAGAGAAATTTAAGCCGCAGCACTGTATTTGACTCACAAACCCGTAATCCTTTAGATTACCTCGGGTAGGCTTGGTTTTGCGGGCTGGGCGGGTTGGGCCTAGATGTTTGACTGTGCCCCTGGACCATTAGTGAGATTTTGAGTTACAATTTTTGGTGGCCTTTGGAGGAGAGACACGACACAATGACAGAGGAAACTTACATGCCACGAACCAGATATTCACTCATCTTAAATGCCACGAGTCCCAAAAATGGCACATATAATTCAGTTTTTTTTTTTCTTTTTTTAACTGAAAAATCAGTTTTCAATTCTCATACACTTGGTTAATATTTTCGAAATAAAAAGTAAATTTCTCTTTCTTTTCTAAACTTTTCTCAGAAGATTGAAAAAATAAAATTTCCACGACTCCATGACTCTATTTTTGCACAATCTTATAAGAGATTTCCATAAATCTGATGTTGCTCAACAAAGAGACAACAACAACAAATATTATTCTCTTTTCATTTATTTATTTTAAGGAAATTCATTTTCTTTTTGTGGATCTACTATAAAGCATTTTTTCATTATCTCACTGGAAAACACAAAAATTAATCTCTCACTTGCGGCAAGGTTTAATATTTCTAGCAGCGAGGTTTAGTTTGAGGACTGAGGAGGTGAGAGGGAGATAGGCTGAGCTTGAGAGCCTTTGGCTCTGCTTCTAAGAAGAAATGACGAGGGAGTAGGGACGGCAACTCGACGAGCGTGAGAAGAAAAAGAGGAACGGCGTTAGAGAGGGAGGCTAGCACAGAGGGAGAGACTGAGGATTATGAGTTGTTGAGCTGCGCAGAGAGAGAGAGAGAGGTGAGAGTGAGATATCAGATTGAGAGTTAGGGCATTGGGATTTTTTTTCCACTGATCTCATCAGCCGAGTCGGGGAGTATTGGGCCAAAGAAAGCCCACCTCGTAACCCAACCCGTAATGTGTGGGTTGGGTCTATTTGAATCTGAGAAAAAAAAAAAAAAAAAAAAAGAAATCCACAAATTTCAAGTATGGTTAGTTCGAGTCGGACGGTTAGTTGGATTCAGCCCAAATCTTACAGCTCTAGGGTGACCTAATTGACTCCACGGATAGGGTTAATGGATCATATTTGATCCTAGTGAGGTACACATACGCCCTCCCACGTCAAATAACAACTTAAAAGGACTAACTTAAAAAAAAAAAAAAAAAAAACACATTATATTCCCAAAACAAAACAAAAAAAACTATTGAACCCGACGGCAATGGATCTAATTTTTAAAATTATTTGTTACACTTTTTTTGTTCTTATTCTCTCTCAAACTCATAAATTTCACAAACTGATTTTACAAAAGTATTTCGTAATCAAACTCAGCAGAGGAAAAAAAAAAATGATAATCAAACTGATTTACAAATCTAAAATCAAGCCCATTACAGAAATTTCACTAAAATTTTCCCACAAAATACACTTTCATTAATACAAAAATTAATTTCCAAAACACAAAAAAGTTCACAAATTCTAAAATCCCAGATTCTGGTCTTCAGTCTAAAATCCCAAATTCCTGCGGATCTGATCCACCGTTTCCGATTCCGTATCAACACCGCCCCAGCCCAACCCACTTTTGCCCTCTTCTACATCCTCTCTCAGTATAACTCCCTCAGCATCTTCTCTATTCTTCGCCGCCAAAACGCCCGAAGGCTGCATCTCCGCACACGACAAGGCAATCGAAACCCACATGTGGAGATCGACGGCTTCGACGGCACCGCCAAGTTCACGGCCTCCGGATGAGGAGATCTCCCTTCTCTCTCTCCCCTCCCTCTTTCTCTCTCCGTTGATATGCTCCCTCTCTCTCGTCGGACGAACGCCAGTCATGCTCCCTCGCGAACGCCGTGGATATGGCGAACTCCGTCAATGAAGCTCTCATCTCGCGTCTCCGGTTGTAAGCTTTGGAGTCACGCGATCTACTCCGGCCTTCCTCGAACCCAACCTCCCCTCTCCAAGGCGGCGCATATCCGCACCTCCCCCGCCGGCAAGACCTCCGATCATCTCAACGAAGAACACAACTTCTGTTCTTTTTTTTTTTTTTTTTTTTAATACATCCTCTGTTCTTCTCTTTTCTTAAGATTTAAAATTTTTTATTATTTTTTTTATTTTTTTTTTCAAAATGGAATAGAAGATGGATTGGTTTTGGTTGAAAGAACAATGGGTTAGAATTAGAGAAGGAGATATCAGATATGGCGTTGGTGCGCGAATGAAATTTTTTTTTTTTTTTTTTTCTTTTAAAAATAATGTGAAGGATAGATTTTGATTAGATGAAGTCATGTTCATTTTTATTTTTAGTTCTATGGGACTGATCAATTTGGACCACAGTTTTTTAATCGGAAGATCTTTATAATTTCAACCATCCTTAAAATTATACTGATTTTATTCATTTTATCAATTAAATTTTTAATTTTAAATTTTTACAGTAAAAAATTTTTTAAAAGTATTATATTTAATTTTTTTTTATTAAAATAATTTTTTTTTTAAAATATTATATTTAAATTTTTTATTAAAATAAAATTTTTTTAAAAATATCACATCTCAATTTAAATTAAAAATTTAAATTATCAAAATGAACAAGACTATAAACGTGCTGATTACTTAATGATATTTATTACTAATAAAATATAAAAAAGTTGTACTTTTTAAATTAGTTCAATTTATACCCACTGAATTTAAATTCTAAATCCGTGACTGAGTCTGAGGGCCTAAAATGAGCTGTTTACTAACTCAAGATGTTGTTCCTTACGTTGTCGTTTTAGTTATTATAGTTGCGTTAATAAGCAGCCATTGAAAGTTTTTAATTACCTCACAAAATCTTCCTGATATTTTTCCAGCAATGTTATGAATATATATATATCCTTTTGCATGTGCTACAACGCTATCAAACTAAACTGTCATTTAATTGTTTAATGGAAATAATTAGAGCAATATGATAATTTAATAAGGGGAAGAGAAAGATTTTAGTTTTTTAAGCAGGCACAGGAATAATATGATAATTTAAGATTCTTTTAATTCATTAATTTAAATTTTTAATTTGAGTTAAAATGTGTCTTTATATTAAAAAAATTTATTGTAACAAAAAAATTAGACATGACTCTTTTTAAAAGATTTTTTTATAATAAAACTCAAATCGATAAAATAAACAAGACTTTTATAATCCGTTTGTCAAAAAATAGGTGTTTCTATGTGTTCTTTTCCATCTTAATTTAATAATAGTCATTTATGGGAAGAAATAGACTTTATGCAAGTTCTCACAGTGGAATATGGGGACAAAATTAAGCTTCTAATCTTTTCTCCATAATAAAATAAGTTTTAGGCTCCTCATCTTTTGGAGGAAAAATGTGAGAAACCATTTCAAAGCAAAACAGTTTCTAGGACAAACATATTTCACTTTTTACAAGCCCCAAAGAAAGGGGCCAAAAAACACTCACAAAGATGGG
This sequence comes from Morus alba, assembly GCA_012066045.3. Lineage (NCBI taxonomy): Eukaryota > Viridiplantae > Streptophyta > Magnoliopsida > Rosales > Moraceae > Morus > Morus alba. The sequence continues at coordinate 6,695,155 of CP050231.2, read as the reverse complement.
GGAGAAAATAAGCAGCACACTCTCCTCATGAATAATCTGATTGAGACTCGTAAAAGTCACTTGGGTAAGGTGACATGACCTCTTGTTCTAGCAACTGCAACACCTCGTTCATCGACGGCCGATCATCTGGATTTGCATCGGTACACCTCGCAGCTATTTCGAGGATTGCTTCGATAGTCTCCGCATCCACATCTTTGCACCTTGTGTCCACTATGTCCTCCAATCGGTTTTCTTTCAATAGTGTGTTCAACTGTAAACAATCAAAGTTCAATTTCTAGCTTTCATATGAGTTTATTATAGTTGCAGCCTTATTGAAAGGAATCAAAATGGGTAAGGAAGCTTACCCAACCAACAACATTTAAGCCCCTCTTTACAAAAGATGGATCAGTTGGTCTCTTTCCAGTGACAAGCTCAAGCAAAAGCACTCCAAAGCTATACACATCCGACTTCTCTGTGGCTCTCCCACTTTGAAGATACTCTGCAATAAAAATCCGTCAGTAACAACAATATGAGCACATGATTATATGAGAAAACAAGATGCATTCAATAAAGAAAAGAGGACAGACCTGGTGCCAAGTAACCGAAAGTGCCAGCGACAACGGTTGTGACATGGGCATCCTCATCAACCAAAAGCTTCGCGAGACCAAAGTCAGACACATGGGGCTCCAAGTTTTCATCAAGGAGAATGTTGCTCGATTTTATATCGCGGTGGACAATCCTTGGAGAGCAGTCATGATGTAGGTAAGCTAGTCCTCGAGCAGAACCAAGGGCTATTTTTAATCGATCACTCCAGTTTAAAGATTGACCTTCTGGCCCATGTTCTAGCAAAAATGAAGAGAAACAACACTAGTTAGTATTTCATTCCAAAGTTTTTACTATTGCTGTTAGTTTACAATTCTACTAAAATCTCAAGCTGTTCTGAGGTTGCTAACAATAGTTTTATATTCTAAAATTGCTAAACCATTAAAAGAAATGAAACTCAGGGTTAAATATGAGCTCGTATGATCACAAGTGCTTTTATTATTTACCATGCAAGAAATCATCTAAACTGCCCATAGCAAGATAATCATAGATAAGAAGTCTTGAAGCCGGAAGCCTGCAGTAACCTCGAAGGTTCACCAAGTTTATGTGCTTTATGCTGCCCAATATTTCCAACTCCCTCTCAAACACTTGATCTGATCCCTCTCGGCTTCTATCAATCCTTTTAACAGCAAATGTTCCACAATCATTCATAACCATCCGGTACACGGTACCAAACCCACCAGAGCCAACTACATCTTCTTCATCAAGTGCCTCTAGCTTTTCAATGATCTCACACGAGGGGTACGGAAGGTCACCGTGGAACGTAATAAGTTTTGTGCCTGTTTGAAGGTTAAAACATTTTAGGAGTATATTGATAGTGAGAAAGATGAAGTCTGAATACAAGTAAGTGCACGAATCTTACTTGCTTCATGAACTTTCTGCTTTCTAACTTCGGAGTATCTTTTAGCTGCTCTTTCTTTCTTTGATAACAAACGAACCCAAAGGAACAAAAGGAGAACCACAAGAGCAAGGCCCAGTATGCACATTGCACCAATGATCAACCCTTTTATATAGTGAGATGATCTTCTTTTGGTAGGGACTGCAGATATCCAATTAATAGTGAAGAAACCACAATTAGCATACTAAATTTATACAAGTGAATGTGGTAAACGAAGTTGAAGTTCAATTTCCAATCAAATTGTCATAGGCAACAAATGGACCACAACTTGCCTGCTGCTTCATCGCTCTCGGCATGAGGTAGCACTGCAGGGAACCCGAGTGAGGTACGACAAGGTTTGTGCACTTGTTGTCCACAAAGATCTAGATTACCAGTAAACCTGAAGAACCAAAGGACTTTCAGAAGCTAACATTCATAAAAGTAAAACTAAAAAGTGCAGGATATTTAGTCCTTTTAAATCATACTACAATTAGCTTTGTAAGTCTTTTCTATCTTCTCATATCCTTTGCATGCTTGTTTTGGTTGTTTAACAACTAAGTGTTTTCTTTTATAAAAGAAAACACAAAAATTTTCTATAAATAAACACACAAACAATAAAAGGTTTTCCACTAACCAAAACAGCATGTTACGGAGTATTACTATTTTAGACTGGTAAAAAAAAGCACACAAAATGTTATGGGAACATAATTGACAGAGTAACTCACGCATTGCTCCCAAACGTGCTTAAAACTCCAATATCTGGGATTTCTCCAGAAAAAAAGTTGGTGGACAAGTTCCTGAGGAGGAATAGAATTAGTATTATACTAATTAATATAGGCCGTGCATTTTCTTGAGCATATATAAAGATAGTAATATAATTCAAGAACTTACAAAGAACGTAGTCTAGTAAGGCGACCAATTGACGAAGGTATAGCCCCTTTCAGCAAATTGCTTGATAAATCCCTACATGTTAATTTTGAATGCCATCAATACCAAAAGGGAAAAAAAAAAAAAAATGCATAATAAATATATATATATATATTTGATAATTAAAATTGCCATTACAGTTAACTTACAGGATGGTAAGATAAGAAAGGTTTCCAATATTTGATGGGATACCTCCTTGGAGATAATTGGCTCTCAAATATCTACACGGGTCGTCAAAAAAAAAAAAAAAAAAAAACACCAAAAAATGATATTGGGTTCTTATGTGATAACTAGAAGCATAAGTAAAACATAAATATGAAAATTCAAAAAATGTATGGAAATTATTTTGACTCACAACGCTCGGAGGTCAGTACAGTTTGTGACTTCAACAGGAATGTTTCCATGCAAGCTGTTTTGGTGAAGTGCCCTGTTTCACATCAAAATAAAAAGTATAAATTTTTTAAAAAAAATATATATTTATAAATTAAAATAATATGAATTTTTCTGCTCCAACAAACAAAAATATTACAAATTCAAAAGGGGCATTGGACTTACAGTCTTTGTAATTTACTGAGTTTACCAATGCTGGGAGATATAGTCCCTCCAAGTTGCATATAAGGAAGATTACTGAAAAACCCATTACAAATCTATAAGCTTTGGACTGAATAAATCGATTATTTTTATTTATTTTTTTTAAAGATGAAATGAAGAATGGTTATAACTTACATTGAACGGACTCTTTGGTCTTCGGGATGGCAAGAAATACCGGTCCATTTGCAAGGAGATTCATCAGTGGCTTGCCAGTTTATGAGGAAGTTTTTACTGTCATTTAAAGTGCTTTTTATCTCCAACAATGTAAGACCTGAAAAATGTTAGAAAAAAGATTCAAACTTTAAAACCCAATATACTTGGTTTAAGCAAATAAGAAAACAAAAGTTTTTTTTTTTTTTTTTTGACTTGGCTTTAAAAGTTCAGTCTTCTTCAAAAACAAACAAAGGTAGAAACTTTCCAGCTCAAGAAGAATGGAAAAAATATAAGAAGATCAGAAGAAGAAATTAAAGAGGGTTTTGTTTGTTTACCATCTTCGGTGAGAGCAAGAGAGCATAAGAAGAAATGAGTTGCCGCTGAAATCACTGAGAAAATCCATAGCAAAATGCCCATTTTCATGATCTCTTCCAAAATGGAGTTTTTTTTTTTTTTTTTTTTTTTTTTTTTTGAACTCAGTCGCTCACTACACACTGCGAAGTAGAGAGAGAAAGAAAACTATGATGAGAGTCGTGAGTACAGTGAGTTGGTTGTTGAGATGCTATGGAGTATTGCCATGACCATGACCAAAGCTAACAATAATAATAATTAATTTTTTGAAGCACGGAGAGAGAGAAACTTGAAAAGAAAATAAAAATAAATTGTTCTTTTTCCGTATTTTATGAGAAGGGTTAAAGACAACTTTTGAAAGTGTTTTGAAAGTTGTGTAGTGTGTAGAGAGAGAGAGTAGCCGTTGTCCTATGTCCATACATTGAGATTCAAAATAATTACTACTTTTTTTTTTAGAAGGAAAAAAAAAATTGAAACTTTAAGCTCCACACTCTCGTCTACAATCTATCAAATTACTCGCTTTTATTGGACTAAGAGCTGTAGTTTATAGCTTCACATTAACCAATTGAAAGCGAGATTCATTGCCACGTCATCAACTTTGTCAGAATAGATGGATAGAGCTGGACTCTCGGACACGTGTCAGATGCCCAAAGAGAGTACGGGGCATTTGAGAAGTAGCGTATCTTTATTTCCTTGCATTGGAAAAAGAAGTATTTGAAACTTTGGCCGGGAAAAAGGTAGAATCTGCATTATGCTCAGAAATAATGAATTTTAACCTGACACACAACAGCTGTGGTTAATACTTGTGGCCATTGCTCATGGGGCTCACTCACCCTAAGCGTAAGGCTCTTGTCCATCGTCACGAACGGTACGTTTAATTTGTTAATTTAAATTTTTAATTTAAATTAAGATATAATATTATATAAAATTTTTTTATTATAATAAAAAAATTAAATATGATAATTTTTAAAAAAATTATAATGTAGTAAAATTTAAAATTTAAATTTAAATCGATAAAATAAATGAGATTGGAAAGAAAATAATATAAAGAAAATTTAGTTGATGTTTAGTTCATGAATTTAAAATTATGATTCATAATTATTTTTGATTTATATATATTTTTTGTGTGAGAAAAAATTATAATGAATCACGAATTATGATTTAAATCATGACACGAATACACCAATTAAAGACAACTTCTTCAGTTCCTTACTGTTAAATTTAGTTAAAAAAAAATATAGTATAGATATTTTTTAATATAAATTTTAAATTAAAAAGTAAAAAATTATTAATAGTTTATTTTTTTAATCCTATAAAAAATTATGTTTTATGTTTAATATGAAGGATTCTTAATTAATGCATTCATTTTCTATAAATTTATAGTAATTGTTACAACTTTAACATTTAAAATCTATAAATTTTAATCTAAATTGTACAAGTTATTATATGTTCCTTATAAAATTTATAAGTCTATAATAACTCATATAACTCTAATGTTTGAAGCGCACAAGCCTTAAAATTTATAAATTATCATATTCTCGATAAAGTGCTGAGAATTCTTCTCCCGACGCTATAAAAGTTCTTGTTTCTAAAAATACAAACAGCTTTATTAATAGATAGATACTAATATATCTACATAAATTAGTAAAATATTTTCTTAAGAACGTTCTCCCTTCAAAAGCTAGAGTATTGCTTAATGTATCAAGTTTTTAATACCAGGTGTCCTCTGATAAGTGTTTTAGAAGAATGTTATGTGTACTATTATTTTTTAATCAAAACTTTTTAATAATAATTCACGTGATAAAATAATATGAGTATATTATTTCAGTACCAATATTTCAATAGTCACTCGTGTGACAAGTGAGTTAGAGAAATATTACGTGTATTTTTTTTTTTTTTTTTTTTTTTTTTTTTTTTTTTTACAAATTGTTAATACTAATTTGAGTGATAAAAAGTACGAATATATGTGTTAAGAGTATCATTTCAAGTAAAAAAAAAAAAAAAAAAAATTTGATGAGCCATTTTTAGATGGGTAAAATAATTGGTATATCTCACTTTATTTCAAGTAATTAAAATAATCACATTTTTATATGCCATTTTTGGATACTGACTGATGAGCTATTTTTTAGCATCTCCAAATAAAATAATAATGACTCACCATTACGTGAATAGTATAAAAGAATTGGTAAACCCTTCTAAAGTTAATGGTAGGGTTGACAATTCAGATAGTGATACGTCGACACGATTTGAAATTCATAAAAAATTAGTGAGTTTAGCTTTACTATAAATGTGTTTATGTCATAATCGGGTTGACACGAAGATTAATAAATTGGTCGAGTTAAGATTGACCTCCTAATATGAAGTGACATGAATTGACACGATTAATTATATGTGTTATCTACAATCTAATGATAGGTGATATAACATAAGTTATATGACATATTAAATACAAATAATGTGAATATCAATATTTGTAGGTAAAATTCATTTATTTTTCTTAAAGAAAAAGATAAATTGACCAATAAATATGTTAAACTTGTTTTGACCGTGTTAAATAAGTCATTATTATATTATTTAGTTATTCAATATATTAATTTAAACGGGTTGTACGGGTTGACAGGATTAACATGATTAATAAATGAGTCATGTTTTGGTTGACATTTTTGACACGTTTAATAAACAAGTCGTGTTTGGGTTGATATTTTCTGATACGATTAATAAACGGGTTGACACAAACACGAATCACTAACACGAATTGCCACCCTTAGTTAATGGTGATCAATATTTTTGGCTAATGTTAGGTAAACGATTTATGTGGATCACCATTTAACTATTTTTTACCTGTAAGGATATCCTCGTAGTCCGCTATAAGTTATTCAATGGCTCGTTAAAGTGTATGGGTTTTGATTTTTATTCATTTATTTTTACTAATTTCTTTTAATTAAGTAACCATATTAGTCAAATGAGTATTAAAAAAAAAATAAGAAGTAAAAATTTAGACCATGCACTCTAAGGATAAGTGTTACAATTTTCTCTTGAGTAAACTAGTTTAAATGGTTTAAACCAAAAAGTCTTTTTCAAACCATCGTTTGGTAAATATTTTTAAATGTTAGTTCAAACCATTGATTTGATATTTTAAACTAAAAAAGAATCAAAGAAATCTGAGTTTAACCCCCTTGTTTTCAAGTAGTTTGAACCTTTTTTTTTTTTTTTTTTTTTTTTTTAAATTCATTTCAAAACAAAAGATTGCTTCAAGTTTCTTGCAGCAGAAATCACTTTCATAATTTTAATTTTGACTGGAACTGATTTGATCATGAAGGTAAATATATCCTTAAGGAAGTGTGGGTGGTTAAAGAAAGGGAGTCCAACATTTTCTTCATTCATCTTGTTCTTGTTAGTGATAAAGGATGCACTTTTTGATGACTTAGTGCTATGTTTCTTTATTTCAAAATCGTCCAAAAAAAGCAAGAATGATTTCGTTCTTTACAAAACAAAACAAAAGAAGACAACGCCTTTTCAATGAGAGCCTAGTTTCCTATTGTTTTGGCAAACGTTAGGGACACTTGGAATAATCTTAGCAATCCAAAACGGACATTCAACGAGGAGTAGTTTAAATATTGAAATCTTGAGTCCTAAGGAAGGTTGCAAGTCTCACATGCGTAGAGGAAGAGTCAATGGCTGAATCATTTGTTTTCTTCCTCTATAATTCTATACTTTCATGGCCCATCTACTTTTGTCTTTGACAAAGATATGTACACCTTACACAAGTCTAGGTGGGCTTCATTAGCATTTTGTTCAACCTTTTTTTTTACGAGTCTAATGTTTTTAAGGATTTGTGTTTTATCACGGATAAAATGTGGAACATATCTTAAGAACATCTTCAATGCAATGTTAAAATGATATATCAATATCAAATTTTAACATTTGAGTCAAAAATCACTCTTCAATGCAATGTTTTTTTATGCTAAAATTTAACAAATGCTATATTTAGTAGTAAATTTCCACAAGTATGTAAATGCTAAATTTGATATTTATTGATAATTAGGACAACATTATTCCTTTAAAATTATTTTAATATTTAAGAGTGTGCTTTTACAAGTTTCAAAAACTTAATACTTATGACAAAAAGCAAATATAACATTTAAAGTAGCATTATGCATATTGACATTGACATTTGCATTGAAGATGGTCTAAGAAGAAGAGTAAAAGAAAAAGGATCTATTTCCTTTTTTACTCTCTTCTATTTTTCTTCTATCTTTTTAGTGGGTGTCCTCGCTTATATTGCCCTTTTGTTTTGGTTGCTATCTGTTGAATTCAGTTGTAAGTTGTAACCCACCATAAATATTGTGTTTCCTTTCATAATGAAAATGATTTAGTTTATTCAAAACATATCAAAACATAATTTTGCGCAGTAGACAAGAGTTCCCATATCATTTCCTTGATCCAAGAAAATTACATAACGTGATTTGTACCAGCTGCTTCATTCAGTGATTGCACTTCAACCTTTTGCAAGTAGTTGTTATAAAGCCACTTTGATATGTTGAGAGCATTCCCAACACCTTTTATAGGGAATACATTCCTACTTCTTTGCCAATCATTTGTGAGCTTTATCCACTCTCTCCTCCATTCCTTCAATTGAAAACCATCACCCTCCTCTAAGCTTTTGATTAAGAACTTAAAGTATATTTCCGCTCGAGGGCGGTAATAATCTCGTAGAAGCCCGCTCCAGTATTTGTTTCCTGCAAGAATAGATCCACATGCTCAAAAAGGACATTAGAATTTCGACGCTAAGAGGCTTTACCAACTTTAGCTAGCTGACGCGTGTTAGTTTATCAATCTATTTCAAAAGTTTAAGTTATCAGAAGGTGGACCAATAATAATTTTATACTTTAACACTTCCCCTCACGTGTAGACTGGACAATGAGCAACTGTGTAGGTAAATTAATTAGAAAGCCCAACACGTGAATATTTAAACCTGATATATATAAAGACCGAACACGTGATGACAATTTAAATAGGAATAAAGAGTGCAATTACGGGGGTTTGAACTCATGACCTCCCGCTCTGATACCATATTAGTTTACCAATCTATCAGTAAGTAAGCCAACAATAATTTTATACTTTAACAATGCGAGAAATAATATTATCTCTTCAATAGAAAAAAAAAATCCGTCACTTAGCCGAACCATTTTCGTACCATAATCACGAAGTAAGCTTGCTTCGTCATCCGAGTTGTCAAACCACATAGTTATTTGAGTCCTTGCATTCCATTCAAACTGCATTGTGGAATTGCATCAGTCAAAAAAAAAAAAAAAAAAAAAAACATTTTTACTTTCCATATTACTCAACAGTCCACACTTCTTAGGTGATAGTCCAAGGGGGAAGCAAACCTGTTTTTTCTGTTCTTCATTTTGAGCAAGTTTCTTTGCACTTTCCAACCAAGGCCCCAGAAGAAATCCATCATGGCAAGCCAAAAGTGTGTCAATATCCTCCACTAGCTGCAAAAATTTCTGGCTCCGGCGAGTCACTCCTTCAACGTCATCTGATTGATAGGCTTCAATTATTTCCAAAAACAGTTGGTTTGCATATTTTGCTAAAACTTGTCTAGTCAGATCCACAAGATCGTACCTTTAAACAGTGAAAATAACACAAGAATGAATAATCAAAACTAAATATTTACTAATCCATTTGGGGTTTTCCATATTTTGAAGTGTGATTATTACCTGTAACTGTTACTTTCAGATAGTTCACCTCCACAAACAAGGAAAAGTTCCAATGCACGCGTCACTTCAGAAGTTGAATACCATAAGTGAGGTTGCTCAAATGATTCAGTGATTTCCTGTATTACTGATGCTCTGGAAACTTGTTTTTCATGCTGGGAAAATTTTCCTTTCGGAATTGATATAAAGGATGGATCAACATCAGGAAATGCCACAATTACATCCCTGTTTTTGTCCTGTTCTCATAGCATAAGGATACAAGTTCAAACAAATATTATTCCAGGAATATCATGTGTGAGAGCAAGAAAATCTCTAATACAATGCTAAATTAATGTGATTTTCGCATTCAGATAGGAAAGTTATTATCCAATGCAAGGCTATCTTTGGTGTTAAATTTGGCGCGTGCCATACTTGGTGCCACATTTCGGACCAAATTTAGTGTAAGCCAAATTTTAACATTTGGTTATTATGTTGATCTTTTCATTTAATAATTACAACACCGTCATTTTCAAATTATTTAAAATTTAAAGATTTAGTTTTAAAAGTTCTAAATTTTTATGATAAAAAATAGTCTAGTATTTAAAGTAGCATCATGTATTGGAGTACAAAATACTCATTAAATATGTCAATTTTCACGCTTTTTGATACCCAATATAATATTCGTAATTTGGTATTGGCATTTGCATGAAGATGGACTAATTCTCTAAACACAAGTTCCTTTTTTTTTTTTTTTTTTTTTTTTTTTTTTTTTTTTTTTGCCTTTTTCGATAAGGTATAAAACTTGGCTAAAGTGGAGAAATAGTAGAGTGTTGCCACTAAGGACATGCAGTATGATAAAACAGCTAAAAGAACTATGAATAAAAAAAGACGAAAAAGATAAAAAGGAAAACAATCTCATGATCACCCAACAGCAGGAGACAATTAAGGCACTTACATAGGCACCATCTGTGCAGTTGTAGACAGTGTGATATAAAATGTTCCAAGCATCTTGTATCAAAGGAACTGATCGGCCATAACGCCTAACTGAATAGAGATCTATCCAGTCCTGAAATAAGATTAGATACACACATGAATAAAGAGAAAATGAAATTCACTTTCTTTAGAAGCTTTTCAAATCAGAAAGATGGTCAGAAGGCTTGCAAAGTGCAAATTTTTACACAAACTTTTTTTTTTTTTTTTTTTTTTTTTGTGTTTTCTGAAAAAAGTACTTTTAGACAGTTTACTGAAGTAAAAGTATTGGACCGTTATTATAGGAAGCATATAAATAAATGATGAATAGTGGGGCTTTTGACACTTATACAACCGAAAATATTTCTTTTTCTTTTTGTTTGTTTTTCTTTTTAATACAAACGGGATCGAATTTAGGACTCGTTTATTTCGTTAATTTGAGTTTATAATTTGAGTTGAGATGTGATTTTATGTGAGAGCTTTTTACTGTAGTAAAAAAATTAGATGCGACTGTTTAACAAAACTCAAATTTTAAACTTGAATCGATAAAATAAACGGGGTCTTACTGTACCACTTTACCCAAACTGTCAAACTCCCGTTGCCACTAAACGAAACGGTTTTAGTCCACACAACCAAGAAATATCCATTATGCCCCTTTTAACTAGCTCCATTATGAGTGTCTGCTTGTATAATTACTAGCTTGGTTGACATACTAATAGGAGTTGTTTTAGATTTATAATACTCCTTTGGCAGAAAAACAAAGGTGAACAGAATATGCAATGCTATGAGGAGTGAGGTGAAAAATCGACATTACCTTGACATAAACTTTGTTTCTATGAAAAGCCATCTCAGACATGAGATCATAGACAACAGGATTCTGTTCTATGCCTTCCATGGCCATTCCAACACCAACCTGGAAGTAAGTACACAGAAAAGAGAGAACATTATTCAAATGAATCTCTCTTTAAAAACAAAAACAAAAAAAAAAACAAACAAAACAAACAAAACAAACAAACTAGGATAGTCAAATACTGTAAATATGGCTGCATATACACAAATAATATTCATAAAGTGACTGAGAGATTATTGCTTGCTCTTATGAGAGCATGTTGACATAAATGTGATTGCTCTTAAATTATCAATTCATTCTAAAAACTTAAAGCTATTAAGAAGTGGGCCAACAGTAGTGTTATTTTTTAACACTTAATTTTTATGTGTGAGCCTAGACCAAACAAAATATGCAACATGGACTAATCAAAAAAATTGGAGAATTCAAATACATGAGATTGGCTAAGGAGACAATGGGGTTACGTTACAAATTACGAAATTTCAAAATTAAAGTAATTCGAGGATAGGATAATATGTTCTGATACGATTGTTAGATTATCAAATCCAGCTTAAATGCTTACGCTGTTAGGAGATGGACTAACAATTGTATTATATTCTAACAATTGCAACCCTATGGAAGATGAAAGGGAAAAAAAGGATAATTTAAAGCAAAACGTAAGATTAAAGTAGATGATAAGCTTGCCATTGTTGAATTTTCATTACTAGTGCGAGCATCAATTGGTCCAGATGCTATTGCATCTAAAACGCCATACATCTCAATGTTTCCAGCAAAGTTGTGCAACATGCACCTGTACATTTAAATCAGAATATTTTATACCAACATGTGAGAAATAAACAGAATAAGAATAGGATCAAAGTGTGCATAAAAAATACGAAAGGAACGATAACCTTCCAGATGTAAGGAACACCATAGAACTGCTTGGAACTAATCCATAAGGGTTTCACTTCAGCAAATAGGTCAAGAACTACCAGCTTTCCCAAGGGAACAGAATGTAAAAGTGCCTGAATAATAAGATTGCATTACTGTACTATACTGAGCTATAATAACAATATCAAACAAGGAATAAAAATCCATGTGTTTACATATTCAAAATCAATAGCGAGTCCGTTCTTATTCTTCTTATTCTCCTCTTTTTTCAAGATATGTACATATATAACCTTTATTTACGGTCTCACAGTGGGACGGTCCTTCCAACGTAACATGTACAAGTGAAAAACTTACCATGCCAGTCATTTACCATAACATTGATGTTGGAGAGGTGTAATACCAAGAATTTAATCATTCGATGACTATGTTACACCTCTCCAAAGTTAATATTACGTTCAATAACTGTTATATTACATTTTCCACTTCTACGTATTATGTTTCAGGGACCGTAGACCATATATATGTATTACTGCATGGAAAGTATTGAAAGAATACAATAAAATGAAAAATGTAACCTTCATTTGTGGAGGTCTCCAGAACGGATCATATAAAAATAGCCATCCCTACAATATTATTCCAAAATAGATGTTTATTAGAATGGAGATATATATATCTATTGGTCCAAAATTCAGGAGTTAAAATAAAAAGTTGCTCCGTTTATTTATCTACCTGCATTAGCCAAACGGCATTACTGTCTCCACTTTGCATTCCTTGAAATATTGCTGCTCCCAGTGAAGAAATGAAGTGTGGATCATCAACAGGTGGAGTATTCTCATCAAAAGTGTCACTGCAACATGTTGAATAAATCATGAGATGATCTAATATATTATTAACTTCTTTTTGAACATTTTTAACCAAATATTTATACAAAACCCACCTAAATATATGTTCAATTGGAGAAGATTTACTCATAAATAGGAGCTGATAAAGATCAACTAAAACATTTCTCATAAGAGCAAAGATCTAAATTGGAGAAAATACAAGTATGACAGATTGACATCAGTTACTAAATCGATATCCTAAACTAAGATTACTAATTGTAACCTTTTTTTTTTTTTGCCGATTGTAAATATTGGTATTCAATAGGAAGAGAAATTATAAAGCTTTACCAGTTGTATATGTGGCTGGTCCTTCCATATTCTGCCAAAACATGTAAACCAACAAACTCAGGAATTACAGAAACTCACAATTTTTGCTAGCACCATGCTATATGCAAAAGAACAGAAGACGATACGGAATCTAGATATATAGTCACCTTCAAGCTGTTGTTGAATGAATGCTCTCCCAATTTCTACAAACAATGGATCAGTTGCATCAAGAAGATAAGTACAGCACCATCTAGTGTCGCTATCGACCGTAAACCTGTAACAGAATGAGAAATACGTAAACAAAGCATCTTTGAGATTTAGTGCTCAAAATTGTTTGGAATAAATTCCTAGTATTCTAGAGAAAGAAAGAACGAAAATAAACATAGCGCGCACACAGAATTTATAATAGTTCACTCCCAACTTTCCGTTGATTTTCACTACAACAGGAAAAAGAAGTAGAAAGTACAAATGCCTCTCTCTATCTTTCTATTTTAAGTTGAATTGTGGTAATTGGCAAAAAGCGTATGACATAATTAGGCTGCATACAACTCAACAAAATTACACCAATTCAATTCCTAAAAACATACCATCATTTTTTATAGTCTTTTCGAAATTGTGCTGTAAAAAAGAAGGCAAAAAACTTTTTTTGAAAGTGATTCAATACACAAATTTTTGTCTCAGATCTCACCCCATAGGAAAATTTCAGGTGTCAAATGTTAATCAGTACATTACCAGTTTGCTAAGCGTGTTATCTTTGCTGATGGGAATCTAGTTTTAAGCGCTGCAGGAACATTTCCAGAGAAGGCCGGAAGTACTGAAGCCAACACATAAACAAAAAGAACCTTTATTAAATCCAAACTACGAGGAGTTACACGGTTCGAAGATCGGATTGCAAACATTGTTCTCTAGCTTAAGATGTTCATAGATAGTACCTGGAGTCATTCCAAGTTCATACATCCTTTGAAGTATCTTCTTCTGCAGTAACAGCTGTTGGTCTAGCCAACTTTGTGGCAAAGGTCCACCCCATCTAACATGAGTTTTTTTTACATGTCAAAACAAGAAAATTAATACCATAGGAACTCATTCTTTGAAAATGATCATAGTGCATTATTAGATTTCCACACTTCATTAGTTACAAGATCTGGCAACTCACCCATGCAAATTTCCCATACGAGACCATGCGAGAAACGCGGGGCCTCCGAAAAAATCATCCAAATCTGAACTGCTTAGATTAAATTTCTATAGAAGACAAAGAATAGAACGTCAATAAAATTTTAGTATGCAATAAACTAATCATCACAACTAAAGTTACGCCATCCTTGTTCAATATTTTACTAACAAGGAGAAATGAAAAAGTGGATGAAAAATTGAGAAGAATTGCCTGAAAAACTTTCTGCCAAATAGCCTCTTGCCCTGTGAATGCTAAGGGTAGATTGATACCTTGGAGAGCCATCCAATCAATCTCCTTCTCCCATCTTTCCCAATCCCACCAAGAAAAAGTATCTTCCAAAAACATAACAATAGAGAATAGACATCCCAAAAGCTTAATAAGAAAATACCAAAAATCAAAGCCACAATCAAAACTAAGGGTGGCAATTCGTGTCATAGGTTATGTTCATGTCGGTTAAGGCACACTGCAACTAGCAAGAAACCAACCCATGACACAAAATTTTTGAAAACACCAAACCTAACCCAACCCACCCCTAGATAAGTTGACACGACGCGACGACAAATGACCTAGGATAGATTACAAAGCTTTCTCTTACAGCTAGATGTAACAGCATTCTGGTAGTAGCTCCAAGGAATAGGTCTTTGGACCAAAACACCATCGTCGTTAACACGGGGAAGAAATTCGGATTTTGGCACTGAAAATAGTTGAACCCCGCCAGTTTTTTCCCAGGATATGTGTGAACCACACCAGTTTTTCAAATACCAGTGAAGACCAGCCAAAATCTCCACGCCAGTGACCCCAGTAATCCTATTTGACAATTGAACATCAGATAATATTTTGTCAATCAGACAACTAAGATTTTTCATTTAATAAATTAAAATAGTATATATCATTTCAAAGAGTTCAATAACGAGTGTAAAATCAACAACATAATCATATATAGTCAAATACAAATTAGCCAAGTGAAACTAATGACAGGATGAATAAATACGAATTTACAACATACAAAATTTCTCGGTCTCCACGTCTAAGAAAGGAAGGACTATTTCTGATGATGAAGCAAGATGAACCACCACATTGCTCCTACCAAAAAAAAAAAAAAAAAAAAAAAAAAAAAAAATGCATCAAAATTATAAGAAACTATTACCATCACGCAAAAGCACATTTAAGACATTTCAAATATTTCTGTTTCATTTACTTAATGCTAGTTTGGTATCATCTTTTTCACTTTTATTTTTCTTTCTACTTCTTCCTTCCACTTTTTGTTTGTACAAAGAATTTTAAATCCAAATGCAAGTACCTTAGAGATTATTTGGAAGTCGAAGCTGGAAGAATGGGAAGGAAGAAGCCGGCGAAGGACGCCGCGAGCAGCGGCAACTTGGAGCGAGGGAGGAGCCCTCTCGCGGTCCTGCGTATCAAGAAGCTTCGAGATGTATCGGATTCCGAGAGTCGAAGAATGAGCCGATGGGAAGGCGATGAAGAGGAGTATTGCCAATGTGAGAATGGTGGGAAAGGAGCTGGACGCCATTGGAGGAGATTCGAAGTAGTGGGAAAGAGAAGTAGTGATTAGTTTGCATTATAGAGGAAAGGAAGAGAAAGAGTAGGAAGGAGAATCTTGGAGGAGAAGAAGGTCGTTGACTATGAGACAGAGTTCAAGGCCGGCTACAACAACAGACAAAGAGCGCCAAGACATCCTAACCGTTTTTCATAATATAATAGTAATATATCTACATATATATTGGTATTTTGCACATTTGTCCCTGAATTTTTCAGGCTTTGGAAATTTGTTTTGTAAATTTTTAACTGTGGCAATTTACCCTCAACTTGCTAAAGTATTGCAACATGTCCTCTTTTATTGATGGTTGTGTATGTACTTGTGTTGAACTGATGACGAAAAAATAAGTCTGGCCAAAAATTCAAAAATTTTAATTCAAATCCTAACTCAAATATCTCAAATTCCTTGTTAGGTCCGAGTAAAAATTGGTAAAATAGATCACATTCTAACTGTTTAACAAGTTAAAAAAGAAATTGTCAAAATTAAAAATTCAGAGAGCAAGTTGCTAAAATCAGAAAAATCAAGAGGTAACAATTTAAAAGCAATTGCCCTTATATCATACTTGAAAGAATTCCTTTGCTTTCTTTCTGTTTTCTTTTAGACGTGACAATAGGAAAACACAATTTTAAACCCACTTATGCACCGACACTATAGATGAAAATTTGCTCGTTCGACACGACGATATGTCGTTTGTTAATAGGGAAGGGAAGGAAATTGGTCAAAGTCACTCAATATTTCATTCTTGAACAATGAAATGGCACGTAGCTTTGTCTGAAGGGGAAATTAAGGTAAATTCAACTACATATAAATTCACTACAAGAAATACGCTAATTAGCAACAACAGAGAAGACATTGTTAATAACTTTTCAGCAACGATATATGCCGTCGTTAAGGAGTTGTCGCTGATAATTCATTGCTAAATCCTTATAGCTACGACGTTGTTTCGTTCAGTTTATGGAAGAAAACTACACGTCGTTTTAAAGTTGAATAAAAACGACAGTATAGACTCCTTGTCGTTCATACTGATAGTAAAGAACCACAGTGACAATGTATTACATGTCGCTATTATGAATAGAAACACTACGAACCTAAAGGTTGTATGCTTTCTTTAAGAAAGAAAGAAAGACATGTTATTGTTTCAAATATTGACTCAACATGTCATTCTTAAGGCTAAAAAAAAAAAAAAAAAAACAAAAAAACCGATATGCTTAATTTGTGCAAAAACAGTCGCTTGAAGACGGATAAAAACGATACCAACAAACATATATAATGACAGAATACATGTCGGCTGTCGCTTGGTCTGATAGCAAACCACGACACTCAAAATAAAGTATGTGTCGTTCAACAACATTAAACGACATGTCGTTCCCGTATTTGATAAAGCGACGTGCAGTTTCTTATGTTAAGGAGACATGTCGTTTGAAAGAAGAAACGATACAAGCTATATGCAAGAAAATATGACGGCCTTCACGCCGAGATAAGATCAACAGTCAAAATAAATATGCCGTTTCTGTCATTCTGTCAAACGACACTAATTCAAACAGTATGTTGTTAGTTAGTTTTATTTTATGTTTAGAGAACAAAACAATTCGACTTGTTATCGGCTACTGAAACCACATTTTTCACTGGAGGTGAATTTTACTCAAGACGATATAAAAAAGAATAAACAACCTCTACTTGTCACCTAATAAATGACGTGTCCTACTCAGTAGAGTGATTTAATTCGATCCAAACGACATTTATAGTTTAGTGTTTCATCCAATCGACATGTAGTTTTAAAATCATTTGTTTGCTATATATGTTCGTTTCTTTAGGACGTGTAACTTTTTGGCCGCGTAGTAACACTTTATAGTTATAGAATACACGTTTTTCTGGAATGGTTAGAGATTACCTTCAGTATATACATTGTAGTTGATAATTGATTATATACGTTGTAAATATTGTGATGAATAATAAAAACATTTTTTTTTTTCAATGTTAGGCTCATTGGAACCTGGAGGCTGGAGCTTAGATCGCGTTAGAGGCCATGGACTAATATATTTCAAATAAAAATGAAAGTCGCTCATATTTTCGTAGATTCAAGTCGGGAACTTGAGTTGAAAAATGAGTTTGTATGAAAGATAATACCATAACAAAATAAGTTGAAATTTAAATTTTTATAAATAAAAAAAACACTATTAAAAAAGTTTGATTTGTGATTTGAATATTTAAAAGAACGAGGATCTATATTTCAAGCGGATCCCTTCTTTTATTTGCTCAAGTAACGTTGCTGTACAAAACCACTCGTATCCTCTAAATTAATCGTGGAGGGACAACTGGTGTACCAGTATGCTTTTGGGTTACTATTAAACATACTTTTGGTAGGTTAGTTAGAATAGAGCAATATTACCACAAATTTCCATTAAGAACTTATTTCCGTTCACTTCACCGATTCGAGTTTTTAGTTTTAAGTTTTTACAGTAAAAAACTCTCAGAAAATGTTACATCAAAATTTTCTGCTACAGTAAAAAGCTCTCAGAAAATGTTACATCTTAGCTCGAATCGAAAACTCGAATCTGCGAAGTGAACGAGGACTTTAGTTTACTTAGAACTAGTATTGTCTAGTCTCAATAATTCAAGATAACTAGCATACAGATAGAAAAACGTGGAATTCTGGGAACCAAACATGAAAGAACCCACTTACTTGTATTATTTCTCCAAACTTTACAAAGTTGAATATAATACTTGGAGGAAAAAAAAAAAAAAAAAAAAAAGCTTATATTTGTGATTTTCCATGTGCGGGAATTAATTATTGACGATATAGTTGGCAAGTCTGAATCTAGATTTTCTCAACTGTTCTGTCAAGTTAATTTCCTTCTCTATATCTAGTCGTTTTCTTTACCTTTTTTTTTTTTTTAAAAAAAAAAAAAAAAAAATGTGTAATAAATCCCTATTAAATTTCCATTGATGCCCCTTTCTCGTTTATAACTTCCTTGTCTATGAAACAAGTCAATAGGCATGGCTCCAATATTGTTGGTTTTTTTTTTCTTTTTTTTTTTTTTTTTTTTTTTAAAGACTCCAATGTTGTTGTTACGTGTCATGTATAACGAGAGATCACATAAAAGTCAATAACTTTTCTTTTTTATTATTAATTTATGTTTGTAAATATGATGAAAGTCAATAACGTTTATCAGATAACTATTGATGACCGAACAGAAGTAACCCTAATCAACAGTGAAGCACGTGGAAATCAAAGGTGAAAATGAAAGCATAGGGTAGTACTCAACATGCATGATATTACATATAGCACAAAAATCATTTAATGCATGCTGACCCAGTTGCCATTGTCGTTCCTGAGACCAACAGACACATATGGATAAAACCTAGCAAGTTGAATTTAATATATGCACTTAGATCTACACAAGATATATCCACCATTTTCACTATTTTATATTTATATAATAAAAAAAAATGGTCATTCAATAAGTGACCCTAAGAAGACCCCTTATTCATGACGTATGCAGTAGAAAGTAGCAACCAAAGGAGGTGGGTAAAGGCTTTTCTTCGGATATGAATATCTAGCTCCCACTTGAATGTTTGCTTTTTCCTCATAACCATTCCTTGAGAGGAATATGGCCCCCCAATAGACCAACCAATTAAAGCCCATTTTGCCACAATCAGAACTTTAACGCTCAACGCCTACTTTGTAGTTTGTACAAAGTTGCCAATATTATAAATTGAGAAAAGAAATGGAATAAAATCATTTTAATAACCTTTGATATATCGAAACATCTTAAAATATTTTGTCTTTTTAATAATATTAAGATTGTACTTTTACATTTAAAAAAAAAAAAAAAAAAAACATATTTTCGGTATCTTGAGGTGGTTTTTTTAAGTTATAAAATTTCCTCTATACTATTTTAATTAATTTGCACGAAAACTAAATTAAAAAAGATATTAAAAATATTTAAAAACATAAAAAAGAAAAGGAAGGACACCTCCCTCCCCTACTTTGTTAAAAACCCAAAAATCAATTGAAGGAGGGGAGGAAAGTGTTACCTTTTATTTTTTATGCTTTTAAATATTTTTAATATGTTTATTTAAACTTAGTTCTTGAGTAAAATAATTAAAAGGGTATAGATAAGACCTTTTTCATCCCTAAAATTGATTCGGGGTATCGGAAATATTATTTTAAAATATGAAGGTATCTTTTTAATTTTATTAAAAAAAGGATACTGTCGAAATGTTTCGATATCAAAATGATTTTTTTTAAAAGAATTATATATATATATATATATATATTCTCCTTTTCTCAAGTTGCTACTTATTGTATTTTCCTTTTGTTTAATTTGCCATTATGACTATATTCTGAACTTCTTTAATTTTATTTTTTCTTTTATTTTAATAAATTAAAGTAGATGATTGTTGGAGTTGCTTAATAGACCGGTGTCAACCTAATTAAGATGGGCTAAGATTTTTAATCTCAGTTTCTATATCTCCATTTACTCATATATATATTAAATGAAAGGGTAAAAAATAAGTTAAGGAAAAATTACGTCTCACATATATTTTTGCTGAGATAGGTTTTTTGTTTTTAGTATAAGCATGGCCGTATGAGAGGTATGCATGAGTTCTTGTTGAGATTACCAATTAGTCGGCAGGTGCAAAATAATTTACTAAATAATTACCTCGATCTTACATATATTTTTCCTAAGAGATATCACATCCTTGTTCTTTAGTATAAGCATATGGCCATATGAGAGGTGACATATAATGGATGCACAAGATCTTGTTTAGATTACCAAGTCGGCTGGTCCTTTTCTTCTAACTCTCATTGTCGCATTACTTAATTATCAAAGTTGATGGTATTTGGGGCTATGGGGTCGCAATGTCACTCTTTCTCCTGACAATAATTAATTATGGTTTGAATACAAGTAGTATATACATATAATACATGTACATATATGATGACATAATAGAATCAGCCAGAAATTAGCTTAAGGGAAAAATATTAATATGTGGTGAGGAATTATAATGTCAAAATAGGTCAGGAAACTTGATTGAAAAGTAAGCGTATGGTTCGCTGATTTGAATTGTTTTGATTTAAAGTTTTTTGTTTAAATAAGAAATTTTAAATTATGTAGTTTAAATTGTAATCTCAACTGACGTGTGAATGTGCAATTAAAATATAAATCTGGACTAAGAATAACACCTAAATTTATATTTGGTAGTTGTGTAAAACAGAAAGAATGGATATTTTTTTACTGTTTAAAAATGAGTTAAATGGTTGAAATGTAATTAGGAGCTAAATTCTAATGCAACAAGTTTAACTCAACTTAAACAAAAAATATAATTTAAATTGTGTGTTTACTAAAGTCTCTCAATAGAAATTGAAGACTGATAAGTACTATCTCCACCAATGTTTTTTTTTTCTTCTAAATCATTTTGAAACAATTCAAAAAAAAAAAATTCAAAAATTTGAGAGAAAAACATTGTGACAAGATAGGAATTTTATCATCTGCCACACCCCTACAGAAAGAGTCAAAAAAATAAAAATAAAAAAGTGCCATAGGAAAGCAGAGGAAACTATTCATAATTAAGCGTATACCGAACTTTAAGTTACATCCCTATGTACACATACATCATCTGCCATCTAAAAGTGCTCCATGATGCATGTTGGACAAAACAGAAATCACCAGCAATTTGAAGTCAATATCATAGGGTTCTTTTGTATTATAAACTCTCTCTCTCTCTCTATATATAT
The DNA here is from genome assembly GCA_012066045.3 of Morus alba. NCBI lineage: Eukaryota > Viridiplantae > Streptophyta > Magnoliopsida > Rosales > Moraceae > Morus > Morus alba. The sequence goes on along the minus strand of CP050231.2, from coordinate 6,673,672 downwards.
ATATATATATACACATATATATATATATATATATATATATATATATATATATATAGCTAGCTATAGATTCCCAAGAAACATAAAGCTTAGCTGAGAGAAATCACAACTAAGAAGGGAGTTTTATGAAAGCTAATAAAGAGGGCTCTAATAGGTGGCCGAAAGGTTAAAGTAGCTAAACATCATCACTAACTAGGGAAATTATAATATATTTTTAACTGTTAATTGGTCAAAAGCTTTCCAATCCGAAGGGCATTTTTTCTTTGGACCTTTCTACGTGCGTAGGGAATACCTACCGTAAGGCACATTTTTAAATGTTAATATAAGCAAAATTACATTAAAATATAAAAATGTGTAACACAAATCCGACAGTTAAAAATGTGGTATCTTTTCATATGCTACCGTATAGAACTCTCCATTTCTTTGGGACCCACTATTATTCTGACAAGTGATAGTATTAATGCTGTTAACACCCAATGTTATATATTAAAGGAAAAACAAAAGTTGACACTCACTGTTTTTGTGTTGAGCGAAAGTAGTGCTCCAGAAATTTCAATAAAAGTTGAGCCGTCTAACATGGATCGACTACATATGATGATATGATCATTTGGGGTGCAACAATCAATATATTAGTGATCGTAAGAAAACCAGTAATATCTTTTCACTGAAATATGGGCGCTATATTTTGTGCTGAAGCCTGCATGTTAATTTACCAAAAGTGCGTACGTATTTCACTGTAAATTTCATGAAAGGGTACTTTTACCAACAGGAGAAATAGAAATGTTTTTTTTTTAATACTGCAATTTCATTAAAAAGCCACTAAAAGATTAGAATATAAGACAACACAAGTCATAAAAACAAGTGTTACTCACATAACTAAGCATTACAAACGCACTGCTAATCCGACAACAGATGGTACTCCTCCAAACAGCGACGCTACAACAAGATTCAGCCACACAGAAACAACTTGAAATGAGCCAGATCCTAGCCCCATAATAGACCTTAAACACACAACTCAAACTAAGAACGGTAAGGAAATCCTCTAATTGAGGGAGACACCATAGACATAGAGAGGTGGGGAAACCACCCCCTAATTGGAATAACACATCGATAGATAGGAAGACCATCACCGTTATTACAATAAAGCCATAAACAAAAAAACAAAAAACTATACAAAATTCACAACCCACACATGAGAGACTTGGTTAGAGATGGGTTGAGCACCACGAGCAAACAACTTCCCCAAGTCTATCCAACAGCCGGCAAACACCCTAAAAAATCATGTAAAACTACCGAAAGCCTCCTATCTTCACAGCCCAGATCTGACAAGATTTCGCCTCCCCTAGATTCACGAAGCCCATCACCTTCTATATCATCTCACTGCGAGGTTAAGGATGAGGTTTCGTGGCCAGATGCCTGAAGAAGCGCCGAACCTCAAAGGAAGTTTTTAGAGAGAAGGAGGAGGAAACAATGTAGAGAGAAGAATGTTATGATGAGATAACTTATGTTGGAGAATTTGAGTGTAGAGGATGAAAAGAATGCAAAAAAATGATAGAGTTTGAGGCATATATGAATACTTTTTTTTAAGGTTTTATTTGCACTCACTTCTTATAGTTTGCTAATGAGTTTCTATTACAAATTACCCCCAAGATACAACAAACCCTTGAACACAATATCTAGCAATAATATTGTGTTCCGAATATAGATAAAGTCTGTAAATTTTTCAGAAAATTAATAAAGACAGAGGTTTCATTTCATGAATGAACATATCCTCTTCAAACATCACAACCATTCACATAAAGGTACATTTTCAATGTAAAGGTATCTCTTCATGGATTAATACATCTATTATAACAGTTATATCTATTACTAATAGGTGCTCAGATATGTGTGAAAACATATCACTAATGGATGCAATGATTCGAAACGTTTCAGATTACAAATCACACACAAAACACATTTTTTCTATAGAAAACTCTCTGTAGCGGATGTTTTATCCGCTGTAGCGGGTTTGGCAACAAAATTGCTGCAGCAAAGGCACTATAGCGCAATAAACACATGTTGCAGTTGGTTTTTTCTTTTCTAAATTGTTGACACGCGTGTTTTAGTCTAAAAAATGTGTGATCTAAATTGAGAGACATATTACAATCACTCTAACAATCCCCTACTTGATTAATGTAATATCTCTCCAGATACAATAAGGATAAACACATACATACGAAAAGGTATCTATCAATTTTAACCTCCAATTAGTTAATATACTTCAAAGTATTTACAAGACCATAGTGTGCTTTGCATTAAACTTTGTCTCTTAAGCAAATACTAAAAATTATCACATATGTTTATCCTAAACTTTAAAATCTGTTCCTATCGTTTAGTGATGTGATTTTTCCTAATTGCATGAATCGCACAAGTAATATATTGATTGAGTAAGATATTGTTCCCTCGGAGACTAGCTTAGCAATTACTGAAATTGATATTTTCAACTTTATCTAGACAAATAAAATTGTTGAGATAGATTAAAACTGAAAAAAAAAATTTAAAAAAAATAACACAAATTAAACGTAAAATAATAGTAAGAAAAATTCAATGTAAAGAAAACACTAGAGCATACAAGTTCACCAAGACATTTCCTATCTAATTCTAGTTATTCGCCAACATCGCCTCTCGTTCATGTAGTATAACGAAAAACCCTAATTTATCTAATAGTCCTTTTGGGGGATGCTATTAAAAAATATTTGTAACATCTAAATATACTATCACTAGATGTGAACTCTGTCATCCTAGAAATTCATTAAGTTCTCTGGTTTTTTCAAAATTGTTCTCGCAAGTCATATTACTATCTCTCGATGCCCTACGCATCTTATGGTTTCTTTTATTAGAAGTTATTCCTAAAAATCTCCTTCTAGGGATTCAATATAGGTCTTCAATTCAATTGAATAAATAATCAGTTTATTGAAAGGATTAAGAACAATAAAAGAAACACATACATGAATGGAAAAACTCTTAGTGAATAAACTTCATTGAAAGAAAATAACAAAAATTAAATATTCATGTCTTGGCTACACTTGTAGCCCTAGTCTAGGAATTTAGAACATAATTAGAATGAAAAACATAATAACAATTAAATTCAACGTAAGAAATTCAGGAAAGAATAAAACTGTATGAATTCTAAATTGAACTCTGTTCTTGAACAAATCTTCTTCTCCTTCGTAGAGGCGTCTTCTCTCCTTCTTTTTTTAGCCAAAAAAATCCCTCAAAATAAACCTAAGATCCCTATTTACAGTGTTTGGAGTTGTAGTGGCATTTTTGCTATTTTTGGGACATCAAGAATATAACTCTCAGCTGAATTTTTGAAGCGGCACCGCAACCCTGCTTTTGGGTGGCACGACACTAGGCAGGTGAATACGAAGGAAGGCAGGCACCTTCAAAGTAGTGCCACGGCTCTAGTTTTAGGCGCCGAGTGAAAATCTCCCCATTTGCGTAAAATAGCGCAATGGCTCCACTGCACAAGGCCTAGGCTCTTTTCTCTCGAGTTTTTGTATACAAATGTATACTTTCAAAGCCTAGGCGCCCTGTTTCAAGGACACTGCCTTCCAACTTCAATTGAACTCCAAAAATCACTCCAAAGCTCACTCATGAACTCCAAATGTTGCTAACCTATAAAACCAAATAAGAAATAATAAAATAACTAAAATCACTTCAAAACAAATGAAGCACTTAATTAGAATTATCAAAAGATAGGCACAAATCCAATATATCAAATACCCCTAAACTTGAGATTTTGCTAGCCCTCGAGTAAAAGAAAAGAAAATAAGAAAACAAAAGCAAAAAGAAGAAAATAAACTAACTATCAAAGCAAAGAGAAATCGAAGTATAAGAGAAACTCTAGAAATTATATAGTATACATAAGTGTATCTACAACAATCATCAATGAAAGTGATAAAGTATCTCTTTTCTCCTCTTGTCAAAAGACCATTATACTCACAAATATTGGTATGTACAACATCCAATATTTGAGTATTTTGTTCGGCTCTAGGAAAGGGTTTATTAATCATTTTTGCTTGTATAAAAATCTCACACTTATCATGTTTAACATTTTTACAATTAATCAAACCAAGCTTAGACATGTATTTCAAATATCCAAAATTTAAGTGTGCTAAATGTGTATGCCAAACATTAAAAGAGTCAACAATATAAATGAAATTCATCTCATCTTTATTATCAATGCTAAGTTTGTACATGCCATCACAAGAATAACTCTTTCCCACAAAAATCTCATTCTTAGATACAATATAATTATTGCCCTCAATTACAATCTTAGACCCATTCTTATACATAAGACTAGTGGATACAAGATTCTTTCTAATATCAGGAACATGAAGAACGTTGTTCAATATAACTTTCTTCCCGAAAGTAAAGTTGATCTCCACCACACTTTTCCTAGCAACCACCACTACATTATTGTATCCCATGAAAATTAATTGTCCTTCTTTTTCCACTTTGTATGATGAGAATAATTTCTTGTCATTACAAACATGGATTGTGATACTAGAATCAAGCCACCATTTATTTAAAGGATTTAGTTACAGCCATGTTGGTTTCGGTAATCATGCCAATTTGTATCTCTAAGACCATAGCACATATGTCTTCTGATTTCTCTTCAACAACATTAACTTTGTTGGTGTTAACTTCCTCTTTTTTCTTCTTGTACCTGCAATCACTTTGGCAATGACATTTCTTTCCATAAAAGAAGCAATTTCAGGAAAACTTCTTTTGGCCATTATCAGACTTCTTGAACTTCTTGTCATTATTGATTTTGAAGTTCTTAGAAAACTTACTTGCTACGACGACATTAACCTTAGAGGAATCAACAACCTTGCCCTTGGGATCATGAGACTTGGTCTCCTCTTCGATCCTCAAGTGTTTTTGTAATTCCTCTAAAGTTATGTCACCTCTCCTATGGAGGAGTTTCTTTCTATAACCATTCCAACATTGGGGTAATTTAGCAATAATAGCCCCCACTTGAAATGATTCAAAAATATCCACTTTCAATTCACGATGCTCAGTAACAATGACTTGAAATTCATGTATTTGACCAAGAAGGGACTTGGTGTCAACCATGACAAAATCAAGATATTTCAAGATAAGGAATTTGTCCGTACATTCCTTCTCAGTTGTGTATTTGTATTCAAGTGCATTCCATATCTCCACCGGAGACTCCATCGAGTTGTAGAGATCGTAAAGTCTATCGGAGAGTGTGTTGAGAATGTGACCCCAACACATGAATTCACCATCTATGTGCTTCTTCCTTACAGCCTTTAAGTCTTCAGAATCATCCTCCTTCAGCTCCGGAAATGGCTCCAACTTTGGATCAAGTACGTATGGCATCTTGAGGATGGTGAGAAGGAAGAACAACTTTCTCATCTAGCGGGTGAAATTGCTACCATCAAAGCGATCAAGTTGGACATTCAAATTGAGGAAAGACACCATGTTCTTTTCAACCTCCATTGCAACAACTAAAAACCTTAAAGATTGTTGGAGAATTTGAGTGTAGAGGATGAAAAGAATGTAGAAAACAAGAGGGTTTGAGGAACATAGATAAAGTCTATAAATTTTTTAGAGAATTAATAAAGACAGAAATGTCATTTTATAAATGAACACATCATCTTCAAACATCACAACCATCCACATAAAAGTACCTTTTCAATGTAAATGTATCTCTTCATGGATTAATACATCTATTACAACAGTTATATCTATTGCTAATAAGTGTTCAAATATGTGTGAAAACATGTCACCAATGTATGCAATAGTTTGAAACATTTCATATCACAAATCACACACAAAACACGTTTTTTTATGTAGAAAACCCGCTACAGCAGATGTTTTATCTGCTGCAGCGGGAGGCGCTGCAGTGCGCCAGTGCACAGTATAATTATGCGCTGCAGCGGGTTGGGCAGTGCAGACAACACTAAATGGTGCTTTCTCATCTGTTGCAATGTAATAAACACGCAATGCAATGGGTTTCTTTTCTTTTTTAAACTGTTAACACGCGTGTTTTAACAATCTAAAAAATATATAATCTAATTTGAGAGACATATTACAATCTCTCTAACAACTTCAGCTAGCTACATGTCTCTTGAGGATTATTGCATAATTTCATGCACGGTTCAATTAATAATCATTTATGTTGTATATATATAAGCCTATTAATTAACGATACCCTACTTTACCCCTAGTGCAGTAACTCGAGTTTTCTTCCACAAAATTTGAATAATTTTTGTTCAAACATTTCTGTTTAAACTTATGAACTAAATATTCTCTAGAACTATTCTCAAATTATCAGTTCAATGTTCATTCATTCTTGATAGGTACGGGGTGACATGCTTCGTCTTTCTGCACAAATACAATTATAATTCAATAGTGACATTTTTTAGCATGCATAGGTCCCTTTGCTCACACATAAAAATCGTAGCTGCGGCTGGTTACTCCTGATCCCCCACTTTTTTTTTTTTTTTTTTTCTCTCCAACTACAACTGGGGCCCGTTAATATGGCCATATTATAATAACTTTTAAACAGCTTTTAGGAGACTTTATAGTAATTTAACATCTTTATAATCAACAATTTAAAAGAATTAATTCAAACTGTGTACAATCCATTCTTTTGAATTAATTAAAGCCTTTTGCTTGAAGACATGATTTTGTACATTTTGAGAAGGTATAGTACTACTAATGTTCTTCTACCACTACATATATGAGATATATATATATATATATATATATATAGTATTTTGGGAACCTTTTCATCATAGTTATTAATTTATAGGGATAAAGGAGGGTGGTCGCATTATATATGAATGTTGTTGCTGATCATGAAAGTAATGACAGGATGGAATTCTCAAGAGAACAAAATTAGCTTGACTCCATTATCACTTAAATCCGACTTCCAATTTTTTTTTGTTTCCTTTTTATAAATATTTTAAGGAGTTTTGCAACTTTGAATGGACTAAAATTAAATGTCCAATATGGAATCTAGGGCCCTCAAAAGGACTCATATATATATATATATATATATATATATATATATATATATATATGTTTCTTTTCCCCAAAAGAAGTTAATGAATTTCTCTAAAGCTAGCTAGTAGCAACATTTAGGGCCACCATATATATTGAGGGAAACATTGAGTTAATTCTTTATCATTTTCTTAGTTTTGATTTATACACAATTTGTAATCGCGTACATGAATCTTACCAGAAAGGCACATGCACGAGATGGATCATGACGCGATAAAATATTTAAAAGGAAATATATATACTTTTTAGTAGCTAGCTTAATTGGAATTGTTGTCCATTAGGGGAAACAACCACGAAGGGTGATTTTTCAAATTTGAAACACCTTATCATTGAGATGATATTTATATACACAATATTAATTTGTTTTAGCAATAAAGGATAAAAAATTATGTCTCTTTTCAATAAATATATGTATAAATATATATAAATAAGTTTTCATGATTTTGTTTGTATCAATAGTCATTTTTATGGGCCCATTTTCCTTGTTAATTAATCAAATCAGTCACAATTTTGATTTAATCCTCGGCGCACTAGTTTATTTTAAGCAATTTTTTTCCATGTTTATAATGATCTTAATTAATTAGCATTTGATTGATTATAATAAAGATGAAAGCTTTCGAGTCTTTTTTTTTTAACTTCTCTGATACGCCAAAATACCGGTAAGTTAAGTTTTTTATTTAATCGATTTACATAAAATCACGTAAAAATCAAAATATATGCAAATCCAATAGTTAAAAAAACCTAACCTACCAGTACGCCAGATGTACCATAAAATCTCTCTTTTTTCTCTCTTTTTCCTGTTTTTTTTTTTTTTCTAATTTAAAGTTGCTCACTTCACATATATATACTTAGTCAACTAAAATGGGACCTTTTCTGGTACGCCAATATACTAATAGGCTAGATTTTTTATCAGTCGGATATAAATAAAATCATGTAATAGAAAAACTTGACCTATCAGTATGCCAGGCGTATTAAAAATCCTCCCATCTAAAATTAACATTTACGTCAAGACTTATATTTAATATAATTTTTTTCTGCCATGCATCACGCTTCATGTGGTCATATATGGGACCATAAGTGATAAATTCGTATTAATCAAACAGCAACCAAAGTTGCGGGTTGTGTGTAGATGTGACAGCTTTAATATCTTCACTGCAAGTTATGATTTGCTTTTTTTTTTTTTTTTTTTTTTTTTAGATAACAGAACTACTTGCTAGCTTTATAAACCCTTGGGGTTAATTTTTATTTTTGGCCCAGAAATTATGTTTCTTATCTCATTTGTTTCTGGAATTTCAAAATGTTATAAGTTGCACCCTAAACTATGCTCTAATTTGTCCCATGTTTAGTCCTTCAGTCATAGAAACCGTTAAAACACCATGACATCATTGTGTTGCACTCAATTGCTTAGTTAAAAAGATATCATAAAAATTGAAAAATTGAAAATAAGAGAAGAAAAAATTTATGTTCTCTCTAGGTTGGCTAACAAAGTATGTGAGGGTAAAATTTAATTAAATAACCTTAAATGCGTGATTTGTTTAAAATACTCTTTATTAACAAATAATATTAGGTTAACGCAGTTAATTCTGTTGAGTTATTAATGATTTTTTGTGACTAAATAAGACAATATATATATATATATATATATAAGCATAATTTTGAGTGCTCATATATTGCCCATCTAGAGAATGCTATATAATTAAGTTATAACCTATATATCCGAAGCATCGAAAACCATCTGATTTCTGAAGATGATGAGGATTGAGGACTAACATGATGGAGGTCAGAACTTTATTAGATCATGGATGTGCTTTGTCTTTGCACAAGTATTGATTCCAATGCTCCACTGGAATTTTGCAGCGGGACATGTAAAAGGAAAATATTCACTTTTGGTAACATATATTTAGGTTAATTAAGTTTTTAACTTATTTTTGCAAGTTTAATTTAATTAGGGTATTTAAAATCCTTATCAATCTAATGTCTTTCTAAAATCAAAAAAAATAACGAAACAACATCACATTAGAAAAGGAAAATATATATAAAGACGCGTGAGATGATCTTATAAAAATATATTATGGTTTAAAATTGCAAATATCCGTAACTTTTTTTAATTAAAATGCTAAACAGGGACAGTCGATTCTCCTATGTCGCATAAATATTCCGACTTGAATGAATAAGACTTATAAGAGTCCTCTTTTTTTTTTTTTTTCTATTATCTTATTGTAGAATTCTCTTTATTTTTATTTTTAACATGGTCATAATAATAAAGTTGTTTGTATTTATCATTAATGACAGTTACTACTAATGCTACAAATTTTCGACTAATCACAAAGCCACTTGCTAATTCTCCGGGTCTCTACATATATATATATATATATATATATTATTGCACAATAATCCATATAATTTAACTTTCATATAACTTTTTTCCTTTACTCTAAGGATGAAAAAAATTCAAATTCGATCGGTCAATTTTAAAATGGGTGTAAAGTTACGGCTAGATCGGCAACCACACTAATTTCATAACTTTTCCGCTTAAAGAAAAATTACTAGTAATAATGTAATTATATATATTTATATATATTGATTTTGGATGGAATAGTGGAGTCAATTGTGGAATTACTGTTAAGTTATGCTTGCAATCACAAGAATATAAGTTAAAATAATGTTAGGAGCTTAAATCTCAACTTCTATATAACAACTGATATGGCATGTCAATCGTTATTTGTACATTAGTTAGTGTTCAAAATATAATCACGTTAATTAATGATAAAATATTATATTTATTAATAAAAAAATGACAACTCACATACCACGTCAGTTAGTAGACAAAAGTTTATATTTGAGTTGGTGTCTCTAAGATTACTCTATAAGCTATATTTAGATTCACAATTACCATAAAAAATGTTTTTTAAAAAAATACTGTCAAATCTAGATGGATAAAGATAACCCTAATATTATTGTCTAGTAATGAATAACTTAGGCCAGCCTTGCTACTAGAATATCACTTTTTGCCAACACAAACCAACAACCCTCCTTTAGATCATCCAACTGTATATATCTTTGGCTCAAAAAAGTACTCCTTCCGTCCATTTCCTTCCCACCTTTCCTATTCTTATTTCCCTCTATATATATTCAACCTCTGTCGCCCTTTTCCTTTCCCTCACTCAACATGGGAATCATGGAACGCCACCAAACCTTTTATGACCACTGTTACTCACAACAACACCAAAATGGCCTAATTCCTCCTCATCATCTTCTTCAACCTCCAGATCATGATGATCATGATCATGATCATCAACCTGCTCATCCTTTATACCTCTCTTCTCAGCGTAGCCTCCAGTCCGTTGCTTCCCTCACCTCTTCAAAATCCCACCACCAAAACCATCTCCACCAGTACTGTCTCATCTCCAGTTTCACACCCCACAGTTCTTACGTCTCTTCCATCGCCGTCGCGGAAAATCTCGTCTTTACCGGCTCCTCCGACCGACAAATCGCCTCATGGGATAACCACATCAATAACAATCACCACAACAACAATAACGTTGTATTAACGGCCGGAAATGGCGCGGTGAAGTCGCTTGTTGTGTCCGGCGACAAGCTCTTCAGCGCGCACCAGGACCACAAAATTCGAGTTTGGAGAATTAGCAGCAGCAGCAGCAACAACAACAACAGCAATAATAACAACAATAATAATAAGTACACGCGCCTCGCCACGCTCCCGACGCTGGGGGACCGCGCGGCGAAGCTCCTCATGCCTGGGAACCACGTCACCATCCGCCGCCACAAGAAGAGCACGTGGATCCATCACGTGGACACCGTCTCGGGGCTCGCGCTCTCGCCGGACGAGTCCCTTCTCTACTCGGTGTCGTGGGACCGGACCCTCAAGGTGTGGCGGACGACCGACTTCAAGTGCCTCGAGTCCATCCGCAACGCCCACGACGACGCCATCAACGCCGTCGCCGCCTCGTCCGACGGCCACGTGTACACCGGCTCCACCGACAGTAAAATAAAAGTTTGGAAAAGAAACTTGGGGGACAAGAAACTATCTTTGGTGGCCACATTGGAGAAGCACAAGTCCGGGATTAATGCTCTGGCGATAAGCAGCGACGGGACGGTTTTGTACTCCGGCGCGAGCGATAGGTCCGTTGTCGTTTGGGAAAGGAAGGACATTGGTGAAGGGGAAAACGACATGGTTGTTTTGGGAGCTCTAAGGGGACATAGCAAGGCCATTTTGTGTTTGTCCGTCGTCTCGGATTTGTTGTGCAGTGGCTCGGCGGATAAGACGGTGAGAGTCTGGAGAGGCATCGAGAGGAGTTACTCTTGTTTGGCTGTCTTTGAAGGCCACACCGGTCCTGTCAAGTGTTTAACGGCTGTGATTGATGATCGGAGTTATGATGATGATCATGATGTGTCTTGCTTGGTTTATAGTGGTGGTTTGGACTGTGAAGTTAAGGTCTGGCAAATCATTGTTCCTAATCTTCTCTAGAAGCCTTTTTTTTTTTTTTTTATGATTTTATGTAGGGGATCAAAAAGTTATGGTAGGATACAACTCTAAACTACTGAGTTTTCATCAAATTTCGTTAAAATTGTCATAATTTTCTTAATTTGATATGATTTTTATAACAAGATATTTTTTTCACTCAGTACTAGAATAAAGTCCTTTGTTTTTTTTTTTTTTGGGCTGAGGAAGTCCTTTGTTTTATTTTTGTTCTTCATAATTTGTTTTTAGAAAATAACAATATGAAAAGCTTAAGAAAGGAAATAGGCCAATTTTTTTCATAACTTCAGTACTAGTATAAAGTCCAAGTTTTAGTTCATTTTTATGGACAATTATTTTTTTTTGGGCTGTTATGGAAGTCCTTTGTTTTAATTTTTATTTATTCTTATGTAAACTATTGGCCTATTAATTTTAATTCATCTCAAATTTGTTAATTTCTCAAGGATTTGATGTAAATAAAGGAAGAGAAATATGTTTGGCAGTATGGATTTTTTTTTTTTTCCTTATTTCTGTGACCGGTGTATGGGTTAGTAGAAATGAGGATTAGATGTTTGTTTCAAGTTTTTCTTGGAAAGCATTGTAAAGGGCCATAAGAAACGTTGGAACTGGGGCTTGGATTTAAATTGGAATTATGGGTGATTGACTTTGATGTTCCACTTGTAAACTGATTGAATTTCAATGTTTGTGATTTTAATGAAAGCCTGCTGTCTAACTAAGTATGATGAGACTTTTAAGATAGAGATCGATGCAACTTTTTCTTTCCTCTTTCTTTTTATTTTTTTATTTTTTATTTTTTGGCCATATTCATTATTATCATAAGATATTCCAATTGTGTTAGTGGTAGTATGCAATAAGGTTAAAGGTCAATGTAATAATATGTATGAAATTTTATTCGAGGTTAGTTAAAAGACAAATATATTTGTCATTTCTTCCTAGAATCTTACGTTAGCTACTAATCTTTTCAATTCCTACCAATCTAAAAGCGTCACGTCATGGTAAAAAAAATTAAAAAAATTAAAAAAAAATTAAACAATAACAAAAGATTTATATATTAACAATTTTAAAATTCTAAAAGGAAATGATCAATTCGTATCACAAATTTTCGATTGGCAACATAGACAGAACAAGTGTCGGATTTTCTTTTGCAAGGATTAGTTGGATTGTGGGCCTTAATGCGACAAAGTGAGTATTAAAGTAAGGATTTTCAAAAGCTCACTCTTATTCTTACCTTCCATTTTCTTTTGCCCACATTCTCAATTATGTGCTTTGCTTCTCAAGAAAACCAATACCTGAAAACAGTAAATAATAATTATAATGATAATAACAATATAAAGGTTCTTCTGTAGGGGCAGGTGGGACAACGTCATTTTTTAATAAAACTTTGTTTATTGCAAGAAAAATCCACTGTTTAGAATATTTGGTATGATGTTATAGAGAAGGAATGAATGGAAATTCCATTAAGATCGGAAAGGAATATTACACCTGGCCTTATAATGTGTGGATAGCACAAATTTAAATACATGACTGATGTTTCTAGCCAAAAAATAAAATAAAATAAAATAGAAGACTGATGTGGCTGGACTTCGTTGGCGACGAGATCTCTTCATACTAATTGCGCAATTTTTTTCATCTTATATTTATTATGGGAAAAGTTTAAAACTACCCATTTATAAAATCGATATTTCTATAATTAACTTGTTTAATCAAAAATTGTCTTTTTATTAAAATAAATATAACTTAGAAAATTTAAATAAAAGGGGTAATGCTGAATAAAGGGATCAATATTGATTTCAAATAAAATTTTGACAATAATTCTAAAAGAATTTCTTAGGTACTTGTGGGAAAAGATTATTTATTAAGATTTTTCTTTTTTTTTTTTTTTTGGTCACAAAAGGGTTACGACAGCAAACCAAAGCTCTAACTTTTTTGTGCTCTTTACACATATTGCAAAATTTAAATTGTAAAGAAATAAAAAAAATTAAATAAATCTATGCTGATCGTTTTCTGTTTAATTCATCCCATAATATTTTTCCCCTCTGCTAATATTATTTTTTTTTTTTTTCTTAAGTAAGATTCAATATGATAATATAATCCACATTTCTATCAAATGAAGAAATAGGTTATATGGAACAGAATAATAACCTAAGATAAAGGACCGTCAACGCAATTGAATTTTTGCATATGAATTGGGTAAATTGTCAATCATCAGTGTAACAATTCTAATTGTTTCATTAATTCATTCTGAGAAATAAAATTTAAAAAAAAAAAAAAAGTTTAAAAGCACTTTTTTTTTTTTTTGAAATGGCAAGATATCATTTGAAGTTCTAAGAATCAAACTATTTCTTATATTGCTGTCTTTTCGGTTAATAATTATAGATTATCATAGGAGTACGAGAATCATGATAATATAGATAAAGCATTGTGGTTAACTGTTTCAATTATACACACATCAAGATTCACACTTTTTCTTATTTAATGAATAACTTTTCTTATTTAATTAATAACGTGAATAACGTTAACCAATTATATTAAAAAGTAGTGTCAAAATAACATTTAAAAGCAAACTATTATTGACTTCTCAATAGCAAAACTCTTTTCTTAAGTTGGTGTCACTTCTTAAATAAGCTGCTAGAACATTATTACAGACGCAAAGTTGTTTTTCCAAAAACGTTCCTAATTTAATTAAAAAAAAAAACACTACCTTACAACTTAGACGCCCACATGAAAGACCATAATGATAATAATGTCCCCTTTTGAACGAACCAACCTCCTGAATTCGATTATACGGGAGAGAGAAAGAAAGAAAGCCTGACCAAACATCATCCAATATAAACAATGCCAAAAGGCAAAAGAAGCTTACATCATATATATATATATATATATATATATATATATACATTTTTTTTTATAAAGTTTTGAACCGTACGATATCAAAGATAAACAAATGATATTCATCATTTCTAATAATATATTTTCACAGGCCCTAAACTTTGACCCCTAAAACAAAAGAAAGTTAGGTAAATGTCAATTTTCCACATGCCATATTATCCTAACCTATATGTATATATATAACATAAACTATTTTTTGGAGCCCGCTCCTTAATATCATATAAAGAATGTTGAATTCAGTTCACCCGGCAGAGAAAAAGGTGGAAGCGTAGGAAAATTGTTCTAATACTCCATCCATAAATTACTACTTTACAAAGGGGAAAAATCAAACCTACTTATCCTAGCTTGCATAATGTTGTGCACAGCTACCTTGTGCATGTGGGGAAGCAGATTTTTCTCAAGAAAGCTTGAGATTTTAATCACCCGAGTTTTTTAATTATTAATGCTTCTTTAATAACTAAAATGTGTTGGGGTTAGTGGCAATTATGTGCTTCGCACAGAAAATATCTGAGTAAAATATTTGGCCTAAAGGTATGTCATATAAGTGAACAACGTATCTGAACCGTCATGAAGAGACGCATGTATGGAGAGAGAGAGAGAGAGAGAGAGAGAGAGAGAGAGAGAGAGAGAGAGAGGCTTGAGTTGTTGCTGCAATGATAGAAGACCTAAAACAAGGAGACATCTTAACATAGCTGGAATCCAATACAATACTTACCAAAACATTTGGCAGTCGATCATGATCTTGCAATTTTCTAACAAGAGTCAAGACGAGGGAGAAAAACATCTGAAGTTATGTTACGTCCTGATAATTGTATTTATATAATCAAGCTCTTACGTAATCAGACAAAAATGGCACTCTGTAATTGGTCAGAAACAAGTGTATTGGTGACTAGGCTTAGAAATAATTGGGAAATGACTATCATGCACAATGCATGTGCCACCCAAAACAATTTGTCTAAACGCAATCAATCACATTTCATCATTTCTCGGCATATTAAAAAGACGGTAATAGCAAATTTCTAATAAATCCCTTTAAAGTTCTATGTCCTGAACGACTGAGTACATGGCACATTCAGACCATTCAAAAGTTGATAAACAAAAATTAATTTTAGGATGATGTGCGTATAATTCCTAACTAATAAGCAGCAATGCTAGTGCACAAGTTGTCAAGTTATTTCCAAAATAGGGCAATATCTAAGTCCAGCTCTTGACTTTTTTTTTAAGCCTGATTAGTATACTTAATTTCACATGTGCCACAACTAGAGAAATATAGTTAGTTCATGGATCTATACTACTGACAAAGTGGTAATAGCGATTATTCTTCTTTCCTCTTGTTGAAATCTTTTGGATATTATATTGCACGCTCAACAAAGTGCCCACTAGTTGGGTTTGCTTGTCCTTTATACTTTTCATGTATTTGGGTGTTGTTTTTGTTGTCCTTTTTTATAAGAAGATTTTGTTTCACTGGTAGTTTAAATCTCTATATATACTTTCAATTTCAAGAAAAGCTTAAAAAGTTGACCCAACAAACGCCAAAATGAAACTCAAGAATGACCTTTATTCATACATAAACAATTTCCTAGATTTGCTTCCCCTGGTTTCCACAAGAAGTACGACAATCCATAACAAAAAGTTGCATATTAAACTTGGCATTCCTGGTCGATCAAAAGGTGAGTTTTATTTCTCAATAGTCACTCGAACGACAAATAGGAAAAGTTTAGAATTCTCAACGTACAAGTTGCCATGACAAAAGTTGGTGAAGATGGGTAGGAAAGGCAACAACTACAACAAATAGTGAAATAATGCGCATTTGAATATTTACAATGGAAGTTTTGCTGGTGTACCTGGATCACGGGGATATTTCATTGGTGTGGGGCGAGCCTTAAAACATACAACCACAGTTCTCTGTCCATGCGGACTGTGAGATTCCACTGGGTAGAAAAAGATAACTTGCATAAGGAAACATAGCAATATGTGTGTATTTATAATTCTAGCAACACTGAGCATTCACGAAGCACAGTCAGTCTTAGTAAATTCACATTAACTCATATTTATAAAAAGGGATGATAAGATGAACTACCTTTTAACAAGGTCAACAGGTAATCTTGCACAAATGACATTAACTTAACACACGAGCAGCCAAGCATTCAAGTTTCAGCTAAAATGCTAAGTTTTGAAGTGGAAAGAAAAGGGTTTTATTTCAAAATATGCCAAAAATCTAATGGTGAATTTGACCATGATATTTATTTGGTCAAGCAATAGGAAAGTTCCTGGTCTCAAATCACAAATCATAACATTGCGTGATCTCACAGTTTATAAATAAGTAGTTGCTAGTTAGGACAATATTATGAGAGACTAGCAAGCTGTGATGTCTCATTACTAACTATTACAAAAACAAAAGGGCTTGATTCAACAACTTCATGTAAATAAATATTGTTAGCTAATCTTGATATCACATGAATGAACATACCAGAGCATACTTGTAATACAGATCCTCCCATCATTTCAATTGCTCTTTCTGCCGTTGTAACTTCTACCTATTCCAACACACCAAGCAAACAGAATGCTTAGTCATTCATTCACATATGAAAACGCTACACAAAGATTTCTGAGAAGCCTTGAATTGCAGAAAGCAAAACACACCTCAGGATTGTGGCCCTTCGCAGCTACAAACAAACCCCCAATGCGAACCAGAGGAAGACAGTATTCAGCTGACCATCACAAACAATAAATGAACTTCAAGTCTTGTAAATACACTCAGAGAGACAAAACAAAAGCTATTTGTATCTTTTATAATTACCTAAGACTCTCATTTCTGCAACTGCTCTGGCAACTGTTACATCAAATTTCTCTCTGAAGCATTGATCCCGCCCCAAATTCTGTCCTATAACAAGGTTAAAAACATTCATTCATCCATGAGAATGTAATTTCTGAGCGTAGACTTATCTCATATTTTCAACGAGAAACCATGTTTATATTCATCTCCACACACGTCAAGGCCGAACTTTATCTAAATAACGTCCATTTGGGGGCTTAGTTTCTTTTGATTTTGTAAAGTTAACATTTGACAACCATAAAACATCAGTTTATGCTGTAATAAAATTAAATAAAAAAAAAAAAAGGAGCAGGTACCTCTGCTCTTCCTCTGACAACTTGAACATTGGCCAAACCAACATAAGCAATCACATGCTCCAAGAAAACGCAACGTTTGTTCATAGACTCCATAAGAGTAACTTCCCAACCTATTCACCAAAACAATATTTATGATTAAATTCCATAAATTTGTACTCGACCTTATTCTTTTGTTTTTCATTTTGCTGGATCAAGCAAAGCCGTTGAGACAATGGAAATGATCTTCACCAGGACAAGCAATAGCTAGGATCAGTCCGGGAAGACCGGCGCCACTCCCAACGTCAACAAGCTTGAGGTGATCACACGAAGAGCTACAATGCGAAAGATAAGAATTCCGAATCGGAGGTATTATCGCAAGAGAGTCCTCCACATGCCTTTCCATGACCTCGTCCACATCCGTAACGGCCGTCAAATTCATCTTCTGCAATTCGACGAACTCATTACAAAGATATTTTCTTTCTCAGTTTCTCGACCTTTTCTCGGCAACCAAACAGCGAAAACAGAGGGCAAAGTAAATGTAGTAAGAGAGAGAGAAGAGAGAGACAAACCTGGTTCCATTGAAGAAGCGAATCTACGTAGAGACGGAGTTGGTCCTGCTGAGAGGAATTTAGGGTTTGGAAGTTAGAGGATTTGATTGTTTTCGTAGAGAAGGTTTCTCGTCGGAATCCGAGCGGCGAGAACGACGGCGGTGGATTGGCGGTCGGAAGGTGTTTGACGAAAGCCCCCAGAGAGAATGGGAGCAGGCTCCGCTTAATCAACATGTTTTCCGCGCGTTTCTGATAACGGAATATGTGGATCACTCGGTTTTTTCTCAACAAAGTTTAAATGGGCTTAACTTGTGTTGGGCCTCGTAAGCCCATTGGACTAACTTTACTTGGGGAGTCTGTTATATGGGCTTTCCTTAGCATGGGCCGGGACAGCCCACTTGAAGGTAGAGAAACTCTGAAGAAGCTCTAAAAGGCCTCAAGTGTCGGACTTACGCCAGGAATATTGGAGTTTTGATTTGTGCATACGATTGAACCAGTTAAAAAAAAAAAAAAAAAAACGACGTGGCATAAATCTAAATTACATTGAGAATAAAATTTATAGTCTGTTTAGTTCGTTAATTTGAGTTTTTAATTTAAATTAATATGTACTTTATATAAGAGCTTTTTATTGTAGTAAAAAAGTTAGATATGATTGTTTCTGAAAACTTTTTTACTGTAGTAAAACTCGAATTTTAAACTCGAATAATGAAATGAACGGGGTCTTAAAAATCTTTAAAAAAAGTGACACGTTTGAAATCCAACTCTGTAAAATTGGTATTCCCGTAACTTACCCCTTGAAATAAGGCTAGATCTAGACACACAACACCTTGGTTTTTGGCGTGGGCTAGGTCGTGTTTAGATTTACAAACATCAGTTCACAATTTTGAGTTTTTAATTCGAGTTGAGATATGATTTTATGTAAAAAAAAAAAATAAAAAAAAAGTCACTATAACAGAAAAGTTAGATGTGACTTTTTATGAGAGCTTTTAACTATAACAAAACTAAAATTAAAAACTTGAATTAGTAAAATAAACGAAGGCCTATATTTCTAAAAAATGCCTCATTCTTAATGATAAGAATTTAAAATGCCACTGCTTTTTATTTATATAATACTTGTGATATAACAAAGTAGTGTGATTCAAAATATACTGTTATTTCCTTATCTCTCCTCCAATTCGGGTGATGCAGTCATCATGTTTTGTTGTACATCAAAAACTGTTACATAACAATGTCGGATTTGGATTCAACTTTTTTAGTCCTTAATTCATAGAAGTTCTATTCTATTGCCATGTGGTGATGTATCTCTCTAATTGTGTTGAATATTTAATAGTCCATTTAACACCAATCGTTGAAATCACCTAGTAGGTTTCAACTAGTCGCCGAAGTAACTTTCTAGATGATTTAGATACAGCTAAGCAAATTTGACGAGCAAGAGGTGTGACCACGAAAGAGAGAAAAATTTTACAAAAATACACAAAGACAAATTCTGTAAGACTGCATTCGATTATCAAATCGTAAAATAAACGAATGAATTATAACGTTGGTTTCTTTATTCCCTCAGAATTGTAACATTGAACAAATTCCATGACAGGCAAAATACCTTAATTATCTCTCTTCTTTCAGCGGGACTAACAAACCAATTTCAAACTACCTAAATCCTGCTAGACCTAGGGGCCAGTTCTTGTATTGCTTTTCTGGATGGCAAATGTTGTGTTGGAGCGATTCCAACACAGATCTACGAAATCAAGAACGTAACACAGAAAATAGCAAATCACACACCGTTGTTTGTTTCACCGAGGTTCGGGAACCTTTGCAATTTCCTTACGTCCCCGTTGAGCTCGTCCGCAGGCAAGCTCTTTCCACTAGATCAAGAAAGCAGTTACACCCTCATAACCTCACGATTACAATGATTCCGTGAACAGAGAAGACTTTACACCCCAGAAGAAATCACTCACCCCTGTACAAGAAGAATACCCAGTGGAGAAGAAACCCTAACCTTTTTTCCCCAGATTCTCTCGTTCCCAGCACTGATTTCTTCCCTATACAACCGGGAGTTTCTCTCTCTATACAATATCTCTCTCTCTCTATATCTCTCTCTCTCTCTCTAGAATACAGAAAATGAGCAGAAGAATGTCCTAGAATTCTCTAGCCGAGATATTATATCTCACTTACTTTACACGTGTCATGCCCTTGTGTGCTTATCTTCCATTTAGCCGGTTTAACACACCTTCCAGTCAAAACGACAAGTCACTCAAGCCAAACGACAGCTTCCTTGTGTGAATGCTTTCTCAATGAATGTCGTTTCCTGAGATTACTCTCACATGTTGTTTGTACACAACATTATGCAAATGATGGATTTTGTAGAAGTTTATAAAAGTATCTGACACAAAACCAATACACTAAAATCATTATTTTGAGAAGTAGAGTTTTTAATTTTTAACCTTTGCTTCTGCGTCTACTTCTTAGAACTTGTACCTTGTTAAATTAATTAAGTCTCGCTCCACCCTAGCCCATGCCTTTTGACCGCAGTCATTAACAGTACAATTTCTTCTAAAAGCATCACACAATTTCAAATGAAGCCCTAGACTCGCCTTGAATTGAAGTTGGGATCGAGGTTGTTAATTAGCTTCAAAAAAAAAAAAAAAAAAAAAAAAAAAAAAAAAACATATATCTTTTTCCTTTCTTATATTTTGATTAACTATGAATGTGTTTGATAAATAAACCGAAAGATGTAGCTAATTAATTGAGGATCTACATTAATCCCAAACTAGTTTCTGTTTAGACACTCTAATTCTATGTAATTGAGAGCAATAAAAATCACAGAAAATAATTGAAGCATAATCGACACACAAAATTTATAGAGGTTTGCCTCACTAAGAGACTAATACTTCCTCTTTTGGGTGCTATAGTTTTTCAGTATGGTACAGGAGAAAATCGCACACCTCTTAACTCTCTATGTTTTTCTCTACCTCTCTAATTAACCCCAAAAACCGTGACCCTCTCTTATACTGAAAACTAGGGTAACTAAATTGTACAAGTGTGAAATCTGAAACTGCCATTAATGAAATTTTGGTCTGGTGGCTCCAGCCCCGCACCGCATGGAGAAGGATGGGACCCCATAACTACTTTATCGTGAAAGTTGATCCGCGAAATCATCTGCGTAAGACAATAAATCGCCAAGATAATTAATTAGTCTTTACAAGTTAACAGTCACTAGACAGCCACAACCTTGGTTTATGTACGCTGCAAATCACTTTTGCCATGTATGAACGATAAAGTTTACAAAAAGAATGGTGTCAACCCACTTTCTTAATGTAATGATGGCTGGTATCTGGATTTTCAGAACCAAACGGGCCATAGTTAAAGAAAGGCATTTCCTTTTTCCTGTTGAGTCATAGGTCCCTCACCACAGCAAACTTCCCCCCCATGAGCAATATTCTGCTGTAACATGAACAACATCACATAATGACAGAAGAAAGTGGGACCTCAATTTTCAATATGACAAACGTTTATTATATATTAGCTGTTATTACTATTTTATTGTCACCTATATAAGTTGGTTTTTCACTTGCTGACGGCCCATTTAGTTTGTTGATTCGAGTTTTTAATTCGAATTAAGATGTAATGTTATGTGAGAGCTTTTTACTGTAATAAAAAAGTTAGATGTGACTGTTTCTGAGAGCTTTTTACTGTAGCAAAACTCGAATTCTAAACTTAAATCGGTGAAGTGAACAAGGTCTGAAAAAACTTGCTAATTTTGTGGTTGTAGATCGAGTTTTTTTGGACGAATATGCAATTTTACTTTGTGATATGATCCAAAAAGATTATTAAAGAGGTAAATAAAGAGTACGAAGACACAAAACACTGTGAACTTTTGATCTTTGTGGTTTTGAAATTTGTTTGGTGCTAAAAAGATTTGAATCTCAGCTGGCCATTTGATTTTTTTTTTCTCTCTCTCTTTCCTTTTTCTAGAGTCTCACTTTACCACCAAAAAAACTTTGTTTGGGTTACAGCACTTCATAAAGAAGAAAAAGTGGTGGAAAAGGCTGGTTAATGTGGGAGACTTTATCAGAGGTCAAACATAAAGTCATTGGACAAAGGGCTTAAAAGGGTGATTATGAAGTCTCTAAGTTTGTCTTCCATATTATAAGGTACATCCTCCTGCATTTCTATATATATATATATATATATATATATATATATATATTAATCTTATATGGGTGGGGGAAGAGAACTCTTAACCTTGATATTAAAAGTAGTGGTGTGAATTTATTACTAGTCTACGTCCGTAACCACAATTTCTATGATCAATTTGGGATCAAAAATTTTGCAACTGTAATTTTTTTCCTTTTATTTTTAGTCAGGGTGAGTATAGAATGAAGTGTGTCTATTAGCTCTTTAGATTTCAATGGTGTAATTAAAACACCAAGGGAGATTTTGTAGCGCTTTTGTATTGTACTAAGATTGGTTATGTTAACGTTAAAATATGGAGAATTCTATAATAAGATATGAAAAAATATCATATTAACACTACAAGAAAAAGGGGTTTTTGTGACGATAAAAAGTCGTCGCAAAAACCCGAATGTCATCGCAAATAAAGTTTTTTACGACGACAAGTCGTCGGAAATTTGTCGGCGCAAAAAATTGGTCGCAAAAACGTTTTTTGCAACGACACTCTGTATTTGCGATGACAGGCGTCACTAATACGTCGTTGTAAAATTCTCATCATATGATTATTTTTTGCGATGACATTTCAAATTGTCGTCGCAAATAATCTTTTTTTTTAGCAACAATAAGTCTAAAAAAGTCGTCGCAAAAAACTGAAATTAAATTTTTTTTTTAATTTTTTTTTAATTATAATAGGACGTAGTGTCCTACCAGAACTTCATATATATACCGGCCCTAGTAAAAAAATTCCTTTCAAGTGTGTCCCATATTCACATTGTTACAAAAAGAAATGAACAAAAATAGAGAAAATGTAGATATTTCAAAACTACAGTCTCGGTCGTTAGCTGTTTTTAAGAAACTAGGGAAGGGTGAAAAAGTGATAAATGGAAACAAAAAGAAGGTAAAGAGAAAGTGAAAAGATGCTTCAAAATTTTTTCAGTTTGGTCGTTCAGTACTTTGAGCTTCAAGATGATCAGATATCATGACCCATTTGGAATATGCTTACTTTGGGAATCTTATTCACGTCTCAAAGACCACGATAAATAGACTTATAAATTATGAGCTTGGTAAAACCAACAATAAAGATATACAATAGATCAGATAAAGAATTGACAGAACATAAAGTAAAATTATTTTCTCTGATAAAAGAAGGATAAAACATATGTAACATTTTTGTCGGAGCCTTTTACGGCATCCTATAACAATTTGAGTTTTTTGAACGTTAAATTATATTCTATTGTTTAAAATATGTTCAAAATAACAAGGATTAATCTCAATTCTCAGGAACGATTCATGTATTTTGTTGTCAATCTTAATTTAGTCTCTCATTTTTAAAATGTCTAAAATTTAATTTCAATCATCAGTTTGTTTCAATTTTGGTCTTTATCATCATCAGTTGTATATAAAAAAGAGAATACGTGAAAATAATATTATATAATTAATAAAATACAAAATATGCACATGATTGTAACGCAAAAATATTAAATAAATATTACTTTGCTAATTGAAAATTATCTATATTTTGTTATGTTTTTAACACTCGATTAACTGATGCAAAAGACTAAAACTTAAATAAACTAATAGATCATGAATTAAATTTGAAACATTTTTAAAAGTTAAAAATTAAAGTGAGATTCACAACAAATACCATTTTTTAGATTAATCCAAACAACAATATTATTACTGATTAAGTTTTTTTTTTATAGTCTATAAGAGAAATATGAACATTAATTTGTCTCCACTCTCCACTTTGTTTCAGCAAAAGTAGTGCTTTTTGCAGGCCAAACCACTATCCTCACAAGGCCACACATTAATTCTATCCTCTTCAAAGTGTCATCTCTCTCTCTCATACATTTCGATTCCCTCCCCATCAACCATTCTGTCATCTCTCAAGGTGCGTTTGATTTGGCAAAAAAGAAATAAATAGAATGAAATAGAATTTAATTATGAAGTTTAGTTAGATTAAAAAAAAAAAAAAAAATGGTCATTCACTTATTTTAGGTGAATCATCATTCATTTCTCACATAAAAGGAATAGTCATTCTAAACTCTTTTTTTTTTTTTTTTTCGTAAGTATCCTTAAATATTATAATATAATTACAAATAGTAGTTACATCTTATAATATATAGTATAAAATAATATATAATAAAATTCTTATGATATAATATAATTTATAATATAATTATAAATTATAATATATTTATTTAATATTCTATAATAATATATTATATATTATAATGTAATTATATGTTATAATATAATATATAATAATATTAAAATATAATATATATATATATAAATATAATATAATACAATAATACAATAATATGATATAATATAAGTTGTAATATTGTAACAAATAATATCATAACTATATTAATAATTCTAATAATATTATTTTATTATATAATATGATAAAAATAATTATAATATATTATATAGTAATTATATATATTATATTATATAACTGAAGTATTATTGTTTATTATATAATCTTATTATATATGTTATAATATTATAATTATATTAACCATTTTAATAATACTATTATATTCTATATCATAATTATATGATATATTATATAATAATCATTTTATTATATTATACTATATTTTATATATTATATTAATTAGATTGATATATAAAATATTAGTGCTATATGTAATATAAGGATAATTTTATCAATATGAAAATATTCATATTTCATTTTATTGTATTTTTAAAATTACAACTTAACAAATAAATCAACTTTTTTTTTTTCATTTCATTGCCATTACTATTTTTATTCTCATTACCATTGTATTTTCCCACTGCGCGTCCTAAGTCCAATGATTCTTCTGTGATTCCTTCATTTATATACTATTATACTTGGTTTATATAATACGCTTATGACCTGCCAACTTCCCATATCTTTAACTAAACCCAATAAAGCTTAACGATTTCATCAACTCCATATATATACAGTCACAAACAGCCTTTTACTGTATTCAATAATAGAAAAATAAAACTAACTGATTTTTAATAAAGAATTTGAGGTAATCAGCTAAAGCTAGCTAGCCATGTATTCGAATCCCAATATTATTCTTGTTGCTTCCCAAATCACTTCAATTCACCAACATAAAAGTAAAATAAGCCATAGCTACTTATCAACAAAGCTATATAGTATACTTTACCATGATGCTTTTTGGCCATATATATCATATATTAGTTGTCTCCCATATATATAGTGTCCTGTAAAAATGTCAACCATGGTGAACTTCTTTTGTTCTTAAAGAAAAAGATCAATTTACGTATTGCTTCTTTGTTCTAAAAGAAAAGGTGCAATTTATGTATTATACCAATTTTTTCAATTTTGAAACAAATTACTATATATAACTATTCTAAAATAGGATCATTCAAAATAATTGTTGGTGGCTCAACATATAATTTTGGATTAATTATAAAAATTGCCTTGAATTATGTCTTTTGTAACACTTTGCCCCCTAATCCTTAAAATGTAGCATTTATTCCCTCTGAACAATAAAACGTTAACAAAAATGCCCCATATGTTATAAAATTTAACATTTTTTTTACACGTGTCACATAAATAACACATTCATAAATGTTAACAACATAATTAACGTTAACAAAAATGTCCCCTCCATTCAAAATAATTTCATAAATTTTTAATTCTAAAAAAAGATTCATAAAATTTTTAACTTTTCAATTATTGATGGATGTTTTGTAATTAAAAGTCTAAATTTAAATTAGTTTTAAATTTAGCTTAAATTTCAAACTATAGAATTATTAAAATGCCCCTAAAATAATTAATTAAATATCAATTTCCATTAAAAATTTAATTGAGAGGGTGTTTTTGTTAACATTACATTGTTTAAGGGAAACATATGTTATGTTTTAAAGATTAAGGGATAAAATGTTACAAACAGTATAATTCGGAGAGAATTTTTGTGATTAATCCTATAATTTTTTACCATATATACTTATAGGCAAAGACTACTTCCCTTTGTATATGATCATCTTACAATATAACATACATGATGCACTATAATATGATATTTGTCTATCAAATAAATATTGAAACTAGAGCTGTAATAACAAAGAATTTTTTTATTTATCCTAAGCTATTATTAATATACCTTATCAAATATCATGATTACATATATTGCACTTTATACATTTACGTTTACATGTTATGGCGTAAGATGGTCCTTTCATAAAAATACCCTAACTATTGTGTGCATGTATTATTACATGATCCTTTCTACCTTTAATATTAATTAGTAAAAGAAAATGACTTGGACCCTTTTTTTTTTTTTTTTTTTTTTTTTTTTTGCGCTAGGAAATGACTTGGACCTGTTGAATTGGAAAGTTGTATCCAAGCAATCTGAAGCAGTTTGCACCAGATTATTGTCTCCATAATAGAAAACGAAGAAAAATGTTTCTTTTCATGAACAGAAACAAGAGCTAGCTAATAAAATGGAAAAAGCTAGGACCCAGGTTTAATGATAATTCTCACCACAGAGAGAGAGAGACTCTCTCTCTCTCTCTCTCTCTCTCTCTCTCTCTCTCTCTCTCTCTCTCTCTCTCTCTCTCTCTCTCTCTCTCATGGCACGCAATACCTTGGATTTTTGCTCAAACTTTCAACCCAACAGCAATCATCATGCCCTCCTCCTCCTCCTTCATACCCCTTCTCTTTGAGTCTGACTCTCTCTCTCTCTCTCTCTCTCTCTCTCTCTCTCTCTCTCTCTCTCTCTCTCTACAACCATCATCATTACCCCTTCATCACTATTCCCAATCCTTCCTTTATCATGATGATCATCATGATAATCATGATCATCCTTCAACCCCTTCATAACCTCCAGAGCTCATCAGGAACATCAAACACAAAAGGAGAAGAATCACAAGAAGAAGAAGAAGAAGAAGAAGAAGAAGAAGAAGGAATTTGATGAACTTTCCTTGGGCAAAAAAGTAAAAACCCTAGTTCACGCTTATAAGTATATCCGCTGTGGTTGAAGGGATCTATTTCTTCAGAGAAAAGTTCGTAAGACTCAGGGGGAATCAAGCGTCTCGGTCCGATTCATTTGCTAGATCATCAAGCAAATCATAGTATTATTATTGTTATTATCTGTTTAATTTTTCTTTCTTTTCTTTTTCTTTTTTCTTTTTTTCCTTTTTGGTTTGAAATTTTTTGCTTAGGATAGTTTATTTATGTCCATCCCTTTAAAAGTAAACGTGATTTGTTTCTTTAGTGAATATGTCTTAATATTATCATTAAGATCTTATTCATCGTTAGATGATTGCACAAAAGATTGGCTTGTGATATATAACTAGTAGCTAATATGCATTTGGTTTTGGTTTTGTCTGCTAATACATATATAATATGTATATATATATATATATATATATGTGTATATATTGATGCTTCTCTCTCTATCTCTCTTTCGAAGTTTGATCTCTTTCTCTCAGATATTGAATGGTAAGGATAAGCATATTTTGGATTTATTTATTTTTTACTTTTTATTATTTTTGGAGTGATGTTGGGACTTTCGTTTTTTAACAGTTTTGCTCGGTTTTTATTGAAAGAGAGAGAACATCTTCTCGGCATGCAATAAATTCCCTTACTATTTTCAATGAAAGAATGTGCAATCATATATATTCTTCTGAAATATTCGTTAGTTTCCGTATCGTACTCATGAGGAAAGAGTTCCAATGCCTAGAAAACGGGTTCATTTTTGCTGAACTAGGGTTTTTTTTTTTTTTTAATAAAAAAATAGATCTATATTTTCTTGTTTTACATTCTGTTCTATATATAAATACTGAACGACATTGAGATTTGTCTGTGCGTGCTCTTGAAATGATGACTATATGAAGTGTTGTAACATTCTACATTCTTTCTTGTTGTTTCTCATGATAATTATTTTTCTATGTGGTACATATTCAGATTTAGATTAAAATTATACTGCATAGGCACTTAGAAATTTGTGTATTTTGTGGGTCGTCATTAGCCAGTGATGATACATAAGCATGCGGCCGCATAGATTGACTCAAAAAAGAAAAAAATAAATAAAACGTTTTTGCTTTCTAATTTGTGCTTATTGGGAACAAACTGTACGTGGGGGAATTTTCTTTGAGAAGTTAATTATTGAAGAGAGTTGAGTATCTCTCACCATTTGTATGTTTATCTATAAATGTAGTTGGAAAGACTTTCCTAAGGCAGAGTGAAAGTCAAGTCGTATAAATCCATGTTTCACACGGTTGTCTTATGCCTACATCTTAAACAGTAAAACACCCTATTTTCAACGCAATGAATGAGATCTTCCAACTAAGGGCTTGTTGTATCTAAGATTTGTGTTAAAATATGGCGGAAGACGTGTTCCTTCCTCCACAATGTCTCCCCCTCATAGTATTTTCTCCACATATATATATATATATATATATATATATATAGAGAGAGAGAGAGTTTGTATCTGTTAAGTCGTATGGATATGTTGGACTCCCCTCTATGTTTTGGGCCTTTATTGACTTAGTTGGGCTTTATGTTGGAATTGGCCATTTTGAAAGTGTCAAGAATGTAGTACAGCTTGTATTAATTCATTTTGGGTAAAATTGTGCGTTTTGACAAAAAGCTGAAGTCTGACTTTTCAAAGTCGTGGAGAAGATCAAGATTGTGTTGCTATTCTGATTTTTAACAGGATTTGAAATTGTCGTTTGGGTAGATAAGGCTCTGAGGATTTCGTGGAAAAGATCAAGCTTGAGTAGCTATTTTGATTTTTAATAGGATTTGAAATTGAAACAAATATCTGATATAGATTTTGTTTGAGTTTGATAAGTGGTTTACATCAAAATCGTATTCCTTGATGGATTGGTTGTGAAGATCAAGATACTATCCTTAAAGAGATTGGAGTGCTGAGAATCCGGGTTAAAGGGAATAGCAACTGGAATATGCAAAGCAGATTACGTGCTTTGAATTTTGAGCTGATAACTGTATTATCTATAACTACAGATTCAGTGACAGATTCGGATTTTGAACCAGATCAGGTTATAAAAGGTTGATACATGAGGTATCAAACTATGCACTGAAACTCCGAAAAAGCACGATGTGCACAAGTTGAAGAATGAGAGCATTCATTGATTTTGATCTTTGAGAGATGATTTTGTGAGCTTTCGGGAGAAGGCGTTTTGAAGACGAGTGGTGCTCGCCAAGCTAGCCACTTAGGATGTTAGACACAGCGGCGTCGATAGTCAAGAGGGAGTCTTGAGTTGGTTAAGTCCGATTGGTGTTTGTAACTTTTTACCTATTAGTGGATTGCTTGATGTCTGGGCATGGCCCCGTGGATATAAGTCGGTTTGACTGAACCGCGTTTAATCATTGTGTGGTATTTACTTTGCTTTTGTGTTTTGCTTTGGTAATCCTTAATCTTTTTATAAGAAAACACAGTAAAAGCACATAACCGGTACTAACAGTATCCATTCTTTGTTGAGGCCCCGTTCACTTCGCCGATTCGAGTTTAGAATTCGAGTTTTGCTAGAGTAAAAAGCTCTCAGAAACAGTCACATCTAACTTTTTTGCTACAATAAAAAACTCTCACATAACATCACATCTTAACTCGAATTAAAAACTCGAATCAGCGAACTAAACGGACCCTAAGTCGTAGAATCGTTCCCTGACAAAACGTGGATCAACCTTATTCTCTTATCACGGACGTAAGTGAGTGTAACTTTTATAATAAAAATGAACTACTATAATTTTGCGTTTTCTTATTTATTTATTACTCTTCGTAATATAGAATTAGCGCATATAACTCTTTAACATTTTTATTCTCTTCCCTTTTTTTTTCCTTTTTCTTTTTTGCTCATGTGAGTAGGGACGTGGAGGATCTATTTCTCGAGTCTTCAATATGCTAAATTGAAGTCTTCTTTTACCATCCTATGTGCAGCCTCAACAGGCTATATATCTTTAATTATTATTAGACGCTTCTTAATTCTTTTCCCACAATCTTCACATGCATTAAGAAAAAAAAAAAGTAGCCATAATACAAACGTTGCTGGTGCCACGTTTTGCAGCAATTGAGATTGAAACTATGTTTTAACAGTTTTGTCTCGTTTTGCTTTAGTTGGACGTTTCCCACGTACATAGAAAAGTCGTGTATATTTCTTCCATATATACACATGATATTCCAAGTTTTAAAATGGTTGCATATAGATTTCTCTTTACAAGCTTATTGTCACAATTAAATTATGCATTACATAAATTGTACAATTACATGACATTAATCTAATTTCTAATAGATTGCATACAACTATACTTCATAACACGCTTGAGATTAAACTGAATAGAGAACTTTTTATGAAATTAATCGCAGAAATTTCGGCAGCCCAACAACTTTTCGTCGATATCAAATTGACAAAATGAAGCAAGAAATTTACTGTACGCTACAGTTGAGAAGCCAACAGGGCATACTGTGATCTGTACAACACATTTTTCAAAATTTTTCAGGGGCATTTTAAAAAAAAAAAAAAAAAAAAAAAAAAAAAAAAAATACAAAACATCTAGCAGATATTTCTCAATCTAAAACTAAAGTTCCCCTGTTACAAGCAGTTATATGTATATGAGCGTCATGTTATGTCTTTCCTTCAACCGCACATAGCCACCACCACCTTGTATTTAAGCCTCCATTCGATTATAAAACCATCTTATTGGGGATGTCCAAGAAATAATAGATAAAAAAAAAAAAAACCAACAAATTTTGGAGGCACGTACCCCGATTATGCATTCAGAACTAATAGCTGCTGCAAGTATCAAATGCTTCTGGGCTTTATGGTTGTCTGAAAATTGAAGAAACTCTTTTGAGATGTGACTCTTCCCTCGGGACCAGTTGCTCCAACAAAAAATCTGATTATACAACTCTTGAATTTTACATCACAAATGTGGACTTTTAAATTGAAAAATCTTCGCCTTCTCGGGAACCACTTTTGCAACTATTACTGTATGAAAATGGGTATTAGCAGGACTTCATCACCTTAGAACGGATGCCAGGATGCATTGCGCCACCTGAATGCTCGGTACTGAAGAAAATAATGTGACGAGACCCACAAAAAGAATCTAGTTTACAGCTTCAAAGAAAAGAACTTGAGGTTGCAAATGCCCTTTTTCACATGATTTAAGAACATCAGTCCAGCTACCAACAACCTAGACAAGGCAGAAGGCAAAAGTTGTAACACAAGAAAAGATGGCAAGAGAGATGTCACTTTCAAAGCTGGAACAATGAAAATGATTGAGAACAGCACAACTAATAGAAAGTGGCCCCATATTGTGGGACCTATTTTTGGTTATATTGTGCGGTGCCCCTGGCATTGTTCTAAATGAACTTACCCTGACGGCGTTATCATCATACATAATCCAGCGTCCATGATCATGACTATAGGCAAAGCAATGATAGTGTTGACCATAATAGCAAACCTAAAGTTACACGGTACAAATAAGTTAGAAACTCTTTCTTGTAATTAATAAGAAAACATCCATTGATTCAAAAAAAAAATGCAGAGCAATTACAAAGGAAAGAGGATAAGGAATCCTCAAAAGCAAGAAGGAACATAAAACGAACAAGAAAATAAAATTAGAGTAAGCTAACAGAGACCAAAAGGCAACAATCCAAACACTAGAGGCAATCAACCCCCAACAACAAATATTTCAGAAACTACTACACAAAAGTAAGCAGCTACTGGACCAATTCAACGAATCAACATGACACGCCTCAATATATGGAAAAACAAGCAAGCAGGCATCAAATATTGAAATTAGAGAAGACACGTTTGATATTTTCTCCACACTGAGCTCTCAAATTTTTAAAGATTTCATTGAAACTGTTTTCTTTTTGCCAGAAAGAGGAAAGAGGGAAGATTGTCAAGGGTTCCAAATTTATGGATAAAGGCGATGCTCTTTGCAAACAATCGAACAAACTAAACATTTCTCTTCCATAAACATGCAACTCCCTTGAATAATGTTTTTTTTTTTTAACTGAACAAGCAAAATATTGAAATGTAAATAACGCGGTAAAGGTTGTCTAAGGTTTATCCTAAATATACATACCACAGAAACCAAGCTATGTTTGTTCCTTGGATCTAAACCGCGATATAGGACACTGATGTCTATCTCATCATTAAGAGCGCGTAATGTTGCTGTGATATCCTCAACATTCTCACAAGTATTCTGCCAGCCCAAGACTGCATAGACAAGTACGTTTGTGGTTTACAAGCAATTTTGTTTTCTTTTTTCTAGATCCTATAAAAAGAAATTGAATGTTCTCGCAAAAACTCTATAACTTACCAGTAGTAAAAACATGAGGAGGAGATGATGAAAGAATGTGGTGGATGCAGTTGAGTTTCCCACAGCCTCCATAATCAGGATTACAAGTCAACTGATGATTCATTTCTACAAGGTTTAAAAGCTCATCAAAAGAGCTCTCGGAACACATAATCTGAATAGCAAAGAAGGGTGCAAAGAAAAAGAGAGAAATCAGTCAACATATTGGAAACATCTCAACTAATTTCTCAAATTTAAGGAAAAAAGAGAACCCTGAAAGTGTACTCTTCCTGACATATACCTTCATTGTTCGAAGAGCACTAGCATTTATGTTGTGAAAGAAGGAAGTATACTTGAGATACCTCGACTGCAATTCACAATTATAGCAATTCATGCGTTCAAAAATGTTCATTCCAAAAATGGAATGTGCAATACAATCTTCATTCACACAATCCCAAGAGCTCGTGTTGCTGCTTGCCACTGATGCAGTATCAGAAACACTTGAACCAGGAGTAAACGACTGATGAAGACAATCAAATATCGCCGCCAATACTTCAGAAGCATCATTCATCTGACCCTGCAATAGATATTAAATCAATCACAACTCACCAACTTCCAATGATTTGATGACTCGTGAGCAAAAAATGTGAATAGATGTTGTAGGAAGTTCTATAAAAGACTGATTACCTCCTTGAAGAAATTGCTATTCGGATAGAGGTTGCTCAAAGCTGTTCTCAAAGAAGTAGGAGCAACTGCTTCTCTTCGCGTATCTGTAGATGCAATGCTCAATACGGAAAATATTTCTTTCAATGCACAGATAACACAAGGATCGCCCACATGAACATGCTCTGATGTTGATCTCCTCAGGAACTCATCACGGAACCGTCTAACATGCCATAATGACTGCATTTATACAGCAAAAGGCAAAATGTCAAGATGCTCAGAAATATTTCATACGACAAAAGGTGCACTAAGATCATATATTTGAGTCATGTGATCACCCACTTATCATAAGACTGCACCTACCTGTATAATAACGTTCAGAAAGCAATTGTATTCACCAACTTCATTCTTCAATCCCGTACCTAACACATCAACTCTGTTCATGTTACTAGCTTGGACATCGCTGGGTACAGCACCACTGTTGTCTACTTCCCCAGAAGTCCTCTGAGGTGACTTCAAATTTGAAACAGGGGGTATTTTTTGATGTGCTTGGAATGTGTCTGCGAAACAACAAAAGTACAAGCTTAGGAGGTACAGCACCAGTAACAAACTAATTTAAAAAACAGAACGCAAAACAAAGTGCCCCGAGTAGAACACACTGGAAAATTTGTTTGTTGGTGAATAGAGATAGGTCAACACCATAGTTCTGTCAAGCTGCTCTAAGAAATAGTTATCATCGTGCAAATCAGACAAGTGAATCAAACTAAGTCCACTCAGGAACTTCACCATGTTGTCTCAAATAAGCTAGTGTAGTGTCACAGATACATTTACAAGTGCATGAATCGGCCACATTTTTTGACAACCACGTCTGTTACCAGTGTATCATTTTATTTGTTTGTTTCAGATCAACTTGAAAACCAACATAAAAATCATGTTTGTTTATCATTAGTAGGCACCATGACTACTTAGCGCTTGTCATGATGAAAATTCCCCAGCAAAATAAATTGACTCGTTTCAGAGTATTATCTATCACCTGCTTGGTTTAGGAAATGTCAGCTAGAAGACTGAACAGTAACCCTACAGATGCCATCAG
Source organism: Morus alba (assembly GCA_012066045.3). Classification (NCBI taxonomy): domain Eukaryota; kingdom Viridiplantae; phylum Streptophyta; class Magnoliopsida; order Rosales; family Moraceae; genus Morus; species Morus alba. Next base: position 6,639,323 of record CP050231.2, on the reverse strand, counting down.
AAAAGACTTTCTATTTGACAGAAGAAAAGAACGAATCCATAAATTTTTGACCAGGTATTCAAAATATATACGATCCACCCACATGTATATAACTTTTCAAGTCTGCTCATGTTACAAAAAATTTAATCACAAAGCTTACAATCTCCTGAACATAAGCATTCATGGTCAATCCTACAAAGCCCAAGGGTAACCAATCAAAACAAATGAGCAATCTTATACGATGAATAAATTACCTTCTACGTTACTCATCCAAAATAAAAGTCCACAAGAGTACGAATGTGACAGTTTCACGTAATTTCCAATCATAAAATAATAAATCTAGTTCTCTTAAAGTCCATTCCTGGCTGACAGCTCCAATCACATAAAAATTACAAATATAACAAATAGCAAGCTTACATTATGTAACAAAACCCTTACCTAGGCTTTGGCGCATGGCCCTTTTAAGGTCAGCTTGAAACCTTTCCTCATCATCCGCATCCACATGCATCTGTCTCAATGTCTTTGCTCCATTGTCTAAAAAAAATAAAAAATAAAAAAAGAATTAACTGATATGCATTAAGACATAACAAAGGTTTATTTGTGTCTTACAGAAAAATGCCAAATGAGACAAGGTTCATGAAACGCTCGCAGTAATCAATATCCTGTCTCCATTATAACACATGAGCAAGCAACGGTTAAAAATGCTCATCAAACTAAAAGGCACCACTCTTTGAAGGCCTGTGTTTTATTTTAGTTCTATCAACATGTGAAACATTCTACAATTGCGGATTGATAGAAACAGCAACAGGAATATAATTAATAACTAAATGTGCAACACATAATGCATCATGTATATTCTAAGAATCAAATTGAAAAAGAAAAATGATCTCCTAGTATTTTGCAGAGCCAGTTCATGAAATTACCACCTGTCTCTATGGAATGTGATAGAGTTTACCTTCTTCAACACTTTCTCTCGATGACAAGGTTTGATTCTTTCCATCGGTAACTTTAGAAGAACCCCTCTGCCGTCTACCTTTTCTTCTTGCTCGTCGATCAGCGGGCAAAAAACCATCATCTGAAATTCCCCCATCAGGAAGGCCTGCTCAATTAAAAGAAAATTATAAGATCTCTAATGTCAAAGAACCCCAAGTATCATTTGAAGAATCCAACCAATACCAACCTTGTAAAATATTTGTCTGATCCTCATTACTTCTGGTTTGAGTAGTAAAAACAGTAGCGGATTTGATGGGCAGTGCTGAATGATTTGGTGTGCCGCTTTGAAGACCCTCTAAATTATTAGCCAAGTTCTCCTGAAAAGTGCAAAATCATTAGTTTTTTTTTTTTTTTTTTTTTGGGATTCCAACATCCTCTCACAAGTGATGTTTCTCTAAATTAGACAGCATAAAGTCATTCAAATGATCTTTAATATCCAACTCATATTCCAGCTCTTCTATGCTTACCTGCATAGAAGGTTTAAATTGCTCATGCACACCCAAACCAACAGAACTAAATTCCAAATATCCATCATGCTGCCCATCTGCTACCTTCTCAGAATAAGCTTGAGTAGCTTTCTTTTGTTGCTCGGCAAGGAGCTTCTGTTTAGCCTCATTCTCAATTCGTCTTTGATATTCTAAAGTCTCTTCCAACTTTCGTTCCTCTTCTTCAAGTTCAATTCTTCTAAGTTCCTCTTCCTGTTGTTTTAATTCATCACCATTCACAGTAACAACAATCTCAGAATCTGGATGATCGCCATCATGTGCAACTGGAAAGGAACTGCAGCAGGAGACATAAAACGTACATTAATAGAGAATAAGTACTCACAAAGAAAAACCAGTAAACAATTTCGCTATAAATTGACAACATTTAGGAGATATATAATATAATATTAGTTTGCGTAGAGCAGTAACATACACTGAATCAACAGCCTCATCATGAAACATCTGTGGCTCAGAAACACCAATAACCTGTAAAAGTACGGAAAAAATTTAGTAAAAGACACTTGGCTTGTGTGCACTGCGCACATGCATTTGCAAACACCATGTAAAAAACATAAGATTACACCAAACAGGTGAGACCTTTGAATCTTTGGCTTTCTTATAGTCCTTGTTCTTTCTTTTGTCCTTTGTTTTCTCCTGAGTATGTCTCAAATTATCATTTCCTCCCTTGACAGCCTTCTTAGAGTCCAGAGCAAGCTCAGCTAAAAATGCTTCTCTTGCAGCATCAGACTTTTCCGTTGCATCTTTCTCAGCCAAATCCTCCAAATGAGCCTGAAAAAATAGGAATTGCAAACACACATACAATCACGTAAGCATGCTAAAGAACGTTGCCAAATTTCAACTCTTTCAATACAGACCCTCAGATATGACTTCATAAGAGGCAACAATATCGACCGGAAATCATGGGCAGCCGCAGGCTCGACCTTAGCTTCCAACTGCTGCATCCCAGTAACACTGCACATTATCTGTGCATCGATTTTACTAAGCTGCACAACAAACCGACAAATGATTAATATTTACACTTTCAAATAATAAATGCATCTACAAACTGTAAATACACTGACCTCTACATATAAATGTTCTTTCTGCCTTTGAATTGCAACTTCTACACAAGTGTCCACTTGGTGCAAATAGTCCTTAGCTCTCCAATCATCATCTTCACCAGATTCCAAATCAGGTAACTGCGAACTAGCACCGTTATATGATTCCTCATAACCAAACTGATTCACATTCAGAGTTTCTGCTTCTTTTAAAACATTTGATATGGCATCTAACTCAATCCGACTGCCAAGGATTGTCATATCATTTTCACTCTCAAGAAGCTCTTCTCTTCGTTTCTTCAAAACAGAATCAAAGCTCTGGTAAATAAGTTCTCTATCGTTTTCCCTCCTCTTAGCTTCTTCAACACACAGGTCCTCTACTACTTGTAATGCTTCTTCATGACCTAACCGTTCACATTTTCGTTCACAAAGGCTCTGTAACTGATGAAACTCCTTCTCAAGCATCTGGAGTATTTCCACTCCTTCACGCGCTTTTTCTTCTTTTGCATGCACCCATGATGCCAATTCTTCTCCACTAGTTGGACCTGCAAATATCCACGACAGTAGAGCATTGGAATTGGTAATATCCCCCAAGGCATTGCTGTCGATAGCAGAAGTTGCAGCAGCAGCATTGTCTTTAGCAGATTCAGAAGACAATAAAGATTCATCAAGAAGTAGGAAAGATGCATCTCCATTGAGAACAATCCGCTCCTTGATCTCCAAACTTTGGCTACCTTTATTGGCATCAACAAGGAGATTACTGCTTTTCTCAGAATATCTACCTAAACCACAAGATTGGGATACATCCTGCAAGAATTTAAGGATTTTCTTTAGCTGGGAAGATCCCATAAAGCAAATGCACATAGGTGTTTGCTCCACACCATGGTTAAGAAGCTGGGAACCTGAAGCAATACTCTGTAGCTCATCCATTGCAAATTGAATAACCCTGTTGAGATGGCTTGCTGCAAGGCATCTATGCCTGATAAGCACCTCAAAAAGAGAATGGATTCTTTCAAGAAGCTTTGCACACTCGGAATCATCAGATACTGGCCAGTTATCAGACAAGGAAGAATATGCCATAGACCTGTTGTCCTCGTGACATTCTCTAGGTTCTATGTTGGGAATTTTTACATCGTTAGTGCTCTCAACAGTATTATCACCGCTAATATCCCCAAGATTTTGCTTCTCAAGTGAAGAATCCAACATTTCTTTCGAGCAATCATCAAAATTCCCTGTGTGATCCTCAACAAAATCAGAATCTTTACACCTCGTTTGATTTCTAAGCATCTCAACTGCAGCTGACACATCCAAAGGCTTCCAAGAACATTTAAGAAGCATATCAATCCATTCGTTATCAACATTTTGAGGCAAAACTGACTGCATTTTAGGCAAGAGGCTTCCCATGTGCTCCTGCACATGGTGATAGTGAGACTCCGAATCTGAAAATCTATCGTTACAGCTGCAGCAAACCCAGAACTTCCATGACCTATTACTCTCCGCGAACGACAATGCTTCTGACAAAACTTCATTTGCCAAACTATCCTTCAACGAACCCAAATGTTCCTTAATATCAGAAACCCGAATCCTAAGCAACTCCTTCTTGGCATCAATACTAATGGAATTCCAAAATGATCGGACAAAATCCCTCCTTTCGGAAGATGATCCAACTTTTCTTGACTTCCTACGGTCACCAACTCTCTGACCAGATACTGAAGACGAGTCCAATCCCTTATCAGCCATATCCCCTCCATTTTCCAACTGGGGCACCTCAGACTTCTGCTGCAACAACCTAGCCGCAGCAACTCGAACTTCAATCTCCTTCCTACGCTCTTCAAGCGTCTTGGTGGCCTTCTTAATCTCATTGGGCCTCCTTGCTTGAACCAACCTCACCTCCATTGGGTCCTCAGCCACCCTCCTAATCGGAATCAGCCGGAACTTCTCGTCGCCATTCCCCAAATTCTTCATCCATGACGATATCGAAGCGATATTGGACTTCTGAATCAGCTGCCTCAGCTCATTGTGCACGTGCCCAATCCGATCCTCCACCGTCGAGAGCTTCTGCTGGCTCTCATCCTGCAAGCTCTCCTTGGCGGGATCAACAGGATTCTCGATCGCCAGCGCCCGCTCGCACTCCCTCACGGCCTCCTCATAATCCTTCGCGTCGTTCGCCACTTCGTAGAGCAAATTCGCGTAGAAATGCGCGAACTCGATCGAGTTCGGCGACAGCTCCACAGCCCTCCGAGCCGCCTCCACCGCGTTCCTCAAATGCCGGTTCTTGGTCGTCTGGTCGTCGATGAGCGACGCCACCTTGACGCACACCGTTCCTTGGACTCTGTGAACTAGGGCAGAGTGAGGGGAGTTCTCGTAGCGCTGGCTCGACTCCTTCATCAGCCTCAGCGCCTTCGTGTGGTTCCCACGCCGGAGCGCCGTTAGGGCACGCTCGCACTCAAGCTTGACGGCGGAGTAGGAGGGAGAACCACCGCCGTCCGGTTCAGCCGATGGCCAAGATTCAATCTTGGACTGCGAGATTGAACTAGGGGTTTCGCCGCTCCGGGAAGGCGCCGGTTCGGCCGCCGACGATTCACCATTGCCTGTTGTTGCAGCTGCGGCGGCGACCACCTGTTCGGCCGCCGCCGCCGCCGGAGTCTTGGGACGCCAAGCAGAGTTTCGCTTCTTGTTCCCCATCCACTAATCTATATCAATCCGATGCACATGCATATATATGTATACACTCACACCTATATATCAAGAAGAATACAAAGAACACCAATATAAATATATACACACACACATATATGTATATATCCGTAAGTAAGAGAGAGTGTATATACATAGAGAGAGAGAGAGAGAGAGAGAGAGAGAGAGAGTAAAGAACAAAAGAAGATGAACTTACTCGAGATTTCTAGAGAGAGAAAAAGCGTGGAAATGCGGTGACGAAATCGGAACTTCAGACAGGGAGAGTAGAAGACGGAGAAGGAGAGCCGATCGGCGGCGAAATCGAAATCGAAGAGAGAGAGAGAGAGAGAGAGAGAGAGAGAGAGAGAGAGAATGGGTATGGGTTTTGGGTTCGGGTCGCTCTGTGTGAGAGAGAGACGCACACAGACACCACCTACCCAAGGGAACTGAGAGTAAGAAGGTTTTTGTTGAGAAATTTTTTTATTGAAGTTTGGTGGATTTATACATTTCACTCAGATTGAAGACGTTTAATAAGAGAATTTATATTTTAAATTATAATTTATAATTTATTATAATATTTTTTTATAAAAAATAATTTTATAATTTTATAAATTAAAAATAATTTTAATTTTATAATTTTAATTTATGAATTAAATATCTTTTAATATTAATTTTCAATTTCTTACAACAACAAAAATAAAAACATAATTAATTAATTGATTGCTTAAAAAAAGTTTTAAGCGTGGGTTTTCTTTTCTGTTTTTTATTTGATTTTGATTTTTCTTTTCTTTCTTTAGTTTTTTTAAGAAAGAAAAAAGGTTTTCTTTTTAAATTTTGCATTGGTAATTTTTTTATTTTCTTTTTACTTTCTTTTAGATATTGAGGGAGAGGGGTTTGAGCACAAATGCCCATTTAAGGGCCTATTTAATGTATATGACAATATTTTTTAAAAGGTAAATAGTAAGAAATATGCCAATATAAAAAGTTTAAGAAAATATATAGGTTATTTTTTAGTTATAAAAATTAATTTGTCATAACTTGTTAAGTTATGGTTTATAATTATATAAGTTATGGATAAATTTGTCAAGTTATGGTTCATAATTAGATAAGTTATGGACAATAACTTATCAAGTTATGATTTATAACCAGACAAGTTATGAACGAAAATAGTAATTTAACCTATTTATTAACTTATGTAAACTATTAATCTATTAATTTAAATTCATCTTAAATCTTAATCTATTTTTTTCTTTCTCTTTTTTTAAAATTAATTAAATAGCCGATTTAAATTGTTAGCGCACTTGAAAAGACAATTATAAACTTCATTGTTATTTTTAGTAAATAACTGGAGCTAGGTAAAGAGAGAATATAGGAGAAGAAGATAGAGAGACGGGGAAGAGAGAGTTAGATAAAATTACGTCACAATTTAAATTTTATTGTTATAGTGTTATTTTTTATAAAAATTTAAATTTAGTTTTTTATTATAGTATTTTTTTTGTATATACAATTTAAGGTCTTAATTTTTATGAAACGAACGTACCTTGAAAAAAATTTTAAACTTCATCCATTTTAAAAAATTAAAAAAAAAAAAAAGAAGAAAAAGAAAAACAACAGACATTAATTAAATTGAATAACCAAAATCGGCGACCTCAAACAATTCTTTTCAAGCACGTGGAAAATGAAATTCAAATTTTTAGCTATGGATTTCTAGAAGTTCAATTTTATCCTTTTTTTTTTTTTTTGCTTTATTTTATCACTGAAGTTTAGGTTAAATAAAGCAATAAAGGTTGAATTTTTTTTTGCTAAAATATGAATTTTCCTTTGGTAAAGATCTGGCCTTTCTTTTTCTTCTTTTTTGGGGGACTGGCCTCTCTTTTGTCATGATGGAAATCGGTAAAATAATTTAAATACAGATTGGTAACATACGTATTGTAGAATTTAATTAAATTAAAAATTGCATTTACATATAAACAATTAAAATACCACTAAAAGTATGACTATATTTAGTACACATTTGCTTTGTATTAGTCAAGTAGCACCATGTTGGCTAATTTTTTCTAGCACCAAAACTATGGTCGGTTAGGTATTTAATCACGTAGCGGCCTCTATTTCTTATTTAAAAAAAAAAAAAAAAAGAAAAAAAGAAAAAAAGAAACTCTAGGAAAAATTTGATATTGCTCTAATAAATCTCAATTAGTAATTAGGAAGCTAAAACGTTGATTAATTAGTAACTTTAACTCTTGAAGGAGCTCAAAAGTCAAAAAAATAAAATAAAACAAAATAAAATAGAACAAACAGCTTGACAAGAATGAATTGGAGGAATAAGAACCAAAAAAAACCCAGCTGTTTAACAAGAAAACAATGAAAGAAACGTGTGAATTTTGTAATTATTTGGACTGATTTAGAAGAAATCACGAAGAATAAGAGAAATGGGAAAAAATGACAAAAGAAGGAAAAATGATGCAAATATTTTTTTTTTTCATGGAAATATTTACGCTAAAATGGTTTAAATTATTGGAATAGAAATAAGAGACTTTCTCTGGTGTTTTTTTTTTTTTTTTTAGAAAGCCGGTGTCACTACTTATCAATCGTCGGATTTGTATTAAATTTAGTTAAAAGTCAAATTAAATTTAAAAAATAATACAAATCTGACAGCTGATAAGTAGGGAACACCGGCGTCTTAAAAAAAAAAACACTAAAGAAAATCTCTAAAAAGAAAATAAAATATTTCAAGTGCTAGAATAAATAAGGCTTCCTCAAACTTTTAAATTTCTCATTCCTTTTAACTATTTAAGCCAACCACATGGCAAAAAGCAACCTTGCAACTCTCTTTCTTTTTTTTAACAAATTTTTATCTCTCTTTCTTTCCAAATTCTTCTTTTTAACACTTTGGCCACTTCTGTATTTCTTCTTTTTTCCTCCTCTAATCCTTTTCATTTTCTTTAGTTACTACAATATGATGCAAGAATACCACGTTCTTCCAAACAAACACACGTAACGCTTTCATAATAGTGATTTCAACATTTTGTCAAAAGAAAGAAAAAGTGGTTTTGACATGTATGAAAGCATGTTTAACCTTTTTCTTTCAATTGTATCCTTACATAAAATATATATATATATATATATATGTGTGTGTGTGTGTGTGTGTGTGTGTGTGTGTGTGTGTGTGTGTGTGATCTTTCAATTTTATATCTAAGGAATAAGGGAGCTTTAAGCCTTTAACTTTCCATTATCATGCCTATCAATGAAATTGCTTAACCCTCATGGCTTCATGCAGGATTTTGATCCACCTTTTAAGCAGTGTTATTGATACTTTTTTTTTTTTTTTTTGTGTTTGCATGCCAAAAGACAATCCAATTTAGTACATTATTATGCTCCAAGAGCAGTAAGAGAGAGAAACTATAGAGAGAGAGAGAAGAGAGACAATCCTTGCAAATTATTTTGCAACTTTCTTGCGTGGAATGTCACTGCATGATCATTTCGTGAACAAATATTTGTTTCACAAACATTAGTAGAAAGTAATGATTGAGACTTTTTTTTTTTTCCGTCACTCTGAGTGAGAGGCGGAGTCAGTCAATAGAAACTCATTTGAATGATTGTTCGTGATTTTATGACAGTTCTTGAAAATCAACCTATATACACACTCAATTACTTAAAAAGATAAAAATAAAAAATAAAAACTGTCTCCCAGGGTTCAAGCAGATATTCTCATCATTTTCTCCCTAGTCCTAGCTGTTTTGGGCACAAGCAATATTTTTAGGATCACGATAGGCTTTTTCAGCTTGAGCAAGATCACTACTATATAGTAGAATACTCCTTTTTAGCACCGTTGGACTGTGATCCCAGCACTCACTTAGTGGTGAGACCTCCGGCCCCATCAAATTTTAATGTTTATGTTAAATTCACTAATTTGAATTTTGTTAATTTGAACAGAAAAATTCAAAAGATTTAAATTGTAATTTGAATAAACGTTTGGTTGTGTAGTTAAAGTTTTTATTTGAACATGAAATAAAATTTGAATTTATGTTTTGTACGTGTGAAAAAATAGAAAGTGGGCACATTTTTACTGTTAAAAAATGGTTTTGAGGGTTGAACTTAAGGGGGAGCTAAATTTTAAGTTAGACTGTTTAACTCATTTCAAACGGCAAATATAATTCAAGCTACATTCTTACCAAATACCAGTTCAAACTATGCTCATTATTTAAACTGAATTGAATTGAACTAAATTAACGAAACAAACGAAGAAAATATTACTGTACATTTGTATTATACATATATATCACATTAGATACTAGGAATTTTTTTTTTTTTTTTTTGGGTTTATTCTCCTTCAGCTCCAAAGCATGCATTTGAGTACTGTGTGGAACCTTTAATATAAATACTAATTACATACCTTACACTAGTCTCCCCATAACCATATACCATATACAAATATACCTAACAAGATTTAGACCACGAGTTTAAGCATAAATGGATTTTGACTAGAGAATTGAATGGTGGGTAAGCTCTACTCGGTCTCGAATGCAAAGCAAACGTGCATTGCAACAATCACTCTTTTTTTAAGTCTTAATTAATAACTACTTATTAGTTATCTTAAAAGGCCAAACTTATTCTTAATCTTTTGTAAGCATACAGAAAACTACTGTTATGTACCGCTTGTTTCCCTTGTTGGAATTTGGTTATCCATCATTTATCACGAGTCATGACTGCTAAACACCATGAAAACGACATGATTTTTTAGTTCCGCATATTATTTGAAGCATATATAGATAGAGGATAAAAAAAATTCTCATTTAAGTTAAAAATCCAGTACCAGGAAAAAAAATCTCAAGATCCAGTTTCAATACAAAACTGTACACAACGGGCATTACCAGGCTCCGCTCCTCCCTCCGGGGGCTACAAAACTGTGTTTTCGACGATAATGGCAGTACATAAACGACTACAACAAATGCATTCGCTCCACATAAGACTGGAGCAACCATCTATTAAGAGGCTCGCCGCAGCCCACAAAACACCCAGAATTGCCATTTTCAGTAAAGAATGGGAAGCTGAACATACGCAGCAGTTCCTGCACAGCCTGCCTCACCAGAGAAGCTCCAGTGACCCTGCTTCTGCGGCCCCATCCCGTCACAATATCAATCCGGCTTGGACAAATTCCAGAGATTAGCATTTCACGACGAAACCAGGCGAGCGTCCTTGAAAGTGCCGTTACAGCAGTACCATCCGACATAACATGGAGATTGATGAGCCAATGACAAGAGCTTTTCTCCTTGACCGCGTCTGGATATACGTTCTTTAGTGCAGCCACCTCCCAAACCGAGCCAGCCTCCTCCTTTAGCCCCGACTTGTGGAGAAAATCCACCACTGCATCCACAAGTCCCCTCTTGCCCTCTCTATCCTCACTATGCATCAGATCCAAGAACCTACTCGCATGATCTCGAACATTCTGACCGTCAGGTCCCGCAGATGGCATGGACAGCAGAAATGTATGCGCAGGGTGGCCCGTGGTTGCCATGAGCTTGCAACAAAACCCCATGTCACATGGTGACTGTGCTTCTGTACAACAACTCAGTAGCAAAGTATAAGTTTGTAAAGACGGGTTGAGGCCCCAATCCACCATGCTCTGCAGCAACTCGTAGGCCTCCGTCAGCCGATGCACCCTAAGGAAAGCGCTGAGGAGAGAATTGCAAGTGGGCACATTAGGCTGCAACCCTGCATTAAGCATTGCTTGATACCATTCCCAAGCCTTCTCAATGTTACCTGACTTGCCCCACAAATCCACTAAAAGACCATAGACTGGTTCATCAGGCACCCAGTTCTTCCGTCTCATCTCAACGAAAACAGCTTCTGCTTCCTCAAGATACCCACAATGGCCAAGCACCTCCATTACTATGCTGTAAGTAACCTTATCTGGATCGAAACCCGCATTCTGCATGTCCCGGTAAAGCTTCAACGCAGTCTCATAGTTCCTTGCTTTGGCTTGCAAAGCTATCATAATATTGTAGGTGACTAAATTAGGAACACAACCCTCACTGACCATCTTACAAAACAGGTTGTGGGCAGCAGTTAAGTGACCTCCTTTCCCTAGACAGTTGATTATGACACTGTAAGTGAATGTGTCAGGAGAAAGCCCGGCTTGTTGCATCCTATCGTATAGACGGAGAGCAATGTCAAGAAAACCAGCCTTAGCATGGATGTCAATAAGTGTGCAATATGTCACGCGGTCAGGCTCACACCCTGCGTTTTGCATTTGATTGAACACATTAATTGCTTCTTTCAAGTAGTTTGCTCGGCCATAACTGTGAATAAGACGGTTATACGTGACAACATTTGGTTGACATCCTTCCTTCACCATCTCATGGAGCAATTTGTTTATGGCACCAAACTCTCTGGAACGACCAAGGATGCCGACCATTGTGGTGTAAGTGTGCCCGTCGTGCTTGAACCCTGCTTGCCGTTTTAACCAATAAAAGAATCCAAGAGCAACATTATGGTCTTGAAGTTGCTTTAGTACTTGGTTGGCCTGAAATGCATCCATCGCATAGTTGAGATTTTCAAGAGCCTCTTCAGCAGCTCGCCCCCACCTGAGCCCTTGCAGCATCTGAGAAACTCTTTCGACAACATTCGCGGTGTTTGCATGTGGCCTCTTGATTGGAGCATATCCTGTTGGAAAATTCATCTCTCTCGGAGGCCTGTTGAAACCTTTATTACCAAACCCCACATTTCCACCATCTGTAGACTGATTCGAGTTGGAACTAAAATCAGCTTTGAAACTGTTTAGACAAGCTTTTGTTCTATTCGGTATAGCTCTTCTATCACGAGCTTCTGCAGGTACACTTCGTGTTGCCCACGAGTTTCCATTCCTAGTACTGGGGACATTGTTTACACCCTTAACTGGACTGGATTTACTGCCTTTACTCTTCGTGCTACTTGTGGAATTATACTGCACTGCCGCCTCAACAGATGGTCTTGGATGGACACTAGAAAAGTTCTTTCTTTTGACGTGATTCACATGCGATGATCTGATACTAGTAGAAAGCCTGGCCGGATCAACCATACAATTTTGGGGCAAGTTATTGTTAAATATTCCAATTCCATCAGATAACGGAAACTTATAATTCATTACATCAGACAGAAAATTCACTGCTGCAACACCTGCCTTAACAAACTGGTCTGAAAAAACAGGCGATGAGTGTTCCACGTTCTTCTCAACGGTGCTAGCATAACTTACGCACTCCGATCTCCCCAAACTTTTCGGAGATATAATAACTTGCTTTAGAGAAGTCGGGTTGTGCATGCTTGCCTTTTCGGTACTAACTGCTTTCACTGCATCTCCTGAAATGAGAGTTCCAACTCTTGCCGAAGTTCTGGATGCCAAGGTAGACGGATTTTGTGCAAGCACCCCCCCATGCCTTAGGTTCTGCCTTCGCGAAACACAAGTTTCATCTTCAGAACAAGTGCAAGAGCTACTACCATCTGCAGCGTTACATCGCGACCCACTAAGAAAGAAGGACCTAGCACTATTTGAGAGATTCCCAATTTGCTTTGCTCTTAACATTATCTGCAAAACACATTAGCGTAGCACCTTTCAGAAGAAGCAAAAACTCTAATGAATCAACTCCACTTAAATCAAAACACCAGATCCCCATTTCTCAAAAACATCAAGGGAAAATTTTACTTTTTAACATTTTCTCATACAATTTATCAAATTCGGGTCACAAAAAGGTAGTCAACAAAACCAAGCTAAAACTAAAACAAATGAAATGCTTTGTCACCCTCACCAAACTAATTGTAAGGCCTGATTAACTAAGAGCTAAAATACCCAAACAAAATGCAAAATCAACACTTTTTCAAGAAGGTATTTCCGAGTACTAACAATTAACAAGCTAAAGTTCCTCTCTTTTCTCAGATACACAAAATCAGTACACACAATACGATACCCATTTCAAGAAACAATTTTTTTTTTTCTTTTTTCATGTTACCTACAAGGACACAAATACATAAAGCGTCAATCTTTCACCAAAATCTTCAGTTTCCAACAAAACCCATTTTCTTAATTACAAACTACACCCAAAAACAAAATTAACCAGCCATCGAAAACACCATTTGAAGCTCAAAAGGCCAAAAATGTTTCCCACCCAATAAACACAACATCAAATATGACATGGTCGAGAGAGAGAAAGAGAGATACCGGAATAGGAGAAGGTTTCTGCGTCCGTCTTTAGAGAGAGAAAGATGAGAGAGAGAAAATGAGAGAGGGGAGGGAACAGCCGGCCCTGCCCTGGTAGTATGAACAGCCGTCAAAAAGCTCGAACCTTTTTTTTCCAAGCAAGTTGGGAAGAATAGAGAGAAGAAATAAATCTGTGACTGTCAGGTAAGCCCCAATTTCACCGCTGCCACTGCGACGCGTGCTCTTGCATTCATGGTCCGCACGTGACGGGCAAACTATTGTTATGAAAACCTAGTTTAGAAAGCTCGATTTTCCGTCTTGAAAAATCCTTAATTTTGATTTTTCGTGTGGACTGATTCTTTTGTTGAGAGGATGAGGAAAATAAAAACTAATAGCGTAAACTTTGGGATGCAAAATTAATAGCATATTTTACACAGGAAAAAAAATTTAAAAATATTAGACATTTAATTCGTGTATTTATAATCATAATTTAAAATTATTTTTATTTTACGTGTGTTTTTTTCTCATATTTTTCTAATAAATGTTTATTTGCTATAATTTTTAATTTTTTTCCCTCAATAAAATACATAACCTGTAATTTAATTAAATTTATTATAATTTTTCTCTCATACTAAAGGAGGCCTTAATTTCAAACAAATTCATTTGTTACACTTGCGGCCCGTTCACTTCCCTGATTCGAGTTTTTAATTCGAGTTGAGATTTGATTTTATGTAAGAGCTTTTTACTGTAGTAAAAAAGTTAGATGTGATTGTTTGTGAGAGCTTTTTACTGTAGCAAAACTCGAATTCTAAACTCGAATAAGCGAAATGAACGAGGCCTTATTATCAAAAGAATTCTTTTTTTTTTTTTTGGCTAGTTAAAAGAATTTTATTTACTACAATTTCTTTTCTTTTTGTTTTGTAAAGAAATGTTGGGGACCCGCAAGTCGCACTTGGTGACTTGGTCCAACGAAAACCCCCAAACACAAGCAATTGGGACAAAAATTGGAGAAGAATAAAATTATCATTAATTATATATGCTAATTGTTAAAAAAAAAAAAAAATAGTATATACATGTGTTAAAAGGGGACTCAAAACATCAATCTAATTTTTCAAAATATTTTTTCACCAATTATAATTTTAGAATATTTTTTAATAGACAAATATAAAACATGAAATAGTTAATTAAAAAATATTTTAAAATTTTTACATAATTTAATTAGTTAGACATGATTTTAGACATTAAAATTAGACAAATTTAACTAAAAAATATTTTAAATGTTTACATAATTTAATTAGACACTATTTTAGATAATAATTTGAATTCATGCGTAGAGGTAATAAAATCAAATGTAGATCAATTCATTTAATGCAGACTGTTTTATGATCTTAGTGGGAATTGAATTCTATTTTTTTTCTTTTATTTTTGACGGATTATATCTTTTCATTTTGATAAAACATAAAAAATATTTTTTTTTCCCAATTGAAACCATATACACATGATAATATTCATGATTATATTCGTCGCATCAAAACGCGATGTTACGTACGTAACCACACACGTAAAGGATGCAATTGAACAAATATTGCTACTTTGAATCAGCCTTTTCATTTTTAATAATAAATAATTCCTGCTTTTGACATTAATAATTTATTCTAGAAATACTAAGGTCTGTTTGACTTTAATTTTAAAATTTAAATTTTTTTGTAAAAAAACATTACAACAAAATTAAAAATAATTATTTAAAACACACAAGATAAAACCCATAAAATTTTTTAAATTATTAAATCTCATTTATTTTATTAATTTAAATTTTTAATTTTAAGTATTTACAGTAAAAAAAAATTTAAAAAATATTATATTTATTTTTTTATTACAATAAAAAATTTAAAAAAATATTACATTTTAATTTAAATTAAAAATTTAAATCCAGTAACGAATGGTATAATACAAGGAGAAAATGACGTGGGAGGAGTAGAATAGCGTAACCAATCTGCGCCTGTCGACGTGGACAAAGAAAACACCTCGAATGAAATATGCAAAGTCTGAGTAGGACAACAGTGCGGCTTCTGCGGCTAGTCAACTTCCTTGCTGCTCAAGCTTATTAGCTTTTTTTTTTTTTTTTTTTTTTTTTTTTTTTTTTAGAATTAGATTATCTCCTTTTCCTTTTCCTTGCTGCTCAAGCTTATTAGCTTATTAGCTTTTTTTATTTTTATTTCCTTTTCCTTTGATAATTTTGTTTTTATTAAGGGATAATTTCCTTTTTTCACGATGAGAAGAAAAAAAAGAGTTTTAGAGTGAAAAAAGCTATTTTATTTTATTAATAGAGATTAATATTTTTACTGTTAATTTAATTTTTTAATAATTAAATTTATAACGGGAATAATTTTATAGAATAAAATAGTTTACTTTACGATAAAAATTTCTTAAAAAAGGAATAAAATTGCGGCGTGTTTAGTTGGGCAATTCCGCCCAATTTGGCCCACTTTAGTAGAAGTGCAGCTCAAGTTTGAGTTTGGTAAGGTGCTTAATGGGAACTGAATGGACAATTCAGTTTAGACTGAACAATCCAACTTAAGGGGTATTTGATTGTGCTTCTTAGAGTTTAAAATCACTTCTATAGTCATCAGAAGTTGATAATAGTGTTTGATAAAAATTATAAAAAATAATTTTTTAAAGAATTTTTAAAAAATTTACAGTTAAAATCAAAAGCAGCTCATTACAATTTTAACTTTTAGATTGTATGAGAATCAGCATAATACAATTAATAAAATTTTTATAATGCCCAGAATACCCCTGGTAAAATCTAAAATTTCCAATCAAAAATTCTCAAAATTTTACAAGACTCTCTTCTCCTTCTTCGTGCTATCTCTCTTCGTGCTCTCTCTTCTCTCTTTGTTCTCTCCAGTGTCCTCCTCTGATTGTCACCGGTCTCTCTCTGCTATTGTCGGTCAATAAATAACAAGTAAAAATCAGTACACCAAAAATTCAAGAAACACGCATCAAAAACTAGATTCTAAAACCATAAAATTACAGTTGAGATTGCAACATCAGAACGAAATCCAGGCTCAAGAGAGAGAAGAAAAGAGGGGGAGAGGAAAGAAAACTCACCTAAAGATAAAAAAAAAACCTCATATTATCTTGGTGGAGAAGCTCCTCCTTTGGATAAACCCTAGGAAAGGCTTAGGCTCTGGAGATCCGTCGCGATGGCGTGGAGAGAGAGCAACGAAGAGAGAGAAAGAGGCATGAGATGAGAAGAGCAAATAGAGGATAGAGAGAGAGAGAAAAAAAAAATCTAAGAAGAGAGAGATGCTCGTGTGAGAATGAAAAAAAAAATAATTATTATTATAAACTTTCCGTTCATTTCGTTGATTTGAGTTTAGAATTCGAGTTTTGTTACAGTAAAAAACTTTCACAAACAATCACATCTAACTTTTTTACTACAGTAAAAAGCTCTCATATAAAATCACATCTCAACTCGAATTAAAAACTCGAATCAGCAAACTAAACGGACCCTTAATTTTAGAGGACCAAATTATGTTTGTTTTTTAAGTTATACAGGTATTTCTTAATAACAAATAAAATTATACACATTTAAATTTCATATTATGTCTATTTCAGTAATCTTACCTATCCATAATAATTCAACCTCATAATTTATTAAATGTTGTTACACTGCTTTTAGAATTAGCAACACTTATATAATTACAGTTTACTAAACACTTAATTATCTTTTGTAACAGTTATTTTTTCCTTTAACACAGTTAAAAATCATTTTTTTAAAATCTACGACCCTACCAAATTGGTCCTTAGAGTTCTAGGTCCCCTCCGTTCCACCCAAACGGGGTGGGTGACGTGAAACTCGATTTAGGATTAATAAAGCAGATTCCCAACCGGACCCCATACTTAACTACATAAAAATATAAATAAATTACATAATCCAGGAGCCTCTGATACACAGGGCTCTACCCCACAGGACATACAGTATCGTACATACATGTTCATGTAAATAATCATTACAACAGACATCAACCACAGTCTAGTAAATCCAAATGTTAAATAAGTTTACATAATTTTCATCAAATTCCTTACACTTTATATCAGAGGATGAACTCAATCCTCGCTCGATCCAACGGTAGCAATCTCCAGCTACCCTGCACCACTCCTCGAGTCTCCTGGGAGGGGTTTAACATTTAAAACATAAAACGTGAGTGAAGGGTCCAGTAGGATATAATTTGAAATACTTAAAATAAACGAATAAATAAACGAATAAGTAAGTAAACAAGACATTCAGTCCCGACAGAACAACCGGAACCTCACATCTTTTTTCTCAAAGGAAATATAACTGAAAATAACCATATTACATGCTTCAGCAAGTAATTAGTATAAATTACTCACCTCACCAAGTGCCTCGCCTACCCGGACCGAGTTTCAGGTTCTACCCCCGAGGATGCACTCTCCACATCCTATCTAAGCTTACAGCAATAGACTCTATTACCAGTTCACAAGATATTTTATCTTAAGAAATCATTCATTTAACATTAAGAAATCGTTCATATGACCCACGAACTACTCAAGCCGCAGGCCCCATAACTGGGCAAGCCATGAGGCTCCATGACTAGACAAGCTATGGATTTCATGGACAGGACAAGCCAAGGATTTCCATAAACTAACAAGCCATGGTTTTAAAACATTTTTCTTTTGTAAAGTAATCTTTTTCTTTAAAACATTTTCAAGGCCAAAATCCTTTTGAAAACAGGCTCACAAGGAAGAGGGATAGAAATCTTACCTCACACAATCAAACCTGGGACTAGCGTTGCCTTTTCTGACTTCCGCTTCCTCAAGCCCCTTCAGTCTGAATCCTCAGCGATCACTGATACAAGACAACACTTTAGGATCAATTCTCATTCCTAAAGCAATCCAATCTCACTTATGTACCAAGATTTTCAATTAGTGTGCCCTAATCCATTTTTATGTTTCAAATTCCATTCCAATGGTTTTAATATCAAATCAGGGATTAAATATGCTAATCCTTTCATCCCAAGTCTCCAAATGAAGCTAATTTAGATTCTCCTTGAAAACAGGGGTCAAAACAACACTTTTCAGGCCAAACAGGGTCAAACCTGTGTGCACCAGTCGACCGGTGACAGAGCAGTGCAACACTACCGGTCGACCGGTCAGCCTGCAATCCGGTCGA
The DNA here is from genome assembly GCA_012066045.3 of Morus alba. NCBI lineage: Eukaryota > Viridiplantae > Streptophyta > Magnoliopsida > Rosales > Moraceae > Morus > Morus alba. The sequence continues at coordinate 6,620,765 of CP050231.2, read as the reverse complement.
CCGGTGGAATTGACTACGCGAGAGAAGCTCACGGAAATCAGTCCAAAAACCTACAAATCCAGTCCCAAATCCAAATATTTCAAAGGAAAACCACTATATCCGGGTTCTAGGTCCTAAAACAAGTCCAAAGAACCCAAAATCTTCAATTTCTACTCTAGTTTCACTCAAAATCATCAAAAATCCGGTTTGAACCAAAATAAGTTTTGAAATTTAAAAACTTGAAATTCAAAAGAGGTTCTTCCAGTAATCTTACCTCGAATCATTCTCTTGACGTTAAAAATACTTTGAAACTCTTCTTTGGCTCAAGATCCGTTTGATTTGGGACAAAAACGAGAGAGAGAGAAAGAGAGAGAGAGAGAGCACGGGAGTGAAGAGAGGGAGAAATAGCGCACGGAAAATAAAGGAAAGAAAAGAAAAGAAAAGAAAAAAGAAAAGAAAAATAGAAATAAAAGAAAATGACATGTGTATAATATAACAGTTCAGAAATGTGCCCATACACACTTCAAGATTAAGATAAATTACTGAGAATAATTTAAATACCTTGAAATTATTTAAACTCTCATTTTAGAAACGTTTATTAATCAAACTCAATTAATTAAATCAGATTAAGCACACTAATAATCTCAATTACCTTAATTAATCTCAATTAATTTTTCAGGGTATTACATATTCACACACTCTTTATCTTAAATTTTCTTATGACAAAAGGACCCTCACATAAATGACAAAAAAGACAATTATAGCATATTTAATTATATAATTCAATTTAATTCAGAAAAAAAACTGATTATATAGTTTTTATCTCTCCCCATACACCCTACACCTTATATCATAAATTATAAATTATTGTTATTTTAGAATTTATAAAAAAAAAAAATCTGTAAATTTCACCTTTTAATGACTATTCTAAAAAGTTACATTGATACAATGTTAAATTTTCTTTACTTTTTTTTTTTATTTTGAAAAAAAGGCTTCATCCCAAAACTTCAACAAAACAAAAAATAATAATAAAAAAAATAAAAAGGGATAAGGGAATAATACTATTTAAATAACAAACTAAAATAAAATGGTGAGTGTGAAAATAAAATTGACGTGGACAATAAGTAATTATTTTATAAAAATAGTTAAGGGTAATATTGAAATAATAGGAGTGTGTAAAAAGTAAATTTAGTTCTTTTAAAATTATTTAAAATGTGTATTTAGAAGGGAATATTTATTGAGAATAAAAAAATAAAAATAAATGTGAATAGAACCATCTTTTTTTATTTATTCTTCTTATTTTCTCATTAGAGCATCTAAACTTGCATCAATACTAAATTTAATATTTAAGAATGAAAATCACTCTATTATATATCTTTTTGTTTTGTGTTAAATTTAGCATACATCAAATTCAACATAAAATATAAAAGATATCAAATTTTGACATTTAGTTCTCTCTCTCTCTCTCTCTCTCTCTCTCTCTCTCTCTCTCTCTCTCTCTCTCTCTCTCTCTCTCTCTCTCTCTCTCTCTCTCTCTCTCTCTCTCTCTAGCGGTAAGAATAGGGTTTTATCGAAAAGATTCTCTCTCTCCTTACTCTTTAGTTCTCTCTCTCTCTCTCTCTAGCGGTAAGAATAGGGTTTTATCGAAAAGATTGAAGCCAAGATCTCAAGAAAATCCCCTTACACGAGTTTTGTTAATGAATGATGCATTCATGTTTTCATTTAATCATTAGACATTTTTATTCTTCACATTATTTAAAATTAAAAGTTGACTTTTATAAACTTTTTAAAGTTACATAGGAGCACAAAATAGAATAACTTATCGTTTTTACAAATTTAAGTGCTTAATATAGCATTTTTATTGATATTTACATTGAAAATCATCTTACAAATTCAATTTTTGTGCCTTTTTTGTTCCGTGCTCTTTTATATTTTCCAACAAAAGTTAGGCCATATTTATAAAAGAAATCCACACTAAGTTGTCACTTGACACTACATTATTATGTTTTTAAAAATCATTTTTAAAAATCCTGAATTGAAGTTCTTTCTCACTCGAAAGAGAAAGAAGACTGACTCTGTGTACTCCGATTGTTGTGCGATGAAACAAAGAATTTTGGCGTGGCTGATGATTTTTGTTTGTCGATCTTAGTTTGTGGTTGAATATTAATTTTTTTTAGTCTTAGGACAGGTATAAAAACGGCAAGTATTATTGCATATTAACATGATTCAATGGGCAGCTTCGTAATTTCACTTTTAACAATCCAACTCTTGTTGCAATGGACGTGATGAGTCCTTTTCTGTTAACAAATTGAAAGAAGGGTAGACTTGCAAGAATAATAAAGTTTGGAGAACGGAGGTTCTAATTGAAGTTTAAGAGGGTATTTGTAATGAGGTCTATAGTTAATGAGAAAAACTTGAAATTTATCATTTTTTTTTTAAATACATTCTAAATTCATGTTATAAATGAAGTTTCCCTTTAAAAAAAAATCATGCTCCCCCATTTTCATTTTATAATTAAACTAATCAAAGAATAATTTGAAGAGAAAAAAGAGCACAAAACTAATGAAAACAGGTAATGCTCATATTACCTAATTCTCATTTTATTTTTTATGGACTCTAAGATCTCGTTCATTTCGCAGATTTGAGTTTTCAATTCGAGTTGAGATGTGACATTTTTAGAGAGCTTTTCACTATAGTAGAAAAAGTTAAATGTAATATTTTCTGAGAGCTTTTTACTGTAGAAACCTAAAACTAAAAATTCAAATTGGTGAAATGAACGAGGCCTAAGGGTCTGTTCGTTTGCTGCAACTTACTCGAGAAAGGCCCACTCGAGTGCTGAAGTTAGCCCAAGTTCATGTTCGGCATTTGAAAACTCGAATTTGAACTCAAAAATTAATTCAAGTTACTAATCCGTTTTTGAGTTGAACTTCCTCCTGCTACTCGAGTTACTTCTCTGCACTTCTACAGTGTAGATTCCTGACCCTGAGAGCTGTGTGTTGCTGAAGCTTGCTTTCAACTCTTCTTTCTACACTACCATTTCACATGGTTCAACACAAGACTACTTTTTGTAATATAAATATATATATATTTGTGTGTGTATGTCTAATGTCAATGTGAATATAATGCAGACCGAGGGAACCATTTTCTAATCTTCTACTTTTTTTTTTTTATTTTTTATTTTTGTAATTATGTATTTTTTAAAATTATCAGATTACTCAATAATTATTTACAAGTAATTTAAATTATTCATATTCAATTACAAAAAACATATAATAAATTCAGAAAATAAAAAAAAATTGTAAAAGAATTGAATAAAATTATTAAAGGAAAAAAATCATATCCACTATTCACAACTCAAGTTTTACCACAAATAAATACAAACTCAAAAAAATTCTTATCTCAAATCATAACTCAAGTATATACAACTAAACGCAAACTTAAATTACAACTTCAACTCAAATTATAACTCAAATTCAATTCAAACTCAACTCAAAAACTTAACTCAAGAATATTTGTAAAAGAACAAGCCCTAAAATATTTGGATTTAGTAACCAGGAGAAGCCCAAGTAAAAGAATCATAATAATATGAATAATCTTGATAAATATTCTTGTATATGCATAATTTTTATTTTTTACTCTTTATTTATAATTTTTTAGTTAAATGATTACACTAATAATAAAATATTTATTAAAAATAAAGAAAAAAAATTTAAACTCCCGAGGATTGAATTCTCTATTTTTTCTAGTAGAGTTAGCTAGCCCCTTTGCAGTGACATGATGTCTCAAGGCTAAATGGGTCAGGCTTTCGGACTCGATTTGTTGTTTTAACATTGAGAAAGTAGCTCTCTCTGTGCCCGCCATACTTCTGGGCTTCGCAATTAATAATTTTATTCAAGGAAAAAAAAAAAAAAAAAGAACAACCTCAGTTCTAGTTCAAGAGTCCAATGTTTGGGGCCCAAAATTGATTTCAACCTATTCTGGTTATGAGTGACAAGTTATGGCCTATTAATTTCTATAACTAAAAAGGATTTCCTTTCCTTTTCATGTTGGCGATTTTCTACCCATAATTTTATTCAATCAAAAAAAAAAAAAAAAAAGAAAAATCAGTATGAATTAAGAGTCCAATTTTTATTTTTTTATTCTTATTAATACTCCTAGGCGAGTTTTTAGTAGGAAAAAAAAATAAAAATTATATTAAAAAATTTATAAATAAAAAATAGTTAAAAATTATATTAAAAATTTAAAAAAATAAATTTTTAAAATTTAAACTTCTATAATTTTTTCTTTATTAACGCATCAGTCTAGTGTATTTGTGACTTTATGTACCGACGAGTTCCTTTTTAATCAGCAATAAACCTGAATAGGATTAATTAGTGTCCCCACTAATTAATGAAAAGAAGAGTCTAGTTTATCTCACAGTTTCAAAGGAAACGTTAATATTTCTTCTTCAATTGTCGACAACTCCACTTTGTTTAAGTAGAATCTACTGCAGTACACCTTCATGTCCGAGTTCTTACCAGCAAACTTCATTTATCAAAGACATTTGAAAGCTGAAAATATAAAAAGACAATAACGGGGCCAGCTATCATATATGATATATCTGCGATGAATAATTACAGGAAAAGTGCAAAGAGATTTTTCATTTTATAGAAAAAGAAACTATGAAAAAACTGTATCAATAATATTGGGCACGTTTGGTAATATTTTTAAATGATTTTATTTTCAATACGAAATTAAAATGAGATTATTTTGAGAATTATTTGAGACTGATTTTAAAATTATGTTTGATTGATTTTTTAAGATATTATTTTAATTATAATAAAAAAATAAAATCGTGTTTGGTTATAATTATTAATTAATATATTATAACATATTGATAAGAACTAAAAAATAAAAACAGAAACAAGAAAATAACTTTTAATCGTTTTTTAATTTCTTCAAAATAATCATTCTTATTGTGCGTGTTTGAAACCGTTTTTTGAAAACGGTTTTCACGTATTTTGAGAAGTAAAAAATGAAAATGAAAACAAAACGACGTTTATTTAATAAATATTTTGAAAACGAAAACAGTAAGAATGATTTGTGTGATGAAATTAAAAAACGGTTAAATATTATAATATATTAATTAACAAACACGATTTTACTTTTTTATTATACTCAAAATAATCTCTTAAAAAACTAACTAAATGTAATTTTAAAATTGATCCCAAAATAATTTTAAAAACAATCTTATTCTTACTTTTTATTGAAAATAAAATTAATTTGAAACCAATTTCAAACGCACTAATTATCTTTTATTTTCGTTTTTATTTTTAAAATATTTACTAAACAAATACAATTTATAAACTATTTTTATTTTTATGTCTTAAAAGACATCAAAGAAACATTTTTAAAAATAATTAAAAACTAATTACAAATGCACCTATTTTTTTTACTGTCAAATTAAGTTAGGTATAATTTTAACTAAAAATGATAGAGATCAAATAAAAATGTAACAATCTAAGAGGACCCGACAAAGATCTAAGTGAAATATTAACACGTGGCGCACCCGTGCGGATGCAACTCACACGTGCTTGCACACTCTAGTCATCTTATTCCCACCTATTTACAGTCGAAGATTCTCGATCTTCGTAATTTTAAGCAAAAGCCCCCAAAAAAAAAAAAAAAAAAAAATCAATCCATAAATTCAGGAGTAACTACAAAATATTTCTTTTTAATTTTTATTTTTTTTCTTTGTCTGAAAAAATGACTTTTGTTTTTTCCCAAATAGAAAGGGCTCAAAAAAGTAGTGCAAAGGCCAGCATTTTTTATTCTCTGCTTTTATGCAGAATTGCGTGGGGAGGTGAGCTGGGAAGGGAGAGTCAGCACATGCGCTCTTGGAGACCCATAATCAAAAACATCATCATAATGTCAACTTGGAAAGTCTGTCTTTTTTTTTTTTTTTTTTTGATAAAGAAACTAGCCTATATATATTTTGGTATGGCCTACCAAAGATGCGTAAGGCCATGGTATAAAGTTTTTTTTAGCACTATATATATGTAGGAGATTTTTACAATAAGATGGATGTAAATCTCTATTTTAATATGTTAAATTTTTATTAAAAATATTTTAATATAATTTTAATCAAATTTAACGGTTAAAAACATACTTTATTAATACGAAATCCTACCATAAAAGGACCCACATCATATTTATTAGGTGAACATGTCTTCTCTATCATAATAGCATTTGCCTTTTTTAGGACTTTGGTCATTGCCCACTCTCTTTTTCCCAACTCCTCCCTCACGTTAGGAGCTGAAGCTTTATCTATTGGAAGACTGTTAAAAAATATATAAATATATTATAATATTACACTATCAAAAATGTATATATATTAAAAAAAGTGCTTGAAAGATTAATACGAATTTTTTTGGATCCATTTAGTTTGCTGATTTAAATTTTTAATTCGAGTTGAGATGTGACTTTATATGAGAGCTTTTTATTATAGTAAAAAAAAAATTAGATGTAACTGTTTTTGAGAATTTTTTATTATAAAAAAATTCTAATTGATAAAATGAACGAGATTTATTTTTGTCAGTGATGTTAGGCACCAGAGATTGGCTGCCAACTTATAGTGGGATGAGTAATGGCTCTTAGAACATGTTGGATTCACATTTCACAGGCTAAATTACCGTTTAAACTTTTTTATTATATAATATTCTCTTATAAAAAAAGACAAATTTATTTTTAAACTTACGGAGCAAACAAATTTTAGAATATGTTAAACTTTACAAATCAACATGGATTGAAAAATACAAGTGATGAGTGCCTTCCTTATTTAATAATGAAGGTTATAATTTAGTGGAGCCTACAGTCTAACATGATGAAGAATGACATTCTTTTTTCGTGTAGACCCGCTCCTAATAGGGTAAGATTGGAGAATTGCTAATTAAAGTTTGGTGAGGGATAGAAAATCTTCTTCTCCTCGAATCGGGGATATTTAAAATATTTTAGGTATTTTTGACCCTTAAATATATTTAGTATCAATTTTAAAATATTTTAGTTTACATTTTTGAACTTGATTTTTCTGCATAAATTAAATATTGGATTATCATTCTTATTTTTTTTTTATTTATTTATAACTTATTCAAAATTCTATTGATGATAAATTATGGTGGGGATTGGAACGGGAAAAGTTCTTCTAACGGCTATGATTCTCGACTCCGTCCCGTTTCTCTTTCGCAAGAATGACGACAAGGAAAGCATTTTTCCTATCCGGCCCCATTCTATTGCCATCTCTATAGGCGACAAAGAAAATGAGGAAATTGAATGACATATTATTTTTTAAACAATATCAATAAACACCAAATTTATTTATATGTCAGATTCAAGCCAATCATTATTTAAATTATTACAATAAATAGTTTAGTAATTACTTATTCTTATTTTTAAATTAATAACCATTAGAAGGGATCTTCTTGAGTAGATCGGCATATCAATATGATAAGTTTTTGATTGTTAGATATTATTTAAATCATATTAAATTAAAAAAAATATGCAAACAAACAATTTTTAATATAAATCTGCCGGTTGAAAAGTAAATAACTACCGGTAATTTATTTTTTTCCATCCTACCAGCGAAATTCTCCCATTAAAAAGTGAACCATATTGTTTCATATTCTACTTATTAGCAACAAATAATATTAACCTGCCAAAAAATTAATTAATACTTCTCTTTCTTTCTCTCTCTGTTTAATTTCATTGCATGTGTTGTTACATTCCATTACGATCATGAACATGTCAATAATGTAGCTGTTTTTTTAATACATTAGACAATTTTTTACTCTTTGTTATACCAAGGTAGTTAGGTAGGTAACTATTCTAGTAAACAATGCGGTCTTTGGTGATCATACGTCACTATTACTTAATACAATGGAATTCTGTAAACATTTTACATTTTATAGAATGTTATTTGCTTAAAAAATGAATATAACTTTTCATTTAATTTTTTGTTGTAATAACATATTAAGTTCCAAAAAAAACAGCCGAAAGTACATGACTATCTTTCTTTGTTTTTTAGTAGACGTTTAGTTTGAGGATTTAAACATAGTTCATATTTGAATCATGATTAAAAATACACGTAAATTAAAATAATTAATTTTTTTTATGAAAAAATGATGTGTTTTGGGCACTTCATGAGTGTATAAATTAATATTAATGTGAATTTTTAAAGCAATATATGGTTCCATTGTACCTGTAATTATAGAACTAATAATCACGTTATCGAATTGAAGCAAAAAAAAAAAAATAATAAAAAAGTAATGATTAAGTAAAACATGATAATCATGCCATGTTACTCACAAGATGAAATTGAACTGCAATCGAGTATTAAGATCGGATGTGAGTTAATTATATATGAGATCAGGACAGATAAATCATCTTTTCTTATTGAATTAGTTATTCATTACTTTTTTATGACTCATGTATTTTGATATATATATTTTAAATAGTATCTAATTAATTATATTATGTCACATTATTTAATTAATTAATACATTAAAAATGTAAAAATATTTTAAATTTTTAAATGACGTTATATAATATAATTAATTAAACATCATTTAAGGAAAATAAACAAGTGATTTGAATTCTCTATTTTTTTATGTACCTAAAATCAATAAATTTAGAGCTGACCCTTCAAAAAATAAATTTTATTTTAAGATCGTGCATGTGTTCGTATAGAAACTGGATTTTTGTTTTTCTAATATTTATGAACCTCAACGTGTATAAGCAACTTATTTATTTATTTATTTATAATTAGCGGCATTCTATGGAATATGTTTCTGGCACATAGGATCTACCCAGATGTAAAAAATATCGGATTAGTCAATAGAAAATGAAAAATATTGAGACAATAAAGCCAATCAAATCCAACCCAACCAATAATTGTCAATCATTAACTATCTAAAAAAAGAAGAGAAAAGAAAAAGAAAAAGAAAAAGAAACGAAAGAAAGAAAACTTGTAAATAAACAAATGTATATCCGTTTTTATATTGTTTTAAAGTTTCAAGCACAACAACAATATATAGAAAAATGGAAACTGAAAAGAAAAAGAAACGAAAGAAAGAAAACTTATAAATTTAAAAATATTTGAGTTTTTATATTGTTTTAAAGTTTCAACAATAAAAAGTTAAAAAAATGGATCACATTTAATTTTTTTAGGAATAAGTTAAAACTTATTCATTAAAATATCACATCTCAATTTTAAATTTTAAATTTTTATAATAAAAATTTAAAAAAAATTTATGTTCTTTTAGAGTGTAACATTTAATTTTTGAGTTAAATTTGAAAAACTTGAGTTGAAAATGTAATTTGAATAAAGTTCAAATTGAATAAAATTAAAACTCAAAAAAATGTGAATTTAAATAAAATTATAACTTAAATTTTAATTTTTTATGAGTTTTGTTGAAAAAAGCAACCTCTTAGTTTGCAAGTAGCGGTCAGAATCATCTTTTCTAAAAGACTTGAGCAAGATAAAATTTGTATTGGTTTGATTAAAAAACAATAAAAGTATCATAATATTTTGTAAAATCAGTTAATCCTGATACAAATTTTAAATTCTTAGACCATTGGCAGGACAAATACTAATACAAGTGTTATGTTTGACATAAAATAAAGTGTAAAATTAACATATTGGATATGTTGTTCCATTTTATACTCCAATTCTATTTTAAATACAACAATTTTTTTTTTTTTTTTTTGTAACTTTTTATGTTTTATAATTTCTTAAAATTTTAAAATTTTAGAAATTATGATATTGTAATTACTTAGTGGAAAAACAACTAATGAGAACTTACACATGCTATGGTACCAATTATAATATCCAATTAGAGAGTGGGTTTTTTTTTTTTTTTTTTTCTGAATACCAAAATTTTAAATTTTATAGAAATTTGTCATTGTAATGAAATGCTCTTATCAGTAGAGCTTTCATAGAAGTCAAATTTTGGTTCCGTATGGGATATTTTTACTTACGCTTTCTAAAGAAGAAAAATAAAAGTTATAGTTTTCAAGCCGTTATTTAGAGCCACTTTTTTTTTATCAAGTTAATTAAAATATTATTCAAGCTATGGTATAATTAAAAGTTTCAAAAGTCTTCAGTTTTTTTTTATCAAGTTTTTTAAAATATTATTGAAAGTTCTTATGACCAAAATTTTTGAAAAAAAAGTTTAAAAAAGCTTTATGATTCTTTATAAGTGTTTTTTCAAGTCAGAATTTTTTTTTTTGCTCTGATTGAAAGTTCTTATAAACGACCAAACATTTTCTGAAAAATCAATAAAACGTCTGTAACTTTCTGGCTTTATGATTCTTATTGTTGGGGCTTATGATTTCTTTTTAAAGGTTGTCCCATTTTCCAAAACGACCTCGTTTTGGTCAAACATGGGACGACCTTTGTTTTCTTCTTGATCTAAATAAGGTTTATGAACAATCTCAAAAAAATAAAAAATAAAAAATAAAAAATAGGGTTTATGAATTTTGTAAGATTGAAAATATAAGAAACGTTTGTAAGTATTTTTAGATCCGTTTAGAAAGTATACTTAAATTATAATTCTTTATTTAACATTTGAAATTCAAATTTTTTATGAGAAAAACACTGTTATAGAATTAACAATTTAAATTTGAGTATATGAAACAAATGAATTTTTATTTATTTATTTTTAAAATTTGTATAGTTTGTTGATTCAAATACTTAATTTTAATTAAAATATAACTTTATGTGATAATTTTTTATTATAATAACAAAATTAAATATAATAATTCTAAAAAATTTTTATTATAAAAAAATTTAAATTATAAATTCAACTCAATAAAATAAATAGATCTTTGTATTATTGAATTATGAAAGGGTTCATTTTTTTACCTCAAAAAGTCATAGTACATTACATAGATATGGGACACTTTTTTGCCCCTTTAATATGTTTCACTGTTTTGTTTCTGCAATCTGCATGGCCATGGGACACTCCTACAACCTAAAAGGAAGAGTAGTAATATTTGTTCAAAAACTGTTGCGTGTGACTTACGAAATCTTGACCACTTGCAAGGCTCAGTCAAAACGTCACAATCTCATGCCGCTCTCAACGTGTCCCAAGAGGCCCCACCCTAATATCCACTGCCACACAGTCTAGACTTACTATTGCCAATCAATAGTCTATCTTTTTTGGGTCTGGTAAAAAAACAAAAACGGTTTTCATTGCGTTATAATCCTGTTAAAATAGTGATCCAGTAATTGTACAAGTTTTATGGAATTTGTCCTGTAAATTCCATTTATCTATGTGGCTTTTTTAAAAAAATAAAGTTTTAGACATCATTTGAAGCACTGACGATTGTTTTTTTAGTTGAATAAGATTCATAGTTAATTTATTAAAAGATTCATTTTTTGATTTGAATCATAATTTATGATTTATTATAATATTTTTTTTTATAAAAAATACATATAAATTAAAAATAATTATAATCTCATAATTTTAATTCATGAACCAAACGAGCTCTTAAATTATATATTTTGTAAAGATTTAATGCTCCTTCAAAAAAAAAAAAACCTAAATATAAACTTTTGGCCTTTTTTCAGAAACAAAGTGTAATTGCCGTTGATAATTCATCACAATACTCTAATTAGTCTTAGACAAAAAGTTTACTAAAGCAAACCAAACTTGACTTAAATTAATAAAACTGAGATTATTTGGTCTAGTAGCATTAGAGGATTTAGATACAACACGGTTTGAAGGAGACTGCAGAGTTTCAATCTCGTGTTGTATAAAAAAAAAAAAAATGACTTAAAAAATATACTTTCATTTTGATCCGTGCTATTCCCACATAAACTTCTTCGCTGCAAATTTTTTCATAGAAGTTTAATCTTTTAATTTGTAAAATAATAGCAATTAACTCCGATCGTTAACAGATGATAAATTTAACGTTTTAGTCTTTAAAAATTTATTTTTCTAATAATTTACTACTCCTTATATTACTCATAAAACTTTAAGTCCCACTCAGGGTTGGAGTTCATTGCCATTTCTTTACGAATTTAAGGACTGGATTGCTAACAAAAAATAGGAACCAAAGTGTCAAATCACAAAGAAAGAACAAAGAGTTTAGAAGTGTTAAAAGACCTCTAAAACAATACTAGAGTTATAAAAAAGTAACTAGGAAATAATAAAGGGTAACTAGGTAATTATAGGGAAGATAGTTGGGAAACTTTTCCCATTGGATTTTTTTTTGTCAGAGTAAAAGTAAAAGTGGTATAATTGACTTTCAACCTGCAATTTCCCCCTTTACTTTGGGGTAAAGGAAAGATGTTTGTTAGAGAAATAAGGCTAACTAGCGATTGCACTCCAGCTTTTGGTAAAGATGTTTCATCATTTTTGTTGACTTTTTTATAACTTTGTGGAATGTACAAATTTTCCGGTTTAGTAGGCTTTCATGGACTTGATCAACTCCTCCATGCTGACTGACCAATCATCCACCTACTTCCACAAGCCGAAATTCCTCATTGATTCCATCATAATATTTGCTTAATTTTCACTGCAAAAAAAAAAAAAAAAAAAGAGATTTCTGTATTAGGTCTTCAAAAAAATAAAGGATTAATACCGCAAATTGTTCTTAAGATTTAACTTTAATCTCATTTTAATTTTTTACTTTTAAAATGTTCTGCAATTGATCCATGTGATTTTATTTCGTCTAAATATTAGTTCTTTTATTAGTTAAGTGTTAAATATTTAACGAAATATATAAAAATTATAGACTAAAGTTATAAAAATCTAAAGATTAAAAACTAAAACAATAAAAAAATAAAAGTTAATTTTCACAAATAAAACCCTAAACTTTAGTTGTTTCTGATTTTGGTCCCTATTTTACACAGATTCCAATAAATATTATTTAGTTAACGAAAGGATTAAAACTGAAACGGAATAAAAACTCAGGAATTAACTGTGAGACATTTTAAAAGTCAGGAATTAAAGTGGGATTGAGAGTAAACTTCGTGGACCATTTTGAGATTAACCTAAAAATAAATTACCAAAAAAACTATATTTTTTTATTTTATATATTTTTTTAGTCTGATTTAATGATGACCATATCCAATGACCATAAATTAACATTATTGGTAGAAAGTTCTGTCGAAAAAAGTCTTCATAAAAAAAAGTTATTTTTTCCATGTCACTATTGCTAAAGAAAATGCATACAAATTGTTGAAGTTAGAAGTTAACTCTACGGAGAAAAATGCATATCCAAGTTAGAACTTTTGTTCCAAAAACAAGATTTGGACATTTTGAAACTACAAAACCTAGTTTGGACTTATTCTACCATTGTTGAGAAATATCAAAGATTCTCATTTCTTTTCAAGGAAAAACTAGCGGAAGTCATTTTCATTAATTGTGTTTACAAGTTATAAATTTTAATAAGCAATCTATAGTTGTCCATTGTTGTTTGGGTGTGTAACTAGAGTCTCGTTCATTTTATCGATTCGAATTTAGAATTCGAGTTTTGTTACAGTAAAAAGCTCTTAAAAATAATCACATCTAATTTTTTAATTACAGTAAAAAATTTTCACATAAAATTACATATTAATTTAAATTAAAAATTTAAATTAACAAATTAAACAACCCTAAGATTATAAAGAGAAGTAATTATATAATACAATATCAATAATAATGAGTTAAGAAATAAAAATTAAGAAGGGGCAGACGAAGAAAAAGTCAATTAAGAGACCAAGTTGTGGATAGTCAACGTCATCCTCAATTTCTGAGGATATTTTCTACAGCTAATCGATTGCAAAAGACAAACTAAGAAATGTCCATTCAATTGAGAAAAGTAGGACAAGAAAAGAGATTTCTCATAAACGGTTAATCTTCATTATTCAACGTTTAAAATAATTACCGTTCATATTTGATTAATTATATTTTGAAATCTAATTGCCGTTCATATTGGTTAATTATATTTTGCTCATTAGAAAAGTTAAGAAGAAGAAACATATTTATGGTATTTTATAAACCTAATAAACTTCTCTATAATTTAATAGTTGTTAGTATCTAGTTCTTGACCGTGGTTTAATGATTCGGTCAAACTATTTCTGAAAATAATTTCCACAATTCGTTGAACAACTTCAACAACAAATGTTTTACCCAAAAAAAAAAAGAAAAAAAAAACCTCCTTCATTCCCTATAAATCCGAGCCGTTTACATAATCCACACATTAAAAACATTTAAAATCAAAGGGATAATATTAGCTATAGGACTTGGTTTTGGTCTCATCTATAGCTTACCTGGTAATTACACCCACACACACACATAGAAGATACGTATTGATATACATACATACATATATATATATACACACACACACACACACACACACACACACTTGTATGTTGATTTATAATGTATTTGTTAAACAAATCACGCCTGCTGGTTGTCAAGCTCATAGATTATGCTTAAGAAACGAGTATGACCTTTGATAAACCCAAAACTATGATTAACAAAAACTATAATAATCCCATTATCTAAAGGAGCAATCCAACCTTTTTAATTTTGAGGTTTAGAGTTTAAATTCCCCCTTAGTTATAAAAAAATGATAAATTAACAAAAATAAAAATTACGGCCATGTTTAGAATTAATCTCGTTTTTATTTTTTACGTTTTTCAAGAAAGAAAAAATGAAAACGTTTCTAAAACGACGTTTGACGTAATAAAAATAAAAAAAATAAAAATGATTTTTTAATTTAATATAAAATGAGAGAGAAATAAAAAATGACCTTTAGTCATTTTTTATTTTTGCTTTCGTTTTCTCCTCTCTCGAGCAGAGAGAAGCTCGAGAGAAAAAGAGAGAGACATTAATGAGTTTTTTTATATTGAAAATAATCTCTTAATAAAACTGCCAAATGCATTTTTAAAATATAATTTATATCTGAGATTGAAAACGTTCTAATTTTCATTTTCATATAAAAAATAAAATCATTTTAGAACGAGTTCTAAACGCGCCGTACATTTTCACCTCGGTGGTGATTTATGAGATTTTAAGGACGATAAAAAATTATTGAACATGCAAAATTTTACACCATGAAATTTATAATTTTACATTTACATGGTATGTTTAATTGAAGAAGCTTGGAAAATGCTAAATCATGATCCGTTGTAGTGCATTATTATAATATTATTTGAAACTTTGTGACATTATCAATAAATTACAAAATCAATATTGTTGACGGTAGAATTTCATCAACAATAAATCAGTCAGGATACCTCTGGTCACCCTTTGGTTTACCGGCCGGTTATTGAGTTTCTATGTGTAATTAGTGTTTTCTTTGACTGAGTATAAAAACACAAGAGAAATTTTTATAGTGGTTCACTCTATAAAATCAGAGCTACATCCACTGTGATTTGTATTTCCTTTGAGAGAGTTTACAATTTATAGAAATTGTACAAGTAAGTTCTCTTTGTTCTAATTCACCGACCCCCTCTCTATTGGGGGTTGTTCTCCTTATATAGCCGAATATTGCCTTCACAAGGGGTTTTCCTCTGTAGGCCTCAGGCACTCGAGTGCTTCTCCTTTTTAGGCTCAGTAGCCCACTAATCAGCACTGTTCACTCTTCTGATTTAGTCTTCGATTACGGCTCTGCGAATCTCCGTAATGCTTTTGTGTCCCCTGTGGCGGTTTGTAATCTTGTCATTAATGCTGTCTGTAGTCTTCTTCTTTTGCACGCAACCAACCATGCCTCGACGGGAATATCCTCTCGTCGCCAGCACCACCTGAGCCTCTTTTGTCCTCTTTGAGCGCCCTTTATGCAGTCGAGGAACCTTAGCGCCTTAATTTGGACCTTTTGGTTCCGTCGACGCCACATGGGGTCATCGCTTCGGTTTGGACATTGGCTTTGGGCTCGTCGGCTGGTTTCGAGATATCGAAGCGTCGAGGGTTATGTATTTGGCAGGGAGCGTATGTCGCCACGTGTCGTGATTTTGGTGGTCCACGTGTTTTGTCACATTTTCTCACACAACAAATATGTAAAATTATAATTAGTTGAAAAATTAGGATAAATAACCAAGTCTAGTAATCCTTTCTGTGTGTTTCTATAAATAAAAAAAAAAAAAAAAAAAAAAGCATTTTCAATTCACCTGGCCATGTATGTAGGTAATCATTTCCAGGCTACTTTCGTAACTCTAAAAAATGTTTTTATCTTTTTAAAACAACTACTCTATTATTTTTCTTTAATAAAGTAACGCACATAATTACATTTACGGCTAAATAAATAAATAACAAATAAATATCCTCAATAAATAAAATAAATAAATAAATAAAAGGGATTTTTTGATTTCCCGTTTTTCAAAAGGCTTCCTTTTTCTCAACTGCCCCGCGTTTTCTCTCTCTCTCTCTCTCTTCTCCCATGCCTGAGAAGACGACTCGCCGGCGCCACCACCGGAGCACCAAAACGCAACCGCTTTCCCGCGACGGCTGAGTAGAGAGAGCGCAGAGTAAAGCAAACATGGGGAACTGCAACGCATGCGTGAGAGCCGCAGTAGTAGACGAGAAGAGCAACAAGACCAACCAGAAGAAGAAGAAAAACGACAAGAACAAGAAGAAATCACGAGACCGGCGACCAAATCCGTACTCGGAGAACCCGATTCGGTCGCCGGCTCCGATCCGAGTCCTCAAGGACGTGATTCCGCTCTGCCACCGGTCTCGGATCGGCGACAAGTACATCCTCGGCCGGGAATTAGGCCGCGGCGAGTTCGGAATCACGTATCTCTGTACGGACAGGGAGACCAAAGAAGCCCTAGCTTGCAAGTCCATTTCCAAGCGGAAGCTCAGAACAGCTGTAACAATTCGCCAAAAAGTTTTGATTTTGATTTATTTAATTTTGAATTATTATTATTATTATTATTATTATTATTATTATTATTATTATTTGGTTTTCAGATTGATATAGAGGATGTGAGGAGGGAGGTGGCGATAATGGCGACGTTGCCGGAGCATCCGAACATAGTGAAGCTGAAGGCGACGTACGAGGACAACGAGAACGTGCACCTTGTGATGGAGCTCTGCGAGGGCGGGGAGCTTTTCGATAGGATCGTGGCGAGGGGCCACTACAGCGAGCGGGCGGCGGCGTCGGTGGTGAAGACAATTGCGGAGGTCGTCAGGATGTGCCACGCCAATGGCGTTATGCACAGGGATTTGAAGCCCGAGAACTTCTTGTTCGCCAACAAGAAGGAGCACTCGCCTCTCAAGGCCATCGATTTCGGCCTCTCCGTCTTCTTCAAGCCCGGTATGTCAAGGAATTTTCCGCGGATTTTGTTAGATTTGCATACTTTTTGATTTTGAAATGATTGTACTGCAACTCTTCAAGCTCTGAAGTATGCTAAGGGGGGTTTTTTTTTTTTTTCCTTTCTTTTCTTTCGTATTTCGTTAGATTTAGGTGCTGTTTGATTCTGTATGATTATGATATGATTTTAGTAATAGGTGCTTTTTGAGACATGTTAATGTGTGTTTTTGGTGAATTTGTGATTGGTTCTGATTTCTTTGATGAAATGATTTGTAGGGGAGAGGTTTTCGGAGATTGTGGGGAGTCCGTACTACATGGCGCCGGAGGTTTTGAAGCGGAATTATGGGCCGGAAGTTGACATTTGGAGTGCCGGAGTGATTCTCTACATATTGTTATGTGGGGTTCCTCCATTTTGGGCAGGTATTCTGATTCCTGATTTGGAATATGATCATTTCTTAATTTTGTACCAAGTTGGGAGATTCGTTTTAATTCTTGGTTGTGAATTTATTCTATTTACTTCGGTACTTTTTTCTTTTATGATGTTTGACAGAGACTGAACAGGGAGTGGCTCTCGCAATTTTGAGGGGGGTGATTGATTTTAAAAGGGAGCCGTGGCCTCAGATTTCTGAAAGTGCTAAAAGCCTTGTTAGGCAGATGTTAGAGCCGGATCCCCGAAAGCGTTTGACTGCTCAACAGGTGCTTGGTAAGTTCCTGCAAAACAGTTTGGTAGTTGGTGCCAAATCTTAAACATGTTGATCAAGTGACTTGAATGAAATAGTCGTGCTCATGAATTTAGTAGATGGCCTTTTCTGTTTTCTTTTTTGTGCGTGAGAAAGAGAGTTCAGGTGACTATATTCTACAGTTTTATGATTGTACAAGAAACGGACAAGAAGAAGAAGAATGGAAATGTGAAAGCTATGTCTGAGATTGGGTTGAGAGAGAGGAAGGTTGGGGTGGGGTTTGGGAGGATTCTTGTAGTTCAATAATTAAAGTGTCGTTGTCCCTCATGTAGAAGAGTGTACCTATGGACTGTGGTTTATGTCTAATATGGGAGTATGGAACCATGCGACAATCCCTAAGCAATAATTGGATTGCCAACCTGTCCATGTCCTTGCAAAAACATGTCTTGATCAAAGATTAAGAATCTCATGGACGTGAGAATGTAGAAGTACTGCGTGTATATTGAGTCATTCCTTCACGTATTTAACAAGCTAAATTAATTCTTATCATTTTTGGAGACCAATAATTTCACATGCTTTTCTGTTAATTCAGAAAATGATAACGAGCTTAAGTTTTCATTTCATTTTGCAAATACAGAACATTCCTGGATACAAAACGCAAAGAAGACTTCAAATGTTCCCTTAGGTGATATTGTGAGGACAAGGCTGAAGCAGTTTTCTGTCATGAATAGATTCAAAAAGAGAGCATTAAGGGTAAGCATATATGATTGATGTTCTGCACGTCCCATGCGGTTTCAATGATGCACAATGTATGCATATGGGTTGATGATTTGTGTTTGTTTTAAACAAATGTGCAGGTCATCGCGGAGCACTTATCCGTTGAAGAGGTTGAAGTAATCAGAGATATGTTTACGTTGATGGACACTGACAGAGATGGCAAAGTAACATACGAGGAGCTAAGGGCTGGGCTTCGAAAGGTTGGTTCACAATTGGCTGAGGCAGAGATTAAGATGCTCATGGAAGTGGTAAGTCTCTACGATCAAGTTCAGAATGAAAATTGTGTTAATTTGTTTCTGCACGTTCACCTCATGGTTCATCTATCATCGATAATTCCACATTCCCTCTTCTATTACTTCTAAACAAAAACATGCTGAATTGCTGATGGAAAGTTACTTTGCACTTTCTATTTAGGCTGATGTTGATGGGAATGGTGTACTCGACTATGGAGAGTTTGTGGCAGTGACAATTCACTTGCAGAGGATGGAGAATGATGAGCATTTCAGGAGGGCATTTATGTTTTTTGATAAAGATGGAAGTGGATATATAGAATTGACTGAGCTAAGGGAAGCATTAGCAGACGAATCAGGGGAAACTGATATCATGGTGCTAAATGAAATCATGCGTGAAGTTGACACGGACAAGGTTTGACTTTCAAGTTTCAATGCTTTTCATCATCACTTCTAGAGCATGTTCGTATGGTCATAGAAAGTCGACCGTGAGTTTTTCCGTTTTGTAACATCATTTCATATACTTTTCGTGAAACTTCTTTTGCAGGATGGTCGTATAAGTTATGACGAATTTGTTGCTATGATGAAAACTGGAACCGACTGGAGAAAGGCTTCTCGGCAGTATTCAAGGGAAAGATTCAAGAGTTTGAGCCTTAATCTGATGAAAGATGGTTCTCTTCACCTTCACGACAGTGTCACCGGCCAAGCCATTGCAGTATGAGCACAAAATTTACACGATCTACATTTAGTTTTCAGCTGCTGAGTGTTCCTTTCATTTTGTCATTCGTGCGCCTGACAATTTTAGCATATCGTCATGTGAGAAAATATGAGCTTGGAATTCGACAACAGAGTTATCGGACCATGCTGACGAATACTCGTGAAATTGCATTGACCTGACTTTCATTTCCATTTGCTTGGGGCTGAATGAAGCTTGCATTAGAGGCCTGCTCTAGAGTTGTCGGCATCTTTGTGCAACAGTTTAAAGAGTTTTGTGTCACATTTGTATATTTTGTTTGTATCCCTTTGTTATTATTATTATTTTTCTTTCGCTTGTCTTGGTGTTTGTCTTCATTCTCTAGTATTTGTGCAGAAAACAAGGTGTTACTGGGTTGTGAACTTCAGAAAAAGTTTCAAGCCTTTATGATTTTGTAGCTATTTTAAAAAAGGAACACTAATTTATGAGATATTGCACATCTTTTTTTGTACAAGAATTTTTCTCTCTCCTAATTTCTAAAAGGGACGAGAAGACGAGTACTCAAATCTCTCGTCTCTTGTAATTTTTAAGAAATTAGTTTTGTAACGTGCGTGCTCTGTACGTATTTTCGTGTCAAGACACTTAAAGAGTTTATTATTTACTAAAAATGAAAATTTCATTTATACAATAATTTAAGGTTTTTTATATTTATTTTAGAAAGAAATATATGTAAAGATAGAAATTGATAAAAAAAAAAAAATTAAGTAGAGACATATTGTAAAGAAAATTATTTTAACTAACTAAAAATAAATAGGAACACATGTAAAAACAATTACTCTTGTTGACGGTGAAATTTTGTCAACAAGATTACATCGGATTACCTCTTGGTGGTCCATTGGGTTACCGACTGAAACTAGTTATATTCTCGGATCTATGCAACTGGTTGTGTATGTTTTTGAGGTATATTGAAAGATGTGTCGATTTGTCGTTTGAAACAAAAGTAGAAAGACACGTGAGTTTATAGTGGTTCACTCTATTAAAAAAGAACTACATCCACCACTTATGGTATTTTTCTTTGTTCTTCAAAGATTACCAAAAAAAACTCTCCCTTCCTCTGTGAGGCTTTCACCTTTTATATGCCTTATAAATTACATGTGGGTACGTAAAGGGCCGATCGTCATAGAGGATTCTATTATGGTTTCTTCTCAAGTAGCCTATTACCTTACATACCTAGACCGTAGCCTCTAAGCACCTTTCAGACTGTTCACTTACATACTTTGTCCACTATTGTGGCTCTGTGGATCATTTGTGATTTCCATTGGTCAGTTTTAGGTGGTTTATGGGCAGGTAATCATTTTATGTGCTACTGACCTTCTCCAAACCTAGACATAGC
Source organism: Morus alba (assembly GCA_012066045.3). Lineage (NCBI taxonomy): Eukaryota > Viridiplantae > Streptophyta > Magnoliopsida > Rosales > Moraceae > Morus > Morus alba. The sequence goes on along the minus strand of CP050231.2, from coordinate 6,599,729 downwards.
CTAGGGATTTCCCTCTTGTCACCTCAAAGGTCGTTCTTAGGACGTGGACCCATTTTCATGCGTTCTGCCCTCTGTGCCTACATTATTTCACAGGGCGCGGCCTGTCTCGGTCAACCCTCTCTCGGTGCTACTTCTTCAGCGAACAATTCATGCATGCCTCGAATGTTAAGTAGGGTCGACGATTGCATGAATCGTCCCATACGATCAACCTTTTCACCAAATGGCGGAGGGATAAATGAGCTTTAGCCATCGACAGCTACCTGACGTGGTGAGTTTAGGGCCACGTGGAGCATGGTCGTAATCCGACCTGTCAGCGCATATTTTCCCACACAACAACTCTCATAAAAGTAAAATGAGAAACTATATATTTTAAAAAACAAAAAAAGAGAAAAAAAATAAATAAGTGGGGATACTGTCACTATAGAAAAGAATTTTAACTCTTTTATATATTGCTAGATGTTAGATGTTAGATGTTTAGAGAAAGATTAGTAAAAAGTAGGAAAAAAAGAGAGAAGAAAAATTTAAAAAAAAAAAGTCAAAAATGGAAAAAGAAAAAAAAAAAAAAAAAAGAGAGAAAGTTGAAAAAAATTAGGAAAAAGAAAGAAAGATGAGGTCATGACCTCTATAAAGACCAACACATAATTTTCTTAGAAGTCAAATCCTTAACTCTTTTATGTATATTTCCATTAAATATTACATCCTATTGATGTTTTCAAGAATGCAACAATTATCCTGAGCGTTCTTAAAATTATGCTAAAATAACCTCCCTATTGAGTCACAAGCGACCTTTTTGCATTAGTGGCCAAAGTATCCTTACAATGTCCTTACAAACATGTCCAAATAGTAATTAATGGCTTCAATACGAACATTATGTCCAAAAACCCAAAATCTTAGAACCCACAAAACATACCCCACCAAATTATTAACAAATTGTGAAAAAGAAACAAATACTAATTACAGTGAGTATGAATTTTACCATTTTACTCTTAAATTAATATTCTTTTTATTCTTAATTAATATTTTTTTAATGAAATAGTTATATTAGTTAAAAAGTATTAGTTTAGATTAGGGTACAAATTCAGATCCATACACCCTAAAATAAAAGAGTCCCCAATCGATTAGCAGAAAGAAAAATAATAATAAATACTCCTTAGAGTATATGAATTTGAGCTTTTATTCTTTAATTTTAATTAAATTTTTTTAGTCAAATAATTATATAAGAGAATATAATAAATAATAAAATTTTGAAATTAAATTAAATAAATAGTAAATTTTAAAGCTATCTGAAATAAATAAAAATTACGACATAAATAGTTCATTTAGGACTAACAAAAATATTTTTTTAACGTAAATTTTCTTTTTTTGACTCGTAAAAAAAATTATTTTCATGTAAATAAAAATTTTAATATCACATAAATTATTTTACCAATCATAAATAAATTATTTACATGATAAATAATTTATTTATTAAATAAAATATTACTATTTACTTCAAATACTTTAAAAAAATATTATTTACTTAATTTTGCTTTCAAAATTTACTATTTCCTACTATTCAGTCGAAAAGTATTAATCCAGCGAAAAAACACCCTAAACGGGTCTTACCCAACTCATCCCAATTAGCAGCCCATTATGATATAACCCACGTGTCAAAGGTAGGACCCACCTACTTATATTTCTGGCCTATCATTGTGTTTCTTCTCGAATGGATAAGCCACGTATGTCCCAACTTCCAAACTTCCCAATTCATTTCCCAACTAACATGAACAACTGTACAGCTTCCATCGCCCAAAAAAAATCTCAGAAATGACACTCACACAGCCACTCAACCTCCCCCTTCTTGGCTTCTCCCTCTCCCACAAACCTAGACCCTCCCGCATCAGATTCAAGCCCCAAGCATCTTCCTCACCGGCGTCCGTACAACCAAACCTCAACTTCTCCCAGTCTTCTCCAAAAAACACTGGCGTCATTATCGTCGGAGCCGGCCTCGCCGGCCTCGCGGCGGCGACGCGTCTCGCCTCCGAGAACGTCTCCTTCCTCGTCCTCGAAGCCTCCGACGCCGTCGGCGGCCGCGTCCGGACCGACGCCGTCGACGGTTTCCTCCTCGACCGCGGATTCCAGATCTTCATCACCGCTTATCCCGAAGCCAGGAAGCTTCTCGATTACCAAGCCTTAGACCTCCAGCGATTCTACTCCGGCGCTAGGGTTTACTACGGTGGGGAATTCCACACCGTCGCCGATCCAATCCGCCACTTCTTTGACTCCGTCCAGTCGCTGACCAACCCTATCGGATCCGTCCTCGACAAATTGCTCATCGCCTCGACGAGACTTCGCGTACTGAGCAAGCCAGACGAAGAAATCCTGACAGCGAATGAGGTTCCGACGATCGATCTTCTCAGAAGCACCGGATTTTCTGATACGATCATTTCGCGATTCTTCCGACCGTTCTTCGGGGGGATCTTCTTCGACAAGGAACTCGAGACGACTTCTCGATTGTTCGATTTCATCTTCAAATGCCTCGCTCTCGGCGACAGCGCTCTTCCGGCTAAAGGAATCGGCGCGATTCCCGAGCAGTTGGAGGCGAAACTGCCGTCAGGTTCGATCCTCTACAATTCCAGAGCTGTCTCCATCGATTCCGAGGGGTTTGATTCTCCGGCGGTGATATTACAAACCGGAGAGATATTACAAAGCGAGCTTGGAGTAATCGTAGCCGTTGATCAACCCGAAGCGGATAAGCTTTTGGCGGATAAAACACTGCCGGTTAAGAGGAAACCGGCTCGGAGCACGGTTTGTTTGTATTTATCGGCGGACCGGGAGAAAATCCCGGTTCAGGATCCGCTTCTGTTTCTGAACGGTTCGGGGGAGGGGATCGTGAACAACATGTTCTTCGCTACCAACGTGGCGAAATCGTATGGCCCACCGGGGAAGGCTCTGGTCTCCGTGTCGCTAATCGGGAGGTTCGAGGGCGTCTCGGATGAAGATTTGACGGCTGAGGTTGTCCGGGAGATTTCCCGTTGGTTTAAGGGAACGGACGTGGGGTCGTGGAAGCACTTGAGGACGTACAGGATCGCATTTGCTCAGCCCAATCAGAGCCCGCCAACTAATCTGATGAAAGATCCTCGTGTGGGTCCCGGTTTGTACCTCTGCGGTGACCAATTAACGAGTGCCACGTTTGACGGCGCGTTGGTGTCCGGCAGGAGAGCGGCGGAGGCTTTGCTCAGAGACGGCGCCGTCGTTCGAGCTTAAACTAAAGAAAAGAGAGAGACTGACAAGAAAACCAAGAAACGACAAGATAAAAGAATTAATCTTTTTGTTGTTTCCCTAAATTTTGTAACTATTCATTTTTTTGTTGTTTTTGCTTTACAATTTGTGAAGCAAAAATTTGGGTCAATGTGGGTTAGTGACATTATTTATTCGATGTCAATACTGAAAAGGACGACTTTTTTGAGCGAGCAACCAAATTGGCAATAAATGATTTGCAAAGTGCAAATAATATAAAGATTGTGTTGCTGTGATTTTAAGAAGCAAATGATTGTTGTCTTATTAGTTAACCTTTTTTAAGAAGAAAAACTTGTTAAATAAGAAGCTCAGAAGTAAAATGGTAATAAAATGAAAACATCTCATTAGAGAACTAAAAAAGAAGAAGAAGAAGAAGAAGAAGAAGAAGAAGAAGAAGAATATAAAAACCTCCACTACTAGACCATAACGTTTGTAGACCGATATATTGGAGAAGTTCAGTCCAGATCGTCACTACTGATGATGGTTGAGATCTATCAACTTTTAAATTGACAACGAATGACACTGATAAGAAAAATTGACAAGATGTTATGAAATTCAAGATGAAGTCTGTTGACGGATGAATTTCGCCAACATAATTATGCCGGATTACCTCTAGGTACTCCATTGAGTTACCGACATGAAGTCGTTATATGTGTGGTGTAATACTGCTAGTGCTTGTATGAATATGAAAGACACGCAAATGTTATAGTGGTTCACTCTGTTAATTAAGAGCTATTCCATTGTGTATTGTTTTTTTTTTCCTCTATTGTTATTATATAAAAGGATTGGAGATAGAGTCCCACATCCGTTGGGGCTCTGCCCCTTTTATAGCCCAACGATTACTTCGTGGGCGGTTTTTTTTGTAAGCCTATCCACTCGAGTGACCTATTATCCTATGGGCCCATATTATAGCCTGTCAGCACTTTCTGCACTGTTTACTCATCTAATTTGTCCCTTATTACGACTTTGTAGATCCTGTAATCTCTAACTGTCCATTATAGGCGGTTTTAGGGACTCATAATTAATCCTTGCGCCACTAACACCTTTTGAACTAGACGCAACCTGCTTGTGTCAGGAATCTTTTTGTGGCGCTCCATAACCCGTACTCTTCCCTCGATGTCTATGCTAGGGAACTAGGCTGTTCGCTTGACCGTCTTGTTGAGCTTCCCATGCACAAGTCATACAGGCCTTAACGGTCTTGAGTGGTCAGCGGTCTAAGGGCTTGTCTATACGTTGGGCCTCTTTAATCATTCAAAAGGAAAACAAGGCTCAGGCGTCGACTGCTGTTTGCCGTAGCAAACATAGAGCCACGTGAGCGCTATCGTCGTCTCACGTGTTAGCGCACATTTTCCCATATAACAAAGTCTATGCATTCTAATTCATTTTGATAACTTATAAATCTATTTGAAAAAGTAAAACTCATCAAATGTAAGTAAATTTTTAAGTGAAAAAGATGAGTGAATGAAAAAATTGTGACTTATAAAGTTAGACTAAGAAGTCAAAATTTTAAAAGAAGAAAGGCACCAATTACTAATTAATAAAATTATTCCGAGGATTGAAAAAAAAAAAAAAAAAAACATTAAAGTGAGGGAATGAAGATTGCTTGCTCAAAATTCAAATGGATAAAAAAAAAAAAAAAAAAAAAAAGATTGCTTACTCAAATACTCCGAAAGGTGTCGTTTTGTTTAAGCTGGCTAATTCGTAACGTTTTTTTGAACTCTTTTTGTCTTTCCATCTTTTTCTTTTTAAACTCTGAAAATAAAAATTAGACAGAAAATACAGAATTCTATAAATACTCCATAGAGAGAGAGAGAGAGATAGGAAAGAGAAGAGAAGAGAAGAGAACCATGGGGGTTGATTACTACAACATACTGAAGGTGAATCGGAATGCGAGCGAGGACGACCTGAAGAAGGCGTACAAGAGGCTTGCCATGATATGGCATCCTGACAAGAATCCGGCGAGCAAGCGGTCCGAAGCGGAAGCCAAGTTCAAGCGAATCTCGGAAGCCTACGACGTCCTCAGCGACCCCGCCAAGCGCCAGATCTACGATCTCTACGGCGAGGAGGCTCTCAAGTCCGGCCAATTTCCCCCCCCGCCGCCGTCATCTTCTTCTTCGTCTTCGTCGCGGTCCCATTTCCGGCAGCACCACCCGAACTCCTCGTCGTTCCGGTTCAATCCGCGCGACGCCGACGACATCTTCGCGGAAATCTTCGGATCCGAGGGCGCGACCTCCGGGAGGAGCGCCAGCAGGGGGAGGGGTTACTCCAGGGACGGCGGCGCGTTCTTTAGGACCTCCAACGGTGCGGCGGATTTCGCAGGGAATAATGGCGGCGGCGGCGGCGGATGTCAGAGGAAGGCCAATGCGGTGGAGAATTTGTTGCCGTGTAGCTTGGAGGAGCTTTACAAGGGCGTCATGAAGAAGATGAAGATTTCGAGAATCGTCCACGATTCGTTTGGGTAACGTAATTCTTTTTTTCCTTTTATCTATAATATGAAATTCTTGAATTCTTCGAATGCTTGTTTGTTTCCTTAGGGTTCTTTTCTGCTTTTTTTTTTTGTTTTTTTTTTTTTTTTTTTTTTTTTTTGGGTTATTGGTAAGGAATCTTAGCTTTATAAAATTAGCCTAAAGATTCTTCTTTTAGGGAGTTATAAGCATTACATTATGTTTAGTTAATGAAGCATATAGCATAATATTTTCCTTTTTTTTTTCTTTGACAGTTATATACTTTCATTTTGGGTGTTATTTATATGTCTGCAATATGTCGAGTGTATCTGATATATGATTTTATCTTTCTTTGGGATTGTTAAAAGTTTATTTCTTTTCTGGTCTATATATACTTTGTTATGTGTATTCTACTACCGGGCATAGAAAATAAATAAATAAATAAATAAGTGGCATGTGGAAAAATTTGACAATATTGTGCACTAAGGTCTAGACTTTCCTGTCTTGTAAGTGCCACTTTATTTCCAGTATTCATAGAAAATAGACTTGATCGCAGATTTCCAAAGTTGGTCTTGCTAGTGAAATGTGAATGTAGTTGGAGGTTAATAGTAGTCAGCATCAAGCACGTGACTCTGGTTGGATTTCCCTTTAGAGCTTGATTAGTCAGCAGGAGGGGAAAGTGGGAGGGAGAGGGGTGGGGGACTAACGGTTATTTGGTAGGAGAGAAAAGAGGGCGGAATGGATTGGGTGAATCCTTCAAAGTACAGTGATTTTAATCTTTTCAAATATGGAGAGATTAGAGGGCGGATTCCGCACCAAACACAATAAGAGAAAGGTTGTCGCCTTCCTTTCTATTTTTCTCGTCTAGGTTATATATCTTTCCTTCCTATTTTTTATCCTCATGACAAACATAGCCTTAACCTCAGCTGATTAACTTTACTGTTTGATACTATTCTTCTTATTCGATATATCCTGAATCTCCTTTTTCAAGTAAGCCATTTCGAGATATATGGTTCACACTTTACTGGAGATGTTTGATTCTAATTATACTAGTTGAAAGAGAGTCTCTGGAGGATCTTGTGCAAAATTTCAAAGGAGCGCTTCTCTTTGCTCATATTTAAAGGCCTTGTTTACTTGTTATACACGTGAAAACAAATGTATAGTATGAAAAAATTATTTATTATAATCAGAATATAGAATTTATAGTGGTGAGTATTCCCGCCTGTCACGTGGTTGACCTGGGTTCGATCTCCAGTAACGGCGCCAAAAACTTATTTGCCTGCAAGCCGACGGTGTCAAGTTTTTATAGTGTAAGCTGAGTGAGTATCATCTCCACAGGGATTGAGTGTTAAATTGACGCTAAGTACCACAATTATCAAAACTTAACTTTATCTAGACAACCGAATCCTAATGAAATAAAAGTAGAACTAGAACAAATATAAATACTAAAACAAGATAAAATATGGAAACTTCTATTAACAAATGTACTGGGGACTTAACTTCACATTATTATTCCTATGTTCATCCTATCAAGCTAATGCTAGCCAATTCCACTTTATTCATTAATCTTAGGTTTTCGAAGGTAATTTCACTCCCTCTCCCGAGTGCCGAGCAAAATAGTATGCAAACCCAGTTAAACAATATCCCAATTAGCCTAACCGAATCAAGCATCCATTAAGCAATTAGCAACCTAATTTTGATTACTTGAATTAATTGGCCTCCCGAACTCAACTTACTCTAGGTTGTGTTTTTTAATTCCAACATGTGAAAGTAACTCTCCCGAGTTTAAATCCAAACATCTATATCTCTAATCCATGAAAATAGAAATTAGAGCAATAAACGTAGAGAATCACAAATGAATTAAGTGGAAATCAAACTAAAATTTGACAAAATATTCAAAACATAGTTCAAATAAGGTTACATCAAGTCTTAAAATAATATTCTAGCTCAACATATAGGAATCCATAACCAAAAATAAAATCTAAAAAACTAAAAAGGAAATAAAGGAAGAAGGAAGAACTATGTTGGAAGAATGATCTTTTAAGCTTGAATTCTTCATCTTCTTATCTTCAATGAAATCATGAGCTTTGAGCCTCCAAAGTTCTTTCTTCTATAGGGATTTTATGCATCTTTTTCCTCTCTTCCTCCACCAATTTGATTCTCAGAACATTTGCCTTTTATATCCCCCTCAAATCAGACCTAAAATGACAGCATTATGCGTATTGGCACTGCAGTGGATCAATTTCCTGTTGCAGTGCCGTTAGGATTTCTAAAAAATCCCTAGTGGTTGTAATGACTGAGAAAATCTTAGAATTAAATAATTTAAATTTATTTATTTAAGTCTAGGATTTTTCTCTGAGAATATCAGGTTATATTTTGTGACTGAAGGATTTATGAAATTAATATCAGTATTCCTAAATTCTGTAGCAAATTTTATGATTAATTCATAAAATCACGAGCAAGTAAATTTAATCGATAAATTCTTACCGCAATTAAGGCGGAAGAATTCTTAGTGCATCTACAGTTTGAGAATTTAATCTCAAAATTCTCCCAGTACGGTATAATGTTAGCAGCTTATAAAGAAATGCTCTGACATTCAAAGAGAAAACCCTTAATTTTCGAGCAGATAAGGGAAATTATAAGGGTAAACTTTTAGTAGAAAGATAAAGATACAATATGAGCTCGGGAGTTGATACTATTAGAAATGATGTCATTCCCGGGATATAGTGCAGAAAAAGTTAAGATTAAAATTTATGCAATCTAGAAATGTTTTCAACACTGGAACAGTTTGAAATATAACAACATTACGAGCTTAATTCGATCTTAAATTATTTGGGGATTAGTATCAGACTATAAATAAACAACATAAAAGGAACCGTTGGAAACAAAAATTTCCTATCGACTAAACTAATTCCCTACATTCGATATAAATCTTGACTGCTTTATAGAAAACCTTAAGAGATAAGCTTAAGCAAGTAATGATGAGCTTGTATTTATGAGGGGGACAAATGTTGATCAACCATTGGAGATAAGAAATTTGGGAATCTTCTCTTTTTCTTCTCCAATTACGGCCGGACACGTAGATGGCCAAATGGTGATTAACGATTGGATGAGTGTAGCCGGCCAATGAGATAAGAGCACCTAATGGATAAAATCAAATTATCTATCATCCTTTGTTATGTCAACAAGATAACATCAAGTAATTAAGAATTTAAGTGAAGTATGATACAATTACGATTTTTAGACTGCTATAAGGAAAGAAGTGCAGAATGTTGTGTTGAACCCACAAGTGGGCCAACACATTAATATTAAGGTTAAGAAGTGAAAAAGAATAAAAAGAATTGAAAAACATCAATTCTAGGGTTTTAGAAATAATCAAAATGAAAAATGGATGAAAAAGGGGTTCGGAAGGTCGAACCGAGAAAATCGGGATTTCTGACTGATTCGGGTTGACAAAGTCAAAATTTATTGACCAAGAGTCGATCAATAAGTCACTTTTGAAAAGTTAGTTAAGGTTTAGTAAAGTTGACCAACTGTTCAGAAAACGCAGTTAAAACGCGTACCAGGTAGAAATTAAACTGAACCGGGAAAAGTATAACCATTAAAAATGGATGGTTGAGATTTAAAGTGACTTTTTGAATGGAGGGCTGAGATCATGTCATTTGCTTAGTGAGATGGCCAGCCAAGCTTGCACAAGAAGCCAAGAAAAGATATTTTTAGTAGTTTTTTGCAAAAAAAGACCCTAAAAGTTGGAAAATTGCTCTTAAGCCCCCTCCTTTTCTTCCTCCAACATGTTTTAAGTGTAAAACACAATAAAAACACTCTTTTTCGTGCCAAAAACTAGTGTGTGTTTATCCAAGAGAGATGAGAAAAATGATTTACTAAAAGTGAAGAAAAGTGAGTTTTAAGCGGAAATCGATCAAACTGCCGAGGATTAGAGACTTCGGAGCTTGTTCTTCATTCTTCTAAGATGAGATATCAAAATTTCCTTTCATTTCCTTACCTTGGCCGAATTCATGGATGTGAAAAAGAGTATGGAGAAAGTTTGCTAAGTTGATGATTGAATTTCAATTGATAAAAGGAATTGAAAACCTAGTGATTAAATGTTGGATTTTTGATTGTTAGATAATGTTTCTAGCAACTTTTGGATATGAAAATTCTTATGAGAACTTGGATGAAACCCTAGAGTATGGTTTCTAAGATGATAAGATTATATGAGAAAGATTGTGGGTTATGTCTAAGAGTTGGATTAATGGATAAAACGAGCTAAGAATAGCTCGGGAAACACAGAAAAATCAAGTAAAATTCTGCCGGATTTAGTTTGAGAATTTGAAGTTAAAACTTAGTTTTAGTTCTAAATAGAAGCTTTAAACTAGTTTTTTAGAAAACACTGCAAAACGGAGAAAAAAACAGTTTCGGTGTTAAACAGAAGAGTTCATTAAGGAACTCGAAGTATAATTTCAAGAAAGTATTTTGAGTTTGGACCTTGTTTAATGGAAAAATAAGGTTATGAGGATTCAGTAAACCTAATCTTTAAGTTTGAAATAATGTTTTTCAATCCTCTAAGTTGGGAAAGAGAAAGAAAGCCATAAGTAGAGAAATCAGATTTTCTTATAAGTTTGCTAAAATAGAATAGCAAGTGATAGTTAATCTCACTCTTAGTGGGTGTTTATTCTAAAAAATAAGCAAGAAAGAGAACAGGCAGTGTGGCGAATAGAGGATTTCACTCCTTAAAATAGGTAAATAGGAATTTCGCCTACAGTATGAAGAGATTTTAAAATAAACAGTATACATGAATTATATATGTTTGAGTATATTTCATGTTATAGCATGCTATGCTATGTCATATTGCATACACTTTAATAAGTCAAGAGGAACTTACAAGAATAATCTCAGTTGAGTGCCGTACGAGCTTCTTAGTTGAGAGGTAATCCAGTTTCAGAGCCTCTTAGTTGAGAGGTATTATAGTTTCAGAACCTCCTAGATGAGAGGTAATTTAGAGCCTCCTAGATGAGAGGTACTCTAGCCCAAGTGAGACATTCAGTTCAGTTTTACTTACGGAGTCGATGGGGACTTTATGAACCCTCACGTCCCGTATATCGCGCGCAATGGTACAAGCACTCGGGCCCATCTGTAAAGAAGATAAAATCAGATAATAAAATTATGATAAAACATCATAATTAAGCATAATCAGTTCATGCATATGTATTCATGTGAACTTACAGTTGTTTTGTGAGAGATAGTTCCTACTTGCTGAGCAAAAGCTCATTCAGATATATTCATACTGTAGGTAAAACGCCTATGAGTAATTCTTCACGGGCAGAGTGGCAAGCGGCAGACGAGTGAAGATTAAGGAATGGATACCACACGCAGTTATTTCCGCATCAATTTAAAGTGTTAAATAGTTTTGTTAAATGAGACTTTGACATTATATGTAGCAAGTTTGTACTATGTTTATCAAGTTTATATAAGTAAGCAGGATTTAAGAAGTAAGTATATACATATGTATATATTTATGCTTTAGAAAAAGGAATTGTTTTAAGAATAACATTTTAATATGGTTAAAAAGGAAAGTCAGAATTTTATGTTATTATGATATAGCATTTTGGGAGAAAGAAATTTATGTTTAGAATGTTACAGCATTTGTTATAGCATTTTATTTTAAAAAAAAAATGCTACGACATTCTATATAGCATTTAAAAAAAAAAATTCCTCAAGTTTCTCAGAGGTTTCAGAAAGCATAAGAATACTAAGGTCAGCTATATTGATGGTCACCTATTAGGGTCGTCTTAGTGGCGTAGGCAAACCCTTTGCAACGAGTGTTTTTTCCGCTACAGCGGGTGGATTTTCATGCTGCAGCGGGTTTTTGACTTTGAGGAGGATTTTCGCCTTCTATATGGCCAAATTAGCGTTGGTGTCTTCATGAAAGTTGTGGCTCTATTTCTTATCTTTTCAACGCTACAAAGATCACCTCATTTGGACTTCAGATGACAAAGTTATGCCCAATATACTGAAGTATGTTATGAAGTTAAATGTTTGCTCATTATATTCCATTTTAGCTTCAACCTACAAAAACAAAATAAAACACATTAAACTAACAAAAATGTTTGAAAGCTTATAAATATTTGAACTCAAAGGTACTTGATTTGTCGGTAAATAACTTCCTCATCAAATGCCCTAAACTCAAACCTTTGCTTGTCCTCAAGCAAAACAAAAGAAAGCAAAATAGAAATGAAGGAGAAAACAACAATAACTTAAAAACTAAAGTGTGAGTTTTGTATCCATTTGATAGCTAGACATATATCTCAAAGGCCATGCAATGCATCAAAGTTCAAAGGAAATACAAACACTGAGATTTTCTTGAATTTCAACATCAAGCACCAATTTTACCTCATTCAAGACTCTCTAAGTGTAAGTGTGTGCTGGACCAATCTCACTTAATTAATTTAACCCTGATAGACCTAAGTGCTTTGATAGACGATTAGAGATCTCTAGTTAATGCAATTGAGAACTACCATAGGCCCATTTTTTATGTTGCTCTCCACTAATGTCGGCTAGAATGTCATCAAAGATCATTAGGTCTTTTAAGGGTTGTAATGTAAGGCTAGAGTGTAAGGTAGATAGGTGGAAAATTTTAGGCGTTAGATCACCCTAGGCATGAAGTGCACCCTATGGATCTTGCATGAATGATTGGAAACTCACACACCAACTCCCACTTTGCTCAATTCTCTATTTTTCATTATTCTCACAAAACTTTATTCATGAATAAATTCGAAACACAAAAACAAGAAATTCATAAGAATTTATTTTCTTTTTGTTCTCTTCTTTTTTTTTTTTTTTTGAATTCCCAAACCACAAATGAAATGCTCAACACTTTCATGATTGCTCTCAATAATTATATCTTCAAATTCATACAATGATGCAAACATGCCCATAAATGATAGGTTAAGTGAAGGGGATTCATAAAATAGCTAGGTTAATTTATGTGGGTAATGAAAGAAAAAGGGGTCACATAGGCTCAATGGGGGAGACTAGTGGTAAGTTTTCCATAGATTAGCTATTTAAGGCTCAAACGATCCAAGAAAATGCCTAAATCATTTCTCCAACAACACCCTAACCTAGGATTTTGCCTCGAGCTTTACTCAAATGGGTTCTAGAGTTCATGAGATATTAAAGTCCATCTAATGCACACAAATGTTCTCCAAAGGCTCAAAATATCAAGTGATCATGGTTCAAAGTGCTCAAAAGTCTAGAGTAAAAAACGAGGTTCAATCAATGCAAGTTAAGCACACAGAAAACTCAACGAATTACATTTTCAAAGACCTAAGAAATAAATTGTGACATTCATTATCATCATCGAATTATAGCTATCTCATTTCAACAAAACTCAACTTATTCAAATAAACTAAAAGAAACACAAATAAAATTATGGCCAAAAGAACACAACGCATAGGAAGAAAAGTCACATTAACCAACACAAAAGCAAAACCAAAACTCAACATAATCAACAAACAAGTGTTCCCACCCCCAAACTTAAGAGAAACATTGTCCTCAATGTTTAAATTATCAATTTAAGCACAAGGGAGCAAGAATACGTACCAGGAAGGTGAGACAATCTTGCCTCCTAATGTGGTCGGTGAAGATGCTAAGGGCATAGTGGCATATACTCAGGTTGTTGTGGGCCTTCCTCCATAAATTGCATCTTGAGGCTCATTTATTCCAATGCCGTGGAAGCTCATCAAAGAGTGGCTTTCGCCCATAGTTCGTGTCGTACAACACGACATATGGGTCTTGATTCTTGACGCTCTCAAGCTTGGCAGGAATTAATTGGCTCATTTGATCAACTTGACTTGGCTCAGGCTCATAAGCTTGGTAGGCTTGAATGAACAGTGCTAGAGATGCTGGAGGAGGTGACAGCCACATTGGATCTTCATAGATGTGTTCTTCTTTGATCAGTGGTGGCATAACAACCTGGATCTCAAAAGGTGTAGGCTTTTGAACTTCATCTTACGATTCTTCATCATCGAGGAACACTTCTTGAGTCTCTTCCTCAATTGAATTATCATCATTGAACAAATTTGTTAGGATCCTGGTTGAGTCCCACATTGTTAAAGTATGAGCTTAGCATGTGGGTTTATAACCATTTGGGCACTTTCTCCCTACAAGCTAGCTTTTGGGGATGAGTTCTATCTAAGGGTTATAACAATTGGTATTAGAGCATGCTTCTCTTTAGACCCACGTTCCGGAAGGGGCAACCTGGGGAGGGGCGACCTAGAGAGGGGCAACCTGGAAAGGCCAGAGTAGGCCATCCGGAGTGGGCCATCCAGAGTGGGCCGCCGTGGACGTCAGTGTTGGAAGCGTGGTGGTATGTTAGGATCGTGGTTGAGTCCCACATTGCTAAAGTATGGGCTTAGCATGTGGGTTTATAACCATTTAGGCACCCTCTCCCTATAAGCTAGCTTTTGGGGATGAGTTCTACCCAAGGGTTATAACAATATCCAAGTTCCTCCTACTTGTACTCGTCTCCTCACGGTGGCTTTCATACATGTTGGTGACTTGTGAGTCTCTCATTGCCACCGTCCTTGTCATGGTTTCAATCGGATCATTTGAAGACTCCTTCATTCTTGAAAACTCCGCTTGAAGTTGGGCAAGTTCGTCTTGTAAGTTACGAAGGGTCTCCATCCTCACCAACTTCTCTCTACTAAGCCTTGTCTCCACCACGAATTGGGCAAGAATCTCTTAAAGGTCTTCTCTTGTTGAGGTTGAGTGTCGTACTATGGCTCCAAAAAGTTAGAACTCTCCTCCCAACCTTGGTTGTTTGGAGAATGATTCCAACACCAATTGTCATAATGGGTCATGTCTTCTAAAAACCAAGACATTTCATCCACTGATAATTGGTAGAGAGAGGTGGTACCATTTCCTCTTTCCACCCAAGTTCGTGTTGCGGCGTTTAACCCATCGATGAAGTTTTGTAGTTGACACTCTTTCAAGAGACCATGCTCGGGGAGGCCAATGAGTAATTCCTTATATCTATCCCAAGCACACTATAAAAACGGCTCCGAGTCTCGTTGAGCAAATCTTAAGAGGACTAGTCGATGTGACATCTCCAAGTACCTCGCAAAAATAAAGCACTCAAAATAAATAAAAACTAGGAAAACAACATGAAAACTACAAAAACATTCTAATTAAAAACAAAGAAAAGTAAAGCAAAATAATAATCAATAAGAAGTAAAGAAACACCTAAATTAAAATCAAGCTAGTTACTCACAATATTAGCAACAATCTAAAACGTCAATCCCTGGCAATGGTGCTAAAAACTTATTCGCCTGTAAGCGTGTGGTGTCAAGTTTTTATAGTGTAGGGTGAGTGAGTATCGTCTCCACAGGGATTGAGTATTAAATTGACGCTAAGTACCGCAATTATCGTAACTTAACTTTATCTAGGCAATCAAATCTTAATGAAATAAAAGTAGAACTAGAACAAATATAAATAGTAATGCCCCGTTCATTTCACTGATTCGAGTTTAGAATTCAAGTTTTACTAGAGTAAAAAGCTATCAGAAACAGTCACATCTAACTTTTTGCTACAGTAAAAAGCTCTCATATAAAGTCACATTTCAACTCGAATTAAAAACTCGAATCAGCGAACTAAACGTGCCCTAAAACAAGATAAAATATGAAAACTTCTATGCGCAAATGTACTAGGAACTTAACTTCACCTTATTATTTCTATGTTAATCCTATCAAGCCAATGCTAGCCAATTTCACTCAATTCTTTAATCTTAGGTTTTCAAAGGTAATTTCACTCCCTCTCATGAGTGCCGAGCAAAATAGTATGTAAAACTCAGTTAAATAATATCCCTATTAGCCCAACCTACTTTTGATTATCCGAATTAAATGGCCTTCTGAACTCAACTAACTCTAGGTTGTGTTTTCCAATTCCAACGTGTGAAAGTAACCCTCCCGAGTCTAAATCCAAACATCTTTATCTCTAATCCATGAAAGTAGAAATTAGAGCAATAAACATGGAGAAACACAAATGAATTAAGTGGAAATCAAACTAACATTTGGCACAATATTCAAAACATAGTTCAAATAAGGTTACATCAAGTCCTAAAATAATATTCTAGCTCAACATAGAGGAATCCATAACCAAAAATAAAATCTAAAAAACTAAAAAGGAAATAAAGGAAGAAGGAAGAACTATGTTGGAAGAATGATCTTTTAAGCTTGAATTCTCCATCTTCTTCAAGGATCTTCAATGAAATCATGAGCTTTGAGCTCCAAAGTTCTTTCTTCTATAGGGATTTTATGCATCTTTTCCCACTCTTCCTCCACCAATTTGATTCTTAGAACATTTGCCTTTTATATCCCCTTCAAATCAGCCCTAAAATGACATCATTACGTGTATTGGCACTGCAGCAGATCAATTTCCTGCTACAACGCAGTTAAGATTTCTAAAAAAAACCTTAGTGGCGTAAGCAAACCCGCTGCAGCAGGTGGATTTTCCCGCCGCAATGGATTTCTGACTTTGAGGAGGATTTTCGCCTTCTATATGGCCGAATTAGCGTTTGGTGTCTTCATGAAAATTGTGGCTCTATCTCTTATCTTTTCAACACCACAAAGATCACCTCGAGACACAAAGTTATGCCCAAAACACTGAAGTATGTTTTGAAGTCAAATTTTCGCTCCTTTTATTCTATTTTAGCTTCAACCTATAAAAACAAATTAAAACACATTAAATTAATAAAAATGCTTGAAAACTTACAAATATTTGAACTCAAATGTTAAACGTTGCCATATAAATGAGTTTGAAAGCTGTGTAGTACGAGTTTTTCCATGCATTTCGATTAGATAGGACTGAAAGCAACCATTTGAAAGTTCCAAATGAAGACAAGATGTTGTTCTCTAAACATTTAGATAAAGAAAAAGAAAATGGAAAATATTTTGACACACATAAAAGGAGCACGGTACTAGGAGGATGCATAAAGGGGAGTCACAGTTTGATAGATATCTGCTACCGAGGCCAGTACTTGGTTTTAGTTCATTACTTTGTGGAATAAAGCGTTCGTCAATGTCCAGACGACATATCAGAGCTCCTTGATTCAGTTTGTTCTTGCTGTCCCATCGATCTTTTTAATTGTATATACTGGACTTGTTTGGAAATTTGTGACCGAGTACTTATATCATAAGTTCTAAGCATATGCCGTCATTCTTTCCCGCATAAAGGAACAAAAAAGTGTTTGTAAACATTTATATAGTATTTTGTGCTCTGATGCTTAATTAAAACTACACTTGATTTCTCATGAAAAATTATCGTCTGCACTATACTCGAATTTTCTGGTTTTTCGGGCTTCCTTCATTTTTTTTTTTTTTTTTTTGTTTTTAAAGTTTTATTTTCCATCATAGTTACTTGACATAGACAAGTCATAGACAAGTTTTATGGCCCTTTTTTCCTGCTTGGTAATTCTTACATCTATTTGTTAGAAATGCACGATTCTAGTAGCGGCACTGGACTTTGCCAGTTTCCTTCAGGTGTCTGAATAATTCTGTAATTTTCCGTGAATAATTACCTTTATTGCAATTACTTTGGACTCATGAGCAACTCTCTTGCAGTAGGTCTCGAACTGTTGAGGAAATACTAACGATTGAGATAAAACCTGGATGGAAGAAAGGCACAAAGATAACTTTTCCTGAGAAGGGTAACCAGGAGCCTGGTGTCATTCCCGCAGATTTAATTTTTGTTGTTGATGAGAAACCTCATGCTCTTTACAAGAGGGATGGTAATGATCTAGTGGTGAACCAGGAGATAACTCTATTGGAAGCCCTCACTGGAAAGACCCTTGACCTCACCACCCTAGATGGAAGGAACCTTACGATCCCTCTAAACGATATCATCAAGCCCGGGGCGGAGAAAGTTATCCAAAATGAGGGAATGCCAATGTCGAAGGAGCCTGGAAGGAAAGGAAACTTGAGGATCAAATTCGATGTCAGATATCCCTCAAGGCTTACTGCAGAACAGAAAGCTGATCTAAGAAGAGTTTTGGGTGGAGTTCCGTAGTGGTTACTAATTATTGACATTCATGATTGGCCATAGTGTAAATAACCACGTCTATATTTTGTTGAAGAATGTGAATACTAGGAAAAGCTTGCAGGGCTGAAAGGAGTTTAGGGATCAGATTTGGAAGGTCCTTCCGATCCGCGATTTAGATACTTTAGGGTTCATAATTTGGTGTTAATATAATTTAGCTGGGTTTTGGCTTGGTGGAAGAGATGAATAGGTTATTTACATCTTAGCTTCTGCATTTTTGGTGAGTCAGTTTTGCTATTGATTCCCATTCTATATATACTTGAGAAATAGTTCTTGGATTTTGCATGATGGAGAAACTGGTTTTTGTCCACTTAGAAATTGAAAAATGTTACAGATTTTATATTTATTCATTCAACATGTGGGTTTTTCTAGTTTGGTCCAACTTTGTGCTCATCAACTTTTCTTCACCAACACTGGTCATTGGAACATAAACAATTATTGTTTTTAGATTTATAGCATTCTTTTTCTTCAACGCTACGCTTTATGCTTGGCAACATCCCATAAATTCAATGTGTACTTTCCTAGTTGTTTGGAAATTTGATCTTCAGGACTGCTTGTAAACCCAAGTGTTTCTGTTTCCCATAAATTGTCAAATGTTTCAAATGAATTTCTAACGAGAATCGTTTGGGTCTGAAAAATAATGTAAAATTAAGACAAAGCACTTTATTATATTCAGCAATAAAGACGTTACACGTGGACAAAATATCGCCAAACATTTAAGTGCAGCCCCATCACCGTTACTTCATCCCAATCCTCACCAATCTCCATCTACATTTGACATTTCATCTTGTCTTGCTCTTTAATAGACTTCAAACTTGTGACACGTGTAAATGGTCCAACCCCAAGATGGGCCATTTTAAGGACAAATTTGAATAATCACACCGAAAAAAATAACCTATTTATTAACTTTGTAAACTATTATCAATATTTTTTACAATTTTCTCCCTATTTTGTACAATTTACCTGACTAGCAAACGAAAGATGCATGATATAACCTCTTTTGATATTAGGGAAAGCAAAAAAGCGCATGCGTCACGCTTTAAATCTTTAGCTCAAGCTCATTAGTATTTAGGGAAAGATTTTAATATTCTTCTTGTCACTGCAAGAAGACATGACCATGCTCAAGTCTCCTTATATATATATATATATATATCAAACCAATGCATTCTCTCCTACTTTTCCTTTTGTCATTTTCTCTTTTGGCATGAGATTTCAATGCTCCAAATCCCCAAGAATAAGACAATGAAACCAAACAAGTTTAAGTTAGTACGTTCTTGAAGGTAAAATGCATAAAACGGTTATAAAACCCTCAAACATGTAAGTTGGTAGTGAAAGACTAACACTTTCCACTAATCAAATTTTTTTTTTTGGTATTTTCTTTTATCATTTCTGATTTTGAATATGTGACCCAATAAAAGAAGAATAATATCATTAGATTCCTTCAAGCAACGAGGCTTTTAACTAGCTAGATATCTAAAACAGTTCAAATAAGATCAATTAGGTGGAAAAAG
Source organism: Morus alba (assembly GCA_012066045.3). NCBI lineage: Eukaryota > Viridiplantae > Streptophyta > Magnoliopsida > Rosales > Moraceae > Morus > Morus alba. The sequence continues at coordinate 6,580,405 of CP050231.2, read as the reverse complement.
TGACAACCCCATGAAAGTTCATTTGGCTTTTGATATACTTAACTTTACGCATAATCTAATTAATTAAACATGTTTTCTTCTCCCCAGTACTGGCCCTTTCAAGTATTTAACTGATGATAAAGTAACTTAGTTGGAGAGGATTTATACCTAACAAAAAATTTCTAGAAGATCGCATCAGTTGAGGCATGCTTATTTATTTATTTGGACAAGCCGTTTCTGATTTCTCTTTTTGTCACCAAGCTTTCGTTCTCTCCAATATTTGATTGAGTCCTCATGGCGTCTATTAAAAGCCGAATGACACAGCCTTCCACTCAAGGCCAGTGGCATGCAGTTGCAAAAAAACAACTTAAAGTGCGTTGTACACATATATAGATACAGTAACTGGTGACATACTCATATGTATAATTATACGAAAATGTTGGGTAGCATGAGCATGGTAACTAATTAAAAATGAGCTCTATCTGTGAGGTCCCGTCCTCTAGATTTTACTTTTATATTAAGAGTAATAATTTAGATCATGCACATAAACACGACTCGAAACCTGAAAATAGTTAGCATATATAGTTCATAATTGGTTTTTATGATTAACACGATTAATAAATAAATAATGTTTAGATTGTAATGTTCAACTCTAAATAACCCAAAACTAACACAACTAATTATATGCGTTATTTACAATTTAATTATACGATATAAAAAGTTTATATGATTTATTAAATAGAAACAATATAAATTTTTAAATTTATTGATATAATTTTATTTTTAAAGAAAAGATAAATTAATTAATACACGTGTTAAACGTGTGATTGTTTGGTTAATGAGTCATTTTGTTAATTGTACATTCAACTTACTAATTTAAATAGTTAATCATGTCAAAAGGTTTAATAAATATGCATATTTAGGTTGATATTCTATGAAACTTACAATAATAAATAGTCGCATTCGGGTTGATGTTTTCTAATACGATTAATAAATAGATTAACATTAAAAATACCTGTTAACATGAATTGTCACCCTTACTTTTATATTGGTGTGTGGTAGTTACCACCGGTGTTCCTTAACATTGCTCATAAGTATATAGTTTATGCATGCTTAGATGGAAATATCTTAGGAGTAACCATTTTGTTTCGTATTCTTTTTGTTTTTTTTTTTTCCCCCTCCCTCGTTAAAGGGACGTTTTGTGAATCAAATGTTTAGTAAGAACACCAAATATGATTAAGGATTTCGTCCAACCAAACAAAGAAGTTTATTGGCAAGCCTAACCAAAGTGAGGTTGAGCCAATTCATAACAGCTTTATATGTATTTGTTGTATGATAAAAACATATTAATTGTTGTCACAATAACTCAAGTATATTTGGCCTTGGTACAATGTTTTTGAAATATGATATGCGTAGCCATGTAATGTGAGAACAATAACATCTTTAGGCCCTGTTCACTTTACCGATTCGAGTTTAGAATTTAAGTTTTGTTACAGTAAATAATTCTCAAAATTAGTCACGTTTAATTTTTTTGTTATAGTAAAAAGCTCTCATATAAAATTACATCTCAATTCAAATTATAAATTCAAATCAGTAGAATAAACGAGTTATTAATTAACATATGATATTATGCATGAAAAAGGAGAAACGAGTATACGTGATAAGGTGACACTAGGGAAACAAATACAGACATGTAAAGGAGAAGTGTGTTAAAATTCGGAGAATAAAAAAAGTTAGATAAAAAAATTAAAGGCAATATTATCTTCTCCTTTATATTTCACCTTTTGGGATGGATAGATCGACAATAATAATACAATTTTCGTTACCAATAAAGTTTGCCATCCATCAAAAAAAAAAAAAAAAAAAAAAGGTGTAAAGACCTTTTTTATTCTGCTTTTGAAGAAAACAGAATTCTTTTGTCATTTTAATTGGTGTAAAAGTCAGTTCATAGTACGTAAAAAGGCAGGGATGAGGAAAAATATTGCAGACAAAGGTGGTTGTACGTGTCAGAATCCACTTGCATCAAAAAGGCAATCCACTTGAGGAGAGAAATGGCCAAATGGGGGTCCACACACAAAATAAAAACAAAAAAAAAGAGAGAAAGAGGCCACTTTCGGAATGGTATATATTCGCATTACAACACAATCCACACAAGTTTTTAAGAGAAGTTTATTCACATATTAAAATTATTATGAGATTAGAATTATTTTTAATTTATATGTATTTTTTATAAAAAAAATATTATAATAAATCATGAATCACGATTTAAATTAGAATATGAATTCTCTAACTGAATAACTTCTTAAATTAATCAGTTGAATATATTTAGTTGCTGAATATTACACCTTTAAATAATTTTCTTATTTACAATTGAGAGCGTGGTGCCCTAGCGCTAATAATATTACGGTAATTCCGTTTATGATCGAAGAGAAAAATTATCAATATCAACAAAAATGAGCTTGTAAGATGTTCAAAAGTATTTTGAGTACATTATTGATTTAACCAATCCCAAAATATTAGAGTTGAGTATTTTAAGGAATCTGATATATCGTGATCAAAAGATATTGCAATCCTCTTTTAATTTCGTTTTTTTTTAAAAAATTAAAAATTTATGTGAAAAAAATATTGATTTTTTAAATCTTCTTGACATGCACAGAGTCAATGAATGCTCACACTCAAATTTTTTTAGTTTAAAAAATTTCTATATAATATCGTGTATCATATAAGATTGATATAAATTAACCCCCACTTAAATAAATCTTGTAGTCTTATTTTCAGAAACCCAATATACATGAAACTATACACTCAATCTTATTTTGATTAAATTTTTTATTTAGTTATTAGTCTTCACTGAAAAAAATTTCTGATTCTATCACGGATTCTTGATATAACAGGGTCATATTTTTCATCAAATTATAATTTGAAAAACATCTTATTCCCGTTTTAATTTCTTCATATTTTCGCATCAATAAATTTCAAATGGATGACTCATCAGTATGGCCTGCAATTAATCATGAAACTTAGTTAAGCATAATAATTGATATTAATGATGATATCAATATTGAGAGTTTGGACAGCTAGTACTGATTATGACGGAAAGAACTGGACTTTTTTTTTTTCTTTTCTTTTAATAAAAGAACTGGAGTTGAATGTTAAGCTAATTGTGGTACAAAACATATTGAAATTATACACACACACACACACATACATATATATATATATATATATAATATATATTATATTGAACGAGGTGGGAAGCACTACATGTTTAGGTGCAGGCAAAGCATTAAATAGAGGTGTTGGGAAGAGTTAAGATTGAGGGGCCAATGTGACCATGTCTTCTTCACTGGTGTGCCATATTTTGTGCGGATTTGTGGGACATCTACTTCAATGCTGACACATTCGAGATAACTGGCGTTTTTTTTCCACTCAACAATCCTGGAGTAAGATCTTATGACATAATTTCCTACTCTTTATTTATTTATTTTGTGGGATTATAGCAATCTATATAACTTTTATGTGTTTAATCGAAATGTTGCACTTTATGAAAAATTCAAGAATGTTTGTATAAGTGCCTATTCCTAATGTTTTTCGAGTCGTACTAAACTAATTAATCTCGACATTTTCGCATATCATTTTATAAAACTTTCCTGGATATAATTATGTCTAGGGAAGGTAATTTTTAATATGGTTTGTAAAATAATAATAGATGTGTAATAACTCTTAAAACATAAATATTTTTAAAAGAACGCTTTGATAAAATGAATTGGAAGTTTTTTTTGCTATATCCATTTATTTATTTGTTTGCTTTTCTCTTTTGGTAAAGCTTTGAAATATATCATTTAGCTGTACTTGGATAAAGCATTCCTCTCCACACGTTTTATGTATAAATCCTCCCTCATATATGCACTCAGTATTTAGATCAACAACTTCTTTTGTGCACTTCACTCAAAAGTAAATATTTTCAACTTTTTTTTTTTTAATGTGAATATTGTAGGGTCACTGGTACACGGAACTGGCTAAACTAACCTTAATTTTCTCATAAAGATTTGGCATATAGCTCTAGGAAGGTGACGTATAATACTAATATCACTTTTTTTATTACTCTTTATATTTATTATTTGACATGTAAATTCAACTAACATGATATATTATTATTTAAACGAAAAATGAGATAATTAAGTGTATGTGTCAAATAGTGAATGCAGAGAGTGACAAAAAGAGTTATGATAACACACTACAATAAAAAAGCTCATTTGCGGCGATGCCATGTCGTCGCAAATACTGATTTGTCATCGCAAATATTTTATTTTCGACGCCATGTCGTCGCAAAAAATCTGACGCAAATAATATATTTGCGATGACATAGTTTTGAAATGTCATTGCCATCCTCGTTCTCATCCTCGTCTTTTTGATCGATATAGAGGTTGTTCAGTCTCTAGAACTAAAAAAAAATAGAAATAACGAAATTTGATTATATAGAATTCGTCGAATAAAAAATATCGTTCATGTGTTATAGAATATAATACCTGACTGACAATGGACCGAGAGTCTCGTTGGATCGGGTGGAAGCTGTGATCTTGGTGTAGAGCCGGTGCATGTAGCTTATGGGTCGGACATCATGACTATATTAATATAATTAAATTTTATTAATGAAATTTTAATAAAATTTTGGCAGCATAACGACTTATTTTTCTTATTATCTAAAAATCCAAACCTGTAAAAAACTAGCTTTTAAAGGATTTCGGCACACCATATCTGCAAGATGTGCCACCCAGACAAGTCATCAACATTTTTAACATCCTAAAAAATTCACAGACAATTTATACCAAAATTCAATAATCTCAAAATTCATAATCCAAAATTTAATATCTATAATATAAACTTCAAAGTATAAACTAATTCTAAAATCTATAAATCAAAAATAAAAGTGTAAAATCTATAATCTAAAATTCTAACAACAAAAAACCCAAATATTTTAAACTAAAAAAATACAATAAATAGGTAAAAAACTTACAAAGTTCAAACCCACTAAAACGGGGGTTGAAAATGATGAAGGTGCAGCGGTGACAGCGGTGGAGGAGGGCGGCGAGGAGAGAGATTATTTTGTTTACTTCTTTTGATGAAAAAACACTTAAAATGATTAAAACTTATGATAAATGTTGATTTGGTGAGGATTTAGAAGAGAATAGAGGGAGGTTTTGGGGTTTAAAGTCGGAAAGCTTGGGAGAGGCCGAGAGACAGAGAGGAGAGAGATTGGAAAAAATAGAGGAGGAGGCTTTGGTCGTGGGTATATAGACAAAGTTTTTTGCGATGACAAATAACACAATTAGCGATGACAATGTCGTCGCAAATATAACTTATAAAACTATTTACAACAATAGATGTCGTCACAAATATAACTTAATTTTTTAATATTTATACTAATGTTTTGGAATTATTATTTGTGATGACGTTGTTCGTTGTCGTTGCAATTACATTTTGGGAACCGCCTAATTTCCCTGCCATCTTTTTGCAAGGGAATTCAAAATAACTATTTGCGACTACACATATTAATGTCATTGCAAATAATATTTGAGAACCGCCAAATTGACCACCTTTTTACTTAGGGAACAAAAAATAAATGAATTATTATTTGCGATGACGCTGTCGTTGTAAATAATTCTTTATTTGTGACGGACAGTCGTTGCAAATATTATTATTTGAGTGGCAAACGTTGGCGCAAGGCAACATTTGTCGCTAACTACATATTTGTGACGACTTATACATTATTAATGACGACAACATTCTCTTATCATACGAATATTATTTGTGATGTTATGTCGTCACAAATAGTTAATTATTTGTGACGACAAATGTCGTCACAAAATAAAGCAAATTGTAGTAGTGACATTTATCATCACATGTTTGCTATGGGAATTTTATACCATGTCCAAAACGAGAGCTTAAGTAGAAATATTCAAGGACTGATCACGATAATGTTACATATTAATATTTTTTTTTCTTTTGAGGGGAATGAATGTGTTTTATTATTCTTTTTGAATGGAATAAATGTATTTTATTTTGCTTCGAGCTTTTAGATGATTTTAACAGAACCTTTTTCCTTATTCAACAATAAAAATATATTTTGTATTTTATTTCGCTTTAAGCTTTTAGATTATTTTAATAAAATATTCATCGAATTCTAAAAATATATATTTTCTCTATAGTTTTTTTTTTTAAAAAAAAGAAAAGAAAATCTCATGACACCAGGGAAGAATATGTGGTACGGATGTAAAGCCACATCGAGATAATTATTAGCCACACAAGTGAATAATAATAATAATAATAATAATAATAATAATAATAATAATAATAATAATAAATCCAAGGTACTCCGTTTCTTTCTTCTCCTTTAAAAAAAAAAAAAAAAAAAAAAACTTTATCCGGTTTATTTTCTTTACAGTTTTATTTTGTTCGTATTACTTATTAGTATTTTTTTTTTTTGGTCGAAAATATCACTTGTTAGTTATTTCACGTCAGTAAGTTACACAGACAGAACATGCACAAACTGCAAATTTGTACCAATTTTTAATACCCTAAAATCAAGGTTCTGCCAGTCCAATGTCAGAGAACATGACGACGCCGTTTTGACCATATCCAAACTTCCAAACCGCTTGGGTATTTTAAACCGTCGGACTGCCTTTTCCTTTGCAATTTGCTTGAAATGTGGAAAACCGCTGATCCCTAAATGGACGCTCAGGATCTCAAGACAAAAAGGTAAACCATGATCAAAACTGAAGTCCCATCAATAGGTGACGTAGTGTCTTGCATAATAGCATTTGGGCTTCACCCAAAAATTTTTTTTTTTTTCGTTTTTGAAAGTGCTACGGCATAGTACGGAATGTACCTTGTTTGGAGAAGCAGACAAAACTCTTTTTAATTGATTTTTTTTACTTGTTTTTTGCGCTTTTTTTTTTCGCTGGCCTATGAATGCATCACAGAAAAAAAGCTAATTTGTTTACATGCAGACAAACAAACACGTCCGCTTAGCCAATGGTACATGTGCCACATGGCCAATAATAAGTGTCCACAACCCACTTATGTCACCCTCCACCAGTGCCACTTTCACATGCATATATGACAATCATAAAGGATCCAATATCCATAATTAACTACGTGATTTTGATTTTTTTAGTGAATAAAAAATATTTGTGCCTTTTATTTTGTTTCATAAAAGTTTCTTCGATACGTCTTTCTCGCTGATAAAATTAATTTTTTACTGTTAAATTTATTTAAAATTACATTAAATTATAAAAATATATGTAATAAATTATTTTTAATGCATATCGACTAAAAACATAGAATTTTTAATAGTTCATTTTTTTTTTCAGAATTAATAAGAGAAATTCCATTATTTATTAGAGATAATAAAGAAATGATGTATATTCAATTATTGCACTGTCCACTATTACCTATTGATCCCACCATATTATGATTTATTATAGGTATGAATATGAATTTGTGGGGGATCTAAATTAACACGAAATTGAAAAACAAAAGGTACGAATTGTGAGCTGCCGTGTCATGTGTATATGTCCAATCTGATTTTGCTTTGATGTCAATCCCTAATTGCAGTTTTTGCGTATCCTAAGTTTTTAGGACATCTTTCAACATTGTCGTTGAAAAATATACACGTATATATATATATATATATATATGTATATGTATAGATTTTATTCCTTGTAGGATCCCTTCTTTGACGGTGTTGGTTTAGCTTATCTAACTTTGCAAAAACACATCATACTGTAGTTGGTACTCGGTAGTTTGGTTAATCTCACCGGTTGATATTTTGTCCACATTAAATGCTTTAAGTTTGTTTATTCTTCTGCCACTATTCAATGGACGGTGGTTCTTTGTATTTTGCAATATATTGTGCTCGTAAGCGTGTATATATATATATATATATATATTTTTTTTTTCTTCTCTGGTGTATTTGCGTGTGTGTTTTTGTTCTTTTGATTTGTTTTTTTAATTTTTTTTATGACAGTGGGATGCCAACTTGAGGCATCAAATTTGCAGTTCGAGGACGTTGGTGCTTATTGATCATCAAGCTAAGCTTAATTAAACCAAGTTTATATATATATTGATTATTATTCTTATTATTTTTAGTTTCTCAGGTTACAATCTGAGAAAGTGTCTAAATTTGGAGTTTGTAACATTTATAGGTTTTTATCGTTTCTTTTTTCTTTCAGAGCCAATACGTACGATTAATTATATGGGTTCAAAATTCACGGTTGGAATTTGTTTTTGCAAATTTTTTTTTTTAGGTCACTTACACATCATGGCATCTATTTTGACCGTTAGAATTACAATAATAGCTTATAATATAATTGCTGAAGTGATAATGATGCAAAAGAAAACAATATATATATATATATATGTATGTATGTATAAAGAACAATATACTCATAAAATACTAGTGCCACGTAAAACTAATTAACCTGATATCTACTATGTTGGCTGCGCAAATCATAAAATAAATAATAAATAAAAACAAATCCATCCAACAAAGTGGATGCACCTTATTCACATACACATGCTATTTAGAGAGATACATCTTTGGTATAATTTGGTGCTGAGCTAAAAGCTACAAGGCACCTTTCCTTCAAAGGGGAAAAAAAATTGGTGCTGAAATTTGGTTTAGTTTGTCCAATAAAGTGCATATCATTGGAAATTTGGAATATTGAAGAAATCGAACTTGCAATATACGCTTCTTCCAACGATATGAAGTCACCAACTCCCCTATATATATATATATATATATATATATATATATATATATATGTCTTTGGTTAGCTTCGAATAAAGCAAAACGTGCCTTGACCTTCCCTATTATCAAAAGGTAAAAGGAGCGAGGATCCTTGAAGCATAGTTGAAATTCACCTTTCAAAAAAAAATTCGACAATTATACACGCAAAATCAAATAAATATTAGAGAACTTTTAGGTCGAAAGTGCTTTGACGAAAAGATTTTACGATCGTTTTTTAGTAATTATCTCTTTGTTATTTTATCATTTCAGTTTTGACAAAATGATCAACCGAGATCATTGTAGCTTTTGGAAGTTGGGAGATTTTTTTAATAGAGTAATAAGAACAAGTGAAAAAAAAAAAAAAATACTATCGATAGTCTCAGTTATAAACTTTGAGATTTTTATCAAGTTTTATTAAATTGAAGAGATATGCCAGTCTATCGGTATTAGCAGTTTCTGATTATTAAATCTAGTTAAAATCACGTCATATGAAATAAAGTATGCATAATAAATATTTTCTAAGACCGATTTGATCATTGAAAAATAAAAAATTACTATAGTTTATTTTTTCAGTCATGCCAGAAAAACTCCCAATAAACTGGTATTTTTTTTTTTTTTTTTCAAAGTTAAAAAGGAAAATAATAAAGCAAAAAGACTGCCACACTTTTTTCTTTCAATTTGATATAATGATTCTCATATTATTTGACAATTTAAAACCATGTCTTATCAAACCTACCACATATATTATACAAAAAATAAATATTTGTTTTGGTACTAAGTTTTCCTCTTTTCTGAAATGTTCAAAGCGATCATGAACGGGCCTTAATCTTCTATTTCTTTGTTGTATAGTACTGCTTGACTATAAATGTTAAATCTTACTTGACTACGTGCCAACTCAACTATTTTATGGGAAAAAAAAAAATACCAATTAGGTATACAATGGCGGATTATGTTGAATATTGGCCTAATAAACAGTGCTCGAATGTTCTAAAGAAAAGAATGTGGATACATCTTGTTCACTTTGCAGATTCAAGTTATCAATTCGAGCTGAGATGTGATTTTTTTATAGCTTTTCACTATAGCAAAAAAAGTTTGATATGACATTTTCTGACAATTTCTTACTATAAAAATCTAAAATTGAAAACTCAAATCGGTAAAATGAACGAGGCCGTTATATGTTTATAACACTCACATGACTTGCTACATAATTTCCATTTCAATGAGTTATAGTTACATCAAAATCACACAAAATCTGAATGTTTGCTTGTTGAAATATATCAATTCAAAGCGCAGTCTCTTCATGACTTAATGCCAAATAATTTTTTTTATTTCATTTATTAATAAAGAAATAGAAAATTTCTCTGATAGCATAGTCCTACCAGTACTGGCAGTTTATGACTGTTAATATGATTAAGGTTACATCAGATTAAAAAGTATATAGAACAAACAGTTTCTAATAACGATTAGACAATCGAAAATAAACTATCGATAGTTCATTTTTTATGATTCTACCGGAAAAACTCCTAAAGAAATAATATTTAGTTGGTTAGGAAAATTGTGATACCAATTTCAACAGCAAGAAAAAAGAAAGTTCTACCCAACCTAGCATTGGAATAGAGGAGACTGATTTTTCCGTATCATAGGTTTAAATGGAAAAAAATTGCTAAAGAGACTAGGGCATGCGTAGTGATACTAATATTACTTAGATATGATATGACAATTATCAAAAGTTATCAAATTGTAGTAGTTAATAACTTCACGGCTTATAATAGCATTAAAATTGCGTGTATTAATATTTTTTCTTAGTAATAGACTAAGCAAAATGATAATATCTATAGTTCATTTTTTTTATGATTCTACCGGAGAAACTCCTAAAGAAATAATATTTAGTTGGTTAGGAAAATTGTGATACCAATTTCAACGGCCAAAAAAAAGGAGAAAGTTCTACCCAACCTAGCATTGGAATAGAGGAGACTGATTTTTCCGTATCATAGGTTTAAATGGGGAAAAATTGCTAAAGAGACAAGGGCATGCGTAGTGATACTAATATTACTTAGATATGATATGAAAACTATTAAAAGTTATCAAATCGTAGTAGTTAATAACTTCACGGCTTATAATAATATTAAAATTGCGTGTATAAATATTTTTTCTTAGTAACAGTGCTAAGCAAAATGATATTATTGATTGTTCAACATCACTTAAACGTGAAAAAAATTAAAAGTATAAAGTGACAAGTTGTTATGGGTTAATAGCTTCAAGGGGTTATCAAAAAAGCATTAATATCGTGTCTATATAACTTTGTTACCTTAGAGTAATAATATTAACCCAATAGTATGGTTTAACACATTATATATTCAATTTAAATGGGTGAATTGAACTCTATATCTTATGATAGAACCACATATTAAATTCACCGTTACGTTATTGGCTTGAACCACACCATCTCATTTTATATAAAAACTAGTGATACACATGTTTGGTGTGCATGAGCAGCACAAAAATATTTGATCCTTTTTGTTTGAGAATAATATGCATTAAAATTTGACATATCTTAGACAGCGAAGACCCGTAGTTGTTAATAGGCGGGCGCCCCACGGGAAGCTAACACGTAATTATAAGTCAACAAGACGTGACACGACAAGTTTTCTCAACACATATATTTATATATATATATATATATATTATATAATAGTAATAATAATAATAATAATAGAAAAGGGTTGAAAAAGAGTAATCTGTTGTATTCACTCCATTACATAAGTGCTATTAACACTCCCCATTATTGACGCTATTGTTTCCTCATTTGATTTTCGAGTAAACAAACACCAGCCTTGTGAGTAGCCATTTTGGGGGTGGCAAAAGAAAAAGGAATAATTATAGAATGACATATATGTCACATGTGAACCACTTAAAATCCATCAATAATTGAGCCATTTTGAGAAATAAATTAAAATAATGGATTGCACATAATATGAGTCTATATAGGCAGAGGTACAGTTGAGGTTTAGACTTGAGAGTAAGTCCCTATCATATATATATATATATATATATATTTATAGTCCATTAGAATGGATGATGCGAAAAAAACGTAATATGATAGCTATTAAATATAATATTAACGTTGGCAAGACGTAACATATTTAATATAATGTTAATAATTATTATGTTATATTGTTCACTTCTACATATTACATAAATATATCGTTTATTTGGATGAACCATAACCACAGTGTTTGTGGGTGGTGAGAGGGGTGAGATATTCTCTTCTAAGCTATTCAATTATTCATTTCAAGTAAACAATACTATAATAATTATTTGTGTAATTTTCCTGTGATGTAATTAAAGCCAAAGATTGTCTTAAGGGGACAGCAACATAATAAAAAGAAATTTCATCTTAGACTAATATTCAACTAAATACGTCATGTTCATTGTTTATGATAAATAATAACACAAACGATCTCGGACTTCTTCTTAGTGATTACATTCGGTGATTAAATTAAATATGTACAAAATATTATGGAGAGATTTATACGTATTCAATTCAACGCATAGCAAAGAGTCACTCGTACGTATCCTTTGAATTATTGTTATATAAATGCAAAATAAATTAAAAAAATAACAATTAATGCAAAACGAAATGAAAAGACAGAACGGTGACGCAAAGGACTGGATCTGGGAAAGCAGAATCGTCACTGACTTTCATGACTTTGCTGATGCCCCAAAGTTGAATCAAAGGTAAAGTTGGCCCTTTTTCATAGCCCAAAAAAAAAAAGAAAAAAAAGAAAAGGAAAATAGAATATTATCCTCCTTTTTCAAAATTTCTATCAATAATATTTTTTTCTTTTGTCTTAATCCCAATTTTTCTCCGGGTGAATTCTATTTTGTTAGTGACATTTATGTTTGGTTGAGGGATTCGTTCTTTGATTCGAATCATGATTCGTAGTTCGTTATAGTATTTTTCTCACAAAAAATATACGTAAATAAAAAATGGTTCAAATCACATGGTTTGAATCTTCTGACCAAACGTCAAGATCTCACAACTAGTTCCCAATCTGTAAAATTGTCCCATTAAAATCATTTCGATAAGAATTCTGTGAAAAATAATGGAAATTGATATAGTATATTTGTGGCTCTATGTTTGAAAATGAGTGTATTTAAAAATCAAATATTGTAATTTAAACAATCTCAGGGGACCTCGACAAAAGAAAAATTGAAGAAAAAGGGCTAAACCATGAGTTTGGCTGTTAGTTTTACAGGAACTCTATCACTGATATCATTTACTTTCAAAATCCGATGTTTCACCGATTGAGAGTACCTTCGTCTTTTCACGTTATTAGTTTGACAAAAAAAAAAAAAAAAAAAGTGTACAAAAAAGAGCTTTAGAATAGTTTAAAAAAAAATGTAGCTTATTTGTTTAGCAAATTTAAATCATGGTCCAAATTTTTTTGCTACAATATTTCTCTCAAAAAATTAAATTTCTATTTAAATCAATGAAATAAATGTGCTAATGAAGAATACTTTTAAGTTATTTAGTTGAAGGTCGGGGATGTTTTGGCTGTGTTTAGAGTTGTTTTTGTTTTTATTTTTTACGTTTTTCGAGAAAAAAATGAAAATGGAGGGGAAACGGTGTTTGACACAATTAAAGACAAAAAATGAAAATGAAATTTTTTTTTTGGTTTAGTGTAAAATGAGAGAGAAATGAAAAACGACTTTTAATCGTTTTTCGTTTTTTGTTTCCGTTTTCTCCTCTCTCAAGTAGAGGGAGAGAGAGAGAGACATTAATGAATTTTTTATACTGAAAACAATCTCTTGATAAAACTACCAAACACATTTTTTAAAATGATTTCTGTCTGAGATTATAAACGTTTTCATTTTCATACAAAAAATAAAATTATTTTGAAACGAGTTTTAAACGCACTATTTAAATTCTTCCTTTCCGTTTTTTTTTTTTTTTTTTTGGGAAACCCCTTATGTTCTAATTATGACGTATAAATGGGAAATTTTTATGATAAAATACATACCCTTCACGTTTGGTATAATGTAACATTATATAAATAATAGAAAATACACAATCTGAAAATATTTGTTTAATTTAGTTCGCAACCTCTCTCCCTAAATAAAATGGAGACATCCAAAATTCGTGCATCCCGACATTAATTAGTAAACAAATTTTCCTAGCTACCCTAAATCGCTTTAAGTAAAAAGTACCAAATTTCTTAAGATTAGGTGACTTATTTGGTGACAAACAAACACCCTAAAAATATAGGCAAAAAGGGGTAAGGTAGCAAGCGTTTAGGTTAGAAATTTTTGACACTAAAAACCTTATCAGAAGACTACAAAGGGAAGAACCTGAAAAGATTACGAGGTATAAACCTGAAAATAATAATTAATTAAAAAGAAAAAGTGCCATCAAGAGGGCTTTATATGGGAAACTGCAAACTCAAAGGGCGTAAATGCAAATATCTATGTACCCTATGTTGATTGTCTGAAATGCAACACATAGTAATTAAGCAAATAAAAAACTGAAAAATTCATGGATAAAAAAAAAAAAAAAAACTTGTGAATTTCAACACTTCCATAAGCCTCAAAAAAAAAAAAAAAAAGAAAAAAAGAATGGGCAACTCTTATCAGGAAGCAAGCGAATACAGCCATTTCATTACTTGAACAACCATTTTTTTTTTTTAATATTATACAAATGTAATAAATGAATATATAAAAAAGACAAATTATAAAAAGGGGTGAAAACAGGACCATAAAAAAGGTACAAAAAGAGAAAAACGTGACAGAGAGTGTGCATGTGCTGATGTGCGGTTGATGATTCATTTGGTTGTGATTGGTGTCTTCTTACAAAAAAATATTATTTTAAGACAAAAGAAAAAAAAAAGTCTAAAAAAAAAATAAAAAAGGTGAGAGAGGAATATATGGAAGAGGCAAAAGGAAAATGGGAAAACGACAGATTACTTTTATAAATTTTTAACTCAAAAGGAAATTGGTCCGAGAGACAAAAAGTTTGCAGCATTTTATAAAGCAAAGCAGTAATTAGATAGAAAAATAAGGAAATGAGGAAATATGTCTGAAGGGCTCTTTTGATATTTTGATTAATATAATATAATAATAATAATAATAATAAAGGTTGCGACTTTACTGGACTTGAGCCACTGCTCCTCTATAATGCTATTTTCTGGTTCATCATCTTGTTGGCTCCCGAGGATTTGGCGCGTCTTGGTCCTCCTCATTTTGGCTTCTCTAAACCAAAATTTGTGATAAAAATCAAGTCTTGCCAGCTGGGTTTTGCTTGATTTTTCTTGGTTCCAAACGTTCATTCTTGGTGGTAGGTTGATGGGCTCTTCTGATCTTTGAGTGTTTTTTCTTCTTAAGAGAGATTGAGTTAGAGAGAGAAAGTTTTAGAGAGAGAAGAGATGGGGGAGAAGCCGGAAGCATTGGAGGCTGTTCTCAAGGAAACTGTGGATTTGGTAAATAGATCTGAAAAAGAAGAGAAGTTTTTTTGAAGCCTTTTTGTTGGTTTTGCTCTTTCTATGTTGTTGATTTTATTTTATTTTATTTTATATTTTTTTTTTTTTTGGCGAATGCAGGAAAATATACCCATTGAGGAGGTCTTGGAGAATCTGAGATGTAGCAAAGAGGGTCTCACCACTGAGGCTGCTGAGCAAAGGCTGACCATTTTTGGATACAACAAGCTTGAAGAGAAGAGGGTTACAGTTTATACCTTTATTATTATTTTTTTTTGTTGCAATTTAGAACCAGTCCCTTCTTTTTGGGTTATTTTTGCCTGAAAATATTGTGTTTTGGGTGTGTTTCAGGAGAGCAAATTCTTGAAGTTTTTGGGGTTTATG
The DNA here is from genome assembly GCA_012066045.3 of Morus alba. Classification (NCBI taxonomy): domain Eukaryota; kingdom Viridiplantae; phylum Streptophyta; class Magnoliopsida; order Rosales; family Moraceae; genus Morus; species Morus alba. The sequence goes on along the minus strand of CP050231.2, from coordinate 6,564,778 downwards.
TGGAACCCTCTCTCATGGGTTATGGAAGCTGCTGCTATCATGGCAATTGCCCTTGCAAATGGAGGAGTACATACTTAAAACACTTCTTCTTCTTCTTCTTTTTATTTTTGGGCATAAATTTAGTGTTATAAGTTATATTACAACTTTGTTTGTCTTTGATTTTATCTGAGTTTTGTTCCATAAAACACTTTCTATAGGGTAAGCCTCCGGATTGGCAAGACTTTGTGGGTATTATTACCCTTCTTTTTATCAACTCAACCATTAGTTTCATTGAGGAAAACAATGCTGGTAACGCTGCAGCAGCTCTCATGGCTCGTCTTGCTCCTAAAGCCAAGGTACCCTTGTTGGATTAGGCTATTTATTCTCGAAAAATTTCACTTTTTTGAGCAAATTTTAACTTTAACATGTTGAAATATACTCGAATTCCTTTGTTTTATCTTATCCGGCAAAAAGGTTCTTCGAGATGGAAGGTGGAATGAACAAGATGCTGCTGTTCTTGTGCCCGGAGACATTATTAGTATTAAGCTCGGAGATATTATTCCGGCCGATGCTCGTCTTCTCGAGGGGGATCCTTTGAAAATTGACCAGGTTGGTCTGCCGCTAAGGATTCAAGTTGCTTGTTTACTAATGGGGCAAGAGTTTATAGATTGGTTACTGAGAATTGAACTCACAAGTCTTTCATTGTGATTTGCAGTCTGCACTTACAGGCGAGTCCCTTCCTGTGACGAAGGGCCCGGGGGACGGTGTTTACTCTGGTTCCACTTGCAAGCAGGGTGAAATTGAAGCAGTGGTTATTGCCACCGGTGTTCACACCTTCTTTGGGAAGGCTGCTCACCTTGTTGACACCACTAATCAAGTTGGTCATTTCCAAAAGGCAAGGAATTAATAGCACCATATCTTTGGAGTTTGGACTGAACTTATGAATGATGAATTTAGAATTTACTGAATGATTTTTTTCCCGTGTATAGGTCTTAACCGCGATTGGAAATTTCTGCATATGTTCAATTGCGGTGGGGATGATAATAGAGATTATTGTCATGTATCCAATTCAGGATCGCGACTATCGTCCTGGAATTGATAACCTTCTTGTGCTTCTCATTGGTGGAATTCCCATTGCCATGCCTACTGTACTGTCGGTGACAATGGCTATTGGGTCTCATAGGTTGTCTCAGCAGGTTGGCTAGCTTCCTTTAGGATGTTTCTATGAAAGTTTGTTTCGAGTAGTTTACGGGATATATAACGATATTTCAAACAATCAATGTAGGGAGCTATCACAAAGAGGATGACAGCCATTGAAGAGATGGCGGGCATGGACGTGCTTTGCAGTGACAAGACTGGAACCTTGACGTTGAACAAGCTTACAGTTGACAAAAATCTCGTTGAGGTTGGTTAGCCAGTGCTGTGGTTTACTGGTTGTGTGATTCTTTTTATTTTTTTCCCAAAACTATATTATAAATTCTATTTCATATGGGCAATTGATTTTGATTAATAGGTTTTCGCAAAGGGAGTCGATCCAGATACTGTTGTTCTGATGGCAGCTCGAGCATCCAGAACAGAAAATCAAGACGCGATAGATACGGCTATAGTTGGAATGCTGGCTGATCCAAAGGAGGTAAATACTTGATTATGGAGACATTGAGACAGTTTTATGTAGTTGTTCACTATTATCAGTGAATTGCTTAGATTAATATCAGAGCTTTATAGTTCCGTAGATATATATGAAACCTTGATATTAATTCATGCTAATGGACTTGCTCCCTCGAATATTGTTTCCGAAAGGCACGTGCTGGTATTCAAGAAATTCACTTCCTTCCTTTCAATCCGACTGATAAGAGAACTGCATTGACTTATCTTGATCGTGATGGTAAAATGCACAGAGTCAGCAAAGGTGCACCTGAACAGGTAACTTTTTTATTACCTTCCAATTTTTATTTCCTCCCTAATTGTTTATATCTTGTGTACTTAGTTCTGTCTGCATTCCCTCTTGAACTAGATTTTAAATCTTGCACACAACAAGTCTGAAATTGAGCGTAGAGTACATGCCGTGATCGATAAGTTTGCAGAGAGAGGTTTACGGTCTCTTGCCGTTGCCTATCAGGTATTGGGTTCCTGCTTCCCATCTTTTCTTTTGCAGTTAAATGATGTACTTATTTTAGTTGAAGAATATTAGATAAAATTTTTGTATGTCCATTTTATGCAGGAAGTTCCAGAAGGAAGGAAAGAAAGTCCTGGTGGTCCATGGCAATTTATTGGCCTCATGCCTCTCTTTGACCCACCTAGGCATGACAGTGCAGAAACAATTAGAAGAGCTCTAAATCTGGGAGTAAATGTGAAAATGATTACAGGTACTCTTAACGTCGCTGGTGGAGTAGTAACATTTATCTATTTGGGGAAAAAATCCTTATGGGGGCTTCTGTCAATACAACTGAGAATGAAGTGATGATCTGTTCTTTGGAAGAAGTTGGAATTTATCATATGCTTTTATTGTGTTATTGAATGGCCTCTCCGCTATTAAAGGTGCTGAATGTTGTGGTTTATATCAGGTGATCAACTGGCTATAGGAAAGGAAACTGGTCGTCGGTTGGGAATGGGAACCAACATGTATCCTTCATCTGCTTTACTGGGGCAGGACAAAGACGAGTCTATAGCTGCTTTACCGGTTGACGACCTGATAGAGAAAGCTGATGGCTTTGCCGGTGTTTTCCCTGGTACATTTCTTTGATATCAATTTCATTCTATGTTTTCTTGATTTTGATTTTCAAAATATGATCTTATGTTCTTGAATGTGATGACTCACTTTGTGTTATGTTGGTCCAGAGCACAAGTACGAGATTGTAAAGCGGTTGCAAGCTAGGAAACATATATGTGGAATGACTGGTGATGGAGTTAACGATGCTCCTGCTCTAAAAAAAGCCGACATTGGAATAGCTGTTGCTGATGCTACTGATGCAGCTCGCAGTGCTTCCGATATTGTCCTTACCGAACCTGGCCTTAGCGTTATCATTAGTGCTGTTTTGACGAGCCGAGCAATCTTCCAGAGGATGAAAAATTATACGGTAAGCTTTTGGTTAGTGCTTATGTAGTCTTATAATTATTTGATTATATTCTCAGTATATTTACTTTTCATTCACCGTGTTGTGCCATTTTCTTGTTTGCAGATATATGCTGTTTCCATTACAATCCGTATTGTGGTAAGTTGGTGGTTCTTTGTTTTGTAGCATGGTTGGTGTCTTACGGAAACAATTTTTTGTATCTCTGATCTTGTGGTGTAATTGACAAAAAATGGCCATTTAGATTTCCTCTCAGATATTCTATTTTTCCCAGCCCTGATATTCTTGTCTCATATGGTGGCAGCTTGGTTTCATGTTGCTGGCTTTGATATGGAAGTTTGACTTTCCTCCTTTTATGGTGCTAATTATTGCCATTCTCAATGATGGTTAGTTCTTCCATTAACCTTTATGATCTCTCTCTCATTATTTTTTCCTGATACTTATAGTGTATACAAAATAACTAGAAACAATGGCAGCTTGGTTTCATTTGTTCTATTTTCTGCTGGTTTCTGATACATTTAAAGCCTCATCAGACTTTTTTTGTTTCATCTAAATAAAATCTCTTCCTGTTTTTGTCTAATATACTACTGTTAGATCTTTTTCGCAACCAGTAAAACCATCTAGGAGTATAACTTTATGCTGGCTATTACTTCTTGAACTCTTTCAGCAAATCATACTTTTTGACATTTCAGGTACTATCATGACGATATCAAAGGATCGAGTGAAACCATCTCCACTGCCAGATAGCTGGAAGCTGGCAGAGATTTTCACAACCGGTGTTGTGCTCGGTAGTTACATGGCAATGATGACTGTCATATTTTTTTGGGCAGCATACAAAACTAATTTCTTCCCTGTAAGTTTACTTATTCAGATCGTGACCCTTGTCCTTATTTTTGGAAGATGAATAATTCACTTGGGTGTCTAAATTTATTAAAAACTATATTGGTTTCGGAATTTTTTTTTTTTTTTTTTTTTTTTTTTGTTTCTCTTCATGTGATATATAAATATTATATATTTTCGCCTGTATAGACATCACTAAAATAATATGCAATTTGTTTCGGTCCTGCTGGTGATTCCGTTCTCAATAATTTAGCTGATTTCTTGCCTGTTAATTTTGCAGCGCACATTTGGGGTACCAACTCTTCAGAAGGACGCGCATGATGACTTTCGGAAGCTTGCCTCAGCAATATATCTGCAAGTGAGCACTATTAGTCAGGCTCTTATATTCGTTACTCGATCTCGAAGCTGGTCATATGTTGAGCGTCCCGGATTGTTGCTACTGATGGCTTTTGTGGTTGCTCAGCTGGTGAGCAGACTTTTCCAATCTTTTTACATTGTTTTCTTTATTTCTATTGGTTTGAGTCGAAGTTAATTTTTGAACTTTCATGTGAACAGATTGCCACTTTAATCGCGGTGTACGCAAACTGGAGCTTTGCTGCAATTGAAGGGATCGGATGGGGTTGGGCTGGTGTAGTCTGGCTATACAACATCATCTTTTACATCCCACTTGATTTGATAAAGTTCTTCATTCGCTATGCCTTGAGTGGACGAGCTTGGGATCTTGTTATTGAACAAAGGGTATGAATTGCATTGATCATTTAATGATAAACACTTTCATCCAACAGGGTTCTTTTTAGCCAGTTTACGATGCATTTCTTTTGTTTAATAGATTGCCTTCACAAGGCAAAAGGACTTCGGAAAGGAACAACGTGAGCTTCAATGGGCGCACGCGCAAAGAACATTGCACGGTTTGCAACCACCCGATACCAAGATGTTTACTGAAAGAACACATTTCAATGAACTTAATCAGATGGCTGAAGAAGCAAAAAGAAGAGCTGAAATTGCAAGGTGAGCCCCAATCTCGACAATTTCAGTTGTTTAAGCTTGAAATTGAATGCACATGATTCTTTCTACATTTTCCATGCCAAACCATTGAGGATGCCAGTTGATTATTTATGGCCTCGTTCATTCACCGATTCGAATTTTCAGTTTTAAGTTTCTATAATAAAATGTTCTAAAAAAAGATCACATCTAATTTTTTCTGCTACAGTAAAAAGCTCTTAGAAAATGTCACATCGTAACTCAAATTAAAAACTCGAATCTGCAAAATGAACGAGGTCTATATGTTTCAAGTCTGTCTCTTTTTACCTTCTGTTGCTGCTTTTGCAGGTTGAGAGAACTCCATACGCTAAAGGGTCACGTTGAATCAGTCGTGAGGTTAAAGGGACTCGATATCGACACAATTCAGCAAGCATATACAGTGTGAGGGAGATGTTTTCTTGGCCTTACTCTTACTGTGAAAGACCAGACCTACTAGTGCTGAGAGTAAAGACGTATAATCAGCATGTTGTTGTTTGTTGCCCCTCCTAAAACAGCCATTAAATTTTATGCTACTCCGCTTTCTGTTCTGAGCACACCTTAAAGAGTACTGCGAATTAGCTTCTTAATCTTAATCATTCTATAAATTACCTTTTCCCCTCTTTGGGATGTTTTGCATAATCCTTATGCTTACAAGTTTCCCTCCTTGAAGGGTAGTTTCGATGCTAAGCTGTTGTTCATTAATAACCAAGGACTCAAGTATAGTACCGAGACTTTTAGCATTCAAATATAATTACTTTTTGTGTGTCCTAATATGAATAGATGCATAAATGAGATTAAGAAGGCACATAAAAGAGAGAAAAGGGGAGCAAATAATGAGGTCACTGGAACCTTATTCTCAGAACCCTTGTCATAATTCATATACAATTGGGGGCGGAGTCATGTAAGTCGAGGATAAATGGCTGCGCCACCTGAAATTTTATTTCTTCCCTATGGCAGCAGCTCCCGATCGCTTGACTTATTTTTCTAGTTCCGCCCTTGTTAATACAATCTATGGCCTATAAGCAGGTTTCTCAGAATCCGTTTAGGCTTCAACGGCATTTTCCACCGAGCCTTTGTACCAGTACCACTTTACGCACACTAAAAAGTACACAAAGTCGAAGGCCCCTAAACCAGCAACCATGTAATAGAAGTAATCTAGTCTCCCGTTGTTAAGATCTTCAGGCAACCAATTCCCACTTGGAGACTCCTTGGTAGTCCTGTGAACAATTGTTATCAAGAAGGTAGTCAAATAACTTGAGACTGCCAAGCCACAAGAGATTAAAGACCCAGCAATGCTTCTCATGTTCTCAGGAAACTGCCTGTAGTAGAACTCAACTTGGCCTATCACTGCGAGTGCCTTGGTGAGTCCCGATAACATAAGCTGAGGGATCAGCCATGTGGCCGACGTGGATGAAATGGCACCTCTTCTAGGACTGATTCCAATGATTGGCTTCGTTAGAGCGCGCAGATACTAACAAGGTGAGGATGGAGATAAAGATGCCTATGCCTATTCTCTGAAGGAGTGTTATGCCACCTTTTCTGCAAAGCCTTTGAAGTGAAGGGACAATGATTCTGCCATAGATGGGAATGAATATCGTCAAGCTCAGCATGGAGAAGAGGGAGAAAGAAGCTGCTGGGATCTCGAAATTATTGCTTCCTGTCGGATTGAAGGGCTTGGAAGACAACATAGGTATCCTTTTGGACTAAGGCAACCTGGTAAACAACAGCTGCTAAACATATCGGTACAACTCTCAGTAGGCATTTCACTTCTTCCACTTGTTGTACACTACAAAGTCTCCAAGGATCAGATGGTGAACCGTCCGAGTTTAGTTGGTCTTGTGGAGTCATAATTGCTGCTTTGTTGAGAAATCTGGTGACGCCAATATACGCCAGTTAATGAAAAAGTTTGAACTCAAAGAAAGGGTTCGTGAAAATGGCATATTTGATATCTTTGTATGATTTGTGCTCCAATGCATAATGATTTATGAAAATGGCATATTTACTCTTTCGTTTTTTCATAGTCATTAAACTTTGCAAATTATTAAAATATACTTCTACTTTTAACGCAATTTGAAATTATCAATGTTGTAATGATAAGATGGAAAAGGCAATACATCCACCAGTAACACTTATCAAATACCAAAACTTAGCAATATGTTATATTTGGTGCTAAATTTGCCATTTAGCACCAAAAACAGAAATGCATTAGGGAGTGATTTTTCTATTTGAATGCTAATACTAATATTAGCACACTAATTTAGTACTGCATTAAAGATGCTCTTAGGACACGGTTTACCTGAATTGATCTGTGTAAGTAAGATGGGAATTAATGGATTTAGGAGGCATATAGTTGTAGAGAGAGATCCATGGTTGCTCTGGTAGCTTCAATCTCCCTTTCTTAATAGAAACCCAATGGACTTCCTGAGGCTTTCACTTTCACATACATTTTGGAGCCCATAAGGAAGAGTACAATGGATATGAACATAAGAATTGGTGGGATACTTGAACCCAAAGACCAGCTTATGTTTGATTGGACATAAACAATGAGTGTTGAGGACACTATATTGGCAAAAGTGAAGGTGAAATAGTACCAATTGAAGAAGATGTTTATTCCCTTCTTTCCAGATTCTGTCTTGAGGTTGCATTGGTCAGCTCCGAATGCCAAGTTGCAAGGCCGGATCCCGCCTGCCCCGACAACTAGTAGTCCAAAACCGGTTAATAAAAATGCCATTTGCCCAGCTGCTGGTCCTTTGCATGTATAACTATGTTCAGTGCCACAATGAGAAGGATGCATTTCCTTGATAATTGCCGTTAGGTCTAGCAATATGGATACGTGGGGGCGTGGTACCAAGCATTTTAAATCGAGTACTGGTAAATCTTCCCATTTAAAACCCTCAAAGACCATCCAATACTTGAAAATTGACCACAAACCCATCATGGAAACCCATTACCGCTAGACCACCTCACTCGATCGTTAAACTGAGCCATCTTAATTCTCTTTTGTTCTGCATATAACAACAGCTTAATCTAGAAGTCAATTTCTCAGAATAGTATTATGTTTCCAAGTTTCATGTTGAGTATGAGAAAAACAGGTGTGTGGATATTGTTATAATTAGTACCATAAGTGAAGCGATCGTACCAAAGATTAATGTCTTGTAACGTCCAAAATAGGCGTCACAAAGGAAAGCTCCAACCAAGGTGGCCAATTGGGTGGTGCCAATGAAGATGGTCATGATCTTTGCAGCTGTAATGCTCTTCATGTTGAAAACAGTTGTGAGATAGACCAAGAGGTTTGACAAAGTATCAATAGTTCCTAGCTTCTCAAAAGTTTCATTTCCTGAAATATTATGTACATTTTAGAGAGAAAAAAAAGAAATATTGAAAAAAAAGAAAGAAAAGAAAAAAAAGAAAAAACCAAATTCACTCAAACTCACCCATGACAAATGGCATGGCTTTCCATCCTCTGCAGGTTACCTTACTGTCCTCAGATGAACAGCTTTCTCATTCTTGTCCGTGGTTTCTCCCAGATGAATCTCCATGTTTGAAGTTAGTTTTCTCAACTTTTCTGTCTTAGGGTATATATAGTGATAAATAGTTGGAGCCAAAATCTCTAATTTTTCTTGGGAAAATTCTATGGTGGGACACCCCATTTATGTGGCAATTATTAACCATATACATATGATTCAAATGGTTTTGTGCTCGACCTATTTTTAAACTTTACCAACTCTTTCAGTTTCTGCTTTTTAATGGCCTTTGGTCTGTTGAACATAGCATCCGAGTTGTATATTTTGTTTTATTATTATTACTATAGTTTCTTTTTTATTTATTGTTTTTACTAAAATAGGGTGGAGAGTTTGGTAGATGAGTTTTCTACAGAATGACAACTTAATTGAAATATCGGTAATAAGCCATACCATTTTGACGATTGTCTCACCGTAATTTTTTTTTTTTCTTCTTGATCTTGATAGTTCATTACGCACATTATTTGTTCAATTAAGGGTTGTCAGGTTTATTTGGACCACCTAGCAATATATCTTTCTTAACAGAAAATGTTTAATAACATCACCGGTACTAAACACCATCATTAATCGAAGGTGAAAAATATTTAATAGTATCACTGGTACTAAGCGCCATCATTAATAAAAAGTAGACTCCACTTACATGATTCACTTTTTATTAATAGATGGTGTTAAACACTGCGCCTTATAGTATTATTATTAATGTGAATAATACTTCATTGCCTAAGCACCACATATTTTCCAAGTTGGTTATGACACGTGAAATGTGATCTTTAATCATGGGCAAAAAAAGGTAACAAAAGAGGATAGAAAAGGGACTGAATGCTAAAAGCTAAAAAAAATGCTGAAAAAATATTCCTTTGTCGCAGAAAAACTAATAATGGGGAGTGCACTTTGTACGTTCGTCATTTGGTTGCCACTTGATCGCAATTTCATTCTAATACTCACTACAGGGTAATGCTTGATTTTATTTTATATTTTAAAATCTGAGATGCTTATTGGATATGCACTTTGGAATGTGCTTGTTTTTATCCACTGATGATGGAGGTCGTCACCGTTGTGATCTAATTAGTTATAATGAAATTTGTTGGAATTGATCAGTACTTTTTTTGCTCATGTGGGTTTGAGGGCAATTTATAGCGATGCTTACATTTTTTTTTTATTTTTATTTTTTTATTTATAATTAAATTTAAGGGAAAGAAAGCAATTTTATTAAGCCAAACCAGCACGACCAAAAGGAGTTACAAAGCGAGGAATAACACCCGGTTGAACCAAGTCTGAATCAGAGGAATAAACAAACGAAGCTAACATGACTTTAACAAAACACTGTGGATTTGCAAGTTTTAATTTGGAATACTCAAAAAGTTTGAACTTGTTTTTTTCTATAAGATAAGATGTCAAAGTTGAAAGACTAGAGTAAGCATAAGACTGAAATACTAATAACAACTCTCTCTCGAAGAAAATTGTTGAACTTGTGTATGAATTTAGATTTTTATCTCTTAATTTTGATCAAACCCTTTTAATTAATATAATTATTTAACTAAAAAAATTATTAATTAAGACTAAGAAATAAAAATTCAGAATCATACACTGTAAGATATTTATCTCTTTTCTGCTAATTCTTGACTCAAGTTTTAACAGCCCAAATCATAACTTCAACTATATTTTAGACTTGTCGTAATTAAGCTCGTCGTAGCCTTAAAAATCTCTCGTCTCCCAAGTTCTTGCGTGGAACCACCCCTCATCTCTTGTGATGCTAAGAGCTCACGTATTCCCTCGAAATTATTGGTGGGACAAGAATTAGAAAAATAATCTTTATTTCTAATACCATTTTGTGGATCATCTTAGTCAATGTTCTACTAACATGAGTGGATAGCGACCGAATATTGTCTAGTAAAATTCAATATCATGTAAAGTAATGAAGTAGAAAGGAGTTTAACATGATTACTACTTCTCTGTTATATAATTTCAAACGTAAGTAAAAACATTGTAATTGTTGATGTCCAAATCTATATATAGTCGGACTCGGAGTCGTTTTTCGATCTCTAGTTCGGTCCGGGTGATCCTGTACCGATATATAAGAGAAGGCTTCAGAGTGAGGAGACAATGGTACGGTGTCTGCCGAAGACACTTCAACGTTTAAATCAGTGTTCTGATCTAATGCAATTAATGAATTGGTAAAAATTAGATGAAAAATTTATCTTTACCTCAATAAATGATTATGGGGATATTTGACGTGTATGGATGTGTCAGGCAATAAGACAAGTGTCATTAATCAATGGTTCTTGTACCGCATTTATTCAATGGTTGGGATGAGTCCAAATTGACTAGAGCCCACACGGTGTTTGGAATTTGCACGCTCTTTAGTTTTCGGCCATTTAAGGCTTGCACTGAGCTATTACGATGTGAAATAGTAGCCGGAGGTGGCCCGAACAGGGGCTGAAGGCGGCTTGACCTTTCGGGGCAGAAGTAGAGTCGGTGAAGCGAAGGCGGCTGATCGGCACATGCCGGCCGGAACATGCCGACCACTCCACCAACATTAATCAAATAGAAAAAAATGATGTGGTAGATGCCAGGTAGTTGCGCATCACGATGGCGTCACTTTTTCAGCTGCAACACATTGTTACAGGTTGGTGCTGCGTGCCTTTTCCATGTTCCAAGATTTTTTCATATATAAATATTTCTCAAAACAAAAAGAGAAAAATCTTTGGAGAAATTTTAGAATAGGATATGAAAAATATACTTATGATATGAGTAGTTTCAGAACATTAGAGCTCCGTTTATTTCGCAGATTCGAGTTTTCAATTTAAACTAAAATGTGATATTTTTTTAGAGTTTTTCGCTGTAGCAGAAAAAAAATTAGATGTGACATTTTCTGAGAGTTTTTTGTACTGTAAAAACCTAAAATTAAAAACTCGAATCGGTAAAATGAATGAGACTTAGATTTATCAAGTTCCGTTAAATTTTTAAAATTTTTGTGTGATATGACGAGCAAAAACAATATATGATTACTAATACTGTATTATTTTGTACTCCACTAAAGAATTCTCCATAATAATAGTAATATTAGCTAGAGATTTCTCATCTATTTATTCTTAAGAATAGAATTTTATGGTAGAGTCTAAAGAAAAGATAACCCTATTCGTACAACCTATATTTGAATTGTTAGATCCTATCAAAATTGTATTAAAGTTAAATAAATTAGTTGAAAAAAATTTGATTAAAATTTGACGGTTCAAAGCTAGTCAATATTAATATTAATGTATTTTTTTTTTTTTTTTTTTTTGCAGGGTTAATTTTACCTTTAGCGCCATGAACTATGCAATTTGTTCCATTTTAACTTTGGAACTTCGAAACATTATGCAATTTGTTCCATTTTAACTTTGGAACTTCGAAACATTGCAAATCACATCTCTGAACGAAGCATGCAACTGGCACCCTTTTAATCTTTTAATCATCAAAACCGTTAAATGTTTACAAAATGAAACACATGATCCTCACATGATCGTTTAAAAAAGGTATTTTATACAAATTGTATTTATCAGTTTAGCCCTTGCCCTTTTTCAACTAAATCCTAACGTCGTCATTACTATTTGAAAGTATTTACAGCCATTTTTTCACGGCCATGTTTTTTTTGTTTATTTTGTTTTTATTTTTAAATGCACAAGGTAATATATGTCAAGCTGCCAATTTGAGTAGAAATTTTCATATAACTTCTCTAAAAAAATTTGTGGAAAAAATAAAATTAGTAAAACTTGTATATTGCAGAAACGTAATTTATGGATTTTACGTTCAAACTATATCCTAAAAACAAATATAGAACCAAAAGGTCAAAAATGGTCATTTGCCTCATTATGTCAAGATTTAATGGTATTGGTGACCAAGGGGTTAAGATAGGACATGTTGCATAGTTCGGAAGTGTTATTTGTAACATTTCAAAGTTCTGGTGTCAAAATGAGACAAATTGCAAAATTCACGAGCCCAAATGAACTAATCTTTTTATTATTTTTTATTTTTTATATCCTACCAAAGAAGTCTTTCTCTTCACGAATTAATTCGGACCTAAAAATCAGAAGATAAGTGGGTGGCCAACTTATAATTAAGATTATAGTTTGCATCATTGCATGACATTTACTCGGCCTTACATGATCAGTTACAAGGTGTACAAGATTGTTTTGGTGTGATATTTTCTTGTCAATTGTCATATAGACCCAAAATGGAAAAAGTGACTCAACAAGGAAAAGAATCCCAAGAAAACGAAATCCAAATGGATTAGTACTGAAGAGCAAGTGATCAATTTTTATACATATTATTCCCTTCTAACTTTATCAACCACATTATTATTAATCCTCTTAGGTGGACCACTAGGAGATTTTATTCCGAGATTTGTATGATGAACTAATGAAATAGCTTGGACTTGGAGGCAAAAAGGAAAACAAAAGCTAGTACCAAAAAGAATAATTAAAAGAGATTCTTCCTTTGTGTCACCTTTTAAGTAGATATAGTGGGAAGCTCTATAATCTTAACCAACCGGTTTTAGCTACTGTACAAGCACTTTTTCAAGGATAGCTTTATTTTTTGCTTGACTTGAAATTTAGTGGTGTCTTAATCTTCAATAATCTGAAATGGACATTTCACTTTCAAATATAAATTTTCTTAGCTGTATGGTTTCTTTAATAAGGAGTGAAGGGGATTAAACTAGCTCAACTTGTTCAGCTTATATAAGCAGTTTGAATGACATTAAAAAAACTGTAACTGGATGGATATTGCATTGGTGCACTTAACTTTTATTTCTGACATGGTTTAGGATCGTAAATTCGACAATCTTAGACAATATATATTCCAATCAATATTAAACAAACGTCAATTAAAAATTTAGTATTAAAATAAAAAGAAGATACGGTTGAAACGAATGAGTTGCAATGAAAAATTTATTATAAAACCAACTAGTGTAGCTGATGTGACAATTTATATGAAACAAGCTAGTGTAGCTTAGTTATAACTTTATATAATATGACATATTAAACGGTTTAGGCATCAGAGATTGCATATAATCTTTATGTCAATTCTCAGCTCCAGGGCATTTCTTGTACTCCTTTTGTATTTATACCACTTTGCACAGAACATAAAATATACCAAATTTAACATCTGCAATGCGGCAACCGAGTAATAAAAATAATCCAATCTTCCCTTGTTAAGATCCTCAGGCAACCAATCCCCGGCCTCACCAGATTTAGTTCTGGTAAAGTGGTGAACTACTGAAACCAAGAGGCTACTCAAGTAATGTGACACTCCAAAACCAATGTATAGAAAAGAACCACTTATGCTTCTCATGTTTTCTGGGAATTGGTTGTAGTATAACTCAATATGGGAAATTATTGTCAATGCTTCAGAAAATCCCATGAGTGCCAACTGAGGTACCAACCAAAACCCGGAAGCCGGAGAAATTTCTCCTCTTCCTGGTTCTATGCCAATAGGTTTTGTTTGAGCCAAACTTCTTCTCCTCTCTTCAACTATGCCGGATATAAGCATGGACGCCGCGGCGAGAGCCATCCCAAATGCCATCCTTTGGAGGAGTGTTATACCGGTTTTTAAGCCGGTGAATCTCTTGAGCGTTGGCACGATGATCCGGTCGTAGATAGGTATCCAGAGGGCGACACCAATCATGATGACGATTGAGTAACTTGCTGGCGGGATTTGGAATTTTGTGTTGCCAAAATGCCTGTCGGATTGTAGAGCTTGGAGAACTACAAAAATCTGTTGTTGGGTCATTGCAATGTAGTATATAGTGGCTGTGGTCCATATGGGAACCACCCTCATTAAGCATTTCACTTCCTCTACTTGTTGCATGCTGCATAATCTCCATGGATTGGCTGCTGACCCATCTGGATTAATGGCGTCTCCGGTGTCAATTATTGCAGCTTTGTCCAGAAATCTGAAAAAAAAAAAAAATGAAATAAGAAAGTAGATTAAAGTTAATTTGGAATATGATATCTATCTTGTAACAAAGATCACTTTTTTGCACATTAAGGAACTAGAAGTTGTAAACATATAGCCACATTTGGCCTTGCTTGGTTAACACTTTCATTTATTGTTTTCCCAATTCAAAAAGTGAGAAGAATGAGGGCCTTAATTGGCAACGTTTTAAGTAGATCGTCACTCTTCATTTTTCGCTTTAAGTGTCACCAAGCAAGGTAAACAAGTAATTGATTTATAAGTAAAAAGGTAATTGCGGGTATAATCTAGAGTTAATTCTACACTGAGGCCTCGTTCACTTCGTAAATTTGAGTTTTTAATTCGAGCTGAGATGTGATATTTTCTGAGAGCTACAGAAAAAGTTAGATGTAATATTTTCTGAGAGCTTTTTATAACTGTAGAAATCTAAAATTGAAAACTCAAATTGGTGAAATGACCGAGACATGAGAGTCATAAAATCAAATCCTGCAATTCTCAACGTTAAAAAAAAAAAAAAAAAGAAGATTTGTTAATATTAGAGTGATTAAGGTACCTAAACTGATCGGTGTAGGGAAGCTTGGAGTTGATAGAAGTGTTGTCAATAGGGCTGAAAAGGGACAGCCATGGCTGCTCTGGAAAGTGCTTCAATCGCCTTTTATTGACTGCAGCCACGATGACTCGTACTGCACTCGTCATGGGACTTGTACCGCTAGGCTTCACTTTCACGTAAACTCGTGATCCCATGTAGAAGAGCGCACATGATAACAGCATCAACAAGGTAGGAATTGCTAGCCCCAAAGCCCAGCTCCTGCTAGACTGCACATATGCAATGATTGTGAAGGAAATAATCATGGATGAGGTTACGCTGAAGTAGTACCAATTGAAGAATCTCTTGATTCCTTTCTTTCCAGATTCTGTATTGGGATTGAATTGGTCGGCTCCAAAGGCTAAGTTACAAGGTCTTATTCCACCAGATCCTATGGCCATTAGTGCAAACCCACTTACTAAAATTGCCATTTGCAATGGTGTGGGGCCATGGCAAGTTTCACTCCTTTCTTTGTCACAATGAGAAGGATGTAGCTTTGAAATTGCCGCAGTTAGTGTGAGTACCAACATTCCCTAGAAACAAAAGAAAGAAGAAACATTAAAAAAAAAAAAAAAAATGACACGTCACGAGATATCAAGAATAAAATAGATCAATAAGATAGTTATCTCAAATTTTCAGAGTTTACAGAATTTTAACGTTATCCATGACGTTTTATTATTGTCATGTGATAAAATTATAGCCATATATATATACTAGAATATACCATGAAAGCCGATATTGAAGCAAATCCCAGAGTGTGGTAGCGACCGAAATATGTGTCGCAGAGAATGGCTCCAGGCAGAGCAGCGAAGTTGCAGGTGCCGCCAAAGAGGTTGATAATAGTTGTTGCAGTGATGGCTTTCATGTTGAATACGGTTGTTAGATACACCAAAAGATTGTTCGTCGTGCCAATTATCCCTAGCCTCTCACATACCTCGTTGCCTGCAAATGGTAACATTTCATTCAGATCAATCACCCGTTTAGTTTATAAATTTAAATAAAAATTTAAATTTTTATTAGAAAAAATACTGTAATAAAAATATTTAAATTATAGTTTAAATTATGAATCAAAATGTGCTTGGTATTCGACATTAAAAATAAGAAACCAATTGAGAAAAGAAAAAGAATTATTGTGGTGGTTTTGAGCTGAAAAGATTGTGCCACTAACCCACAATGAAAGGCATGGATTTGTTGCCATTGTACTGAACCTCTTCATGTTCATATTCTGTCCTTGACTTGTTATTCCTCTCCTGGGTTTCTTCTTGTGACGCCATTGTTGGTTTCTCAAGCAAAACATGCAACTAATATTGTGTATTCATTAATATTTGTTCCCTACTTATGCAAAGCTGTCTTTCCATAAATTATAAGCACAGGAAGAAGAGAAGATTATTCTCGATTCTATCTCCACTAGTACTGTTTGGTGGGGCCCCCATCATTCAAATCCATGAAAGCATGCCTCATTTGGCAGGTTATTCAATTCCGTGTAATTTTGGGTTGATTCCTCATTTGGTAAACAATCTCAGCAAAAAAAATAATAAAATAAAATAAAATAATTTCATCCATTTTTTTCGATTAATATTAAACTCAAAAGTACCTAAGTGCACTTGAAAGAAAAAGAAAAAGAAAATATATTAAATTTGTTCAATTAGAAGAAAAAAATTTTGGGTTATTTACCTTGGTACTGTTACTTTTTTTTTTTTTTCAAGTAAATTTTAGATATTTTTCAGGTCAAAATCGACTACAAAATGTATGAATTCGTATTATTAAAAATATTTCCTATATTGGTGTAAAAGTGCAGGATTTCAAAATACAAAGGTAACTGTTTTACTTAACCTTTTGAAAATTACAATTAGACCCAAATTTCAAAATAAAAAGGTAATTGTTTTACCTAAACTTTTCATGTTGTGCTTTAGTTAAAAGTTATCCCATGTTTCACTAGGGGATAACAACATTTCCTTTTAAAGGGATTTAATAATGGACTGAATAAATATTTATCTAATCCAGTCTTTTAAAAATATTCACCAAACACAATATTAAATTTAATCATATTTAATCCTCCTTAATCATGCGTACCAACTAGGTCCTTAAAATAAGCAGGATACAAAGGTATAAGAAAATGAATAACCTAAAAGAAAAACAAAGAAAGGCAAGTGTGGCCAATTTATAACGCAAGAGTTATAAAGCGCGTGAAATGTGAATATGAATAAATAAAGCATACGTTTCAATTGAATGGCGTTTTGGGGCTTTAGGCCACGTCGCAACGGTCATGCCACTTGGGAGCCATGAAGACTCATGTGTTGCAAAGCCGCTTTTCCCGGCTCGTGTAAGACACAGCCACTTTCTCTTCTCTGCCAAATTTAATGTTACCCTTCTCTCTCTCTCTGTTTTTTTTGAACAGTATTACCATTCTCTTTCTTTTATACTTTTTTAGACGTGTTTAAACTCGTTTTAAAATAATTTTATTTTTTATAAAAAAATAAAAATTAAAATATTTTTAATTTTAAACAGAAATTATTTTAATAATATGTTTAGTTATTTTATTAAGAGATTATTTTTAGTGTAAAACAACTTATTGATGTCTCTTTTTTTTTTTATACTCGAGAGAATAAAAAATGAAAATAAAAAATAAAAAATGACTAAAAGTTATTTTTTATTTTTATCTCATTTTACACTAAATTAAAAAATTATTTTCATTTTTATTTTGTCTTTATTGTGGCAAACGCAATTTTAAAAACTTTTTCATTTTTACTTTATCAAAAAACGTGAAAAATAAAAACAAGATCAATTTTAAACCCGCTGTTTGTATTTTTGTATTTTTTTTATTATTATTTCTTTATTTCGTCCTCAACACGTGCATAAATGAAATGTGTCCAACTTTTCGTTATCCACCTGACCCAATTAATAATTCGGCGTCAAACAATATCTACAATAAATATAAGCCATGTTGTACACATATTGTATTTTATTATATAAAGTGTATTATAGTGTTATATTATTATAATACAATATGATATTTGGTGTCATAATGCATTGTATAAAGAGTCAAAATTTAAAATTTCAAAACTTTTGAGGGTTAAAAAAGCAATTTTTGAAAAAAAAAATTTCGGGTCAAAAATTTAATTTTTAAAAACTTTTAGGGTCAAAATTTAATTTTTAGAGAATAGAAATTTGCATTGTGCCTCTCAATTTTTAAACAATTTAGGTTTTGGAATGACCCTATTGGTCTGACTCCGGCCCTCAGTTGTTCCCAACCCTAATATAAATACAGATCTGTTATAAAATAATATAATACAATAGAAAAAAATTAGTTGTATTCTATAGTATGACATAAACAATATTAATTTAATTTTTTTTATTAATTTATACAATACAATAATCACACCAAAATATTATACTAATATATTATTATATAATAGAGCTCTAACTAATAGTGAAACAAACATGTTAATAGATAATTGAGGAATGAAAATAGTTCAAATTAAGTTCATGTACATATACATGGTAAAACATCAACAAAGTGCGATCTTCCAAAACTGACTTGAGGTGGTGATCATTTATCTAACTTAAGATTGTATATTTACAATGCAATTTAATCTTTTTGTTATAATATTTTCTTATAAAAAAATTAAATTTCTATTTAGATTTTCGGTTTAAAACTATGAGCCATGAGTGACTTTTTGATGCAGCTATGAGTGAGTGACTTGTGTGTAAATAAATAAATGTCATAATGCTTTGTCTTTTTATCGCGATTCAAATCTATAATGACGTTACGGTTCGAATGTAGAATGACATCTGGAAAATCCGACAAATAAGGGTTAATATATCTCTCCAACTATGATTCAATAGATGTCAACAAATGTTCGATGTCAACCTACATACAAATGGTGACTAAATGTCATACTTATGCTTGATAATAGTTTAATTATTTGACTACTGGTTTACTTCTTATTTATTTATTTATTTATTTATTATTATTATTATTTATTCATCATCATCATCATCATCATCATCATCTCCGTGGACGGGGTCTTGCGGAAATTCACACTGAATAAAGCGGAGATAAAGAATAATAATCAGGGATGGAGACAGGGATGTGAACAAAATCTTATTCCCGAATCTTAGCGGAGCGGAGACGGAGGAAGCACTCACACCCCGCCCCCGCTCCGATATACATATATTATATATAATGTAATATATTTTATATAAATATACATACATATTCTTTTTTGCTTATGTGTTAATTTCTTGGCTCTACAACTTTTTTCATATGTTATGAATTTAATTTGTATTGAGAAACTTTTGATTTTAGTCTAAATTTATATTGAATTTCTACTCTATTTTTACTTTAAGTTATAATAATTTTAAAATGCTTAATTACATTCTATGAAAAATAGGGTGGGTGAGGAAAACGCCTGCTAATAAAAAATTCCCGACTCTGCCCCTGCCTCTCCTTAAGCGGGAATGGGAGCAGAAATGGAGGGTGAAGATAAAAATGGTAAATCATTCTTCAGTACTCCTGCTCCGCCCAATTGCGATCCCTAATTATTATTGCTATTGTTGTTGTCGTCGTTCAGAACACGACTATTTTTCACTCTTTTTTGAGTCATTGTATATTCACATTGTTTGGCTTTTCTTGGCTAATCATTCTTTTTTTTTTTTTTTTTTGTTTAAATAGGACACTACATTTAAGTTACACTTAAAAGAAGCATAATTTCTTGAATAATACATTGATTTGTTTTAGATCTTAAAAAAAAATGATTGGGTTTTTTGATTTATTGATGGATTATCATTTATTTGAGTTTTAAATTTCTTATCATGTTTTTCTTCTTGTAATAAGTATCACTCTCTCCTTACGTATACTTCTAAAAAAAGAAATTTTTTTAAAAAATCCATAAAATCATACACAAATCAATCTCCAAATCAAAAATGTATATATGTATATAATATTCCACGTATACATATAATACACAAAATTAAGTAATTAGAAATATTTGCACATAAAAAGTGTTAATAATTAAGTAGATTTAATAATTAATAGTTAACTATTAAATATATGGGTTAATTTCACAAATAGTCCTTGAAATTTACCCTCAATTTCACTTTAGTCCCTAACTTTTAAAATGTCCCACAGTTGATCCCTAAAGTTTTACTATATTTCAGTTTCAATTTTTTCATTAACCGAGTGTTAAATATTTGACAGAATCTGTGTAAATTATGATTTAAAATTGAAAACAGTTAAAATTTAAAGACAACCCATGGAAATTAACTTTGCTTTTTTGTATAGTTTTACTATTGTTTTAAATAAGATATTACACTTAAGTTACACTTAAAAGAAACTTAATTCCTTGAATAATACATTGATTTCTTTTAGATCTTAAAAAATAATTATTTGTTTTTTTGATTTATTGATGGATTATTATTTATTTGAGTTTTAAATTCTTAGCATATTTTTCTTCTTGTAATAAGTATCACTCTCTCCTTACGTATACTTCTAAAAAAGAAATTTTTAAAAATTCTATAAAATCATACTCAAATTAATCTCTAAATAATAAAAAAAAATATATATATATATATGTATATATTCCACGTATACATATAAAATACAAAATTAAGTAATGTAAAAATTAAGTAATTATAAATATTTGCATGTAAAAAGTATTAATAATTAAGTAAATTTAATAATTAATAGTTAAATATTAAATATATGGGTTAATTCCATAAATAGTCCCTGAAGTTTACTCACAATTTCACTTTAGTTCCTAACTTTTAAAATGTCCCACAGTTAGTTCCTAAAGTTTTACTATGTTTCAGTTTTGATTTTTCCATTAACAGAGTGTTAAATTTTTGAGGGAGTCTATGTAAATTATGAATTAAAATTGAAAACAGTTAAAATTTAGAGACAATTTATGGAAATTAACTTTTCTTTTTTGTATTGGTTTAGTCTCTAACTTTAAATGTTTCTAATTTTGGTCTTTAATTTTCACAAATTGCGTCAAATATTTAACACCTAACAGGAAGTTAGACTAAAACTGAAACAAAACAAAACCTCAAGAATCAACTGTGTGACGTTTTAAAAATCACAAACTAAAATAAAATTAAGAGTAAACCTCATAAACTATTTATGAGATTAACAATATATATATTAATATATATATATATATATATATATCACGGTTGAGATGTAACTTTTTTCAAAATATGTAAAAATATTTCTACGTATAGAAAACTAATCTTAAAAAAATAAAGAATATGCAAAATAAAAGGTAAGGAAAAATATTTTTTTTCAAGGAAAGTAAATTTAAAAATAACTAAGGACCCATTTGGTTTACTAATTTGAGTTTTTAATTCAAGTTGAGATGTAACTTTATGTAAGAGCTTTTTACTATAGTAAAAAAGTTAGATGTAACTGTTTTTAAGAGTTTTTTACTGTAACAAAACTCAAATTCTAAACTTGATTCGGTGAGATGAACATGACCCAATATATTAAAAAAAAAAAAAAAAAAAAACAATTAGAAAAGTATAGGACCCAAATTCTTCAAAGAGGTCATGACCGACCCACCAGTACGATTGACATAAGTGTTGTCGAGTCATCAATGTTCCCCCTTTTCTTTGATTTAAGCTTATTTATTTGGCATCACGTTCTTGGTTGATCTTGCTCTCTTGTTTAGCCGTATCATGACTAGCTAGTTGGATGGCAATATTTCTCATTGGCAATCTTTTTGTGGTGAATTACTATCAGCTGGGTAGCAACTATATATATAAATATGCCATACGAAGCGTAGTAAGGATGTCACAATTAATTTTGTGAAACCAAATTCTCCTACAAATGTAACTATTTTTCTATATTATTATGTCGCACCAATTTAAAAAAAAAAAGAAAAGAAAAGAAAAGAAAGCTCTCCCACTAATCACGATCCGAGCATATATTAGTTTCAATGAGTATTTCATGAGTTTTGAATGAGTTAAAGTCATGAATTAAAAAAGAGATATGTGAGCCGAATCATGAAATGAGTTCAAAGCCAATTGACTACAAGAGAGAGTGGAACTTATAATCCTTCCTACTTTACCCATCTACAGCATTATTGCACTTATTTTGCCTGATTTTAACAGGCAGCTGCTACTATCTTTCTTTCTTTCTTGCTTTCTTTCTTTAATTTATTCATTTTGGGTGATCAAATTCTAAATTTTGGGTTAATTTAGAGAATGAAAAAATGAGGTAAATATCTTTTAGAGTGCATGAGTCTAGATTTATATTCTTTACTTTTGATTAATATCTTTTTTTAATTAAATAACTATATATATTAGTCAAAAAGATATTAATAAAGTAAAAATCCGGACTCATATACTCTAAAAATAAATTTAACAATTTTCTGTTGAATTACTTGGACCATCAAAAGATTTATTTCATGATTAATGAGATTAGGTGCAAACGACAAATGAGGAGAGAGAGAGAGAGAGATGAAAGTGGACATTCAACATTGCATTTTTGCATGTTCAAATGTTTCTTTTAGTTACCCTGAAAAACACATTAATTATTAAGGGTACAGCTTTATTTTGCGCGTAACTTGGAATAAAATAGTGGCTAGATATTCGACATTGAAGTGGACATTGCATGATCAAGTTTCCTTTAACTTTAGAGCATGATCTAAGCTGATTTTTGGAATGTTCTTGCACTTTTAGTATGTGCTTTGCTCTTAACGTCTTCCAATTTCATTTTATTTTCTACACAGAAGGTCTAAGTAATTGGTTGAGAATTATTCAAAGAATCAAACATTATAGGAAAAAGCAACACGTAATATGAAGTCATCAGCTTTTCATCTGGACCATTCTGATTGAACCATCCATGAATCATTTGAATGGTTATGATGTTTTTGGATGATTGAATCAAAGGCACAAAAGATCTTGATCTTGTTGGGGATATATAAAGCACTTGATTTGATCCAAACTAATGAAATGTACAATTTTGTAATAGTTTTTTTTTTTTTGTTTTTTGTTTTTGTTTTTGTCTATAACTATAAAGGAGAAAATAAACTTAAGTCCCACATTGTATAAGTATAATAATAAACAATATATGATATGGACATTGTGCCACTTCATTTAATAGATTGATATTTTAATATGGAAGCTCAAAGTATTAGAGATTCCAATCCAATTAATATGGCGTGCAGTTCATGACAAGTAACTGTCCAAGTCTAGGGATATAGTGAGGTTCAATTTAAAGGTAGCTTCTACTGCTTAGCAAAAGAGATTCTTTCTTTAGATGAGTACATCCGAAAATTCAAAGGAAAACAACTTCCCGATATGGACAAAGTATTTCAAGTACTCTTACAAGAATATTTTCTACTGCATAGTTACTGCTTATTATTATTATTATTCAAAAATTCATTTTTGGTATATATCATAACGCAACAAGCTCAAATAATTGGCTAAATTCACTTAATATAAGATTGGTGACTCTAAAAATATTACCATCTTGCGGGTACATATAAAATATAAAATAAACCTAAATCCCACATAATTTAAATACAATAATAAAGACAATGAACCACTCCACTTAACACATCGACATTTTAAAATTGAAGTTTATGACCTTAAAAAGTCCAAATCCTATTTTATAAGATGTTAATTAACTAGAGAATAATGTGCTATGACTTTCCTAGGATCCTAGCTAGATCAACATCATAATTTATTGAGCGACGTTGTATACGTGTTAGAGCTAATACTAGTTGGAAAAAATCACAACTTAATTTGCAACTTATTTACAGAAATTGCCACAATACCATTTGGCCAACATCTATCTTCTACAATTTTTTTTTTTTTTTTTTCCCAATATTCCGTTCCTCTGGTTACAGGGGGAAAAAAATCAAATAAAAAGCTTAACTGGAAACCTGATTTATTGAAAGTAATATTTATATGTATCATATACGTAGAGGAATTTTAAGTATCGAGGAAAGGAAGAAACATCAATCGATTTTTTTCTTATATTTTACTACACATTAGCAAGTCAAAAGAAGAACAACAGATAGATGACACATGAAGTTATTGGAAGAAAATGAAGCAATCATAATTGGATTATTTAAAACTCGGGAAAAAAAAAAAACGCAAACTAATTGGCCTGGGAACATTTAATCTTACGTTATAATTTAGTGGCATCCCAGAACCCATTTTCTAATTTGGAGAAATGAATTTTATTTTAAGTTGCAACACATAAGGATTGAAATAAAAAATATATATATTTATCGTAAAAGAAAGTTAAAAAAAAAAAAAAAATGAAAATGAAAAATGTTAAAAGGAGATATGAATGAGAAAGATAGAAGAATGGGTTATGCATGATTGA
Source organism: Morus alba (assembly GCA_012066045.3). Classification (NCBI taxonomy): domain Eukaryota; kingdom Viridiplantae; phylum Streptophyta; class Magnoliopsida; order Rosales; family Moraceae; genus Morus; species Morus alba. The sequence goes on along the minus strand of CP050231.2, from coordinate 6,540,472 downwards.
TGGTGGCAGTTTTGTAAATAAGATATTGAAAAATAACTTCTTATTATATTAGTTTGTCTCCTTAAACATAGATAGTGACAACATGGTAAGAGCGAGTACGTATTTAGCACTCCTAAAGAAGATTTCTAAAGAAGAAAATACTGTTGAATATTAAATCAAAACTATATATATTATTAATAAATAGTATTCTCATCTCCACCACCTTTGCTATTAAGACAGATATACAAATTCAAACATACGTGGAAGTAAGAATATTATATGGTTTTATTATACAACAGGCTTTTCAGGTTTCGTATTTGTCATGTCAACTTCAGAGGCGTGAGGAGTGACGGAGCTTTCTTTATACTTGTACCACTTGGCACAAACCAAAAAGTAGGCGAAATTCACGACTCCCAGTGCGGCAATCAGGTAATAAAAATAGTCCAATTTCCCTTTGTTAAGATCATCAGGGAACCAATCTCCCATTGAAGAGCCAGAAGTTGTGCTGTGAATTATTGACACCAAAACGCCACTCAAGTAACTTGACATAGCCATGCCAAGAAACAAGAAAGAGCCACCGATGCTTCTCATGTTCTCTGGGAATTGCTTGTAGTAAAACTCAATATAGCCAATGACGGCAAATCCTTCGGAGAGTCCCATCATTGCCAACTGAGGCACAAACCAAAATCCCGAAAGCGAAGAAATCGCCCCTCCTTTTGGTTCCTTTCCTATTGGCTTTGTGAGGGCCAAACTTCTTCTCTTGTCCTCAATTAGGCCAGATAAGATCATGGTCACTATGGCAAGTACCAATCCCACACCTATCCTTTGTAGAATCGTTATGCCGCTGTCTATCCCGGTGTACTTTCGGAGCCTCGGGACGAGGATCCTGTCGTAGATAGGTATCCAAATTGTGACAGTGATCATAGTAAATACAGAATAAGAGGCGGCAGGAATTTTGAAGCCACTGTTGCCAAGATGCCTATCAGCTTGAAGGACTTGGAAGACCACATAATTATGCAGTTGTGTAATTGAAACATAGAACAAAACGAAGGAGGCCCAAATGGAAATCACCCTTATTAAGCATTTCACTTCCTCCACTTGCTGCATGCTGCAGAGTCTCCAAGGGTTGGCTGCTGATCCATCCGGATTGATTTTGTCATCAGCCTCAATTATTGCAGCTTTGTCTAGGAATCTGAAATTAAACCAAAAAAAAAAAAAAACAAATTTTTTTTTTTAAAAAAAAAATTTACCGTTCAAAATTTACGAAGTACAGAATGATTAAGATGTCAATAATAAAAAGATGATGTTCATAAAAGGATAGTTTTGCATTTTTCTATAAAAAGCATAACCATTATTTAATTATGAAATATCAAAGATCTTGGAGATCTCATTATTGACCATATTTCCAAATAGACAAAACTTGGCAAATATATGAATCAATGGTGGGGCAGGTTTTAGTCCTCTAGTCAAACATTCCTAGTAAAAAAAAAAAAAAAAAAAGTTTATTACACTGTATTTGAAGATTTGAGAATATGCTTTTTTACTATGCTTTGCAAACTTCAATAATATAACAACATATATAGAACCTTGAGTTGGCCAAAACAGAACAAGAATTAAGCAAAAAGCCAAAAACCCTTCATAGTTTTTTTTTTTTTTTTTTTTTTTTTTTTTTTTTAATGATATGCAATAGAAAAAGGACAGAATTGTGAAAAGAAATATCACGGGTTGAAGAAAAAAGTTAAGATAATGAATATTAACCTGAACTGAGCGGTGTAAGAAAGGTTGGAGTTGGTAGAGTTTGGGGAATATGGTTAAAGAGGGACAGCCAAGGCTGCTCTGGGTGCTTCAAATGCCTCTTCTTGAAAGCAGCCACAATGACTCTAACTGCACTCGTCAAGGGACTACCACTGGCCTTAACTTTGACATAAATTTTGGTGCCCGCGAAGAAGAAGACGCAGGATAAGAACATGAGGAACATGGGAATTGCCAGCCCCCAAGTCCAGCTAATATTGGACTGGATATAGACAATTACTGTAATGGATATCATCACGGCAAATACCAAGGTGAAGTAGTACCAATTGAAGAAGCTGTTGATCGCCCTCTTCCCGGATTCGGTATTGGGATTGAATTGGTCAGCCCCAAAGGCCAGATTACATGGCCTAATCCCACCAGCTCCTACCACAAGAAATCCGAAACCACTAAATAGGAATGCCAATTGCCATGGTGTCGGACCGTGACATGCCCCACTATTCGAGTTTTCGCAGGACGGAGGGTGTAGGTTTGACACTCCTGCTGTTAGTGTTAGAACGATCATTCCCTACAAAAAAAAAAAAAAAAAAGGGTTCATCAATTTGAATTGTTGTAACATGTAAATTAACTCCCCTTCAAGGAAAAGTGTTGTTATACATGACTGTTCGTATGTATAGGTGTGTATATATATATATATGTACCAAAAGAGAGGCCACGGAAGCAAATCCTAAGGTCTTGTAACGACCAAAGTATGTGTCACAAAGAAAGGCTCCAGGGAGAGTAGCAAAGTTGGCGGTGCCATTGAAGACGTTGATAAAAGTGTTGGCCGTTACGCTCTTCATGTTGAAAACTGTAGTTAGATAAATCAACAAGTTGTTTGAGGTCCCAATTGTCCCTAGCTTCTCAAAGGCCTCATTTCCTGCAAAATAGTTTCAAATCAATCATACAGTTGTGATTTAAAAAAAAAAAAAAAAAACCGAGAAAAAACAAAACAGAAAAATAAAAAGAAAAAGGTTTTGTTAAGATCACCTATAATCAAAGGCATGGCTTTGAGACCCCTGTAGCGAATTTCAGGTTCATTATTAGTATTGACATCTTGCTCTTTCTTCTCCATGGTTTTTGTTTCTGCTTTCGTTTTGCAGGTGAGCTAAATGTTGTTTATAAGCTAAATATATATATCTAAGAAGAAAAAGTAAAATGGAGAAAGGAAGCTAAGGAGCTAAATGATTGAGCATTTGAGGTCGAAATTATTATACTTTATTGCCCTACATAAATTTCAATTACTTTAATAAGCTCCATATATATATAGTGTACTCTTACAGTCCACATGACGACAATATTGAGACCAATAAATTGTTCTTTTTTGTGAGTGTGTTGGACTCGCAACTTTATCATCAATAATGAAGTCGGTACACCTATCGATTTATTGTCTCCAGAATGTGAAAGCTGTAAAGTGTTTCTCCATAGGTTTTCATTTTGTAATTTGGGAGTTCCTTAGTATGTTAATGCTATCAGTAGTGTCAATTTTAAAGATTAAATTAGATTAAAATTATATATAGAATAGATAATTTTTAATATATTTTTAATAGCTGAAAATAATGATAATTTTTTTTATTCTTACTAGAGAAACTCTCTTGTAATTTTTATTTTTATTTGTTTCTGTGGGTGAAACAACGGGTGGCATTTCTCTTATTTAAGAAAAAAAAAAAAAAACCAATACAATGCTTGATGTAGATGGATCTTGTGGGACAAAATACCCTTAATTTGTATGCGGGGTGGAGCCATGAATCCAAATTTTTAATAGATTCGTATATGAAAGTGTTCACATATGTATTTCGGTTGTTCTATCTTAACACGTGTATTTATTGGTGTGTGTGTTTCTTATAAATCTTTTTTTTTTTTTTTTTTTTTTTTTATCACAGTGGAAAGAATAATACAACGGTCAAAAAACGTAACATTAAAGTGAAGCATTGTAAATCTTGTGCTTATTTGATTGTTTTTCTTTTATTTTAACGCTCTTATGGTAAAAATCACAACAGATTAAAAAAAATATATAAAACAGACAATTTTTAATACATATTTGACGATTAAAAAATAAAAAATTATTAATAAAACATACATTTTTTGATACAAATTTAACAATTGAAAAATAAAAAACTATCCATTATTCATTGTTTTTCAATCCTACTAAAAAAACTCTCTAACTAGAGATAAGCCCCAACAAAAATCTTATACTGAACCTGTGGCTGGTTTGTGTGCCTAACAATGACATGACATTTGTGGAATGGATGTCGGCTTTTCTTGATTAGAAGACTCAAGAAGTAGTTAACATCATCAAACAAAAAAAAAAAAAGCCCAATAAATTGCGGTTGTCAATTCAATTTTATTTGTTCCCATGTAGTTGTAATCTTCCAAATGCATGTGATTCCCGCGTTACAGTGTTTCATGATTCCATCGCAGCTGGCTTGTTCTGCTAAGAGATAAGTTGCAGAGAATTGTGTGGCGTGCTTACTCTCGGTTGCTCTGAGTGGTGTATTTTAAACGAAATGCTAAAACCACTCTCAGTCGTTGGAAGATCTTATGAGAAAAGAAGACAATTCAAATTACTTCTCTCGGAAATAAGGGCACTTAGGGTTATCCCAAAACCATCCAATAACCCCGCTAGACTAACTCTCGAGTGAATGCCACGTCAGCACTTGATGGTTACAATTTTACAAACAAAACCGATCTAATTGTATCTCAGTTTGGTTTGATTTGGTTTGATTTAGTTCGGTTTTAAATTTTTGAAACTGAAGAAGAACATATTGGAAAAAAGTAAAACATATGAAAAAAAAATGAAATTATACGAGTGAACTTTTTTTTTTTTTTTTTTAATCTGAAAAAGATCTTTAAATATATAATTAGGTGACCAGTGAGGGATAAAATTTTGTCAATCCTATTGAAATACACTTTTCGTTTATTTTACTGATTCGAATTTAAAATTTAAGTTTTATTACAGTAAAAACTCTAAAAAACAGTTACATCTAATTTTTTTATTACAATAAAAAATTTTCACATAAAATTACATCTCAATTTAAATTAAAAATTCAAATCAACGAATTAAACATACTCTAAATTTTAAAATTTAATTTTTGTGTTACATAGCGAGCTTAAATAGTCAAATCTAGTAGTGCCAAAAAAAAAAAAAAAAAAAATCATAACTACAAGAGACTTTATTTTCAACTTTTAGACATGGACGTCTTTTGTCTTTACGCTAGTAGTTTGTCCTGTTTTATTAAGTGGCCTTGAAGAAATTCAATCACATGCAAATTGAAACGTAAGTGGGACCACTGGCCCTAGGGTTTGAAAGCATTTTTGTTTTTCTAGGCAGTAGTTATAAAGATGTTGGGGACTGAAAATAACTTTTTTTTTTTTGCAAATAATATCAGTATAATCAGTCAGTTTTCTTCAATATGAACACGACTGTTAAATTTTCTAAGGAAGTGTTTAGGAAGAACACTTCAACATCTAATAATTGAAGGAGCAACTACATAATAAGGATAGATTTCTACTGTTTTGTGGTCCATATCGCATGCATTAAAAAAAAAATGGTCCTTGGAATTGAAGAAAACATCAACCGTTAGTTATAGAAGAATTTAATATGTATATATAATACACAAGTCACTTGTCTAATTTTAATGTTTAAAATAATATTAATCAATCAAATTATAAGACCGCGTATAAAATATTTAAAATGCTTTTTTATTAAACTTTTTATGTTTTAATATTTGAATTCATTTTAATGACGTATTGTCTAGATTTTGCTGAGGTATTACAATTTTAATAGGATCTTGATAAGACCAGTTTTTAATTATTAAATACGATTAAAATCACATTATATTAAAAAAAATATAAAATAATTAAATTATTTTTAATATAAATTTAATTGTTAAAAATAAAAAATTATGAGTGTTTATTTTTAAAGATTTTGTATAATTTAAACTATAATCTTTAACTTTGTTACAATATATTTTTTTATAAAAAATTTAAAATTTAAATATTAAAATTATAAATCATGTTTAAATTCATTAATGAAACAAACTTAAAATGATTCAATATTTTTCTTAAAAAAAAAAAAAAAAAAAACAAATAACAAACAGTGGTCTAGCTTTGAAATTGATTTCTCAAATCTTCTTAAGCAATGAGCTCTTGCCTTGTGTGCCTTATCACTTATCGTAACGGTCCATGTGTTAATCATGTTATCGTAACGAGGCCGAAAAATCGACAGTTTTGGTGTTTGGAATCATGATTGAAAAGTAGTGGTAGTCCGTTTAGGCCACATGATTGAATCAAGAAATGGTTTTTTCTTATAAAAATGGAAAAAAAAGATTCAAAAATCGAATCTTTGAACTAAACGGACTCTAAAATCGAGTGTTGCACGTGGAAGGTTCAAATTCTCATGATAATCCTATAAACATATATATAAATAAGAATTGAGTTTTTTTAACTGCCGTTTCCTGGCTTCGTTCACTGCGTTTCGGTATTCATTTGATAGTCTTGTCAGTACATCCTGTATAACATATTAGGAGTTAAATTTTCATATTAGAAGTTCTTAAAAAATCTTCCGGCATAACATCTATAAGTCATTTGATACATTTGTTTAATAAAGAAATCAAAATCATAAATAATAATTAAAATATATATTTAAGTGAAAATAGTTAATATAAATCTAAGATAATTAATAATTTCATATAACATTTTTATATAAATAAAAAACACATAATACTACCTAAATTTTTTCTTAAGTTTTGTTTTGTCTCTTTTTTCCATATCTTCTTATTACACCACGGTTGATGAATTGACTGTCTCTTTGAGCGACAAGTGCCGAGGCCTCCTCGTTGAGAATCAGTCGTTATCGTCAAAGAAACCAATGTACCTAGAGTGCCCTTTGAACGCCGAGAGTTCACACGGAATAACGTGTGTCGAGAGTCTCGCTTGGGTGTGAGGGCCACAACGTTAAGGTAGCAATCTAGTCCAATCCAAAGATAGTCCTGTCAACCCAAGGAAAGGTACATTGTACCAACTACTGTCACTGTTGAAGTCAGGAAATCAAGTAGTTAGTAAGGGTGGTTAGCCTGACCATGAAGCAATAATCATGAAAATTCGATTGCCAAATCTCAAAATTGAGGGATAGAGAATGATCTTCTCAGAAAATACAGATGGGGTCTCTCATATGTACAAGATCTATAAATAGAGCTATGAGAATTTATTAAGTTTTTTAAACACTACTCTACTACTCTAAAAAGTTTATAATCAATAAAATATTAATGCATTCACAAATAAATTAAGTCAAAAAATTTTACTGAATAACTATAAATTTTTATTTTCTCTATATTATTTAACAATATTAACTCTTGATTAATCGATAAACAATTACCGTAAATATTCTCAAAGAGATAATCCTTGATTAACAGAAACCAGAAACCACCTGTCAACGCCTCTACTTAAGATCTTTTATTAAACATATATATAAGTAGGAATGAGTTTTTGTAAATACAAATGAGTTTTTTTAAATACCATTTCATGGGTCTTGTCAGCACTTTATACATTAGGGACAACAATACATTTATTGTCTTTTGTCCTTTTTGTTTTGTTTTTTCTTTTTCCATTTCAATATGTTCGAGAATTTTGGGTTGCCTCTCTAATGAATGGTTATTGGGAATAGCAGTGCATTAATTGTGTTTGACCTTTCTTTTTTTTTTTTTTTTTTTTTTTCCTTTTCGTTTTCTTGAATCACTAACGAATTTCATTTTCGCTATATAAAATGAAATTCTTTTTCAATTTAAAAACATGCCAAAATAGAAGGTAGGAAGAATTAATATTGACCTTCTTTATATCACTAATATGAATTTTTAATTTCACTTTTAAAAGTTATATTTAATTTTTTTATTATAATAAAAAAATTTTACATAAAATTAAATTTAAATTTAAATTAAATTTTCACATAAAATTACATTTTAATTTATATTAAAATATTAAATTTACAAATTAAACGAGATCATTAAATTTTCATATTATTTCTCAAAAAACATCATGTATAATATCCATAACTTATTTAATACATTTGTTTTATAAAGAAATTAAAATCATAAATCATAGTTAAAATATATTTTTAATGAAATAATTAAAGATAAATATAAGATAATTAATAATTTTGTATATACATTCTTATATAAATAATTTTTTCTTAATTTTTTATCTTCTGCTTCAGATATTTTATTAAACACATATCTAAGTGAGAATGAGTTTTTTAACTGCCATTTCTTGGTTTTATTCCCTGCGTTTCGTTACCCTTTTGATGCGTCTTGTCAATATTTTAAATCAGTTTAATTTATTAATTTAAATTTTTAATTTGAATTAAAATATAATTTTATGTGATAATTTTTTATTATAATAAAAAAAATTAAATTTAATTATATTTAAAAATTTATTACTATAATAAAATTTAAATTTTAAACCCAAAATAATAAAATAAACATAATCTTTATATTCCGGGACAACAGTGTATTAATTGTGTTTCGTCTTCTTTTTTTCCATTTCAACTTGTACGAGAATTTGGGTTTTCCCTCTCTAATGAATGATTATTGGGGACTGCAGTGCATTAATTGTGTTTTGTCTTTTTTTTTTTTTTTTCTTTTTCATTTTCTTGAATCAAAATCATAAAGCACTGAGAAGAGTATAATGAATTTCATTTTCGCTATATAAAGGCCTCGTTCACCTCACCGATTCGAGTTTTTAATTTTAGGTTTTTACAGTAAAAAATTTTCAGAAAATGTCACATTAAAATTTTCTGCTACAGTAAAAAACTCTCAGAAAATATTACATCTCAGCTCGAATCGAAAACTCGAATCTGCGAAGTGAACGGGACCAAAGTAAAATTCTTTTTTAGATAAAAAAACTTATGAAAGTGGAAATGAAGAGTTAATATTAAATTTTCACATTAGAAGTTCTAAAAAAATATCTTGTATAACATTCATATCTTATTTAATACATTTGTTTTATAAAAAAATCAAAATTATAAATCATAGTTAAAATATATATTTTAATGAAAATAGTTAATAAAAATATAAGATAATTAGTAATTATATATATATATATATATACATTTTGATATAAATAAAAATATAGACAATACTAATTAAAATTTTTTTTTTGTCTTTTTCTCCCTATTTTTGGATTCAGATCTTTATTAAACATATATATAAGTGAGAATGAGTTTTTTTAACTATTGTTTCTCAGGCTTTATTTATTTTATCGATTTAAATTTTAATATAATAAAAAAATTTTAAAAATAATTATATTTTATTTTTTTATCATAATAAAAAATTTTCATATAAAATTACATATTAACTGTGATTAAAAATTTAAATTAATAAATTAAACGAATTTTTAATTTAGTTGACCGCTTTTCACTACTCTTTTGATGCGTCTAGTCAACACTTTATACATTTGGGGACAACATGTTGCATGTTTGTGTTTTGTCTTTTTTTTTTTTTTTTTTTTTTTTTTTCATAATTTGGGTTTGCCTCTCTAGTGAATGGTTGCTGGGGACTGCAGTATATTAATTGCGTTTTGCTTTTTTTTTTTTTTGAATCAAAATCATAAACCATTGAGAAGAGTGTAACAACTTTTATTTTCGCTATATAAAGTAAAATTCTTTTTGAGATATTTTTTTTTTTTTTTTGAAAAATCATCCTATATAACATTCATAACTTATTTAATACATTTATTTTATAAAAAAATTAAAATCATAAACTATAATTAAAATATATATTTCAATAATAAGTTAGTATAAATCTAAGATAATTAATAGTTTTATATATATATATATATATAAAATATATAATACTACCTAAATCTTTTCTTAAGTTATTTTTTTTTGTCTTTTTTGTCTTATTTTTTATTTTACATTTTTTCTCACTTTTGTCTTTATTTATTTTATCTTTTTTTTTTTGTTTTTTTCTCATGATTTGTATAATTATTATTTTAAATGAGTTACTCGCGTGAAACGCGCGTTTTTGACTAGTTAATTATAATAGCACAAATTAGAAGTATCGATTTAATTTGAACGTGCAGATATCATATTTTTTTGGAGGAAGTGCAGATATATTATTGAGTTCTGTGGAGCCGTATTTTTAAGGAGCGTTGGAGGCATTCTACACTTGGCGCACGTATTTACTTCGCATTAAAGAAAGAGAATAATAGTAATAAAAAATATATTGTCAATACTTCCATCGTCTTGATAGCAATTCATTGTTTAAGGAATGTATATCAAATTTACTTAGATTTGCTTAACAAGTTCCTATGCTATGAGTTAATGACGATTTAATTATGTAAACAGAAGTTGATAAAATAACTATTCTAAGTTTATTGATCAGATTAGATTGTTTTCCATTGCAGTATCCAATAAACAATAACTAGAAAGAGAATCAAGCTCATTTGTGAAGTGTATTTGAATTTTGATTCGAGTTTTGATTTTTTTTTTTTTTTTTTTTTTGTGAGAGAATTATTGGTGAAAATTTCTTTTATTTAAAGTTTTAATGAGTGAAAAACACTATAGTAGAATTATGATTTGAGTTTTGAGTATGTACCAAACAATCCTGAACTATTTATTTTTCTTTTTAATTTTTGTTAACAAAAGTGAATTATGTGTTCTGTTTATTGTTGTACTTCCTTCTCATTGTTATTGTATATTAAAGATAAGGGTGTAATTCCATACAGGAAAGTGAAATGATTATATATATAATTCACAATCTGCATAGCCAATGTGCATGAAAGAAACGGGTCAAATTATCTATGCTATCTCAACCAGAAATGAAGATCGCAAATTGTACTTTTGCATTTTTTTTTTGTTTTTTTAAAAGATAGCAAATTGTACTCCCTTCACGAGGGGGAAAAAGACAAGAATTCTTTTTGAAAGCTTAAACGAGTGCATTATCTGCCTGTCACTTGCGTTATCATGTTATATTAGAATCAATCTTTTTAAAACATATACTGTTAGACACAAAGTCTAGTTTGGTCTAATAGTACTTGTAATTAGCTTATTATAGTTCCAATATTGCACCCTGTATAACCAAATTGAAAAATTCAGTATTTTGTCTTACTATGAAAAAAAAAAATTTAGAAAAGAATGTCGTTTATTTCGCTGATTTGAATTTGTAATTCGAGTTGAAATATGATTTTATGTGAGAGCTTTTTACTGTAACAAAAGAGTTAGATGTGACTGTTTCTGAGAGTTTTTTACTGTAACAAAACTCAAATTTTAAATTCGAATCGGTGAAGTGAATGGGGCTAATACAACAACTAAATTGAAATATTCAGTATTTTGTCTTACTATGAAATACAAAAAAAAAAAAAAAAAAAAAAAACTTTAGAAAAGAATCTAAATACAACAATCTGCAGCTAAACAATTGAATAAAAATAACCGTATAAAATTTTTACTGCGAAAAACAAACAAAACCTCTTCTGTTGATGGGATTTACCGGTATCTCTGTTAGCTAGGCAGCTATACATATGTCTATATGGTATTGCCAAGCCTTTTTCCTCAGCTCTATTTTTTCTCTCTTCCTGCCCTGCCCTGCCCCCCCCCATTCAGATGGATTTCTTCAATGGAAAGTAGCAAAATCATGATTATCCTCTCTTGTTTCATGACTGTCTTGAGGACTATTGAGCACAAAATGACTAGCAAAGAACTGGAAATACATTAGATTTAGACCCGCCAAAGCAGCCAAGAAGAAGTAGTAGTAATCAAGCCTGTTCTTGTTAAGGTCATGACCTCCCAACCAAGGGAATTTGCCACTCTTTCCTGTTACTGAGTGTACGACATTCACCACAATGGACCCCGCATAACTTGCAATTGAGAGGCAAAGAAAAAAGATTGCCCCAGCAACAGTCCTCATATTCTCTCCCAATTGCATGGTGAGAAACTCCATTATGGCCACAGCAGCAAAAGCCTCGGTCAAGCCGGACAAGGAGAACTGCGGAATTAGCCAAAAAACACTTGCTGGTGAAATGAAGGACTCTTGCTTCAATGCCGAGTTTCTGCGGTGAATCTCGACGAAACCGGATACTATCATGGCGAGTATTGACATGACAATCCCAACCCTAATTCTCTGCCTCATTGACAACCTCTTGTCGCTTGACGAACCGGTTATTTTCCGCGCCTGCAGTAGGTAAACCCGCTCGTAGACGTAGATCCATATGGAGAGTGCAACCATTGACACAATGTTCATCCATCCTGGTGGGAACATGAAGTGGTTTTTCCCAATGGACCTGTCCATTTGCATTGCTTGGAGAATTCCAAATGTGTTGTTTTGTTCCATTGTCATTAGGGCAACAACTCCAGAAATCCCAACCGGCAAAACTGCGATTAAGCACTTCAATTGCTCAACTTGTTGCACACTACATAGCCCCCATCCATTCTTGGCCGATCCTTGGCTGGTCAGCTCATCATGGCTTGTGATCACAGCAGCCTTGTCAAGACACCGAAACCTGTCGGTGCGAGGGAGTTTCTGCTCGGCCTTGGTCACCGGAGGATCATAAAAATCAGGCCCATCCATCCTAATTCCGCGTTTTCGGCAGGCTGCTGTGATCACCTTCAACATGTCTGAGAAGACACTGCCTTGGGGCTCTATGTTGATGTAGGTGTGGCGGCCGAGCAGGAAAATGGCGATGGAGAAGGCGAGGCAGGCGGTGGGGATTGCGAATCCTAGGGCCCAGCTGACATTGGTCTGAATGTACACAACACCAGTGAGGGCCACAATTAGGGCAACGGTGAAAGTGAAGTACCACCAGTTGAAGAAGCTCTCCAATTGAGCCCTCCCTTTCTCCGTCCTTGTGTCGAATTGGTCGGCACCGAATGCAATGTTGCAGGGCCTAATTCCGCCTGCTCCTATGGACAGCAGGCCAAGGCCTGAGAAGAGGATTCCCAGCTGCCAACTCTGCGGCACGTGCGAGCGTTCGGTTTCAGAATTTTGGTTGCAGGAGAGGGGCCTTAAGGAACTTATGCCTGCAGTTAGAGTCATGATCCCCATACCCTGAAAAAGGACATAGAGCAAATATACATTCATTTTCATGCTATAAGCTCGGCGAACTCAAACTCTGTCAAACTTTTGGTATCTTATTCTGTGTACAAATTAAATATAGTTTATGCTACATCATCTTTAGGAATATATATATATATATATATATATATATATATATCAGTATTAAAAACTATATATACAAAAGTGACATTAATTAAACCATAAATAAGATGCAAAATTTGGCAGAATATAAGTTTTAAGGCTTCAAGAGTTAGATTCTTTACCAAAATTATGTTTTGGTAGACTTAAAAACCCTGGTGGATTTTAATGTTCTTATAATGTAATAAAAGGTTCAAACTTTTGCTTATATCATCATATATATAATTTGGAGGCCAAACTTAGGCCTCATGACTAATTACACAATTACAGTTATATATCTTGTTCCCTCTTTTTTTTTCCCTTTCTTTTTTATGAAACAATTATAACTGATTTTCATGAAAAGAGAAGGAATGTGAAAGAACAGTAATACTTGTACTTTAATAATTTTTCTTCCAATATCTTCATAATCTAAACGGGCAAATAATTTTTTCTTTTGTTTTCTTAAAAAAAAAAAAGCAAGATGATGAATTTACCAGGAGAGAAGCAATGGAGCCGAAAAGCAGAGTGTAGAACTTTCCCAAGTATGCATCAGAGACAAAAGCACCAGCCAAAGATGAAATATTGGAAAATCCACTCCACACATTTGCCACCGTCACCAAAAATATTCCACTCAAATTGTATTTCGTACTCAAATACACTGTTATATTTGTTATCAAGCTCATTGAAGCCAATTTCTCGAACGACTCGTTTCCTGATAATAAATAAAAAGAAAAAAAAAATCAGCTTTTAAAAAAAAAAAAAAAAGACAAAACTAATTATATATTAAGAATTTTTTTTTTCTTTATTCAATACCAAGAATGTATTTGATGGATTTCCACCCTCCAGCTTTTCTTTCTGCTGCAGTACCGGGACGAGACGGTATTGCGGAGTATTGATCCGCTAATGAAGAAGAAGAAGAATGGTAATTTTCTCCATTCTCCATTTCTGATCTCTCTCTCTCTCTTCTTTCTGTTCGATCGATAGTTTTTAGTTATTTTCTTCTGTGTTTCTTCCAAGTATGTGTATAACTTGTAGAATAAACAGCTAATTTGAAGACTTAAAAAGAACGAGTGGAGTAGAGAAATGACGGACTGTGTTTTTGTTACAAACCCATTGGGGCCAAATTTTTTTTTTGACTGATAAACTGGTTTTGCAGTGTGATTTTTTTTTTTTTTTTTTTTTTTTTTTTTTTTTTGGTTAAATCGATGGCAACTTTGAATTCGTTTTAGAAAACAGGTCGTTTTGATTTTTTTTGTTTTTTTGAAGGGGACGTCGTCAGGTAGATTTCATGCAGAGACGCGTGGAAATATGCATGTTTTCCTCAACCAATTATGGTTGTGATTTTTTGTGAGATTTCATCAGTTTAAGTTTCTTTTCTCGCGGCGTTGGATCCTAACTTTACGTGATTATTAATTTCATCGAAAATTATTTAAAGAAAATGGCTAGAGATAGGCTACTTGTGACAACATACCTGACAGTAGTGCATCATCTTACTGCATCACCATTATTATTATTATTGTTGTTATTTTCCACTGAAAAGGGAAATTGTTGATATTCTCATGCCCCTATCAAGAGTTTATAAAAGAAATTACTTAGTTCCACTGAATGGAATGGTTAATAGCCTTAAGGGTCAGTTGAGTTCGTTAATTTAAGTTTTTAATTTAAGTAAAGATGTGATTAAAATGTAACTATTTATAAAAAAATTTTACTGTTGTAAAATTTAAAATCTAAACTCAAATTGGTAAAATGAATGGAGCTTAAACATTCAATTTGAAGTGATTGAAACCTCATCAAAACGGACAAACACAAGCATGAGGTACGATTTATTAGTATTCATAAATTTTACTTGTAATTTTGCTTAGCTTCTTGGTAGATGGGCTGTTTTTCTTTTTCGGCTAAATATATTGAATCCGAAAATAATTGATTTTCAGGTGGGAATTGCTTAATCAAGATCCAAAGATTGCTTATCTTCCAGTACCACGGCCAGCAGATATATGTTGTTGAGGTTGCATTTAGCAAAATTTAAAGTACTACAGAAATCTCTCATTCAAGACTTCAACTCTATTATTGGAGTTTTCCTTGCTCCAAATTTGTTCTCCCTATGGGGTTTGCTATGTTATATATGTGTGTGTATATATATACACACACACATATACATATATACATATATAACTATGTATATGCCAAATAAGAAAACTTTATGATGCCAGCGCTGCTTGACAATTTCTCTGGCTTTTTACCTGTCCAGTTGCTGTAACTCATCCAACTGTTGCACATCAAGGCCATTCTACTGTCTCCACGAACTTTTAGAGGTAAAAAGCTTATTTCTCTGTGTTTTAGATTTATTTAAGAAATATACTTTCAATTTAAAAATATACTTTCAGTCTTGTCTCAATAAATATATCCTCCACATTACATTATGAATTAATTCATACATTTTTTTTTTATAGACACTCGATTTTGATTTTGAAAATGTCCAAAATAGCCTTAAATACAAAAAATAATAATAATAAAATAAAATAAAAATAAAAAATGTTTAAATCAAAAATAAAATCAAAACGAAACAAAAAATAATAGATTTCATTTTCTAGAATTTCTTTACCTTTTTTTTCTATTTGAGGATATTTTAAACATTTTTTATGTCAAAATCGAGTGTAGATCAAGAGGGGTGTGAATTTATCTACTGAGTATTGTAAGGGAAATGCATATTTTTAATGAGATAAGTATCCAGGTATAAGTTTTTGAATAAATCTAAAACACAGAATGCAAAATGATAAATAATATGAAATAAAACGATTATAAATAATGAACGACGCCAAAACTGATTAAACGACTGTACATGTATTGAGCGACAAGATAAATGAAACCACTACACTCGATATATCAATGAAAAAACGACGAAGAAAACACGACTAAAACAAACCAGAAAACGACAATTTAAAAAAATGAACGACCATATTAAATGAGAAACCGATGACATAAAATGAAAATGCAGTCAAACAAAACGACGATAAAAGTAGAAACTTGAATGAAATTGAAAACGAATCAAAGATAATTAGAGAAATGGAAATCGATACAAAGAAAAATGATGATGAAAAGAAACCACAACAAAATGAAAAATGAAAATATTCCGTTTGGTTGGAGGATTTGTCCCCCGATTCGAATCATGATTCGTGATTCGTTACAGTGGTTTCTCTCACAAAAAATACACGTAAATAAAAAATGGTTCAAATCACATGATTCGAATATCTGAACCAAACAGACGGCGCAAAATATGAAAGAAAACGACAATATGGAATAAACGAAACAAAATGACCAATATAGATAAACAATAACCAATGAAATAAACTACAATAATTGAGCAAAGAAGAACAAATAAACGACAAGTTAACTGCTGTGTATTTAAAACTTGCCAATCAAAAAAAAAAAAAGGCCTTAAGTTATATCTGTTAACTATTAAACTACAATTATAATAAATTTTGGGTCGTTCACTTCGCTGATTTGAGTTTGTAATTCGAGTTGAGATGTAATTTTATGTGAGAGTTTTTTACTGTCGTAAAAAAATTATATGTGATTATATGTGATTATTTTTGAAAATTTTTTACTATAGTAAAACTTAAATTCTAAACTCAAATTAGTAAAATAAATACAACCTTAAAAAATTTAAGGTTCCTATCAATATTATTTTTCCTGAATTTATTTTTTCTATGAAAGTAAAGCTGAACTTTGTGACAAGCAAAAGAAAGCAGTATTTTTTTTTCTTGATAAGTAAGGAAAGATATATTACAGAATATTATACCTATTACTAAAGGAGGTCGGAAAGTTATTGTACTAAGTACAATTAATTTCCAATTTTACCCCTGTTTTTTCTGTTGAAATCTTTTTCATACCGTATGTGTCTTTTTTTGTGGTTTTACCATTTTATCCCTTTTTTTTTGTTTTTTCCCTTTTGTTTCTGTTTGGGTTTTTTGTCTTTTCCTTTGGTTTGTTTTTTTGCTCTCTCTTGCTATTTACTGAAACATGTGTGCCCTTTGTTTGGCTTCCTCCAGAAGCTTCTTCGTCTTTTCATTTATGCTTTGATGTCTGCATTTCTCTTTCACCGAGGCTCTTTCGTTTGGTTCCTAGATTTGAATTCTTGATTCGAATCATGATTCATGATCGCTACAGTATTTTTTCTCACAAAAAATACACGTAAATCGAAAATAATTTAAATCACATAATTTGAATCCATGAACCAAACAGACCCTTTTTCTTCCGTTTTATGTTTGTGCTTCTTCGTTTTTATCTTCGCATATGTAAATGGGTTAGGTTTTTGGTGGGTTTCATTTTGGTTTTCCTTTTTTTCTTTTGTGTAGGGTTTATGCGAATCCTTTTTTTTTTTTTTTTGTTCCTCATTTTTTCCCGTAGGTTTGGCTTCGGTTTTTTTTTTTCCTTATGTTTCTGGGTTTCTCTGTATTTTTCATGGAGTTACTTTCAGTTTTTCCCTCCGTTTTTGGTGGGTTTTATTTTGGTTTTTCCCCCTTTTTTTCCCTCTTTCATTTTTCCTGTTTAGTTTCTCCTTAGTTTTCCCTCTATTTTAACGTAAATGGGTTAGGATTTAGGGGACCTTTGTATAAATAGTCTAAGTAAAATGTGTTTTTAAGTAAATAAACCACAAAAAAAAAAAAATTGAGTAAATAACCTAACTCACACATCAGCATTCCACGTCATTAAGTATGCTTCCACATCGACATTCCACGTCATCAATTATGCTTTTAGGTTTTTTTTTTCTCTTCCCCCCCGCCATTTCGCGCCATTTTGTTCTCCCCACCGCCTTCAATTTCTCCTCTCTTCTTCTCAAGTCATCGTCATCGCATAACCTCATTAACATTATTATCTTGCCCATTCAACGCTTTTTTTTTTCTCGTCCAAAACGAAGTTTGAAGAAGAGCTAGTAAGTAAGTCTTTCATTTTCTATATCTTTTGTGGTGTTTTTCGTTGTTGTTCATATGTTTTTTAAGATGAGAATGTAGTTAAAAATGTTAAAAATCCATTAAAATAGTAATTTTACATGTTAAAAGACTAGTTTACATCGTCGATATGATGAAGATCTGCTTTGAGTTTAGAAAAAAAATAGGATGGTCGGTTCGTGGTTTGTGGTCCATTCTTATAACATGGTCGGTTCGTGGTCCATTCGGGTCATTCTTATAACATGGTCGGTTCTTGGTCGGTTCGTGGTATGTTCTTGGTCCATTCTTATAACATGGTCGGTTCGTGGTCCGTTCTTAGTCATTCTTATAACATGGTCGGTTCGTGGGTCCGTTTTGGTCTCATTCTTATAACATGGTCGGTTCGTGGGTTCTTTCGTCTATTCTTGGTCATTCTTATTGCACAGTCGACTTTTAGTCCGCATTCTTATTGCACAATCGGTTCTTAGTCCGTTCTTGATCCGTTTCTTGGGTTGTTCTTATTATATGGTATGTTCTTGGTTTGTTCTCATTTTATTGTATGGTTTAATGACGTATTATTTTCTTGATTAAATTTCTGCAGTTTTAAAATCTAAATAATGGCTCGATGGAGGATTTTTTTTTTGACATTGGAGGAAAATGGAATGAGGACCGAAAGTTGTTGGGTGTGGTGGCATCTGATTGTAATTTAATTGGCATATATATGGATGAGAAGGATACTCTCGAAACCTTTGTTGATAAGATTTGTAGAAAATGCGTAATTGATGGACAAAAACATTCTTTTGCGGCTATCATGGGTACCGAACTTGAAAATGTAAATCGTTGCCCGTTGTAATAAAAAAAGACAATGATGATTTGTTATTCTTCGGGGATATAGCCCACGAGGTACCGCTACACGTGATAGTGGATGAGAAGTTTATCAATCCCGAAGAACATATTGATGGAGTAAAAATTAAGAGAAATCCTCTGCATGATGATTTTTTTGATTGTGATTTTATGGGTAATGTAGCTACAGATGAGTTGTCGACTCATAATGATATTCCACCACAGTCACAACCACAACCAGAGTCATAGCCACAGCTAGAGCCACAACCGCTTGCCATTTTAAATGAAGTAGGAGTTGCTGGTCCTTTAGTTTGTATGGACAAGACTGAGTTTGGATCATCTCATGGATCTACCTTCAGTGACGGATCTAGTTTAGAAGTTGGTCAAGATTTTTACAAGTAAGAATGATTTGAAGGAAAAGCAGCATTTAATAGCTTTGAAAGGGAAGTTTGAGTTTCGGACAACAAAATCAAATAAAGACGTGCTTGTAGTAGAGTGTGTGGATCCAAAATGTGTGTGGCGATCCGAGCACGCAAATTGAGACCTGTCGAACATGTTTGTAATCCCATAAGTATAATGGTGTTCACTCTTGCTCGTTAGAAAAGCGTTCGGTGAAACACGAGCAAGCAACGTACTCCGTTATTGGAAGTTGCATGAAAAACCAATTTGTAGGCGTCAAACAGGGCCCGGTTCCGAAATCAATTCAGAAATATGCCCGTGACGAATTCGGGACGACCTTTAGTTATTACAAAGGATGGAAGGCTCGTGAGCATGCACTTCAACTCGTAAGAGGTACGGCCGAAGAAAGCTTCACTCAGCTCCCATCATACTTTCATATGGTGTCTCTTACTAATCACGGCAGCATCACCAATATTCATTTTGATGAACAGAATCGTTTTATGTATCTTTTCCTAGCATATGGACCTTGTATACGAGGTTTCGGTTGCATGAGGAAAGTTATCAGTGTTGATGGAACGTGGTTGAAGGGAAAATTTAGAGGTACGTTGTTAGTTGCCACCGCGGGATAGTGAACGTCATTGTTATCCCATCGCATGGGCCATTGTAGACTCGAGAGAATGATGCATCCCGGACATGGTTCTTCTCGAACTTGAAGGTGATTGTCACCGATTCGAGGAATTAGTTTTTATTTCGATAGGAATCAAAGTATAAGTAATGCATTGTCTACGGTTTATTCATTAGCACATCACGGTTGTTGCACATGGCATGTGTCTCAAAACATCAAGAGTAATTTCAAATTTGGCGGTGTTACGCCACTATTCTTTAGAACCTCCGAGGCCTACCGCATTGACGAGTTTTTCTGTCTTGTTTGATGAGTTATCCGCAAGATATCCCAAGTATTGCTAGATACCCACAGGGGAGCAAGTTCGTTTTGAAATGTGGTCTCGTGCTCATTTTAAAGGAAATCGATATAATATTATGACCACAAACATATACGAATCAATGAACGCAATGCTCAAGGATGTTCGAGATTACCATGTCATTGCCCTCTTTAATTTTATACAAGCGAAGATGTCGAGTGGTTTAATAACAAAGTGGTCGAAGCTTCTAAAACTAAAACATTATTAACGCCAAGTGTGGAAAAAACTCTTCGTGAGAGGCACAACAAAGCGGGATTTCTAACGGCCACAAGACTTAATCTTTGTTGAGTTCAAGTGATAGGTGGAGAGGCAACTGTAATTGTCAACATTGGCGCGAGGAGTTGCACTTGTCGTGTGTTCGACCTTGAACAGATACCATGCGAGCATGCAATAGCATGTTGTAGAGAAGCAGGAATGTCACTCTATGATTTATGCTCAAAATACTACAGGACAGAAGTTTGGGCTCTTGCGTATGCTGAGACAATCTATCCTGTGCCGGATACTTCGCAATGGGATATTCGAATCACGTAAAAAGGAAATTCACCTTCTTCCACCATGAGTTCAACCAAAAGAGGGTAGGCCAAAGCAAAAACGCATTCCCAAAGATAGGTGAGTTCACACGAAGAAAGAATCGATGTGCTAGGTGTGGGCAATATGGACACTATCGGAAGAAATGTAAGAACGCACCGATGTAATAATCATGACTTATAAATTTCTTGTTTACAATGTAATATGGACACTATCATGAGAAATTTCTTGTTCACACTCATTATATTCAAGACTTATTATGGCTTTGAGGACGCTTACATTTATGGGGAAATCTTTGCCCAAATTTTTTTTCACAATAATGGTTTTTTTTTTTTTTTAAGTAGGAAAACTTCAAACAAATCGGAAGTTGCATTTAGAATTTATCGTATTCAACAAAGGTTATTTTGGCTATGGAAAACCTTATATTTTATGGGGAAATGTTGCCCAAATTTGTGTGTAATAACTTATTTTTTTTAACAATTTGAATCAAAACAGACCCGGAGAGGTGCATTCACAAAAACAGACCTTTTCTCGGGTTGTTCTTTTAGGTCCGCACGGGGCCGTGTCCCGGGCGCGGCCGGTCACGCGGAAGGGCCACGGCGCGGCGCTGGCCACGCCGGGCGCGGCAGGACACGGCAAAGGGGCCACGCCCGAGCTTGGCCGGGCGCGCGCATGGACCACGCCCGACCAGAACCGACTAACATAAAGGAACAGACCAAAAACCGACAAAATAGAAAGAACAGACCAGAACCGACTATGAACAGACCAAGAACCGACCCAATTGGCAAGAACAGACCAGAACCGACCAAGAACAGACCAAGAACCGACCCAATTGGCAAGAACAGACCCGAACCGACTAAGAACAGACCAAGAACAAAATTTGTAAAAAAATATAAAAGATATATTTTTTCATATTCCTCGGACTTCTTGGGTAATTCTAAACTTTTTCGTTTGTACAGGGAAAATAAAATTTGCTTAGAAATGGAAAAAACCTAGAACAGACCTAGAACAGACCAAGAACAGACCAAGAACAAAATTTGTAAAAAAATATAAAAGATATATTTTTTCATATTCTTCGGACTTCTTGGGTAATTCTAAACTTTTTAGTTTGTACAGGAAAATAAAATTTGCTTAGAAATGGAAAAAACCTAGAACAGACCTAGAACAGACCAAGAACAGACCAAGAACAAAATTTGTAAAAAAATATAAAAGATATATTTTTTCATATTCCTCGGACTTCTTGGGTAATTCTAAACTTTTTAGTTTGTACAGGGAAAATAAAATTTGCTTAGAAATGGAAAAAACCTAGAACAGACCTAGAACATACCAAGAACAAAATTTGTAAAAAAATATAAAAGATATATTTTTTCATATTCTTCGGACTTCTTGGGTAATTCTAAACTTTTTAGTTTATACAGGAAGAACAAAATTTGGTTAGAAACAGGAAAAAACGTAGAATAGACCTAGAATAGACCAGGATCGGTTCGTTGTCTGTTCTAGGTCTGTTCTAGGTCTTTTCCATTTCTAAGCAAATTTTATTTTCCTGAAGAAACTAAAAATTATAAGAGTAATTATAAAAATAATAATAATAAATATAATAAACAATAACACAAAATAATAATAATAATAATAATAATAATTATTATTATTATTATTATTATTATTATTATTATTATTATTATTATTATTATTATTTAATTACTATTATTATTATTATTATTATTATTATTATTATTATTATTATTATTATTATTATTATTATTATTATTATTATATTATTAGTTTTAGTATTTTTGTTGTTTTTTTAATAATATTATTTATTATTATTATTAGTTTTAATATTTTTATTATTATTGTTATTATTATTATGATAATAATTATCATTATGATTATTATTTTTTTATTATAATTTTTATTGTCATTATAATTATTTTTATTTTTCATATTATTACACTTATTATTATTATTATTTATTATTATTATTATTAATATATTTATTGTTATTATTTTAATGATTATTATTATTATTATTATTATTATTTTGATAATTTTGGATTTTTATTATATTATTATTGTAATTATTATAATAATTATTATTAATAGAATTATTTTTATTATTATTATATTTATTATTATTATTACTATTGTTATTATTATTATTTTATTTCCATTAACCGACGTTGGTTTTTGCCATCAGAAACGTAATACTGAGTATAACATTAAACGACGGCGTTTCCATTAACCGACGTTGGTTTTTGCCTATACTAAACGACGCCGTTTCCATTAACCGACGTTGGTTTTTGCCTATACTAAACGACGCCGTTTCCATTAACTGACGTTGGTTTTTGCCTATATTAAATGACGGCGTTTCTATTAACCGACGTTGGTTTTTGCCTATGTTAAACAATGCCGTTTCCATTAACCGACGTTGCTTTTTGCCTATATTAAACGACGGCGTTTTAGAAACGACATACTGAATAGTAATAATAATAATAATAAATCAATTAAAAATAATAAATATAATTGTAGTAATAATAATAATAATTATATTAATAATAAAATAATAATAATAATAATATTAATAATCACAATGATAATAATAATAGTTATAACAATAATAATAATAATGAATAAAAAAAATATAATAATACTAATAAATAAATGAAAAATTAATTGCGACACTGTTCACACACACTCATTTTACTGTTCTTGCAATAGTAATCTTACCGTTTTGCCCTTTTCCTCTTTTCTTTTTTCGTTTGTGGGTTGTGGGCTTTTTCGTCTTTTTCATTTTGTTGCACTGTTAATCCACGGTCATTGTACTGTTTCGTCATCTCGTCTTTTTCATTTAGCTCCATAAACCGACGTTGGTTTATGTAAAACGACGTCGTTTTGCAATAGTTTCATTTACCAACGTTGGTTTATGTAATTATTAAACGACGTCGTTTTGCAATGTCTTACATAAACCAATGTCTTTTATATTTTTTCACACATTTTGTTCTTAGTCTGTTCTTAGTCTGTCATTGGTCGGTTCGGGTCTGTTCTTGCCAGTTTTTTCTGTTTTTGGTCTGTTCCTTTATGTTAGTCGGTTCTTGGTCTGTTCATAGTCGGTTCTGGTCTGTTATTTCTAGTTTTTTCGGTTTTTGGTATGTTCCTTTATGTCGATCCTTTATGTTAGGTGGGGGGTGGCCCATGCGAGCGGCCGGCCGCCGCGACCGGACACAGCGCGCCCGGGCGCGCGCCCATACGCGCTAAGGACCACGGCCCGGCGCGCGGCCGGCCGCGCAAGGGACACGCCCCGCGCGCCCGGGAGCTCGGGACCGGCCCTGGCCGGCCGCGGCCGGGGCCCGGACCCCTGCCCGGCCCGGCCGCGCCCGGTCCCTCGCTGCGCGGTCCTAAAAGAACAGACCAGAGAGGTCTGTTTTGCGCAGAACAGACCTCTCCGGTATGTTTTGAGTGAAAGTGTAAAAAAAAAAACATAACTTATTACACAAAAATTTGGGCAGCATTTCCCCATAAAGTATAAGGTTCTCCATAGCCAAAATAACCTGTAGAATTTGATAAATTATAAATGCAACTCAATGCCAATAATTAACATAATGAACAACTCAATGCCAATGCCAATAATGCCAACAACCAAAACAACCAAAACAATGTTAAACAATGTTATGTTTATATTTTACAACAACCAAAACAGACAACATTTCATATAGTTGGGCTCAGGGGCTTCTTCATCTTGAACTCGCTCCAAATTCCGACGGCGACTTCAAGCCGGTAATCTGCAACTTTTTCTTCTTTCAGGTCTTCTAAAGGGAGTCTGCGGAGAAGGTATTCAATAAATTTGTAAGTGAAAAGGCCGCAGTCACCTGATCTTTCGTTGTGCACCAACCCCTTGACCCGAATCATTGGCCATCTACACTCAAGTTTATCGCCTAGATGTTTGAATAAACCTGTGTGCTTCAAGAACATGGGCATCATCACAGCGATTGGCTCCACTTCTCTTCGCATCGTGAATCTGTGTACATTGGAATAGCTGAGTCATACACCTTTATGTTGCATTCAGAAAGATCAACATAAAGCGCGACCCAATGCTTCAACCGAATGTTTAGAGGCAAAGTGAAGCCCTTGGCGTCATCCCATTTCGGCCAATTACGCTTCTCTCCGCGGACATATTCATCCGGTCGTCATCAAATGTATAAGTTGCCAATTTCTTTTTGTTGATGAAGTATCGCGCTTTCATCTTTTGGCAAAATATATCATCTAGGATGACAATATCCTTAATGAACTGCCCCTCAGGTGCCCTTGACCACCTTTTTGCTAGAAGACCCGATGCCTCGTCAATTTGCTATAAGGCATAAAAAATTAATTCAGTATTGTGATAATGGTATAAAAAATAAGACTAAATTTAGAAAATATGTTGTGATTACTTACATCATTAAACAGCCATTCACCTGGCTTCAAGAGGATCTTGAAGAAGTCCTTCCTCCAATCTCCTGTGTCGCATACAATCAGCTCAGAGTCCGTAGTAGGATCAGCAACCCATTTGTTGAAGGCCTCAGCAGCATCGTTAAAGGTCCACACCTTCCTCCTCACGTTACGCAGGGGATCTGTGTAAGGTGAGTCCATATACCTGCTGGGCCTCTTAAGTCGCTTTTCAACCTTCGATGCAGACTCCGACCCCGACTGAACCTGTTGCTCATGCTGAGCCTCTGGATCTGGCTGGACCTGAGGGAGGTCGAGTTCTGCCTCTGGCTCTGGCTGAACCTGAGGGAGGTCAGGCTCCGCCTCAGGCTCTGGCTGAACCTGAGGGTCAAGATCCGCCTCAGGCTCTGGCTGATCGTGAGGGAGGTCAGGCTCCGCCTCAGGCTCTGGCTGAACCTGAGGGTCAAGTTCTACCTCCGGCTCTGGCTGTAGCTGTTGTTTTGCTAGACCCGCTAGATTGACCCTAATTTCCCTAACGGATTGGTCTAGCGAGTCTAGCCTCCTATTGATGGCATCAAAATGTCTACCATTGTACTCTATCATCTTGTGATAGAGTACGTCCACTATGTGGTCAATAGACAGACATACCATCGTCTTTGTTGTTGTTGTTGTTGTTGTTGTTGTTGTTGTTGTTGTTGTTGTTGTTGTTGTTGTTGTTGTTGTTGTTGTTGTTGTTGTTGTTGTTGTTGTTTGTTGTTGTTCTTTGTTGTTGGGAAGTTCTTTGTTGTTGTTGGGAAGTAGTTGGAGACGAGCCAACCCATTTGAGGGGCTTGGCTTTTGGACATTGACCATTTGTGCACCGAGTCCAAATTTGATGCAAGCTAGTCAATCTCAAAGATCTTCTTGGTCGGCATAAGGCATATACGACCTCATGCACATCTTGTTCATTTCCTCCTCGATTGGGATAAAGAATCGTACGGTCATTCCCTGTACATTAAAAAAACATACATTCAATGATTATTTAGGTAGAAACATATTGTAGAAAAAAAAACCTATTTTGTAAAATTTACACAAACAAACAAAAACTTTGTATTCAAACCCTTACCTCGCCCACTTTGTGCATGAGGTCGTCTATTTGTCTAACCTCGACCAAGGAAACCCGGCGTTGCTCCCATTTGAGCATTCGGGAAGAGGCGTCCCTCAACCATCTTTGCAAACGTGGCGCCGATGCTTGGAAACGTTTGAATGCCCAAAAACTGCGTTAAACCAATTTTTAAAGTCTAGTAAACCAATTTACTATAATGCATGAAAAGTTATTAACATAATCAGATAACATACTGGAAGGCCCAAGGAAACCCGCATATTGAGTAGGTTTCCTTGACGCTCTTATTGCGTCCTTTCCGAACCCATTTTTGGTATTTGTCTCTTAAGTTCTTCTTCAGAGCCCGCAGAGTGCATTCAAAAGACACCCTGCCCCATGGATAGCTGTTGAAGAATTCTAAGTCGTCAACGTAAGACAGCCAATCCAGTGAGACGGTCTTCTTCTCGTCCCCCGATAATAGTACTTGTGCTAAAAAATAAATGATAGCGATCTTTGCTTTATCGCTACCTTTTATCTTATCCCCTGTCAGCAATCTTCTTAAATCTGCAACAAGTACTACGGGGGAGTTGAAATGCTCCAATAATCTTCTGCTCTTTGAAGCTTTCAAGATCACGTCTGGCTCAGGAGATTCCCCACAGTTCAAGCCAGTTATTAAAGCAAATTCCCTCATTCCAAACCGAGTTGCGGTTCCATTAACCTTGAACCACAACTCATGTCTTTTTTCTTGTTTCTATCGCCTTTAAAAGCGAGATAGTGTGTCAACACCCCACAATATGTCATATTTTCAGACATTGAAATAAAATGTCCGAAGGCGAGACTCCTTGAAGATTGGCATTTTACGTCTCGGGGTCTAGACTCGCCTAATTACCTCCAACGCCTCAATCTTTGACTTCATCGTCACTTTGACTGGGAAATACTCCCGTACAGGATCCATTAACGTCTTTAGTTGTCCAATCCCAGGAATTTCACCAGTGTTGTACTTTGGGAGGTCAGACTGTAAAATAAGACAGAAACATAGGTCAGAACCGACCAAAATGACAGAACCGACCATGACACGACCGAACCGACCTAAAATCCCGGCAGGAACAGACCAAGCAGAAAGAACCGACCAAAAACTGAACAGAACCGACCAAAACCGACAAAAAACGACCACAACCGACCAAGAACCGACTAAGAACCGACTAAGAACCGACCAAGAACCGACCGTATACAGAATCGACCAAAATCAACCAGAACCGACCATGTTCTACCAGAACCGACTAAGAACCGACCACCAGAAATGACTTTAAACGGACCTAGAACCGACTGCAAACAGACCAGAACCTAAACCGACTTTGAACAGACCAATGTTGCTTATATTAAGTTTTTGTTCTTGAAAAAAAAAATATATAAGAAAATGCCAAATAAGAATATTACCTCAGTCGATTCCGTTGCCTCGTGTGTTCGTGAAATGGCCGTTTTAGTTGAGGAAGAGTCGTTTTGTGATGCCATTACTTCTAAAATCTGCCGGTTTTTAGTCGGTTTTCGTGGTCGGGGTCGGTTTTAGTGTGATCGGTTTTTGGTCGGTTTTAGTGGGAATGGAGGTCGGTTTTTGGTCGGTTTTAGGTAACCGCCGGTGTTTGTGAGGTGGTCGGTCGGCCGAGACGGAGGTGGTCGGTTGGTGAGAGGTGATCGGAGAGAAGATTTGGTCGGGTGGGAGGAAGAGAGAGGGTCGGTCGAGAGAGGGTCGGTCGTGAGAGGGTCGGTCGTGAGAGGTTTGAGGTTTTTTTGAGATGTTTTGAAAAAATGACCTCTTTTTGGACACTAATAGGACCCATTTTTTGCCACGTGTGATACACGTCATCATTTTCTTGTTATAAAAAAAAACCGGCCTATTTCCCCAAATTTTGATTTTCTCCGGTCTCTTTTATCAAATATTCTCAGGATTTAGTGGGTTTCATTTTGGTTTTCCTTTTTTCCCTTTGCGTAAGGTTTATGTGAATCCTTTTTTAGTTTTTTTTTTCTTCATTTTTTCCCGTAGGTTTGGCTTTGGTTTTTTTTTTCCCTATGTTTCTGGGTTTCTTTGTGTTTTTCGTGGGAGTTAGTTTCAATTTTTCCGTCGTTTTTGGTGGGTTTCATTTTGGTTTTTTCTCTTTTTTTCCCTCTTTCATTTTTTGCTTTCGGTTTGTTTTTTTTTTTTTTTTTTTTTTTCTAGAGATTTGTTAGTAATTTTAGTTCCAGATTTATTATTTGTTATTGTTATCCCTTAATTGTTTTTTTTTTTAAATTACGTTTTTATTTTTACTAATTATTAACCTTTTTTTGCAGGTTATGTTAGTCGGGAATATTTAGAAATTTGTTTTTAGTGTAGGGTAAGTATTTCTAATGAGATACGTTGTTTTGACTGTCTACAGGTTACTCGCTCTGTTCCACGGTACTTATCATGCAATGTAACATCTGTTTTAAGCAAATTATTACTCAGTATTTACTACCGCCATATACTCAGACGTTTATTTTCTTCGTATAAATATATTGTACTCTCTTTCATGCTTATAGTCATTTGCTTTACTCATGCTTTCGTTGTGATATACTTATCATCTACCTTCTCTGTCTTCTTCCTTTTCTTCAATTTTCATTAGAGACGTTTTTTTCCCCTGTTCTATTCTCTCTGTTTTCAAGTGTTTTTAAATCTTCTGCATCGACTATATCCACTTTCTTTATTCCTCTAAGGTATTTATTTCTTACTTTTTTTACCTCATTTCCATATACATATCGTTTATCTTTTCTCTTTGCTTTCTTTTCTTTAATTTCCAATACTGAGTTTCTTTTGTTATATCTGTTTTCAAGTGTTTTTCCTGTTTCTGCATCAACTCTTATCTATTTTCGTTATTGTTCTAAGGTATTTATTCCTTACTTCTTCTATTTCATTTCTACTTCTCTATTATAAATCTGCTGGTCCCTGGTAGTGATGATGTTTTCCTTCTTTGTTGTTGTCGTGTACTGAGTAATTGTTGAAAGTGATTTAGCAAGTATTGTTGTTGCCCGGATTATTGAAGATTTATCTTAATATTATTTCGTTTAGGTTGTTTATGTTTTTTGAAAAATAAGAAAGTTTCTAACCTTTTACTTCCAAATATTTTGTTCCCCTTATTCTACTCTAAACTATTTCATTCTTCGACTGATTTTTTTTCAATGTTTTTTTTTTTTTTTTTATTATCACAGTTATTAAAATTTGTTCTTCTGTTATTTTGTATAACTCTTTCAATAATCCGGCTGGTAGCCAATGATAATGTTGAATCATAATTCAGTTACTTTTGAAACATGTTAGTGGCAAAAAAAAAAAGAGAAAAAAAAAACCCCGAGAACTATTGTCATGTATTGAGTAATTGTTAATAGTGATTTACTAATTATTGATGTTGCCCGGATTATTGAAGATTTGTTCTCATATCATTTGTTTAAGGCATTTATGTTTTTTTAACAATAATAAAGTTTTTGCCTTCTTAGTTGGAGGTGTTTTATTTTCTTAGTTCTGCTTTGAATCATTCCTTGCTTTCACTAATTTTTCCTCTTTAAGGTTTTCGTTTACTATATTCATTTTGGTGTTTATTATTTGGAAGTTTCTTATTTTTTACTTTTTTTTCCTTTTGTTCATTGTTTTTTATTATTTTGTTTTCTAATATACTTACTTCATTAATTCAGTTGGCAGCCAAATACAATGTTATATCATATTCCAGTTACTTTTGATACACATTGGTAGCAAAAAAAAGATGAAAACCTGAACCATTCCTTTTATATATATTTTGATGTCATTGTCTTTTTGTTTCTTATTTGCAAACGTTTTATTTTGGTTATTTCACTTTAAATCTCCCGGGAACTAATACTATGTATTTACTACTCATTAATAGTAAATTAGCAAATGTTGGTTTTGCTCTGATTATTAAAGATTTATTTCTATATTAGTTGATTTGAGATGTTTATATGTTTTTAACAGTAACTAATTTCCTTGCTTCTTAGTTGCAGATGTTATTTTTTTTATTCCATTTTTAAATGTCCAAAAATTAAAATCTTTGTAATATTCTAATAGACTTGGTGTTGTATTATATGGAGAAAAGGTTGTGAGGTCAAGTCTTTTCTTTTATTGGAGCTTTACCCACTATATATATTCTGGTGTTTAGACTTAGCGTTGTATTCTGGTGTTTCTCAGCTTTACTTTAAAATAATATGTTTTCCTTATAAAAATTATGCTTTTTATATTCAAAAAATATATTCTTATACTGTTTATATTTTTTTTCTTATTATGTCCTGGAAAATAAGTTACAAGTTTGTTTGAGGAAATATTACAAGAGGGAATCCCAAAAATTCCTTGCAGGGGCATGAAATAATTGACAAGTCCAAATTTATGATGCAATTGAGATATAAATTTGTATATGAATTGGTTTCTTACTCTGTTATATTTTTTCCCAGGAAGCACTAATGGCTTACCTTTGTTTCAAAGCATGTAAAATAATATATGTAATTTCTTATAACTATATTTCGTTTACTGTTTAATATAACATTTATCAACTATTAAAGGACCCAAAATGAGAAATAAAAACATGACCAAAAAAAGGATGTTATGCCAATCCAAAGAATTGGCCCCGAAACAGCAAGGGAAAAAATTATGTAATCCGTTTGTACTAAGTATTCCGCAGCTATTTATTTTATTTCATTTTATTCCTTTTTTTACATTATTAGTTAACAATTGTTAATAGTGTTTTAATTTTTAGTGTTATCCTGATTATTTGATATGTAATATTTACAGTTTCATTTATATACCATTTTTATGTAAATAATGTAAACAATGTAAACAGTATAATATTTATGTATATTTTCATGTATAAATGTAATCATCTAAATAAATATGTATATATGTATATATATATATATGTGTGTGTTACAGATATACAACAACTTTATATATATGTGTGTTTTTATACACTTTATTTATTAAAATTACTGTTAATTAGACTATTACATACCCGTGCATTAGTAACAACTTATAACAAGGGAGCGAGGTTCGAAACTTCTGTAGCAGAATTTACGCTCTGGTGGAGTTAGCTGCCAATCACAACGCGCCACCGACTTTTATTATTCTCTATTATTTTTGGATAAGTTACTCCTTTTTTTTTTTTTTTTTTTTTTTTCCTTTTTTCCGGATAACCCGTGCAGTTGCCAAGGCTTTTAGTCAAAATCAGACCGCCCCTGGATTGTTCTAGAAGCAAAGGAATTGTATACACGGTCGTACGTATTTACTATAATGCCCTTTGCACTTGTATACACGGTCGTACGTATTTACTATAATGCCCTTTGCACTTGTATACACGGTCGTTCTAGAATCATTTGAGTTTTCAACGGAAAGATTTTTTTAACTTGTGTCTCTTAATATTTATTGTCACTATCAATTTACTTTATAAACTTTAAAAATTTTTGCTTTATCTTTTTAATTTTAAATTATTTTCACTTAATTCTTTCTGTTATAATTTTTATTAAAAAAAACAAAAAAAAAAGTAATCAATCATGTAGAGTCTGATTAATACAAAGATTCAAATTATAATTATTTAAATTTAGAGTTTAAACTATGAATGTTTAGATTTCACCATGTGTGGTGTGAATCAGGGGATCAAACCGGCCAAACTAAGGGTTTTTTTTTTTTTTAGGGTTCAACTGAGTTAAAACATCATACATTAGGGTTTAAATCAGGTTTGAACCAAACATGAGTTTTGTTAAGCTGAGTTCAAACTATTTTTTTGTTTTTGCATACTGGTTTGAACCAAAACCTGGGTTCAAACAAGCAAATCATACCAAACAAGAGTGTAATCTTTCTATTTAAATTTTTATTAAAAACATTGATAAAAACTAACATGATCACATTTAATCCTCTCTTTTCGTCTAATTTTAACAAAAATTCATACGAAAATGCAGGATAAATTTAAAATTTAGGAGAAAAGTAAAAGTTTTTAAAGCTTAAGAGTGTGTTTGGTAGGAGGAAGAGAAGTGGGGGAAAGAACAATTCTCTTGTTTAACTGGATGGATGAAAGGATGAAAGGAAGAAAGAGACATGGATGGAGAGAGTCTCCTTTCAGGCCCACTAATTTAGATCTTTCTATTAATGAAATTATTCAATCAATCCATCTATTTTAAAACTAAAAGTCTATTTTACCTCTAAAAGAAATTATTACCAAATAAATAAAATAGGCAATATATAGTAATTGGACAAACAACTATCATTCATCTTTTTAACTCTACCTCACTCATATCAAATAACACGAAGGATTATTATAATCATTTTCATCTTTCTTACTCTCCATCTCTCAAATTCTCTTTATTTATCTAATTTTCTTCATTTTTCCTACTCTTATTCCTCCTACCAAACGGAGCCTAAGAGGTAAAAATGAGAGGAGGACTCTAAAATTTAAAGGGAATCGGTGAGATCAGCATAAAAAAAAAAAAAAAAAAAAAAAAAAAAACTATAAAATACGGCCAAAATATTACCCGAATCTTAGACCATAAGTTTTTTCCCCAAAAAATTATTTAAAAAAAATACGGCCATAAGTTTTCAACATTCACACTGTTCCAAACCCTTCTGGAAGATGAAACGGGCACGCCAAAAATCTTTTTTCCACTTTTCTTCCCTAAAGATACGAGGGTATTGTAGTCAACCAAAGGAAAAAATAAAATAGGATGCATCCGGTCCAATTACTATATAAACACGCTGATTCAGCTAATTTGCATCATAACTTTGCTCTCTCAGACGCCATAGACCAATTCCAAATATCTGCAAATCATCTCTCTCCGTCAAGAAAATCTTCCAAATTTTCTCGAGAAAATTAATCTTGGATGAGTATTATGGCAACAAACGGCTCGTCGCATGAAACATCGTGGGCCGACCAGTGGGACAACAATCCCGACCCGGTTTACGACGCCAAGAAAAGCAGCACCGGCGACGGCGGATCCGCCGCCAAGTACAAGCAGAAGGTCGGCGAAGGCTTCGTAAAGACGAAAGCGGTGGCTTCCACCGGCGTCAAGAAGGTCAAGGAAGGCACATCCATGGGGTTCCAGTGGATCAAAGACAAATACCACAAGACCACGCAAAAGCACTAATATAAGTATAGATATTATATATATATATATACATATGTGTGTGTATATATATCTATACGAACATATATGTTTGTGTGTGTATATGATTATCTCTTGATTTTTTTTTTTTTTTTTTTAAGAGGAGTTCTTGTTTGATCTTCTTTGTTATTGTACATGGCGATCGCAGCGATATGATCTTAGTTGTCGTTTGATTATGTCTTTCTGATTTCTTTGAATTTATTTATTTATTTAGATTTAATTTGAATTTATTTGTTTTATTGTACGATGTATAATAATACTGGTAAGGACCCTGATTTTCACGTTGTAATAACTTTAGTTTCCTTCTTTTATTATCCTTTATATTTCTACATATTTGATGGACAATCATATTTATTCTTTTCTTGATCTTTTTTTTTTTTTTTTTTTTTTTTTTTTTGTGCGTGTTTATGTATGTATTCCTTTCTTTTCTAAAAGGAAATGCATTTAATTCGATAATATAATTATATGGCAACAGCTTTTATGAAAAAAGATTATTGATCGTCAATTTTTTAGAATAATTTTAATTTTTTTCTTACGAAACGTGTCCTTTAATTGATCCAAAATTGATGACGATGAGCAAATTGACTACAATAAAATATACAAATAATAATTAGGAAAGAGAAAGTTTAGCATTAACTGGCAACCATCACAACAGGTTAGGATAAGCGGCCCCGAAGGAACCTTCCATTAAAAAATAAATAATAATAAAAATAAAAAACCTTAAAGGTGGAAAAGACGTGGAAACAAACGACGAAAAAGGAATAAACGACACATCGAAGTGACGCGATACAGTGAGAACCACAAATGAATGAAGAGATTCCAGATGAACTGAAATTACTGGGGCTAAAAAAGAAACGACAACAACACAAAAAAAAAAAATAATAATAATAACAACTGTTGATTACTGGGGCAACGGGTGTCGCCCTCGAATACTGTATTTCTTGGAGACATTTGGGTTTTACTTACTTTAGCCGGGGCCAACCTCATCATCCCGCCACCGTCGATGCCAGGAGGGACCCTCAGCAGCTCTCCGACCACGTCAATCGGTGAGTACACAGTCACAACGAACCAAATGAGACCACAAATTTCACACATTCCACGTCGACAGGCTCTCTCCAAAAGAGCCCCAACAACAACAAATTTCAAACGACAGCAAGAAATGAAAAACACAAAAGTGAACAACGACAAAAAAAAAAAAAAAGAGAGGAAAACCAAAAGAAAAATGTCGCCAAAAACTGAACACTATAATAAACGAGAAATTAGTAAAACGACAACAGCCTAAAATTAATTAAAAAAGAAGAAGAAAAAAAAAAGAGCCTTAGCAGGAACGAATGAGACATGACAAAAAAAGCAAATGAGAAACGACAACAAAAGTAAAACCGTAAAAATCAAAAAAAAAAATCAGACGAAATGCAAAGAGCTTGAGAAGAGTAATCCTGTTTGTTTAATAGGGTTAAATCCTCACTCTTGAGAAACAATGACAACGTCAAAACGGGAATAACACAGCAACAATCATATAAAAAATAACAAAGACACAAATGAGAAATCGACAAAAGAATTAGATAGCAATAAATGAAAAAAAAAAAAAAAAAAAATCTATTCCTATCCATACCTAAAAACTAAGGGAGAATGGGATTTTTTTTTTTTTTTTTAGATGAATGACCTCTTTTTTTAATTTTTTTTTCTTTTCTAAGCTTTTCTTTTCTTTTCTTCTTAAAGATTTTTTTCCCTTTTTTTCCTCCCTTATCTTTTTTTAATTGTGTCTTTATTTTGATTTTTTTATATTTTTCAAATATATCTCATTTAAATATTTTTTACACTATTATTTAAGATATATTTTTTCTAATTATCTTGCTAAATTAATTTATTTTTAAATACATCTCTATATAAATATTTTTTACCTGTGATTCTGATAAATTTCAGTTTTATTTGTAAAATATTTTGCACACTAATAAAGTATACCTAACATTTCGCACAAAAATGTTCCTTTTTTTTAAGATTTTTGTCTTTTATTTTCATTTTTTTCCTTTTTGTCTTTATTTATTTTATCTTTTTTTTCTCTTTTTTCTCATAATAATTTATATAATTGTTGTTTTAAATGAGTCAAGGACGGGGGGAGTGCGTTTTTAACTAGTAATAATAAATGACAAAAAGTAAAAAACCGAAAACGACGGCAAAAAACTGGAAAGGAGAAGAAGCAACAAAAAATTGAAGAACAATAATAAATGAGAAAACAACAAAACCAAGAACAATTATAAAAAATAAAAAAAAAATAAAAAAAAACCTTGAGCTAGGGAAAGTAATAAAACAAAAGAAAATTCTTAAAACGACAAAAATTGAGACGACAAAATAATTTTGAGGGACAAAAAATGGAAAAGCGATAGCAACCTCAAAACGACGAAGCAATTGAAAAAGACGGCGAAATGAAATAAAAAAAAAAAAAACAAAAACGACACATACGTGAAGACTGACAGCAACATGTCGTTTTTGAGTTCTTTTGGAGTGTCAAAAAGATTGAAATGTTACTTGAGTGTAGTTTTTAAGTTTAATTTAAGTTATAACTTGAGATGAGATTATAATTTGAGTTTGTGTTTGATTGTGTACATTTAAATTATGTTTTGATATGAAAATTTTTTGAGTTTATATTTGGGTGTATAATAAGATTTGAGTTCTGAATAGTGGGGATAGAAAAAAATATTTTTTTCCTTATTTGATTTTTTTTTATTTAATACTACAAACAACATGTCGTTTTATTTTTCTCCTCTAAAAACAATAACAAACTTTTTAATTACAACATATATAAATAAAAATTGGAACCAGGAGGAGGAGGAGGTAGCTGGGCCTCCATCCCCAAGCATATATACCTTCTCTACTTCCTAAAAAATTGACCCCCCCTCTTTCTTTCTCTTCTTTCTCTCTCTACAACTCATTTAACCTCTAAACAAAAACAAAAGAAGCCCCTTAAATCCACTAAATGACAAACAACCCAAATCTTTCCCCTTCCTCAAATTCGATCTCTCCGATCTAGGTCCGAAATGATGACTCGACAATATTTTTCTTCGATTGGTTCTACAGTGTCCTCATTTCTCTCGGGCAATGGTAGAAGGAGGCCAAGATCACATGGGTGAGGAATCTCTTAGGTGGTGCTTTTTTAGGGATATGCACTGTAGAAGTGCAAATAGGTAAACTCGAGTAGCAGAGAGGAGGATGAACTCAAGAAAGGGGTAGATAACTCGAAGTTAATTTCGAGTTTGTTTTTGGAGTATACTGGTGCCGAACACGAATTTGGCCCAAATTCATCACCGGAGTGAGCCTTTCTCAAGTAAATTTACCCAACCGAACATCCCCTAAGAAACCATTGATATAAATAATATGTATATATATAAATGATACCAAAGGTAGTAGACACTAACTGGACACCAATTCTAATCTCACCTTTTATACTCATTTTACGTTGTCAATTTTTATTTGATAATTGCCAACTCTAATCTCACTTTTATACTCATTTTAAGTTGTCAATTTTTATTTGATAATTGCTATCTTTTATTATTATGCTGTAATCTTTTAGACAGCTACAAATTGAATAATGACAATTCAAAATTGATACAAAACAATAATATTAGAGTTGAAGTCCCTAACATTAATTTTCAAACATTGATGCAAAACATTAATTTTCAGAATATAAAAAATTGATATTTAAAAGTTAAAACTGTTTCCTTAGTTTAACGTGAGGAAAACTTATATTGAATTATGTTGTATTTCTAGATCATTTATTTAAATATTTCAAACAATATGATTTGTGCGTCCCAATTATAGCATTTTTTAATTTGTATTATTTTAAGTAAAGTTGATATTTGCTCAGTCGACATAATTTAAATAAATAAATGTTCTTTCGGCCTTCAATGAAGTGTCTCTAAGCCCGCCATGAAAATCAAATTGCAAGTATATAGGATCAATTATTTATTATACCGAGTTTATCACTTTATATTATTTATGT
Organism: Morus alba; assembly: GCA_012066045.3. Classification (NCBI taxonomy): domain Eukaryota; kingdom Viridiplantae; phylum Streptophyta; class Magnoliopsida; order Rosales; family Moraceae; genus Morus; species Morus alba. The sequence goes on along the minus strand of CP050231.2, from coordinate 6,503,207 downwards.
AGTACACATGTTAAATAAGAATGTATCATTTAGACATTTTATTTATATCAACTTTTTACTTTTATTTTTTTCTTTTTTAATAGGTATTTGCATTGATTCTTGAGTTAAAAACACTCATTATTCTACTCAATTTTTTTATTATTTTAATCACTTAACTTTAAATTATTATTTTTATTCCTAAAATTACTGTAATCAAATTTCTCTGGAACATCTCTTGCTGAACTTTCTTCTTTTTTTTTTAAACTTAAGTTGCTAACATTTTTTTTTTTTATATATATAAATAAATAGAGCTACATTTCATCATTTAAATAAATAAATAAAAAGAGTGCTATGTACACTCATGAGTCACAAATATTGTTCGAGCACAAATATTAATTGGACTGCATTATATGTACACACAAGTACCGCTCATAGTACTTTGTGTCAATATATATTTTTGATAACAATATAGCTCTCTTCTTCTTATTTTAGAAGTATAAGTTAACCGTGATGGGCTTCCTGCCATACAATCATGCTAATATATGATCCCAAAGTGTGTCTCGTATAAGGCGAATCAGGGACAAAGCCAAAAAACAAAATTAGTCATAGGAGTCCAAGGGCGTAACTGAACTAATGAGATGAAAAAAAATAAAGAGATGTAGAATTGAAATACAAACTTTTTATAAAATTTTGAACTAAACTAATAGTGCTATCTCGCGAGACTTACTTTTCTTTCATCTTTTTTTTTTTTTTTTTTTTACTTTTTAATCTATTTTTTTTTTTTTTTTTTTTAAATTTCTTCCTTTAAATAAATCGCTCCAATAATTGAGTATAATTTGGTTTTAAATGTATAAGTGAAAATAAACAAACTTTTAATTTAGGGTAATTTGATAAATATCATTTAAAAATGTATGAATTATAATTTTTATATTTTATTCTCGATTCATAATTTTTTTAATTAAATAATTACACTAATAAAAAAATATTTATTAAAAATAAAAGATAAAAATTACACTAGTTTATTTATATAATTTAATCCAAAATAATGGGTATAATTTTCGGTCCAAAAGTTGCTCCGCCCCACTTTGACATTATGAGGTAGCTGAAATTCGTTCGTTAGTCACAGTCTGGCCCACGAATTACTTTATAGGGTTTACTTATTCCTGAAGCTATTAAACTAAACACTAAGGCCTTGTTCACTTCACCGATTCGAGTTTTTAGTTTTAGGTTTCTACAGTAAAAAGCTCTCAGAAAATGTCACATCAAAATTTTCCGCTACAGTAAAAAGCTCTCAGAAAATGTCACATCTCAGCTCGAATCGAAAACTCGAATCCGCGAAGTGAACGAGGCCTAATTATGTGGTCAAGCCAATGTGGTTGTTGGCAAGATAATGACAAATCAAGACTACTTTGAACTTAATCCCAAAAAAAAAAAAAAAAAAAGTGATAATTTCCTTGTGCTTTGCTATGAACTTTTTTTTTTTTTTTTTTTGAAGAACTATGAACTGATTATTATAATATGAAGAATTTTCATTATTGATGTAGTAAGGAATTTCTGGTACCTGAAAAATGAATTTTGAAGTATGAATTCCACCAAACTCTTTCTTTAAATTCCTTTTTGTTTCCTGTTTAATTAATAAAAATTAGAGAAGGTAATAAGTTAGATTAGATTAAGAAATTTGCATATTCATCCATCTATGAAAAAAAAAAAAAAAAAAATCCAATTTTAAAGAACATTTCAGCTAATAAAAAGACAAAAAAATAAAAAAGATAGTTATGCATACTAAAATTAACAACCTAATTCGTTGATTAAAGATGATATTTTTCCACAAAAATTGCTCATAGTTATTCAACATTGTTAATCCAAATGCAGCTCAAATCGGCACAATGGGCAAAGATTACTCTTCTCAAGCCAACGCAAAATGCAACGTTCATGATAAAAGTGCAAACAAGGCAACCGAGAAGCTTCACACTCCAATAAAATCTCTTCTAGACATATCGCACAATATCCTTCAATACTCGCCCTCCTTAACACTCGCGTCGCGGCGCAGGACGACGCTCTTTCCTGCGCCGTGACACTATTAGAAACTTCTGCTTCCTCCCTTCCTCCTCCGCATTCTCCTCTCGTTCGACCACGAAAGTCACCACCAACCGAATACTCTCGAGGTCAACATTACCGGGGCGAGCGGCAAATTCCTGGGCGGAAGTTGAGATCTTCTGGATCATGGACGGCTGGGCGTGGAAAGGAACCAACATGTGAGAAAGCATGCCGGATATGGTCGACCATGAAGTGGCGTTATCTATGAGAACTTGTCTTTGAGCCATGAACTGGAAATTTCTCCTGTGAAGGCTCGTAAAGATTGACGGATCGTCATCGTCTACCGTGACGTATGTCGCGAAAACATCGATCAAGAACTCGGGGTTTGCCGAGGTTGAAGTGCTATTAGTACTTTGATCTGTTCTGAGGTTTTGATATGGTTGCCAGCCCCATACCTTGCAACTGTAAATTGACATGTTCTGAGAAGGAATAAGGATGAAATAGAAGAGAGATGAGAAATGTTTGATTGGAGAAGACGCTTGTTAAATAGTATTTGGTGTTTTAGTTTTGGTGAGTTGTGTTTGATTTATAGAGTACTGGGGAAGAAACAGGATCGGCTTCTAAACAGACTTTTGGATTAGGAGTTTGCTTGGAATTTAAGGATAACAAGTTGTTATGTTGGCGGTAGTTATGACTCTGCCCTTGTCACGCTTCAAGATGTGTGATGATTTATATCTTTTAGTATTTTTCAATATTCTTCTTTTCATTTACATTTATATATTTATATAGTCAAATAAATTTATATAATTTATATATATATATATATAAATATAAATATAGGTCACATTCTCTTGTGGGACACACATTCTCTTATTTAAGAGAAAAAGAAAATAGTTTTCAAATAAATTTTGTGATTTTTCTAATTTTTTTAATATCAATTGAATTTTTAAAAAGTCGTAAAAAATAAAAAGTAGGTCTCATTTTCTCATTCTATCAAGTTTAAAGATGGGGCCAGTCCATAAACGATGTCGTTCATGTCACTGGATAAAAGTTGCTTGGTCTTAGGAAAAGGCCATGTATAAAAACGTTGTAATTAAAATGTAATAATATCGAAGCTACATTTTTAGAAATTCGATTTTATACAATATTACCAAAATATAAGAGTTTTTTAATTTAAATTAAGATTTTAGGATGTTTTATATGGTTGTTGTTTTTTAGTCTGATTAATAAAAAGTTAAATTTTTGATTTACCTTTTTTAACTTTATTTATTTTTTTTTTAATAAAACTCAAAATGTTATTTTTTTTTTTCACGGGTTAATTGGCGGGTTTGTTATTGTTTTTTTCGTTTTTGTTTTTGTTTTTCAGCTAAAAATGAAAATTCTCTATTTGGCATAAAATTTTTTAAAAACCAAGTTGAACTAAAGATGAAAAAAGGGCATGAGTCCATAAACGAAGCTTTTTTTTTCATTTTCGTTCATGTCACTGGATGAAATGTTTTGGGCTTGGTATTTAGGAAAAGGCCATTTATATAAAACGTTATTTATTTAATATATTTAAAATGTTATTTATTTAATAATATCGAATTTAACATTTTTAGAAATTCGATTATTATACAATATTACCAAAATATAAGACATACTTTTTTCCTGTGTTATTCTTATTGGGTATTTTAGGCATGTTTTATATGGTTAGTTGTTTTTTTAGTCTGATTTTTCATGGTTATAATTTTGATATTTACCTTCTCTTTTTAACTTTATTTATTTATTTATTTTTTTATAATCAATCATTATGATTTTATGTTGATTTTTTTTTTCATGGGTTATTGTTTTCCCATTCGTGTGTGCGCCTTTTTTTCTACGTTTTTTTCATTGCTCGCTCACGTTCTTTGATTGACGCTAATCGTTGGGAAGAGGAGCCATCGTCTGTAGGTTGTTGTCTCGTTGATCGTTGATTGATGCATCATTTGGTTGCTCCGTTCTTTGATTTGCTACCCCTTTTGGATTTCCTTTTTTTATAATGCTTTTGGATTTCTTTGTTGCTCATCGGCTGGGCGTGCACAAGTTGTGGTTTATATTGTGGGAGTTTCTCTCGTATAATTAGAAAAATAAAATTACCAGTAATTTTATTTTTTTAATTATTTTCAGCCATAAAATATATAAAAATTTTATGTTTTTTATATTTTTTTAATCTCATTTAATTTTAATTAAATCCAACTAGACAAAAAATTAATCATATCGATAGGATGACGTACTGAAGATAATCCCTTATTTTGTTGCTCATCCTTTTGATTTTCCCAACTTGTGTTTATGTTTTTCCATTTCATAATGATTTGTTATATATTATTTTGATAATTATTTCATCATTAAAATAATGAAATTACTTATTCGTTGTATCTTATATATTCTCATGTTTCATATATAATTTAATATTCGGTGTTCATTTTCATAATGATGACTGATTTTCATTTGACAGAGTTTATATTCTTTTTTTTTTGGCACAATGGAGGCAGATAATGGTATCATACCCTTGATGTTGTGACCCAATCTTTTTTTAATTATGTTGTGACTGATTTTCATTTCATTGATTTGTTTTGTAATTTTCTTTCATTATGGTCTAATCATTATTTTAGAGAAAATAATTTTTTCCGTTAATATTTTCTTACTAGGTTTTATGTTTCTTTTGTTTTAGAATTTTTCCTTTCATTATGGTATGATCATATTTCTTCTTTATTATATTATTTTTTGATGATTTTTCATGAATAATATTACGTATTGTTTTGCCTTTTTTTTTCATTTTGATCTAATCATTATTTTAGTGAAAATACTTATTTTATGTACATATTTTCTAGTTATGTTTTATGTGTTTTGTTTATTAGAATTTTTCTTTCATTATGTATGATCATGGTTCTTCTTTATTATAATATTTTTTTTTGATGATTTTCCGTGATGATATTACTTATTGCTTTGTTTTAGAGCTTATGTAGTGGGCGCAGAGTTTCAGAGTTTTTTTTGGCAAAATAAAAGAGCCACCGTTTTTAAAAGATTCAGAGAAAATTAGTGAACTCATCTTTTAAATGTATTATTTTAAGATTATTACTTTTTACTCTTGATTAATATTATTTTTACTAATATAGTTCTTTGACTAAAGGACATTAATTATAGTAAAAAGTAAAAATTTAAAACTCATCCGTTCTGAGAAGTACTTGTCACATTTTCTCTATCAACAATGATTGAATGCTACAATTAGCCTCAATTGGTATTCATGACAAAAGTATTTTGTATATAAAAAATTGTTGAACTTAATTTTAGCGCATGACTCTAAATTTTTATCTCTCATTCTAAATTAATACCCTTTTAACTAATATAATTATTTAATTAAAAATAATATTAATCAAAAGTACACTTTATGATGTGTTTGTCTCATTTTCTAAGGCCATTTAAAGAATTTATGCATACGCTCCATTTTTAAAAAAAGAAATGTGTCCACTATTGATAAAAATAATGAAAAAACAAAGTATATGGAAGAATATGAAATGGGTCCATTCAACAAGCTTCATGTGGTTTAGTTTACTAACATTTCTCGCTCGGGGAATTCAGTGGCCCACATGTTATCTGCTTTTACTTTTTCTAATAGTTCGGATATGGTTTAGCTTGATACTAGTCCCAGATTTATCAGGTGTTTTGCACATGTTGATTTAGCTGTCTTTTTAATTAATGCCAGCCGGTTTTTCTTAAAAAAATTAAAAAAATAAAAAAAAATGGGAAAAAAAAAAAAAAAAAAAAAAACAGAGATTTATTAAATTTTTGTTAAATAAAAAAAATTTTATAAAAAAACAACAATTTATTTATCGTAATAAATAATCCAAGTCATTATTAAGGGAAAAATATCTAGGTGCGTAGGAATTTTAGTTGAGCCTTTTACATTAACATAAAAGCTTAAAAAGTAAACGTCTTTTTTCTAAATATTTCATAAATAGTATTGCTTTTGTTTTTTTTTTTTTTTTTTTTTGTGTGAGTGTCATTGTCACATTAGTTTAATATACACAATAAAACTAGTATTATTTATGAAATATTTAAAATAATAAGAAAATATATTTTTTGCAATTACTTACAAGTGATTCTTGTGTTATAGAAACTAGTGTAATTACAAAATATGGTTTCTGTCATTCTGTGCATTGCGATTCTTTCTGTTGTAATCACTTATGCGAGATGGACACAAAATACGATTTTTGTGTAATTACTAGTTTTTATAATTATGAAACATGATTTTGTGTGTAATTTTATTTTTTGTTGAATTTTTTACACTACACTAACACAAAAAAAAAAGATAATTTTTAAAGTTCTCCATGAACTATGCCCCTTGTAACATTGTGCCCTCTCCGAATTTTAAAACGTAACATCCGCTCTCTTTTGAACTTTGGTCCGTTAAAAATTTTCCCCTTATGTTACAATGAATGACAGAATTGACACGTATCACTTATTTAGTAAGAATTAAAAGCGTAATTACACTTATACCCTCCTAATCAGATAATTCTCCATTTTTATTGAAAAATTCATCATCTTCTCTATGGGAAACATCATTAGCTTCAACCCAAATTCATAAATTTTAGATTTTCTACCAACATAAAGGCATCAAAACATCATCAAAGCTTTACAAAAACACAAAAATCACATCTCCACACATCCAGCATGACCAAGATCTCATTGTCATACTCGTCACAACATTGCAAAGGCATGTCGGACTTGAATCTCTCCATCAAGACCATCACCAAGCTACTTGAATCTCTCTATTGTCTTGGAGCCGCAAAGGAGATCTCCTTTGTGTGTCCATCATGGGCCCATGACCCAGATCTCGTTGTCGTTCTCATCCCGTGCTATCAAATAGGCGCTTCAAGACTCTAGCTCTTTCGCGACGAAATCTCCTCTTTCTTTGTCCACTCCAACAATGTTTGGGCAGAGAAGCACGACGAAGGAAGATCAATCTCTCATTGCCAAGAACCTTGCAGATCTTGTGCCATTAACAAGAAAGGTGGCAACAAAAAAAGAAAGAGAATAGGAAAACACGATGATTGCACGGCAAAATATGTGGAGATGTGATTATACATTGAATACAACCAATACAGAGGAGAGAGAATAAGATTCAAAAAAAAAAAAAAAAAGCTAAAAAGAACTCAAAAACATAAGCAAAACTGAAGAAATAAAAGCTAAAAACATAACAGAGGCGAATGACAAGGAGGAAAGACGAAGACATGGGTATTTTACGATAATACCTTCCTCAAATGGGTCATATACGTGACACATGATAGATTTTGTCACTTATTGTAACATAAGAAAAAACTTGATAACGGAACAAAGTTCAGGGGAGGGGGAAAGCGGATGTTACGTTTTAAAATTCATATGATAAAAGTGTTACAAAGATCATAATTTTAAGGAAAATTTTGAAATTAATCCAAAAAAAATCAAAACCAAAGTTATTTATGAAATATTTTCTAATTAGCATTATAAAACAAAACGTAACCCTTTTGGTTACAAAGTAGCTGGTGAACCTCTTGATATGTTATTTAGTTCAAGGAGACATTGGCCAAGTGGTGGTGTGAAAGCATTTAAGGCAGCCTCTTTGTATAGGGATTTTTTTTGGTAATCCTTTGTATGAGAATTTAGATTGATCAAAGAGAGTTGTCCACTGTCCACGATGAGAGAGTGGATGATGATCACCAAATATGGTTCGTGGAAAGTGGAAAGATGATTAGATTCGGTACAACTCATGAAGATTAAAGTGTTTACATTTATAAAAAGGGATAGGAAAAGAAAAAATAATGAAAGGAAAAAAAAAAAAAGGAAAAACTTGGGCAGAGTTTAGTCTTAATGGTACAGTCCAACTCAGATTATAATAGTGTTTACATTTATAAAAAATCAATCTCAATGGTGGAACTAAAAAAAAAATACTCACCACTAAAACTTTCATTTTTAACTGTTAAATTAATATTTTACGATTATATTTATATTGGTCCGTATTAAAAATTTACATCGCTTCATATAAAACTACTCATGCTGCAGATTTAATATTAAAAAATTAATTTAATAGTTAAAGGTGGAGGTTCCATTGATGGAAGTTTTTTTGGGGTCTCAGAGAAAGGAAAAAAAAATCTAAAAAGTACCTCCTTATGTTTAGGTAAATCTAATATTTACTCTTGTGCTTTTTATAATCTAAAAAATATCCCATATGTTTTTAAATTATCCCAAACTTATATCCTAAGTTTTTCAAAAGAAGTAAAATATAACCCTTTAAGTAGTCAAATGGTTGAAAATAACATAAATAACCTTTATGATCAATATTTAAACATTATCTTAAAAATTAATAACTAAGAAACTAAATTTAAAGAAAAAAGGTAAATTTTCAACAAAATAAATTCTATATTTTTGAAAAAAACTAAAATTTAACTGATTAAATTGGTCTAACTCCACACAGAATACCGGCCTTCATCATTTAAACACAGCTGTTAGATTTGGAATTTTGTCAAATCAGTCTTATCCCTACACTTAATATTGCTCTGCAGTCAACGTTGGCTCTTTTGTTTTCTTCATTTTATTTTGTTTTTAAAAGTTTTGGGAAAGCCACCGAGGGTCCTTCCTGGCGCCGACGGTGGTCGGGATGATTAATGTCTAAAATAATATCTAAATAGTACTTGAGAAAGGTGGAAATTTTAGTGAACGATGGTGAGAGAGAAACGTGACCGGTTTATGGAAGAGGTTTAAAGTGGGTAATTTTTTAAATAAAAAACGAACAACCCGGACGGACGAAAAGGGAAATGGTTAACCTCGAGGTTTTGAGTTGTGATTAATTTCAGGAGATCTTGTTACCACCTCCAAAGAACTAGAAACTTGTTCTAGAATGGGAAGTTATTTTCCGCTTTGTTAGAAAAAAAATCAAAGGAGTTAAGTGTTGGATTCCCTTTCTCCGTGGGTTTGAGAGGTTTAGCTTTTGTATTTATTTGGAGCAAAAAAATAGGAAAAACATGTGCAGATTTTTTGAGGTTTTGTGGTACCTCAGAGGAATCCAACTTAGAAAAGGATGTAATTGGTATTGTGTACCTTCTAAATTTGGGGGTGTTTTTTCTTTTTGGTGCTATGTGCCACTTTTTTGTTATTATTATTATTTCTAGGCATTTTTAAAAATGGGAATTACACTGACCTGAATTTGGAATCCCTCCCACACAAAACTATTAAAAAACGTTTTGCTTTTATGACTAAAAAATTTAAGAAAAGGAGAAGAATTCTCTGTAAAAAGGTTGTGGATCGATAGGTTCCTTTTCTCCCGAACAACTGTCTAAGGTTTTATTTTATCTAATTTCCTCCATAACTCATTATTATCCTAATCCCTTTACAGACCCCAGACCACCCTAAGTGGGCCAAGGATCTAATTGGGTCGGATAAAATGGGTCCAGTTACATTCCTTGGCCTATCAAACCACGACCCACATAGAAGTCCCCGAACGTGGCTTGGGTCCACGTACCATACCTGGAGTTGCATTTATTTGATTTGGGCTGGGCTAACATCTTGTAAAATTTTGGGTATCAACAGTTTCCTTCATTTTATTTTGTTTTAAAACTTATGTTTTAAAAGTTTTACATGATTAATGTCTAAAATGATATCTAAATAGTACTTATTAAGGTTATTTTTAGTATTTCTAAAATGTTGATCAATTAAAGGGTTATTTTTTTACTCTTTAGAAAAACATAAGGAATAATCTTAGAATAATCTAAAAACTTAATGTATACTTTTTAAATGATCAAAAACACAGAGGTAAGTGTTGGATTAGCTAAAACTTAAGTGGTAGCTTTTGAATTTAAAAAAGAAAAAAAAACATGTGCAGAGTTTGAGTTTTGTGGTACGATCCAACTCACAGAGAGTATTGTGTACTTCTAAATTGGGTGTTTTTCTTTTTTGGTGCTATGTCTAAGTTTTTTTGTTATTATTATTATTATTTTAAAAATGGGAATTACATTGACCTATTTTGAATCCCTTAAACCTATTATAAACGTTTTACAATCTGACTAAAAATTTTATTCTCAGCAATCTTAAGACGATTAAAAAAATTCATAATTTTGTCTATGGATGGATCTACGTTTTTATGATCTACATGTCAAATCAAAGCTCAAAACATCTATTTTGAAGTCTTAAAACTGTTACGGCAAAAACACTCTAAAAATTACAGTTTTCTAATTCAATTAATGCAGCCCAGAGAATCATATTTTTCTCCCATACCAACTAACAAGCACATAATATGCAAATGTAAAAAAACTATAAAATCAACCTTTTCTAAAGTTTTTTTTTTTTTTTTTTATAACATAGGCATTTTAACTTTAGTAAGCCATAAAAATTAAAATATCCAAAAACTGTGTTCAAGTTCCAAATCAATCAAAATTACCTCGTTTCACTTCACCGATTCGAGTTTTTAGTTTTAGGTTTCTACAGTAAAAAGCTCTCAGAAAATGTCACATCTCAACTCGAATTGAAAACTCGAATCCGCGAAGTGAACGAGACATTCTCATATTAGTTTTGAACCCAATTTTGAGAGGTTTGTAGGGCTTGAAAATCATCTTCAACTCCAAGAAATTGAAGGGATTGTTAGTTTTATGCATTGGGGAAAAGATTTTTTTTAAAAAAAAATTAGTGTTATGAGAGATTTTTAGTTGGGTTCAATAAGTTCTCTTAAGAGTTTCGGGTTTTTTTTCTTTTTTTCAAAAATAGAGAGTGAGAGAGAGTGTGTGAGAATGAGAAAGAGTGAGTGATGAAATTTTAAAGTATGGACAAGTTCTCTCACTTTTTTTTTCTTTAATTAAATTTTAAAATAAGCTAAATTTTTATTGGTAGTGTTAGGTCACCAAATTAAAAAAACTTTTTGAAGGCTTATCAACTTTTTTATTTTGATCCATATATTTTTAAAATTGTGCTTTGGCCTCAGACTTCACGGTTTGGTAAAAACTATAAATTTTAGTCCCATAATGGGATTTTGTGAAAATTCTCTTTTTGATTAATTTTAATGCTCCGATTAAGATTTTAATTAAGATTTTGATGTTAAAAAGCTCATCTAAAGTTTTATTTTTATGAATTTGCTCTAAATATTTAACTATCACGAGAATATGTCTACGAACAATACGTTTAATGGATCGAATATGAATCAATGACATATATTCGTGAACAACATGTTCAACGAATCACATGTGAATCAAAGAGATTAAATATCATTAAAATTATCAAAAAATTCATATATTACACAAAAACCATGAGAATTGCCAAAAATTAATTATAAAAATTAGAATATAATCGTTAAATTTAATTAAAATTATATAAATTTAAAAATATGTATATAATAGAGAGTTGCTATCAGACAAGCTCTATTTTTTAAAGCCTAAAAAGATCTTTTGTTGCCCCGTGTGTAAAAATGGAATCAGATCAGATTTGATTTTTCTGAGGGAAAACCCGTAAAAGTCAAGTCAAAGAAAATGAAAAACAAAAAGGAAAAATGAAAAATCATGTCCCACACTGAAATAATTACATGAAATAAGACATAAATAAAAGTTCCCGGAACTTTTGAAAAAAAAAAAAAAAAAAAAGAGATTTCGGTAAACCATTTTAGGGTGAAAAACACGAGGAAATATCTTGAAAAAAAAAAAAATATATATAGAAATCATTACCCAGGCGCAAAGCATTACTGTATTACTACATATTAATAAATATACTAAAGGAAACCTAAACCGCACTGTTCATGCACACTCAAATTACTGTTCTTGCAATAGTATTGTGACGATTTTGCCCTTTTTCTTTCTGCTCTTTTCGTTTCTTGGTTGTGGACTTTTTGGTCTTTTACTTTTGTTCAGTGATGCGACAATTTTGTGATTGCCGTTTTGGTTTTTTGTTTAGTCCTACCGTGTGATTGTGAAACCCTAATAGCATCTCTTTTTGGCTTTTCTTTTCATCCGCCGTTTGTCTTTCTTCTTCTTCCTCTGTGTCCTTTTTTTTTCTTTTTTCTCCTTCTTTGCTTCCATCCGTTGCTTTGCCTCTTTGCTTTTTGTTGATTTTTTTCTTTTCTTTTTTCTCCTTCTTTGCTTCCATCCGTTGCTTTGGCTGTGTTTTTTTTTTTTTTTTTTTCTCCTTCTTTGCTTCCATCCATTGCTTCTTTTTTTTTTTTTTTTTTCCTCCTTCTTTGCTTCCATCCGTTGCTTTGGCTCTGTCTTTTTTTTTTTTTTTTTTTTTTCTCCTTCTTTGCTTCCATCCGTTCCTTTGCTTTGTCTTTTTTTTTTTTTTTTTTTTTTTTTCTTTCTTTGCTTCCATCCGTTGCTTTGGCTCTGTCTTTTTTTTTTTTTTTTTTTTTTTTTTTTTTTTTTCTCCTTCTTTGCTTCCATCCGTTGCTTTGCCTCTTTGCTTTTTGTTGATTTTGCTTTGGGCATCTCTTTTTTGCTTTTCTTTTCATATGCCGTTTCTCTCTCTTCTTCTTCCTCTGTGTCTTTTTTTTTTTTTTTCTCCTTCTTTGCTTCCATCCGTTGCTTTGGCTCTTTACTTTTTGTTTATTTTGCTTTGCATGCCGAAGATTTTCCTCAGTCTTCTTTGTCTATGGGTATTTTTGGTGGGTTTTTGGCAGCAAGTTATTTTTTGTTCTTTGGTTTTGAAATTTCTGGTTTTTTTTTTTTTTTTTTTTCTTCTTTTCCTTGATTTTGGTTCAGATACTGCAGATTTTAATTTTCTTCTCCATTGCTGGTGCATCGTTCCTTTTTGTGGACTGTGCTTTTTTTTTTTTTTTTCCTTTTCCTTGATTTTGGCTCCGATGCTGGAGATAGTTCTTTTCCTCTCTGTTGTCGTCGGTGCGTCGTTCCCTTTTGTGGGGTTTGATTTTTTTTTTCCTTTCCGTTGATTTTGCTTCGGATAGTGCAGATTTTGCTTTTCCTCTCTATTTTTTGTCTGCCGTTCCTTTTGGTGGGTTCTGGATTTTATTTATTTTTTTTTTTCCTCTTGTTTTTTTTTTTTTTTTTTTTTTTGCCTCTCTTTCAGTTTATTTTGCTTGGGCTACTACACATTTTTCTCTTTCTTTGTGTTGTTGATCTATCGTTCTTCCTTTTTCTTTTTTTTCCATTTTTGTTTTTACCCTTATTTATTCATTTTTTATTTCTCTATGATTTAATTTTACTTGAGATGCTGACCATTTTCCTACAGTGCATCCTTTTTGTGGCCTTTCCGCAGGTATTCAATTTTTCCTATTTGATTTTCTTTTCTTACCTTTTTTTTTTCCATTTCCTGATTCTGTTGTTTTAATTCATATGATTTTCCATCACCTCCTCAACATTACATTCAATTTTTGTCCTTTTTTTGTTCACATTTCTTACTTTTTGATTTGTTTCATTAATATCCTCAGTTTCGTTCTTTTTCCTCCAATTTCGCTCGGTTGGTTTTATAAAATTTGTTCTGCAAGTCTCTTATCTATTTTTGTCGCTTTTACTCATGCATTTTAGGATGGATATAGATAATGTGAGATTTTTTTCTGTTCCATTTATTGTTTTTATGATCTGCATTTTTAGGCTGTCCTTTGATTTCCTAGAGTGATGATTCATTGCAATTTGATTACGATTGCATTAAATGATTTACAGATTTTTTCTTTCTCTATCTTCTGGTTTGCTGTGCTGATAATATTATTTTTTAAACCATTTATTCTTGCAGGTACTTTATTCACTTTAATAGCTTTTCTCCTACTGGATTTGGCTGTCTTTGGCTGTCTGTATCGGTAATATCATATTTTTTTTGTTTTTCATTTATTACAATGATCATCTAAACCTTTTAGGTTGTCCTTTCATTTACTAGGTTAATAACTCATTTTGATTTTCTTGCAGATCTCTTAAATGAATCAAAGATTTTTTCGTGTGATATTATCTAAAACAATATTTTTTCCTATTTTTGTGTCCTTTTTCCAATACTTTTCTTTATTATAACTTTTTTAACTATTTCTCTAAAGCAATATAGATTAATACGTGTTATCTTTTTATACACTGTCCACTATTGATAACAGCTTTTCTGCTTATTATTTATTAATGTTGTTTGTCGAATACATTTACCATGCATATTTTCCTCCGCCCATTCTCTTTCCCCTTTCACATTATCCATTATTATTACTGATTTTCCCTCATTACTTCTCATTTACTTTCCATTACTTCCCTTTTACAGTTTTCTGGCTTTGACTCTTCTTCTATCCTTAACTAGCAATATTTTGTTCCGGTTGTTCAATATCTTACGCTTAGCACAAATTTCACACTGCTACAGGTACTATCAATAACTTCTATTCTATTTTTTCTCACGTTATTAATGTTGCGTTTTACATTATTAATACTTACTGTTATTTTCTTCATTCCTTTCATTATTATAGAATACAATTGAAATATTTATTTTTATTTTATTTTCCTACCATGTTTTTAATATATACCATTCTTTTCCTTCATTCTTTTTCCCAACGTATGGCCTTATTGTTTTATCATTATTGAATCGGATTAAACTATCTATTTACGTTTTATTTACTTTTTGGAATTATATTTAAATATGTATTTAAGCTACACGTTTCTGTTTTACTATTCATTTTCAATTTCTTATATTTTTCTCTTATCTTTTTTTCTTTTTCTAATAATGATGATAAGGAAACATAAATTTAATATGTTGCTCTCAATATATGTTGTTCACCTCATTCTATTTTTTCTTATTTTTGTTAATTCAATATCTTTTATTAGTCTTATATACCTAATTTTCTTCATTTTTATACTCATCCTCTCTTTTTATGTTTAACTAATTCTATTTCTCCCTATTTGGTTGACATTTTACAGCTACTACACTTTTCATACTGGTCCAGGTACATTTGATAACTTCTACTCTCTTTTTTTTTACCTTATTTACACTTGCTCTGACATTATTAATATTTACCTATACTTGATTAATTGTGTTTGTTTTTGTCTACTTAATGTTTTACAGCTAAAACACTTTTCAAAATCATCTACTTATTATTACTAATTTCAGTTCAGTTTTCTCCTGTTATTAATCCTTGATTCAATCTTATTAGTATTTACAATTTAAATGGCATCCAAATATTTATTTCTACTTTATTTATTTTTTGGCATTATATTAACTATGTTTTTAAATTACATGTCTTAGTTCTTCTCTTTAGCTTCATTTTAGTTGTAATCCTAACAATTTTCCATTATTAAGTACTTTTTTCTGTATTTTCTTTGTATTTGTACCTTCTCCTCTTCTTTTTTTTGTCACTAACTGCTCCATCCATAGCCCCTCATATTGTCCTTATATGTTTGGACAATTTACATCCCATAATCTTAGTTTTTTCTCAATACTTTTTTCTATTCATTTCTGTCTTCTTTGTTATTCCACCTTATATTGAATCAATGTATATTTTTTATTTTATTCTTTTCTGTACGTGTTCTGTAATTGAGAAACAAATATCATTTCTTTTATTTTTCCGTACTAGACTTAGAAGTATTTGAACAATCTCATATCCTTAGTCTATGTCATTACTTTTCATCACATAGAACTTATGATATGTATAATGAATCAAATATATTACAGAATATGATAGCTATATCCATTTCCCTACTGCACACAATTATAAAATAATTATAACATTACAACTGTATTTCTTCACAACAGAATCATCAAAAAATTCAAGCATTCAATAACAAAACTAAACCTACAAGACCGCGTTTATAACAGCACCTACCACAAGAGAAGTCCTACATATAACTACCGCTGATTATAAATATTGGCAATGAAAATAATAATAATAAATAAATAAATAAACATAAAAACAGAATTTGTGTTTGGTCCCTTCAAAAAACGACCGATCCTATATTGTAAACGACAATATATATAGAAAGAGGGATAACTTTTATTATTATTATTATTTTTTACTGCTTCTATATACATATAAAGAATAAGCAGTGCAGAGACAAGCATTAGCTACAATATCTTACGTACAATATCCTGTTATTCAGAAACCGGCGAGAGAGACATGATTAATATTCCAACTATAATTTATTTTCCAAATAGTAATATTCTTAACTATAATTAATTCAGCGTATGATATAATGATTATCACAATATAATTTTATTTCTTCATCACAAATAAATTAAAAAAGTTAACACATAAACAACAATTATTATATAAAAATACTATAATATTCATATCTTTTAAATACTGCTTTGCTTACAATTTTTTCCCCTGTTTTTTCTGCTTTTTAGATACTGTTTTGCCTACAATCTTTTTCCCTGTTTTTTTCCTTCCGCCTGCACTTTCTTACGTTTTATTTCTTCTTCCTCTTCATCTCCCTTAACGTAAAAAATCAATAACCTTTTCTTTATATACTATCATTAATTATTACTAATGCCAATAATATTAACGACTATATAATATTCATATTATATTTCTTCATATATTTTTCCTACGCATTTATCTTATTTTTTAGTAATAGTTCCTATTTTAGTTTTATTTTGATAAATTAATCATTTATACATTTTTCTTCTTATAAAGTTACACAGATATAAGATAAAAATACTTTACATATTAAATTCCAAAACATATCTAAACATATTTACCTGTTAGCTTCCTTCCTAACATATTATAATATTCAATAAATAATCTAATTTATTTAATTTTTTTTGGCTTTTCTATGTAATAGCTAAATGCTTTTATATCATAAACAGAGATGAATAAGAAAAAAATTCAAAAAAGATCATCCCGACAAAGTCAATCTATGCGACGCGCCATTTCTCTAATAAATCAAGAATCTGCAAACACAACAAATGATTTTCAAAATCAGAGAAATGAAGCTTTTCAAGCTACATCAACAACACGTTCAAGATCCAAATTTGACACAATGCTTGGACATTTTCAATCTGAAGATCAAATTCCCATATCATTACCTTCGGCATCCAGCACTTACAATGAAAATTGTAATTCTCTTATCTATATCAATCATTTCATTTAAATAATAATATAATTCTTTGTACAAATAATATCTAAATTTTATTAATCAACTTTATTATCATTTTTCTTTCCTTTTCACAGGTACTATTAATACATATATTGATCTCGGAGATAGTTCTTATATCTGTCGTCATTGTGGTGCGTTATTTTGGTTCAATGAGCGAGCCAAAACCAAGAATCTAATTGAATATAATCTTTCTTGTAGAAATGGAAAAATAATATTGCCCTTAACTAAAAAAACACCTCTTACACTAGATAGATTACTTAATTATTATGGAGGTTCAATAAGTACGCACTTTCGTAAAAACATCCGAATATATAATTCCATGTTTGCATTTACATCATTTGGTGCTAATATAGAAACAAATACAACAAACTCAAGTGGCCCATACATTTTTAAAATAAGTGGGCAAATACATCATCTTATGGGATCTTTATTACCAATTAATAATAATCCGCCAAAATTTGCACAATTATATATATACGATACAGAAAATGAAATTGAAAATCGAATAGCTTCATCATTTCAACATGATCATCAATCTAAAAATTTAATACAATTTATAACCGAAAATTTAACAAAAATGCTTGATGATACAAATAAATTAGTTAAACTTTTTCGAATGATAAAAGATCAATATCAACAATGTCATATCCCATCTATGAAATTAAGACTTATAGGTCAAAGAAATACAGATAGTAATCAATATGAATTACCTACTTCAAATGATATAGGTGCTTTAATAGTAGGAGATATTGGTGAATATGAACAAGGAAGAGACATTATAATTCAAGATAAAACAAACACTTTACAAAGGATTACAAAACTACATCCATGTTATATGGCCCTTCAATATCCACTATTATTTCCTTACGGAGAGGACGGTTACCGAATAGATTTAAAATATAATATCAATAATACAAGAAATACCTCTACAAGAAAAAGAATTTCTATGCGAGAATTTTATTGCTATCAATTACAAGAACGACAAATACAAGGAAATACCCTTTTTCGGGCTGGCAGACTATTCCAACAATATGTAGTTGATGCATATGCCCTCAGAGAAGAAGATCGATTGGATTATATTAGGAAAAATCAAAAAAAATTTAAGATCCGAAATTTATCAAGGAATTCAAGACGCAATCACCGGAGGAGATACAAATGCACAAGCGATAGGAAAAAGAATTATTCTTCCTTCTAGCCATACAGAAGTCCAAGATATATGATTCAAAATTATCAAGATGCAATGACAATTTGCGGTACTATGGAAATCCAGATTTATTTATAACATTCACGTGTAATCCAAAATGGCCCGAGATTATCGAGCTTTAGCAAAAATATCGTGACAAAAAAAGCGTAAGATAGACAGACATTATTACAAGAATTTTTAAAATGAAATTAGATCATATTCTATATATTATTAAAAATGAAAAAATATTTGGAACAATTATAGCAAAGGTTAGTTCATTCTATTCACATTTATTTTATTCCATGAATACCTAATAAAAATAAATAAATTATAATTTCTAATACAATAGAAAGTATAACAAATTATTTTTAATTTTGTAGATTTACATGTTATAGAATTCCGTAAACGAGGACTCCCACATTCTCATTTTCTCTTTTGGCTTCACAATGACGACAAAATGCGTGAGCCATGGCAAATAAATAAATTCATTCTGCAGAAATACCGATCCTAATAAGAATCCATTAGAATACAAAATTGTAATCGAATTTATGATGCACGGACCATGTGGAATTATTAAGCCAAATTCTCCATGCATGAAAAATTCAGAATGTTCAAAAAGTTCCCAAAACAATTTAAAAACGAAACAACAATCAAGAAACTGGATTCATTAATTATAGACTTAAGAAACACATCATTCTATATTGAAAAAGAAGGTATTAAATTAGATAACAGATATGTAGTTCCATATAATAAAGATTTATGCCTAAAATTTCAAGCTCATATCAATGTAGAAATATGTTCACAATCAATGCTGATAAAGTACTTATTTAAATATTTAACAAAAGGACCAGATAGAATTAGAGCAGTCATAGAAGATAATATATCTATAGAACATACCGGCGAAACCAATTATAGAGAAATAGATGAAATAAAAAACTATATTAATTGTAGATATATCGCACCATATGAAGCAATGTGGCGATTATATGAATTTCCAATACATCACAGAAATCCTACTGTTCAAAGGCTATCAATACACTTACCAAAAATGCAAAATATTACATTTCATTCAAATCAACAATTACATAATATTATAAGACAACCGGTATTGATAAAACAACTCTTCTTGAATGGATGGAAACAAATAAACATTTATATCAATGCCAGAGATTTAACTTACATAGAATTTCCAACTAAATATGTTTGGAATACTAAATATAAATATTGGTCTCCAAGACAAATAGGACATGCAATTGGACGAACTTTCCATGTTCATCCAAATTCCGGCGAATTATATTACCTAAAATTATTATTAAATCATCAAAAAGGAAAAATAAGTTATGAAGACCTTCGAACAGTCAACAATATAAAATATCCAACAAATCAAGCTGCATGTTATGCATTAGGCTTACTAGGAGACGACAAGGAATGGGATCAATCAATATTAGAAGCTTCATTTATATCAACAGCACCTCAACTACGACAATTATTTGTTATAATTCTATTATTTTGCAATGTAAGTGATCCAATAAAATTCCTTTGAAAAACATTGGAAACTTATGATGATGACATTTTGTACAAAATTAAGAACTTATTCAATAATCCAAATTTTCAAATTCCCAACAACGAATTATATAATTTTGTATTGTACTTAATTAGAAAAATTATTAAATCTAAATTCATCAAGCTTAACACATTTTAATCTAGCTCTTCCCATCGGATCATTAATAGACGATTTAAATAACAAACTCTTAAGAGAAGAACTTAATTATGACATAAATAAATTAAAAGAAGAAAATAATAAATTAATACAAAATTTAAATCAAGAACAACAATTTATTTACCAACAAATTTTAGGATCATTAAATCAAAAAAAACAATCTTTTTTCTTTATTTATGGCCATGGCGGAACTGAAAAACATATTTATGGAATGCAATTATTACAAAAATTAGATCAAATAATGAAATAATTCTTGCTTTGTTGCATCTTCCGGGATAGCATCATTATTATTACCTAAAGGAAGAACCGCACATTCAAGATTTAGAATACCACTATCGACAGACAAATTTTCAACCTGTCACATAAAAAAAGGAACACAATTAGCAAAATTAATCGAAAAAACATCGCTTATATTATGGGATGAAGCACCGATGACAAATAAATATTGTTTTGAAGCACTAGACAAAACACTTCAAGATCTAAAAAATAATTTTGAACAACCATTTGGCGGAATGACAGTTGTATTAGGAGGTGATTTTCGACAAATACTACCAGTTATTCCTACAGGAACAAAAGAATACATAATAGATGCAACCATAAATAAATCTTACTTATGGCCACATTTTCGTGTCCTAACACTAATGTAAAAAATATGAGATTAAAACACTATAACATTACGCATTTAAGAAAAAATGTAAATTGCAATATTTTGATCGGATATTAAGCATTGGAAACGGAATCGCAGAAGGAATAAAAGATCCAGAAAATGAAGATACTACATGGATAAAAATACCGACAAATACATATTGCACTATCAATCAAATCCAATTGAAAAAATGTCTACATTGATATATAATGATTTCAATAATTGCTTCAACAACATTCAATATTTAAAAGAAGCGAGCAATAATAACCCCAAAAAAAAAAGCGGTGATGATATTAACAAATACATATTATCCTTAGTCCCTGGTGAATTAAAATCCTATTATAGTTATGATACTATTGTATCCTCATCTGAAAATATAGATGAACTTAACCTATTATATCCTGAAGAATTCTTACACAGTTTAAATTTTAATGGAATACCACCACATGAATTAAACCTTAAAATAGGAATTCCAATAATGTTATTAAGAAATTTAAATCAATCTATTGGATTATGTAATGGCACAAGACTTATTATCACACAATTAACAGATAAAATTATAGAAGGACAAATCATAAATTCAAATAATATAGAAGAAAAAGTTTATATTCCAAGAATAGAAATGATCAGTACATGAATCAAAATGGCCATTTACATTAAAAAAGACGACAATTTCAATAAAAATATGCTATGCAATGACAATAAATAAAAGTCAAGGACAATCATTAGCCAAAATTGGATTATATCTAGAAACTGAAATTTTTACTCATGGACAATTATATGTTGCTTTATCAAGAGCCACAAATCCTAAAGGATTACACATATTAATACATAATTTAATTAATAAATATCCTAATCATGTAAAAAATATTGTCTACAAAGAAATTCTACACAATATTACATAAAAACCAAAAATATTACCCAAAAAAACTATACCAATATGATACTAATAATTTTATTACATTTAAATACATTATTGCTACCAAATTGATAACATATACTACACAACATTATTCATACAAATAATTACTCTCCTTCACAAAGTATAGGCAAAATAATTAGACAAATTCATATATTAAAATCAACTAAAATTTATCAAACTATTAGAACTAACATTTGCAAATTATACACAAATAACAAATTAATAATAAAATATCTAATAAATCTAGATTGCCTCTCGCTCAATAACCAGGTAATAGCTTTTGCAAACATCATATTATATTAATTTAAATTTAATATTGATATTGAATATTATAAAATAAATAACAATCTTATCATTCCTTTTGTTTTATTAAGCAATTCAAGTATCCAATTAAATATATCACTCAAATCTTACCTCTTAAAAGATTAAGAAATTAATATATATAATATTAGCATTTATTTAATTACTACTATAATGTATAAATTTACATATCTAAGAATTTTCATTTTAATCACAAAAAAAAAAATTACTATATATAATATCTCCATATTATAAAAAATATTAATTTTTTTTATAATACAGAATTATATATAAATCTAAATATAAATATAAATTATTTTAACATCATAAATATAACTACTTTTTTCCACATCATAAAACTACTATTGCCAGCTAAATTCCCCGTCCACTCTATATCCAACACTAATCAATTATTTATACAATAATATTACAATGTTTTGGACTTTTTTTTTTCATTTTCCCCCGTTTTTGCCTTTGTCCACAGAGGGCCTATTCGTAATTTTAATTTTTTTAACATCACCTTGATTTCCTCCGTTCCTCCTTTCACTGTTTGTCCACAGAGGGCCTGGAACTTTCTACCTATTTCTCTTTTCCTTCTTCACCGTTTCTATCCCATTGTTTTACGTTTTTTTTTTTTTTTTTTTTTTTTTTTTTTCTATTGACTTCATATAATCATTTCCTTCTCTTCCCTACTGTCATTTCGTCCATTCCAATCAAACCTTTTCCTATATTGTTCATATAAAAACTCCTTCCGTAGGCCTTGCACAAGGATTTACAAATTTTGCTTTTCTTCTTCTCTGCATTCTCCAAATACTTTTAGTTTTCATTATATTACATTTTGGCATTTCTTTTATTTACCGTCGTACTTCTTTCTTTCTTTGCCAACAATTTTTTCCTCTGCTCTCTATTCATACTGAATAAATCATATATATTTTCCCTAATTTTTCTCCTTCATTTTCATTTACTTACCTTTACAATTGACATAAAACGTTTGTTTACACTCTTTACTAACAAATTTATTTTCTGCAGATCCTCTCTCTACTTTTTTCCTTTTTCTACAACGTAATTTTACACAACATCCAAAGAATGTAAGATTTTTTCCCTCTCCATTTATTATGTTGATCATCTACATTTCTTAGGCTCTCCTTTTGATTTTTTAGGCCAATGACTACTCGACTTTGTTACAGAAATATCAAAAAAATCAAAATTTCTTTTTCATTCTGTATCATTTTTTCTGTTCGTATCTCCTGCAGCACATTTTACCATCACTTTCTATTATCTACAGATTTCATCAGATTTGCTAAAATACTTTTTCATGATTTTTTCGTCCTTCCTTCTCTTTTTTTTTTCCTTTTTTTTTCCCGGTCTTTTCCTTCCTTCTGTACTTTTTTTATTTTCTATATTGTTAGTACTAAAATTAATCTGTACCCATTTTATTCACTAATTTATAAATTTTTATTTTCCAATTTTTCTCCAAGTACATGCCTATTATATTCTTATACATTTACAGAACATATTCGCTCCTACCAATTCCCTGTCCATTCCATTTCATCCTCTTCCCCGTCCACTTTCCTTCATTACTCCATATTTACCACCGTCCTTTGATACTTCCATACGCCTCCACTGTTTATCACCGTGATTTCTTTACTTGCAACCACACTCTTTCACCCCACAATTTATCCCTTAGTACTCTTTACTTTTATTTTACTGTCCTTAGCTACCTCTGTTTGTTCCGGGATTGTTCACCTCCTACAACTAAGATAACTTTCATATTAATCCAGGTACTATTAATAACTCCCCCTTTCCTTATTCATATGTTATTAATATTTCATTTCATTTTATTAACATTTGCCGTTGCCTTTTTTGATCACTTTTATCAAGTAATAATCTTTACTCACATTTCATCCCATTCATATATTATTAATAACTCATTTTTTTTTCCCTCTACTTTTTTTTCCGACTTCTCTCCGTCTCTATATTTGTAAATAACTCACACATACCCAATTTATTACATTGACAATAATATTATATTAATTCCCCATTTTTCTATTTTTTTTTTATTTATAAACAATCCATTTTTTCATTTTTTACATTTCCCTAATCTGTTTACATAATTTTTTTCCCATTTTATTACCCATTTTTATATAATTTTTTTGTAATCATCTTTGCTTTTTTTTTTTTTTTTTTTTTTTCTTCCTTTTTATCACTCCCCATTTTATTCCTATCATCTAAAAAATATTATTATCCAAAAAAATTATCCCTGAACTTCATTAATCATATCTAATCACTACTATTATCAATTATCAACCTTTTTTTTTATTATAATTTGATTATAAATATAATTACCAACATTTTTACTACTTTTATAATCATCAATCTTTATTTCATTTCTTTAATCTTTTCCCACTACCTATCCCTACATAAATACTAATCAACCTTTATTCCTACTATAACTTCATTACAAAATCTACTACGTACAACTTTTAATTTGTCTAAGCATTTTCTGACAAACACAACTTACACAAATACATATCCCAATTCACTTATTTATATTCTCATCGTACAGAAACTTAATTTATGAATTTTTCTTACCTTATTATTTAATCTTATATCATATAACAAATTTCACACTTCTATGGTTATATTCATCTTTATATTATTTAATTTAACCATAATATATATAAATATATACTTGATTTCTCATACATTACCAATAATATATAATATAAAACAACAAACATAATTTCTTAATTTTTCCTCTGTAAACTCTCCTATAATCATTTAATCATCCATTATTCCATATATAACTCTTTTTTATAATCAACTATTCTAACACAAAATATTTAATATATTTATCTATGTATAAAGCACAAACCTCAATGTAACCAAATACAAATATAAATACGTCCCATTATATATAATTCATTCCTAACCTTATTACATGTATTATTCATATTTTATCCTTTTAATATCCATATAATTCTATTTCTTTTCACTAATCTCATATTAAGATTATTATACATATATTATTATTGCATAAACATTTTTTTATTAATTTATTCACACTAAATTATAATCCTACATAATCCTATTATTTTTTCCACTTCCTAAATACGCCATTGACCAATTATTATTTCTAAAATCTACTTTATCATAAACCCCCACTTTTATTTAAATAAAAAACAAGTCAAACACTATACTATTACCAAACACCCGTAATAATCTTCAAAGCCTACTTTTCAGCCTTTCAACTAATATCAACAACTTGATACTTTAAATAGCAAACGGAACAAAATAATAAATAATATACAAAACACTTCATCATGAATATACCTTTCTTTATCCAACAAAAAGGATAAAAACACCCTTATCAAATTTTCTTTTTTTCATAATAATAAAATAAGCATCAAATCCCATCAAATACAATTTATATAAAAACTCTTTTCAATTGCCATAAAATATAATCATAATAATTTACAAAATAATACCATCATTAAAATAATATTTAATTAAATAATATAAATATAAATATAGAACACACAATTTCAAAACCTTTGATTAAAATTTTTCATCAACAATAAAACAACAATCGCCCTAAACAAATCAAATCTTTCATTAACAATTAATAATAAATAACGACTCAACCATTTTTAAACCAAAACAAAAAAAATAAACCATAATCCCTAAATATTCCGGCAAAAACAATATCCTTATATTTTTTCAATTCTTTAAACAATCTTATACTATAATTAATAAATAAATAAAAAAAAAAATAACAAAAACAAAACACTTGAAATTAAATTATAGTACACATCATATTACTTTAGAAATATATCAACATTTTAATCAAATAGTTCATAAACTTCCAAACTATATTATTACACAAATATATTAAATAATAATCTTTCTTTCTCAATAAATAGGAAAAATGACAACACCAATCCGCAAGACTAAAACCGAACGAAGTTTATCAAACAATCGGGCAACGGATTTGCAGACTATGGACAAACAACGACTTAGCAGGGGGACGTTTAATAAGCGTCGATCGTGTTTTAGTTGATGAAGAGGTAATAACTATTCCAAACACTATATTATAACATAGTTAATACTATATAATATTATAAATTAAATCATATTCTCATATTTTTTTATTCACAAAGACGAAGCAATTTAAGGATCAATTCGAGCACGTGATTCTCGACATCATTTCCCCAAAAATTGAACAAGGCAATATATATGACATCAAGAACTTTTTTTGTCACACAAAACAAGCCAACATACAAAGTTGTTCCACATTCTCGCAATGTTACAATTTGCACGTGCAATGCTTTTTGTCCCATCATCGAAGACACACTTCCCATTCCATTCCACGATTTTATTTTTATGAATTCGATCGCCTTCATCACGTAATCCGGACAACCGAACTTTTAAATGTGTAATATAAACTACTCTCTCCAAAAAAAAATAAAAATTACTTATCTATATTCTTTTGATGACATATTAATATACCAACAGATGTCATTGGTGTCCTAACAAAAATACAATCAATAGAACAAACAAACATTAGCAAGCACAGACATCACGACGCGTACCTTAATGATACAAAACATAAGGTAAATAAATTTTGCACCAATTTTTTTACATCACTTATTATATTTTATTCTAATATTTGCTTTTCCATTTCCTTTTTCTAACAGAAATGAACAACTTCAAGTCACTTTATGGGGACACAAAGCAGACCAATTTGATGAAAATGTTATCAAATCAATGAAAGGACCAGTTGTTGCAGTTTTTGCAGCGATGTTGGTAAAACAATATTTAGGTACTTTCTCAACATTTTATAATAAAAACATAATACCTACACAAAAATACACCAAGAAATTAATCAATTCATGGCCCAAATCTTAGGAAATGCATATGTCTCAAGCAATCGCAAAGAACAATCTTTTATATTGACCCCGATATATATCGTAAACAACAACATTAAAAAACAAGGTAAGAAAAATAATTCACAATATGTAAAAATAAAAATTTTGTATTACTTCTTCTCAAAATCATTCACATTTTTATATCTACAGGTTTTCACACCAATATCAAGAAATTGAGTTTACAACAAAGATCAAGAACATCAAGTCAATCCATCAAGAAGAAAAAAGCACAAAAGCAGTAACAACAATTGATGAAGCAAAAACATTATATCAACAAAGAACCGAGGTTACAACAACAATACCGCATTCTTATTTTTTTGTTCTAATTATATCATTCAACCTAACAATCTTTATCTATCTACACAGAAACAAGATTTACAATAAGAGCTACAATAACCGGATTCTCAATGAACAAGCATGGTTTTACAATTCCCGCCCCAGATGTTATCGACAAACTAAAAAACAAGCTGGGATTGGTTGGTGGTGTGACAGTCATGGCCACATAAAAACAACACCATCTCCATGGTACAAAAACTTCCAAATATACAATTACCCAAATCAATTTACTTTTATTACTCATAGTCATTAATCTATTAAATAAATAAACTATAATTTTACATATTACAGGTACAGATTAACAACAGAAATTGAAGATGCAACTGGAAACATGAACATTACTATTTTTGGCAGAGCAGCACAAGCACTAATAAAAAAACCATGCTCTACACTAACAATCGATGAAGGCTTTACTGATCCGTTTACAATCCCGCCGATCATCTCTCAACTAAGAGGACAAACAAAGATTTTCCAACTATACTTTCAACAAAGAGGATCACAAACAAATGCAATTGTTGCCAAAATATTTGAAGACACAGAGCCTCTACCACTACCAACACCAACATCAACAAATATAGTGACAACAACAAGGTAAAATAGTTATATTAAATTCTACCTATTACAAATAAAAAAAATAATGTCTAATATCTAAACTATATTTTACCATTTCAGCTCTCTCGACAAAAACAATAGCAACAATGAAACACCAAAGTGGATCCACAAACTCCTGGACCAAAAAAAAATCAACCGATTCGGTAAGTTATAAACCGATTTACATTATCCATAAATCAAAAACAATATTTATAATTTTATATATATCTAAACAAACTATTATCATTATAGTGCACGATCAAAAGAACCAGAACAATCTACAAAGCGCCCAAGGAAGGTAATATCACTTTCTCTAAATCAAAATATTACTAATTTCATCAATTATGAATACTAACTTTTCAAAACTATACATATCACGGGTAAACAAGAAAAGCAAAAGCACGGCAACAACAAAAAGCTCAATTCAATGTAAATAGATATCCCATCCATGTACAAATATCTATATATATATATATGTATATGTATATATATAAACTATTCCTGTATTCTAAAAATGATCAACCTCTTATATTATCTCCTGTGATATCACTACCCGTTGCAACACTCAATGTACCTTCTTTTTATTTATATCCTTTTTGTTAGTCTTTCAACTTTTGTATCTGCACTCCTAAAAAAAAATTTCTATATTTTGCTAGAATCTTCTATTTCCCCCTTTAAAAAATTTCCTTAACAATAATACTAATATTTTAAAAAAATTTTATTCTACAACCCCTGCGGCACTGTTCACCCACACTCATTTTACTGTTCTTGCAATAGTGTTCTGACCGTTTTGCCCTTTTTTTTTTCTTTTTTTTTCATTTGTGGGTTGTGGGCTTTTTTCGTCTTTTTTGATTTTATTGCATTGTTCATCCACGATCATTTTCTTTTTTTGCAAATTATTAAACAACGTCATTTTACATAAACCAACGTTGGTTTATGGCTCCAAAAACATATTATTTTCAATTATTAAACGGCGTCGCTTTTTACATAAACCAACATCGCTTATGACAATTATTAAACAAAGTCATTTATATTGCAATACAATTCGACGATTTTGCTTACCAATGACTATTATTAAACAACATCGTTTTTACATAAACCAACGTCGGTTTATGGCTCCAAAAACACATTATTTCCAATTATTAAACGGCATCGCTTTTACATAAACCAACGCCGGTTTATGACAATTATTAAACGAAATCGTTTATGTTGCAATACTATTCGACGATTTTGCTTACCCAGCGTACTATTATTAAACGACGCATTTTACATAAACCAACATCGGTTTGTGGCTCCGTAAACATTTTATTTCCAATTATTAAACAACGCTGCTTTTACATAAACCAACATCGGTTTATGGAGCTATTATTAAACGACGCCGTTTTACATAAACCAACGCCGGTTTATGACTCGTAAACATATTATTTCCAATTATTAAACGGCGTGCTTTTTACATAAACCAACGCCGCTTTTATGAACCTATTACTAAACAACGCCGCTTTACATAAACCAACGTCGGTTTATGAATCCAGAAACATATTATTTCCAATTATTAAACGGCGTCGTTTTACATAAACCAACGTCGGTTTATGGAGCTATTATTAAACGACATCACTTTACATAAACCAACGTCGGTTTATGACTCCAGAAACATATTATTCCCAATTATTAAACAGCGTCGTTTTACATAAACCAACGTCGGTTTATGGAGTTATTATTAAACGACGTCGTTTTACATAAACCAACGTCGGTTTATAGTAAAAATAATGATAATAATAATAGAAATAATAATAATAGTAATAATAAAAATAAAAATAATAATAATAATAATAACGCATAATTAAAAATAATAAAAATAATAGTAATTTTTATAATAATAATAATAATAATAAAAATACTAATAATAATAATAAAAAAAAAAAATAATAATAATAGTAATAAAAAATAATAATATCAATAATAATAAATAAATAAATTAAAAATAGTAAAAATAATTGTAATAAAAATAATAAAGAAATTAAAAGTAGTAACTATAATAGTAAAAATAACAATAATAAAAATAATAAATTAAAAATAGTAAAAATAAATAATAATAATTATAATAAATTAAAAAGAGTAAAAATAATTGTAATAATAATAAATAAATTAAAAATAGTAAAAATAATTGTAATAATTTTAATAATAATAATAAATATAATAATAAAAATAATAAAAATAATAAGAATAATCATAATCATAGTAATGATGATAATAATAATGATAATAATAATAATAATAATAATAATAATAATAATAATTATTATTATAATAATAATAGTAATAATAATAATAATAATAATAATAATAATAATAATAATAATAATAATAATAATAATAATAATAATAATAATAATAATAATAAATTTAAAATATTTAAAATAATAGTAATAATAATAAAAATTATAAGAATAATTATAAATATAATAAACGATATAACAAAATAATAATAATAATAATAATAAAAAAAAATAATAGTAATAATAAAATCAATAATAATAATAGTAATGATAATAATATCTATAATAATAATAATATTAAATTAATTACTTAAAAATAGTAAATATAATTGTAAAAATAATAATAATAATAATCATAATCATAATAATAATAATAATAATGATAGTAATATTAATAATAAAATAAAAAAATAATAATAATAATAATAATAATAATAATAATAATAATACTAATAATCATAATGATAATAATAATAGTTATAACAATAATAATAATAATGAATAAAAAAATAATAATAATACTAATAATTATAAAAATAATAATAATAAATAAATAAATAAATGAAAAATTAATTGCGGCACTATTCACCCACACTCATTTTACTCTTCTTGCAATAGTGTTCTCAATTGTTTTGCCTTTTTTTCTCTCTTCTTTTTCGTTTCGAGTTGTGGGCTTTTTCGCGTCTTTTTCATTTTGTTGCACTATTCATCCACGGTCATTTTACTATTTTTGCACATTATTAAACGACGTCGTTTTACATAAACCAACGTCGGTTTATGGCAATTATTAAACAAAGTCGTTTTACATAAACCAACGTCGGTTTATGGCTCCAAAAACATATTATTTCCAATTATTAAACGCCATCGTTTTACATAAACCAACGCGGGTTTATGAAGCTATTATTAAACAACGTCGTTTTACATAAACCAACGTCGGTTTATGACTCCAGAAACATATTATTTCCAATTATTAAACAAATACGCTTTTTACATAAACCAACGTGGGTTTATGGAACTATTATTTATTAACGTCATTTTACATAAACCAACGGTGCTTTATCAAAAAAAATAATGGTAATAATAATAAGAAGAATAATAATAATAATAAAAATAATAATAATAATAATAATAATAATAAAATTAATAATAATAATAATAACACAATTAAAAATAATAAAAATAATAATAATTTTTATATTTATAATAATAATGATAATAATACTAATGATAATAATAACAATAATAATAATGATAATAATAATAATAATAAATTTAAAATATTTAAAATAATAGTAATAATAATAAAAATTATAAGAATAATTATAATTATAATAATAATAAATATAATAAACGAAAATAGTAATAATAAATATAACAAAATAATAATAATAATAATAATAATAATAATAATAAAAATAATAGTAATAATAAAATCAATAATAATAATAATAATGATAATAATATCTATAATAATAATAATAATAAATTAATTACTTAAAAATAGTAAATATAATTGTAGTGATAATAATAATAATAATAATAATAATAATAATAATAATAATAATAAAATAAAAATAGTAAAAATAATAGCAATAATAATAATAATAATAATCATAATGATAATAATAATACTTAGAATAATAATAATATATATCTATATATATATATCTATATATATATGTATATATCTATATATATATAAACTATTCCTGTATTCTAAAAATTATCAACCTCTTATATTATCTCATGTGATATCACTACCCATTGCAACACTCAATGTACCTTCTTTTTTCTTTATATCTCTTTTCTTAATCTTTCAACTTTTGTATCTACACTTCCAAAAAAAAATTTCTATATTTTGTTAGAATCTTCTATTTTCCCCTTTAAAAAATTTCCTTAATAATAATACTAATATTTTCAAAAAAATTTTTATTCTACAACAATCTTTCCCGCAGCAACGCGCGGGGTAAAATACTAGTATAACATATAAATGCACACCATCAGTTCTGAGATACCCGTGCCAAAACCAGAGAGCTGAGAAGAGAGAGAGAGAGAGCTTAAGAAGAAGAAAAATGGCGATTCCGATCCCGAGCAGGCAATTATTCATCGACGGTCAGTGGACGGAGCCAGTTCTGAAGAAGCGCATCCCCGTCATCAACCCCACCACTGAAGAAATCATCGGTCTCTTTCTTCTCTCTCTCTCTCTCTGCGATCTTACTAAATTTGTTTTCATCGTCAATGAAAACTTTCTACTTTTTTCTCCGACTGAATTAGTGGTGGATATCTTCTACTTGCTTAGTATCGTTATAGTTTTCTTTCTCTCTATTCATTTTTCCTAGCAACCAAACAGGTCTGGACTGTCTGAAAATGGAGATCCATTGATCCAACGTATTACCTTACATTTTCTTTTTGAATTTGCTCAACTTGAGCTGAAAATAGTGGAGCTGACTTTTGGCTTTCTAGATTCAATTTTAATCAATTGAAGGCTTTTTTTTTTTTTGGTGGAATGTGGTTTAGGCGACATTCCGGCGGCTACTTCAGAAGATGTGGAGCTCGCCGTGGCCGCTGCTCGGAGAGCCCTTGCGAGGAAGACCGATTGGGCTTCGGCATCTGGGACTGTTCGTGCCAAGTACCTACGCGCTATTGCTGCTAAGGTAGTGTGTTATGTATTTTTCTTGTTTTGTTATAGGCAAAAAATCTGGTTTAGTAGTTGAATTAGAGAGCATAATCATCTCATGTCAGCTGTGATGAATTCTTGTTTTGGTTCTAGTTTATTGTAAATTGAATATGGATGAAGTTTCCAAGGAAGTTGATGATATTGGCTGTCACGTATCAGATTATACAAGTTTTTAAGGAGAATGTTGCTGGTTATTTTATTGGTGATATGTTGATTTCCCCATATTTGGCCTTTTAGAGTTGAATGGTCCTGTTAAACGTGATCACTTTTTTTTTTTTTTTTTTTTTTTGGACAGATAACGGAGAGAAAAGAAGTGCTAGCTAAACTTGAAGCAATTGATTGTGGAAAGCCATTGGACGAAGCGGCCTGGGACATTGTACGGAGAACATGATACCTGAGTTTTAACTATACCCCCAGCGCCCCCAGTGGAATTCCCTTTTTAGGATAAAAGGTCTTTTTCAGAGGTTGAACAACAAGGATATTGTATGCAATTCTGTCTTACATGGTTATTTTTATTATCTAGGATGATGTTGCTGGGTGTTTTGAGTACTATGCGGAACTTGCTGAAGGTTTGGATGCAAAGCAGAAAGCTCCTGTATCTCTTCCTATGGAGACATTCAAAAGTTATGTTCTTAAGGAGCCTATTGGGGTTGTTGGGTTGATCACGCCATGGTAATTGCACATCAATGGTTTATAAGTTGGTTTGTGATGATAATTGTTAGCGATATCCATTTAATCTTAGGATATTGTATCAAGTGCATCAAATGATAATTCTAATGATGGCATATTACTGACTGAGGTGCCTATATTTTATGTTAAAGGAACTACCCTCTCTTGATGGCTACATGGAAAGTAGCTCCTGCCTTGGCTGCTGGATGTGCTGCGATTCTAAAGCCATCTGAATTGTCGTCTGTGTATGTTCTTGTTAACATTTCTGAACTTGCTTTTAGGAAAAAAAAAAAAAAAAAAAAAGAGTTTGCAATTTTCATGCCTTTCACCATGTTTTCAATACCAGAACTTGTTTGGAGCTAGCTGATGTTTGTCAGGAGGTTGGCCTCCCTCCCGGCATCCTTAATATTCTGACCGGATTGGGGCCTGAAGCCGGAGCACCTTTGGCATCTCATCCTCATGTTGATAAGGTTCTCCTATCCTTTCAACTTTATCACCGGAAATTTTACTAAGCTAAATCATGTCAGTAAAATATAGGAAGTATTTTTATGACATATATGGTTTTATAACAAAAACAATTTGTTGACTGTGGTGAAAATCTATCATGTTCTTGGTATCTGATGAAAATTTTCACAGATTGCCTTCACTGGAAGCACTGCTACTGGTAGCAAGATTATGGCTACCGCAGCTCAATTAGTCAAAGTATGCTAAAGACTTAGAATCTGATTGTTGACCTTCTATATTTGTGGAATTTCATGGCTCTTCCTAAATCTAATGTATGATTTCTTGATAGCCTGTTTCACTTGAGCTTGGTGGAAAAAGCCCCATTGTCGTCTTTGAGGATGTTGACCTCGACAAGGGTTAGTACCTTCTGAAGCACAAGTTAAAGCTTTGACTGTATTTTTATTGGGTGGTTGGCCTTGATTTTTGCATGCAAAATTGATCAAATTTTGAAATGCTTTGGTGATAGAAGTGTGATTAATTTACTCCTATTATGTGATTCATCCAGCTGCTGAGTGGACCATCTTTGGTTGCTTTTGGACAAATGGTCAGATTTGCAGTGCAACATCCCGTCTTCTAGTGCATGTAAGTATATGGGAAAAATTTTATATCCTATTCCGTATAATATATTTTTCTACACCACTTCTTGTGAACGCATCTTTTGGAGCATAGCTATGACTTGTGATTTGAAACATCTCGACTTATGCATGCTTAAATTTGAAATCGTCTTTGCAAGATGAAATTAATGACTGTATGTGTGTTGTTACCACAATTGTGTGTATGGCACTTGAAACTTATATGTGTTTTCTAGAATCCTCCCCTTTTTTTTTTTTCCCCTGAGCAGGAACGAATTTGTTTTTATTTGCAGGAAAGCATTGCAGCAGAATTTTTCGACAAGCTTGTAAAATGGATAAAGAACATAAGGATCTCAGATCCTCTGGAAGAGGGTTGCCGGCTTGGCCCTGTTGTTAGTAGAGGGCAGGTGCTAAACCATAAAATAAATTTCTTCCTTCAAGAAATAGTTAAAAATCAGACTTGTAGTATGTACTAGCTCAAAAGTTTAAGAAAGAAAAATGATACTCATCACCAGTGGCGATGGTTAGCACAGCTAATAGGGTATGCCCTATGGGTCCCATCTGTAAGACACAGCCTTCATGTCTTGTAGTCGCTGTTGGTGATGGATGTTGGATAGAGACTATCTTTTAAACAAAAATGTTTCAAGATAATGTTGGCGTGTCATCTAATATTTTGTTCCTCTGTTTCAGTATGAGAAAGTCTTGAAGTTCATCTCAACTGCTAGAGATGAAGGTGCAAAAATTCTGTGCGGCGGTGCCCGTCCCGAAGTATAATCTCTTCTGCATGACCTTTTCCCCCCTCTTTTTCCTTTTTCTGATTCTTATGTATAAATCAAAAATCCTTTTTTTAAGTTATTTAAATATCAGGGCCATAAGTTATCACTTTACGTGAATCACTTTTTTGAATCTATTAATTGCAGCATCTAAAGAAAGGGTTCTTCATAGAACCAACCATTATTACTGATGTCACCACCTCCATGCAAATTTGGAGAGAGGAAGTTTTTGGACCTGTTCTGTGTGTTAAAACATTTTCCACTGAAGATGAAGCCATCGAATTAGCAAATGATACACAGTAAGAATTATTTATTATTTCATTTATACTTTCTTTACTGGCAAAAACATCCCTTAGTTCATTTTGTAATAGTAATGGTTATATCTTTTTTTTTTTTTTTTTTTTTTGATAGTAATGATTATATCTTTTTGATGGTGAAGTGATTTAGAAGACTTAAAATTGACATTTTGTTTATCTTTTACAGCTACGGCTTAGGTGCTGCTGTAATTTCAAATGATCTTGAAAGATGTGAGCGCTTCACTAAGGTGAGACTTCTTTGTACTTCAAGTTACAATAGATTATCCTGTGTAATTCGGGTGATAATATGTGCTTACTTTTTGCTATCTACAGGCTTTCCAGGCAGGAATAGTATGGGTCAATTGCTCACAGCCATGCTTCTGCCAGGCTCCATGGGGAGGCAACAAACGAAGCGGTTATGGGCGTGAACTAGGAGAATGGTATAACCTTCATATCCCATCTTAGAAATAAATAATGGCTTCTGATAAGGAATATAACATCTCCCCTCGTCGAGCTTATCTCGTAAAAAGATGTATTCTACCAAACACCTACACATGAAATACATAAATCTGAAGGAGAACTCTTGTGATATTATCCTTCTTGAGGGGAGACAATTGTATTAAATGTTTTGTTGCATTTTCCCATGACGGTGAAACGTTGTTCTTGTCATTGCTCTAATTTTCCTTTCATTTTTAACAGGGGACTTGACAACTACTTGAGCGTGAAGCAGGTTACCCAATACATCTCTGAAGAACCTTGGGGTTGGTACAATTCTCCTTCCAAGCTTTGAAAACTTTTCCTTGAATAAAACAGAGGACATATCATGTTCCAAGTTGCCCGAACTAAATCGAGAGGATTGCTCGACCTTTTCAACGGCGGAAAGCGAGAAATACTCTTCTAATGTAGCTGTAGCGGAACTAGTGAGTTGATTGTGTTAGTGTTTCATGTCGTATCATGTTTGTGCATCAGTCTGAGTTTCTTTTATGTAGTTCAAAACGCATTTTGGGTGATCTCTAGATCGTAAATCCAATTATACGAAATAATGCATCGGGGTTTACTTGATTCTGATAGTGTTCTTGTTGTATTCTGTTTTCGGTAATTGAAGGCAGGAATTTGGCTGTGACCACCACCCACACAATATATATATGTGTGTGTGTGTGTGATCTGCAGTGAGTTTCTGAGTGAACCTTATATTAACAGATAACTTGAAGGTTATGACAAAACATTACTCACTAGTGTTAGAACTTTGGACTGGCCGCCCATGGCTGCCTAAAATAACCGAGGTTTTGCCCGAGCTTGAGCCCGACTTGCCCGAAAAATTCGGGCCGCCCGCCTGAGCTCAAAAATGCCTTTAAACAAGCCGCGGGCTTATATTTGGTTTTCCGAACCCGGCCGGGCTGCTCGAGCCTGCCCGAATAGCTTAAATTTTTTTAAAATATTTTTTAATTTTTATAATTATTAAGTTAGCCTGTGTTAAAATTATGTAAAAATCAAAATCAACATTCAATAGACATTATTATCACAATTGAATAAATTAATAATGTATATTATTGATGTATATTAAATTTGCCATTCATGATTGTCTCGTTAAAAACTTTATTAAAAAAAATTCAATTGGGATAAAAACTTGGTAAGAAAAAAAAAAGTAATCATTTTGTGATGAATTACAAATTTTATAAACTTATAAAGTTATACAAATATAAATACAATGTCAAAAGTAAATACATATTTACAAATTATAAATTTACAATTTAATTTGAAGCTAAATGATTGTCTTCAAAATTAAATGTTAATCAAATAAATTCATCAATTCATTCTTAGCTTGCCGGTGAAATTGTATCTTGTAGACGTTGATTGGCCCGATCCCAATCCTTAATGTAAACCAAGGCTTTAACAATATTCTTTTGCAATGCATTCTGACATTCTTCAAGTATTCTTCCTGTCTTACTGAAAGCTTGCTCGGATGAAATATTAGAGACTGTGATTGGAAATATATTCATTGTCAATCGAGCTAGGATTGGTCAAGTTAATGTCTGTGCCCTCCACTATTGAATTAAGTCAAACGATTTTGCCGTAACGTAAACTACTAAGCCTTTACTGAGGTACGCCATAAGCTCGTTGAAGCTGCCGCTGACGTTGCCACTCCCACTTGTTGATGAAGATTTGCTCCCATATTTTGTTTGAGTTGTCTTCTTCTTCTTCTTCTTCAACCCGAAATCATTCAAGAATGAATGCGGGTTTTCGTTTTGTTGTTGTGGTTTCTATACTCTATGAGGTACTTTAAACCTAATCTCATATTTACTATAGATCGAATATATTTTTTTCCTCTATTATTAGATATTGGTCTTTAAAATTGATGACCAAAAATTCACTTAAGTTTTCTAAACCACTTTCTAAACCTTCTAACTTTAATCTAGGATAAAAAATAGTACCTAAACCATACAATAAAGGCAACTTATACTAATATTTTATAAATTTCTTTTCTATAGAATGGATAAGAACTGCTAAGATTGGGTCATCCCTATATTCGCTAAATAAAATACTAATTCGTAAGAGTTCTCCTAAAGCTAAAGGTGATGTTGGGTAATATGTTCCACTAAGTTTTAAAGTCACTTCATGAAACCTATCTAAAAATTGATACAAAACTTCAGCAATTTGCCAATTATATGCGTCTATATGTCCTACTCCTACTTTTGCACACATAAAGTTTGTTATAGCATCCTTATAGGGGATGCATTCTTAAAGCATTATGTAAGTTGAGTTCTATCTTATAGGCATATTTAATGTTAAAACTCTAGGAGGTATATTTAATGCTTGTAAGAACCTAAACTAATATTCTTGTCTTTGGTTATTATCTTGACTTCATGCAAGACTATCTCTAATTCTTAAACTGAATTTAACAATTAAATTAATTACGTGACATGCACAATGTTGGTAGAAAATAGTACCGTCACCGAATAAATTTAAATCATTTTCAAAGAACTCAATTACTTTTGTATTGGTACTAGCATTATCTAATGTTATAGTCATTACTTTATTTCTTAATCTAAATCCATCAATTACATTTAAAATGATATTATATATTAAATCCGCACTATGTGATCATAGAACACATTTAAAACCTAATATTCTCTTATCTAAATCAAATATCTTAAAGTAATATCTGGTTACAGCTAAATAATCTTTATTGGTAACATAAAGTAATATCTGGTAGACCAAATATATACCGTTAACATAATGCACTTGCTAGTCGAATGTAAAAGGTTCATTAATGCTTCTTTTTCTTTTTTAAATAATTTTAATAAATCTTTTCTAAGAATAGTTTTTAAAGTAAACTGTGCATTATGATTATGTACAACCTTAGTATATTGTTGCTAATTAGGATGCACTACAAAACTAAGTGATTGATCTAAAGTAGTTATCATTCGTGCAACTTCCAAACAATCTACTTGTGGATCGTATTTTCAAGCGGTTAGACCACCGGTTGCGCAAGCAAAAGATAATTGTGTTTGACAGAGTTCGGGTCCGCTAGATTGGCTAAGCTTTTGAAGACACTTTTCGGAGTGTCTTCTCAAGTGTGTGGTGTCATGAATAGTATCACATTGTAATATAGATAAACAATATTTACACCGAGTTATATGTTTAGTGTTAACTTTATTGTTGATCTCCTCAATTATGTCGAAGTGATCCCAAACTGTCAAGGTGCGCTTGCATTTCCTCCTAGAGGTTGCAACACTTGTAGACGCAGTCGCACTGACACTCGTTGTTTCTCCACACCCACCATTATTGCGACCACGACCTCCAGTACGTTCACTAGGGCTCGGATTAGTAGATTCTTGCGATACAAATTCATTAGTAGGAAATTGTCCTTCTTTCACATTGTGTTGGGCATCAATGGGAATACCACTATAACCAAAAGGATCTATTATAAAAAAAAAAAAAAAATAGCGATTTGAGAAAGAGAGAACTTTAGGATAATGTAATAATTTTTTAAAAAATTGTAATAGAGATTTGAGAGATTGAGAGAGAGTGAGAGAGATTGAGAGAAATTGAGAGAGATTGAGAGAAATTGAGAGGGATTGAGAGAGTTAGGTGAGAAAAATGTGTAGGGAATAGAGGGTATTTATAGGAAAATTTTTAGGTTAAAAAATTGATTTTTTTTCCCCAAAAAATTCAGATAACAACAGCTAGTTTAAGGTTCGGCGGGTTCAGGCAAAAACTAGCCGTTGGATGGGTTTTCGGGCGTTCAGGTAGTTCAGGCAACTCGGGCATCTCGGGTATTCGGGTAAAATTCAGGTTTTCAAACAAAGTTTGGGTCAAGCAGCCAACGGTTGTATTTCTAACTGTTTTTCATGATTTTCAGGCATTCGGGCAAATCAAGCTTGGCCGGAAAATTTTAAAAAAAACTACGGTAGACGGCAATTGACGGCTCCTACATGGTGATGGGCTCCAGCAAGGTGCCCAAATTCGGGTTGCCCAAGCCCGAGTCTAAAAATTCACTTTGATTGGCCCGACAGATGGACCTGCCCGCCGAGCCTAAAAAATTCAAGCAGCAGGCCTGCCTACTGGCCCAAAGTTCCACCACTATTACTCACATGTCTTACATTTAGAGCTCAGAGATGTAAAAATGAAGGAAGACTCATACTTGCACTACAAGTCATTATAAACTAGACAGACAATTGTGGGATTCCTATCATGGGGAGTTTTTTTTTTTTTTTTAATTATTAAATATAGTGTGAGATCTATAACTCTTATTTTATACAAAAAATGGAACTATCCGGATTCAAATCAGTCACCCACCCAACCAACGACTTGAGGCGGCTCAAGTAGCAAAGGTAAACAAACTGCCCATCATGCAGTTATTTGAACCGTAACAAAGTTTCACAAACTATGAATGATTGCTCCCCTTGCTCAATTGCAAAAAGGGAACTACAATTCAACTGATTAATCATTATAAAAAAGATATAATTCTTTATTCTAGTTTCAATTTTTTTCAACTGTGTTTGCTTGAAACTGTGCGGTTTCCAAAAATAGCATATCTTCTCTTATTAAGATTGCATTAATATATAGTACTTTGCAACTAACATTTCAAATATATAGCAGCTGCAAGCTGGATTTGGTGCCAGTAGTTTGGAATTAAATTTGATTCTTGTTGATGTAATTATGACCTTTTCTCACTTTTTGCTTTTTCCTAAAGGTATTTGCTCGTTGAGAGTGAAAATAAGCATCATTTGTGATTTTAACGAGATGTAACAATTAAAAAAATATAAAATATGGATATTTTTAAAAATGAGAGAAGACTGGGAGAAATTTTTTAATAGTATATCTATTATTCAATCTTTTACCTTTTCCTTTCTGAAGTTATCAATCAATTGGTCAACAAAATAAAACAAAAGCGTGGCACCCGAAATAAACTTGACATTTTGTTGATTCGAATTCGAGTTTTTTTTCTTACAAAAAATATCTAAAAAAAATAAAATCACATCTCAACTCAAATTTCGTGACATCTGCCCCTTGACCTCGATTTTTCAAAAAATAAATAAAAATAAAAAAGTAGTGGCTTTGTGACATCTGCCTAACTCTTATGCAGTTGGGTATTATAGGTCCTTCTCTAGTCAAAAATTAGAAACAGATGGAAGATTTATTGTCAAGAATGAAGATAGACACACACACACACACAAATCTCTACATAATGGTATAGAGATGATAAGCATTATGTAGGGTGGTGGACAGTAGGGGACCAGCAATTTGCTAACAAAGTGTAGATAAGTGAGACTTAACAATTTCAATATGTCATAAATACAAAATAATCCGATGAGGCCGTGAAACCCATCACTCACGTAGTGATGGGAGTAGTAAAGTGACTTGATAGGTTAAAAAAAAAAAGGAAAATAGGGAAAATTTATTTTTAAAAGTGTATGAATTTAGATATTTATCTTTTATTTTTGATAAATATCATTTTATTAGTGTAATTATTTAACTAAAAAGATTATGAATTAAAAATAAATGGTAAAAATCTTGATACATGCACTTTTAATTGGTATTTGTCAAAATTACTAAAAAAAAAAGAGTTTTCCCTGTTATGTTTGTAATTTTATGTGAATCTGTGTACTACAACATAACTTCCAATAACATATGTGAAAGCTTTGTAATATGTTTGTTATTATTCATGGTATAATTATCTCCCTGGTTCAGTTCATAACCATAAAACATGCATTAGTAGATTTTGAAAATTATGCCAATAGAAAAATATTTTGAAGGTTTCTTGTCTCCATAATATGAACTTTTTTCCTCTTGTTAGTTTTTCTCCCCATTTTAATATGGTATTCTTGAAATAATTTTTCTAGATTTTTAAGGACTAAGGTTCGTTCATTTCACTTATTCAAGTTTAGAATTTGAGTTTTTTTATAATAAAAAACTCTAAAAAATAATCATATCTAATTTTTTTATTACAATAAAAATTTTATATATAAAATCATATTTTAACTCAATTAAAAACTTAAATCAATAAATTAAACAAACTCTTAATTGTCTGCAACTTTTCTAAACCAATCGAGGAAAATGATGGTCTTTCTTCACGAACTGGTGTTTGTCATTTCATCAGCCAAAAAAGAAAAGAAAAAGAGGGGGGTATTCTTTTTAGCCTTGCACATGATCATTTGCTAAGCTTGAGTTGCAAAATGTTTTTTTTTTTTTCCCCTTCTAAAAGCAACAAGCTGCAAACTTGGGTAGCTTATGCATGTCCCAAGTGGCTTTCATTAATTCTCAAAAAAAAAAAAAAAAAAAAAAAAAAGAACTGCCTTTCAATAGTTAAAAAAAAAAAAAAAAAATTGATGTCATTTGCATCTCTATCTATCGTGAGATGGAACAGCACATTTTTTTTTTTAATTTTTTTTCTTGCAAAGGCACGATATTATTTGTAAATATGGATAAAAATATTAATATTTACAAAAATATTGATATTTAAATTTTACAGAACTATTGACGGAAATATCAATATCGGTGAAAATTAATGTAAAAATGAAAATTTATATTAAAATATTCTATTTTCAAATGAGATTTTAAAAACTTTAAAATAGATAATAATATATTAATTAGATAAAATTCTCAATTAAAATATCAATTATTTGATAAATATGCAAAGTAAAGTATGATCATAATATCATAAATACTAGACACACGTTCACAAACTAAGGGTGTGTTTGGAGTAAGGATTTATGACATAGTTCGGATCATGATTTGTGACTCATTCGAATCGGGGTGTTTTCTAGGAACCAAACAAAAAAAGGATGTGTTAGACTAAGGAAAATATGATTTTATGAATCCATTAACCAAATATCCTAAACTAAAAATAAAACCAAACATTCTCTGAAAGAAAATCAACATAATGCATATATCATACATATATGGTTTCATGATGATAAATTAATAATACCAAAAGGAGCTTCTAGAAAGTTTCATTCATACATGATGATAAATTAATAATACCAAAAGGAACTTTTAAAAGGTTGGAAGGTATTTTAAACACACATAAAGTTTGAATAGTTCTTTATATAATTTTAGAAATGCCCGTATTTTTTAGATTTTTTTGAAAAGTAAAATAAAATTATATATATAAAGTCATGGAAATTTACTGATATTTTCCGTGAAATTGTCATAAAATTTTGACGATATTCAGTCATTTAACACTACATTTTATTCAGAAATAGAAATTTTTGTAAAAATATCAATATTTACATAAATATCCATAGAAATTTCAAAATATTTTGTGAAAAAAGATATTGCACCACTATTTTCATATCTGTACTTTTAAAATACATAATTTTTTGTCAAAATATGAGTAAAAATGTCATTTTCATCCTCGGCGGTAAGAATAAGAATCAAGAACTAAAAGGTGTTGCAAGATTGCATTTGAAGTCCAAGAAATGTGAAAAGATATTCAACCAAAACTACCAAATGAGGGTAGCTTACTTAATTGGACGAAATTTAGGCGAAAGTGGACAAAATGGGATTCTCGATATTTTCACACTGATCAAGGGATGAGTACTAAAGTTTAAAATTCTAGGAGTATTTCTAGGATAAGCACCATTGTTGAAAGAGTTCTTGTAAAACAACTTTAGATTCAGGAATTAGAAGGAGTAAATTGCAATATTCATAAAAAAAAAAAAAATAATAATAATAATAATACATTTTAAATTTGAGAAACACGATGCAATTGCAATAGGTGCATGTGCATAGATTCACGGTAAAATTATAAAAAAAAAAAAAAATCAAAAAATCATTGTTTATTTTAGGAAAATATGACGATGTAAGAAGGTTTTTTTTTTTTTTTTTTTTTTTGTAACAGTGAATTATGATGTTACAACTTCCGTCTTACAGGTTACAAACCAATATGTATAGCCCTTAAAAAGTTTGGACAATTAAAATAAAATTTTCCCTTTTGAGAGATTCTTCATTGTAGAGCATGTTATTGTGCTCTACCGTTCAAAATTATGTTTTTATTGTTAGATTAATTTTTTAATAATT
The DNA here is from genome assembly GCA_012066045.3 of Morus alba. Classification (NCBI taxonomy): domain Eukaryota; kingdom Viridiplantae; phylum Streptophyta; class Magnoliopsida; order Rosales; family Moraceae; genus Morus; species Morus alba. Next base: position 6,459,237 of record CP050231.2, on the reverse strand, counting down.
AGATTTATAATAAGAATAATACTGTAAAACACGTTATAAATTTTTAATTTAGAATTGTATAAATCTAATCATTAAAAAATTAATTCAACAATAAATAAAAACTATTCTCACTGAGAATAAAATTCTCTTAAAAAAAGAATTTTTTTCTTACAGGACCTTCTTATTAGTTGTATCAATTTATGACCACGACTATGATCAAACTAAATCTTGAAAACATATAATTTTTTGGTAGTTTTATTTTTCAGTGCCTCTTAGGAAATTGTTTTCTTTTTTTTAAAAAAAAAAAAAAAAAAATCCATCTTGATTGAAGTGGGTCCACGCTATGATATTCATTGAGAACTCTCCCTCTCCCTCTCCTCAGAAAGGTGAAAACAGATTCAGACAAAAAAAAAAAAAAAAACTGTAACCATGTGATATTACAAATACTGATACATGGTTATTTCCTAAAAATAATAATAAAGTTAGAAAGGTAGGAAACTTCCTTGGCAATGGCATTGGCTGTTTGCCCCGTAGTTATCGACTGCGAGTGGCTTTGGCTACTTGGGTAGGGAACTTGACTTTTTAAGCATAAAACCAAATTTTTTTTTCTTTTGATACCGACACTTAACTGTGCTGGATTGGATCTTCCTAAATCCTTTTGCCATATCTTTTTTCATACACGACCCTCTTCCTAAAACATACACAACTTTTGTTTTTCTTGGTCCCTATTGAACTTAGAATATGCACCTGGGTTCTTTCTCTAGTGGGGATACATTTGTGTTTCCAGAGAATTTAGCTTCATAAGTTCAAAGTTTGTGGCTGTTCTGGATCTGGGTTTTTCGGAATTGGGCGGTTCAGAATGGGGAGCGCAGAGGAGAAGGTTGTTGCCGTGATCATGGTTGGTGGACCCACCAAAGGTTTGGATGATCATCACATAAATGAAAATCTCTTTGTTTCTTAGAAATTGTTTTGGTTTCTTGGAATGGATTTTTCCCAATAATGGCTTGAATTTTATCTCTATTTCTCTTTATTGTAATTGGTTGATTGATAATGGTGTTGAAATTTGGTTCTTGATTGAATCTACAATGCATTTTCTCAATTCTCATACTTCTACATTGTCTTTGAATTCTGAGTTTTGCAGGAACTAGGTTCCGACCATTGTCATTCAATATTCCAAAGCCGCTTTTTCCATTAGCAGGACAACCAATGGTCCATCATCCAATTTCAGCATGTAAAAGGGTAATTTTTTTCTTTTGGTTTAATTTCTGATTAATAATAATCACAAAGATTTAATCTTGCTGTCAATCACAGATTCCTAACCTGGCGTATATTTATCTCATTGGTTTCTATGAAGAGCGTGAATTCGCATTATATGTGTCTTCGATCTCTAATGAGCTTAAAGTTCCTGTTAGGTAACACTAATTTTTTTTTTTTTTTCTCTCCCTTTTTTGACAATTGGAAATGTCTTTTTGCTTGCTAATATCTTGACTTTGACATAGATATGTGAAGGAAGACAAGCCACATGGTTCAGCTGGTGGACTTTATAACTTCAGAGATCTGATCATGGAAGACAGCCCGGTATCTATTTTCACCTTTCTTAATCTTATCTAAGGCTTATCTCATTTCAACATTTTTTTCTTTTACTTCTGCTCTGGAAATAAAATTTTGAGTTTTTTGAACTACAATTTTGATTCTTGGTTGCTTGATTTTTGTATCGCAGTCGCATATTTTCTTGCTGAATTGTGACGTTTGCTGCAGTTTTCCACTGCCAGAAATGCTAGGTAATTATGAGTAAAACATGATGAACTTTTTAATGGGACTTCTTTGGTAGTATACCAATGGGGCACTGTTTTCGAACCTTCAATTTTTTATCAAGTTCTGTTAGTTTTGTGTACTTTTTCATTTTGATGCGATTTTGAGTAGATCTTACATTGAGAAACACGCACTACTGGTAGGGTATCCCACTGTAAAAAGGTCCATTTATTTATTTATTTATTTATTTTTTTGTATATTTCTTCAGTGTTTATGTTTTTGCGTTAATTGCTAGCTTTTGCTATTTACATCTGCAGAGGCTCATAAAAGTTATGGTGGAATGGGAACAATCCTAGTGATCAAGGTTGGCCAACTCATCCACAACCAATAACACTGTCATTGATCTTTTCTCTCTCTCAAAATTTTGGCTTTTATTTTCTCTTTATCCAGGTTTCTGCAGAATCAGCCAATCAATTTGGGGAACTGGTAGCTGATCCAACCACGAATGAACTGTTGCATTACACAGAAAAACCCGAGACTTTTGTACGTCCGAGATCATAATATAACTTTCCCTCTTCCAAAGAATGGTGTATCAAAATACAAATTTCTTTGAAAACATACCTCAACTATAATTTCAACCCTTGCAGGTTAGTGACCTGATAAATTGCGGTGTCTATGTATTTACACCAGATATTTTTACTGCCATACAGGGGGTTTCCACACAAAGGAAGGACAGGGGTAAGTGATAAAGATTCCTGTAAATAGGTTTATCTATGCAAATATATTTTCACTCACCATTCTGAGTTCAGAGGTTTCTTCTGTTATTTGCAGCTAATCTGAGACGTCTATCCAGCTTTGAAGCCCTCCAGTCAACAGCAACAAGGTATCATAACAGAATATTTGAAATCAATTCTTGGAATTCAAATGCACCATTCTATCTAGCAAAGCAGTGATACACATCATGGAAAAATGTGTGTGTGTGTATATGTGTGTATGTAATATCATGCTATCAAAGTTCTGTAGATTTGTGAACTAAAATAAAATTACTAGTTCGTCCTAACTCTTTTATCCCTGACAAGTTATAATTTAGTTTCGTGATGCATTACGAAACTTTTTTTTTTTTTTTTTTTTTTTTCAATGATATGCATCATTTTTCATTTGTTAATTAATTGGAAAAGGTTTTGCCAAGTGCACTCTTTGATGTACTCTGATTCTTTGAGCCTAACTGAAAAATGGATCCAAATCTATGTTCACAAGTGTACCATACGAAATACAGTATTAAAAATACACTTAAAGCATATATTTTTTGTTATTGACAATGACATAATGCTCTTTTGCAGAAGTCTTCCCTCAAATTTTGTAAGATTGGATCAAGATATCCTGTCACCTCTAGCAGGGAAAAAACAGTTATTCACCTATGAGACCAGGGAATTCTGGGAACAGATTAAAACTCCTGGGTAAGACTTAAGATCAGCCTCAAAATTTGTTCTGTTGATATTATTTCTTAGTTTTTAAAGTTGGGTACTTTCAGAATGTCCTTGAAGTGTTCTGCTCTGTACCTTGCACAATTCCGGTTCACGTCACCTGATTTATTGGCTAGTGGAGATGGCGTAAGAAGCGCAAACATTGTAGGTGATGTTTATGTCCATCCTTCAGCAAAAATACATCCGACTGCTAAGGTTCTTCTCTCATTCCAACTCCTTATAATAGTTTTTTTGTTAGAAAAAGCCTACGAGCGACTGTAAAGAATATCTACTATTCGTTTTAGGATTCTTTTAGTATTTATTTCTACTCTATGATGAGTCAGATTGGTCCAAACGTTTCCATATCTGCAAATGCTCGCATAGGCGCCGGCGCAAGGCTCATCAGCTGTATCATCCTTGATGATGTAGAAATTAAGGTACAACCAATCAAATGCAATGAAGTGTTTCCAAATGGTTCACTTGGCTTATATTTGAAATATGTCCTCTTTCAGGAAAATGCAGTTGTTCTTCATGCAATTATCGGTTGGAAATCTTCCATTGGAAAATGGTCCCGTGTCCAGGCAAGTTCAAGATTTTCTTGAACTGACATGACATTACCTAAATTATTGAATTGAATTGTTTTTCCTTATGATATATACAAATATATTTACATTTATATTTTATACACACACACACACACACACACACACACACATAAACCAAAGGTGGCATTCTAAGCTTGCTATATGATTTCAGGCTAGTGGAGATTACAATGCAAAACTTGGAATAACAATCCTTGGTACGTTTTGCTTTCTTGTTCTCTCTTTTTCCTCTCAACTGTGTTATATCCTTTTCCTGTTTAGAAACATTGATTATTTGACACCATACAATTTGATTTTGTTGTCTTGTATATCCAGGCGAAGCAGTGTCTGTTGAAGATGAAGTAGTGGTAATAAACAGCATTGTCCTACCAAATAAGACACTCAATGTCAGTGTTCAAGAGGAAATAATTCTATGATTGTCTCTCTAGTGTATCATAACTGGTTTTCTAGTGGAAAACTGATGTTTGAATAATTTATTATTTCTGTAAATTAAGGTTTAGCAAATAAAATTCCTAGAGATATTTTCTCTTTGGTATTTATGTATTATATTTATTGTTATTTATGTATTATTAGATCCTTACTATTTAATAGACTGTTGAATTCCTTCCTTTTCATGTGAAGTAAACATGCCCTAAAATAAGACATCTCATGGATGCAATAATTACCAGAAGCATAGATGAAGTTAAGCCTATGTTTGGTAGAGTGGAAAAGGAAGAGGAAAAAAATTGGAATAAAGAGACAAATACCCATTTGGAACAAATTTAGACAAATACCCTTTTAATTAAATATTCAAAAAGGTTATTAATTAAAAATAAGATATAAAAATCTTGATCTATGCACTTTTAAAGATAAGTAATTAAAAAAAAAAAAAAAAAAATTGAAGGAGGAAAGATAGGCTTGGGTTGTTTGGTAGCAAGGAAAACTGAAAGAAAATTATAAATCCGTGATCGGTGATCCCACCATTTTTTAATCTTTTTCTAACTCTAGAAAGAAAAGTTGAGGGTGCTTATTAAAAAACAAAACTAGTGGAAAAAATGACAAACAAAAGTGACGTAAAATAACTATTTTTTCCATCTCACTCGTCATCTTTTTATTTTTATAAGGGTATATTATAAATACACTAGATTTAACATTTTTTTTCTCTTCTATCAAATAACACAAGAAAAATTCTCTTTTTACAATTTTACTTCATTCACCTTAGTATTAGTTTTCGTTCCTTTTTTATTTTTCATCCCTCGTACCAAAGTAAGCAAACAGCATTAAAGTAACTATAACAAGAAAACGATAGGGAATTTCAGGGGAAAAGAACGATAGAAAAGTGATCTAAGCAACTAAAACAAAGAAAAAGAGGCCAATGCTTTAATACTACTGCAGAGTGCCGTAGTACATGTAAAAAAAAAAGTACATGAAAAAAAAAAATAAATAAATAAAGTTGATGAGCAAAAAAAAGAAAAAGTTAAACACAAATGTCAGATAACTGACATACATTTGATAGCTAGAATGAATTTACACTCAATTATTAACCTATACAGCATCTAGAAAATAACATGAAAAGTTTATCCTCAACTTCCAAATTCCAATCAATCCATAAACAATTCAGCCAACTTGTGGAAATGTCAAAGCATTGGTGTAAATATAATAGCCAAGTGAGGATGGCGATTCCAAGTAGGTGCATAGAGGATATGCGTCCAACAATCGCCCATCACTTCGTCAAATGACACCCACTAAAGAATTATCTTTAAACAACCTAACTAATCAAGTGGAGTTGATATAATACGTAGAACTGATCAAGAAATTTTAATTGGCTTCTTCCCGGCGACTTTGGAGTACCATGATTTCCACGCTTCCATGTAATGCGAAAAGAGGTCTTTCAAAGCTGCGAAATGATGAGCAAAATATAGTCAACTACTCATATTTTTGCAGCCAAAAGTTCCAACGTTGATAATGTTCACCTCATAATGTTCTCAAGGAATAAGGAGAAATTTCGTACCTTGGTTTTGATATTGAGGCCGATACGCAGAAGCAAGACTCTCCCAGTCATGAAACCTCCTTGCATTGCTATGCTCGGAGGCACCGGCTCTTGCTACGGTGACTGGTGAGAAGGGGCCAAACTGGTAGCTCTTTGAACCATCTTTTGGATCCTCTTCCACATTGCTTCTATCAACCTCATGTACAAAACTCTCGTATTTCACTTGCTTCTGCTTATTGAAGTTCGAATTCAAAGTCCCACCTATTGATGAATCCACTTTGCTCCTCTTAAAGTTGATGTTTGTAACATCTGTTCCAAAAGCTCTTTTTCTGGACTCCGTGGTAAGCGAATTGTGAGCAGACCCACAATTCTCAGTGCTCTCTCCATATCCCAACCACCTGAATGCGGGTTTCCTAGTGTCTACCGTATGCGTCTGCATAATGTTCCACTTTAAAACTTAGCATAGTTGCGGCAATAAATCTCAGACTAGAGAGATAAACAAATTTAGTTTCAGAATATTCCAGAGAAAATTTGGGCTAGTACTTCACCTTCTCAATTAGGTTCATGGACGACAACACATTCGCAATATCATACAGCCTTCTAACTTTTGCTGAATTAACCACAAAGGAAACCATGTTAACTAAATGGAACGTTTAGTTTCTAAACTAGTTCATGGGTTCAGAACTATAATTCATGATTCTGATTTTTAAAATTCAAACTTTTGTGAGAAAAATACTATAAAAATCAAAAACCATAATTTAAGAGCAAACCCTTAAAACAAACATCCCAAAAGTGTTTCCATTTTATAAGAAAGAGAGATAAATGAAAGACCATGTACTAAGAGAATTACTTCTCATCACTGACAAGTTGTGGGCATCTCCAAGCAACAACTTTGCAGCTTCATCAAGGGAGATCAAGCACGCCTGAAAGGTTTAATTGGAAACGTCAAGTCGTCAAGCGTGCCAAGAATTAAGGGAAAGAATAGTCCGCACAAAAGAAATTTCACATATTCACTCACGTTAGTACAGACAAAGAGCTTCAGAAAGTTCTGAGTAAGAAGAGCCAGGGACTTTTCCCTTCTATGTTCTGCAAAGAAGCATATAAAGTAAGAACATACGTCAAAAATGATAATTTCTCTACATCATAATAAAATTGAACAGTTCAAAATTCATGCCCGAGAATGTGGACATTAAATTGAATGCGGCACGAGAAGAGGAAAAAATAAAGGAAAAAGAAAAGCTTGTTCAGGTAAGAAAACTTTTGCCAATGCCAAAACTCTCAATTCAATTACAGTAACCTTCCTGGTATAAACGATCAAACTACTAGAGTTTTCAATTTAAATACATTCGGTATTCATCTAATAATCAATCCTAGCCTTCTATAAATCAAATAGAATTATTACATCTATACAATACCCACGTCAAATATCAGATGAGATCTTTCATCATACTGAACAAGTCACCAACATATTTAGTCGTCCAAAATAGTTGTTCTACACATGCTTAAAACAACCCATGCATATCTAATAAATCCCTGAATTCCAACCTTCACACCAAAGAAAGAAAATTTTCCCACCTGTTTTCGAGGCAGAGGATTTGGGATTCAAACCAGGATTTGACTTGTCATTCTGACTCCCATTAGTATCATCGTCTTCATCATCGGATACCTAAACAGACCAATCAAAAAAATCAATCTTTTTTATTGAAACCAAAAACAAAGAAATAAATACAATTTTGTGGAACAATTCTATCAACTATAACTCTTGTTTACCTACTTTTGAATACTCGTTTCCGTCAAAGGAATTGCAATTGTCCTTCCAGCCGTCAGCCTATAACATCATCACAGCACAAAATCAGTATCAGTTTCTAAGTTCCAAGTATTCACCATTCACGCGTTTACTAATTCCATTGAGATAGCAAAACATGTGAAGCTTCCCAAGGAGAGAAGAAAATAACAAAATTTAATTACCTTGAGCTCCTGAAGAGCCTTAGGAATAGCCTCAAAACCTTTCCAACTATACTGATTCTTTGCCTTTCTCGCTAATACCTGAAATCAAATCACCAATCAAACTAGGATCTCTATCCAAATCAGAAGTCGATGACTGAACCCAGAAAAAAAAAAAAAAAAAAAAAAAAAAAAAAATAAAAAAATTCTCACTTAAAATTAGGAAGAAATGCAAAAATAAAAAATAAAAACCAGAGATTTCTCACCCCAACGCTTTCCAAGACATTGACAATGTCATAGATCCGTCGCCGTTCGACCCCTGCAAATCCTAAAACCAGTTAGTTTTCGAATTCAAAACCAAAAGCTCACACGGAAAAACTCAAAGACGAAAGCGAGGTCAAGACCTAATCGTGAAGCGGCATCGTCGAGGCCAATGGAGGTAATGCCGTCACGATTGTACAAGCTCAAGAAACTGCACCGAAACCGGAATTTAAATTCGAATTCAAGAAATAAATCCGAATAAGGAAAAACAAAGACACACACGTGTATATATATATATATATATATATATATATAGAGAGAGAGAGAGAGAGAGAGAGAGAGAGAGGGAGGGAAATACTTGGAGCACAAGAGGCCGAGAGACTTCTGTTTCCGGCTATAAGCGTGGTGCTTGGAAGACTCCGGCACGATTGAAGCAGACGACCGCGCCGCCATAATCAAGAGAGAGAGAGAGAGAGAGAGAGAGAGAGAGAGATGGAAATTGTAGAGAGAGAAGAGGAGCGAGGACCGTTAAAGAGAGGAGAGAGGGGGGGAAGATTTTGCAGTAATGGCGGGTTTGGATGTTTGAAATACTGCAAAATAAAACTTTTTTTATAATTATTTTTGGGGTCTGAGAGCGGTGAGGTGTTTGGAGGGATGGTTTTTTTTTTTAAAGTTTGAAGGAGCGGGAAGTCTGATTCTTTTTAGGAACTTCGGACGCGCCCTTCGACTCTTTAATTACCGATTTTGACCTCACTTCTCGTTTTTCTTTTGTTTCCTTTTCCTGCTTCTCCATCGGCTCCAGAACTGACAAAGGGAAACGACAAAATAAACCTATCGTCTCTCTTTTTTTTTTTTTTGTATGAATGTCGTTTAAGATACAAAAGATTTGTCGTTTCTTTGTCCTAGTATTATGTAATGAAAAGAACTGTTGTTAATAATAGGCGTCGTTCATGTGTGTGGGCGGAGGACGACATGTCGTTATCGTGACATCAAAGAATCAAAAGGACAATGTTAATTACGACCTCCTTTAAATTCAAATTTTTAATTTTAAATTTTTACTTTAAAAAAATATCACATTTAATTTTTTTATTATAATTAAAAGCATTTTAAAAAATATTATATCTCAACTCGAATAAAAATTTAAATATGCAAAATGAATAAAATTTACAAATTTTGTTCTGTTGTAAACATCAACGACGCGTCTTTTTTTTTAGTGTGAACAAGATCACAACCAAATTTATCGTCGGTTGGTACAATATGTGACTGTAAGCGCTGGAGGGAAAATTGTATTGAGGAAGATATTGATGTAGAAATCTCAAGATAAAACTACTAAGGGGATGTTTGGTATTGAGGAAGATATTGATGGTACAAAAAAAATCTCAAAATAAAATCACTAAGACTTAAGACTTGTTTAGCTTCAAGATTTCTAAGCTCCTAATGAACATTGTAATAATCAAAGAGGGCGGGCGAGTTATTGCCAAAATTTAAATCTATTTCTTCTGTAAATGGTTAGTTCAACAAGCTGATACGAGCTTATGAATTATCAAACAAGTATGGCGATGGCAAAGAGGAAGCCGAGCCTCGGAGCGATAAAAGAACCAATTAATCATCTTGGTATGGCAGTTTCCTTGTATTAAATTCCTAGTCACGAAGCTGCTTCATTGTAATGTTTTTCACAGAAGAAAGGAAAGACTTGAAACTCTGCATTTACAGAGCCACTCCTATTGGGGACTGCCTGCACAAGCATGCATAAGTACCACAGGCTGGACATCGTAGAAGTTCCTCGTTCAACCAATGTGATTAACGGAGAAGAAGCCAAGGAATCTTGGAGTGATCAGACCATTGACTAACTTGGTCTGACTGTTGCCGTGCGCGACATGATGCTACTTCATACTCACTGAACGACTGAAAAGATTTACACTCTCTCCTATAGCCAATCCATGAACAAGTACCTCAAGTTGGACATCATTGAAGCTCTGTTCAACCAATGTGATTACAAGAGTGTTAACTCACTCGCCAAATATGTGAGGTGCGTGTCACGACCAGATGAATGAATCCCCATCACATTCAAGTGTTTTCACAGGCTAATTTAAAGAAGAACAAGCCTCACAATTTAAAGTGACGCGGAAGACGGCCACATTTGCTCTGTAACCTCAAGATTTCTCTCGCAAAACCTTGGTTACCCGTTAACAGAAGCCCATCCAGAACCCGATTGAAAATCAACCTTTGGGGAATAAATCCTCTATCAACCATCTCAATCAACAACTTCCCAGCCAACAACAAATCATCAGACCTCTTCCTCACAAACATGGCGCTAATCAAAACATTGTACGTATCCAAATTAGGCAAGCAACTACCGTTGCCCATCTTCTCAAAAACACTCAAGGCCTTCTCTATCTCGCCATCATCGCAAAAGTAACGTATAACAATATTGTATATCTGCACATTCGGCTCACACCCATCACCCTTCATTCTCTCCACAAACTCCATCGACCTCTCCATTTGACCCGCGTGACACAACCCCCTGACCAACACTGTATAAGTCGTCACATTAGGCACGCAGCCCTTCCCCACCATCTCCTCAAAAACAACCACGGCATTCTCAACGCTATCTTTCTTGCACAAAACCTGAATCAAAGCATTGTATGTTGCCACCGTAGGAACCACCCCTTCCCTGACCATCTCGTCAAAAATCCTCCTTGCTTTCTTAATCTCCCCAACAACACCAAATCCATGAACCAAAGTGGTATAAGTTACAACATCAATCTCAACCTTCCTCCTCTTCATCTCCCCAAAAAACTCCCAAGCTTCCTTAACTTGACCGGCTCGAAAATACCCTTTAAGCATTATATTATAAGTTATCAAACTAGGGCTAAATCCCCTCTTAACCATATCCTCCAAAACCTCCAAAGCCTTAGGAGTCTTCTTAATCAAACACCACCCATTTGCAATTACATTATAACTAACAGTATCAACCCTAAAATTTCTCCTATAAGCCCTAAAGAAATTATGAGCCATTTCAACGCGTCCGGACTTACAAAGCACATCAAGAACAGTATTGAACGAGTTCAAATCCTGAGAGCAGCCATGTTCGCGCATAGACAAAAAGACCTTAATAGCCCTATCGGATTTTCCGGCGGAGACGTACCTCTCGGCGATGATCGCGAACGTCTTGTGGCTCGGGCCGATCCGGCGAGACCGCATTCGCGCGACAAGGGTCCAGACCGTCCGGAAGTCTCGGAGACGGCCGGCGATGTCGATCGCGTTGTCGAAGGAGGACGCGGCGTGGGCGTAATTGGGGTGGTAGTGTAGGGTTTTGAAGAATTGGAGGGCTTTGGGGCCGTGGTTCCATAGTTTCTTGAGGATCCTGTCGACCAGGTGTGGGGTCCAGTGGAGATTGGGGTCGTGGAGGGTTCTGGTTTGGGTTTCTCGGTCGGATTTCAGGACGAGGTTGGCGAAGGAGACGACCTCGGTCGGGGGGGGCGATGGAGCGGTGGCGAGATGCCGGCGGGGGGTGGAGAAAGGTGGTGGGTTTTTGCGGAGGAGGATGGACATTTCTCGGGGGTTTTCATTTTTTTTTTCCCTCCTTATTTTCTTATCGTTTTCTTGGCGGCCAAACAGATGGGGAGATTGTCGTTTGGGCTTTTAACAAATTGGCATTGATTTTTAACTTGGTGTCGTTTTCACGTTCCCCCTCGAAAAAATCGCAATGAGATCAGATTTTTATTTCTCATTCTTAATTAATATATTTTTATTAATATAGTTTTTTACTAAAAAGTTATTACTTATGATTATGAGATAAAAATCAAAATACACTTAATTTAGTATTTATATCATTTCCTCCTCCTTTAACATTTAATTTATTTGACGTTTTGCTTTTCTTATTAGATAATTTTAATAAATATATTTTAAAAATAAATAAATTAAAATTTTTATTATTTACTCTTATTTTATAATTTTTTTAATTAAATAATTATATTAACAAAATAATATTTATTAATAATAAAATAAAAAATCTAGACTCATACACTTTTATTAAATTTTCCATTTTTTTTCTTTCCCCATTTGATTTAGGTCTGTTTTCACCTTTTTTTTTACACTGTTGTCGTTTATATTTCATTGTCGACTTATCATTCATCTTTTTTAAGCTTTTGTAACTTGTTCCCGATTGCCGTCGATTTAAAAGTTCTCGACTTTTTATTGTCTTTTTTGGTCGTTCACTGTATAGCTTATTGTTCACTTTCTCCGTCGTTCTTGTTTTGCTATCGTTTTGCGATTTGAGCCCTCCTTAAGTTTTGAGCACCCTTTTAAAGGATAAGTCACGTAATTAACATGTGTATAGAACATTTGAAAATGACATTTATTACTCTTTAATGTAACCATGGATGAAAAGATCCACGTCATTATCGACATTTTAATGATATTATCTATATTGTGAAGTCTCAACATGGATAATAAAGGGAAATATATTCTTTTCAATGTGTCCACAAAACATCCATGATGTCTAAAAATATTGTTAGTCAATATAAGTGGCTCAATTTTGTATATATATAAAAAAAAAATTTACTGCAACTCGTTAATGGAAGAGTGGATGAAAAGATCCACGTCATTAATAAAATTTTTATGATATTTAAATTTTGAAATCTCAACATGGATAATAAAATTTATATTAAAGAATGTGTCCACAAGGCTATAAATGATGTCCTAAAAATTTTTTTACATCTCAAAAATGATAAGTTCTCCAATTTGTAAATGTATAAAAAAAAGGGGGCAAAATTTGCAAATGAATTAAAAAGGCCAAGAGAGAATAAGTTAATAAAAGGCCAAATTAAAATTTTGTCCATGACTTTTGAAGGTGAATCTAACTGTTTACAGTCAATTTATACATAAAACAATGACAAGTTTGTCAAAGGCTATAAATATGAACCATCCTTTCAGTTTTGTTTTAAATCTCAAAAAAAAAAATTGGCCTTTTCCCAGCTTTTTGTAATTTCCCTTTTTGTCAGAAATTCTTTAGATTTTCAATGTGTGGGCTTTTATAATTTTGCCCAATTTATAATCTTTCTTCTCTTTAGTAAATATAGTGATTTACGGTGCCTAGAGACGTAGACAATATTTGGCGGAACTCTGTTATTAATTCTGATATTCTTTTATTTGTTTTCAATAGTTATTAATGTCGGGTTTATCCTCTTCATATAGTACTGTTCATTTATACCATACTATTCACATATATGATATTATTCAAAAGTACTATTCACGGTGAAGTTATTTTTGAGTGAAAAATTCTCGATTTCCCAACAAATATCCGCAAATATCTAGGATATTTTTGGATAAGTGCACAAAATGTCTAAAAAAAAAAAAAATTTCTTTGCACAAAAATTAAATTTGTACCACATTTTTTCCTATTTTTCGATAAAATGTGACAACATTATTCAAATCAAAAGCAATAAAAATATTAAGACTTAATTAGTTTTTTAAATAATTTAACTTTTTAAGTTAGTGATTCATATTCAAATACCGGAGAAAAAAGATTTTATTCATGCTACATAAACGAAGATCATGGATACAGGGCAATAGGTCCTGTTATTAGGAAATTGTAAAACAATTTATAAAAAGATGTGGTGTAAATCAAATAAGTCAAAAAACTAATGATTCTTCTGTGGCCTTGAGTTTTGATTCTATGAGCTTAGGAACTGAACAAAGTTTTATCATTATAATCATTTATATAATTCTCAAATAGGATCTACCTCAGAAATACAAAATCAAAATGATTTCTTTGATATATTAGTGTATCATCCACCATAAGTTAGTGTTGAAATGTCATCACACATCCCTGAAGACTATCATTAAGTTGGATAAAAACAGTATTCAATTTATAGGTTAACAGTGGGAAGAAATAATCAAGAAACATACAATGTGACACATCAACAATTACCTCTAGAATTATTCAAGGGTAGTATATTGGCAAATGTATTGTTTAAATCAAGATTGGAACCTCAACCTACCTAATGCATTTTTCAACCTACTAAAAACTCATTTTGGTACTAAAAGCATTTTAAGTCTGTGTGTACTCTATTATGTTTGATAGTTAATTTTTATATAATATATTAAATTATTGTGCCTTGTTTGTAGTATATATGTAAAATCATATTTGAATCACAATTCATATGTAATTATGATACTTTTCTACTATATTATTTGACATAACTCTCATATTTCGATCAAAATGTATTATTTTTGTTATTTAATTAGTCCAAATTAAGTAAAATTAATTTTTAATATTTTTTTATAGTTTTAATAAAAAAAAATTTAGGTTTTGTTAAGATATCTATTTTTCTTAAAATATCCATCAATGTTGACATTTCCGTTGACATTATTCGTAAATCATAACCTCGACAACCCATCGACATCAGCATTTTCATCCCTGATTAATGGGACTGAACTTGATAGAATTTATTGTCTAACAAAAAATTTACTTCTGAAGTACAGCAAAATGATATGAGAATGAACTCAACCGAATCTAGTGATGCGAAGAAGATAGTTTCTAGAGAGTTGATTTTTTTATCCCCATACATGACACATTTCAAACTAGACAGTTCATGGTAAGAAACCTATTTATAGCAATTTACAAGAATACCACCATTAACTGCCCTTCCATTTCTCCAACAACATATAGAATTTTACCATATTTAAAACTTGTCAACCAAATTCTTATCCAATTTGCAGAGAATTATAAGAGAGTGAGAATTTATGGAATCTACAAGAAATGAAGTTTTTTATTTGGTAAGAACATGTAACGATGATTTTTTCTATAAAACCGTCGTTAAATCTCAATATTAGACCACCATTTTATAAAAAACCATCGTCTAAGATACGCGCCAACTCTATTTTTGACAAGAATAGACGACGGTTTACTAAAAAACAGTCGTCTAATGTCATTTTTAATGACTGACAAAAACTGTAATTATATGCTATAGACATTCACAATTAGACGACGATTCTCCTAACCGTCGTCTAATCTTTTAACGACGTTATTAACGGTCGTGATCTACCATATTTCTATTAGTATATTTGCATATGTGGAATCAAAGCAATTAATTATATACTTACAAATTGATTTGTTACTAATTAACTTATGTGCAAATAAGGGTGAGAAAATTATTGATTGCAGAAAAATAAAAAATTGATAAATGAACTTTTTCTGACGTCAGATATCAAGATATTCTAAATACATCTCAATTAGATTAGCACCCATTTAGAAAACCATCATCTATCTACCTTGTCAACTTCATTAAATGAAACACAATATGGAGTTTGAAGTCAAGCTGACAGCCCCAGCTCATAACAAAAAAACATAAAAATTCAAGTGTTCTCTACAAACATAAAAACGTGATTAATTTCCTTAACAAGATATACAAGCTGAATAGTGAGGACATAAGGTCAAGCTGAAACTTTTCCTTTGATATTCACCATTCCTAATAGACCTCATTAAAAACCTTATTAGAAAACGAACTAGCAAGGAAAAAAGAGTGTCTACGCTTGTATATATAATTATCTTAATTGTTTGAAAGAAACAGCATGTATGAGAGGTTTTCTTCAATCTCATTCCGGCTAAGGAGTTGACGGCTCCAATCTGCCAAAAAAAAACGTGAAATTTCATGTTTCTGGTGGAATGACAAGACAGATACAAAAACAAATCCTTAATACGACGAAACGAACAATTCTTACATATGCAACTACTATTAATATAAACAAAGTTAAGTGAGGGATAGAAATATACCGAATTCTTCAACATTGTAATATTTCTCCTTCCTCCAAATCATCAATGATCCAATGCAAGTCATCTTCGTCCTCTTCAAAAACATAAGAATCAGGATTAAGAAACGAGCCAAAACTATCAAATGGCCCACCACATAGTCTCTCAAGCTCTCTTTCGGTATCTTGGTTTTGATCAATTTCAACATGCTTTTCCATCTGTAGAAGAGCCATCCGAGCTCTTTCTCGTTCCTTCTCATAAGGACCCCGATCTTTTTTGCATTCCACCATCTTTTGCTTAGCTCTGAATAACATGTCTGCAAAGCAACCTTTCTGAGTTTCGGCCGACGAGTAATAACGGCGACAACAATCCCGATCCTTTTTGCACTCCACCATCTTCTGCTCGGCTCTTAATATGGTTTCTGCGAAGCGACGTTTTTGGGCTTCGATTCGGAGAGCTTTCTCTGCTGAGATCGGTTGTACCTGATCACCATCAGCCTTCACGTCATTATTAACCTTTTTGTCATGATGATGATCATCATCATCATCATTGCCAGCTTCGAACTTCTTGGTGCTCCTCAAAACCGATCTCTTGGGGCTTTCACTTTCTGCTCCAACGTCTTCACTTGCTCTTTTCCCCAACCCCTTTTTGTCGATACTAGTTATAACAATACCCGAAGACGACATCACTTTCTTTGTACAATAGGAATCTTTTTCATTCTGATCCTTATCATCGTCCATCAAAGCTCCAGTGTCTTGTTCCCTCTTCCTCTTCTTCGTAGACCAGTCGATAACGGAGTAGGTTCGTCGTAAAAGCTTCATCTCGTAGTCGAAAACTTGCTCCATCTCCTTGGCTATTCGATGAATAAGGTGGGAAGGACGGTTGTTTCTAATGGCCTTCGAGAACGTGAGCCTCAAATCATCGGCGAACCGGTCGACCGTAGAGTACGAATCGTTGTCGAGCTTCGATTTGACGGTCCTGAAGTCCATAGGGTGCCACCCACAACGAAAGTTGACCATATCCTCCAAAACTCCATGGCAGAGAGATTTCACATCTTCATTCATCATCATCTTCTTCTCTCCCAACTCACTCTTGCACTGCTCGTAATTCATGGTTTCCATGTGATATCTCTGTTTTTGTGATGGAATTGTTTTTTTTTTTTTTTTTTGCTATTTATTTTTGAACTTGGAGTTCATTTCCGATTTGAGTTATTTTCTAGACTTGATAATCTAGTCTTCATACGATAAGATAAAAGAAAACGAAATCTGTTATTATTTTTTTTCTTTTCAAAATCTGTTTGTTGTTGACTTTTTAGTTTTGTTTTGTTTTTTTTTTTTTTTTTTTTTTTTTTTGTTTTGTTTTCATTTGCTTCTGCCATTTTGCTTTTATTTGGGTAATGGTTTTTTTAATGGAAATATTGTTTTAAAAATGTACTCCTTCACTATTTTAGGACACATTTAGTTTGTCGATTTAAATTTTTAATTTGAATTGAATTATAATTTTATGTAAGTCATTTTTATTATAATAAAAAAATTAAATGTAATTATATCTAAAATTTTTTTAATATAATAAAATTTAAATTAATTAAATGAACGGGGCTTTAATCTTTTAATTTGTTGTGGTTTTTGTTTTTGGCTTTTAAAGAATTGGCATCGTTTACATAATTCTCTCTTTTTTTTTTAGTATCTTGATTTTGTTTTTCATACAATCTCTAATTGTTTTATCTCACATTCTTTGGTGTTTTGTCGTTTTTTGCTTTTACCTTTTTTCAAGAAGTTCTTGCGTTGGTAACTTTTTTTTCACTTTTTTTTTTTTTTTTTTTATTTCTTTCTATCCCTAGATTTATTTTTTGTTTTTCCCTTTCAAATTTTTATCGTCCTTAAAGTTTTGTCCTTTTATACTTCATATTGCCGTTCATCTTTTTTGACTTTTGAAACTTTACAATTTATGTTCCTCTTGAAATCCGATCTCTTGAGGCTTCCACATTCTGCTCTAACGTATTCATATTTTTTTTCTTCAACCCTTGATATCAATATTTGATGGTGCCATAATGATATGTTTACCGCCACGTAAACGGAGTGAGTAGGATTTAAAGTGAAAAATCTGAACTAGAATAAATTATTTGTTTAGTGACAGAATTTGAAATTAGAATCACTCTAAGGTATAAAGTATCAATATACTCTTTAAATAAATTTTGTATTTTCAATTTAAAATAAATTATGCAGTTATTATGTTAAAATTTGTATTATAATAATAGGATGATGAAATAATAAATATAAGTTGCATAATTATTTAAAGTATAAAAATAAATTGACAAATTTTGAATAAAATAAATAAAAATAAAAAATAAAATGTGTTAAAAATAAAAATATATTATTAATTCTTTAAACAGAATACATCAGATATTTATTATAGTAAAAAAAAAAATTAATTTGGCTAATATTATAATATTTGGCAAAAAAAAAAAAAACAATAACTATAGTTTGTAATTATTATTTTTAAAATTTTAAATTTTATAAGTAAATTAAGGGTAAGATAATAACTTAATGTTAATATCATGAATAGGAGTCTCAATCTAGAGAGGGACATGTGATGGTTAATCTCATTCCTCAATCTTAAATTTGAGTGAGACCTACCAATTCAATTCTCATTCTAAGATAAAAAAAAAAAAAAAAAAAAAAAAAAAAACAAAACAAAAACAAGTGACCATGTGATTGATTCTCATTCTCTACTATCAATTCTCAATCTTGATAAGTAAACCATTATCTATCTACCTTTTCAACTTCATTAAATGAATCACAATATGGAGTTTGAAGTCAAGCTGACAGCCCCAGCTCATAAGCAAAAAACATAAAAATTCAAGTGTTCTCTACAAACATAAAAACGTGACTAATTTTCTTAACAGGATATACAAGTTGAATAGTGAGAACATAAGGTGAAGCCGAAACTTTTCCTTTGATATTCACCATTCCTAATAGACCTCATTAAAGAGTGAGACAAAACTAGCAAGGAAAAAAGAGTGTCTACACTTGTATATATAATTATCTTAATTGTCTGAAAGAAACAGCATGTATGAGAGGTTTTCTTCAATCTCATTCCCGCTAAGGAGTTGACGGCTCCAATCTGCCAAAAAAAAAAAAAAACGTGAAATTTCATGTTTCTGGTGGAATGACAAGACAAATACAAAAACAAATCCTTAATACGATGAAACGAAAAATTCTTACATATGCAACTCCTTAATACGATGAAACGAACAATTCTTACATATGCAACTACTATTAATATAAACAAAGTTATGTGAGGGATAGAAATATACCGAATTCTTCAACATTGCAAGATTTCTCCTTCCTCCAAATCTTCATTGCTCCAATGCAAGTCATTTTCGTCCTCTTCAAAGACATAAGAATCAGGATTAAGAAACGAGCCAAAACTATCAAATGGCCCACCACATAGTCTCTCAAGCTCTCTTTCGGTATCTTCGTTTTGATCAATTTCAACATGCTTTTCCATCTGTAGAAGAGCCATCCGAGCTCTTTCTCGTTCCTTCTCATAAGGACCCCGATCTTTTTTGCATTCCACCATCTTCTGCTTGGCTCTGAATAAGATGTCTGCAAAGCAACCTTTCTGAGTTTCGGCCGACGAGTCATAACGGCGACAGCAATCCCGATCCTTTTTGCACTCCACCATCTTCTGCTCGGCTCTCAATATGGTTTTTGCGAAGCGACGTTTTTGGGCTTCGATTCGGAGAGCTTTCTCCGTTGAGATCGGTTGGACCGGATCACCATCAGCCTTCACGTCATTATTAACCTTTATATGATGATGATCATCATCATCATGGCCAGCTTCGAACTTCTTGGTGCTCCTCAAAACCGATCTCTTGGGGCTTTCACTTTCTGCTCCAACGTCTTCACTTGCTCTTTTCCTTAACCCTTTTTTGTCGATACCAGTTATAACAATACCCGAAGACGAAATCACTTTCTTTGCACAACAGGAATCATTTTCCTTCTGATCCTTATCATCGTCCATCAAAGCTCCAGAGTCTTGTTCCCTCTTCCTCTTCTTCGCAGACCAGTGGATAACGGAGTAGGTTCGTCGTAAAAGCTTCATCTCGTAGTCGAAAACTTGCTCCATCTCTTTGGCTATTCGATGAATAAGGCGGGTAGGAGGGTTGTTTCTAATGGCCTTTGAGAACGTGAGCCTCATATCATCGGCAAACTGGTCGACCATAGAGTACGAATCGTTGTCGAGCTTCGATTTGATGGTTCTAAAGTCCATGGGGTGCCACCCACAGCGAAAGTTGATCATATCGTCCAAAACTCCATGGCAGAGAGATTTCACACCTTCATTCATCATCATCTTCTTCTCTCCCAACTCACTCTTGCAATGCTCGTAATTCATGGTTTCCATGTGATATCTCTGTTTTTTTTTTTTTTTTTTTTTTTTTTTTTTTTTTTTTTGCTATTTATATTTGAACTTGGAATTCATTTCCGATTTAGAGTCAAGTTATTTTCTAGACTTGATAATCTAGTCTTCATACGATAAGATAAAAGAAAGCGAAATCCGTTATTTATTTATTTTCTTTTTTTTCAAAATCTGTTTGTTGTTGACTTTTTTTTTTATTTTTTTTATTTTCATTTACTTCTGCCATTTTGCTTTTATTTGGGTAAAGGTTTTTTTTAATGGAAATATTGTTTTAAAAACGTACTCCTTCACTATTTTATGGCTCGTTTAGCTTGTCAATTCGAGTTTTTAATTTGAGTTAAAATATAATTTTATGTGAGAATTTTTTATTGTAATAAAAAAGTTATATGTAATTGTCTCTAAAAACTTTTTATTATAATAAAATTTGAATTGGTGAAATGAACGGAACTTTAATATTCTAATTTGTTGTGGTTTTTGTTTTAGACTTCTAAATTATTGAGGTCGTTTACATGATTCTCTTTTTTTTTTTTTTTTGAGTATCTTGCTGTTTTGTCGTTTTTTGCTTTGAATTTTTCTCAAGAAGTTCTTACGTTGGTAACTTTGGGTCCGTTTGTTTTCGTTTCTGTTTTTATTTTTCACGTTTTTTGAGAAGAAAATTTGAAAACGGTTTATGAAAACGCGTTTGGAAGAAATTCGTACGAAAACCAAAAACAAAAACGTTTTTGGATTTTGCTCAAAAATTCAAGAAAAATGAAAACGGATTTTTTCCGTTTTCATTTTCAGTTTCTTCTTCTTCTTTCTTCATTCGTGATTTCATTTTTTTTTCTTTTCTTTTCTTCTCTCTTCTCCGGCCGAAGAAGAGGCGGGAGATCCGGCCCCCGTCTGCGACTTTGCCACCCCACCCCCCTACTCGTCTGCGATTGCGCGCCCCCCGGCGTCTACGACTGTGCCCCCCGGCGTTTGCGACATTCGACATATATATATACGAAAACTAAAATGTCGTTTTCGTATATATATATATATATATATATATACGAAAATGTTATATTAATATAACATTATTAGAAAAAACGACATATATATTTAATAATAATATTTATTTAATATATTATTATTTAATATATTTAATAATAATATTTATTTAATATATTTAATATTATTATTTATTTAATATTTATTATTTTAAATATTATTACATGTTTTCAAAAATTAAACCACCAAACACGATTTCAGTTTTTTTAAAATTGAAAAAAAATCTCAGAATAAAACTACCAAACGCATTTTCAAAAATGATTCCAAAATGAAAATAAAAACGTTTTCATTTTCATTTTCATACAAAAAACAAAAACGTTTTGGAACCAATTCCAAACACACCCTTTATTTTCACTTTTTTGTTTTTTTACTTCTTTCTATCCCTTGATTTATTTGTCATTTTTCCCTTTCAAATTTTTATTGTCCTTAAAGTTTTGTCCTTTTATACTTCATATTGCCGTTCATCTTTTTCGACTTTTGAAATTTTTTTGTCAATTATTGTCGTTTATAAGTTCTTTTGTTTTGTCTGTCGTTTCTTGTCGTTCACTGTATATCACACTCTTCACTTTTTTTGCCCTTCATTTAAAAATCATTCCAACTTCTCTAAAATTTACTATTCTTCAATTGAAAGATTGCAAATTAAATCTAATCTACAACTTACTACAATACTTGAGAATCTTTTAGTCCAAGTACTTTTATTAACTTAAACTACACTAAACTATAGAAATAATTTCATTTTCGATGGAAGAAAAATATTCAAGATTCTTCTAGTACAGAAAGGAAAGAAATAAATTTAATTACAAAATTGCAACTTTCAAACTTTCATAGATTATTTTTAAATAAATCTTAAGAAATTAGAATTAAAGCTTAACGCTTTAAAATAACTAAAACAAGGATAGAAGTTCTCACGTGATTCACACGTGATTTGAACTAGTAATAAAAAAAAAAAATATATTTGATAATCAAACAAAAAAACTGATATCAGTAAGTAATCTAAAGATATTATACATAATACATATTAACAGATTACTCGAGTCTTACTCTTGTTATCTCAAGGAAATAAATCAGGAACAATTAGTATTGGTAAATAATGTAAATAATAAAGTACAATTAATATAAGAATATAGAGGGTTAAATTACAAATTGTATATTCTTAAGTACTTGACTTATTAAATATATTTAAAAAAAAACTCTACCTTTATATTAATTTAAATTTAAAAAATAAAAATATATAGATTAATGTCAAGGGATAACAATAAAAGAGGACTCAAGAGTATAATGAAATTCTTCAATACTGCAGGATCTCTCCTTCCTCTAAGTCTTCATTGATCAAATGCGTGTCATCTTCGTCCTCTGCAAAGGCATAATAATAAGGCTAAAGAAACAAGCCCAGCGTCTTCAATGGGAGTCCATGGGCAGAATATACATATGACCCCCCTCCACAGTCTCTCAAGCTCTCTTTGGCTTTCTAGGTTTTGGTAAATTTCAACGCTCTTTTCCATATAATAAAAGGCAATATGAGGGCGGCGCAGGGAGTACGATGAGGGCGTGGGGAGGACGAGGGAGCCAAGGTGTTGCCGGCGAGTGAAGCTCCAGCACGCAGCTCGGTTGACGGCGAGGATGGGCTGACGAAGCTCTTGGACATTTTTGGTGTATCAGTGTTAGGGATTTAGAAATGAAGGGCTAAGATCAAAAGCTTTAACTAGATTGATGGCTGAGATTTATGTATATAAAATTGTTATTTTATAAAATATAAGGTGTGATATTATAAATTCTTAAATTTGAGAGGAGAGTAATCAAATGTAGGAGTATGTATTCAATGGTGTAGTTTTTATGGATAACACAATCTTTAACCGTTAACTTTTAATTAATGGTGTAGATTTAACACTCTACCAGTAGAAAAAAAGATAGTCACCCTACCATAGACGGTTTTTTTTTTTAATTTTTTTTTTTTTAGTTTTTGAAACTTGTGACGTTTTATAAGTCCTGACATTTCGTCGTTTTGAATAAATCTACTTTCTAATTATTTATTATTTATTTTAAAGAAAAATCTAGAGATGCAATCATGGGTCAAGGTACGTGGGCTGATCCAGTACGATACTATTCAAGGCACGACCTAACTCAACAAAATTAGTGGATTAGTGTGACGCCCCTAAGTGGGGGTTATGTAATAAAAGTGCGGTAACGGTGCACAAATAGAAATAAAATAGAATAAAACTCCTGAAATGAAAACAATGCCTGCCCATGGGCCTTTAAAACAAACTCTCCGTTAAAACTTAAATCCACAGTATAATGTAGCACCAATAAAATATTTAATAATACAATCATCATCATCAGTTATAATTCTGTCCAAAGTAATCCAATCAAGGTCTTACTCAAATTTAAGGAAAGAAACCGAAAATGGTAGATCCTCTACGAGGGGCACGCTGATCGGTGACTACTCCTCGTCCGAAAGGTTGCTTTGTACACCTCACGGACCGAAAAGCGACAAAAGGGGTGAGCATGGAATGCTCGATGAGAAGAACTATTACTTACCTTTAGTTTTATTTATTTTGCCGATTAAAAACTGCATGGTTAGTAGTTTTTAAGTTTTATGTACAATAAGTCATATGATCGATTGTCGGTGAGATAATCTAATCCGTACACTCATGACGGAAAACCCCAGAAGGGCGCGGTGATTCGGAGGCACCGATAGCAAGGATCACTGTGATCGATGTCCCTACGGATCGGTCCTCGAACCACGGGTAAGGGTGAACTGCGTGCCCGGGCCCTCACCAGGGCGTAACCCTTTGTCAAAGAACCTTGGGGATTCTCAACCCCGGAGAGCGTCATCACCTCCCCCTCTTTTACGTTTTTGGGTTCACACCCAGGAATGGTAAACGGTCACACCTACTGTCAGCACACTATCTCACTATCGTGTCCGGTTCACATTTTCCTAACCATGCCTTTGTGTCAAATTCGAAAATTATGTCAAATCTCTTGGCCACGCTGTACATTACAGGACGGGCCTCCTAATGGTTTTGTTCAAGTCATATCGTGTAACAGTAATAAATGAGTTTGATATACAATTCCAATCTTTTCAAATTTGACAATATTAATTAAATTAAATAAAATTCCACCAAAGTTAAGTAATAGGACCCCTACCTCAAAACGGATTGTCAATCGGAAGTCGAGAGGCTGCGAAACGAAGGTTCGCCGGAATCCGGCCACCGGCGGCGGAGGTACGGCGGCGAAGCTTCCCGGAGAAGAATCTCGCGGCGGACTTGAGTTCTACCCCCCCTAAATCGATGGTTCTGAATCCAATGGCAATGTCAATTTCACCAAATTCGGCCTCTAACTACTCGGATCGAGATCCTCAATTCCGGCCGAATTCCAAACCTTGAATCTTTGTTTTTCAGCCATGGATCTTCAAAATTGATTGGGGGCTTTCATTACCCGTGAGATTCTGAGCATTTTGACACTAAGATCACGAGGATCCAACGGCTAGATCGCCGGAACCATCCTCCCACTTTTCTCACGGCGGCGGCGGCTCGTTTTCCGGCAAGGCGGCGGCGGTGACCACGGCTGGTGGCCCAGAACGACTCACCGACTCCCTCTGAAGCTAATGGGCTGGGCGGTGTCGTTCACAGCGGTCGGAGGAAGGAGATCCGAGGGCGGCGGCGGCGAGGAATCCGGCCACCACGGGCGGCGGTGTTCCGGTCAGAATCAAGCCGTGCTGCTGGTACCGTTTTCTTCGTCTCTTCACTCTGAGTCTATTGGGACCGGAATCACCTCGATCGGACACCGGACGGCGGAGATATCACGATCGGAAGTTTGGGTGTTTTTCGGAACTTTGGCCGGCGAGTGTGGCGTCGTCCGGCGGAGTTGGCGGCTGCAAGACACCAATCCGAACTCGGCTCGACGAGATCTTTCCAACGAGCCGGGCGGTGTCGAAAACGGACGCCGGAATCTCACCGGAGGTGGGTCGGCCGTGCGTGGAGAAAGAGAGAGAAAATGAAAGGAGAGAGAGAGAGAGAGAAAGAAAATGAGAGTTCTGAGTTGTGAGGGTGAGGGATACGCCCAAGTGGCACAAAATAACAGGTTAGGCATGCTGATTGTCAAAATCTTTATTTTTGACCCCCACATTTCTCTAAAATTCAAATTCTGGCACAGACTTTTAAAATTTTCACACTTAAGTCTTTAAAAATTACAAATTAACCCCATTTCAAATTTTGAGTTTTACAATTAGGCTGAGCTAGCATTTTTCATCTCATGGACCGACTCAACATGATTCATGAAAATTCATAGGCCAGTGAACATAGCCTTGGAGAATGGCCTTCTTCAAGGTCTAACATATTAGGCTTTTTATGTTTTTTGTTTGTTTGATTTTTATTTAGTAATTTAATAAATATTTTATGTATAATTATCTTGATTGTACTCATTTTTTCTTATTAAAGTTTTGTTCTACTAAGTTTTTCTTAGAAATGTTTTTAATAAAGCAATCATAAATAAATATCTCTTTTCATATTTTCATTAATTATTTAAACTTTTATTAATTTTAAAAAAAATCTTAAAAATATATTAAAAAAATTAAAAATTAAAGACTAAGATGTGTTAACTCATATAAACCGACAATGGGCCTACCAATCCTAATTCCTTGATGGGCTCAAATGAGATAGCCTGTTCATGGTCCATGATATGACCCAACCTAGCCACGAAATATTGGCCTATAGTGTGGGATGAGATTGTATGTTTATATCGAACTGGAATTAGTAGAATAGTAGTAGTGCTAGTGACAGTATGGAAATTAAGGGTTGTTCTTTTGTCTAAAAAACTTAAAAAAAGACAACTCAAGTTATAATTTTATTTAAATTTATATTCTTTTAAGTTTCAATTTTATTCAACTTTACGCAATTTTATTCAAGTTATAACTCAAATTCAACTTAAAAATTACACTTAAATTACACTCTAAAAGAACAAATCATTTCTTTTAGATTGTTTGCTCAATTTTTTTTTTTATCATTCTTAGTGTTCAGGCGATGGCGTGGGGGAGTTGTGCCACCAGAATCGGCCGTGAATAGAAGGGGGTGGCCAGAGGTGGTGGAGGAGGGAGATGGATGGTTTGAGTTAGATTTGGGTTTTTTTCTTTAAAAAAAAAAATAATCAGGTGTAGAGTTTCCCACTTTCCCTTATTTAGTCTATGCTCCGATATGCGCAGGTTTATTTTTCTTTTTAAAAACTCACTCGTAAGCAACCACGGTGATAATTTTTAAAATTATAGAATTCTTCTTATTTTTATTTTTAAATTTTTGTATTCTATTCTCCGTTTTTATAATTTCTCAAAAAAAAAAAAAAAAATCCCTTTCTCAAAGGAAAAAAAAAAAAAAAAAAAAAAAACCCTCAGTTTTATACATGGGTTTTGAAATCAAAAGAAATAAACTAAAAAGGTCATATTCCCCCTCTTCCCAAAAACCCTCGCTTTTCAAAATCACATCACTCTTTGCTTTGCTCCCACCAGAACACCAAACTAAACCACTCTCTGCTCGCAAATGTGATATCTTTCTGCGTAACATTTAGAGAGAGAGAGAGAGAGAGAGAGAGAGAGAGAGATGAGTTCGAAGGAGAGTTGCAGAAACGAGCTTCGAACTGCTATTCGTCAGCTCAGCGATCGATGTCTCTATTCCGCCTCCAAATGGTAAAACCCCCTTCCAAACCCTAGCTAGCTTTTTCTTTTTTTCTTTCGGTTGCGATTTTGTTGCTGAATTTATCAGATGTTGGGTTTATTTTTAAAACTTTTGAGATGACTTTTAACTTTAGTTCGATTTTAGCTGCGTAATCTTAAAATTTTGAACTTTTTTTTTTTCCGCTTGCAAGGGTTGTTTGCTCTGCAGGTTTGTATTAAAGATACGATTGAGTTAATAAATTTGTTTTGCAATTTGAAAAAAGATCAAGAGTAATCTCGACAAATATCTCGTGGGTCAAGATTTTTATCCTTTACTTTTAAATTATAATATTTTTAATCAAATAATTACACTAACAAAAAAGTATTTATTAAGAGGAAGAGGTAAAAGTCCATATTTATAGGTAAATTCTCCGAATTTTTTTTTTTTTTTTCAATTAGGCCAAATGGGTATGTCAAAATCCCCATTTCAAATTCAAATCTTGCTGCATTTGGCAGGAGGGTGGAAAAAATGATTTTTTTTTTTTTTTTGGTTTCTGGTGTTGGTAATTGTTAACTGTGTAGTAATTGATTTCTTTATGTGCCCTTGTAGGGCAGCAGAGCAGCTCGTGGGTATCGAGCAAGACCCAGCAAAGTTCACGCCGGCAAACACCAGGTTCCACCGCGGAAGCTCTAGCATCCGCCGCAGGTTTCGCACCAACGATGTCACCTCGACGCCGACTACCGGTGTGTCCTACGTATCTACTCCGGTGATGGAGGAAGACGAGATCGTGGATGGTGATTTTTACCTCTTGGCTAAGTCGTATTTTGATTGCCGAGAGTACAAAAGGGCTGCTCACGTGCTCCGTGATCAGACGGGGAAGAAATCGGTGTTCTTGCGCTGCTATGCTCTTTATCTGGTTAGTTGCATTCTCTTCTTGCCGTCTTATACTTGTTGCTTTTGCTTCAGTACTAGAAATCCCAAGTTATTTGTAGTGGGAGATATAAGTTATACTTTTACCTAAACCATCTTATACTAGCACATTTGTGTAATAGATCAAGCACATACCAACAAAGCATAGCAGAGAGTTTGTCTGTTGATTCAACAACTGGCCTTGAACTGATTCTGTTATATTGTTTCATCACCGGCTTAGTATTTTAATTTGCTTTACTCTCACCAAAGTTATGACTTCAAAGTTTCTTGGGTGTTTAGAAGCTTGCTGCACTTTCAGTAGCTCAAATTTTCATTTCCCCCCTTCTTTTTTTTTTTTTTTTTTTTTTTTTTTTTTAATAAATGGAGGCTGGAGAAAAGCGCAAAGAGGAAGAAATGATAGAGCTTGAAGGACCGTTAGGTAAGACCGATGCTGTGAACCGTGAACTGGTTTCCATAGAAAGAGAGCTATCAACACTCCACAAGAATGGCACAATTGATCCTTTTGGGCTATACTTGTATGGTATTGTGCTCAAAGAGAAAGGGAGCGAGAACCTTGCTCGTTGGGTTCTTGTGGAGTCCGTGAATAGCTACCCTTGGAACTGGGATGCCTGGTCAAAGCTCCAGTCTTTATGCACTACAATTGACATGTTGAACAGCATTAGTCTCAATAATCATTGGATGAAGGACTTCTTTCTTGCCAATGCTTACCAAGAACTAAGAATGCACAGCGAGTCCTTAGCAAAATACGAATATTTGCAGGGCACTTTCAGTTTTAGTAATTACATACAGGCTCAAATTGCAAAAGCTCAGTATAGTTTAAGGGAATTTGAGACAGTTGAAGCAATCTTTGAAGAACTTCTCAGGAATGACCCATATCGAGTGGAAGACATGGATATGTACTCCAATGTGCTTTATGCCAAAGAATGTTTTTCCGCCCTGAGTTACCTTGCCCATAGGGTATTCTTGACAGATAAATACAGACCCGAATCTTGCTGCATTATTGGGAATTATTACAGTTTAAAGGGGCAGCACGAGAAGTCAGTCTTGTACTTTAAGAGGGCACTTAAACTGGACAAGAACTATTTATCAGCTTGGACACTTATGGGTCATGAGTTTGTTGAGATGAAAAATACTCCAGCTGCTGTTGACGCCTATCGCCGTGCTATAGACATAAACCCTTGTGATTATCGAGCTTGGTATGGACTGGGACAAGCTTACGAGATGATGGGAATGCGCTTTTATGCCCTTCACTATTTCAGGAAATCTGTCTTCTTGCAGCCGAACGATTCTCGACTGTGGATAGCCATGGCCCAGTGCTATGAACAGGACCAGCTTCACATGCTGGAAGAAGCAATCAAGTGTTACAGAAGGGCAGTTAGTTGCAATGACCGGGAAGCAATTGCCCTGCACCAGTTAGCAAAGCTACACAAAGAGCTCGGACGTTCTGAGGAGGCTGCTTTTTACTACAAGAGGGATTTGGAAAGGATGGAAGCTGAAGAGAGGGAAGGACCAAATATGGTTGAAGCTTTGCTATTTCTTGCCACACACTACAAGGACCAGAAGAGATTTGAAGAAGCAGAGGTGTACTGTACTCGTCTTCTGGATTACACTGGTCCAGTAAGTTAAATTCTTTGTCCTTTCGTATATATTTGTTAAACTAAAGAAATATGCCATCATTGTGATTTTAACAAGTCCGACATTTTAGATATTTTTGATTAACTTTTTACTTTGCCGGTTTCCACAGGAGAAGGAAACAGCAAAGAGTTTGCTGCGAGGAATGAGAATAACACAATCCAGTTTCCCTTCTATGGATGTTGAACACTTTCCTCCCTGATATTCCCACGAGCACACTCTAGATGCATGTTTATGCCGGTTTCTGGCTCATGGGAAATCAACAGCCAATGAAATGTGTGGAATCAATTGAAGATAGAGCATAACTCGGACTTCTGCCATTCTATAAATTGTTTGACGATCTTATTATTGTTGTCAAGATTGAGGTGAAAGTCACCGCTGCTGAAATCAAATGTGGCGTGTCTAGGACGCCTTTCAAAGTATGAAAATTATTTCTTCCTTCTGTATTAGAACATCATACTTGTAGGGATTTTTTTTTTTTTTTTGGGGGTTCTCTTATTTATTTATTTATAGGACACCAGAATTGTAGATCGAAGCCTGTACAAATAATCTTCCAAAGCGTAGCTGGCATTACGGTCATTTCCTCATGCCACACAGTCATTAAAATGTTGAATTTTGCCGTCTTTATGGCAGTTAGTTTCTTTTTGGTTATTCTTAGTTGAGATGGTGTGTTCTAGACTTTGTATGAAATTAGACTCATTTCGTTACTCGTGTTTCATAGGTTTTGGCAGTCCAGTAAGCTGTGTTATTTAAATGCCCATACTTCAGCTAATCTATTAACAGAAGGCAATGGTTTAATTTTTATCATCACCATCATTATTATTATTATTATTATTATTATTATTTGGCTAAAGACAGAAGACGGTTATATGTAGTAATTTTGGATCACTCTGTAAACAGTCGCGCATAACCCATTGAAGCATAGCTCATGGATCGAGATTCTGGTTGTTAGAATGAACATTTCATAACTGACCATATATGCCCTTTTTATACGAGTAAATTGAATAGCTTCAGACCTAATAGAAAATTTGCATCTCAACAAAGTTGGCACCCAAAACCTTTTTTATTGTCAGCTTGAGTGCACACAAGCCTTGAGTCTATTTTTCATGTAATTTTGTGTAGCCCGGTTATACCAAAAGCTGTCATGCTAAGATCTGATGAAGCTTAATCAAGCAGTTGCTACAATATAGAGATGAAATTTATATATACCAAAACACATTTTTAAAAGCAAACACAACAACTTGTCATTGCGGTTGTTTCAGAGATCTCCATATTTAGATTCTTACATAAACAAAACCCATGACAATATTATTATCCACGATTTATCATAGTTCAATTTGCAAGTCAACTGCAAATTTTAACACAACTTTCAAATAACGCAAAAATTATAGTAGAGTTGCACACAAATCATTTTAGCTCCGGTTTGGATCCGTGAAGAAGCTGTTGATGGAGGGCATGATTTCCGGAGCCCTGTTGCGGACGTATTTTCTCAGAAAATGCTCGGAATACTTCTCTCCTTCGGCGAAGTTATCCAAAACTCCAGCAGCCCTAGCCTCCTTGCTGACCCTGAAGACAGAAGTGACTAAAATAGTTAAGTCCACTGATAATCTTGAATTCCACAAGAACTCCAATTCACACAAATACAGACACATAATTATGAGCGTATATAAGCATCAATTCGGAAACAAATTTTAAATCTCAAATTTTTTAAAACACCAAGATTCCGTTGATAAATGTGTTTTGCTTTTAGCCGCTAAGTAAACCTTATGGAGTAAACCAACGAGGCTAAATATTAGTACTTGCGTTTGACACAAACAAAGTAATCTATTTCACAAAGTAAATAGTAACAGCATCAACCAAACAAATTGCCCCAAAATTCTTCCTTTGCTTTCCCCCTATCAACCTTTTCAATGAAACCAAACAATTCCAAATAGCTTTCATAAAAAAATCTCATCTTCAAAGCAAACAATAACACGCAAGATTATCTCTTTTATCAACAATACCTAAAAATGAATATATACAATACACACACACACACACACACACACACACACACACATGTATAGAAAGAGAGAAACAGACCTGACTTCGGGGTTGATGCAGATATTGCGGACCAACTGAAACCCGCAGATTCCTATGGCAACACCGACGGCGGCGAACAGTGGGTAAACCTACACGAGCAAACACAAACCAAAATCCCTCAAGAAATTTGAAATTTTCTCGGCGACAAAACAAGAAACAAGAAAATCATAAGAAAATTCCATGGGACGAAAAGAATAATGAACCGGAGAATCTAGATCGGAAGAAAATACCTCAGGCCTCAGCCATTTACTCGCAGCGGAAGATGCCATTGCTTGGATTCTGAGAAAGATCAAAAGAGGAGAGAGAAAGAGAGCTTTTAGAGAGAGAGCTTAGAGTTGCACAAAGAGGCGGAACTAATGAAGTGAGAGAGACTTATCTGGTAAAAGCTTTAATTAATTTATTTCTTAAAAATGTTATTATTATTTTTATTAATTTTAAATGGTGGATTTTGATTGGCTATTGGAGGGGGAGTATGACATAATTTTGTACGCAGTTACTAAACGAATCATAAGATGACACGTGGTAAAATTGTGCTCCCCAAATAAGCTGTTTGGAGGAAAACCATGTGCGGACCATCTTTGTATTTTTCAGTTAGAAAATGTGTGATTTACGAAATACGAACGATTTTATTATATTTTTTTTCATTTAAAATTTTTTTAAAGTCAGGAATTAGCTTGATCATAAGCTCAAAAATTTTAAATGGAAAAAAATGCGTGATTATAAAAAGGCAATTTTTAAGGTGATGAATACCTATCCATTAAAAAATAGAAAAAATACAGCAAATAGCACATTTTAAATTTATATTTAAAGTTAATAGTAACTTTTTAAATCATAATAATTATAGCCCATCATCATTTTTTCTTTTAAATTAGTATTAATTTATTTAATTCGTTAATTTAAATTAAAATATATATATATAAATTATTAATTATAATAAAAAAAATTAAACGTGATTATTTTTATAAATTTTTTATTATAATAAAATTTAAATTTTAAATTTAAGCGGGTAAAATGATATTTTCAATTTTACCCTCAATGTTTTCTTTCTTTGCTCCCACTGAGGCTTCGTTCATTTTCACCGAGATTGTTTTTCTTTCTCTATCTCAGATTGCTTTCCGGAACACTCTCTACCGCCTCTTTCTCTTCTCTCTCTGCAAATCAGATGTAGCTACGACCAGCGACGGTGGCGGCTTCTGATGACCGATGATAGCCACCATATGAGAGAATCTCCGGCGAGCTTCTCTTGCGATTCTGGCCTGTTGCGCGCACAGATCTCCGACGGGCGAAGCTTTGTGATTTCTATTCGCGATTCCGGCCAAGCGAGACTGTCATTGGGATGTCCGTCGCGCCGCCTAGGGTTGACAGATCCGGCGTCCGTGAATTTCATACATGCAGCCTATTCGATCGATGCTTGATAGATCTGGCTACGATCGAAGATTGGGAACGTCTGATTCAACCGTCGCGAGGCGTCCTTCTTCTTCGACGCCGATTTAACTGTCATGAGGTCTGCTTCTCCGGCGCCGATCAACCGACGATAACGCTCCCGACACGGCCACCCATGGGCTCCTTTTTCGGTGGGAAAGGGGCCGGCTCCGGGCGTTGACTCTCGTCTCTAGATTCTTTCCGATAACAACCTTGATTTGGACTACAAGTCCTTCACTCAGCTCCTCGCCAGAGCCATTTCGTCGCCGCTGGTGAGGTCGCCGAGCTTTTTCCTTAGTCTTTGCTTGTCGTAATTACTGGTATTTTTGGGTTTTAATTGTATTTTGACTAGGAAAAAAAGGACTTCTTTGGTATTTAGGGGGTTCCGCTATACAATTTGATGTGCAAAGATTCGTTTAAACCACCTTATAAATTTTAACTAATGTTAGCCAAGAAGCTATTGCCTATTAGTATGTGTTTTGATTTATTTTCACTATTGTTCTGATTTATTTTTCACTATTCTATAAGCAATCGCCTATTGTCGGATCTGAGTTTGCGATTTTCAGATTTTCATGAGTTCGGGATTGGTTTTTGTAGAATTTAATTTGTTATTTTCAGAATTGAAATACAATAATTTTGCGATTGGAATCCGGTAAATACTATGTTTACTAGTAGATACTCTAACGGGTAAATACGGTAATAATTACAAGTTTGCATTTTGTAAATATTGTATTTATTTATGAATATTTTTGTAATAATAATTTTGAGTATGGTAAATATTATATTTATTTATGAATACTTTAGTTGTTATATTAGTAAATATAGTATTTATTGATCGTCGGCGATCAAATTTTTAGATAAATATCATATTTATGAGTAAATACGATATTTATTAATAAATACATTATTTAATGGTCGCCAGAGTCTGTGGCTGAATTTTTAAAAAATATGGTGTTTATTAGTAAATATAGTATTTATCAGTAAATAAGAAAATTATCAGTAAATACGGTATTTACTCGTTATGGCAACTAAATTTTTAGATAAATATTGTTTTTATAAGTAAATACGATATTTACGGGTAAATACCATATTATCACTATTTGGTCGCTGACTTTTTAAGTAAATACGATATTTACTGGTAAATATGGTATTTACCAGTCGTCAGAGCCGTACGCTGAATTTTTAAGTAAATACGGTATTTATCAGCAGCCGGCCTCTGGAGCTAGTCATCGGGGCCGACCATTGGAGCCGTCCATGGTGGACCTAAATAGAGGAGGGAAGGAGAGGGAATAATATGCAACTTAAGATTAGCAAAATAAATAAATAAAGTAAAAGGCAACTTGATATGACTGATGAGACTGTAGAGGTGTAAATATAGATCGTCCGGCCTAAGTCTGGCTGTCTAAAGGAAAATTTCAGGTCGGGCTGGCTCGACTGATCCTAAAAAAGAAAGGGTCGGTTCAGCTCAACTTGAAATTTTATAAGGATTTTTTTTATAAAAAAAACTTTTAAAAATATGATGTTTGGGCCGGATCGGCCCATCTCTAAAGGAGAAAGAGCCGGCTCAGTCTGGTCTTAAGCTAAAAAAATTTAAGGTTCAAGCTGATAGTGGCAGGTCTCATACCCGTCTGTTTAGTCCGGCTTAAACTTGCAACTCTAGACGAGAGTAAAAAAGACAACACAAATAAATAATTAAGAAAATTAGTGAATATTAAAATTAACGCAATTACATGCAAGGTTTTTATTATTATTATTTTTTTTATACATACATCCAACTTACATAAGAGTTATTATTTAATAAAATAAATAAGAGATAATTCTAAAAATTATATTAAACTTTTATTGACTTTTTCTAAGCAAGATTTAAGCTGCAAGCAAAGGAAAGAAGGGATAAGAGAGAGATAAACGACCTCGATAAGCTCAAGCTCAATAGCCTCCTTCTTTGGTTGGTTTTTATTTTATTTTATTTTATTTTTTTGTTCTTTTGTTTTTTTTTTTTGTTTTTTGTTTTTTTGTTTTTTCAAAGGTAGCATCTACCTTACTATTTTATAGAATTTAGATTCTTTTCAATGCAATATTAAATTTGTATACCAATACTAAACTGTTGTATGCGAGTAGAAAAATCCAATACAACACTATTCTTGATGTTAAATTTATTAATATGTTATGCTTATTGACAAATTAACCACCAAATATAGTTTTGATATTTGATTGTCATAGCTTCTCAGATGGCCGAAGACATATTGTATAGTGATTACAGATTTGGAGGTGTTCTTTGATTATTGTCTCTTTTTAGATTTAGGGTGGTTCATAATTGTTCTTAAATGGTGATTTTTCATATTTGAGTAAACTTTGAATAGTAATTTTCTCTTTTTTAGATTTGGGGTATTACATAATTGTTTTTAAACGATGATTTTTTCATATTTGGGTAAACTCTGGATTGTGTTTTTTCATATTTGTAGTTGTTCTTCGGCAAAAAACTTGTATCTTGGACTTGATTAATGTTGAGAACAATCTCATGAACTCATGAAAAAAAAAAAAAAAAAACCAAGAACAATTTTTAGGTTAAAGAACATTCGTGTTAATTGATTATAGAATTTGACTTTTTTTATTAACGGTAGTTTTGTCAACACGCAATCAATCTCATTTCATTTTGAAGTCATTTTATAATTCTAACTAAACAAAAGAATTAATTTTTGATTTCAGTACATTTTTTTCTATTCCACTTTTATTCTCATTACTATTACTATTATTACTTTCTCCATGTAACCAAATGCACCCTGAGGTTCTGGAAGCTTCTTTCCTCATTGAGTGTCATTTGATTTGCTTCAGGGGTCTCTTTTTTCGTTGGGCTTCCTGACCCCAGGTTTTTCTTGTCTCATATCTTTCTTGTATCTTCTTACTATAGCTGCAAATTTAAGTTGAGCTAATGGGGCTGTCCCAAAGCTCCAGACCGGGCAGGGCCTAGGTATTAGCCCAAATTAAAAGCTTATTCATGCCTACCCAGCACCCTATTTTTTGCCATGCCCCCTTAACCAACAGCTTCCATACTTAGAGAAGTATTTGCTGCATTGAAAATACCTTATTAAGTTTGGCCAGGCGCTAGACCTGTCGGGCTTTACAACGAGGCTGGACTGACCCTTCCCCTTTAGGGTCGGACCGAACGGGGCAGCTCAAACTATCACCTCCAGCTCTTACCTACAATCTATTCCCAGCTTCACATGTTTGCTGGATTACAGGTCGGCATGACATTGCTTTCTTCTAGCTAATACGGATGGCTTGGAGCTAAAGTGAAATTGTTCAATCTGAACTTTTATCTTTTAAGACTTAAAGAAAGAAGATACCTTCGCCTACACATCATGCCACGCGAAAGATGAACATTTTACATCATTACAACATTGATGTTTTTTCATCTATTTATGTGATGCAGTATCATGTAAATCGACCAAACGACACCATCACGATGCCCTGCTATATGGCTTATTCGCTTTGGCCGCTTGAACTAATAGTGTGTGAGCAAAGAACTATATGCATATCAATCCATTTTAGCAAATTTGAACCTTTGTTTCGAAAGTAATGGCAAAAATGACTAATAACAAATAGAAACTTACTCTTTAATGCACAAACAAGAATAAAGCTTTTATTTGCATCTTCTCAGCAACTTTTTGTCTATGACCACAAACCCCAGAACATAAATACCAAAACTTTTCAACGGAGATGATGAGATGGAACTCAGAATCTCAGCGGTGCTCTTAATTCTATCAGAAGTGGCACTGAGTGAGCAGAAACTATAAACATCAAAAGTCCTCCAGTTTCAACAGTTCTTGGTTTTTTCGGATCTGAAATCTTTTTTCTTTTTCCCTTTTGATTTCGCAATATCACTGTGGTTCAAGCTTCCTGCAAAAGGGAAATCCGGTTGTCTGAACAAGAATACTTATGGAAGGAATCTGATGTGAAGCTGTCCACCTCAAATTCCATTGGCAAAGATCTTTTCTACAACCATCAACCTTGTTGACGAATTAGGACCTACTTATCGACATTAGTTGGAAGTGAACTTGGTTCATGTCATCCATGCTAGTTCCTTTGTCTCTGAGCACGGTCGCGCCAGGAACCTTGTTGTTTAGCAAGTACCTAAAACCAAGACAACAATACATCAATGTTCAAATGTTCACACCGTCTACGTCTCAACAAACAAAAAGGACAAAAAGGAAATAATTTACCTTCTCACTTAAAAGGCTTGCAGCAAGATCACATCCATTACTCTCCTTTTCATCCGTCTCATTCCCATTCTCAGGCTCGGACTCGGGCTTGGGGTCAGGCTCATCATTGGTAGCAATGGAGGGCAGGACTACAGGTGCACCAAAAATGGCCTCATCATGAGCAGCTCTAATTTGCTCCTCGCGTTTTGCCTTAAAAAAGACACCAAAATGATGATATTAAGAACTACAGAATGCTATTTCATACAAACACAAATCATAGATATATTTGCACACAAGCCAATACCGAAAATAAAAACGAATCATTGGTTGCAAAAGAGAAGATAACCTCAACTGCAGAGAATCGGAAACTTTGACCAATGTGCTTCACTAATTCCGTGTCATCTTCTGCAGCTGTAGATAAGGTGGACCATGCATGAATATTTCTACCTCGAACTAACAGGAATACAGGATGGCGGCATCATTCCCCCAAGAAAAAATTTTAACCTATGACTTGCAAGCTATATAGATTCTTAATGTCAGTAATGATAATCAATTATGAAGTTGAAGAAAAACCGCTCCAAAACTCATTTCTGAACCCAACCCAAGGCTAACAAATATAATAATATGACTTATACAATGCCCTGCAAATAACACATTGAGAATAGAAAACACATTCTGGATGAACTCATAGCATCAAGCCGCAAAACACAAGAAGCAAGCATATTGATACTTTCTAGAAGATTACAGACAGGCAGTCAAGTGAAAAATGTTAAACCTTCAATATCCTCATCATCAAGCGGTGCATCCTTGTTGAACTCAAACCTCTCCCAACCCGAGCTGCCTTTTGTTGCATCTTTTTCAACTGCATTTAAAGCGAGAAAAATCTATAATTGGATGTGGGGGGCGGGGGGAGGAAAGAAGCAAATTCGTTATAAAGAAGCGATCATTTGATAGAGCAAGTTGGACGGCTCGGATTTTACCTCAAGGTCCTAATCCCCTTTTCTTTTTTCAAGAGACTTCGATTTTACGTTAATCCATAATATCACACACCCAAGTGGAAAAAAATACACTAAAGAACTGCCCTTTCAGTTTCATACAAATGCAGGAGATAACACTAAACTTTAGACTTTACTTTCTGCAGCAGTAAGATAAAACAGATCTCTAATCACCCATAGACTATAACACATATGACTATAGTCAAACTGCTCGATAAAGGATATTGGTTGAGACCACACTAAGATAGGGTTCATCACGGAATCAGATAAAGCAAAACGTTCATGAAGATCATTCATTAAAACATCTTTTCAACATAATAATATGTCCACCTTTTTGGTTAAATCACTCTCTAATTGTCATCACACAAGCAATTCTGAAACTCGATTTCGTTAGAGATAATTAGCAATTTCTAGTGTTGGCCATTTTCTCAATCATTTAGCACCAAGTAACGCACACACATAAACTTAATTGAACCGTAAATTAAAATTATTAACAATTAGATCGATACAGTAAGCAAGAATTACCAGTTTCAGCCAGTTGAAGCTTCATCTTTGCTTTGATTCTTTCAGCTGGTGACTGCTCAAAAAAAAAAAAAAAAAAAGATATTGAAAAACTTCTTTAAACCTAATTCCCGCCACTTAAGAAATCAAAAACTTTCCCGTAATCATCAAGAGTTAAAGCAAAATTTTTTCTGTTCGAATCTTTCAATTATAAGAAGCTTAAATTAGTCACGAACTTCATTGCCAAATCTAAGCAAACGCAAAGAAATCGAACGAATTTACCATCTGTTCATAGCCTTCGATCAACCTCGAATAATCAGCACCTCCATTCCTCTCCTTCCGCACTTTCCGGTCCTTATCCGACCTCCGATCCCGCGACGACGGGCTCCGACTCCTCCTCTCGGCTCTCCGCCGGGGCGACGAACTCGGACTCCGACTCCGGCTCCAGGTCCTCCTCTCAGCCCTCCGATTTCGAGGCGACGAGCTCCGGCTTCTCCTTCTCTCTCTTCGCCGCCTATCGGCATCCGAATCGCTCCGAGACCTACTTCTCCGCCTTCTCTCTCTATATCTCTCTCTACTCCTACTTCGCAGACTCGAATGACGATCTATTCTTCTCTCCCTCTCCCTCTCACTGCTCCTGCTTCGCCTCCTGGAACTTTGCCGGTCGTCCCTGCGAGAAACCCTAGCCTTGTCTCTGTCTTCTTCGTCTCTGGAAGGGCTTCGCTTCTCCTTCTCCTTCTTCTTCTTGAGCTTGTTTTGTATGGATTCCAGTTGAGCTTGTTTCTCAAGCTCTGACGCCTTGGAGGGGCTGGAGGCCTTGACGAAGTTGCTGAGGAAGGAAGAAGACGAAGAAGGTAGAGCCAAGCCTCTCGCCGGGACATTTCCGGCATCCGATGCAGCGGAGAAGCCGAGGCCTTGCTTGAATCTGGCGGCTCCGCCGCCTTTCCGAGTAAGCTCGTCGTAGTACGCCGCGGCTTTTTCTTCCTCCATTTTTGCGAGCTTCTCGAGGTTCGACGGCCTCAGACGGAGAGCATAACAGGGGTAATCTTGACAAATGGAGTTAAAAGGGATCCTTCTTTTAGTTTTTTTTTTTTTTTTTTTTTTTTTTTTTTTAAAGTAGGTTGAATTACAATTAAATATATTTTTTTAAAGTTTAAATTTGAGTTTATGATTAAAATTTGAGAGTTTTCTCTTTAATTTGAGTTTAGAAACTCAAACTAAATTAATGAATAATATTTTTTTATTTTTAAAAATATTATAATTTTTTTGTTTTAATTCTTATTGATATAATTTTTTTCTATACGTTGACAACGAAAATACGAATAAAACCAGACCTATATATCATATTAAAATTTTTCATCGGCATTAGGTTTTTATTAAAAAACTATTGAAATATAAATTTAAGTTTTGACTCACTCAAACACAAACTCAAAAAGATTATTATCTCAAACTATAACTTAAATGTACACAACTAAATACAAATTCAAGTTACAAGTTCAACTCAAATTATAACTTAAACTCAACTCAAAAATTATCTTCAAGTTAAACTTTAAAAGAACAAGCCTAAAATTTTTATCTTTTATTCTAGTCTTGATTAGTAACCTTTTTTTAGTCAAATAAACGTAGATTTTATTTATTTTATAAATTTAAATTTTTAATTTAAGTTGAGATGTGTGATATTTTTAAAAATTTTTAACTATAAAAATTAAAAATTAAAAATTTAAATTGGTGAAACGAACAGAACGCAAGACTAAAAGTCCAACACCCTCCATTTTTTCACAGGAGAGCTTTTCATTGGGCGAGGTTGTGGTCGGGCTAGATGTGCCTTATTGGGTGAGGCCCGTTGCGTCCTATGGGCCCTCTGCACCTTGTGGGCTGAAAGCCCAAAAGAACTGTTTCTCCGTTATAGAGAGAGGTTTTATTCATTTATTTTTATTTTTTTTTAATCAGCAATCACCAATTGGGAAGAAAAAGATATGATTCTTGTCATTGTTATGACATTATATTTGCTGAATCCATTGAGTGGACTGGTTACCTTTCTACAACATAAACTAAGATGACAACGATGTGGTAAACAGAAATTTTAAATCACATGTTCTTTTCTCTCAAATAAAAAAGAGACACATTTGAAAATGTTGTGTAATAATGGAATTGTTTTGTTTTCCAAATATCATGGTTCGTACTCTAACGTTTGAAAGGGAGATTCATATCATGATTCGTGATTCGTTACAGTATTTTTTCTTATAAAAAATATACGTAAAACGATAATGATTCTGAATTATAATTTTAAATCCATGAATCAAATGTTTTACAAAAACATTCTTTATTTTAAGTTACATACCATGATTAGTCAGTATGATCTCGACATCAGAAACAAAGAACAAATAACTTGGTATTAAAAGCTTCCAACATAACGATGAATTGTTATTTTCGAATACAAATTACCAGAATTCAATATCAAAAAAAAAAAAAAAAAGCCAGGGCCTCGGAAGCCACCATTGTTATCGAAATTCTTGGACAACATATCGTACTCGCTTCAGTGTCATTTCCAAAAATCACAACCATCAGTCTTCTCTGCAACAAAAGAGAAAACTTGAAAAGGTTTCATTTACATCAACGTCTATTTTGTTACATGGCACCTTTTCATTTTAAGGAACATGTTAGGGCACACAAACAAGAAGACGGAGTCTCGTTCTAATGTTTATATACAAATTCTACAGTTATATTTATTTACACAACTCAAGTCATGACTTGGGTTGTACATGTA
Source organism: Morus alba (assembly GCA_012066045.3). Taxonomy (NCBI): domain Eukaryota; kingdom Viridiplantae; phylum Streptophyta; class Magnoliopsida; order Rosales; family Moraceae; genus Morus; species Morus alba. Next base: position 6,417,887 of record CP050231.2, on the reverse strand, counting down.
AGAGAAAATACTGTAATAAAAAAATTATATTTGAATTTATATTAGAAAAAATACTGTAATAAAAAAATTAAATTTGAATTTATATTAGAGAAAATACTGTAATAATATGACTTGAGTTATGACTTGAATTGTGTAAATAAATACACCCTACATATCAAAGTTAAAACTGCTATCCAGCAAAAAGAGGGAAAAAAAAAGTTATAACCAATAAGTAATAAAAAATGACCATATCAGGAATCTTCACTTTTCACTAATATTGAGTTGTTCTCTTCCACTTTGTGTTGTTCACATTGAAGTGAAGCAAATACGTACGCATGCATTTCACAATCTATAATTTTCTAACTTTACTAAATTCATTTATTAATATTATGTTTGCAAAGCAATTGCTAATTAGACAATCGGTCACTCCTAAGAGAAAATTTAGTGATAAGTTAATTTAAAAGAAAATAAAAGAAAGAAAGAAAGAAAGAAATAGAGAAAGAAACAATATATTCATCCCAAATTCGATGATGCTCTAACTATTTACTTTGTTCAATTCCTCGAAGTTCGAATTCTTCCTTCTCTAATTTGGGGGGAAAAAAAATGAATTCCACTCAGCAAACACATAATTATTGATTATTTACAACCCTTGCTAGCTATGTGACAATACTACACCTATTTAATTTTATAATATGTACCAATGAAAAAATTACAAAATATGTGGTGATGTGTGTAATTGATATATTAATTGAGATAATAAGGAAAATTTTCTCTTTGGATACCGTAATGAGTGTAAATGGGGTCACTTAGGTTTTTTTCTTAGATAATTCTGAGGTGGGATGGAAAATATCTTTGTTAAATTGCATACAAATCATAGTAGAATAATAAAAATATATAATAATTTAATAGAAATTATCTTAAATTCGGTACCCGGACTAGTCCACTAAATGTAGTTTTTTCATATCTTCGTGTAACATTCAATTAATTTAAATGTGACATTTAAAAAATATAATTTAACACGTGTAATATTGAACACCACATGAATATACAAAAAAAGTTATATGTAAGAATCAATAATATTACACGTACATATGAAAAGAGTTACATTTATCAGACTGATCAATGTGTCAGATTTAAGACTTTACTTAATCTATAACTATATTATAAAGGAGAGTTTCTTTTAAACACTATTCAAAATTTTAGTTAAGTTATTTTGGCATTTTGTGCTTTTGCTCCTCTTTTTTTTCCTTTCTCTTTTGGTTTCTATTTGATTTTATTATCCTTTTATTTTTCACGTTTTTCAACTTTTTTAATTTATTTGATGTGCTATTTAGTTTTTTTTCCTAAACTTATACTATCATTTTATTACCCTTTTAACTTTTCACGTTTTTACTAAGCTACTATTATCCTTTTTATTTTTTACATTTATAGTGTTCTATAGATTTGTTCATATTAAAATTCATCCTTTTCAAATATATTCTAATATTACAAAGTTATAGATATTATTTTATTGAATGTGGCTTTTGTAAATACACTTTCTAAATTTTCTCCACTTTGATAATTTTTCGCAATCAATTTTTACTTAACAAAAAATTTTGTACACTAATAATTACTATACTCTTTAATTATTTCTAATATTTAAATGTGTTTCATTTATCTGTACATGTAATTTTTATAAAAATACACATATTAATACTACTTTTGAAATTTATACTTTTAAATGTGCCTTTTTTAAAGTAATCTTTTTATATGCCATATTGAAATAATTTTTCTCAAATGTATGCCTAAAAAATATATAAACATTATCTCTTGTAGTCTTTGAAAACATTACTTTGTTCAAATATAACGTTATGAGGATAATCGAAGAAGCGCTTACTTCGCGCCACAACCATCTCTTTTTTATAGGTTCTATGGACCGATGCCTGCTGCTTCATCTGGCAGCAAAGAATCATAGATATGCCGGTCATTAGAAGGAAGAACCAACATAAAAAGATTCCTCGTGTATCATCTGTAGCAAAACTATGAACGGGAGCTAGCAATCCGGACCGTATTGAAAAGGTTCCTGAGACATAGCATGGAAGAGTAACAATATTCAGAAGGGAGGTACAAGAATGACGAAGGGGTAGAATTACTGAATGAATACGAGCTGTGGCTAATACCCGAGGCATAAAAGAAGCATTTTCTACGGGATCCCGAAACCACCAGCCACCCCGACCTAATTCATGATGAGCCCACCAACTTCCACGGCAAGATGCCTACGGTTAAAAACCACCGACATGTCAAGATCCAAATTAGAATTGGTTCTGGTCTTGGTCAGAGACCACTGTGTTCGCGTCGGCGGTCCAACAAAGAGGCAGTAGTGGTCTTTCTTTCATTTCGAACGACACGACACGCCCGCTGCTCCTCCCGTGTCCACTAGCGCTCCTGTCAGAGCGAAGAGAAGGCGAAAAAAGCGCCCAAGAAGCAACATGAGCAGGCTTCTATTGCTACGCAACAATAGAGCAGGATAGCATTTTGCACCCACATCTTTGAATTTGAGGTAAAAAGCTCGCTTGTTATACGGGATCCAACGCATCCAAAGAGAGCGAAGCAAGCGTTCCATTCTTTTCGGCGGCATCCTTCCGCATTGGCGGCGAGTGGAGTGCCACAATCCCATTCATCATTTTTGATCAACATAAGCCAAAGGCCATAGCATCTGGCGACGGCTCCGGCATAAATGCAAGGAGGATGTATAGTCGATATAGGATCTTGTGGAACAGATTTGATTCTCGCAAGCGGTTCGCATTTAACGAAGAAATTTCGAACAAAGGATCGGAACTTGGCGATAGGAAAGGAGAGAAAAACAAAGCAATGCCAAGAGCTCCCTCAATCTGCTTTGTTCATCGATAGACGAAGCTCTCTCTTTATCATCTCGTGCGGATGCAACAAAGGATGAGTCCTTTTTCCTTCTCGCGAACCACGGGAGCACCTAGCGCCGAGAGGAGCAAAGCTCATTTTCCTTTCGGGGTAAAGCGGGCGCATAAAAAGGGCTGGCCCGTCAAAAGTCCGGTTCCTTCGCGAACGAAGTTCAGAATCAACAAGGGTTCTCTGAACGAAGGGAGTGTACAACTGGGCGCACCCCACTTTTTGTTTGTAACGAGGGCGAGATAGAATTGAGTTCTTCACGAAGTTCGAGACAAAGGAAAAAAAAAGTTTCTCTATGGCCTCCTCGTTTTGATACATTATGGCTTTGGGGTCGACCCGTAAGAACAAAGAAGGAATCCATAAAAACTTGGGATCCGACACCATGATAAAATACTACCCTCATGATTAGACCATGTCCACGAGATTTGATAAAAGAAAGGTGCATTAGCGGTTAATACGTTGTAATTGGATAAGTTATTAGGAATATGACGGAACGAAAGACCAAGGAAAGAAAGAAGAATGCACCAAAATGCAGGTGCTGCACCAAACGCGGGTGGTTGTTTCTTGTTGTAAGTGAATGCAACGAAAAGACCCGGAAATAACGAATAATGAAACAATTCATATATTGACATTTCGTGCTCATTTCAAAATTTCTGCTTTGTTATTCCCATCATCCGGTAACCACAGGATGATCAACAAGAAAGGTGGCAGGATTCGAACCTATGGCCGCCCGCCTACGACTGACCTTTGGGTTGGGTGGCGGGTTAGCACCCCTCGTCGCTTCTGTACCCGAAACAGATGCGTTGCGCTACCCAGCGCGTAACCTTGTCTCTCCTACCCCTCTTCTGGTTATGCCATTACCAATCGCAGGTAACCCCCGGGCCGGCCGCCCCTGACCTAATAAGAACGATTATCCTTATGACCAAACAAGGACCAGCTTACTTACTTCTCGAGCGATAGTTCCATGATCCCGACTAGCTTACTTATTTATCCTACTTAAACATTTTCTTCTTAACAAAGTATACTATTTTTTCAAATATACCCATAAATAATTAATTAAGAGATTTATTAATAAATTAAAAAATGAACTAAATTACACGTGTATCAATCAATTCAACAAAATTAAATTCACACAAAGCATGTGTCTCCAATTAATTTAATATATAGACTCATTCATTTCACCGTTTAAGTTTTTAATTTTAAATTTTTACAGTAAAATTTTTTTAAAAAATGTCACATCTAATTTTTTCTGTTATAGTAAAAAATTTTCAGAAAATATTATATCTCAACTCAAATTAAAAATTTAAATTTACAGAATAAACGAGACAATAATATATCAGTAATAGAGTATCTTTTTTTCATGCAATAATGTATCCAAAGATATTTCATTTTCATATTGAAATTTGTGGTGTAGCCTTCTTTCCATCATTTGCTGGTTGACTGTTTGATGGCTGCCCAGCCCACTACCGTTTAATCACGATCACAAATACTAAAACCAGATAAAAATAACTATTCTTTGTGTTTTTTGACTGCTTAGACCATCTTTCTGATGGGAGCATAGATTTGGACAGGATTTTCAAAAGAAGAAACAGACACATACACTCACAGATTTGTACAGTAACTGGGCAGTTGTCAAAGTAGAATTTTCCCACTTCTATTCTATTTATTCAAAGCCTGCCTAGTTTGTCAATTCAAAGAACAAGAATCCACCCATTTTAGTAACCGTTCACCGGATTCGCTAATCCACCATTTTAAGCAACAAACCTTTTTTAAAAATTAAAAAACTTTTTTCCGTAGAAAGCGAATCAATTTTTTATTATTAGATTTGGTAACGAAGCCAGAAATTTTTATGAGTGGGTGGATTCGCTAATCCATCTTTAAAAAAAAAAAAAAAAAAAAAAAAAAACTTTTTTCGGTAAAAGTGAATCAGTTTCTTATGTTAAATTCGGTAACGAAATCAGAAATTTTTATGAGTAGGGCTAATAACAAAGTCAAGAATTTAATTAAAATAAGAACTATAAGATTAATTTTAGTGGGGGTTAATTTGTATTAGTCTAATATGATAGATATTTATATATATATATATAATTTTTAACCATATATTGGGCATGCACTAGTTTCGTGCATGGTTAGATTTGATTAAAAGCACATTAGATTAAGAAAATATATGTAAAACAAATAGTTTTTATTATAAGTTTGACAATTTAAAATAAAAAATTACTGGTAATTTCTTTTTTCGAAACCTACCAAAGAAACTTTTTACAAAAAAAATAAATAAGTAACAAGGTTTTTTGAGAAAAGGCAAATTAATACCCTATGTTTGTATTTATATTTATAAAATATAAACATCTATTTTGGACCTTATATACATACTGAGACATTTTAAGTGTGTATGAAAATTCTTACTAATCAATCTTCAATTTGGACGACTAAAGAATACTCAAATATCTTAAGGGTGGTTCTATATACACTCTTTTTTTTTTACTCTCCACACCCTCTTAAATTAAAAATCTCTAATTACAAAAACACCTTTAAATAAAATGATAAAAAAGACAATAGATTTAATTATATAATTAAATTTTATTATAAAATAGAAACTAATGATAGGTCTTTTTTCTCTCGACACACCCTCCAATATTATATTGACAGATTATAAATTATTTCTATTTGAAAAATCTATAGGAAACCCTAATTTCTACCTTTCAATCACTATTCTAAAAAATTACATAGAGGTATGTTAAATTTTCCTTGCTATTGTTTTTTGTTTTGTGTTCATATTTGTTAATTGATTTCTTAATCTAATTATTTTATTTTTTTTTTCCCTTTTTTTGTAATGTGAGATTATGATTTCTCTTTGGTCTATTCTCTCTCTCATCTCTAAAGATGCTGGTTTTGGTCGTGGGTTTTCTGCTCAAACATTTGTGCACATCGTTGTATATATATCTTGTCGCACTCAGAGCTGGTGCAAAATGTTGCTCAAGGTTGGGAAAGTACATACACGTCAAGCATTCAAGATTTCTGAAAAATTGTGGGTTCTAGTGTGCGCAGAATGGAAACAATAGATTTAGATGATGACTAATGAGTACATGTGATATTCTTTAGAAAGAGAGGATTTGTTTGTTACAAGATGTTGGGGTCCAGTAGATTCGGAGCGTCAACGTGTCAAGGGTTGACATGTGCAAGAACGCAGTTTGCCGTAAGCGAATCTGACGTAGCCGAGCTTTAAAGTAAATGATGATGATGGGACCTCCGACAAAGAAGTGGGGTCTGCTAGGCCTAAATTAGGTCGAAGAACAAGTGTTCTAGGATCCTCTTTGTTGTTGAAATGACGAAAATGCCTTGAAAAATACATTAGAGAATCAGCAAACACAGATAAAAGAACTCCAGAGATGAAGAATAGTAGAAGGTACGGCCAAGTAGTTGACAAAGATTGAGAAAGGAAGGCCAAAGATGCCTTGATAGAGCAATTCTCTGAAGACAAACGTGGGCTGCTCTAAGAGCAAAGATGGTGACTCAAGTGGTGGATAAAGCTTGTTGGAGTTTGAGAGTGAAGTTAGTAAGGTGGATAAGGCACTGGTGAAGGGAACTCCAAGAGTAGTGTGTGTTACTCTGAGAGTGAGAATGACGCTCGGAGCACTTGCTCCGACGGTGAGCGAAAGTGACCCCAAAAATGAAGACTTGAGCGTTGCCACAAAATGTATGAAGAAACTTTGAAGAACTTTGAGATAGTGGTGGAAATGGATCAAAAAGTGTTTTTAAAAAGTTTCCAAGGTTGTCAACACTTAGAAGCTTTGAAGGATTTTGAAGAGCTTGAAGAACTTCAAGTCTCTATAGCAAGAGACTAGAGAAGTCAGAAGCAAGAGAGAAAAAGATCTGAAGAGGATGAAAGTAGTGGCTGGTGATGCTAATAGATTAACCTTGTGAAATGAGGAGATAAGGGGCTCAAAGGTTTTAGATTTTTCTAGTCTCTTGGAATGAAGAAGATGAGGGTAATTATCGGTGAAGTTGGTAGGATTTTGGCGGCAATTCCAAAGGTTCATACGACATGTTCTGACGGACACCTACACAAGTAATCCCAATGGAGCAAAACCATCTGGCACCTTTCCAGAGTTGGAAAGGAGATCGGCTGGAAGTGGAATGAAGAGTTATGGGAATTTGCTCTAGAGGTGAATCGGGAGTGCTCTGAAGGAAGCATGCATACGCGATCCAAATGGAGCAAAGTCATCAGAAGCCTTTCCAGGGTTGAAGCAAAGTTGGTCTGGAATGGAAAGAAAGGTTCATGGTGGTTGCTCCAAAGCCTAATCGGCGGCGCTCTAACAGAGACCCGCACACGCAATACGCTTTGGAGCAAGGTGGTCAGGTGACTTTTTAGATTGACAAGATTTGAAAATGGAAAGACTTGGAGGCAAAGTTCAGGATTTGAAGCTGACATGAAGAGTTCCAAGTTGTGGAATTCTCAAGAGTATTTGAGTCAACTTTGTGCTCTGTTGACTTCCTCTTTCAGAGGTTTGACCGTATGTCAGACCTTGTCAAAGATGGTCTATACGATATAGGCTAAGCAGCCGTCAAGTTGGCTCTGGCATGAAAGTTGCTTTGAATGAAGCTGCTCCGACGGTGAGCGTGCTTTAGACGGAAGCTGCTCCGGATGAAGCTGCTTCGAATGGTGAGCATATTCAAAATGAAGATTGCTTTGATGGAGAGCTGGGCGAGAAAAAGTCTAAAGGAAGGATGCCTAATACAGAAAGGGCTCCATTAGGCATGTCTAGCATGAGTAGGCCCTCCGTTAGAGTCAAAACACTGAGAATCAACTTTCACAAAGAGGAAGAAGGTTCTAAGGCGTGGATATAGGAATTTAGGGCGTCCAAAAGGATTTTGAAAATTCTCCATCACCCATTTGTATTTAATTTGATTCATTCTGAAAATCCCCCAAGTGGGATTCAAATTGGATCGAATTAAACGACAAATTGGACTACTTAATCACACATGGCCCACCAAACTATAACCCACAGGAGTTCCCTAAGCGTTGTTTGGGTCCACGAAGCAAGCCTAATAACGTCGTATGACGCTATGGTTGGGCCTGGACCCTTGAATGAACCTAGTATAAGATCGGGTATCAATACAAGACAATTCAAAGTGATTTTGTGCAAATCTATTTAGTTTGGCAAATAAAATATCACGACCCATAGCCTCGCTACTAGCTTAAGCCGGCGGAACGCCATGACGCAGAAATACATACATACCTTATTAACTTGAAAATAATATACTTAAGCATAAATTAAGATTTGAGTTAGTTAATTTACCAAACCATAAAAATGCAGAAATTATGATGCTTTAAAGTGTTTACAAAACCATATTTATAATGCACGTGTGGAAATTTTGTGAATTTTTTTTTTTTTAATTCACGAGGTTCATATTGGGCCACATGATAGTTTCCTAAAAGATTTAATAAAGTTGACCATCAATATCTACGGAAGCTTAGAAATAACATCCTAAAAATAACATAGTCCCAACATCATAAAAGAAGCTTAAAGTTTGTTTCTTCAAAAGTTAAAATTCAAAAGTTGGTCATAATTGGTCGTATTCCACATGTATCACCACCTCGATCTGTTTTCTTGCTCAATCCTCTTTTACCATAGACTTGCCTACAACACAAGAAAATCCTAGTGAGCTAGAGGGCTTAGTAATGGAGTAGACTGGCTACTCTAAATATGATTGAATGCATACAATGTAGGAAGGTTTTCTCAAACTCATTAATCCATAAAAACACTATGTATATAAGTCGTTTAGTAGTCATAATCTCATAAGCAACCATGTTCATATTCTCATTTTTTGTGTCCTCCCTCTTATCGTATCCTTACTTTCAAGCTATTGTTACTCTCATCTAATCAATTGTGTTCCCCCATAAGTACACACTTGTACAAAAGTCAGAACATATAGTAGATAAAAAAGTACAAAATTACTAAGTTATCCAAACGAGTCCGATATCCATAATTTGTCTCCTCATTCAGCGATCACAACAAATAAAATAATAAGAGAATGAAAACAATAACACAAAGCACACATTAATCACATGCCCCTATTTAATGTGATCATAATTAAAACATTTTATGCTCATAGCATCTCAATTCATGAACTATTCATTTTATAAATGTAATATCATATTACCATATCAACATGTCATACTTAGGTGCATAATTCACTACATAATCAATGATCTAACCTCTTAACATGCATGTATTATCTATTGAGCCCGTGGGACTGCCTTATACTGGCTAATGCTCAACCGTATGGCCATCCTAGACTCCAGGCCAATGAGTCTAAGGAATCGCACACACGTACCTCACGTAACATTAATAAATCAAACTCGACTTTCAGGAGTGTACCACTAACACGTGTGGCTTGCCTATCTCACTAGAGTTATGATCCATTAGCATTTACATAAACGATAACTTGTGTATTCATGGGGCTTTATCCCTTCTTACCCGGCCAAGGTTCTAGGAATTCGGCACTATGACCTAATCATAAATCCAACAGCCACTTAGGCCGCCGCACCTACTACCCGGAAACTAAAGAGCAACATTGCATTTCTTATCATATATAAAATCTTGTGATCCCTTAAAGGACTTGCAGTTCCTACCGTAACTTACAACCTAGCATAGCACAAAATGTCAATGTACAATTATGATGTCATGTTATAGTCCAAGTTCTCATATGAAAAGTATAATAACATGTCACATATATTGCATATTATTCCAAAAGTTACATATATTGTTCTCATAATAAAACAGATGATTGATCATGTCAAATCATATGTATTAGAATAAAATCAAGCCTCAATTTAACATTATTATCTTCAAACCTTAAGCATACTATCCAACATATTGAGTGAAAACATACCATATACAATTATAAGGATTTAGGAGCACAACACGCTTACATAAATTATATCAAGGTTCCTACCATCATAAATTATGGACATGCATAATCATAAGGTAAACACATATCACTTGCATTGCCGGTGCATACTCCACTTACCTTAAATGTTAGGTTCCCAAACGTAAGCTCCTCTTTGATTCGTTTAGTTCACAGCTGTGGATTAAGCGTTCACGTATTTTTAAGAAACATTTTCCTGTTAATTGGAGCATCACAAATTTTCTTAACAGCTCTCGAGTTACTAATAAATTTCTAAGAGTAGGAAAATCATACTATTTTATTTTATATGTCTTGATTGGAGTTTTAGCGTGAACATGGTTTGGGCGGAAAGAACAAAAAAAAAAAACTACTCTTATGGGGGTTAATAATTTTGTCCATAACCTAACAAAATATATCAACGGCTCACAAATAATATGATCTTCTCATTCCTAGAAAATTTGTAGACAAGATATTCATAAACTTAATAATTTTCCTACTCTCAGATGACTATAACATTAAAACAATTCACTGCATTCATATTTTCTAAAAACAAGGTTCATTGACACTTACAGAAAAATTTTATAAAATATTCTACATGAATTGAAAAATTACAATTCTTGTCTCTTATTAACGTAGATATCTAGAGCTTCGATTGATATATTAGACGACTTATTTCAATTCTGACAAGGCTAGTAAAAGTATTTTAAAACCTTACTAAAAAAATTTTCTTCTCTTCAAAAATTTCTAGAAATCTTGACACAATTAAAAGTTCATAACTTTGTCTACGAGTCTCCGTTTTCAATAATCCACATATCGAATTGAGGTTCCAAACCTCTAGCTTAATGTTCAAAAACCTTTTAGGGCAAAAATACTCTCAAAAGCTACAGTTTTATGTTTTAACTAATGCAGGCAAAAAAAAAACCATTTTTTTTTTTTTTTTTTTTTGCAACTAACACATGACATGCAAACTTAAAAAGAAAAGACTAGAATGTTAATTTTTCTAAAGATTTTTGTCGCATGATCATCGTAACCATCTCAAGCTATAAAATCTCATAAAACTCAGTCCAAATCTTAACCTTAACAAGACTATAGAAATTTGTCTCAACATAGTAACTTTTTCAAACGGGCAATTTGATTCATAATAAATAGTAGGAAACTCAAAAAATTACAAAACGACCGCCAAATGAAATTTAATTCATAGATCTTTCTTTTGGGCTATTACTACATGTCAGATTTCAAATTTATCAAACTCATCAAAAGCAGCCCAAAATCCGAATAAAAATTTTCGTCAAGAAATTGACAAATTTTTACACCTACTTGTAAAATTCATAACTAATACCGCAAAAATCGTTTTAAGGTGATTCTTGAACCCACTTAAAGCTTGAGGTGTCTATTTTAAAGGAAAAATAATCTACAAGACAAAATACTATGAAAAGAATCCCAAAAATTAAAAATCTAAAACTGGCCAGAGAAATTAGTACATATTTATTTTAGCAAACTCTTAAATCAACATCCTATTTAAAGTTCGGCAAACTCGAATCAACAAAACTCCATTTAAGATCATTAGAATACACATTTAATCACATTAATAGAAACACAAAAAGGTTTGAGAGGCTCGCCCTTGGAGATCAATCAAAAGTTCGGGTTACTAGATGCTCAACTTGAAACTTTAAGGACAATGATATGGCTGGTCATAGGTGGATGATTTTGAGGAATAATATGAAAGACAAAACACAAGAAAATCCGAGTTAGTTGCTGCTCATAGAGGAAGACATCTTTGGAGAGTGATTGAGAGAGTATTCTTACTAAAACCTAACTCTATGTTGAAGAAGTTTCAATCTCTTTGATGGATTCCACTTTCACAGCAACTTTAGGAGTTTTAGGGCTGCCAAACGTGCTCAAAATCAGAAAAGAAATTAGGGTTTGATTCCTCTATAGATTAGGAAGAGAGAGAGTGAAAAAATTTGAAGTTTAGAGGTGAGGGAGGTGGATTTCTACTTAGGGTTTGTGAGAGTTACAAGAATGGTAGATAATAGATTGAGAGAGACGAAAGAGATCAGGGTTTAGACTCTGAAATCAGATGGGTATGATATTAATCGATAACCTCTTTCTTTTTCCCTTTCTTTTTCTTTTTTAGTTAAATTTTAGTGTGGTTAATTTTCTATTGGCGATGTTGGGTGGTGAATAGAAATCACCTAACCAGAAACTTTCTCAAAACCAATCAGTTTTCAAAAAGTGGCCCAACTATTTCTAAAAATTCATATTTTCGGTCACCTTATTTTTTAAAAATAATATTTTTGGCACCGCACTTTGGCAAAATCACAGGATTGGCCTTGGAATAGAATTTTGCAGAAGTTACATTCTTGACTAATTTTGACGCTCCGATCAAGATTACGGCATTAAAAATTCCATTTGGAATTTAATTTTATGAGTTTTGCTCTAATTATTAACTATCATGGGAGTTGTACACGAATGATACGTTTAATGTATCGCGGGTGAATCAAGAAGGTTAAAGCTCACTAGAGTTATTATAAAATATCATATACCACACAAAAATTATTGAATTACCAAAAAACTTTTTATAGAAATTAATGAGTAAAGGTAGAGGGCCTTACATAGAAGCCACTACAAGAGAAGTACTTTAAATATTATAAGTACTCCAAGATGTAATAATAAATTTTTCATGCATAAAATGGTTTCTTTTTTTTTTTTTTTTTTTTTAAAGTTTCTTTTTAGAAAAAAAGAAAAAACGCTTCATCTATTACATACAAAAGACAATAAATAAAAGTTGCTTTTGGAACATTTTCTGTTGAGTCTCTTTCTAGTTCTATGCTAGTTGATGTACTGGAATGGAGTGCTGATTAGAAGCTTCTGGCTGTGGCTTTTATTGGCTTGTTTGGCCTTTGGTTTATAAACGTTGCTCATTATAAATAAAAAAAGAAAAAAAGAAAAAAAAATAAAGAGATATAAACAAAAGATAGAAGGGGGTGTGCAAAGAAAAGAGAGTGTAATTAAAACTATTTTTAATAATTTTATTAAAATAGTTAGGGGTAATTTTGAAATAAAATGAGTGTGTAAAAAGAAAATTTAACCATTTTAAAATCATGTGGATTATGTAATTAGAATGCGGTGTGGAGAGTAAAAAGGAAATGCATATAAAACCACTCATATCTTAAAAAGAAAAAATAAAAAAATATATATTTTGAACAGAACCAAAAAAAAAAAAAAAAAAAAAAAAAAAAAAAAAAAAAAAACTCTAGCCATACACCATCAATTTCTTTTTTATATATAAGGAAAGTTTTTCCTCATTTTCAGTTTCTTAAGAATGGATTTTTTTTTTCTTTGAGGGTATTTCTTTCATTAAATTGGTCAAAATCTAATATTGATTGATATAATGTATGAAATTATTAATTTTAAAATATTTTTGGTATATATTTGATGAGATCTAAAGTAAATGGTATATATAATCTTTTAAATAAATCCAAAATATAAAATACATTTATATGAATTTTACTTTAGACAATTGTTTGATGGGTAAGAAAAAAATACCTTGGTGGTAGAATATAATTTTTAACCAATAAAATTTTATCAGTTTCTATTAATTGTCGCACGTTCTCTAATCTGACATAATTTTTTACTTGATTTAAAGGTTAAAAACTATATCTAATTTGATCCTATGGTTGATTAAAAACTGCGTTCTAGGTAATTTCATATTCTACTACATAATTCTGAGCTTTTATAATCTGTGATTTTGATAGTGTATAAAAAAGATCATGGACGAATATTGCACTGAAATTTCGGTGGAAATTTCAGATTTTTAAGGGTCTTGAAATTTTTTTCCACTATAATATCATTATTGGTAAAATATCAAGAAAATATCAGAAATATTAGTAAATATCAGTCGAAATGTCGATATCGGTTTGTATATAGAGTAATTGGGTAGAATATCATAGAAATTTCAAGGAAATCTCAGTGAAATTTTGAAAACAGAAATTTTTAAGTTTTTTTTTTTAATTTACTTTATAATATTTGTTTTTTTGCATTATTTCTTTTATCGTCTAACAAGGAAAGAGCGAAGAATATCAAGAATGCAAACATCTGATGAAACAATCGATCAATTTGGGTTTCAATTATTGTAGCTATTTTAAGAGACTCCTAACATTCATTATCTATATAATCATAATTTTAAAAACTATGATAGATATAGAATTTTCAATTATCCTTATCTGAACATACCACCATCATCTCAGCAAACGATTAGGGGAATTCACAATTTCTAATTCATAAAAATACAGTGGGAAGGGATCCACAACCTTCATGTGGCACGTTTATAACTTTGTTTGACATTATTCAAATAACATGTCATAATACTAATATTGTTTGAATTAAGATGAGATCTTGACCACGTTTGAGCCTCATAGAACTTTTTTTTGGTATTAAGAAATGTAATATGTATGGGTTTATATATATATATATATATATATATATATATATATATATAACTTGTTTGGTTATGTATCTTTTTAATGTTGATGCTATCAAAAAGTATTAAAAATATGTTCTAATGTAAATTTTCATCATTTCTGTAAAATTTTCTAATATTTCTACCGATATTAATATTCTCTCTGATATTTCTGTAAAACTGGAGTATCGATATTTCTACCGATATTAATATTTTCATCCTTCAAAAGATATACTATAAAATAGATTAATATTGAGTTATGGTATTTTTTTGATAGAGCATAAAATACATTTTAAATAAATAGATTTTTTAAATATTAAATAAATAGTTTAAGTACTCTGATATTTTATTAAATTACATTAAATTATTATATTTTTCTTAAACTAGCGCTATTAGGGGTGTTCGGCGGTTAAAAACTGTCGGTTTTAGTCGGTTCGGTGGCCGAACTGACCTTGTCAGTTTTTAGAAACTGAGAACCGAAACCGACCGTGAAAATAAGAATCGGTTCGGTTAACCAAATTTTCGATTTTTGGTCGGTTTCGGTTGGTTTTCAAATTTGGTAATCTGGATGATAACTGTCAGTTAACTATCCGGTTACCTGCATATTTAGTTGTATTTTTTGACCAAAAATTGTGAAAAAATACTCAATATTCCTTATATGCAAGCATGTAATCACAATAAATGAATACAAAACACAACATCTAAATTGATAATACCACAAACATAAAATATCTAAATCTAATGTCCAAAATCTAAAGTAAAAAAAAAAAACGAAAAACATCATCGGTCGGTTCGGTCAAAACCGAAGAGCCCGCAACAAAATTGAAACCGAACCGAATATCTAGGTTATCGGTCGGTTAACCGAACCGATTGTGTTCGGTTCCATGTGGCACCCCTGTTTTCGATTTTTGAGCGGTCAATTTTTCGGTCGGTTTCGGTTTTACGGTTTTTTTGTATAGTCCTAAGCGCTATTACAGTGTTAGGCCATAAAAAAATGGATTATGGTGTTATTAAATGATCAAAAATAACTTTTCAAAAATAAAGATCAAAATAAAATGTTACTAATAAATTTTTCATAATGCACATAAAATTATTTTTGTTGTTTTATACATTTAATTTGATTTAAAGAAGCGTCCTCCACTTAACAAAAGGGAATAAAAAAGTTCACTCCCGAAAGTAGAAAAAATAACTCATGATATTTTGTATTTAAAAAAAAATTTCATTGATTAAGTATTAAAATAATACTTGTTGTTGGGCTGCAGTTTCACTCATCAAATTTTTATAAATTTCGTTAAACTATTATTAATTGTATCTTATGGTTAAAAATGTACATATATTCAATCATGTAATCTATTTAATCTAATATAATTGTATTTTTGTTTTACGGTTAAAAAATGTAGGAATACTTTGATCTGATTTTATCTAAAATTCTTATAAAAAAAAGTTAAATAAGATTAATTTAGAATTTAATAGGTAAATTGATAATGATTTTAAAATTTACAAACATCCACAGTAATAATTTAGTAAAGGGATTCATTTTTTGATTCAAATCATAATTCATAATTCGTTATAATATTTTCTCTCATAAAAAAACATATAAATAAAAAATAATTTAAATTACATAATTTAAATATTTTAATTAAACGGCATCTTATTTAGGTCTCGTTCACTTCACCGATTCGAGTTTTTAGTTTTAGGTTTCTACAGTAAAAAGCTCTCAGAAAATGTCACATCAAAATTTTCTACTACAGTAAAAAACTCTCAGAAAATGTCACATCTCAACTCGAATTGAAAACTCGAATCTGCGAAGTGAACGAGGTCTTATTATTTATTATTTATTAAACAAGAGAGAGGTTGAAAAGGAAGTAAGGAAACCAACGAATCCAACAGGTCCAAGCAAACAACTAAAAAAAAGCAAATCAAATCAAAGATCGGAGCAAAACAAACACAAACTCCAAAGAGCCCAAAAAAAAAAAAAAAAGGCAAAGAGTATCAAAGCGGTGGCTGGCAAAATGGATCTCTAGGAGGCAGATCAATGATTCGACTCTATGAAAAGAAAGCACATATATATACATACATATATATATATACATAGAGAGATCTGACTGTTCACGCAAATGGAGGAGACTGACCAGATCAGAGAGAGAGAGAGGATCCACAATTCAGAACAAAGAAAGATTTTTAATGTAAAAGTGGGCCCACAAAACTGTACTAAATCGGATCCTCCAAAGATATAGATAGATATATCTATAAGTGTGAGAGGACCGTACGAAGAATGGGCATTTATTGCTGTTATAATTATTATTTTTGACTACTTTTAACATGACTGATTGACTGACTGACTCTTTTTTTCAAGTCTTCGGGTGATGGCTACCATTAGCCATCTTAATTTGATGCTCGACCGGCCGTCGGCCCTTTCCTGCATTGACGCCGCCACCGCCGCTGTCTGCTGGCGATGCCATCCATTCATTATGAGCAATCCTATTTGTCTTGTTTGAGATTTATCATCCGTTTAATTTATTAATTTAAATTAAAATATAATTTTACATGAAAATTTTTTATTATAATAAAAAATTTAAATATAATTATTTTTAATATTTTTTTATTATAATAAAATTTAAAATTTAAATTTAAATTAATAAAACAAAGTCTATATAAACACAAAAAAAGTATCTCACATTTTAAGATTTATGTAGACCTTAATTAGTTGTTTAAAAGTTATATTTAAACTCAAATTATAATTTTTTTATAATAATTTTTATCTCGTAAAAAATTTAAATTTTAAAATTTTTTATTTTATAAAGTTTCTATCAATAAATTTAGGTCTCTTTTTATTTTACCGATTTGAATTTATAATTTGAATTTTGTTATAATAAAAAACTCAAAAAAATAATTGTATTTAACTTTTTTATTATAATAAAAAATTTTCATATAAAATTATATATTAAATTAAATTAAAAATTTAAATAAGTAAAGTAAACGAATTCTTAAATTATAATTTGAATATAACTTTTAAATAGACCTTAAAAATGAGGCAGGACGGGACAAAACAAATTTTCCAGACATTATAGGAATAAGGGCTTGGCAATTCGTGTTCGCGGGCCGTGTTCGGGCCGACACGATTACAGCACGACACGATTATAGTGAGCACGAACACGACACGATTATAGTGAGCACGAACACGACACGATTAATAAACGTGTCAAAAACCTAAACACGAACACGACACGCTAATAACACGGTTAACACGACACGACACGCGAACACGATTATTAAACGTACCGTGACAGGCCGACACGAAAAAAACACGTTTATGACCCAACTAGCAAAAATAGTGAATTTTATATTGTATTCAAAACTATATTAATTGACTACTTAATATCACTTATAGTTAAAATTATGCATAATAGTCAACACACATTAAAATATCTAAAACATCACTTATGACATATGTTTCAAAACATACCAATTACTAAACATCTAAAAAAGTTTGAAAACATAACCAAGTACATTTAAATAAGTTTGAAAACATAACCAAATATTTGAAAATTTAAGTGCATGAAACATAATCAACCATCTACAAGTCCATTGGTATATTTAAGTGCATAAAGCATAAAACATATTTAAAGTTTAGGTTCATCCATTACAAATCATCCGTTAGCATTTTGTAATCAACCATCTACAAGTCCATTGACATTTTGTAATTTTATCAACATGCCATAACTTATTTAAAAGTTAGAGTGTTAAATTAAGTTAACCCTTTTATCAAACACCCTTCATGCATATGAGAGAATATAAATAAAACGGGCTGTGAGAGAATGAGAGAATGAGAGAAAGAGAATTAGAGAAGCTAGGGTTTTATCTTAAAAAAATATAAATATAAATATATTTATATATTAATAAATGGGTCGGTTCGTGTCGTGTCGTGTCGGCCCGATTATTACCTATATAACTAAACGGGTTGGCACGAATCCAACCCGTTTATTTTCGTGTTATTCATGCCAGTCCGTTAACGACCCAATTAATAATCGTGCGGTCTAAATCTATTTATCTCGTGTCGTTTTCGTGTCATTTTATCGTGTCGTGTCCGAAATTGCCGGCCCTAGGAATAACTATGCTTGACACCCATGCGGTGATTTATCCCGACTACACACATGTAATAGGCTCTACCACGTGTGCAGGAGGCACGGAGCTAAAGTTATCCCAGTGGGGGCTCAAATTTTTTTTTCCTTTTTAAGTTTTTTATATATAATAGATATTATATTATAATAGTATTAATAATCTCCACTGAAATTAATGTTAATACTTCATTTGTAGTGCATAAATAGTTTTTAATTTTGATTAAATTTTTATTTAGTTAATAGTCACCACTGACAAAACTTTTTAGCTCCGTCACTACACGTGTGTTAAAATACCTAATGACCGGTGCGTGCTTACACGTATATAATGGGCTCCATCACATGTGTTTTTTCAAAAAAAATTATTTAAAGACATTATCAGTGTTAAACACTGTCATATCTTATTTATGAGGCTTATATCATAGGACTCTCTCAATTAGGTGAGGGGAAAATTGCTTAACTTAAGTTTTGGTTTTTTTATTATTATTTTTTATTAATACTCTTTTAATTAATAAATTTATTTAACTAAAAATGATATTAATCAATAATAAAAGTTAAGAATTCAGAGATATATTTATCTCATTTCCTATTATCAAAATCACATGTACCTTATAACATTAATTTTTATTTGGTGAGACTCATTATGTGAGTATTGATGATAAAATCCCAAATGAAAAAATATTTTTCTTTGTTTAAATTACATAATTTTTTTTAAACTAATAATTTTGTTATATATATATATATATATTTTTATCAAAATTACGATACCATCAATTGTTTTCTAGTTCCACGGTGCAATTAATTTTGTAAGTGTTGGATGATAGTGAAATTTTTATTAAATTAAAAAATTGATTTGAAGTTTAAATTGTCAGAATTTGAGTTTTTTTTTTCAGATAAGATAATATTTTCTAACACAATGTTTCATTTATTTATTTTTTTTCATTTTAAATATAATGCTAAATATAAAGTTACATCAATGATCCGATCCTGACCCCAACTCTAACCGTAGTCCCTACCTCAACTCTACTCAGTCCCTTTAATCCCTAGTTATAAGTGGAGTACTGTAGTCCAAAGTTTTAGGTATTTTCAAAATTGATTTTTTTTCTTTTAAGGAAATTAACAAAATTGTAGACACTAAATATGTTATTTATTTTTTGTTTTAAACATAAAAAACAAAATCTATTTACCCAACACGTTTTCGGTTTAAAAGAATAAAAACAAAAAATCTTTCATTTTCTAAAATTAAAAAAAAAATGATGCCAAATGAGGCATTTATTTATGATGAATGCTTTTATTTAGTTGTATTTTTTTTTTCCCTCGTTGAGAAATCCTCACTATTATTTTTAATATAAGAATCCGCTAAGGTTTAACTATATCATTTAATTAGTAAGAGGAATGTTAAATGAAGACTTTATTGCAGACTCTATTACAGATGTTATTCTATTTATTTGACACGTGACTTATTGATTTTATTAGTAAAGGAAGATGAATTCGATCTTGTTCGCTTTGCGGATTTGAGTTTTTAATTCGAGTGTAAATATGACATTTTTTTAAAGTTTTTAACTATAGTAAAAAAAAGTTAGATGTGACATTTTTTAAGACCTTTTAATTGTAAAAATATAGAACTAAAAACTCGAATCTGTAAAATGAAGAGGTTGAAGGCTTCATTCATTTCACTTATTCGAGTTTAAAATTCAAGTTTTACTATAGTAAAATACTTTCAGAAACAGTTACATCTAACTTTTTGTTACAATAAAAAGTTCTCATATAAAATTACATTTTAATTCAAATTAAAAATTTAAATTAGCGAATTAAACATGTCTCAAGTACTTACTTCAACAAAATTGAGTATTGTCCCTCAATTCTAAATATGGACTTCTACATGTTTTGGCAACCCAATTAATCTCTATAGTATTGCTCTATTTGAACATTGGTATCCTAGCTAGCTGTCTATGATTACAAAATATGATTCAATATATATATATATATATATATGCATATGTATGTATATGTATATGTACTACCCAAACCTGTTTTGATTAGCCAATAATATCTTGTATGAGTATGTGTGTAAACCGAGATTTCGTATGCAATTAATGCTTTACGCTAATTGGTGGAAATATAGAAAATCATTATTGAAGTTGGGTGGAAATATTGCATGGTTGTTGGAATCCATATATTATCTCGGTTTCTTCTTATTGAAGGGTTCGCTATTGTTTTTCTATTTTTCTTTTTTCCTTTTTATTGTTCATTTATTTTTTGCCCTAGCTATAATGTGAAGAATGTTTTGATATACAAGTGAAATGAACTCGTATTAGTAGATTTGTAAATTCCTAATATTTAAAATTTTTCTATTTTTTCTTAAATATGATTCAAAGTTGCTATCATCGGTGTTAAATTAAGATGAGATCCACGTAGATTTACGCAAGATGATTCAATCCCATTGTTTTTTCTTTTTTATTTTCTTTGTGAAACTCTTCAATCTCATTATTAATATATTTTCTTTCCCATCAAAAGTAAATAATTATTAATCTTTAATCTCGTTCATTTTATCAATTTAAATTTTTAATTTTAAATTTAAATTTTTTAAAAAATATCACATTTAATTTTTTTTATTATAATAAAATTTTTTAAAAAAATATTACAGTTTAATTTGAATTAAAAACTCTCTCTAAAGTAAACGAGTTATCTACTCTCGGCAATTAATTAAAAAAAAAAACTTTACCTGCTGCATCCAGGAAATCAATTTCAAAAAGGAGCTGCCTCGAATCTTGTTAACGACTGATCTCACTTTAAAAATATTGATCGTGGAAACCAGAAAAGATTTCATTTTCAGAAAAGTTGAGAAAAGAAAAGTAAACAAAGACCGTGAGAGAACTGAGAACGATAGATTCCAAAGAAAATTTCCCATAACTGCATTGTTGGCAGTTGGCACATCATCTGAAGACCAAAGTCAATAGAAATACATATTTATATATATTTTACTTTATGTGTAATTTTTTTTAGAAAGTAAATAGTAGTCTTAAAATTATTCAAAATCATGTAAAAATTTTATTTATAATTAGCAAAATAATTTTTTATATAAATAAATTTTTTTATTAATTGTAAATAAAACATGATTTATAAAGTAAATTATTATTTACTTTAAATAGTTTTAAATCTACTATTTACTTATTTTAATTTTATAAATATGCTATTATTACAAATTTTTTTTCTTTTTCTCAAAACCATGGGGCCAAATAAGTATATAAAAAAATGTGCATTTATATTGGAGGAGACAATTATACTCCACCCATGAGAATTGCATTTTTGTCGTTTGATTAGTTTTTCAATAGTCTCATAATATAGATAAGAACAGTTTTGTATTATACACTGTAAATTTTTAATATATTATATTAAAAATTATCTTTTTATATACTTTTTAAATTTAATGTGTTTTTAATTAAATAATGTACAAAAACTTGACTCATATTAAATAATTAGGCATTTAATTAGTGTATTTATACCATAATTTAAATCATAATTTATTATTTATTATATTATTTTTTATATAAAAAATACACATAAATTAATAATAATTTTAAATTCATACACAAAACATAAATCTTACCGGAGAGGAGAAAGTCCCAAAAAAATATATGTTTTACCGTAAAAATAAATAAATAAAGTACAAGACAAAGAAGCGAAAATGTAACCCCACAGAGCAAACGTTATACGATTTGTCCACTCTGACAGTGACTAGTACACAACACACCAATAATATTAAAAAAAATAAAACAATAAAATAAAATAAAATAAAATAAATAGCGAATTTAATTGACAAGACAAGGGACAAGTGGAAGGGGATAATCCCTCTGCAAGATTTGCAAACAGAAAGAAAATCTCTCAGATATATTGGATCCTCGGAATCTCAGCTTTTAACCTTTTGCTTTAAAATCAAAAGCTTCCACCATTTTCGTACAAACACCAACACCCCCACTGTAAAGTCCTCACAAGTCACAACTCACAACCCCATTTTAGCTCATATTACTACTGCTATTACTATTTCTAATTTCTATCACTGTTGCCAAAAAAACAAAAATACCCATATGCTTTTTTGGAGTTTTTGTGGATTTGTGGAAGTGGGTTTTTCTTTTTGCGGCATTTTTTCCGATACCCATTTGAGTTAAGCCGATTATGGCGGCGGCGGGCGAAGTTCTCCGGCCAAACTTACCGGAAAACGTTGAAGTTTCCGGTGACTCGCCGTCGGAGCTGCATGTTCTTGCGGTTGATGATAGTCTTGTGGACAGAAAGGTAATTGAGAGGCTGCTTAAGATCTCGTCGTGTAAAGGTGAGAGTCTTGAATGCCATGGTGTTTTGTTGTCGTTTTTCAGATTAAGAAAAAGTTTTTATTTTATTTTATTTTTTTATTTTTAAAGATTTTTCTGAAGTGAATTGGTTTTTGGGATTTAATTTGTAGTGACTGCTGTGGAGAGTGGGACGAGAGCCTTGCAATTCCTGGGATTGGATGGCGAGAAGAACTCAGTTGGATTTAATGTAAGAAAATTTGTTGATTATATTGACTCTGTTTGGTTGCTGAGGGAAAAAAAAAAAAAAACGAAGGAAAAAGAAAGAAAATTTTGGAACTTCTGGTAGATTTTTTTTTTATTAGTTTATTTAGCAATTTTCCTTCTAATGTTCTTGCTCAGCAACCAATGGGTGGGACTTAAAAAAATTATTCTGATATTATATATATATATATATATTTTAAGGTTTGATTAGTTGTTTGGTGGTGGTGGTTACAGGGTTTGAAGGTAAATCTCATAATGACGGACTACTCAATGCCAGGGATGACAGGATATGAACTGCTCAAAAGGATCAAGGTTTTTTTTTTTTTTAATTAAAAAAATATTAAAACCATTTATTAATTTATTTTTTCCCCACAAATTAGAATTTTGAGAAATGTTCCCGTCTCGGAGGAGGATATAATAGAAAATATGAAAAAATCCCAAGTCTTTTCTTTGAATTTATATCTGATAATCTTTTTTTTTTTTTTATTGGGGAAAATTTGATCATTTTGGCTGTGCTAATTTCTAAGATATTTAACTGATTACATTTAATTTGAACAGGAATCCTCAGCTTTCAGAGAGGTTCCCGTGGTTATAATGTCGTCAGAGAACATCCTTACTCGTATTGATAGGTATGTAATCTCTTTGCACTAATCCTTATTATTAATCCCAAACTTTTAATTATTATTAATTTTTCAAATTTTTTAAAAATGAAGATTTCACAGTATTGATAGTTTTTTATTTGATCCGATCCCATAAATGAGAGGAATTTCACAAATTTAGCCAATATCTAATTTTATTTCGCTTGTCCATATCATATAGATTGCAATATCTTGGTATAATGGTATCCATGTGGTACAGAGCCCACCTAAGGATACATGATATGATATAAATCCATTTTTGTTGTCCCATGAGTTGTAAATATTGGACACATCCTACCAAACAATGTGACTCATGAATTTATTCATTAGATTTCTTGGATATAGATCACCTGTTTTATATATAATTATTTCTTACATGTCACATGCTGTGCTTAACTTTGAAAACTATGTACAAAGACAACAGGGAAAGAACATTACATTCTTAACAAAATCGTACACTTTTTGTATTCTAGTCAAATCTCTTCAAGTTATAAAATATTGTGCTTAGTATTTAATTTTTTTATTTTTATTTTTATTTTTTATTTTTTTGAGTTCATACATGTAGATTTTGACTATTGTTTTCATCATCACCAACTATATGCCTTAAACGCGTGCTTGCTACTTCTATTTGTTTCATGATCTTTTTGTTCTTATGGGTTTTGAGAGTCAATTTGTTTCACTAAAATTAGACAATGTTAAATGTTATAGTTCAAACTTTTGGAATTTGCACTTCCAACTTGATTAGGTACTCTGTTCATTTCACCGATTCGAGTTTAGAATTCGAGTTTTACTACAGTAAAAAACTCTCAGAAACAGTCACATCTAACTTTTTTACTACAGTAAAAATCTCTCACATAAAGTCACATTTCAACTCGAATTAAAAACTCGAATCAACGAACTAAACGGGCTCGAACTTGCACTTAAAAATTTTGATTAATTAACTCCAAAAGTTGAAACAAGCTTGTAAATTAAAGAGGTTTTATTTTGGAAATATATATATTTTTTAATTTGTTTCATCATGTTGTATACTAGAAGGTTATGTAAAAATGGTTTGGAAACTTATAGCTTGATTTTCTCAATTGATTAACAGGTGTTTGGAGGAAGGTGCAGAGGAGTTTATAGTGAAGCCAGTAAAACTTTCTGATGTGAATCGCTTGAAAAATTTCATAATGAAAGGGGAAGGAAAGGATAATCAAGATAAAATACTGCACAAGAGAAAGAGGCTTGAAGATGACGATAGTACATTTTCGTCACTGCCGCCTCTCTTTCCATCGTCGTCCCCGGTTTCTCGTAATCTAGAATTGCGCCAGCAGCGGTCTGCATCACCTTCATTGCCGTTGTCGTCGCCTAGATGTTCGGTGAAGAGGCCAAGATTGCAATATACAGATTAAGAGAAGTTTTTGTTTGGGATGAGAGATTGTTTTTGCTCTATATGTTGTAACCGCCCATGTAAATGATGAAATGACGAGTTCATAAGACTAATAGAGGGCAAAAAAGAAAAGAAAATGCAAAACAAAAAAAGAAGACAAAAAAAAAAAAAAAAAAAAAACCACTAAAAAACACGAGAAGTTGAGCTGTGTTAAGAGAAGATCTGGTTGTTTGGATTTTTTTTCGTGACTGCCTTTTGTAGATCAAATTTATTGCAATTATAGTGACTTACCAACTACCATGTTGCTAGTAGTTAACAAATAATGTTAAATAGTAGTCGAGCAAGTGGAATATAGGTTATACAGTTATGGTTTGTTCTTTTAACTCTCATTACTAAACACTTTTCAATTAAAAAAAAAAAAGTGAGTAAACAAATGATTATATTGAAAAATGATTCACTCATTTTTCTTCTTATCTTTCATGTTATGT
Source organism: Morus alba (assembly GCA_012066045.3). Lineage (NCBI taxonomy): Eukaryota > Viridiplantae > Streptophyta > Magnoliopsida > Rosales > Moraceae > Morus > Morus alba. Next base: position 6,392,467 of record CP050231.2, on the reverse strand, counting down.
AAAAGCACACTATGACAATTTTTCTCTCATGGCATTTATAATTTTCTATGGATCTGTATACATAAGTAGTTATCAAATTTTTAACAACATTAAGGTCTTGTTCGATTTGAGTTTTTAATTTGTTAAGATGTGATTTTATGTGAGTTTTTAACTGTAGTAAAAAAATTAAATGTAATTTTTTACGTGAACTTTTAAATATAGTAAAATTAAAAGTAAAAGAGTTTAAAATCAACCTAAAAAACATAGAGCTGACTATATATATATATATATATATATATATATATGTAAACATGGTAAAAAGAGAAAAATATATATTTTCAAAAAGGTTCAAAGAAAAAAAGGAAAAAACTAAAAGACTTGATGGAATTTTTTGATATTGTTATAATCTAACTCATGTGCAGTTTTTGAGTGTTGGACTAATATTAGCGTCTGATACAATGAAACAAGCTAGGGCCTAAGATTATTCCGAGTCGGATTGACACGATAAAACAAAACATACACCTCGGTGTTTGAGCAATTAAAAACTAACAAGCCAACCGCATCCAAACTTATTAGTTGTTACTTTATAAATAAGTTTCCGTTCATTTCACCGAATCGAATTTAGAATTTGAGTTTTGTTATAATAAAAAATTTTCAGAAACAGTCACATCTAACTTTTTTACTACAGTAAAAAACTCTCACATAAAATTATATCTCAACTCAAATTACAAACTCGAATCAGTGAAGTGAACGGGCTACCACATTACTTAGAATAACTTTTAAAAAAAATTGATTTATAATAATTTATTTACTATCAATAAAATCAAAATTCTAAAATTTAAATTACATCATATAAGAAGCTGCTACATATTTTGTGTTAAACTAATTTTTTTAAACTAAATTATACTGCAAATTTAATTTTAATCTATAAATTTTAAAACGTCATAAAATGGGTTTTTGATGTATCAAATTATCTCAAACTAGTTCTTCCATCATCTGCAGACTGTTAAAATCTCAAAAAAAAAAAAAAAAAAAAAAAAGAAAAGTCATGATTTCCTTCTTAACGATCACGACCTAACATGTGAAGTTACAAAATTCTCCCATTAGGCTGCAAATGTTCCTTACGTGCCTTTTTTTTTTTTTTTTTTTTTTTTTTTGGATCTATATGTAACAGTTGGATATATTGATAAATTAGAGACTCGCATTAGGATGTTTTAAAGACGGAGCCAAAATTAAATTTAACCTTTAGTTTGGGGACTAAAAATTAGATTAACCCATATTTTTAATAAAAGAAACTATTCCATCTTAGAAACTTAACCAAATTAGTTTGATTGAGTTAAATGGTATATTAAAATTAAAATACATATAGGAAAAGAGATACCAAATTTTGTAGATCTCCCAACTCCACCTGTGGTTTTTATTTTTATTTTTATTTTTTTATGGGAAAGAAGTGACGCGCAATGTCTTCTACCAAAACCAGTGACGAAGCCATGAATTTTGATTGGGGGCTAATTAGTGATGGAGTCAAAAAAAAATTTCTCCAAGGCTATTTTGAAAAAATAACAATAATTTTGACCTAAATAGAGATATAGTGTATGTTATAATTATTCAGTTTGAGCATAATTATAGGGCTCGTTCATTTCACCGATTCGAGTTTTCAGTTTTAGGTTTCTATAGTAAAAAGTTATCAGAAAATATCACATCTAACTTTTTCTGTTATAGTGAAAAACTCTACAAAAAATGTCATATCTCAGCTCGAATTGAAAATTCGAATCCGCGAAATTTTTCTTATATAGTAGGGGTGTGACTCAAAATCTAATAGAACTCTTACAAAATTTATGTTATACAACAATGAGTACTTTTCAATTTTGGGGGGACCAAAAGAAAGTTTTTAATTTCTAGAGGGACTATCTACATATTTGACAAAAATTAACATATAAAATTGCAAATTAAAAAAAAAAAAAAAAGAAAGTTGAGGGGCACTTAAGCACCCTGGGCAAGCAGTGGCTTCGTCCCTGACCAAAAACAGTGCAAGTCATTCTCTTCTTCATTGTTTACTTTCTCTTTCTCACGCTTCCCAATAAGTTTTCCACAACACCAGCCAACTTTACGTGAATATTTTTCTTTCTCGAATTTCCGAAACTTGAAGTCTAATATTCGTGCTTTGCAATATGATCACATTTGAATTTTCTTCCTCCGCATGCTCTTGTTCTGTTTTGGCACCGAAGAAAAGTGAGGCACAAGTAACGTTCAAACTTGAATCTGTTTGGTACTATAAAGATCCAAAGTTTTTGGACAACTTGTAAAACAGTTATGTGAATGTCGTTTGGTGCCTTTCTATATGCTGTGGAACCAAATTGAGCAAACTTCTTTTTCAATTATATTATTTTTTTGCGTAATTTTTCACCCCTGGGGTCAGCAACAACATGGCATGTCTCTCTCTCTCTCTCTCTCTCTCTCTCTCTCTCTCTCTCTCTCTATATATATATATATATATATATATATGCGCGCGTATATATTGCTAGAAGTATGTGATTAAAAATACACTCAGTTTTGAAATCCATTATCCATAAGGTATAGTTCTTGTCTTAGACCACCAGAATATAGAGATTAGATTTAGAGGCTAAAGAGCTTCCAAAATCAAACAAAATTTACATGCCACTTTAATGACGCTATGGGTTGCAACTTTTTGAACCAAAATCTCATTTTGCATTAGTTTGAGATTATGGCCCGTTTAGTTCGCTAATTTGAGTTGAGATGTGACTTTATGTGAGAACTTTTTACTGTAACAAAAAACTTAGTGCCCGTTTGCTTCTTGTATTCATCCCTAATTCTGAATTATGATTCTCTATAGTATTTTCTCTCACAAAAAATACACATAAAACGAGAATGGTTCTGAATCATGATTCTGAATACACGAACCAAACGAACACTTAAAATGTGACTGTTTTTGATACTTTTTTACTATAACAAAACTCGAATTTTAAACTCAAATCGGTAAAATGAACGAAATCTGAATATAGTTTGAGGTTGCACCTTTTATTTCTTAACAACTAGGTCTAGGGGTAATAACTAAGAAGGCATGACTACATGCCCATTTGCAATTAAGTTAGAATTGTAGGTCTCTAAAATGGAGAATGGTTTATTCAGCCAAAGGAAAAAAAAAAAAAAAAAAAAGAAAAAGGAGAATGTTTTGAATGACAAAACATTATCACTTGTGCTAATGGGGAAGAAATATTGAAAGAAGTAGAAGCAAAATATCAAAAAGATGAGAAATAAAAAGGAGAAAGAGGAAAATAGGCCAAAATTTGATATGAATTAAAATTAATAGGCCAATAGTTTATATAAGTTAATAAATAGGCCAAATTATTATTTTCGTCCATAACTTGTCGGTTATGAACCATAACTTGAAAGTTATTATTCAATTGTCCATAACTTGTCCGGGTTATGAACCATAACTTGACAAGTTTGTCTATAACTTATCTAGTTATGAACCATAACTTGACAAGTTATGGCCTATTAATTTCTATAACTAAAAATTGGCCTATTTCCTTTCTTAAGCTTTTCATATTGGCCTATTTTCTACAATTTCCCGAAATAAAAAGGAAGGAGGGCGCTTTTTTTTTTTCATATATTTGTTTGGTAGAAAAGAAAGAAAGGAGGAAAAAAAAAGTGTAATCTAATTTATTTTACAATTATACCCTCATACAAATAAGAGTGACATGCTTTGGTTAGGTTCAAAATGGTTATTTGACATACTATTTATTTTGTCAAATAATTTCTGACTCCTTTTCATCCAATGTTGGAAAGATTAAAGATGTTTGGCCTATACATTTACAACTTCTTCTTTTTTTCCCCCTAATTACCTGTCTTTTTTCCCCCTAATTTTCTCTCCACTAAATAATCTAAAATGCCTCTTTCTTCTCAAAATCCCTCCTCCAATTTTAACATAAGCTTAATGACACAATTGGGTGTGTTTGCGATTATTGTGCTTTTTATTAGTTTTAATATCAATCATAACCTAGAAGCTCAAACAATGCTTTTGCAGTGTATTGGTTTTTGTTAAATGTGTACTATTTTTGTGCCAGTCACTTTAGGCTATGTAACACAATTGTTCCTAGAATGTTATGCAAAAGCTAAAAGCACCTCTCTTGATTCAGTTCCAAACATAGCAAGTGTATGTATTGATCCATGCATAAGAATTAAACAATGCTACGGGCACCAATAGTCTAATGCCACACGCTAATAAAAGGTAGCTCCTACACCATAATCCTTTTAAATGGAGATTTAGTTTCTATTAATTGTGGTGTTGGGGATTCCCAACCATTTTTCGTAAGAGTTAAGAGTCATATGTAGTATATACGGCTTACTGCCATTGTTGACTTCCGTACACTTTAAAGTTATTTTTTTCCCTTTCTTCTTCATGGTTAATTGATGTTGCATCGACATTAGGACTATCTAAAGATAATAAAATTGCACCTAGATGATGGCTTTGGTTGAGTTTTTCAAGAAGGGTCAATAAGGGCTACTATTTGTATAGAAATGAGGTTGATAATTAGACTTAAATACAGTCACACAAAAACATATATCTTGTTGGTGAAGAAGCTTTTCTAACTGACTAGTGATCTTTTTCGCCTCTGCATTTGATTTTGCAGTAGTTTCTCCTTTTGATATGCCACAGCTATCTCATGGCTTGTTGGTGCAGAACTCTCCTGGTTCCAAGCCTTGAACTTCCATGCTTTGTGAAAGACTTCATATTCATGGATTCTCAAGGAGTAAAAATGTGGTGAATATTTTCCCGTTTTGGTTATGGTGAAGGTATCAGGAACAAATTCAAATGTTGAGGTTTGTTTCAACAGGTGAGTCATATCTTATGCGCTTTTTTTTTCAGTCTCATTTGCTGTTTGCAGAGTTCTGCAGATGATTCCATGCGCAACAGAAGCTTTGGTATTCAGAGTAGTGGCCTGTTCAATGTTGAGGAAAATCTTTAGATCACGTTTAGTTCGTCGCTTTTACCTGTAACGCTAGTCTAAATTTGTGATATATATGCTTAACCATGCATAAATTTGGTTTCACAATGTTTAGGGTAAAAATAATAATATCTATATAGTAATTCCGCAGAAACATGAAGAAATCAGCTAAGAGGAACCACAAGATATATCAAACTCCTTTCGGATTCCTCAGCTTCTGAAGATTGTTCCAATCACATTTGGCCCCAATCGAAAAATGACACCACAGACATTGGTTTGCTTTTTAAACAACCCCCATCTATGATACTGATAGACAGTTTTATTTATCTATTTATATTCGAGTTTTCAATTCGAACTGAGATGTGATATTTTATGAGAGTTTTTTACTGTAACAGAAAAAGTTAGATGCGACATTTTCTGAGAATTTTTTATTATAAAAACTTAAAACTGAAAACTTGAATCGGTGAAATAAATAAAACTTTAATTTTACGTGTGGCATTTCTCATGTACTTTCGGCGGTAGGTGGTCCAATAATCAGCTATTCGAAAATGCTGGGAAAATTTTACTCGAAACTCTACGGAGAGAGCCCTTGAAGAGCTTGGTCTTCCCCTAGTTTTGGCAAATGGCTATTCAAAAATGCCGATAGAATTCCGTTACACTCGAGTCGAACAATGACGTCGAATATCATTGCCATCGCCCCCTGATCGTCGTCAAAAAGACCTATATTTGCAACAAACAGATTCTCTTGAAGGAACGTTAAGCGCAATATATGTTGTAACTGCCTATGTAATAAAAGATTTGATTGTTGGCTTTTTTTTTTTTTTTTTTTTTTTTTTTTTCCATTGGCCATATAAGTGCCAGAGATTGCCGTTAGAGGTCATAAAAGAGGACTTTAGGTATTTGCATTCTCAAATGTGTTTTAATTGTGTCTTTATAGCGTATATTATTGAATAAAATTTCAAAATAAAAACAAACAACAATTTATCATATATTTGTTAAACTATCCATTGGAATTTCATAATGCATTAACACATGGTGCTCCTTAGTAGTGGCAGGTTTCATGTTCTGTTGATTACTTTTGGTTGGTGTCTGATTTTTTAATTTTATCTTTTGGTAGTTGCTACCTTTGGCATTAGGTGTCTGATTTTTTAATTTTATCTTTTGGTAGTTGTTACCTTTGGCATTAGGTATTTTTTATGCTTATCAAGTTTGCTTGGAAGTCATTTTGTAGTGAAAGAAGAACATCTTTTATTATGCTGAGATAATAGGAAAAAAAAACACCAGAATGATTTATTCCTTATTTGGTTTAACATTCTGAACCAAACATAGTAAAACCTCGATAAATGAATGTTAGATAAAGTAAAACCTCAAAAAATGAATGTTAGATAAATTAATAACTTTACTTAAATAATAAAAACTTTCGGACTCGACTCAGGTCAATGTACTAAATTAATAATCTAGCTAAATGTATAAGATACTTCTATTTTACAACTTCTATTTTCTCAATTCAACTCTTTTACAAAATATGCATCTAAAGTCATTTGTTTTTTCTTTGTACTTAAAATTGAACTTGACCTCGTCTTTAATTTTTTGCAAAGCATGTACTACATCTGGTATATTTTTTTTTTCTATGTTGTAGCAAGTAGTTATTTAAGGTTACTATTGCTTGAAACACCTCTTTCAGAAAAAAAAAAAAAAGAAGATAAAATACCACTGTCATCTGAATCATGGTCATTATCATCAGGTGTATCCATTATCCCTTGAATAATCTCTTCATCAGTTGGTGATTCTGCATAATTTTTTTTGTCATATGTACATGATAACTTTTGCAATTCTCTATGTACAAATATTAATTTTTAACCACATATTATTATCTTTGTTTTTTATAACTCATGCATAAATCTTAATAAAATAAAAGGTGCATGTATAAAAGTAATTAAAACATAAAAGTTTTCATTAATTAATAAATTGTTTATTTACTGATAAATTAATAAATTATTCATTTATCAATAAATAAATAATCTCTTTAAAATAATATTTTTTCTAGTCCCAACAATATTTATTGAGGTTTTACTACAATTTGATTCTAAAAGTCAACGTCTTCTTATGAATCATGCTCCGTGGCTTGCTACAATATTTTCTCTCATAAAAAATATACGTAAAACAAGAATAGTTATGAATCATAGTTCTAAATCCATGAACCAAACGTCTTCTTAATGTTTAATTTAGAAAACATAAAGACCATTCAAACCACCAACCACAATTTGAATTGTTGATTTTGAAATTCACCTCCTTTCCTAATCTACAGAAAGTAAGAATTACATCTTTTGATCTTGTTAAAATTGTCTTGGTCAGGACAATAGACATATAATTACAAGAATATTATTTTTTGAATTAATCTCACAAATGATTCCTGAGGTTTACTTAGTCTTTAAGATTTTATTTTGTTTCAGTTTTAATTTTTTTATTAGCTTAGTGTTAAATATTTTACGGAATATGTGAAAATCAGGGACTAAAATTAGAAACATATAAAATTTAGAGACAAAAACAATTCAAAAAATAAAAAGTTAATTTTCACATATAGTCTCAAAAATATTAGTTGTTTTCAATTTTTGTCTTTAATTTACACAAATTCCATCAAATTTGAACACCTAGTTAACACAAGAACTGAAACTGAAATAAAATAAAATCTCAGGGACCAACTGTGTGATGTTTAAAAAGTCAGAGACTAAAATGAGATTAAAGGTAAACTTTAAGGACCATTTATGAAATTAACCATTATTTTTCATAATGAGAACAAATATAAGGAGGAACACAAGATTTAGGCAAAAATGGTCGAGTTAAAAAAAATAAAAAAATTCTATCTCATAACCGTGCTTTCATGTCTTTAAGCATTGAACGGGGAAAAAAATATTTACCAAAACATTCCTCAGAGAAAACGAAAACATTATACAAGTCTCTTGAAAAATGGGAATATAATATATTGTGTAAATTTATAGTTTCAATTTATGTGTCACGTTTCTGAATAAAATAGGGCATTTTCTGTCTAAACTGTAACAGCTGCCATAAATTTGGGGCTAGATAAGTTGCCAAAAAGTGAAATATAACATGTCACTTTTTATGAGGATTATGCATTGGGTACAACAAAAATTGACCCTGTGGGTAGAATTTTGATTGTCACATTTCTATCACGTTTTGGGTTCTCTTAATTTTACATAAATATAATTTTGATTAAATTTAATATTTGAAAGTAGAGCCGTAAGTTTGGACTGAGTTAAACAGGCCTACCCGAGGTCCGCTACTGTTAATTTGGATCCAACCTTAAATTTTTTGAGCTTACCTGACACTCTCTTTTTTAAGGTTGGGCCAGACCGGTCTAAACATCATATTTTTAAAATTGTTTTAAATACTTTATAAAATTTTGGGCCGGCCCTAAATTTTTTAAGCTTATGACTGAACTGGATTGACCATCACTCTTTTAAGGCCGAACCGGACCGACTTGAAATTTTCTTTTGAGTTGCTAAGTCCGGACTGAGTCGGGCCAGACAGCTCAAAGAAAGAATTAATATTGTCATCTCGTTTCTGATTCAACTATCACTTAATAATTTATTACGACCACATGTGGAACGAAAAGAAACCTGATTCATACTATCCTCAATTAGCATACGGAGAGTCCAATATCACATTAACCCAAGCCATATTTAACAGGCTGATTAGAGGTATAATTGCAGTCTCACAGTGAAATCAATATCTCTTGTTTTATTATCATAAAAAGTTGTACAACTTTGGTCATAACGCAGAGGACATAATAAATCTTTTTATTACTTGAATCCAACAACCAAACCATGCATTGTAGATACAAGGATAACATTAGTGTCATTTTTATATATCCCCATTATTAAACAATGTTCACTGGCTTTGTTTTACTTGAATTCCCACATTAATAAAAGCAACAACCTCTAACTCAAACAGTTGGTGTTAGATTCTTACAGCAAAAGTCGTACTATATAATATAAAGAGAATGAGTGAAATAGCATATTTGATAGGGTAATATTGGGATATTTGATAGCATATGTATCTATCTATATATATATATATTGAATATATATTTATATATATATATTGAACCATTTTATATGAGAGAAATTTAGAATCTTAATCAATAATAGATTTAATTCAACAAACGGACCCTTAGTCTAATATTAGGATTCAACAGAGAAGTTAGAAAAGCAATATACAAAATAAAAATTACTAGCTGGTGTATAATAAGGACCCTATTTGTACGCACTTGCCGTTGATTACGATAGAGGAAGGACGGCCATAATTAATATACTTCCAAACCCACCTATCTGATTTTATACAACTGCCGTGTAGAGCCATATTGACAGATCTACCCTTCACATTTCTCTACCCAAATTTTGTACTTGGGAGTTTATTCTAAACATTGAGTGAATTGGCAAGTTGCTATTTTGAACTTTTAATTGTGTTAAATTACCCCCTGAATTTAAATAATATTTTGCAGTATACCCCAAATTGACAATTATATTAAAATTCAGAATGAGTCGTCCTCATGCATGTGACATGACATGTTCTGAACTTCTGATTATCATTCAAAGTTTTTATTTTCTTCTCTTAAATGATCTCTTAACGCGTATGAGGGAGTTTCCATCCAAATCTTAATGGCCGTCGTGAATTTGAGAATGTTGCAATACTGTGTTAAATACCTTATTATTAAGGGTATGATGGTAATTTCAAAGACGAAAAGTCTAGGAAACTTCAACCAATTCCAAACAGCAACAACTACCTTCATTGAAAACTGTCAACGACCATAAGCACCAAAAGGAAACACAGCACTTCAAAATTTACTCCTTAACAGAAAAACGCCAAGGGACGCTAGACAAAGTCTTTAACTTCAGTTCCTAACAAGTTTTCCACTTTGATTGCCTTGTCAAGGCTCTTTTCTCTTTGTTTCTTTTCTCGATCAACCCAAAGCTCTATGAAGTTCTTCTTTAGGCTTCAAATTTCAATTGCTCACTAGCAAAGCTTCTCAAGCAATGTCACCACAAGGCGTAAAAATTGCCAAGACCATTGCTGCCACGGCTGCAATTACTCTAGTCTTTGCTTCCATCTTCCTCTTCTTGTACTTCAAATTCTACGTTTCTCGTCGCCGTCGAGAAAAGAACAAGGTGAACGGGAGCTTTCGTCGAGAGGATGTTGCGATGGCTAGTCGTCAAGAGTTGAAGAAATCATGTAGAAATGTTAAGGAAATGAATGATTATGGAAATGGGATGGATTGTTTGAGCCTAAGGAAACTAGAAGGTGGGCAAGTCAAGACTAATTTCCCAAAATTTGTGTTTAATCCGAGTTACAATGGAGAAGAGGAGGAGGAGGAGGAGGAGGAGGAGGCTGAAGAGAAGAGAGTGGACGCTGAGGGAGAGAAAAACCGTGAAAAGTTTAAGCCTCAGGAAGCTCCATTATTGCTCCATGAATTGTCATCTGATCTCATAGTTTGTGATGAAGTTGGAAAACCTGTTGTGCATAGTCCAACTTCATCACAATCTTCTGAAGCCTCTTTTACACTAACCCCACCTATAGTGCCTAAAAAGCTAACCCCATTATCACAAGTTACTAATAGTCTTACACCTCCACCACCACAACGTTCCCCACCTCCACCACTGCCGCCACCTCCACCGCCACCACCAGTGCCACCGCCACTTCCATTGAGAGCGAAACCTCCGCTGCCGCCCCCAGCAACTACACCGACTGGTTGGATATCGTCGCGGAGAACTCCAATTGCTACCAAAGGGAGAGCAGCTAAGGGGAACAACATTAGACCAGAAGCAGCTTTAACAGAAGAGAGTCCAAATGGGAGCAATATTGTTGGGCAAGTGAAACTGAAACCGTTGCATTGGGACAAGGTCACGGCAGATGTTGATCACTCCACGGTCTGGGACGAAATCAATGATGGCTCACTGAGGTAACCATGCCTTGATTCTGAATTTTGTAAATTCAAATCCTATACATCACACAGAAATATTAACGACTGAGACAAAAATATAAAATGGGGCAATATGGATTTCTCAACATGTGGTATGAATATCTTTGGTTGGGTGAAATAAGATAACAAAATTTAACAGAAGATTTGTCATGTGAGACCAAGATAGAGAAGTTAGAGAGAAGAAAGATCATTTATCAAGGTCTAAAGAGGAACAATCGCCAATGTAAAAAATTAGGTGCAATAATTGTATACTACCGCTAACAATAAAATTGCAAGAAAGAAAAAAAGAGAATTAAAAACCGTATAAGATCTATAATGGTCCACTCTCATAGTCAATCACGTGTTATCTCTGGGTTAGAGAGTAATCATTAGGCTCAACAACTTAACAACCAGATCTTTATAGCTTTAATAAAAATAAGATAAACGTAAAACGTTATAATAACAGAAACTTGAATATATCTTAAACAGTTCAAAATTTTGACTTATTTATATCTCTTGTTCCTTATCAATCTGCCGAATTGTAGTAATCTCTTTTCTTTGTGCTGTTCAGATTTGATGATGAACTCATGGAAAACCTATTTGGTTACTCCACAACAAACCGCCAATCTTCCGAAAGAAACAACATTTTCACAGCTTTCACCAAATCATACTCTAGCCCTCCAACTCAAATCTTCATTTTGGACCCCAGAAAGTCTCAGAACACAGCAATTGTCCTAAGATCTCTCGCCACCTCTCGTCGAGAAATCCTCGATGCCCTCGTAGATGGCCAAGAACTCAGCCTTGAGACCCTCGAGAAGCTCACCAAGATCTCTCCAACACGAGAAGAGGCATCCAAGATCCTCAACTTCAATGGCAACCCGAGTAAGCTCGCCGATGCAGAGTCCTTCCTCTACCACATCCTCAAATCCGTTCCCTCTGCGTTTACGCGCCTCAACGCGATGCTGTTTCGAGCAAGCTATGATCCTGAAATCCTTCACTTCAAGGAGTCCCTCCAAACTCTTGAATTGGGTTGTCAGGAGCTAAGATCTCGCGGCCTCTTCCTTAAGCTCCTCGAAGCCATTCTCAAGGCAGGCAATATAATGAATGCCGGAACTTCAAGAGGCAATGCACAAGGATTCAATCTCAATGCTCTGAAGAAGCTCTCTGACATAAGAAGCAACGATGGTAAGACTAGTTTGCTTCACTTTGTTGTCGAACAAGTTGCTCGGTCGGAGGGAAAACGCAATCTGATTAACGAAAATTTCCAAAACAGGATTAGTACTAATACTAATCAAAGAACACAAAACGTAGATATTACTCTCAAAAAAGAAGAGAAGGACAAAGAGTACTTATTGTCGGGATTGCCAATGTTAGAAGGCCTAAGTAAAGAGCTCTCCAACGTAAAGAAAGCAGCTACAATAGACTACGAAAGTTTCTCCACCACTTGTAACATTCTAAGCTCAAAAGTAGCCGAGATTCGGAGACTTTTATCGGGCTGCAACGACGGCGACGACAAAGGTTGGTTTGCGAGGGAAATGAAAGGGTTTTTAGAAGAGTGTGAGGAGGAGATAAAGGTGGTGAGAGAAGAGCAGAACAGGGTTTTGGAGATTGTGAAAAGGACGACAGATTATTACCAAGCCGGGGTTTCGAAGGAAAGAGGTGTCAATCCGTTTCAGCTGTTTGTTATAGTCAAGGATTTTCTTGACATGGTTGATCAAGTGTGTGTGGAAACCTGTCGCAAGATGCAGAAGAAGGTCAACGTTACGAGTACTAATGGTGTTGCGGGGTCGGGTTTGTCGATGTCGCCGCCACATTCTCTGTCGACGAGGTTTTCGAATTTCAAGTTTCATTTCATGTCGGACATGTCCCTGACGTCTTCGGATAGTGATTTGGAAGATGAGTTCTGAATTGCAGGCAGGGACGGCGTTGCTGTGTAGGGAATTGAATAGCAAGAGAAAAAGAAGATGTGTTTTTTCTTTTATTCAAGGACTTTTAGTTATAAGATCACTTTTGTTAGCTTTTAGTTTCTTTCTTTCTCTCTTACACGTTTTCTTAGCATCCAAATGGATACGCCAAAGCGTTAATAGCTGAAATGCATAAGATAACAATGTATTAAGGTAATAGTCTGTGCACTTTGTCCTTGCTCATGTCGTTATTCTTCGGAGATTCTCTAAAATATATAAATACAAAAAGAATTATCTTGTAAGTTTATTAAGTTGGGAGCTCTATGGTAGGGTCTTTTATTAGTAGTGTATATTTTTTTACCTTTAAATTTAATTAAAATCACATTAAAATAGAATATAAAATTTATCTGGTGTTTACTCTTTTTTAAAAACACTGATATTTTTTATTTATCAGTCGTCTATCAAATTTGTATTATTTTTTTAATTTGATATAATTTTTAACCATATTTAATACAAGACGATTGATAAGTAAAGAATACCGGTGTTCCTAAAAAAGAAAGAATACTAAAAAAAATCGCAATAAAATAATACTAAACATATAGTTTTTTATACGAATCATATGATTAAAAAATAAAGACTTGTTAGAAATCTCTAGAAAGAAAAAACAAACAATAAATGGATAAAGTATAAACAAAAACTAAACAAAAAAACTCTTGATCACTAGGAAGTTGAGGTTAAACTTGAGTCCCATGATTCCCTGAATACCCTTGGCCAAATATGTCAACGTGTACAAACTTTTAAATCCCTTAAATACGTTTCTAAGATGTTGTCCAAATGTGGTTTTTTGATTATAAATGTCCTTAATCCGAGCCAAATACACAATACTAAACCCAAAGCAATCACCACCTTGAAAGTCCTTGCAAGTTATTCAAATCAAGAAATTAGGTTACAATAGTTGAAAATTTGCCCAAAAATAGTAAGAGCATTAAGAAGAAAATTTGAAATCTTGTACTTGTACGTTATTGTTAGTTTATCAATCCATCCTAAAAGTTTAAGCTATTAGGAGATAGACCAATAATAGTTTTATACTTTAACATTCCCCCTCACGTGTGGGCTGGACAATGAGCAATCGTGTGGGTAAATTAATTGGAAAGCTCAACACGTGAATATTTAAGTCCGAGATATATTAAAGACCCAACATATGACGATAATTTTAAATGGGGATAAAAAGTGCAATTACGGAGGTTTGAACTCGGGACCTCCTACTCTGATATTATGTTAATTTACCGATCTATTTTAAAAATTTAAACTATTAAAAAGTGAACCAATAATAATTTAATACTTTAACATTTATTATAAAATACTTTAGGTCAGTAGTGATGACTTCTTGTTAAAAAAATTTATGGTCCAATTTGAAAATACTTTTAAAGAATTTAGAGGGGCATAGTGGTAGTTGAAGATTTATGGTAGTTGGTAGAGGGGCATAATGGTTTATCAGTTTTATAAATAGTACAACAACAGATGCCGGATTTCTGAAACAGGGGCACAAAATTAAAGAATTAAGATTGAAACAGTCTTTAAAAATTCTTGACATGGGGCCTCTTTTTTTGTTTCTTTTGCGTGTGCAATTGGAGAGAAAATTAGTGGTTACGGACGTGTTTTGGCCGGATCGGATAATCGCTCTTCGAGTGAGCGTAAACTCCAAGAAATGAGAAATAGAGGACGGGCGAGCAAGAATAGAGAAGGAAAGGAAAAAACAATTCAGTTCATTCACGTCCCTTTAGCCAAATCGACTTAATATTTATAAGCACTAAAACTTAACTAACTATTTTTTTACCAACGTATAATTAACAAAAAAAAAATAAACTAATATTTAGGGTGTATCATTCCCCAACCCTTCAAAAAATTTAAAAAAAAAAAAATTTAATTCATAACACTAAAAAAAATAATCCTTTCATATTTTTCTTTTTTTTTTGAGCTACTTTATTTGAAATTGTACAATCTGGATTGCCCAAAGGGTAGTAGGACAAGTGACAAAAGTTACTGATTGAACTTTTTAAAGATATATTTTTTTGGAATATAATTTGGATTTTAATCCCCAAAAGGGTTATTCCCAAAACCCCTGTCGTTTTTGGGCTTGTTAACATAGTAGCAAGGCTGGGAGCAAAAAAAAAAAAAAAAAAGGCGTTCGTTCTGTCGATTCTTCGTAAGTAGCTTGGTTACGGTTATGTTTTTACAATTCAGTCTAATTAGGATTACACTAACAGAGGTTAATTACGATTTGCTCTCACTAATGATTAATAAAAATAATGTTTTAGCTATACATCATTCGATTACGACAAATAACAATTTCACATTCTCAGTTTTAACTATATTCATAGCGCTCGTGTGCGTAAATTTTTTCCTAATTGCTTTCGTGTTAGCAATACGTTGATGCTGACTTACAACATCACCACGAGCAGCGAACATTGAGACGTGTAATTTCATCCGGTTTATGGTTGAATCGCCTTTGGTGGTAAATCGTGTAGACAAAATTGTCTTCTTTGTTGTCGAAGGAGGATGTTCGTTTCCAAGGATGCCGCGCCGGTGAAAGTGTAAGCGATCCTAGGCTTTCGTGACTATTTGGCCATGTATGGACCATCACCGATGGCTTTCATAATTAAGAAATTTCTGGGTAAGTCGTCGCCGCCGATAAGCTCCATCGACATCATCGTCGTCTCTCAATGAAAGCACCAATGATCGACCCTCGGAATGGATTCGGTGGCGGATCGGATAATCGCTCTTCGAGTGAGCGTAAACTCCAAGAAATGAGAAATAGAGAATCCATGAGCAAGAATAGAGAAGGAAAGGGAAAAAAACAATTCGGTTCATTCACGTCCCTTTAGCCCAGACTTACATATTTATAAGCACTAAAACTAACTAACTAACTATTTCTTTTACCAACGCTAATTAACAAATTCTAAAAAATAAACTAATATTTAGGGGTGTATCATGTTTTTTAAAGTGTGATTTAAGTATAATTTTTAAGTTAAATTTAAATTATAATTTAAGTTAAAATTATAATTTAAATAAAATTAAATAAAATTATAATTTAAAAGAATATAAATTTAAATAAAATTTTAATTTTAATTTTAATTTTTTCTAAATTTTATTGTAAAAGATCAACTATATTTTTAGGGTGTTTCTACAATCCCTCCACTACTGTTAGACGAACTGATTCATCTTGTTAATCTGAGCCACTTATTTGAAATTGTACAATCTGGATTGAGTAAAGGGTAATAGGACAAGTGACAAAAGTTACTGGTTGAACTTTTTAAAGATATATTTTTTTTATATAATTTCTTTTAATGGAAGGGTTATTCCCAAAACCCCTGTCGTTTTTGGGCTTGTTAACATAGTAGCAAGGCTGGGGAAAAAAAAAAAAAAAAAGAAATTGAAGGTTACGGTTTCCTTTTTACAATTCAGTCTAATTAGGATTACACTAACAGAGGTTAATTACGATTTGCTCTCACTAATGATTAATAAAAATAATTTTTTAGCTATACATCATTCGATTACGATAAATAACAGTTTCACATTCTCAGTTTTAACTATATTCATAGCGCTCGTGTGCGTAAATTTTTTGTTGATTGCTTCCGTGTTAGCAATACGTTGATACTGACTTACAACATAACCACGAGCATTGAGACATAATCATCCTTAAAACATGAATTAAAAAAACCGTCGACTTGTTAACATAATACCTTCATTTCGTACAACTTTTTGTTTCCTTTTTTTCCTCTTATCTACTCAATGTCGTCAAACTAGTTTACGTCTAAAAAATAAAAATTAATAAAATAATCCATGACCTGCTAAACTTTGTTCTTTTGGAGTGTAACTTGAGTGTAGTTTTTGAGTTGAATTTGAGTTATAACTTGAGTTGAAGTTAGAACTTGAATAAAACTGAGTAAAATTGAGTGAAGTTAAAACTTAAAAGAACGTGAACTTGAATAAAGTTAAAACTTGAGTTGTCTTTTTTTGAGTTTTATGTGTAAAAGAACATGCCCTATTGTGGAACTCTATTGTTCTACCAAACTGGATGAACTTTTTTTTATCCTTTTTGCTGTCTTCTTTTATTCAAATTTGCATTTTCGTACACTTTGTTGAGTGAAAATATTTATTAATGTTGAAATAATATTTCACAAACAATATAATTTCACCTACACTAGGATTTAATTAGTATAAGAGTTTATTTTTTTAATTCGACCCATTCAAGGTTAAAAGAATAACCTCTTAATTACAATCCCTTAGTACAAGAGAAAACCTTTTGATTCCAATTAAAACAGTAAATTATATTTTCTTGTGAATTTGAGAAATTTGGGTTGATTTAAAATTGCGGTGAACTCGATGAATTTGGCCGAGTTGCCTACATACCCCATTAGGGGATTAAATCACTTGTAGTTCAAATTTTGGATTTGAAAATTTTGGATAATTCCTCGGTGTATGACCTTATGAGGAATTGACGCACTTTGAAATTTGATTTAGTTTTGTTTTGATTTTGTGTATTATGAGGATTTTTTTTAGGATTGAATTTGATCTTGAAATTGCACCTAAATTTTTAGGTTGCTTACGTATCTCATAGGGAATCAAGTCAATCGTAGTTCTTGAATTTTGACTTTAGATTTTGAAGAATTCCTTGATATATGACTATAGGAGGAATTTAAAGATGTTTTAAAATTTGATTTGGAACTTTACTTTAGAATTTAGATTTGAAAATTGTATTTGGATAATTTCCCGGTATATGACCTTATGGGGAATTAGAATGATTCTTTTTGAATTTGTTGTTGAGATTTTTTTATTTGAATTTAGGATTTGCAAATTTTGAGGTGAATGACCTGGTTTTGGACTTTTGAGAATTTGCTTCTCATTTTATTTTTTTGAACTTTAAACCACACTTAACTTGATAGGTTGTCTACGTATCCTTTGTGGAATCAAGTCAACGTAGTTCATTCTTAGTGATTTGAGAGTTTGTTTTGAATTGAAACTCTTATATCTCTCTTTGAATGATTTTGGAGATAATTTGATTCACTATATATATATATATATATATATATATTTGAAATGGGATTTACAGTATGTTAACAACATTTTGTATTGCATCTGTTGCAATTATCAACGTTCAATCATTGATGGATGATCTACCCTCTTTAATTTGAGCAACTCAATTAATTAACCGTCTTGGCTTCTCTGCATGCTTTGGGACGTGGCTTCATGCCTTCCGTGATAATTGATTGGCCTTCAGTTATACCATACGTTGTTAAACAAACAACAATGAGGTCTTCCCCTTTATTTGGGCTTACGTCATCGGTAAAGAAGGCTGAAGCCTCTATTCTTCTCTTGTTGGGCTTGTAATCAATGTCAGAGGCCCATTTAGATATAGCCTTAGGAAAATCAAGTTCCACGTTGTACTATTCGGAAGTTGAAATCTATTACTGCTGTATGGTTCTCATGCAGTAATTTTTGCATGGTCCTCCTTTACGAATGAGCATGAGAGTGCGTAAGAAAATGACCGTAAAAACTCTTAAAAAATATCACATTTAATTTTTTTTATTACAGTAAAAAGTTATCAGAAAATGTCACATCTTAATTTAAATTAAAAATTCAAATCCGTAAAGTGAACGAGACGTATGTCTTTTTTTAGGATTTGGGAGGCCTTCATTGATTACAAACTGAAAGTAGTTAAAATTGCATGCATGGCCGATTGTGCAGATAAAAGAAATCTGCTTTCTTTTATTCTACCTTCATGCCACGTTTGTAGTAGGCATTATTTTTCATTTGATATTAAGGTTCAATGACATTGCAACCTATTTTGTTGTAGAGTTCTAAAACTGACAACTCTAAATTTTTCTTAAAGATTTTAAATCTTGCAACCTCATTTTTATGAGATTCGATGAACTTGCAATCTCATGATTTTTTTTTCTAAGAGTTTTAAAACTTGTAACTCTATATTTTTATAGAGGTTATAGATCTTGCAATCTCATTTTTTTATGGATTACTAACCAAAATGGTGTAGAACCCATATTTTCTTGAGAAAAAATTCTTTTATGGGAAATCCGATTTTTGAAATAGAGATATTGTGTGAAACAAGACTTTGTAAAGAAATTTCTTACTTATCCATTTATTGATCTAATTATTAAAGTGTAGTCAGTAGGATGAAGAGAGGTTTTTTTTTTTTTTTTTTTTTTTTTTTTTTAAATAAAGATTCACAAAAAACTTGTTTTTTTCTTTCTTTTCTTCTCTCACTTTCTCTCACACACGCATAAAGTCTTTTCTTTTTTGTTCCTTCACCTTTCTGCACACGTAAAAGTATTAGTTATTTTTTCAGATTTGATCCAGGGAAGACTTCAGAGTTGACCTTTTGTTTTCAAAAAAAAAAAAAAAAAAGTTAATACATAAAAGGACATGAAATTTCATAGAGTGAAATTACCGATGGGTGATAAACAATCGACTCCCTAAAACAATTATAGTCGCAATAGTTCAAACAATTTTTTTTTTTTTTTTTTTTTTTTCAAGTTGTTATTTGTTACTCAACATGAGACCCCGCGTAGGTTTCATTGCTAATCTCCTTTTTCTTTTATTTGTTTTTCTTTTTTTTTTTTTCTTATAATTGAATCTCCTTTTCTTTTCCTTCTTTCTCATTTTATTCCATTTTTACTTGAACATTATTATATCAATTGACATAACTTTCAACAGTATGCAGTAAAGTAAATAGAAAATGAGGGATGTTTTCATGCACCTTTTGTTCTACCTCAATTTATTTCTTTCGTGATGGGGATTAAAGAAGTTGCCTAGCAAACTACAGAGGAACTGCCACGAAAGTAGCATTCAACTTTTTGAGCCTACCAAACGCGTATCTAGCTAAGAATTTTGGTTAGGAAAATGAGAGTTTCTATAGTAGGGCCCTTTACAAATACAGACCAATTTCTGACCGTTAAATTTAATTAAATTATATTAGATTAAAAAGTATGCATGACAAACAGTTCTTGATATACTTATGACTAAAAAAATAAAAAACTAACAGTAATTTTTTTTTTTTTTGTGTACTACCGGAAAAACTCCTTAGGAAAATATGTAAAGTTGAGTATTCCTATATTCTAAGGTTACGTTTGCTTCGTGGATTCAAATTGATGGGTTTGAACTTATATGCGGGTTTCTGTGGTTTAAACTGGCGTTTAAAGGTATAAGGTCTAAACAAACAATAAAATTTTAACCAGCGTTTTGTTACATTATTAGAAGGTAGGTTTAAAAAAAAAAAGTGAGTGAAAATGGTTGGTGGGAACCTTTGAGTTAGTTTTGTGAATAGTGTTTTGGGTTAGAAGAATTTAAAGGGAGATAAAGTTATTTTCAACCTTTAATTTTGAGTTCAAATAAAGGCCTCGTTCATTTCACCTATTTGAGTTGTCAGTTATATGTTTTTATAGTAAAAAATTCTCAAAAAATAACACATTTTAACTTTTTTTTCTACAGTGAAAAACTATAAGAAAATGTTACATCTCAGCTCGAATTGAAAACTCGAATCCGCAAAATGAACGAGGCCTAAATCTAAGTTCAAACTCAAAATGTCATGCAATCAAAAAAGGGTTTGAACCCACTTTTAGGTTCAAAGTTCAAACCCATCTAAACCCTCCAACAAACAGGGGGTAACTTGAACCAATCGTTATGGGTTGTTTCTCTCGTTGTCCTCTCTAATTTTTGTGGTAATAGCTAAAAAGAAGTCTCAAGTCAACAGACAAGGGGGCAAGAGCCGAATTATTAATTGTCCTTATTTTCTTTAGAATTATTAATTGTCCTTCAAAAATAAAACCCGAGAGTTAATTAAGCTTCCCCTCAAAACAGCTTTTATTTGATTTTTTTTTTTTTTTTAAAAAAATTTGTTCTTTACAAATTGAATTTTGTATAAATTTTGTTAAATCTAACTGTTTTATTTCATTCTTTATATTTCAACAAAGTAGTTACATTGTGGAATCTAGCTTTTTGCTAAAGAAAATAAGGTTATAGAAATAAGATGACATATTCGAATAATTTTTGAGTAGACAGTGCATCTCTGCATGACATATGGAATCCCCTTATAAAATAGCTTGCTTATATACCTTGTCCTATGCATTGGACTGACTAAAACATGAGATTTAATTGAGAAGAACGAGCAAAATTACCACCCTATTAAATGATCAGTCGTATCGAGGACTCAAAATGATTAATCTTACATTATTACATTTAAAAGTAAGGGATACAAAATGACATTTATTATGTACAACAATGACTTTAAAAATGTGTAATTGATCTAGGATAGATACAATTTTTGTCTATACATTTACAAGAACATTGTTACACGGAATCCTGGTGTGTTTGAAAGATCTATTTTCATGTTATATATGTAAAAGGACTTGAGCTTTTACCCATAATGGCAGTGAATCCTGGTGTGTTTGAAAGATGGGTTCATGTTAAAATATAAAATTATTGTTAACCTACTTCTTCATAGCTTAAAATTTGGGGATGGATTAGTAAACTAATATGGTATAAGAGTGGGAGGTCCTGGGTTCAAACCTCCTTAATTGCACTCTTTATCCCCATTTAAAATTATTATCATGTGTTGAGTCTTTAATATATTTCGGGTTTAAATATTTACGCGTTAGGCTTTCTAATTAATTTACTTACCCACACGATTGTCCATTGTCAAACCCACACATGAGAGAGAGTGTTAAAGTATAAAATTATTGTTAACTCACCTCCTAACAGTTTAAGTTTTTAGGATGAATTAGTAAATTAACAGTTTAAACTAATCTGGTTTGAATTCAAATAATTTTTCTCTAAAAAAAAATTTAAATAAAAAATTTTTCTCAAAAAAATTTAAAATTCTGATTCAAACCATCTTATTTTAGCTCACCTTCCTGACGGACCCTTCATGTTTTAGTAGTAGTTGTTATCAAGTTTAGCTGGTAGTGGTAAAAAATTGGCATACGGTGTTGTTTTTTGTCCCAAATTGGTAATATTATAATGTTCTTTCAGATCGTAGATAGGAAGGTGCGCAACTTTTTCCTGTATTCTGCTTTTAATGATCAATCTAACAATTACAAAAGGATTTCCGAGAAGGAGCATAAACACTTTCTGACAGATTCCAAGGAAAATTTTTGTAAAATTCCTATTCATTGGTTCCTTTTCCAATTTGCACAAAGGAAGTTACGTGGTATCACATAATTGGAATAAGAACAAAGAAACATGTTTTTATTTCATTTTTCCTATTGGTCTCTGCTTGCAACCGAGTCAACTAGTGTTCAAACAATTAAACAAGGCAAAGTCAACTGAATAAATAACCAGTGAAGTCATGAAGATTCCAATGACCAAAATGGACATCATTTAGATCCAATTTCCACCTTTCACACATTATTAACTCGACAATACCCAATATAAGTAAGGGCATTTCTTTGAGACTCGTCATCTTATATCTCTACCAAATTGAAGGAAGAAAACAAAACAAAGCAAAGCAAAGCAAACCAAAGCATCTGAACTCAAAAAAGAAGAATACCCAAAAATAATATAGTATGGTGACAGAAGAGCTTATTAACAAGGCCTTTTCTGAGGCCATGGCAGCTCATAAGTATCCAGATAAGGAATTTCTGGAAAATAGAGGTTCTTCAGAAGTTATTTTCAGCTTCCCAGGATCTTGGTCTGTGAAGGATTGGTATAGTGAAGGAGCCTTTGGAGAAACCGGGATCGATTCGGCTTTCTTTCCGTCTCTCAGAAGCCTTGGCAACAATGAATATGCAGTCGTGAATAAAGCTTTTCAGGAAAGATTTAAACTAGTTGCAGAGAGATCTCAGCTACGGAATAGGGTATGTTGTTTGTTCATAATCTTTAACTCACTTTTTTTTTTGTTGGTCCCCATGTTTTCGGAGAATTCCGAAATCGTTACCGGTAGGACACAGTTATGAACCTTCAGATCTTCAACAACTTTCATTGAAGTCTGATTAATGGTTCACAATTATGTCTTACTGGTAGAGAATTCTCTTCTAAAATTTATCCAAAACACCATCTATTTAGTAGAATTCATCAAGATATATTACTCAATCTATACATCATATATGTATATTTGCTGTAGTCTTGACTCTTTTAAGCCATAGGCAAAATTAAACTAGTAGTTGTGAAATCCTCAAAAGAGTACTTGCTTTTGATCCACAACAGCAAAGTAGACTTTTAGGAGTTACCAAAATTTGTAATATTATCCAAAGAGTATTATCGTTGATTTGGCTTGTTCTCAGGTGGAAGCGGCCGTGAGAGACAACATGCAGATAGTATTCACAGGGCACTCTTCTGGTGGCCCAATCGCAGTGCTCGCCGCAATTTGGCTCTTGGAAGACTATGCAAAACAAAAGTCTCAAACGCTAATCTCACCTCTCTGTCTCACTTTTGGATCTCCCCTCGTAGGAAACCACATCTTTTCTCATGCTCTCAGGCGAGAGAACTGGTCTCGCTACTTCTTCCATTTCGTCACGAGATTTGACATAGTCCCTCGTGTTTTTCTTGCTCCTCTTCCATCCAACGAACCACATTTTCAGCTACTCCTAGAACACTTCAGACTACAATCCTTATCAACAAGCCGCGAATCTCATGGAGCACCCAATTTCGCTTATGATTTCTTCATCAATGTGATGAGTAATGCCTTGACCCTTACGAGTCATGTTGCTTGTAAGTTGATGGAGAGTTCGAATCTTTTGTTCGAAACTGTGACCAGCTTTATTAAGCTGAGTCCTTACAGACCTTTTGGAACGTACGTCTTCAGCAATGGGAATGGGAAGGTTGTGACCTTGAAGAACTCGGATGCCGTTTTGCAGCTCTTGTTCTACTCTTGTCAGCCGAGCAGTGAAGACGTTGGTAGAGACATTGCCAAAAGAAGTTTCACAGAGCATTTTGCATACGAGAATGAGCTGTTGCAAAGCTTCAATGGGCATATTTCCTTGGATGGTGGAATAGAATCAGCTGATGAGTGCAATGACATGATTAACAAGGCTGCAGACGACATAGGACTTGTAAGCTTTCCAAGATTCAGCCTTGATGATTTTCTTTCTTTTTTTTTTTTTTTTTTTTTTCGTGTCAAATTCTGTGCTTTGGAAATGTTTATAAAACTTAATGCTCAAAAGATTTGTTTACGGTCATTCACATGAATTGCAGAGCACAAGAGGCAGGCTGTGCCTACTTGCCGCTGGAGAATTGGAGACACAAAAGAAAAAAAACAAAGATAAAATGGATTCTAAGAAAGGACCTATTGAAAGAGCATTGAAAGAAATAGAGAACTATAAAAACAAGTGTGCGGTTCACAAGGTGGGGTATTATGATTCATTCAAGCTTCAAAAGAACGAGGAAGACTTCAAAGCCAACGTGAAGAGGCTCGAGCTAGCGGGCATCATGGATGAGATGATTGAAATGTTGAAAGGGTATAAACTCCCTGATCAATTCGAGGGACTGAAGGAGTGGATAGACATCGGAACTAGGTACCGCCGCCTTGTTGAGCCCCTAGACGTTGCCAACTATTACAGACATGCAAAGAATGAGGACACCGGGAATTACATGAAGAATGGCAGGCCTAAGCGTTACAGATACACGCAAAGATGGCGCGAGCATGCAGAGAAGATGCTAGAAGAATCAAGTGGAGAGTCCTGTTTTTGGGCGGAGGTGGAAGAACTTTTGACTTTAATGAAGAAACAGCCAAGTGAGCAGATAACAGCTAATTTTGGGGCGAGGGCCTTGAAGGTGCAAAAAGAAGTATCTCAATGGGGAAACGGTAAGGTAATACAAACCGATGTGTTCTTGAATGGTTCCACTTTTGTCAAATGGTGGGAATCACTTTCCTTCCCAAACAAGTTAGGAGAGATCGAACAACTCCTCAATGGGCTAAAAAACTGATGTTGCATCATCACCATGAGATTGGAATTCAACTAATTATGGTATGAGGATTTGTGGTTAAAATTTTTTCCTGTTGTCAAGTGTGTTGGCTGTAAAATAACAAATAAAACATTCGGATTTCATTTGTGTGACTGTTTGAGTCGTAGTTTTGGGCATTTTAAATTAGCTATGTAAGATATGGAATGCGGTTCATCAACAACAACGAGGGAAATTTTTAAGAATGTCCTCAGAAAATAACACTTTTATTTCTACCATCAATTTTAAAATTTATCATTTATGCTATTAATATTCTGATAGAATATCATTCCTACTTTACTAGAATATTTTTTAATGGCATAAATTATAGAAGTATAGAAAATAACGGTTGTTCTTGTAATTTTATCTAACAATATAGAGTATAGACGGCAATACGGTCAAATACGTTGAAGATGAAAGATGATGCCATGATTCTTAGAAGTTAAAAATAGATTTCCAAGTCCAAATTTAAACCAGAATCGCAGGCAAAAATGTCCTGCTACACCATAAGACGAATGCCAAACCAAGTGCATGTCTGGCCAATAACAGAAGATGAGTTTACAACTTACAATCATCATTAAGATATCAATATAATTATATTCAGAGGTTAGTTTATACATGAAAATATCATCTTAGAATCAACACCGTTCTCTAACAACGTACCGCAGGAATGCGATCGCTATTCTTACGGTTTGAAAGTCGTAGTAAATACAATTTCCTCGTTTCTGCATATAAAAGTTTCAGACAGTAGTATAAAGATGGGCACGATACTCTACTTGCAAACTGGCTTCTGTGTTTCGTGGCTGGATGAGAGCTTCCTAGAATTTTATCAGCGCGTTATGCTTAATTTCCTGGACAGCCTCCTTATACAACAGCAATGTATATTCAAGAGAGAAAATTGGTTCTTACTTTTTCTGTTTCTTTTATACTAGAGGAAAGGAGATCAACCAAGGTCGTTAGGAGAATACAAGATAATATAAAACAAAAACACACATTTGATATTTCAGACACTTTCAATTCAATAAGCAATTTTGTGTAGAACAAACCAACCTTCAATTGCCAACTGATCCAAAAGTTTGTCATAAGATCTCTTCATATGAGATTTGAGGAATCAATGCCTACAACTTATAAAGCCTAAAACAGTACTTATCCTTGACAAACTTGATCAGGTTTCGTGATTTCCCTGGAATGATCTTTTAGAGCATGACTCTCCCTCCCTCCTGCCACTAACAAGCAGCACTTGGATATCTTATGTGCTTTTGGAAGCCAAAGTTCATTACTGAGATCTGCAGTTAGCTGTTTACCTATATCTTTCATTGTCCACAATTGGCCAATCTAAAACCAACAGAGCAACATCTAATACCCCTCTACATAACCTCATGTTTGTGGCCCGGTTCTCCCGGTAATGTTTCACTCATGTTCTGGTTCTTTTTAGGCCAATTAAAGAATGTACTGGTCAAATATTTAAGAATCAGCCTCTTCTGGATCACAGCCAGGAACTCAACTTAAGAGCTGAAATACCTAAAACGCTGCTATGGCTTCTACCTTCATTAAACACTCATTTGCACTTGACCCTATCAAAGAACAAATGATAGCTGAGGGATGCCAATGACCACTCAAATCCACAATGACAAGTAGCCACGCAGAAACCTCAGCGAGTGAACCCAGTAACAATCCTCATCAGAATTAGCACCAATACGTTCACAATGGTTATCCATTCTTGCCTCAAAAGCTAAAGTCTAAAACCTGATAGATAATATAGGCATTGCAAAAGTGAACCATTACGTGAAAGTGCCAAAAACCATTACTTAGCATGCAAGTGTATGTTAAACAACTCTAAAGACGATGACGGGTTAGTTAAGGGACAGTTATTACAAAACAGCAACATGTAAACGTAATCTAGATAAAAAATGAACGTTACAACTAACCTTTGTGTGTTCCAAAACAATCAATTCTCACCTAAAGAGCCAGAAGACTGTTATAACCTTTGGGTAGAACTCATCCCTAAAAACTAACTTGTAGGGAGAAGGTGTCCAAGTGGTTATAAACCCACATGCTAAGCCCTAAATTTTAACAATTTGAGACTCAACCAAGATCCTAACATACCACCACACTTCTGACACCGACGTCCACGGCGGCCCACTCTGGATGGCCCCTTCTGGCCTTTCCAAGTCGCCCCTCCCAGGTCGCCCCTTCCGCAACGTGGGCTTGAGATGGGGCATGCTCTGATACCAATTGTTACAACTCTTGGATAGAACTCATTTCCAAAAGCTAGCTTGTAGAGAGAGGGTGCCCAAATGGTTATAAACCCACATGTTAAGCCCATACTTTAGCAATGTGGGACTCAATCAGGATCCTAACAGAGACTCGAGAGAATCCTTTCACTTTTTACCTAACTCAATAGCAACACACTATGTCATCAGCTAAAGCATTAGTAAGCAGTCATAATGTCCTTGAGATACGCCTCTAAGTGAAAAGAAATAGTTGAAACGACACACACAGAATTAATCAGTAAGTCAAGTAGTCAACAATGCAGAAAGAATTAAACATTGACAAAAATTATAAAGATGGCTTCTAAATGAAAATGCAAGTCGTCAAGTAAAAAAAAAAAGGATAAAAAGTCGATAAATAGGAACTAACGAGGAATAACATAAACGTAGTGTATTATTATTTCATGTATTGAATTCCTATACCACCATATGTATTCACATACGAACAATGTCCTCTACATTAGCACATGCACCATACAGATAAGAACCAGACTCAAGAGAAACGCTCAATTCTCGGGTGCTCAAGACCCTATGTCCACATCTAACTAGCAAAATCAAAGTCTAATTATACTATTGCAACGCACAACACAAGACACGCACAAAAGTAAAAATAGAATAACATAAAGAAGCAAATGCCAACATATATTAACTCATGAAAACAGAGACCCTAAGACCTTGTAATCATGCTGCAAGAACGAGCCAACCGGAATGTAAGGCTACCTCCAGGCACCCTCGCCTCTCTCTCAACAGCGTTACGCTCATAGGGCTTCCGACAGCCAGGGCAGCGACCATCCTCATCAAGGATCCTCTTATGGCAGAAGAGACAGAGCCGGAACCCACACAAACAAGGCAAGAAGCTCGTGTCCGTCAAGTCCAAATCTTCATAGCATATTGGACATGAAGACGGCGGAGCCATTATGTTGTTGCAGGCCCATGCGACGCCTCCACAGCCATAATGTTGCCGGTCCGAGTTGGGCAAGCTAAGCTGCTTAGATAAATTGGGCAAGCTCTGAGGACGAAAGGCATCATCCGGCCTCCAAGCTCTGCTATTCCCTGCACTCCTCGGCTCCGTTCTTGTAAACTCTGGTTTCGAATTTCCACCTGAAACCTCATTGGTTGCTTGACAAGTGGAAACCGTTTGGGAAATCTGTTCGCGCTCCGGAGGAGATTCTGAGCATTGATTTTCCTGCTTGTCATTGGCGGCCAAGGCATCTGCCACGGCCTCCCAGTCATCCAAGCAACCGTCGTCTTCTTCTTCCTCCTCCGTGATACTCCCAGAGCAACAACCACCACTACTGGTGCTGCTGCTGCTGCTGCTAGAACCAGTAAAGTTCGTCCCCGAATCGTTGCCGCCCAAGACACCACTGTTCAGGCTGGTCGGACTGGAAGAAAGGGACTCCGAATCGCTGTCGTTGTGGTGGATCAACCCGTCGTTTTCTCCCCCTCTCGACCGCGCATCCAAATGCCCTAACGAACGATTGTTCTCCTTGTTGCCAGTTCGACCGCCGTTCGTTTCCTCCTTGCAACACTTGTTATTGACCGCGCCTAATGGCATCAAATCCCAAACGAAACGAATAAAACACAGAATGAAGGGAAAAAAAAAAAAAAAAAAACCTCAAACATCCCAAAATAATCATGCAGATAATACAATTAGAGAAATATGAATATTTAATTTGTGCATATCAACAAAAACAAAATAAAAAATATCGATCAAAGGCGTACCTTGCGAAAGCCATTGCTCGCGACGAACATCAAGCTTGCACTGCTTCAATTTGGCGGTCCTCGCCTGAAAATCGCGCCAGGAAAAACAACAGAAATTGAGAAGATTGAACCAAAATAATCACAAAATCACAAAAAAAAAAAGAAGAATTCTCGAAAAGATTGAAGTGAAACGTAGAAGACAATTGAAAAGCTAAAGACGAAGTGAAATCTCACCCTCTTCTTCTTGCCCAAATCCTTCGAGTTGCAGGCTGCCGAAGGAATCGAAGCGTTCGCGACCGAATCAGAAATCATGGCTTCTCAATCGTTGGATTCAAAATTTGCTTCCTGAAAGATGAAGGATTTGCGGCCAAAAACCCCCCAAAAAAAATTCGCACGGAGAGATGATTTTCTAGAGAGAAAAATCTTTTTTAGTGAGAGAAACTGAATGGATAACGGAAACTCCTCTGCTCCTCTCGCCCTATTCCAGACTCTGCAGGACTGGAGGCCGAAGTTAGATTTATAAAGCCGCTAAGTTATGAAAATGTCCCTGGTTTCTTCCTTAATTTTCAAGATTAACCATCGTGATGAAAAGGATTTTGGGTAAGATCGAAGGGAGATGTTTTAAGCAAGAGGGTTATCTTCGTAAAGTCGCAATGGCTAACTACGTACCTCGTCGTTTATGGAACGGGGAGGATTTTAAATACGACGTCGTCGCAGGAATCGTAGCTGTTTTTTCTTTCATTTTTTATCTTTTATTTTATTTTTGTTTCATTTTTTTATCTTTTATTTTATTTTTTGTTTGGTTTATTTTCCCAAAGAGTCATTAACCTCTAATTAATTATTCGGGGGTAGAGGCATTAATTACCCTATTGAATTTGCATGAAGGAGTGGATTTTTATATTAATATCTCACTTCCTCTTTCCTTTTTTTTTTTTTTTTTTAGAAGGAATTTAAGATCTCACTAATTTTTCAGAACATTTTAATATTAATATTAATATCTCGCTTTCATTCTGTGCAACACAGCTTGATTTTCGCAATCTATTCTCTTGTTTCTACATTTTCCAATCCAGCTTTTAGTCCTTTCGTAAATTTAAATCATATTCATTTTTACCGATTTAAATTAAATTATAAATTTTATTATAATAAAATATTTTAAAAAATAATTACATTTAATTTTTTATATTATAATAAAAAATTCTCATATAAAATTACATCTCAATTTAAATTAAAAATTAATTCATCAATAAAAAAGAAATTATTCTTTTTAGAGTGTAATTTAAGTGTAATTTTTAATTAAATTTAAATTATAACTTAAATTAAAATTAAAACTTAAATAAAATTAAATAAAATTAAAATTTTAAAAATATAAATTTAAATAAAATTAAAACTTAAATTGTCTTTTTAAAAATTATCGTTTGGTTTTTAGATTCGAATCCACGATTCGAATCATGATTCAAAATTTTCTCTTTTTATAAATCAAAAATAAAAAAATTTATGAACCAAACGAACCCTAAATAAGTCGTAAGAATGAGGTTCTCAAAGTCAAAAGGAAAAAAATACTTTCTTTGTACCAAAAAAGAAAAAGGTTGTCCGAATCTATTATCTCGGTTTTCGGTCACATTGCGTGTGTTCTTAAACACTATTTTAACAACTCATTTAGTTGTTTAAATGATTTTAGTATTTTGTATTTATAATGTATGGCTGCCAAAATTCTCAAAATTTAGATGATGTGGTAAAGCGCTATTGGTGAGACAATCAGTAGGATAGAATAATCGGAACAATATATCTCAATTTAAGTTATCAATGTTGTTTTCTCATTGCCAAAAAGAAAATGATAAAATCTTCCTTTCAAAACAATAAGAAATGCATAAATTGTTTTTTTTTCTTTTTTAGTAAAAATGCATACTACATTGTGAAGAATTATATGATAGTGCACAGTTGTAAATCGTTATATATATATATATATATATATATAATTTGGGGTGGGGTTTCAACTTTACATTTTGTGGTTGTATCATGTATGAAATTATCATCGAGCTATATGTATAATTACACCTTATTTAGAAAATTGTATTATGTAGCTTTCTTCCTGTTAAACCATTTTTAAGTAAATAGCATGCTTTAAAATAATAAGTGTGTTAGTTTACAATTATATCCCACTCTCTTTCTCCCTCCATTTCTTCCCCTCTCTTCTTTAGATTGTTGTAGATCGATCTACAAACTATAGTCACCAAAAGATCGCGACTTCTCGATGGTGATCTAGGATAGTAGCTTGACGGTGATGTGCCACTCATCTTCTCTGACGATGTGATTTGTAGGCTTCGAGCTTTCACAGTCGGGAATTTTGCTATTCCATCTCCTGACAACGAGCTTCTTATGACGGTCATGATTATTCTGACGTGAGAGAGAGAACATAAAGATTGATGGAGAGAGAAATATAGAGAGAGAGAGAGAGAGAGAGAGAGAGAGAGAGAGAGAGAGAGAGAGAGAGAGAGAGAGAGAGAGAGAGAGAGAGAGAGTTTTAATTTAGAGGTCAAATGGGGTAATTTTAGTATTTATAGTACAATAAATTTGAATCTATAGATACCATGTTATTCACTAACTCTCTCTGAAGATTATGCTAGCTATTAATGCTTAAAAATCATTAAATTATGTTATTTCTCACCTTCTCATTTATAGTTTTAAACCATTATATTTTTATTACTTTTTTGTTAAATTTATATATTTTTTAAGTTTTAATAGTTACCAATATAATTTAATGATCCGAAACTAAACAATATTCATATAGTTTTTTTTTAAACTTTATTATAACATTTTCATTATGAAAATTAGTGATTAGATTACAAATTGTCTTATCTTCTTCTCTTTTTTTTTTTTTTTTTTTTTTTTTTTTTTTTTTTTTTGAAGAGACACGTAGATGCAACTCATCCTCTCCTGTATTATTTACTTTTTTAGGGAACTCATCGTCTATATTAATTCTTGCCTTTTTATCAAAATTCTCTGTAATC
The DNA here is from genome assembly GCA_012066045.3 of Morus alba. NCBI lineage: Eukaryota > Viridiplantae > Streptophyta > Magnoliopsida > Rosales > Moraceae > Morus > Morus alba. Next base: position 6,360,706 of record CP050231.2, on the reverse strand, counting down.
AAATCTTATTTCTATTTTCTTGTAATCAAATCTTATATCTTATACCATAAAAAATAGATATCTTATTCTAAATAATAATAATAATAATAATAATAATAATAATAATAATAATAATAATAGATACCTTTCACCACCAAGTAACCAAGTAATATAAGTGGAGCAGCAAAAACCAAGTAATATAAGTGATTTATCTCAATTAGGTCAGAAAAATTGGCTAATCAAAGTAACACTATTTGTTTCTATGATTTAACTGGTTTTTTTTTTTTTGTCAAAATATATGCTCAAAATGGTTTCACAATGCTACTGTACTGTTATACCACATTTTTCACATGTTAAGGTCAGCATTTAACGTTGACAACATAAAAGCTGAGAGCACAAATTAGCTTTAACCCAAGTCATTTAAGGAGCATTCAAATGATTTGATGGATACTCGGTGCATGAGAGCTTCTAGCTTGGTTTTACAGCTCCCAGGTTAATCTTAAAGCTAAAAAAACAAAAACAAAATATTCGCTCACCAAATAAAGGAGGAGAAAACATTTCCAATCCAGGCCTTTATTTCACTTATTTAAGTTGAAATATAATTTTATATGAAAATATTTAATTGTAATAAAATAAATTAGATGTAATTTTTTATAAGAATATTTAATGTAATAAATTTAAAATTAAAATTTTAAATCAATAAAATAAACGATGCATAAATTTGCAACCTAATTAGCTAGCAAGCTCGCCAATATACGAGAGTGAACACAAAATGCTTTGTTAAGGAAGGTTTAAAAATGAAACAAAACTCATTATGAGAACAAAAATATGGGTTTAACAAAAACACTTAAATAGAAAATCCAAGATTTAACAAAAAAAAAAAAAAAAAATGGAAATTGAGAAAATTTATTTAACGGGCAATTAGGATGAAATATTTATTAGAGGAGTTGCATGAAAAGAATATTTTAATAGGGATTTAAAAAAAAAAATTGAAAGGTAAAAATGAAGTTTTGAATAATGACCAAGAGTAATTGTGAAGAAAAGTATTCTTTTTCACTATATAATTGACGTTTATACAAGAGATATATATAAATGGGAGAAAAAAAATTTTCAAAATTTGAGATGAATTAAAATTAATAGGCCAATAATAATAAAAATAGGCCAAATTATTATTTTCGTTTATTATGAACCATAACTTGACAAGTTATTATTCATAATTATCCATAACTTATCCGTTATGAATCATAACTTGACAAGTTTGTCCATAACTTATCGGTTATGAACCATAACTTGACAAGTTATGGCCTATTAATTCTATAATAAAAATTAACCTATTAAGTTTTTCATATTGGCCTATTTTCTACTATTAACCTATATAAATATACACAATTTGCTAAGGGCTATAAAGCCCATTTAGGAAAGACAGGATGGTTGATTGTGTCTGTTGGAGATGGCTATGTCTGACTTATATTGGTGTTTAATAGCTTGATATTTTCCTTTGATTAGTGCTCTGTGATTGAGGTCTCGTATCACCACCTTCAAGCTTGGCTGTAAAGGTAAATGAACGCCAAGCTTGTGACGAAAATCTTCAAACAAATCCTTGGGTAATGCTTTTGTGAGTATATCAGCTATTTGTTTGGATGTATGAAGATAGCGTAGATGCAATGATCTAGTAGTGATTTTTTCTCATACAAAATGACAGTCGATCTCAATATATTTTATCCGAGCATGGAACACCGGATTGCAAGATAAGTGAATCGCACTTTTGTTGTCACACAAAAGCAGCGGACGTCTTTCAAGGTTTATGCCAATACCATGAAGCAAATGTTGCAGCCACATGATTTCTACAGTGGTAGTTGCTAAGGCACGGTACTCAGCTTCAGCACTCGAGCGTACCACCGTAGGTTGCTTTTTTGATTTCCATGAAATGCAATTTGAGCTAGGAAATATGCAGAATCCAGTTGTGGTTCATCTAGTTATCAGACATCCGGCCCAATCCGCATCACAAAAGACATTAAGGGTGAGTGAGCTTTGTGATTAATATCGCACACCATAAGTGAGAGTTCCTTTTATATATCGCATGATACGCTTGGCTGCTCGAAGGTTCTTCATGGCGGGATTTTGGAAATGTTGGCAAACTAAGTTGACGGCAAGTGTGATGTTAGGAATCTAACACCTAATATCAACCAGAATAACAATAGATTTCACAAGAATAAGAAACAAAACAACACAACTGGAATTGATCTCGAAGTTTAGCACAACTGTTGCCTACATCTCCGCGAACTCTCCAGAGGAATTTGACTTGCATTCAACAAAGTTTCTTCAAGTCAATTACAGAGAGAGATGCACCAGAAAATAATCAACTCAGAACCTCACTTTTCTAGGAAAACCAGCAAGAAAATCCCTGAGAAAAACAAAGCCTTTTCTCTCCCCTTTCTCACTCTAGAATTCCTTTCTCTCACTAAGGCTCTTTTATTTACAAGATTATCTATCCGTCTCTCTCTAATTCTGTTCTAACTGATTTAATATCAGTAAATACAATATATAAACAATTATACAACTTGCAAAGAAGGTCATTGGAGAATAGCCAATCAGAAGTGGCTTCTAGTAGAGTCTACAACTTTCTGATTTAGTGCTCTAGTAAAATGCTGCCGTTTTGCTTCACCAACCTCTTCCATAAACAAAACTCCCTATCGTTTTCTTTAGCTGCCTTCTAGATAAAGAACTAACCTTCTTGACTTGAAGAATATTAAATCCAATTAAGATAAGGTTTGACTCAACAATCTCCACCTCAAATCTTATCTCAATTAATCATGCAAATCTACTAACCTCTGGATCCTAATTCGATTACCACATATGTCATCCTTTGTCAATACCCAGCAAATCAAGACAATGCTTGAATTTGCCAAGTGTCACCATCTTAGTTCCCATGTCTGCAGGATTTTCCTCTGATGGAATCTTCTCAATGTTTATTACTCCCTGAGAGATCTTCTCATGAATGAAATGATGTTTTACCTCAATATGCTTTGTCCTATCATGGAATACATGAGTTTTTGCATAAATGGATAACACTTTTGGCTGTCTGAATAAACAATAGCCTTTTCATTTAAAATCTTTATCTCCTCTAATAATCCTTGAATCTAGATGCCTTCCTTAATTGCTTCTGTTGCAGCCATGTACTCAGCTTCAGTAGTTGAGAGTGCTACTACTAGTTGAAGCTGAGACTTCCAACTGATGCAATTTCCACTCACCATAAAGAAGTATGATGTAGTAGACTTCCTACTATCTCGATCTCCTGCATAATCTGAGTCAGTAAAACCTTCCACTCATACCTAACTTCCATGGTTTTTAAACCGTAAGCCATAACTTAACATTCCAGCTATATACTTGAATAGCCACTTCATGGCTCTCCAATGTTCCTTTCCTAGGTTTGACATAAACCTACTCAAAATACCGATGGCATAGGCCAAATTAGGTCTAGTGCAAACCATGGAGTACATCACAGACCCCACAACATTTCTATAGGAAACATTCTCCATATAAGACTTTTTAGCTTCATCTTTTGGGCACTGCTGAGATGATAACTGGAATTGGCCAGCTATAGGCTGTTGTGGTGCTTTTGACCCTTCTAATATGAATTTCTCCACCAACTTCTGCAAGTATCCTCTTCTACTTTTGAACCTGATGGTCGAGGTGACCTTGTGTCCTTCCGGTGTGTGTAACACCAGTCTCGCGCCACTGTCGTTATCGTTGGAGCTACCATTGACGTAGAGCTTCCACCGTGGGGTTGGACGACTCCCTCGACCTCGGCTGGTAAGCCTGTGAACTCCGCTACGAAGTCAGCTAAGGTTTGACCCTTGATAGCAGTCTGTGGTTTGTAGTCGATATCGAACTGGCTGAGCTCTATTGACCATTTGAGGAGTCGACCAGAGGCGTCGGCCTTTTACAGCACCTGCCTAAGAGGGTAATTGGTCAAGACCTAAATGTTATGGGCCTAGAAGTAGTGTCGTAACTTCCTTGCTATCACAACTAACGCGAAGGCGAGCTTTTCCATCTGGGAATACATCGTCTCTGCGTCGAGGAGGCGCTTGCTGGCATAATACATCGGCAGTTGCACCTTCTTCTTCTTCCGGATTAATATTGAACTAACGGGTGCTCCAAGACCACGGTAAAGGCATAGCACTTCCCCGGTCACAGGTTTGGATAGCATAGGGGGTTTCCCGAGGTGCTCCTTTAGTTGTTGGAACGCCTGTTCGCACTCCTCCGTCCACTGAAACGGCTTGCTTCCTCTCAAGGTATCGAAGAATGGGACACACTTATCTATGGACTTGGAGATAAACCTATTCAGTGCGGCCACACAACCTGTCAACTTCTGGACCTCTTTAGGGTTCTTTGGCGATGTCATGTCGAGGATGGCCTGAATCTTTTCCGGATTGGCTTCGATTCCTCGACTGCTCACCATGAAACCCAAGAACTTCCCTGAAGCGACGCCGAAGGCACACTTCTGAGGGTTTAGCTTCATTTTATATGTCCTGAGAACACCGAACATTCTCCCTCAGGTCCTCCTCATGGTCTTCAGCTCTCCTGCTCTTTACCAACATGTCATCGACGTACACCTCCACGGTTTTTCTAATCAGCCCCGCGAATATCTTGTTGACGAGTGATAAGTGCACAAATTTGCACTTTTAATGTTCATAATTGTCAAATTATTTTATCAAATTTGTGATTTTAATTTCAAATACTCCTAAATTTAGAGGATTTAATTTTAATCGATTTATGAGTTTTTGAAGAAAACAATTAGATTTGGGCTAGGCATAACCCAAAAGTTGAACCCAAAACAAGAGAGCCCCGGTGACAAGCGGCGTGTGCTCGGGAGTTTCATCACGGTCGAGCATGGGTATCTAGTTGTACCTAGAGTATGCATCCATGAAACTCATGGACGCCTACGCCTGTCCTAAGGTTGCAGAATCGACTAGTTGGTCAATTCAAAGAAAGGGTCAATGGGAAGTTGTCCTTGGGACATCCGTTTTTCTTTAAATCAAAGATTGAGTATCCGATGCATTGTAATTCCAACCATTCCCCTTTTGGCTTTTTCATTTTGAGTGATTTTAGACATCCTCAAACACTATAAATTAGAGCTTTGTTAGATGTATTGGTGGTTAGAATTTTTAGCTTAAGTTTAGACACATTTTTTCTCTAGTTGGTGAGGTTAGAGAAGAACCTATATGTGAAGTGATCTTGAGTGAATTTTGATTCTCCATTTGTTCTTCAAAGTTTATATATTTGAGTGGTTAATTTTCTTCTATCTTCTTCTAATTTCTCATATTGATATATGTTCTTGTCAACTTTTATACAAATCTAGTCACGCTCTTTTTATGTGATTGTTGCATGATACTATATATTGATAGATATTATTTTATGAGTAGTCTTTTATTGCATTATTGCCAATGGTATATTGTCGCTCTTAGATTTCTCTTAAGATGATTTTTCCTAATACTAAACGTAAAAATTTTATTCACTCGAATACATTTTAATTCACATGTTCTTCAAATATTTATTTTCCGATTGTTAGTTTGGGATGTGAAACTTTCAATTGAGTAATCTCAAGGATCAAAATTCATTCGGGTGAACCAAGCATATAGGGGAATCTCGACACCTTACCACTTTTAAATATAATTTTCTCCTATATTTTTCTTTAACTTTAACCTCTCAAAGAAAATTCCATTCTCTTTTATTTTTACTTTATTATTTATCTCCTAAAGCTTTTTATTTACTAATCATTTCTTGTTTAATTTGTCACCTCCTTGTGGATACGACCGCCCTAACTGTGCTACCGCGACCGCTTTATTTTCAACACGTTTGGGCGTAATCAACGAGGCGTTGGTAAGTTGTTCCAGCATTTTTGAGGTCGAAGGGCATCACCCTGTAACAGTAGAGCCCTCTGTCGGTGACAAACGACGTGTGCTCTTCATCACGATCGAGCATGTGTATCTAGTTGTACCTAGAGTATGCGTCCATGAAGCTCAGCAGCTCCTGCCCTATCGTGGTGTCGACTAGCTGGTCAATTCAGGGTAACGGGAAGCTGTCCTTGGGACACGCTTTCTTTAAATCGCTGAAGTCGATGCACGTCCACCATCCCCCATTTGGCTTTTTCACCAGGACAGGATTGGACACCCACTCGGGGTATAAGACTTCTCTGATGAAGTTATTCCTTGTGAGCTTGTCTACTTCTTTCTGCAGGGTCTCGGACCTCTCGGCGTTCATTGATCGACGCTTCTATCTCTTCGGCTAGAACTTGTCATCAATGTTCAACCGGTGACACATGACGTCGGGGCTTATCCCTTCCATATCCTTGTGGGCCCAGGTGAACACGTCGAGAATTCCCCGGGATGACCCGTCGTTGTCCCCCCAACTCCGAGCCTATCCAAGGGTTGGTCCCTTTCATCAATGGGGACCTCGGCGGGGTCTCCCCCTCTCGGGAACCTTGGATCCAAGTCGAGGTTGTTTGGGATGTCTCGACCATAAAACTGTCATTACTTGTGCCGGTTCGGCATAGTGGCGGGACGATTTTTCGTAGCACGTGAGCCTTGATCATGGCCTCGACTTTGTTGATCCCGGCATCGGCACTACTTGGAGGAAGTTACACCTCACCGCCGCAAGGCCGCAGCGTTGGGCGGATGAAGGTGATCTTGGCGCCTCCCTTCACCACCGTGTAGTTTTGGCTTCTTGTGTAGTGGGAGACATGGTCATGAACCTCCTTTTGGGATGAATTTCCCCTTTGCATCTTCGAGCCTCGGCAATCTCCATCTTGTCGAGGCAGTCCGCGTACGGGATGTCCACGGCGCGTTTCGTCAAAAGATACGGCATATCGTGATGGCCGAGATCATGGTCCCACCGGGACATCGTCCTTATGACACGTCAGTCTCGGGATCGGGTTGGTTATCGTGGTTATTCCGCCTGTGCTTGGCCCGTCGGTCGTCATTGCGCCTATTGTTGTTCCAGCGGTCGGCCCGATATTCACGTTGAGCCTCCCTTCCCGGATCAGCCTTTCAACTTCGTCCCGTGGTATGACCATTCTCGCCGTGGAAACATCACTATTTATTCTGGTTTCTCCGTGCCGGGTCGGCCTTTAGGAGTGGAGGTCAACACAAGACCTGGAGATGGCTAATCTCGTGGTAAACGTCCTCGATCCCCATAGTCAGAGGGTGTAGGCGTCGTACAGTTGTGGCTTGGGCCGCTTGGTTTCCCCCTAGCTCATCGAGGTGTTGTTGCCTCTGTTGCTCGGAGCCGGGTTGTACCTTGGCTCGGCTTGCACCTGGGGAGGACCCCGGCGCTTCTTTCCATTGTTCTGACTGCTAGCTTGCCCGACCTCCTCCTTGGCAGGGGCTACCGTCTTGCTCTTAAAGGCCTTTTTGGCCTCCTCCGCGTTTATGAACCCCTGCGCCTTTGTCAGGAATTCTTGGTAAGTGTGGGGCGATCTCCGGTCGAGGTCTGTGCTATAGGGGATGTCCTTCTTCATTGCTGGACAGCGCCCCCATCAGGGTCACTTCATTGGAGATTTCCTCAGTGGCGGAGACCTGTTCTTCAAAACGAGCTATCTAATCCTTCAGGGACTCGTTAGGTCCCTGGTATACCTTTGATAGGTTCTGCTTTGGTGGGATGTACTTATTGACACCTATAAACTGAGAGTTAGGAAGGCGTTCTTTAGGTCACCCAGTTGGTGATGGAGTTCGATTTGAAAGGCCTAAACCATCTCCTCACAGAATCGGAGAGGTGATTTCTGAAAGCCCGGCACATCACCTCCTCGGGGTATCCATGCAAGACCATGTGCCCTGTGTACACCTCAAGGTGATCGTCCGGGTCACTCCTCCCGTCGTATAACAGAATGAGGGGCGACTTGTACTTGTCCGGGAGCGGGACCTGGATGATGTTTTCCGTGAATGGGTGGTCGTGAGAAGTATACATCTTGGCGTCGACGTTAACTGCATCGGCCACCTTTCCCACTACCTGTTGAAAGTTATTCAGTCGACTCCCCATCTGCTTTTCCAGCCTGGCTATCTTCTCGACCAGGGCCTTATTCTCTATTGCGAGCTCATCTTCCCTCGTCAGCTGCACGGCCTTCCCGCGACGGGCGTCGAGCCTCGCCCTTAGGTCTCCACCATGCACCGATGTGGACTCCACCGGGACGGGGTTCCTCCTATTCGCATCCTGTAGCAGTCGAGGGGGCACACCTCTGTTATCCATAAGAGGCGCCGCAGCCCTCTCACGCGCTCTCCTACGTGCTGCGCGTTGCTCGCTCCCCACTAACCTATTCGACTTAGCCAGACGGGGATCATTTGCTCGACTATCACCAATTTCCTCGATGTCACCACGTTGGTCACCGATTCCTTGGTCCCCTGCAGCGGCATTCACCAGGTTCATGGGCACGTCCTCGAGCGGCGGCATTGAGTTCCGCCCTTGATCCTGTCTTGCAAGGGCCGTAGCCATTCTTTCTACAGCCGCAGCCAGTGTTTTGACCTGTTTTTAGAGCTGGTCGATGCGGTTTGGGAAGCTTTCGGCAGCCGGAGGGAGCGGGTTCGTGAAAGTCCCAGCGGTGGTGGAATCCTAAGTTGCCTGGGCTAGCGGGTTAGCCGACAGAAAAGCGATTTCTAAGAGGCATGATGACCGTTTCTTCTGGTTCAATTTCAAAGCTGGGTTAAATTTCTGGGCTTATGGCCCTCCTTCTAGTGCCAATTGTTGACGGTGTTTTTTTCGACAACTCGTAATTTCTCTCAGAAACACTCACGGTTGTGCTAACCACATGATTATGAAATAAACTGTCAAAATGACGGAAAAGAGACAACAATTTTATAGTGGTTCGGCAATAATATTGTGCCTAATCCACTTGTGCATGCATTATATTTTTCAGATAAATACAAGTTTTCTCTCTGTGATACAAATGGTGTCTAACCCCCTTTTTGGGTTTTTTCGATTCTATTTATAGGCTCTCTAATTTGATTACACATTCCCGGTTCCCAAGGAGGAAGCCATCTTCTATTCTCGATCCTCGCGAGGGTAGGTGAGTTTTCATGATGACTCTTCCTGGAAATTCAGCTGATCCTCTCAGCCTACCACCTGATTTCCTGACTTCTGCAGTAGCCGTCGGATCAGTACTTCCCTCCTCGGGTTGAGATGACCTCTGGCAAAAAGGACCGACATTGCTGCCTCGGCGTCGCGGTCTCGGTACATAGAGCCCTTGCCTGACACCTCTCCTCTTGCGCGATCTCTCGACGTATAGGGCACGTTTGATACGCCTATCCCTCAACGCCAATAGTCGGTCTTCCGCGGGGAGTCCCCGACGTCGGTCGTACAAAGGAATGGTCGATGTCTCGACCATGGTGTAACAACTAATATTACCTTCTTCCACTCACGTTTTTCTTCCATTCTCAATCTTTCCTATTCACTTCACTTCCTCATCCAACTTCTTATTTTTTCTGGTTTTCTTAATTCCTTTTTCTCAATTTTGGATTATGTAAAAGTTTTTTCTAGATGATTTTTGTGGAGCAATTGAAATTTTGATAAATTTATGTAGAGAAGGACTCGTGTTTGGAAGGAGAAGCGAGTCTGATGCCTGATCTTAGCTTGGAAGGAGGGTTTTTTCTTTTTTTCCTATCATAAGAAATATTAGGGCGGTTATGGGAGAAAGAGAGAAATATGTCAAGATTTGAGATGAATTAAAATAAATAGGTCAATAGTTTACATAAGTTAATAAATAAGGTCAAATTATTATGTTTTCGTTCATAACTTGTCTGATTATGAATCATAACTTGACAAGTTATTGTCCATAATTGTCCATAACTTGTTTGACTATAAACCATAACTTGACAAGTTTGTCCATAATTTATCTAGTTATGAACCATAAATTGACAAGTTATGACCTATTAATTTCTATAACTAAAAAATGACTTATATACTTTCTTAAGTTTTTCATATTGACTTATTTTCTACTATTTTCCTGCGGTTATTTGGCTAATTTTGAGAAAGAACGGTTATGTAGCTGTTGTATTTGCTGTTATTCGATTATAATATAGGAATACCTCTAATCACAATTGCAATATTTGCTTCACTTGAATCAAATTGTCATATTAAGTACTTGTTCATTTGCACTCAAACTCAAAAAAAAATAAATAAATAAATAAAACAAACTTAAGTTATAATTTTATTTAAATTCTTTTTTTTTTTTTTGTAAAATTTGAGTTTAAAGTTCAGTTTTAACTTGAGTTTGAGCTAAAATCTGAGTTCAAGTTCTTCCTTCAACTCAAGTTAATAAACAATATTTTTCTATTATTAAAAACGTCATAATCTTTTCGTTTTAATTCTGATTGAGATGTTTTTTTTTTAAATGCGTTCATAACAAAAAAAAAAAAAGAATAAAACTCTACTCATATACCCTATTAAAATTTTTCATCACCATTGAGTTTTTATTAGAATATTATCCAAATACAAATTTAAGTTTTAACTCACTCAAATACAAACTCAAATAGATTCTCAATTAAAATTATAACTCAAAATGTGCACATCTAAACACAAACTCAAGTTAAAGTCTTACCTCAAACCATACTCAAATATACCTTAACTCAAATTAAAATATGAACTTAAGTTACCCTAACTCAAAAAAAAAAAGTAAATGAACATGCCTAAAATTAAATATTGTGAAATTCCTTTATGTTTCAACTCTCCGCTTTCATAGTTCATAGAGGTGTAAATTCAAGTATGAAAATATTAAGGTCTTTTTTATTTCATCTATTTGAGTTTAAAATTTAAGTTTTGTTACAGTAAAAAGCTCTCAGAAACAATCACATCTAACTTTTTTATTACAGTAAAAAACTCTCACATAAAGTCACATCTCAACTCGAATTAAAAACTAGAATCAACGAACTAAACGGGTCCCAGTCTATCCCAAAAAAAAAGCTTGTTGGGCACTTTAGAATATGATTGGCACACAGCTCAAAAGCCCGCATGGGTCGTGTTAGCCGCTTTTTATAAGGTAAATATAAATAAATTAAAAATACTAATCAAGTTAGACTGAATATATTTTGGGCCTAAACTATTGATCTGACACTGTTAATGTTTAAGCGGGTCAGTCCGAAACTTGACTAAAAAATAAATTTTTAATTCGTTTAACTTGATCTAAACTTACAACTCTAATAACTCAATATTTCTAAAGACTCGTTTAATTTATACATTTAAATTAATAATTTAATTTTAATATTTAAAATTTAAAATTTTTATAAAAAAATATATTATAACATAATTAAAATTATAAATTTAAACGCAGTAAATAAATGAGTCTTAAATTATTACTACTCAATATGCAAAGATTCACCGGTGAGAACCGGAATCATCATAGGGTTGGGACACGTGTAGGGTTAAGATGCAAATGAGTACGGATCGCTCTTGATTGCCTTTACGTGTGGGACTTTTTGGTCGGTGACGATCTTCCGAGAGAGGGAAGTCCCTCACGACAAGCGATTGAAAAATGTTCCAGCGAAGTCCGTACCAACATTTACTTTTCAAATACTGGAATATTGCTTCTAGTCTAGTTCCAAAAATCACAACAACTCTTCTCATTTTAATAATAATAAAAAAAAAAATATCCTCTCGTTTTAATTAAAAGAAAATATCATATACCCATTTGTCTCTGATCTTATACTCATTTACACTTACGTCCTTGTAATTAAATTCATAGAATCGTAGACTACATGCAGGCAAAAGTATGCCTGTCAAAGCAATGTCCCCTAATATATAAATATATATATATATAACTTTCTTAAAATAAATTAAGAATGTTCATCTAACTCGTTAAAATTAAGTGACGTTTAGTTCATAAATTAAAATTATGAAATTAAAATTATTTTTAATTTATGTATATTTTTTATAAAAAAAATATTATAACGAACTATAAATCATAATTTAAATTATAATTTAAATCTTTTAACTAAACGTCTTCTTAGTCACCTCATCCATTGGAATGCGTCTACAACATGACTTGCTTTTTTCTCTCACAATTTTTTCCACCCTCAAACCTTATTTATTTGGCGGGGTGGGTTTCAAAGCACGCCAAATATCTATGTGAGCACGGTATACATGTATGTATATAAGAGTGTAATTTTAATAGTTATTATAATATTTATTATCATTATGTATCATTATCTTAACCTTAAAATTTTTTAAATAGTTGTAATAAATTAAATAATTTATTAAAATAATTTATTTTAATTAATAAAATTAAATTTTTATATTTAAAAAGAAACTATTGTTTCAAACGTAATTATTGAAAACTTGACCACTTATACGTGTTTTACTTCAATTGTTTCTCTCTCTTTTTTTTTTTTTTTGTTTTCTTCTTCTTCTTCTTTCTCCAAGTCCAACACTAATGATACATTGGTCGATTGAAATAAAGTTCCAAACTTGTTCCAAAATTGATTTAAAAAAAAAAAAAAGTCAATAACAAGATAAAGGGCCACAAAATCGACTCAAAATTCTATAGCAGCCTGCTAAACAGCCCGCTTTTAACTAGTTTACCGGCACATTGTTGGGCGGATATGGGTTGGGATTTTGGAAAATATTTAGGGCCTGTTTGTTATTGTTTTCGTTTTTATTTTTCACGTTTTTGAAGTTAAAAAATGAAAATGCACTCTGAAAACGTGTTTGGCATAAAATTTTTTAAAAAACAAAAACGAAAACGTTTTTGTCTTTTTGTGAAAAAATGAAAACGAAAAAAAGGTGTTTTCATTTTCTCGTTTTCGTTTTCTGTTTTCTGAAAACGGATTTCACTTCTTTTTTTCCATTTTCTTCCCTCTTTTCTGAAATTGTTTTTGTATTATATATGTTTATTTAATATATTTAATAATATTATTTATTTAATATATTTAATAATGTTATTTATTTAATATATTATTATTTAATATATTTAATAATGTTATTTATTTAATAATAATATTATTTAATATATTTATTAATGTTATTTATTTAATATATTATTATTTACTATATTTAATAGTGTTATTTATTTAATATATTATTATTTAATATATTTAATAATGTTATTTATTTAATAATATTATTATTTAATAATGTTATTTATTTAATATATTTAATATTATTATTTAATAATGTTATTTATTTAATATATTTAATAATATTATTTATATAATATATTTAATAATATTATTTATTTAATATATTATTTATTTAATATATTTATTTAATATATTAGTATTTAATATATTATTATATGTTTTCAAAAATGAAACCACCAAACGCAGTTTCAGTTTTTTTTAAAACTGAAATCAATCTCTAAATAAAACTACCAAACGCATTCTCAGAAATAATTCAAAAATGAAACTAAAAACATTTTCATTTTCATTTTCGTACAGAAAACAAAAACGTTTTGGAATCAATTCCAAACGCACCTTTAGTCTCGGTACTAAACTAAACAGGATGTATAATGACTTCTTATTGTTTTATTATTCTTTTAGAGAGAAAAAAAAAGTACAAATAAAGGTCAAAGGAGGAGAAGTTGAACATGCATAGTAGAAAAGTTTATCGTCAAAACTCGTTTTCCTGAGTTTATTTTCCATCTTCAACGATTTAATGGCTTTTTTAGATGCTATTAGAGACGGCTTTTCTGGTGTAAAAAACTTGATAATTTTAAGAGCTAAGAGCTATACACAGGAAAAGTATTTGAACTCTTTCGGCATTGAAACCTCAATACACAATTTCTGATGGCAAATGATATTTTTGACAACAAAAGGTGAGATAAAAGGAAAAAAAAAGCAGCCAGTTGTAGCATAAGCGATGTTTGTTATGTCCGATTCTTAAACGAGCAAAGTTGGTGAAAGATGAAAAAAAAGAATGTTATTTCATTAATCTATCTTATCGTATTAATATATTTGTTTTATACACGCCAAGTAACAAATGGCGTGGTAGAGGACAGAATAATACTTTTAGGAGAATCAAGTAGAAAGTAACATATATCTAAAGGGTCAAAAATCTATATATATATATATATATATATATATATAATGGAAAAAGAAATATCTATATGATTGTGTAGACCTCTACTTTATGGCCCCAAAAGGAGCAAATTGGAGAATGACTTTTGGTAGTGACGTCCTATGACTCCACGGGCAACCTGGTGCTTTGAAGTTTGAACGTATGCATTTCATTTTGGTATGACACATTTGGCATTCTCCACTTCCACACGATTTCTAGAATGTCTTACACAATTAGGAAAATTTTTACTAAAAAAACTATAAAGTTTTTTAAATGTGATATGATTTATAATGTAATTTAAGAAATTGTATTTTTTCAGTTCATGTATTTTTTTTTTTTTAGTCTTATCATGATGTAATATTTTTTTTTTTAAGAAAACAACAAATAAGATAAAAAAAAATATCATAGTCGAAATTACGTATCTACTTATAGTTTTATTGCCTCTTCTCGATCGGTAGTTCCGTAATAGGTTCATCTTTATAGTTATGCAATTGAGCCCTATTCTCCAGACCACCTTAATCACTCAAATATTCATATTGGACATTGTTATTGTTCCGACTATATAGTTGTAATTGCCATTACAACTACCCTCTTTTTGTTTCGAAAGTAGATTGGTGCTTTTAGATGTCAAAGCTAGGATAATTTTTTTCATATAAATGATCACTTTAAATGTTTTTTTTTTTTTTTTTTTACTTAAACATGTAGCATCAATGTATAAGCCTACATATCAAACTGTTATACGAGTGTGGTTGGACAGAAATCTCTAAGCCACTATGACAGTTTACTACATTGCAATGTCTACACTTATAAAACTGAACGTGAAAATGTTGTTATAGATGGCTTCCAAGTCTCTCCAAGTCCTTGCTTAACAAGAAAAAATTGTCTCAAAAGGACAAATTCTCTAGAATTAATAATAGGAAATGGCTGGAGTTTTCAAAATGCAAAAAAAAAAAAAAAAAAAAAAAAAAAAAAAAGGATTTTCTGAAAATAATTCCAAAATTTCATATTTGACCCCTGCAAAATTGTCTTCTTCATGAATTGTGGTTGAAGGGTGCTTGGCCTAGGAGGCTCATCACAAGGGTGTTCTCGTCACGGCTTTGAGGAAATATTTTCGTATATATCGTGGGTCATAACTAGTTATTTGTCGCGATGGCTAGCTATTGACAAAGGTTGATTGTTACGTTGTTGCCATACGATGTGGCTCATGGGAGCTTATAAGTCATCATCGATGGAAGGAGGAGTCGAAGGCACAACTTTGAATTGACAAGGCTAGGGTTTCAATTGCTTAACAATTTATTTATTGATTGATTTAACATCATTCACCTATTTTTACTCTTAACAAATGCATTATTTTGATATTTACTTATTAATTACAATATATGCCTAATATTTACTAGGTAAACATTATTTACAAAGTAAATATTTTATTTGCTTGATATTTATCAATTTTTTTGTTTACTAAATACATCATCTTCCAATTTTTATATTTAGTGAATGCATTATATATGTTCAGTTTAGTAAAATTGTTTACTAAACATTTATCTGTTTATTTCCTAAGAGAATTACTAAACTTATTTTTAAGATTGTATTAGTCTTGATTTTTACTCTTTACTCTTGATTAATACATTTTGAGTTATAAAGGATATTAATAAAGAGTAAATGATAAAAATTTAGACTCGTGCACTTTAAAAGGATATTTGTCTCATTTCTTTATATTTTCTTAACAATGATTTTGATTATTTTTTTTTATGTCACTGACTCAAGAGGATATTTGTCTCATGATTTAATTTATATTTCCTTAATAATTTGATGTTTTTTAAAATGTTGCCTCCTGACTAGGGCTTTTTTAATTGATGGCAATCCATTTGAAACTGAGCAGTTTGAACAGTCAGCAAGAATTCTAGGTTGTCCTTGACAAGTAATCCCTATGTAAATTAGGCCTAGTATCACTTATAAAGTGCAGTTATTCATCTGCGTCACTTTTTCCATGGGAAGAAAATAATAAAAAGGTGAATTAAAATTAATAGACCAATAGTTTATATAAGTTAATAAATAGGTTGATAAAAACTTGTCAAGTTATGAATATAATTTCGTTATTATTCATAATTTCATAATTTCTGACTATAAACTATAATTTGACCATAAGATAATGATAAGGAAGTAAAAATTAACCTATATATTTTCATTAAAATCTTGAGATTTTTGACTATTTTCTGAAAAGATTATTTCGTTTTTCTTTTTTTAATTATTAAAAAATAACATTTTTCTTTTTTAATTATTAAAAAAAAAAACATTTTCATTTTTTTATTTCAGTTAAGTCTTAAAACTTTGTTTCCTAAAATGGTATCCCCTTAACAAACGCAAACGGTGGCCCGTGAGCCACCAATCTTCTTCATTGGTCTTTCAAGGTCCAGCGAAGTCCAACTCAACCTCGTACGCCAAAAGCCCACAAAAACAGGCCTAGTGCCTACAACAAATAATAAATAAATAAATAACCAACAAAATTAAAGTCAATAGCAAAATTTTTGAACTGGTTATGAACTCTTGACAAAAATAATTATAAATTTAGATTTTTATCTATATTTTTAATTAATATTTTATAACTAAAAATTGGCCTATTTCCTTTCTTAAACTTTTCATATTGGCCTATTTATAATTAAATTAAATTTGGATTTTTACCTATTTTTTTTTTTAATTAAAAAAATAATTAATCTTGATGAAAAAGAATATTAAGGATAAAAACTCAGACTAATGTATTTAAGTTGCATTTGTCTCCTTTCTCGAAGCCCTTTCTATAATGCCATGTCATCCCCCAAGTTTTTTTTTTTTTTTTTGGTAAAACATGACATCCCAAAGTTGGGAATATTGAAGTTGGAAAAACTATTTTGCTCTAATCATTAGATTAATTTTTAACAATTAAATCTATGCATGTCTATATTAAAAGTTTACCGCGTGAGACACAAAATTACTCCTAAAAGATTAAAATACGATTCGCACCTGGTGGAGCAAAATGTTCTCTACCAAAAATGCACATACTGCTAAATGATCTTAATTAAGGATTATTTAGTGGGAGATGCTTTATATAGTTTTGCATCACCATCCCCATGAAAGTAGGCTGAATTAATTCTTAGAGTGAACTAATTATTTTTTTGATGAAAATCTAATAAGAGGAGTTTTTTTTTTTTTTTTTTTTAGATTTGAGAAGAATGAATGTTACGTTTTTAACATCACGCATTCATAGTACATTATTATAAGGGTAATAGTTTTAGAAAAAATTTTGTAATTAATCCAAGTTTTTATTCAACCATTTCCATGGAATCAATAGTTATTCATCAATTTCTTGTTTTCTCATTATTTAATAGATTATCCTACAACATCATCCTCTTAAACCAAAGACTTAAACTTGCAAGAAATAACATTTGATTACAAAAAACAGTTGGTTAATTATAGTCTAAGAAGCCTTGATGTAAAGCACCAACTGCGGCATTTCAATTGAGAAACTGAATGAACCTCAAGAGTTTCAAAATCATTTTGTTCACCACTCCATTTCAAAATTAACTACAAATGATTTCTGTGCCCCCAAGAAAATGAGTGGCCCCAATGCTCCCCATTACACTACAATTAAAAGCTCTCTTATTAGTGAGCTCTTGTATCATTTTTTTGCTTTCTTGATGTTGAAGGCTTAAAGTTTCTGATATATATGAAGTTGAACTATCATGTCATAACAAGCCTGGGGTCCTAGGTGCCAACCGTGTGAGGTCAGTTTTCCATCACAGTCCAAATTTTCAGTGAAAATTGAATAATATTATTTGGGTATGATTCAATTTTCTTTCTTTTTCTTTTTTGTTTCCTTAAAGTTATGAGAAATCTTGGATAAGATATGAAAAACACTCAACCCATAGGATTATTTTGATGCATAAGATATTTATTAAATTTTATTTGTTTTTGTATACTTTTTCATTTCAATATTATTTTTCGTCAGATTTATCATTCATAAACACGGTTAATTACCCCTAAAAACTCCTAACAAATTAAAAGATGAAAATTGCCAAACACCCATGTCATTATATGACAAACGATTATCAATATAATATATGTCGTTTTAAAGAAACTGATAATATTTCAATAAGAACACAAGAGATATACCAGAAAGGGATTTCGCATTTTCAGGGGCCTTTTTTTTTTTTTTTTTTTTTTTTTTTTTTTTTTTTTTGCATTTTCTGGAGCCTATAAAAAAAATAGAGTGAGGCTATTCCTTATTTAAGCACCGAAACTCTGTCCAATATATTTTTCAAGAGTTCAAACATTGGAGAGATTTTAAAGTTTATATCATTTCGCACATGTTCATCCACTTTGTTTAAGTCTTTGATGGTGTCTTTGAGGATTATGAATCAAGCGAGTAATAGTTGTAAGGTGCTAGGACATAAAAATCGCTCTAACCACAGTAAACTCTTCCTAGTTCCTATAATAATTGTTCAGGTATTTTACACATTTACTCTCTAAACTTGTATGGCTTTACCAATTTACCTTTTGAATTTGTGAAATTGTTACAATATACCTCATTTTGACAATGATTGTGTTAAGTTAATGTCAGAAAAATACGTTCAATGAAAATTCTAACATCCTAATACAAATATAATACAAATCTATCAATTCCTCTGTTAGATCCTTTCACAATTTATTAATTTTTTTTTTATTCAGCAATGTATAATTAATCAAGTTGGAAAATAAAGCTTAAAATAAGAACACCAAATATTGGTATCGCGGTTCGGTAACCACCTATACCGTAGGGCCACGCCAGACAGTGAATAATTCACTAAGTATCAATAATTATAATCACCAATTGGACTTATACACTCAAAGACTCCCTCTTTGATAATGTTGCCACCATGTCAAATCAACTTGATGGCCTTATTCAGGGAGCATCACTCGTCTTTAAAAAGTGCATGGTAAAATCCCTTCGTCTGGCAGGTCACTCTCTCTCAAAAGCTTCAAATTATTCTCCCGAAAAATGGTTGAACTGCATTCAATACTACAAACATTTTCTCCCGAAGACTACTACTTATTCTCTTAAATAACGTAAAACACAAACTCCCAATTCATTACGTGTATATTGCTCCAGGTATCTAATACTCGCAACTCCTTGAGGTATACCTTAAACCTAATAAAAATTTGAGAGACAATTTACTAAAACATGACAAATTCGGAAAATAATTGTGTTAAAAATCTTAATTGTTAACATGTACATGTTCTATAATTGATGCCCCCAAAAATTTCTTGCTCCATGGAGCTCCATAAAAATAAAATTACCTTAGAAAAAGTTCACCAACATGAAATATATCTTAAAAAAATATTTCGTTACATCAACATGTCTCCCACATAATAAATACATAGTAATTGCACCAACCATATCTGTTAGGCTTGAGATTTGTACAGAGTTCAGAAGTACGACCCTTGCAAGACTCGTAGCCTTCAACGTTTGGTCTGACATCGACCCCCAAGACATTTGATTTATGAAGCAGAAAAATCTTAGGATGGGCCAGAAGGTAGATTTAGGCTTTTAGCCCAATTAGCAAGCGAGGGCCTTAGGGGCAATCACGTCAAAGCACTCCTTGTTTATCACTATTGAAATGACAAAACTTTAAGGAAAAGAAAAGAAAAGAAATTATGGGGTTGAAGATAGTAGTAGTAATAATAACAATAATAATAGTAATAAACAATTGTGAACCATAAAATATTCGCAAAATTTGTCCAATATACATATTATTTGTTTGTTTGCTAGCTAAGTGATGTGTCTCTACTCAAACTATTATATATAAAAAAATAAATGGTCTTTTTATTTTATCAATTCGAATTTCAGCTCGAATTGAAAACTTAAATCCGCAAAGTGAACGGGCAAAAAATAAAAAACTTTCTTTATGAACAGATCACCTGGAAGTGGTTTGCTCTAGGCACATTAGATGTTAACATTACATTTATTTTCCTAAAGAAGATGTTAGGATGATTAGTTTATGTATTTGAAATAATGTACAAGCCAGGGATAGAGAAATCACAACTTTTTGTTTCTTTAAAGGTTTAGGATACCAATCAATAGTTGAAAAAAAATAAAATAAAATAAAATCCATGGAAATCTAATGTTAGAACAGAAAAACACATTAAAAAAAAAAAAATGTATAAAGTATACATAACACTATTCCTAGTCCAAACATGGAGCCAAAGACCAACACATGATTACCTTGACTGCCTACATTGGTGGCATGTGGAATTATGAAGGTTGATCATAAACTATAATGCCAAATGGCAGTATTGCCCCAAAACCATCATGCATAGAGATGGGATAGTGATATATAAATACAGTAAAACCCTTCTAAATTGTGGGGTCCACCACATGGTTGATCATGACTCCAAATCAATGAGATGGGAACCCAATTTCTTCCCCTTTCTTTAGTTCTAAGGCTCATATAGTATAGTAGACTGAAAAAGAGAGAAGATGAAGCTAAAAATTAATTCACGAAGCTTTTACCAAAAGGAATTTCACTCCAATGAACTATGAAGCATTTGACAGCTACGGAAAACTTAAAGAAATCTTTTTGGGCTCACAAGCAAATAAGGACTTGGATGATAGAACAATATCTGGAGACATATATCTCAAGTCTCTTTTAACGTAGACGTTTAATTTATAAATTTAAAATTATTCTCAACTTACGTATATTTTTGTGAGAAAAAATACTATAACGAACCATGAATCATGATTCAAATCATGATTCGAATTCCCTTACTAATCAAATCTAAGATTTAGCCTAGATTTTCCCTAAAACTTATTATCTTCGTTTATTCCTAAACAATGAAAAAGCAAGTAGATAGAACTTTTCCTTTTCATCACACTACCTGAAGGTATTAGTAATGGAAATAAATACAAGCTAATAGATTCAACGTTTTTCAGCTTTTAGAATTTGTATTTTATGACAAGAGAATACCTACTATAAGATTGTTGTTGCCCTAGTCCTGGGGAGTTCCAACTTTCATGCATGGTCATATCATAAAAATGTCAAGGACAAAATGAATTTTTTCAAGGAGTTTGGGGCTTGTTCATTTACATTTTTTGAGTTAGAGCAACTTAAATTCATATCTTGATTTGAATTAAGGTGTATTTGAATATGATTTGAGTTGAAACTCAAACTTAAATTTGTATTTAAATGCACATTTTGAGTTATGATTTGAATTGAAAAATTTCACTTGGAATGAAATATCATGGCACAAACAAACAAGCACCGACCTAGAGAATGTCTCTACGATAGGCACATATAGTCCATTTCGTCCCTTTTTTTTTTTTTTTTTTTTTGCCCACAAGACATAATTAAATTCCTATTTTCCACCTTCATGGTATGTTTCGCATAGCTGCAAACAATTTTTTTTTATTTTTCATTTATTTATTTATTTTATAGCTGCAAGCAAATTGCACATGGCTTGATATGGCCTAGACTTGGGATGTGAGAAGTGTCCAAAATATTAAAAAGTGTGTTATTAGGGAAGGGATATTTTTTTTGGGATAAGGTTGAATTTATTATGAATAGGGCAAAGTTTTCCCAATTGTCCTCTTGCCTTTTCTCTGCACCATATGAAGTTGTATCTTTTTTGGGGTGGTTCTTCTTTAATTTGTAATGGTTTTGTTATGGCAATTTTATGCCATATTTATTTATGTTAGATAATGACTTTTGGTAGGTTATATTACGGTCTCGTTCACTTCACCGATTCAAGTTTATAATTTAAGTTTTTTTTTTTTTTTTTTTTTAACTTTCGAATTACAAACTCAAATTAAAAAAAAATTTATTGTTCAAATTCAAGAGTCCATTTGCAACAAAGGAAGCAAACAATGGTTTTTACAAAGTTGTCTTATTTAAATCCTTGTGAAAGGATGTACGGTCGGTTTTTTTTTTTTTTTTTTTTTTTTTTTTTTTTTTTTGTATTCATCACATTGTGCAAACAATTTTCAAGTATTGGATGATATACGAATCGATATGAGCTATTAAAATCTGAACTACTTGTATAAGGTGAAATGAAACAACAAAAAACTTGTAACTGTCCATGTGTATTTTGACCATCATTTAACGCCTTCATGCCCGATTGATGTCAACGGAGCAACTAATATATACCAAAATGTTCACAATTAGCAACAAAAAAAAAAAAAAAAAAAAAAATCCACAAACCATTTACTGCATAGTTATTACCATTTACCACTATATGCAGACAATTTTAAAGTACATAGTTTAAGTTCAAAGGAATAATCACATGAAAAAGAATGTTTTACATATTCAATTATATGATTATGTTTTGCAGGCTTAAGCTAACTGTAAATCCACATTATTTTTTTCTTTTCAATATTATAGTTTAGAATTCAAATCCTCCCTCTAAAAAAAAAAAAAAAAAAAAAAAAATGCATTTTAAAAGAAATTATGCTAGGATTAGGATTGTCACATTTTGATACTAAGATGTCACATTCGAGTTTTCGATTCAAGTTAAAACATTTTTCGAGAGCTTTTCATTGCAGAAATACTAATTGCTCAAGTGAGAAACTTAAAATTAAAAACTGAAATGAAAATTAATTATTATTGAGAATAACAACTTCAAAATTAATTTATTTTGATAATTTTGAATCCGGAATAAGATTTTTGGGCCCTAGTTATCAATGAGGTGGAAAAATTTTATTCATGATATCAAGGACAAAGAAAGCTCCGCAGCTTACTGATAAGCAGCAATGAAAAAGTGGAACGGTTCATTGAACTCCTAAATGACTAATAAAATGTGTGAATTGACTTGACAACCAAGAACTGAGGCAGTAAATGCTGCACTGATTGGAAACTTAAATGAGCCAAAAAGTGAGTTTGGAGCTAGATTCTCTCTGAAGCTGCTATACATAATGATTGATTTAGAACCACCTGTTTTGAACAAATATACCCGCACAGAAGATTAAATATTTTCTAGACTTTTCCCATCTCTTAGGGTTTCGTCTCTTTCTTTCAGCGCCGTAGCTCTTTCGTTTAAGAGGGTTGGAGTCCGGCGTCACTTTTGGGTGGGTCACCAGATTTCTGGCCCTCATCTTTGGATGGGTCACTGGATTCTTGACTCTAATAAGTGAGTTTTAGACGTGCGGAGAATTCAATGAAGATAGGTTTTGAGGGTGAATCTATGTTCGTTTTGTTGTTGGGTCTCTGTGCAGTTGGAGGGGGTGGAAGTCGCGCTTTTCAGCCGCCATTTGGGGGATCATCGGAACCCAATTAGACCAGCATCTTAGAGGCTCTAGTCCTTTAGGCATAGTGGTGCGTGGTTTGGTGAGGCGCGTGGTTTGGTGGGTCTTGGTGTTGTTTGCTTCCTTCTTGTTGGTGGTTTGGAAGTTCGTCTAGAGCTTTTTCTTTTTCTGCCAGTGCGGTTGTATCTTCTCCTCTTAGATTTAGAAGCTATCTTACCATTAAAATCCTTTTCTGTGCAGTTCAAGACCTTTTTAGTTGGTTTTTGTTTTGTTCAAATAAGGGTGATGTTGCTTTCATCATTTCTATGTATTTGTGTGTTTTTAGAGTACTTGTCGTCTTGTTATGAAATAATGAAGGTGGTCTCCCCGCTCTTCGGTTTAGGTTGTATGTCTAGTCCGCTAGATTTGTTTCTATGTAGTGTTGTTGGTGACCTTAGTGCTTTAGGTTTCTTGATCTCGGTCGATTGAGTTTTTCCATCGACTATAGTGGTCTTATTAAAAGAGTCTTATTTGTGCTCGATATTTAGTGTGCCTAATGAGTTTTCCAATGTCAGGACTCAATGCACATCTATGCCCCTTGAGCGTTTTACTCGAATTTACTGGGGAATCCAGTTGATGTTTGAGGTCAAGACTCTTTCTATTTTAGGGTCGTTTAATTTGTATCCATTAATATATTTGGGTCGTTTATCCCTGAATGAGCAGTTGTAATTTTTTTTGTTTGTTTTAAAATGCAATTTCTCTTAAAAGAAAAAGAACCACCAGTACTAAAGAGAAAAAAAGAGAAAAAAAAAAAAAACCATCGGTACTAAAGAGGAAAAAAGAGAAGAAATAGCACAAAAAAAAAAATCCTATCAAAGTTTGGTTTTCTTCTTTGTATGATAAAGTATGAAAAGAAAAATAATATCATTTTGGTACAACACAATCTTAAATCATCATCATGTTAAGAATAATATGATAATTTAATGATTCTTAATAAAATTTGACGGTTGATAAGTGTATCATATATATATATATATATATATATATATTTTTTTTTCTTGATGTATAGTATAATTCTTCTCTTTTTTTTGTTACCAACTTAGTCCAATTTCCACCTTCACTTCAATGTCAAACGACATGGGTGACCCAATAACCAAACACCAAAGGGGTGTTTGGTATATAGAAATAGATAGAAATCATATTATTGGGAAAGTGATAGAAGAGAATATGATTTCTAGAAAATGTCTATTACCACATTTGGTTATGCATGTGAATCTTTTCTCATATTCCCAAGAAAATTATTTTATTGTATTTAGTTGATACAAAGTAATGTAATGTATTTCTTCTTAATAATAACTAATTTTAAATATTTTAAACACTAAAATTTGATTAGTTTAAGAAATAAAAAAGTTGTTTTCAAAAAAAAAAAAAAAAAAAAAAAAAATCTTAACAAATTTTTAAGTTGTTTTCAAACCAAAAAAAAAATTGATTAGTTACAAAATTTTTAAGACAGGTAAAACACTATATTGATATTCTTGGGAATCTCATGAGATTTCTATGAGATTGATATTCCTGGAAATATAAAAATTACAATTCTTATATCAAACATAGTAATATGTGAAGATTTTAATTTTTATTTAAAGATTACTTCATACTAAACACTTCCTAAGAGAGTCAGGAGAGTTCCAAAGAAAGTTTGCTTAGTCCTCGTGTGGTTTGGCAATATTTTTATTTTTTATTATTTTTGCTATAGCTTTTTGTTTTTATTTTTTTTTTTTTATTTTATTGATTCTTGATCAACTGATTCAGTAAATGAATGGTTTCCAAACCATGCCATATGTTGTGGAGGAGAGGTAGGTAAAGAGGTTGGGAGTTAGACCCACATGCTGTGGGGTTGTACCTAAAAGGGGGTGACACATCACTACAATCTCATTTGATGTCACCCGTCATAAGATGATAAGGCTGCAAGTTATTCTTAACAAAATTTTAACTTTTAAATTAGTTTTATTGTGATGGACAAAATAATATTATACAGACAATTTACTTTATGAGTAATTTATATGTCGCATGAGAATTTATTGTATCTACAAAATTATTTGAATACGTAATCCTATATCTATACAATCTTTTCCTCTTATTCTTAACAAAGTTTTAGCTTTTAAATTTGTCTTAATAATAATAATAATACTATAATAACAATTTAATATATTTAAACAATTTATTGTATCCACAAAATTATTTGAATACGTAATCCTATATCTATACAATCATTTTTTTCTTTCATTATTATAATAATAATAATAATAATAATAATAATAATAATAATTTTTCCATCAGGAAAAATCGAACATGTAAATAAAAATAATTTTTTCACAAAAATCGAAAATAAAAATGAATCATGGTTTGAATCAACTAAAACGCCTTTATCTTATGAGAAATAGTCCTTTCCTTGGTGGTAAACTTGTTACTTTCAAGACGGAAACATTACAACAAACAAACAAGAATCATAATACAACTATACAAGTAACTTGAAAAAAAAAATATAAAAAATAAATAAATAAATAAATAAATCCACATGGAATGACAACATGATTTTTTTTTGGCCACTAAAGCGTTTCGACTTCACACATCATTTCTGGCTGCTAAGCATTTCTGGCTTTGTATAGCAGGTGAGTCTGTAAAAGCCATATAGCAGGGTCTTTATTTATTTTTTTTTTTATCTTAAATCCAACTAGATTACAGGGTAAATTTAGCTGTATTATTCTCACCGAACCAAGTTGGAACAATTAATACTTCATTGAACTAACTTAAGGATGGTGAAGAAGTTGATGAGTCCTAATTGCTAGATGATTACCAGAGTCAGAGCCTCATCATTAAACTAATTAACGAGTCTCTTTTACGTATATATTTGTAGGGGAAAAAAAAAATTGTTAGTGATAAATCATTCCTCTTTTTTTTTCATGTATTATTCAATAATTTGTGATATTTGTAACTGATTACCAACCCAATTATGGTTCAACTATCAAACAAAACAATTGAAACATCTCAACAAACTGAAACAGAAATAGTGGACATCTTGACGATTGAAATTGGCACCACAAGGCACATAATAACAATCGCATTTTATTTCAAAGAAAATTATGTTTATACCCCCACTTAATACTTAATTCATAATTCGTTACAGTATTTTCTCTTATAAAAAATACACGATAAATTAAAAATAATTATAATTTCATGATTTTAATTCATGAACTAAACGCCTCCTAAAAAATTCTAAATACAACAAATTTATTTAGTTTTATTTAATATTTATATGCCTACAATGGAAAAATTCCCAAGCTAGGCCACTACTCACGCCTAACCCCACGATCAAAAAGGCAATATAAAACTTTAAATTTGGTTTATGAAAAAAAGTAAAATTCAATTTAATTTTTTTATTTTTAATTTCAATTATAATCAAAAATTTCAAACAAAATTTCAACACTATTTAATTGCCAAATTTAGAACATAACGAAAAAAATTTTTATATAAAATTATGGGATTTTAACTCAAATTGGGTGTCGAAAAAGGAAATATGTAAACTCAAATATCCATGTGGATTTAATGATGAGTTTGGTAATTTTTAGGGTGGTAAAGTCATTTTACAAATAAAAGTTTGAAAAATTATTTTATTAATAAGACTTTCTTAACGGTTATTTTTCAAAGACCTCAAATTTAAATCTCATTTATTTTATCAATTTGAGTTTTTAATTTTAATTTTATTATAATTAAAAACTCTTATAAAAAATTACATCTAACTTTTATCTATTATAATAAAAAATTCTCACATAAAATTATATTTTAACTCAAATATGTAAACTTAAAGACACCTTTTAACTTAATGATGAGTTTGGTAATTATTAGGGTGGTAAATTTTTCAGCAAGCTTAGTGCTGGCGACGTTAACGCCGTTAACGGATCATCATTACCCTCTGTGCTCTCTCCGTCACGTGACTTCTAGACGTTAAGATTATAGATTTACTAATTAAACCCCTTTGCATCTAATTTTTAGTTATAGAAATTCCTAGATTCAACATCACATCATTTTAATTAAACATAGATCAAACTCAGTTATTGTCTTTCCAGGACCGTCGTAAAGCTACGGTGGTCCTTCTCACGCTTGATCCTTCCCTACAGGCTACAGCCACTGAAAAATAATGAATACATAAATACATATATACATACGTACGTACGTATATACGTCGAAAATGATTTTTTCCGAACTACTAACCAAACAAATGGTATTGAGTGTCAAGATTTTAATTCATCTCAAATTTTAGTCTATTTCTCTCTTTCTCCATTTTAATACGATAGTCCGTTGAAGCGAACATTCTGTGAAAACAGAGTAGCTCATGACGTGGCAGATATTCATTGGACTCTGCTGGTGTGACCTTAAAATATATTTTTGGAAAAGAAAAAAAGAAAAAGTGTAAAACGTGGCAGGTACTCGGAAAAGTGGGTTCGTGAAAAAAATAACAAGCAAAGGAGGAAGGATCCAGTACATCCTAACAAATAAATAAGACAACATTGACAAAGTAGATCTCATATCAACCAATTATGATCCAAAAAATATCAGGACCATATAAGCTCGTCCGCATCTGATCACCGACCCGCAATCATTAGCTTTTATACGTAAAATTAAATTGTATTTAAGCTACTTTCAGGTATAATTACTTCATTAACTGAAACAAACCAACTTTGAGTGAAAGTTAATGAAACGGGAAAACCCACGATTTAAAAGCGTTGAAACGACAGCGTTAGACAAATCTTAAACGACGTCGTGTAGTACCACGCGGACGTTATTTCTCTTTTTCCTATTGTTTTGTAGTGGGACCCACTATTTCACGTTTTAAAAGCAAAGCAAAACCTTTGCGAGGCTGTAATCTTAGTGCACTGTCG
This sequence comes from Morus alba, assembly GCA_012066045.3. Taxonomy (NCBI): domain Eukaryota; kingdom Viridiplantae; phylum Streptophyta; class Magnoliopsida; order Rosales; family Moraceae; genus Morus; species Morus alba. The sequence goes on along the minus strand of CP050231.2, from coordinate 6,332,527 downwards.
GAGCTATAGCTCCACCGAAAAGGCAAATCCAAGCTCAAACCGCCGTAGCCTCCGGCGATGTCGCCGGAGATCCTGTCGGCGCAGCCACCACCGGAGACGTGAAATTCGAAGTGAAATATCCGCTCGCGAACAAAAATGCCTCTCGCCTCCTCCGTCCCGCCGCCGCAGAACCTCAAGCACCGCGTCTTCACGTGCCTGAACAAGCTCTCCGACCGTGATACCTATGGCGTAGCCTCCATAGAGCTCGAGTCCATTGCTCGCGACCTCGAGCCGAGCTCCCTTGGCGCGTTCATCTCCTGCATCCACACCACCGACGCCTCCGACAAGTCCCCGGTGCGGAGACAGTGCGTCCGCCTCCTTGCCGTCCTCTCGGAGAGCCACGGCGACTCTCTCTCTCCTCACCTTACGAAGATCCTCTCCGGCGTCATCCGCCGCCTCCGCGATCCGGACTCGGCGGTCCGATCCGCCTGCGTCGACGCCGTCGGCGCCCTCCGATGCCACGTCAGCAAGCCGCCGCTGTCGTCCTTCCTGAAGCCGCTCTCCGACGCTCTCTTTACGGAGCAGGACCAGAACTCGCAAATCGGAGCGGCGCTGTGCCTCGCCTCGGCCGTCGACGCCGCGGTTGATCCGGAGCCGGCGAGGCTGGTGAAGCTGATGCCGAGGTTGGAGAAGTTGCTGAAATGCGAGAGCTTTAAGGCGAAACCGGCGCTCCTGACGCTGATCGGAAGCGTCATCGGCGCCGGAGGAGCTTCCGGTGAGGTGACGCTAAGGAATTTGGTGCCTTGCTTGGTGCAGTTTCTGAGCAGCGAGGACTGGGCGGCGAGGAAGGCTGCGGCGGAGGCGCTGGTGAAGTTGGCGGTGTTGGAGAGAGACGCGTTATCGGAGTTCAAGGCCGGGTGCTTGAGAACCTTCGAGAATCGGAGATTCGATAAGGTAATCTGCTTGTGAGATCTTCTGAGAATGACTTCTCTTGTTTTTAAATGTGGTTTGTTTTGTATTTAGAATTTAGTACTTTCAAAAAGAATTTAAAAATTTGGAATTTGAATTTTTCCCTTTTCTTGAATTGGCATTATTATAGGTGAAGGTTGTGAGGGAGGTAATGAATCAGATGTTGGAGGCTTGGAAGCAGATTCCAGATGTCTCCGGCGACGTTTCGCCGCCGCCTCACTCACAGGCTTCTTCAAAAGGTTTGATCACTGAGTAGCTGCATAATTTCCAAAATGCTTGAAATTTAAATCCAAATCAAACTCAATAGTTTTGTAGCGTTTGAGTTAAATCTTTAATTTGAAGTTTTTAGCAGAACTATTCAAATATCAGTTATAAGTTCAGTTATTTCTAATAGATCTTGATTGCATCATCATTTATTTTGTTCCTAATACCTTCATCGCTATCTGGGTCCAATTGAATTGTTCATCTTGTTCTTACGTGGATTGTCTTCAACCAATGTTCGTGAGTCATGTCATTTACTTTTTCCACCTGGATGTGTTTGTTTGTTATGATCACAGAGAATGCGAGTGACGGACGCTATCCGCCAGGGTCAAGAAACTCCGGTGCCGTTGGTTCCGAAGCTCTTCATTTGAGGAAGAAGTCCATCCTAGCAAGCAGGTCAACTCCACCAGATAGCTCCTATGCCACCACTGCTAGGAAGAGAACTCCTCTCAAAGGTATTGACAAGAAAGCGAGCCCATCAATGTTTCAAAAGAAGAAACCTTTGAACTGGAAGGTTGAGATAGCTGTTCCGAACGCTGCTTCCCAAGAAAAGGTTCTTGAGGATGATTATGACGAAAGAGACGAAAATGATCCAAAGAGAAGGATCAATGAGAAAGCTAAGCTATCAAAACCAGAAACGAAAAGGGCACTGTTCCATAAAAATTCTGAGGACAAGGGGCACAAGTTTGGTGGATTCAGGTCTGGATCCCGTGTGGCTCCATATCAAGAGGAGAGCAAAAATTCTACAGTCGTGGTCAGCAATGTTTCTGAGGATATCCATAAGAACCATATTGAATGTGAAGATTTGTCTTCCATTCGCCATCAACTTGTTCAGATCGAAAAGCAGCAATCCAGTCTATTAGATCTTCTACAGGTTTCTTTCTACTGCTATGAATTTTGCTTTCATTTCTTTCTTTATTATCTCTAGTTCTATTGCTGTTATGATACATTTGAAAATTTGTCTTTCTTGCCCATTTGGTTGTTGTTGTTTTGTTTTTGTTTCATTTTATTTTATTATTATTATTTTTTTTTTTTTTGTTGGGGTGGGGGGGATTACGGTTACCAAACAGAGGCAGACATCAGGCACGGTCCCTCTTTAGTAGTTATAACTACCAACTTATGAATAAGAACAGCATTAGACAAATACTGTGTGGGAAGTGTTATTTTAGTCAAATAAATGAAATGAAGCTTGCATTGCATGTACTTATTCTAGAGCTGATTTTCACGTCTTCTTTTGATATTTACCTACATTATTATTTTAATGGCATGTAATCTTAAAAACAAACTATTCTAGTTGACATGCTTTCTTACATGTCGATGAGGCTTTCCTTTTCACTCTTTTGCTTCTTGCTTTTAGAGGTTCATTGGGAGCTCGCAGAATGGAATGCATTCCTTGGAGACCCGTGTGCATGGACTGGAATTAGCACTGGATGAGATCTCTTATGATCTGGCTGTGTCAACTGGAAGGATGTCAAAAACGGACTCCTCCAGAACAACATGTTGTATGCTCCCTGGTGCAGATTTCTTAAGCTCTAAGTTTTGGAGAAAAACAGAAGGCAGGTTCTCAGCATCAAGGATTTCTACTTCAAGTGGCACCCCCTCGGTTGCAGCCATGCGCTACAGAGATGATGCAAATGGCAGTGCTGAAAGGTTTAAGTTAAACCGCCGGTTTCGGCTGCAAGGTGGTGGGTTTATTGTGAACCCACTAGCGGAGATTCAAAGCGATTCAAGGGGTAATACAGAGGTGGTACATCAGTAGCAAATGAATTAGAACTGGGAGGTATTTTTTAATTTTTTCAAGCTTGTATTTACCTATTTTTCTCAAATCTTTTTTGTCTTCAAATGTTTGCGTGATTTACAAGTAATTGCAACTCTGTTGCTGACTTCAATTATTAGGTGATTAGTTATAGACTATGATAGACCTCCTTGTATAATGGGAAGAAACCAGGATACATTATTCACGATACCATTAACTTAATGGGAATGGGGTGGCTCACCTGCTAGCTTACGCTTTGTTTGGTCTAGAAGTTGATTGGTGGGGACTGATGTCATTCCTCGCTTTGTTGGCAATTCTGTTTTGGCTGATTTGGCTAATTAATAAAATTCATCTTTCCTTTAACAAAAATGTTTTACAGAGGAATCGAAACATTTTACCAATTCGTTTACGTTATGCATTCTAAAACTGGATTCAACGGGATTGTTGAGTACCTTTATGTGCATTGTGTCTGGTTTCTTTGACGTTGGTTCTATTATAGGTTACCACATTCCTAACTCTAGCCTTGTACTTGCCGTGAGAGAATATTCTTTAAAATTTTAGGTTGAGTTCTGTTTCCCTAGCTTAATAATCTGATGCGAAGTTTCTCTTCCTGCAGTTGCTATTAACTTATCTGGGATACAGCTTATTATGATGTTTGAATTTGAAGAGAAAACCTGATATGGAGCTAATTAACCATCAAATTGTCGAGTCAAGATCAAGGTTGTGTGTCTACAATATATACCTAGGCTTTCAACGAAGAAATGCGTCGACTAAAAATACATCAAGGAAGCATTGTTTTTCAGTATTAATCGGAGAAGTTTATCGTGCGTTTGGAATGTCGAAAGTGGGCAATATCTATTCAGTTTATTCGCCTCAGTGCAGCTTTCCTGGCTCTATTATGATTCTTTCTATCAAGATTCAAAACTGCCGAGTTGAAAAAACTCACTTTACCATCTAATGCCACTATCTTCATATAGAGGGTGAAATGTATAGAGGATTAGGGATTTTCTTTTCTTTCTTTAATTTGGAGTCATTTTGTATCTTTTTATCGGTTGGCCATACTAATGAAAATCGATGAATACGATGATGATGGTGGTGATTAATATTTTTGGTCCGAGGATTACACAATTTCGAACCAGGAAATATAGATCACATGAAGGAAGTAAGATTTGACATCTCAATTCATCAAGAGATATTTACGTTTATTTCCATGGAAAGTGAATCTGGATCGTCTTTTGCCAGAACCCAAAAAACCCTCATCATTTATTGCCACGGTTCACAGAAAGAAAATAAAGTATGCAGACTAATCTGCCCTTCTCTTCACATTTGTTCTCTCGCTCCTTTTTCTCTCTATGCACCAGGCACCTACTCTTTCTTCTCTCTTGCTCTTCTCCATCTGTCGGCACTCTTTCTTCTCACTGCCGTCAAAGTATGAACGAGTATGAACACCGCAGGGTACGAAGATATGCAGAGGCCCTCACTGTTGAAATCCTCGGGCATCTCCGGTGCGAGATCGCAGCCAGATCCGTCGTGAAACCTCCACATCCACGAGATTTCATTGATGACGGATCAAAGACGAATGATGCAGGGCTCTTCAGAGATCGAAGATCCACCACCGCCATCCTCATTCATCTCTGAACTTCTGACGGCCGTCCAACGATGTTGTGAAGCTGGATTTGTGATGACAAACGCATTCAGATCTGTGGCGAATGCAACCAGATCTGCAACATTTTTTTGTTTTTCTAATTTTTTATGTTTTAGATTCTTGTTATTATATATTTTTCATATTTTTATAGATTTTGAAAGACTTTATTATTTGCGAGTTTGTGAATTTTTATTGTTGTTTTGTATTTTGTTATTTATTTTAGTGGAATTTGCGAATTTTTTATTTCTAGTATTCCGCGATAATGATGGCCTTGTTGTTCAGTGGTTGTTGGCTGGGATACTGTCGATCGCCGACTAGGATACACTGTTCAATATCGGTCGGTGGCCGGTATTTGTTTGGATACCAAAAGTCACGATGTAGCTGTGATATTCTCTGTTAGAGTTTATGTCTTCTAGCATATGTCAATCCAAATTTAAAACCTGTACCAGTTCCCTTTAAAGCCTATTCATCAAGAGAGGAGATGTAAGGAGTTCTAGATATAAGTAGTTATTTTTATATTTTATTATTGTTTGTTCTAACTTTCTAATTTAGCTTTATTTAAGGATGACAACGAGCAGGGTCGGGAGTGAAGAATGGTTTTGCATCCCTATTTCCGCAAAACTATCCTCATCCCCGCTTAAGGCGAGGCAGGGCAGGATCACAAATTCCCTATTGGGAGGACCATCTCCATATCTGCCTCATTCTCCATCAAATAGAACTATACATTTAACAATTATCCCCATCTTCGATAATTGTCCTCCATTCCTATTCCGTTCGAGGAGGAGTTCAGTTCCTGTTGAGAATATTGTCATCTCTAATTTTATTTTATTATTATTTTGTCGTTTAGTGATGCTTTATTATCATTTTGTAAGTAGATTATAAATAGTCACTTTAACTATCTTAATATAGAGCCTTAAATATTTGAGAATTAAATACTAGAGTTGTGTTTTCTCTCTAATTTAGAGATTTTCCCCTTGCGGGGTTCTTTTAGGTAGACTCCGTCTTCTGTCTGAGTTAGACCGATAAACCTTTTCCTATCTATTCCGCTACATCAAGGAGTTTAGGTTTCAAATGTCTCAACCATAAGCGGTACGAATTGTGAAATCATCATATGACGCAACAAATAGCTAAGATATTTATGTCATCACAGTTGGTGGAGAATAACATGTTAGTGTCTCTGCTTATATTTTTGCTACATCAAAACCTTTTAGCGCCATGCACAAAAGTGAGTTGGCAAAACTGTGGCAAATACCCGACGAAATCCTTTTCTTTGGAAACAAAACAAAAAAGATGCAAAACAATACCCAACCTCGTCCTCAAATGTAAATAACGACAGAAATTTTTCTTCAAACTGCCACAAGTACTTGGACAAAACTAACATTTTCACGTAAATAAGTAAACAACAAATTTATGAAATGCTTTCACGCATGTACTCTGATAAACTCAAATTTTGACTAAATTACGTTCCCAAGAATAACCAACTCAAGGTTTTATATCCAAATTCCAAACAGAAAGATCTCAGGAGATCTGAAAAAATTGAAACGAGTATATCAAGGCCTATAAACCTAACATCTAATTCATACCGTTATATATAAGAATAATGTTGAAAGATGATAAATCTACGATGCCATACAAAAGACTCAATGGTCATGGTGTTTGCTCATTAGAACCCTGCTCATCGATTTTCTGCAGAGAAATTAAGCCAAAAAGAAAAATTACCATTCGAGAGCTAACAAAGACATTTCTTTACTTTTTATAAGGCTAACACAAACAATTTAACATTATCAAATAGAGAGATCGCCATGAGCTACCAAGATGAAATTAATGTGCTCGAAAAACAACACCATAAATCGAGCAAAGTACGCAAAGCAACTTTTATAATTTCTTAAGACGAAGAAGCTTGGAAAAAAACAATTCACACAATTCCAACGCTAATGACTTTGGTAACACCGCCCAGTAAAATAGCTTAACTGCACTGGATGTAATGTGATGTAATCACAAAGGCTTCAAACACTGCAACAAAAGGATGATTCCAAAGATAACGAATTCACTTGTTAAAACCCAAAAACCATGTTTCCTTCTTCCCTAATAAGTTCGTTGTTTACCATCTCATATTGATCTTTCCTATAGGGCAGGTAACATGAAATCAAGACTATAGTAACATACACATGATGCAAACAGCTCTAGGATCAAAGACAAACATAAATGGACCACAAACTAATTTCATACACACTTCTTAATCAAATAGAACTCTGATCTAACAAGCTCAATCGAATGAAAAGAACGACCTTTATTGCAGAAATCTCACTGATACAAGGAACTAAGAACCCTAGCTGACATAGTATTGGAGAGACTATCTAATTCTCCCAATTTCGGTTGCCCTGGAGTTCTTTTACAAATGACGTGATAAGAAAGCTTTGTCAGTAATATAATTTTCCAAAAATTATCATTTGCAAATGACTTCAGAACGACCCTGAGTATTAATTAAAGGAAGTCATTTTGCTAATTTCACTTTGTCGGATAGCCGACTTAGCAAATTCTTCGCAGAAAATGATTAACAAACGATTAAATGACCCTCATTAGATGCTAATCTATCTACATATACAGCTGATATATGTCTACCAACTCTTTAACCAACTAAAACAGAACCTCTAACCACCAATAACAGCAAGTACCAGCCACAACAAACGAGGCCCATCATAATATTCTCTCTCTTCTTTTCTTGGTTCTCAAAGAATTACCAATTGACCATATCTAATCTAAAGTAGAACAAGTCCAATACACATAATCTAACTCTTTGCAAATCAAGTGCAAGACTACTGCTCCTATTGACCAAAATCTTTGAGGAAAATTTCTAATAAGGTAAGGAAAAGGGGGTCAAAATAAAAATTTGAATCTCGACTACGACCGTAGAAGTTAGCAAGAACAATCAAAGAAAGAAAATCACAGATCTTATCCCCCAAAAGAAGTACTTTATACTTTCGATTAGAAGATGCGAAATCGCAGAGAGAGAGAGAGAGAGAGAGAGAGAGAGAGAGAGAGAGAGAGAGAGTACAGATTGAGAGTTGTGCCACGAAAGGCCTCTGTAGACATTGACGGAGAAGGTGGCGGTGAGGTATACGGTGGTGACGCCGAGGCCTGCCGTGAAGGCCTTGAATGCCCAATCCCCTACTTTGCTCGCTATTCCCATCTCCCTCTCTCTCTCTCTCTCTCTCTCTCTCTCTCTCTCTACCTTCTTTCTTTCAAACCCTCGAGGTTTTTTATATTTGTATTATTGTATATCATTTTGCAATTTTAAACATTGCTGTCGTCGAGTATAAAGGATGTCGTTTTCCTTGATGATTTCGATTAATTGCTAATGCTAATTCGTAAAAACGAATAATAAGGCGACATGTCCTTGTCGTTCTAAACAATAAGAATAAAACGATGTCGTTTTTCTTGTAGTGATTCCTGTAGTGTCTTTCATGTGACACATGTCGTGTATTCTTCTAAAATTTCTTGTCGCTTGAAGTAAACTGAGTTTTTACCCAAACCCGACCCGCCCCGCCCAAAAATCTCGGGCTGCCAGCAAATTTCGGGCCGTCCGCCCAAGCCCGAAATGCCCAATTTTTTTATATTTTTATTTTTTAATTATTAAGTTATTTGTATTAAAATTATATAAAAACTAAAATCAACATTCAACAGACATTATTAACACAATTTAATTTATTAATTTTGTATATTAATTTTAAATTCGTAATTCATGATTGTTTCGTTAAAAACCTTATCAAGAAAAACCCAATTGGAATAAAAACTAAGAAAATAAGAGTGCAATCATTTGTGACGAATTATAAATTTTAAAAACTTACAAAGTTATACAATTTCAAAGTCAAAAGTAAATACATATTTACAAATTACAAATTTACAATAAAATATGAAGCTGAAGGATCGTCTTCAAAATTAAATGTTAATCGATTAAATTCATCGATCCATTATTGACTTGCCGGTGAAATTGTATCCTGTAGACGTTGATCGGCACAATCTCAATCCTTAATGCAGACCAAGACTTCAACAATGGTCCCTTTGCAATGCATTCCAGTGTTCCTTAAGTATTCATCTTGTCGTACTGAAGGCTTGTTCGAATGAAATAGTGGAGACTATGATCGAAAGTATATCCATTGTCAATCGAGTTAGGATTGGCCAAGTTAATGCCCGTGCCCTCCACCATTGGACTAAGTCAAACGATTCTCTAGTACCATCGACTACTAAGCTTTCACTAAGGTACGCCATAAGCTCGTTGAAGCTACACCGTCGCTACCACCTGTTGATGAAGATCCACTCCCAGCTTCTATTTGAGTTGTCTTCTTCTTCTTCTTCAACCCAAAAACATTCAAGAATGAATGTGGGTTTTCATCTTGTTGTTGCGGTTCCTATATTCTAGAATTTGTGTTTCTAAACCTATTCTCATATTTACTATAGATCGAATATATTTTTACCTTTATTATTAGAAATTGGACCAAACAATTGATGCCTAAAAATTCACCTAAATTTTTTAAACCACTTTCTAAACCGTCTAATTTTAATTTAGGATAAAAAATAGTACCTAAACCATACAACAAAGGCAACTTAGACTAATATTTTTTTTATTTTTTTTTCCATAGAATGGATAGGAACTCTTAAGATTGAGTCATCCCTATATTAGCTAAATAAAATACTAATTCTCAAAAGTTCACCTAAAGCTAAAGGTGGTGTTGGGTAATATGTTCCACTAAGTTTTAAAGTAACTTCATGAAACTTACCTAAAAATTGATACAAAACTTCAGCAATTTGTCAATCATATGCGTCTATATGTCATACTCCTAATTTTGCACACATATAGTTTGTTATAGCATCCTTATAGGGAATGCATTGTTGAAACATTATATGAGTTGAGTTCCATCTTATAGACATATCTAACTCTAATGCTCTAAGAGGTATGTTTAATGCTTGTAAGAACCTAAACCAATCTTCTTGTATTTTGTTACTACCTTGAATCCATGCAATACTATCTCTAATTCTTTTAATGTGAGTATCAATTTCTTTTAAACCGGGTTTAGCTATTAAATTAATTATGTGACATGCACAATGTTGGTAAAAAAAAGTACCGTCACTAAATAAACTAAAATCAATTTTAAAGAACTCAATTGCTTTTGTATTGACACTAGCATTATCTAATGTTATAGCCATTACTTTATCTCTTAATCTAAATTCATCAATTACATTTAAAATTGTATTATATATTAAATCTGCGCTATGTGATCCTAGAAACATTTAAAACATAATATTCTCTTATCTAAATCAAATCTTTTAAAGTAATGTCCGGTTACAGCTAAATAAACTTTATTGTCAACGACAGACTAAATATCTACCTTTAATGCAACGCACCTACTAGGCGAGTGTAAAATGTTTATTAATGCTTCTTTTTATTTTTTAAATAATTTTAATAAATCTTTTCCTAGAGTAATTTTTGAAGTGAATTGTGCAATGATTATATACAACCTTAATATATTGTTGCCAATTAGGATGCTCTACAAAACTAAGTGGTTGATCTAATGCACCTTTCATTCGCGCAACTTCCATACGATCTACTTGTGAATTGTATTTCTAAGTGATTAGACCACCGACTGCGCGATCAAAAAGATAATTGTGTTTGGCGGAGTTCAGGTCCGCCGGACTGGCTAAGCTTTTGAACACACTTTTCAGAGTGTCTTCTCAAGTGTGTGGTGTCGTGAATAGTGTCACCTTGTAATTTAGATAAACAATATTTACACTGAGCTATATGTTTAGTGTTACCTTCATTGTCGATCTCCTCAATTGTGTCGAAGTGATCCTAAACTGTCGAGGTGCGCTTGCATTTCCTCATGGAGGTTGCAACACTTACAGACGCAGTCACACTTGCACTCGCCGCTTCTCCACGCCCACCACCATTGCGACCACGACCTCCAATACGCCCACCAGGGCTTAGATTATTAGATTCCTGCGTAACAAATTCATTAGTAGGAAATTGTCCTTCTTCCACGTTATGTTAGGCATCAACAGGAATACCACTAAACCAAAAGAATCCATTATAAAAAAAAAAAAATAAGAGTGATTTCAGAGAGAGAGAGCTTTAAGATAATGTGGTAGTTTTTGAAAAAATTGTGAGAGAGATTTAAGAGATTGAGAGAAATTGAGAGGAACTGAAAGAGTTTGAGTGAGAAAAATGTGTGGGGGATAGGGGTATTTATAGGAAAATTTTAGGGTTAAAATTTTTATTTTTTTTGCCCAAATTCGGATCCAACAACTACTCTTGTTTTCGGTAGGTCGGGTTCGGGCAAAAATTCGGGCAACGGTTAAAAAAAAAAAGAGAAAGAAAGAAACTAGCCGTTGTGGCCGGGCTTTGGGTCAGGTCAAGCTCCAACTGCCATAATTTTGCCCGTTGGTTGGGTTTTCAGGTAGTTCGAGCAGTCGAACAAATCGGGCCTGACTGGAAAAATTCAAAAAATTCTAGCGGACGGTGGTTCACAGCAACAACACGGCGACAGGCTCTAGCGTAATGTCTATTTTCAGGTTGCCCAAGCCTGAAAATTTATTGTTGGATGGGCCGGCAGTTGGGCTTGCCCACCGAGCCTAAAAAATTCAGGCCTTGGACGTCATAATGGAAGTATGGAACCTTGTCAAAATTTCGCTTCGCAAAACACGTATTGTTTGCATTTCAATTTTTCATCGTTACCTTGTGAAAAAAGACAGCTATTTGAACTTCATTTCAAAAAAAAAAAAAAAAAACACACATACACACACATTTGAACTTTATCGTTGTCTAATTAGAAAATTTTGTCGTTTTTCATACAAAGTCTAGTGTTGTTTGTGTCTGAAAGAGATCCCTTCCCCCCGCTTTAAAAAATGATGAATAGGAAGTCCGTGGGGCTGTAGGTACTATGGATCCTCTGACTCCCAATCGAGTTGCCTTCCCAGGTCTCGCCGGTGTTGCCTGTAGGTTGTGATATGCCTCGAGATGGCTGTCACTGCGACCCCCTTTGTGAGGAGGCACCCCTTCTCCTGAAGTTACGGGGCTATTTTGCCGAGTTCCTTAGAGAGAGTTGTCTCTTGCCCCTAGGTATTCTCTACCTACCCACCTGTGTCGATTTTGGGTACAAGTACCCTTTTGTTGAAGGTTGTTCGAGCTTTTCCTGGGAGTATGGCATCGGTTACTTCAGCGTTGTAGCGCCTTGGTACATAATCTTCTTCTGTCCAAAGAAATGATTCATCGAAATAATGATTCACAATTGATATCGACACATCTGAGATCGCCAAATGTTTGGAAGTTCCTCTATTCAATCCTTTTCCTTCTTCTTGTTGCTAGATATCTCATTCATACACATCTTCTTTTTGTTTCTCAAACCTATAGTGAGTTATAGACAGAGTTTAATGATTCTATCATACATGATTGAGTTATGAAAACTTCTGGATAGGTATCCTACATATGAACTAAATTCTTTCCAATCAATCACACGCCCAGCACAATACAAGGAAGGGCAAGAGAATAGGCACTGACATCTTGATTACTTGAAATACGGACTATCTAAAATAAATGGGGAGGGAATGAGAAGAGAGCCTATTTTCAGGCTTAAAGAATTTGCTGCTTGATTAGAAAAAGAGTTACCTAGCTAGTGGAGTGAGGGGAGGTGCTTTGACATCATTTTCGGCCCGTTTTGGAAAGTGAATTCAAAATTTTAGATTGTGTTAAAACACTATTTGAACCCAAACCAACATGGTTTGAACTCATCCTCTAAATACGTCCTAATTTTTGTAGTTTCACAATTTGCTGTCATTTGTAATTATGAGGTGCTCCCCCATCTCACCTAAATCTCATCATTCCCAAGCTTCTTTGATTGATTGATTCAGATGTTTCAATAAAAATAAAGAAAACATTGTGATAAAAAAGTTTAATTGATTGATTGGTTCATATGTTTCAATAGAAATTTATATTTAATTTTCATTAAAGAAGACATTATGAGAAAAAGTTTGATTTTTGGTAATCAGAAAAAAGTTTGAAGAGAGAGTGATGATAACATTTTTTAAATTTGAATTATAGTTTAAACCTTGTCATTTTTAATTCAAAAGTTTGAATTTGTTCTCTGTTTTGGGATGATTTTGCAAGGCCATAAAAGGTAAAAGGAAAACAATAGAGTTTCTTACTCCATCACATCCCTTTGGTTTTGGCAATGAAATTGAGAAAAATTATTTCTAAAAATAAATGGAGAGCAGAAACTGCGGGTTGTGGTAATGAATGGAACACCTCAGTAGATCTCCACAAGAAGTGAATAATAATCATATACTTCGTATAGTGCAATATCCAAGAATGAAAAATGCTAAATAAAACTTTAAGTCTTTTTACTCTTGTTTTGAGAAAGAGAAAAATTAGGAAATACAATAATTGTAGTAAATAACATACAAAATAAGTTACTATGGATCCACAACTACTCTTCAATAATGCAGCCAATCTTGCTCATCAAGGATTCCCGGCCAAAATGTCGGGTTTTCTTTTTCTCTTATAAAAACTTCCTTACCGTTTTGTATTGGCAAAGTATGTGATAGATCTTCATTCTCTACTACCACCACTTCTTCTCTGACAAAGAAATGAGCTGTGCAAGACACAATATGCAGAGGTGATGTTAGTGATTCAACAGACAATAGTTCTGACTTAATAACATTACAGCTAATCATCCATCACAAAACCGCACCATTATCGTGCTAAGACACGGTATGAACACAAATGTAATTGCAGTCCACGAGCGGATTATGCTCCCTCGACATCTAATAGATTCTTACTAATAATTCAAGCCCTATCATAAAAATAATAATAATAATAATCACTTTCACCTCAAAAAAAAAAAAAAAAAAAAAAAACAAACAAAAAAAAAACAAAAAAAACAAACAAACAAGCAAGCAAGCATTTCCCAGTTCATAAAGGGCCCGCTCATATGCATTATCATCTTCATAGAAGTTTTTGCCAGAACAGAAACAAAAAGGTCCTATAGTTCATAACCCAAACTGCTAGATACTCCACAATCTAGGAAAGGTAAACTTCATATTGCCGCTGCCTCTTTCTCTGCCTGTGCCTCTGCCTCTATCATTCTTTCTTAGCAGGGTTCTTTGCAGCAGGCTTCTAAGCCTTCTTCGTGGCGAGCTTCTCAATAAGTTCTGAGGAGCGCAGCCTCCTCAACGGTAGTGATGCTCTGAGCACTCTCCTCTTCAACGCTAATTCCAAACTCCTCCTCAAGTCCCATAACAATCTCAACTGTATCAAGAGAATAAGCCCCAAGTTCTGAAAATTTTGACTCCCCAGAAACTTTAGAGTCATCTGGAAGTACCAATTGTTTCTTCACTATGCTAATCACCTTGTTCACTGGTTCTGCCTTGGCAGCGCAGGTAATGGTGTTGAGCTGGATGATAGCGAGCTTCTTCCGTAAGCATTTAGAGAAACCATCCTTGAGCCATAGATACCGGATGTGGCCAAGCTCCGATGCAATTGCGGGGTGCGAGATTAGAGGGAGATTAAAGCTCCTGTGACAGACGCCGTTGGTGGATTCACGGAGCTCTGAAAGAGAATGAAAGTGTAGAGAGAGAGAGAGAGAAAGAGAGAGAGAGAGAGAGAGAGATGGAGAGCACGAGGCGAGTGACAAAGGCAGGCAGGCAGGTCATCTTCATAGAAGTTTTTATACACCATGATAACAACAAAAGTTTTAAAGTAAATAGGTGCATGATGATATGTAAGAACATGCATTGGAGAACAAATCACAATTCCAGAGCAGTTTGTTTAAGCATAAATATGTCTATGAATTTGAAAATAAGAGTAAGCTTGGTATAGAGTTTGAAACCCGTAAGCACAAGTAAATAACAAAAAAGCTTTTTGCAAATTGTTGAGTATACCAAAGCATGAAATTTGCTTTTTTGTCTTTTATCATAACCGGAAAGTGGAAAGTACTCAAAACTAGTTTTTCTTCTGAATTATCAAGCTCAAGAAAGCATAAAAAACATGTTTTCTCATCTGTCCTAGGTTTCCTTCCTATATGTTTAATGCCGTTTATTTCATTTCTCTAGAAGTATGTATTCATTAGCCCAGTTGAATAAAGAAGGCTTTTTGCCTACTTTATAGATAACTATAATTATAGTAGGCATTTGCCTACTACAATTATCATTACATTCTTTTTACAGACAACTAAAAGAGCTATCACAAAGAATTCTGTTATCCCAATTCAATTCAGTATCACTGTGTATAGTTGTTGGTATGAAGTCTAAAACTTCTCCAAACTAATACACATCTTTAAAGCATCTAAAGTTCAATAAAACCAACATTCCAAAAGTTCAGAGAAATATGCCCCTTTACTAAGATCAATGTAGTTGTATGTAAACCTAGAGCAATAGCATGATGAACCAAGAAGTCTCCAGGTCTTATTGTTAAGAATAGTGAATTACTATTTTCATTAACAGCATTTAACGCACATACACACGCACACGCATATATGGGAAGATAATGACAGGGTCTGCATTAAAAGACAATTGCATATTAAAGCATTGTTCATTCAAGTTTTACTACAGTAAAAAGCTCTCAGAAAGAGTTACATCTAACTTTTTTGCTACAGTAAAAAACTCTCACATAAAGTCACATCTTAACTCGAATTAAAAACTCGAATCAACGAACTAAACGGGCTTTAAGATTGTTACTTTTGTTGCAAATACTTCCTGCTGAATGTTCAATGATCAACCACTAACTTTAAATTTTCAAATTTCCTAGTTCTAATCATCATATAAAGGCTACGAATAGCACAAACTATACCACATGCAAATCTAATTCACTCACAGGAACACAAAAAGATATACCAACCTGACGAGCGACTTGTGCTAGCCGCCGACTGTCTCGTGACGATTCAGTTAACATGCTGGAGTTCTGTGGCTCCAAAGAACCGTTCTGTTTCTCCCCCATCTTTCTTTCCAAAATGCTAGTGTCTTCAGAACTGCTCAAAGGCTCTTTCTTGCGCTTTCTACAAAATGTGTACTTTAGAAACCTGTTATTACTCGCAGGTTGGACAGCAGTCCCATCATCTATATCAGATACTTTTGCCTCCAATCTGCATTCTGATTCATTAGCTTCCTTGACATCCGTTTTGTGAGCTGGAACCCCCAACTCCACCACTAAACTTTCCTGTCCTGTCAAATCTGATTTGTTAAGAGACGCCTTATCATCATTAGTTGCCTTCTTAAGACTACAAGGTTTAAATAAGTCCACATGACTCCCAGTAGCACTTGCAGATCCTAACTGTGTGCCCATTTCAATTCTATCCAAGGGTAATTTTGGAGATGAAGGTGAATGAGGGTCTTTTAAAACTCCATCAATGGTTTGCTTGGAACAATTTTCCGACTGATTTTGATTATCAATTGTAAGAGGAGTCGTGCTAGAGCAAGAAAGACCAGGCACCTCTTGCAAAATTCCTATGACCTGATGACAAGGACGATACATGGCTGAGGGACCTTTATTTCTTTTATATCTAGCCCCTCTTTTCCTCTTCCTCCGGAACGACTTAAAGGCAATGTCTAGGACATGGCTATAATCGCTTTGGCTCACTTCGAGCTTATCATGATTTTCCTGTGGCTCAGCGTTTGCAGCCTTTGAGGTGCTGTTTACATGTGCCCTTTCACTTTCATCTCTTCTTCCAATGAATGCTCCGTTCTTTGCATCATCAACTAGTTCAGAAATAGACAAACTTCCATCTAATGAGTTTCTTTCGAATGCACGAATTCTCTGAGTGCACCCATTCCTGTACAACTCAGGCTCTTTCCTACTCATCACTAGAGAAGCAAAACCAGGGTTATCACTGTGGCACTGATTCTTTTGAGAACCATTGGGACCATAATATTTGCTACCTTCCAATTTTCCCTTTAAAATTGAGTTCCTACCAGAATTTGTTGATGGCTCTAGTTTTGAGCTAGGGTCAGAAAATGTCAACTCAGGACTGTGGACTCCATTTTCAAGGGTAGTGGCTTCCCTAAAATTTTGCTCATGCAAAGCTTGTGTTTGGTCATTTCTTGCAGAAGGTCCATTTTCTTGTGTGGTAACATCACGTTCAAAATTTTTCTTATCCAATGCCTGGATTTGATTGTTTCTCGCCTTCTCCAACTGAGCCTCCACTTCACTTAATTCTGCCCTCAGATCTCTCACTATATCCTCAGCTTCCTGGAGCTGTGCTTCAAGCTCTTCGATCTTTCTCTGCTGACTCAAAGATGCAGTCTCCGCTTCATTAACCTGTTATATGTTGTTAACTAGTAAGTACTTAACAGAATTCAATCCAATGCAGTGTTTATGCGTGAGGGAAACGAAAGCAGGATGAAGACACGACAAAAAAATGATCTCCATCATATATGTAGATTGCTCGATCTTTATATAACGCATTACTTTCTCTCCTATAGCCTAGGTAAGGAAAATGGAGAGGAAAGAGATGACCTTTATCTTATTGTGGTTGGCATGAATTCTAAACTCTAATTTTCTTTCCCGTTTACCAAAAGTTGCCTTAACATTGAGATATTTTCAAGGATTTGAAATAACAACCGCGGATACCAAAATCCTTCCCCTAATCCCCTCACCCCTCTCCCTCCTCCCACTTTTCCCTCCTACCAAACAAGCGCTAAAGGAAGCACAGCTATCCACAACACTCTCTCAATACAAAGAAAAATGAACTAGAAAAGCAATCACTGCCATTACTCAAAACATTTTTAAACCAGAAAAACCAAACACATCATCATCACCAATCAACAATTTACAAGACCCCACTTTAGAAAACACAACTATAAAGAACACAACATCAAAAAAGTATAAAATTATATATATCCCATTTGAGGGAAATACATTGTACCTTAGAATCCATCATCTGTTTAAGCCTAAGAAGCATTTGAAGCGCGTCTTCTTTAGTGGAGAAAAGCTCTCGCTGAAACCGGAGAGCCTTCCGCTCCGACGACAAAATACGCGCCGCCGCCTCCTTCGCCGTGTTGAGGATGACATCGGCATATGCCCTCTTCAAAGCCGTCAATTTCTTCAAAAAAAAAATAAAAAATCAAAAATCAAACCAAAAAAAAAAAAAACCCAAAAACAGCAGAGAAAAGCAGAAAAACAGGAACAAAAACAAGATCAAAAATCATTTTCCATTTCACACCCATCTTTCTTCACCGACAGTTCTTATTTGAACCAAAAAAAAGGGAACAAAAAAAAGTTATGTCGTTAACTGTGAAAGTTGCGGTAGTAGGTTAGATTCCAGACGAAGAAAATGAAAATGAAAATAAAAAATAAAAAAAAATAAAGTTTATTCTTACCTCTGAATCTTCCATTTTCAGTAATCCATAAAAAATAAAAATAAAAATCAAATCCAAAGCCTGAGAAGTGAAGAAGAAGAAGAAGAAGGTGAAGAAGAAAGGAGAGGTTTTTCGGTTCAGAGCAGCTGTTTGTCTGTCTGTTAGGAACTGAAAGAGAGTTTTGCCTTCCGAATTTTTATATTACCGAATTTGCCCTCGGCTCTTTGGTCTTATTACGGGTCTGCCACATCGGTGCAGTTTTTTCGTTTTCCCTCCCAAGTCCCAAGTCCCAAGTCACTCTTCTTCAAGTCTTTTCCAATTGGGTCTCGAGGCCTCGCGGCCCACAACGTCCGCGCGCGCCGTGTCGTGTGGGTCCCTGCTCTGTGGGGAACAGCCGGGTCCACTGGGGAGACACGTGGGAAAGGGACACGTGGCAGGGTGCATGTAGTGGTGGGGGAAGAAGGGTGCTTTGGGAAACGTGGGGAGTAGTGACAGTTGGGCGGTGGTGATTCGAGTTAACAGAAAAGCGTATGTTCTCGTATGTTCGTTTTTTTTTTTTTTTTCGTATAAATTATATTATTATAATATTTTTTTATAAAAATTTAAATTTAATTTTTTTATTATAGTATTTTTCTATTCAAATACAAAATTTAAGTTGTAAAATAAAGATTTTTTTAATTTTTAATCTCTTATAAATTACAAATTTATATCTTTATACAGACAACTATTGATTTTAACTTTAAAAATACTTAAATAGTAAATAATAAATGAAAAAAACTAAAAAAAATTAAACTTACAATTTTGACGTTAAAAATATGTAAAATACTCTTAAAAAGGTTTTTTTTTTTATATAATATTGAAAAGTTAATTTTCTTTTGTTCTTTTTTTTCGTAAAGATTGTTTGAAAAGTAATTGTTGATGTATAAATTTGTATTTTAAATCTAGCCACGCTTGTGTTTAGGTTAAGTGATTAGCATCCATCAAGATCCTAAAACTTTTATTTCAAGCATTATATGTCAATTCTAGTTTTTGAGTTTTTTTTTTTTTTTTTTTTTTTTTTTTTTTTACTTTTAAAATTTTGATTTTTTTTCAATTTTAATCTCGCATAATGTTTTTGAAGTTATTAGAGATAATCACATTATTATTGTGTGATAATTGAAATAGTTACATTTAAAGAAAATAGTTACATAAAGGGTCATAAAAAAAAAGGACATAGAAAATTACATTAAATACAAAATATCTTAGATTATAAGAATTTATAACAAGAAGTGAAAGACGTTCCAAAAAAAAATAATAATAACAAGAAGTGAAAGAGAATATTTTGAATTCATTATAACTATTTTTCAATTAATATGCAATCTGATGAAAACGATTATGTCTATTAAATCTCAAAAATTTCTTAGTCAATTATAACACTAATGATTAAAACTGAAAAAAATGCTCAAAATTTAAAGTATTTTGTCACAGAAAAAAAAAACTTTAGAACTTTAGAATTAAAGTGATACATTGATGATAGTTTAGATACTTAAGGTGGTGTGTTTGGTAAATAGATTTAAAATCATGATTATAAATTCTGATTTATAATTAGTATTTATTTACCGTGACTTAAAATCAGTGTTTAATTTAAATGATTTTGAATCATGAATCTGATATGATGTTTTAATCTAATTCAAATTATAATTTTAAAATTACCACATCTTGATTCAAGTTGATTCAAATATCTAATTCTAAATCATAATTTTAATTTTAAAATTATAATTAAAATTATCTTAATTTAAATCACTGTACCAAATAAATCTTGAGATTTCTGTAGATAAATATTTTTTCTTTTTCTCTTGGGGGAAATATATTTTTCATTTGTGGTGAAATTCTGAAAACCGTTTTCTAGAATCTAATAATTGACTCTCCATGATTGGAGTCGTCAACGTCTATAGTTTATTTACCCCAAAAACGAAAAAGGCATTCTACTTCCAATTGTTTGTATTATTCCCGTGGTCCGTACTTCATGATTTAACCGCACCCTACTCTTAACTTTTCCTTTTAATGTAGGGATCCTAGACTCCTAAAAATTATTTAGAATATTTTGTTTTGATTTGAATTAAGTTTTTAATAATTAGATTTGTGTAACTCTATATTAAAAATTTACAGTGTAACTTACAGAATTGTTTCATATATATATTTATTCACTGAAAAAGTAATTTAATAGTCAAAACAGAGTAAGGTCTTTTTAGTTTAGCTACAAAAGCTAGGACAATTTCTTATACAAGTACTAATACTAATTATATATTTGACATTAAAAAGTGTGATAATAATATAATTAATATATTATTTTTATTTGTACTTTAATGTTTAGCACTATTTTAAATGTTAAATCTACTTTTTATTATAATTATTAGGGTATATTCAGTATGAGGGTTTAAATCAGAGTGGTTTAAACTGTGTGAGTTTTAAATTTAAGGTTCAAGTTCAACTATAAATTTTTGGGTTTGAATCTTGTGAGTTTGAACCAAGAGTTTAAACTGGCCAAAACTAAGGAGATGGTTGGTTTTATTTTTTGGGTTCAACTCGGTTAAAACATCACATCATGGTTCAAATTAGGTATGAACCAGATATAGATTTTGTTCAACTGGGTTCAAACCACTTTTTTTTTTTTTTTGTTTTTGAAAACAAACATTGGTTTGAATTAGAAACTGTGCTCAAACTAGCAAAACCCTCATACCAAACATAACTTAAGGGCTTCTTTGAAATGTATACTCAAACCATAATTCTTAATTTTAACGTTTAAAATTTAAATTTTGTGTGAGAGAAAAACACTATAGTAGAATCAATAATTTGAGTTTGAGTATATGAAACAAACGAGCCTTAAGTTTTGAAATTGTAAAAGTAAAATTTTAATTTCAAAATAATTTAAAAATGTAAATGTTGCAATGATTGTATAAAAAGGGTAAACATATTAACCAATAGTAATTAATGTTGAATTTATCATGTGCTATATTTGGTAGTAAATTTGTTACAACGTACCACATATAGTAAATTTAATATAACAAATGGCTCTTTGAAGAGTGTTTTTTATACTCAAATGTAAAATTTATTATTGACACAACAATTATAACATTGCATTAAATATGCCTTAAGAATGATAATTTTCCCCACGGACAACTTCTAACAGAGTTTGGGATGGGGATGAAGAGTTCGCAAATTGGGATCGAAACAAAGAACACTCTCCACCCTATTCCGACCCAATTTACATATTTAGGAAGAAGGAAATACATATTTATTATTACAAATTTGGTTGTTATGATAACATTCAATTTAGATTAAATTTTCGACTAATTCCAATGGGAATGTTTTGTTGCATGGTGGGAATTAAGGCATGTATGCATAATGTACCTCAACGAGATTTCCTATCACTGTCCTCACCTCTCTTTAAGCGACGATATAAATGATTTTGTAAGATGAAAATAAGGATGAAAAAACATTCTCGAGTCCCATCTCGTTCCATTACTACTTTAATTGGAATTCTAAATTCAAGCCTACATAGTTTTTTTTTTTTAAAAAAAAAAAAAAAAAAAAAAAAAAAAAAACTAAAACCAATAATTTTATCCTAAAAACCGCACAACTTTGCTCTTCAAGTTCTCAAACCATCTTCAATGCATATATGCTAGTAGAATAGTTGCTACTAAAAAGTGTAAAAATAGCATATTTGTCGTGCTATTTTATTTTGTACTCTAATGTGTGATCCTACGTCTACCTTTTGTTGTAAAGAGTCAAAAGTTATAAAAATACACTTTAATATTAAAGTAATTTAAAAGTAACAATAGTATAATGATGAAAAGAAAAAAAAAAAATGTATCAACTAATCACAATTAAATGTCAAATTTACAGTACGTTAAACTTGATGGTAAAATTATCACTAAGTTTAGTATATGACAAATTTAACACGGTAAATAATATTATATTAGAGAGTGTATTTATACTCAAATGCTATAATTATTATTGACATTTTAATTATAGCAATGTATTAGAGATGCTCATAGACAAACAAACTCATATTGTTATTTGTCTTAACCTTGATCTCATATGTTGTGTGTACATTTCAATTTTAAATATATACTATTATTTTTTTAATGAAATAAAATACAAAAAAAATTATACTTTTGTTATTCAAAACTCTTAAAAACTATAACTTTTTGTATTTTATATAATTATTTCTAATAAATTTAATTTACGGTATAATTAGGGCATGATTATTTACGTAAAAATCAAAAAATCATTCATCAACTATAATGTCATAGCTTAAAATTGTGAAAAGAATTAAGTTTGGGAAATAATCTACAAACAAAATAAAAGTTCAGAGATTAGAGTGGCACAATTCTCATAGTTCAAGAACTGACAATGTTAATCATCCTAATTATACGTATCTATTTACTTAATTTACAAAGTTTGTTTAATTTATACATATCTCTATTTAGTTGCGATTTTCTATTTGAGTTTTTCTTTTTGTTATATCTTTGTGCCATCCCTTATCAGGTCTATAGCATTTAAGAGTAAGATCTAACAGATTTTAGGTTGGCTAAGTTCAACATTGAAAACATCAATATTTCATTCATTTCAGTTTAGAATTTGAGTTTTTAAAATTTGAGTTTTTTTATAATAAAAAGCTCTCATATAAAAAACAGTCATATAAAAATTTTTTATGAACTTAATAAAAAGTTTTAATATAAAATTTAGAACAGTTTTGTTTAGTAAAAACTCAAATTAAAAACTATTAAAAAATCATAAAATTAAATCTAAACTTAAATTAAAAACTTAACAAACTTCCGGGTTATTAAAAGAAACTTCCATACACAGCAGAAAAACGACAACTTTGTTTACAGGATATTATTCCACCAGTTCATAATTTTAAAATCCGTTACCGCCAATTATTTCGCACAAAGTAGTTGATTACCCGGGCCGGGTGTTAACCCGACCCGTTTATAGAGACCGTCGTATTCGTAATAGTAGTCACTGTAGAGAGAGTTATCCACAACAGAACAACCCCACGTGTCTTTCCTTAAGCTGTTCTAGAAAACCTCAACATCTCTTCTCCATTTTCCCTGTAATTTTCTCGAGAAAATCGGATAGAAAATTTTCAGCTCAGAACAACACCAAGCTGCGGGAACTTTTGCTATATTTACTTCTCCTTCTGCTGTTTCTCTCAATCTCGAATTCATTCCGAGAAATAAAACAAGGAAAACAAAGATTTTTCCAAATGCTTAAACTCTCGTAATATTTCTCTACAAATTTTCCGTCGAAATCTTGAGTTAGAGAAAGCTCATGCGAGCGAAAACAGTCGAAAATGACACTCGCGGCGGCCTCAATGTCCATCCCCAGCGCTTCGCCTCTCCCGGCCACGCTCGTGAAACCGAGCCCTTTGCCTCACAGGCTGTCGTTTCTCACTAGGACGTCCGATTCGTCGGAGCAGAAGAGGTTTCTCTCCTCTGATCGCCGAAGAGAAAAACTTCTAACTTTTCTCTCCGGCGAACGGAGGTCCTTCTCGGCGAGGGCGAAGCCGAAGGAAGTCATCCTCGGGAACCCGGCGGTGACGGTCGAGAAGGGGAAGTACAGCTACGACGTCGAAACCCTAATCAACAAGCTCAGCAGCCTCCCTCCCCGGGGAAGCATCGCGCGGTGCCTCGACATCTTCAAGAACAAGCTCTCGCTCAACGACTTCGCTCTGGTCTTCAAGGAGTTTGCGCAGCGCGGCGACTGGCAGAGATCGCTCAGGCTCTTCAAGTATATGCAGAGGCAGATTTGGTGTAAACCTAACGAGCATATCTACACAATCATGATCAGTTTGCTTGGTCGCGAAGGTTTGCTCGACAAGTCCGCCGAGATATTCGACGAAATGCCGAGCCAAGGCGTGGTACGTAGCGTTTTCTCTTACACTGCTTTGATCAATGCCTATGGTCGTAACGGTCAATACGAGACTTCACTTCAACTTCTGGATAGGATGAAGAAAGACAAGGTTTCTCCTAATATATTGACTTATAATACTGTGATTAATGCCTGTGCTAGAGGTGGTTTGGATTGGGAAGGATTGTTGGGTTTGTTTGCTGAAATGAGGCATGAAGGTATACAACCTGATCTAGTAACTTATAACACTTTGCTTGGGGCTTGTGCCAACAGAGGTTTAGGTGATGAGGCAGAGATGGTGTTTAGGACTATGAATGAGGGCGGGATAGTTCCTGATATAACCACTTATAGTTGTCTTGTTGAGACTTTTGGGAAGTTGGGTAAGCTTGAGAAAGTTTCTGAGTTGCTTAAGGAGATGGAATCCGGAGGGAATTTGCCCGATATAACGTCGTATAATGTGTTGTTAGAGGCTTATGCAGAATCCGGGTCGATAAGTGAGGCGGTGGGTGTGTTTAGGCAGATGCAAACAGCAGGGTGCTTGCCAAATGCTAATACGTATAGTATTTTGTTACATTTGTATGGGAAGCAGGGGAGGTATGAGGATGTTCGTGAGCTTTTTCTTGAGATGAAAGTAAGCAATACGGAGCCGGATGCAGCTACTTATAACATTCTCATCCAGGTGTTTGGTGAAGGTGGGTACTTTAAGGAGGTGGTTACTTTGTTTCATGATATGGTGGAAGAGAATGTTGAGCCGAATATGGAGACATATGAGGGGTTAATAATTGCTTGCGGGAAGGGGGGGCTCCATGGGGATGCCAAGATTATTTTAAATCACATGAATGAGAAAGGGATAGTGCCGAGTTCAAAAGTTTATACGGGGGTCATTGAAGCGTATGGGCAAGCTGCATTGTATGAAGAAGCTCTTGTTGCCTTCAACACAATGAATGAAGTGGGAAGCAGGCCGTCTGTCGAAACATACAACTCTCTCATTCATGCATTTTCACGAGGTGGACTTTACAAGGAGGCTGAAGCAATTCTCCAGAGAATGGGTAATTCTGCTGTTGCAAGGAATGTCGACTCGTTCAATAGTCTTATTGAGGCTTTTAGGCAAGGGGGTCAGATCGAAGAAGCTGTAAAGGCATATGTTGAAATGGGAAAGTCAAGATGCGATCCAGATGAGCGGACACTTGAGGCACTCTTGAGTGTTTACTGCTTTGCAGGTCTTGTTGATGAGTGTGAGGAGCACTTCAAAGAGATAAAAGCTTCAGGAATATTGCCTAGTGTCATGTGCTATTGCACGATGCTTGCTGTATATGCAAGATGTGACAGGTAAGTATCTAATAAAAATTATTCTACAGTTTTTGTTGCTTAAAAGGTAAAGAAATATTAGAATTCTACGTTAGCTAGAGATATTGGCATGATTCACTTAATAAGATGAGGGCGATCCTCTCATTAACAAGCCGGTTTTACTAGGTTGAGTTAGGCCCAATATCCTTTGATTTTTGTAAAATGGTATCAGAACAGACCCAGTTTTGCAATGTTGGGTCCCCAAATATCGACTTATTCGCAGCAGTTTGGCATGGTCCACGTTGTGCGTAAGCGTAAGGAGGTGTATTAGAATCCCACATTGGCTGGAGATATTGGCATGATCTACTTAATAATGTGAGGGCAATCCTCTCCTAACAAGCCGGCTCTGCTATTTTAGCAAAATAATAATATATAGTAATTGCATTCCGTGTATGATCTAGTTCCATTTATTAGTTGTTGTCTACGGTGTTGCTACGTACAATTTGAACAAGTTTAAAGAGACTACTAAAATAGCTTGAAATATGCATCTTCTCTATCTTTGGTAAAAATAGGGGAATATATAACACTGTGTACGCTGGAGGTTG
Source organism: Morus alba (assembly GCA_012066045.3). Taxonomy (NCBI): domain Eukaryota; kingdom Viridiplantae; phylum Streptophyta; class Magnoliopsida; order Rosales; family Moraceae; genus Morus; species Morus alba. Next base: position 6,306,789 of record CP050231.2, on the reverse strand, counting down.
TCTTTTTTTTTTTTTTTTGATACAACACAGGACCAACTGCACCCTTCCCCAAACCTTATTCTACCCAAACCCCCCGGTGCCACTAGATAGGTGGCACTGTGAGGTAGAGTTGTGGATGATTGTACGGGAAGTCGAGAGGTCAAGACTTGAGACAAATGTTATGGAACTTTTTCTTGCAGGTGTTGAGATAGTTTATCCTTTATCCTTGAACTTTTGTATCAATATCATGTAGAAAAACAATTGGCCGGAAAGCGTGCAAGACAACCTCTGGAGCCTTTAATGTAGACTGAGTCACTGAGTTAACCTTCCTTTTCATGTAGCAATGGTTGTTTTCTTGGGGATGTTTTTATATAACTCTTAAATGCGTCCCAAACGATGTGGATATCATAAATTATTGATTTTTGGATTTTTGCAATGGTTACAGAATGTAGTTTTTATGATGTTTTTCTGATTTCGTGCTTTTTTTTGTTTTTTTTTTTTTTTTTTTTTTTTTTTTTTTTTTTTGCTATTGGAATTTGTCACACAGAAAAAAAAGAATTTTTTTTATTTATTTTTATTTTTTTTTTTTTTTATAAGCAGAATTTGACAAATTTGATATAGTCAGCTAAACTCTCAAGACTCTTGTTTCCAGGTGGGATGACGCCTTTAAGTTACTGGATGAGATGCTTAAGAATAAGGCTTCAAATATTCATCAAGTGATTGGCCAGATGATTAAGGGAGATTATGATGATGGTACTAACTGGCAGATGGTGGAGTATGTCTTTGACAAACTGAATTCTGAAGGATGTGGGCTGGGAATAAGGTTCTATAATACACTTTTAGAAGCGCTTTGGTGGATGGGTCAGAAAGAACGAGCTGTGCGAGTGCTAAATGAAGCAACAAAGCGGGGACTTTTTCCAGAACTTTTCCGCAGAAATAAGCTTGTTTGGTCTATTGACGTGCACAGGTATTAAGAGAACTTTTCTCTTCCAAGTAGTCTTATTTTCACTAAAGACCACGAAATGCTGATTTTTTAACTGCATTGCAGGATGTGGGAAGGCGGTGCCTGTACAGCAATTTCAGTTTGGCTAAATGATATGTTTGGGATGTTCAAGAATGGGGACGATCTTCCTCATGTTGCAACTGTTGTTGTAGTGTAAGCTGTTTTCCTCTGTTTTCAATTTTTTAATTGCTCCTTTTTTTTTTATTTTTATTTTTTTGAAGTGCTATTTAGTAACCAAATCTGTTACCGCTCCAATGACCTAATTGGCCAAGGGTTTGTAAGCTTTGCTAAGCTAGAATGGTTCCGGAAAGATACTTTATCTTTATTTAGACAAAGCCCTTAATCTCAATTCCTCGAGATTGGGACATTAAATGCTCCTGGTTTATCTATGTTATAAATCATCCCCTTGTTTATCTCAAATGGTTATAAACCCTATGAACTTTGCATGGCAACCAGGATCCTAACAATCTTGAATTGATGGCACGGATTTTATGCTTTACCATCCTGACTGTTTTAACTGCCTCCATCCATTAGTCTGTCATGTTGCATGCTTGCAGCTTCTGAGTTCAATACAATTATTGGCGTTTTCTTCTTTGTGGAGCATCTTTATTATAGTAAACAAAATTATTAATTGAAATTTGGACCTTGGAGAATATACACAGGGCCTGGCTTGAACTGGTTATAGGCTCATAGCGCAGTGAAACTTGATAATACTCGTTCATCCTAAGTCAGTTGTTAAAGTATGATCCTTTTTAAACCTAGTTGCTATTTTATCTATTGCCATTGATGTGAAAAGGTTCAAGTTTTGTTACGATATAAAGTTCTTGCGAGAGAGAAAAACTAGATTTGGGTGTTTCTAATATCTATTATAGTTTTTTAGTTTTTGTGCATAATGATAATATGCAAAATTTTCAAATCCTCTTCTCATTTGTTTTGTGTTATCAGACGAGGGAAGATGGAGAGAAGCCCAAGCGCACAGGAAACGCCCATTGCAAAGGCTTCCTATTCATTTCTGCAGGAAAACATGTTCTCATCCTTTGGTTTCCCGACCTGGAACAAGGGCAGAATTGTCTGCCAGCGTTCTCAGCTTAAACAGGTTCTCTCTGGCATAGAATCACCATCAGAGAAATCCAAGAAGGATAAAATAATTACTTTAAGTAACTCCCCTGTTCCTGGAACCAAAATGTCTACCAATGTTATGCAGAGTTCCCGACACAATAATTCCAACTCTGACGCAGTAACTGGGACCAGAGCAGAGCTTTTGACAAGCACGGTTTAACCAATAGCGGAGGGCCCAAAATGTTCGCTTCCGCACATTTTTTTAAATCTCAAATGCAATGCCTGAGGACCATTCAACATTCTCCTATCTGATGCTTCCACTTGGTCAAACATGAACCTTAAAATTGATCGAACAAGCAAGACATTTCTTTCGAATGGTGCCTGCTTAAAGTCCAGCTTGCCCCAGTCTAGCTGATTCAACGACGATACCGTTCTTGGCCCAGAATAGCAGTTGGGACAGTCCTCTGAGGAAGTGGATTGTAATTTTTGTAGCTTTAGATCATTCTTTTTTTTTTTTTTTTTTTTTTTTTTTTTCCAAATGCATATGTAAATTACACTCTAAGCATTTTGATCTTTTTGGAAAGTTATTAGTGGCAGTTGTCCAAAATATACTGATTGTTCTACATCCTTTTACATGAAAAATCCACGGATCTTGACAAAAACAAAATTTTTCCTGTGGTCTTATCTGCCGCAGGATGTTCATTACCAAATAATTGATAGTCCACTATGATGTGTCTCGTCACCAGAATTCCCTGTAACGTTTTGGAGGTCTGCCACTAAAGAAATCTGTTGGCAGATTGTTTATGTTTTTAACAGGTTGGAATTATGTCAATCATTGATATGCTAATTACTTCATGTGATCGATTGTAAGTTAAACGAATATGCTTAGAATATATATATATATATATATATATATATATATATATATCAAATCAAATCAACTATTTTTCCCGAATTCTTCAGTAGCTGCTTGGTGTCACTATGTCGTTTGCCAATCAGCTAGTGGCAGCCATGCTTTGCTCCATTAAAGCTCTTGTCGGGGCATTTTTGATCTAGTTATCATATCACCACTTTTACAAAAGAAAGAAAAAGAAAAAGAAAGAAACAGAAGAAATAATTCAGTTGCTTTGGCTACTTAATGGAGTTCGAAAACATAAGCTTTTTTTTTTTTTTTTTTTTTTTTGTAGTCAACTTGTTAAGTAGTATAGGAAAAGCCTAAGAGCCATTATAAACTGTAAACTAATCATGCAGCAATAATACCCCCACAAAAAAAATTTAAACGTGTAAAACTTTCTAAAAGAAGATGAGTAAAACATTAATATAAAATTTTAGAGAGAGATTCTCCATATGTAAAATGGCATGGATGTGTTCACCTACTTTACAGGCTTTCGGTGTGTTCTTTCGGTTATTTTAACTTAACAGACAACTATGCAGACAACTACACAAGATGAGAGAGAAAAGAGGGGGGAAAGAAAAGACATTGTTTTGATGGGCAAAACCGCAAAAGTAACTCGGGAAAGTTAAATGCAAAAGGGAAGGTTGGATGAGCATATAAAATATGGATAATTGTAGGATAAGGAGGGGAAAAAAAAAAAAAAAAAAGCCCTTATAGATGCGTGTAGTTCTAAACCCGTTATATATATATATATATATATATATATATATATTTATTTATTTTCAAGTTCCGTTAAATAAATATGCTTTTGTGTTACGGATTTCAACCGTGTAAGATTTTTCTCAAGTTCTACTAAAAAAAAAAAAAAAAAAAAAAATTACCATAAAATGGTTCACGATGTGTTGTATCTATAAAATTGAGAATTATAGGGTAAGGTATGAAAGAATATTCTATAAGTAGAGATTCTGATAGTGATAGTTTTTCATTTTAATGTTAAATGTATATTGATATGATCTAGCGTTAAAAAACAAGCGTTACTGATAGAGATACATTATAGTAGGAAAGCTCCTAAATATGAAACTTACATTTTCAATTTTCTAGGTAGGTTAAATAGCTCTCTCCTTTTATTACAGAAATGATGAAAGTTATTGACTTTATGAGCACAAGGTTATGGAAAGGTGGATAGTATTTGCATTTTAGTAGGTTTTTATAGTCAATAATTAGCTTTTAGATCTATCCATGAAGTTAAGGGGGACCATGAAGAAAGCAAAGAAGTAAAATTGATTACAAAGAAAACAAGAGGAAAACAAAGTGGTTACCCACAGAAATGAATTAATAAAAAAAAATGCAAATCATATGTATAATATTGTAATACATATATATATATATATATATATATAATATATTCATATGTAATAGAAATGTCATCAACGCACAACTACAGTTACTTCATGATCTTCATTGAATTCCAACCGCTACTCTCCTTGACAAAGTATTCAAGTTGCTGATCTCTAATGGCCCACTATTTTTCAACTAATTAAATTAAATTTTCCTTAAAACATGAGCACTACAGAGTATGCACGAATCTTGTCTGTTCTTTTAATTTTTTATTTTTTGAAAAAGATTAAACTAATGCATCAAATTATTATTTGTGTTCGTTCAATGATGTTACATGGTTCGATCCTCTATTTTTATTTTTTTTTTTTTTTTTTTTTTTTTTTTTTTTTTTTTTTTTTTTTCCATACAATAATATTGTTACCTCTTTAAGAACTTAATTCTGTATATCACAAGTAAACCTTTCTCATTTACTTTTAATAATTGTATCTACTTTTATCTCAATATCATTCTCACGTTTTCGTTGCCTGAATCATCAATTATTTGGTAGCGTGATAAGGTTATATGCTGTCACAATCAAGTCCGTTTGGTTCATGGATTAGAATCGTGTGATTAGAATTATTTTTGATTTACGTGTATTTTTTATGAAAAAAAATACTGTAGCGGATCACGAATCATGATTCAAATGAGGGAACGAATCCCTCTACCAAACATAAGAGAAAATTATCCTACTTTATTTGATCCATTAAATGAGCAATCTATTTCAACATTTCGTGAAGAATTTACCGAGAATTATCTAGAATCGCAACTAACTCCATATCTTAATTTCTAATAATTTTCACCTAAAAAAGAAACGTGTTCATTTGGTATGGATAAAGATGGCTTCACAGTTTCTCTAATTATTTTCACGAAAAAATTGTGCTCATTGCATGAATAATAAAGATGGCTTACATTTTTAACCCTCTGGGATGTGTCCTCCTGTTTTCTTTGAGACTAAGGAAAATGCTTGGAATACAAGCAAAACAAAGATGCTTAAGATTCAAAGGATAAAGAAGGGGAAAAGAAAATATTGTCGGATCACATGCTCAAAAAACGCAAAATCCTTCACAAAAAGCAAGAAGAGAGAGAGAGAGAGAGAGAGAGAGAGAGAGAGAGAGAGAGAGAGAGAGAGAGAGAGAGAGAGAGAGAGAGAGAAGGGGGTTGAACAGTAAAAAGGGAAAAAGTGAAAGAAACCACGCATGTTGCCTAACACCATATATTAAAGTCAATTTTGATGGCCGAGTTTGAGACAATTTCTTCCATTGGAAGTGCATTCTTTGATGGGATCTCGCACTTGCATCATGAACTACTTTCAATTTTCTCGTACACATACGCGCAATTTTTTTATTATTATTATTATCATAAAAAGACTTAAACCAATACAAAATCTCCATGCAAACAAATGGAATTAGAATTCAACATGGAATTAATCGAATATTCATCATGAAAGACACACTAAAAAATATTTCATGATTCTGTGCCCCACGTAGTCTGAAATAGTTGTGCAACAATTTCTTCTATTTGCAAAATATTCTCAAGCCCAATCAAAGTAGTAGTATACCGTATACATATATACATATATATATATATATATATAATACTTTTGTTAGGGTCTTCCTCGTAACATATGAAAATATGAGACGTAAAATGATATTTATTCTAACAAAATGTAATACCAAAACATTTAGGATCCGTTTGGTATAAGGATTGAAATCAGAGTGATTTGAGTCATTTGATTTAGATTCATGATTCATGATTTGAATCATGATTCAGAATGATTAAAACTTTCGTTTGGATGTGTATATGCATGATTTTGATTCTAACTTGAATGTGATTCGAGCTAATGTTTGGTTGTCTTATTTTCTGAATTTGAATCATGACCAAAATAAATGTAATTTAAAAAATTATATAATAAATATTATTTGTTATGTGTAATTAAAAAAAATATAATTTGTTATATAATAAAAAAAATGAAGTACTACAAAAAAATTATACAAATAATTATAACTTAAAATTATAACAAGCTAACTACAAAATAAATAAAAAAATATGAATGAAATTATATAACAAGTCAAACATAAATTTATCTCCCACAACTTCCCTAATATTCCACCCAATGAAATTATGTTACATATTTAGAAATATATTTTAAAAGGGTTTTTTTTTTTTTTTGAAAAGTTTTATTTTTAGTCCATTATAAAAAAAAGGAAGCAAACTTTCGTTCTCTTGTTAGAGAACCCCACCCCTCTGGAAAAAAAAAAAGAAAAAAAAAATCCAAAAATCTCTGGCGAGTTGTGGACCCCGCTCTCCTCCGCCGTTCTCCGACGAGTTCTGTCTTCCACAATTGAACTCTCCGCTGGAGCTCAGTCTTGCTCTCGCTTCTCTCCCTGCTCCGACAAGTCCAGGCTCTTCTTCCTCCCCAGCGGTCAACCTGATTTTCTCAGGAAATTCTAATTTTTCAGGAAAAATTTTCTCAGCTCCCAAACTGCCCAAAAACTCGACGCGAAGTGTTGGAATTGCAATGCCGTGGCTGAGGCGGCGCTGTTTCTCGTCTGTCCGTCTTGCCGCTGCATTCAGCCGGTGGATCAGTCGGTCGATTTCTTCCAAATATTTGGATTGTACAGAATGTTGTGAAATAGGTTTTTGATTAATTTTTTGTTGCAAATTATGTGCTTTCTGGAGCTTGTTAATTCCTGGTTTGATTGTCATTTTTGAGTGAAGAACAGTGGAACAATTCTTGGTTTGATCGTCGATTACTCCACTGTTTGTGTACTGTTCCTTGATTGTAGTTGAAATTTTGAATTAAGGGGGTTGATTCGTGAATCAGGACCCATGACTCAGATCTTGATTCAAATCAACCGGACATAGATTCGGGAACTTGGTGGATCCAAACACTGATTCAGGAACTTAACTCTGATTATGTGATCCGGATCTCTCAACTAAACGGGCCCTTAGTTATCCAAAACTAGTGTTACACCTCTACATGGAAGTACCAAGGCAAATCTAAATATATACGTAGTAGATTACCAAAAAAAAAAAAAAGTAATTGCAGTCAAGATATTAATGTGAAGAAAGAAAAACAAAACAAAACAAAATGCGGTGGAGACAAATTACATACGATCTGATTCTCTCAAACTGCAAGTGTTGGTACATATTGTCTTTTCATGGATCCAAAGAATCTAGACTCTCAAAAAAAAAAAAAAAAAAAAAAAAAAAATCTTGATCCAATTATCTCTGCCGTTTTTCTTGAAAGCAAAAAGAATCTTTTTGATATGGTGTTTCTAAGGGATATGTTTGGTAGGAGGGAGAAAGACGGAAAAAGATGTTCAATTTCTTATTTGATTGGAGAGAGAGGAGGAAGGAGAGTAGAAATGGAAGGAAACTCTATCTATCTGGGCTCATCAATTTACATATCTTCACTAATGGAAGGATCCATGTGATCTTTACGTTAAAGATTTGAAAAAATTATTTTATTCTTAAAAAATTTAGTATGAAATTAATAAAAATAATAATATAGTAATTAAACAAACATTTATTCATTAATTCTTTTAACTCTCAATTTCTCTTACTGAACATCACTATAATCCTCTTCATTTATTTCTCACATCTCTTTATCCCTCGTCCTCTCTATATCTCCAATCAAATGAAGCCTTATCTATGCAGATTTTAACCAAAGAGAGAGAGAGAGAGAGGAGAGAGAGAGGAGAGAGAGAGAGAGAATTATGATTAAGAAAAGGGTTGAATCCTTAAAAGTTTGAGCTAGAGTGTGGGACCAAACTTTTGAGTGTGCTTGATAAAAAAGGTTAAAAATGACTGAAGGATAGAGAAGTTCAAAGCCATGTGGTGGAACCCCACAAAACCTTATCTTGGTTTTATCTTTGCAGAACGCAACATCCCACCATTGAAGTTTGTATAATGCAAATTAGTAGTACGGACAGATTGTGGAAGATAACATTAAAAAAAAATATCTTCTGCCTTTCTGTTTAGTGGCGCAAAGCGAATATGCTTATAAGCTGATGGTACATATACGTGCACCTTTCTAATTATTTTACAAGGAAAAAGTTTCTAGTAAAATATGCGGTAAGACCTAATTTAAAAGAATTTTTTCCGGTAGGGATTAGATTGAAAATTTACGTAAAATAAATAGTTATTGATGCAGAGATAGTTCCTTTTTTTTTTTTTTTTTTTTTTTTTTTTTTAATCCTATTATAAAAACTCTCTATTTTAAAACAGTTAAGGGCTAAATTTTTACTAAATCCATTAAATTTTCATCTATTTTTAATCTGATATAATTTTAATGTGATGTAACGGTTGCTACAAATATGAATGAGTATATTATTTAATACCATAAACTTCTCTTTTCTTACTGCATCGGTTCGTTTACTGGTGTGAAAACTTGAGAAGGCTTTTTTGTTTTTAAATCTATTAATAACTTATTTGTTGATTAACTAATTACAACTTTTCTTCTTAATTAATTATCCACTTGCTATTTTTGCTGAGATAAGTTGTTTTGACTATATCCATCTTAGTGGATAAAGAAATGTTGCAGATAGGATATTGTATTAGTTAATTGCTGATTTGCTTTCCTGTGCATGTGCTATATGCTCTTGATCACTTTAATTTTTAAGGACAGCAGGAACTGGTGGTTGAGTGGGGTTCATAAGAACTTGTCTGTACTTTATTATTATTATTATTATTATTATTTTTTCGGTTTTTGTTCTTCATTTCTATCAAATCTACGTACAAGTTCATGAGCATCCGAAGCTCCTGTCCTATCTTTCCATAATACGAAATGGACGGATTGGCATTGTGCCCTTCACCCTTTTGAATCTTAACCCCTGGCCCTGAACAAAAAGTAGATCGAATTAGGGTTTTAGGAAATCGGCTGCACTGAGGAAGCCAAATTGGGTGATACCTAACCGATCAACATCAGTCGACATTTTTTTATGTTGATCAATTTACCGGTTGAATTGAACAACCCTGATCTAATTAGAACGGATAAAATACTAATAAATTGAGACGACTCTAACTAAGTAGCCGTCACTTAAATTCACTAAACATGTAAATGTTTAAAATAATTAAAATTAATTATTTTGAATTAGTGATTTTTTTTTTGGTACATGTATAAATACTTAATGAAATATAAACCATAATAAAGTTTAACTTAATTAATATACTTATGAGTTTCCCAAAACTTAAGTTAGTTAAAGTCTCATTAACCATACCACACACACATAGATAAAAGTCATATCATAACAAAACATAGTGTAGAATTTAATGCGAGCGGTATCCATTCCTCAATTAAGGTAAATTGGCACCAATACTTAACTCAAGAACCTTATAAGGAGGGAGGTTTTAGGTTCAAGTGTTGGGGGGTGCGAAGAAATCGTTAAGGGCCGTTAGGAGTCCAAAAAAAACAATACGTATGAGTAACGAGTATAAGACCCGATTATTTCGGGATTCTGCAAATTGGGCCCTACAAGGGTTGAGGTGTTACACAAATAGCATCATATGTCCAATAAAATAATTTAGAGATAAAATGTCAGGCGCACAAGGAGAGATACTTAGGAGTTGTTCTTTTATAGTATAACTTGAGTGTAGTTTTTGAGTTAAATTTGAGTTATAACTTGAGTTGAAGTTAGAACTTAAATAAAATTAAGTAAAATTGAATAAATTCGATTGTCTCTTGTAGTCGTGAATAATTCTTATACAAATTCATGTGAATATAGACATGATACTAATGGAAAATTCCATAATATCCCGATAGCATGTACTATACGTCATTATAAACGCCATCGTTAATCCTTGTATAGGAATAATGAGGGCCGTTTTGTTATAAAGTAAATTCTCTCTCTCTCAATCAATAAGCTATATTTCAATTCCTCAGTTGTAGACCATGACTGAATTGTCATCTCTTAGGCTTGTCCTGATTTATATGATTGTTGCATATGGCCTAATTTTAAAGTCAAAAGGAATGTTTAACATCTCTCTCCTTGCCATATTACCTAGTCAGACTTCACTATGATATTTTTCCACTATTTAAGGAATATACTTTACCCAAATATGGTATAAAATACTAATATGAAGTGTACAACAACTATATAGAGACCTCTTAATTTTGTCACACAACCAGCCTCATAAATTCCTTTCTAGGTAAATAATCTAGTCATATTATCAAAAAAAAAAAAATAAAATAAATAAAAATAGTAGGCCTATTATTGTCTTGACGATTAGACCTAGTCAATTATACATCTCATATAGGTTCCAAGAACTCCAATTATCTGATTAGAAAAAAAAAAAAAAAAAAAAAAGTCCAATTATCTTCCCATTTTTTTCTTTTTTTTTTTTTTTTAAAAAAAAAAAATCATTTTCTTTCTTTCTTGCCGATTCTAAATTAGGCAAGGATATAAATAACATCTAATTTTAAAATCCAATATTGCCCCTCAATCCAATTAGATTTTTTGTTAACTTCCTTTTTTTTTTTTTTTTTTTTGAAATCCTAATCTCAATAACAAAGTAAACTAAAGAGAAATCAAACATTTTGAAATCAGAAAAATAGATATGGGCTGGATTTTAATATTTTATTTTTGGTAAATGTAAAGTATAATATTCTTTTGAACTGTAAAAATTAAATATTTTTTTGGTTATTGCAACCTGTAATTTCTTTTTTTTTTTTTTTTCCTATTTTTATCTCCTTCCTTAAAAAGCGACATCAACAAAATCCAACAAAAAATCCAATTTAATACTCGTGTATTAAAGATCGGGAAAGAAGATTTGATAACCACACAACGCGAAATGCAAAAGTAGCCAGATAACCCAACCGCATAACGACACGTGTTTTCCGCAGACAAACGACTCTCTCTTGATTTTCCGTAACCTCCACCACCTATAAATATGCGTGCCATCCGTCTCTCTCTCTTTCTCTCTCTCAGTGTGACGCACGCGCGAGTTTCTCTCCTTCTTCTCTGACCGCATCATCGGTTTCTCTCTCCGATCGTACGGCCTCGGAATATTCGATAGCCGATCGTCGATCGACGCGTTCATTCCGACGAAGATGTCGCTCACGTGCTCCTCAAAGAACGATCCTCCTGTCGCCGTCGCCGGAGGTGAAGATTCCGGCGTCGGGGAGTTCATGCTGTTCGGCGTTAGAGTGGTGGTGGATTCCATGAGGAAGAGTGTGAGTCTGAACAATCTCTCGCAGTACGAAGAGCCTCAGGAGAGCGCCATTAACAACACCTTTAACACTAACAACAACAATACCGGCAACGGCAACGGCAACGGCAAAGACGACGTCGCTCCGGGATATACCTCCGAGAACGACGTTGTTCACAACTCCGGCGGGAACCGCGAGCGCGAGCGCAGACGAGGTCAGAATCAGATCTTTAATGGAATATCGATTTAATCGGTGATTAAATTAATCAGAATAATGCGTTTTTATGATTTCTAAGGTCTTGCATGTTTTTTTTTTTTTTTTTTTTTCTTTTTTTTTGGGGGGGAGAAGTTTGAGAAAAATCGTAGTTTTATTATTATTATTATTTATTTTATCTCTAAGTTTGTGGATTGACGATTAGGAATTCCATGGACGGAAGAAGAACACAAGCTGTTTCTGCTGGGACTCCAGAAGGTTGGGAAAGGCGATTGGAGAGGAATCTCTAGAAACTTCGTCAAGACTCGGACGCCGACGCAGGTCGCTAGCCACGCGCAGAAGTACTTTCTTCGCCGGAACAATCACAATCGCCGTCGCCGCAGATCTAGCCTCTTTGATATCACCACCGATACGGTGATAATCGCATCCTATTTTCCTTCTCTAATTTATTTTTCTTTAAACTTTATTAATTTGTTTAGTTCCTGAGAAAATGGGGGATACTGGAAGATGTAAATTTGAAAGTCCTTTGTTTCTTTCTTTTCTTTTTTATTTTTTTCCTCTAAAAAGGAAATTAAATCCGTATTAGACTTGTCTATTGAGGTCAACTTAGTGGGGGATTTTAGTTTTCTAAGGTCTATTAGTTTGATTTGAAACTTTGAAGTTGTTCTTTATCCTATTCTGAACTTAGAAAGATAACAAGATAATCTATTGCCTATATCTATTGCTTTGGCTAGTGTTATAGTTTTGCCTGTTCAGAAAATCTAGGAAAATAAACGAAATCTCTAGCGGATCTAGACTCTAGAGCATCTAGCTCTTTGGGGTCTGTCTTATAAAAAATGTTCAATTTTCTTTTCTTTTTCTGCATTTTCTCAACAACCAAAGAGAAAACACAGAAGAACAGAAATAGAACAAGAAGAGTAATAAAACGAACTCATTCTGACAAGGGACAACCTTATTTTCTTCGCATTAGGTTGCGGCAATTCCAATGGAAGAAGACCGAGTGGTGCATCATCAGGAGAATGTCTCTCAGTCACATCCGCTGCCGCTGTCACCCGAACCTTGCAATCCCGGTGGCTTCTCTCTAGTGACAACTTGTCCAGTGAGTACTGTCGGCTCTTCAGTATTACCAACCCCAGTTGAGAATCCAATGGAAAAGTTGACATTAGGACAGAAAAATCCAGAGACTACTTCATCGCCTAAGCTCGTCCGTCCAATTGCTCTGCACTCAATACCACATGGTACTGCTACAGCGGATCTTAGCCTGAATTTGAAGTCAGCAATCGATCCATCCGCTCTATCCCTCAAGCTATCATTGCCGTCCGATCCAAGGGAATCATCGTCGGCAAGGCACTCGGCTTTCCAGTCAATGTCAAGCTTCAACAATGGGGATAGCATCATCACTGTTGCTTAATAGTAAGTTAACGAAAAAGCGGGCTCGTAATCTGGAGTTAAATATATGTTGCCAAAAATATGACAATGGATTAGAAGAAGATGAAGAAAGACAAAGATAAAATTAATTAGGGTGACTTTGAATTCGATCCCTGTCGTTCGTTGTACAGACTCTTAAGATAATGTTTATGTCCTGTTCTTGTTGTTTTGTGGTATTTGATGTTAGATTCTCTACTGTTCCTTTGGCTGTTTATGTCAGTAGCTGATATAACTGAAAATAACAGGTGACCCTGTTCATTAATGGTGTGGTGGGTTCGCTCTAAAACTTACTAGTGGCTTCAATAGCTTTATGAGCAAAAAAATATCAAGTTTGGGATTTTGGTGGAGATTCCATTTTTCTTTTATCTTTGATGGGCGAGTTTATGATTAGCTTTTGGTTGTTCAATTAACATTAGGCTTGTTCATTTGTACTTAAATTTTAAAAAAATTTAAACTCAAGTTATAATTAAAATTTGAGTTTAAAGTTGAGTTTTAACTTGAATTTAGGGTTAAAATTTGAGTTCAAGTTTTTCTTTCAACTCAAGTTCTTAAACTCAAATTCAAGTTAATAAACAATATTTTTTTTATTCTTAAAAACGTCATAACTATTTCGTTTTAATTCTGATTAAAATAATTTTTTTTTACGCGTTCACAATGAAGAGATGAATAAAACTCTACTCATATACTCTATTAAAATTTTCTATCTCCATTGAGTTTTTATTAAAATATTATTTAAATACAAATTCAAGTTTTGATTCACCTAAAAATAAACTCAAATAAATTTTTAATTTAAATCATGATTCAAAATGTGTACATTCAAATATAAACTCAAAATTAAAATTTTAACTCAAATCATACTTAAATACACTTTAACTCAAATTAAATTCTTAACTAAATCACCTTAACTTAAAAAATTATAAATGAACGAGCCCATATATATATATATATATATATATATATATTTCTTGTTTAATACAAGAAATGTACGTTTTATCTCTTTAGAGCTTCTATTGGTAATGGTTAGGCTCTTGATCCATTTTGGGTAAGGTGAAGTTGAATATTGGCTAGTGACAATGCTTTGCAAGTTATTGTTAGGTTTAAGAATTAAAGAACTCATTTTGGGTTGGGAAGGTCATAACATTACTAACAATTCTTTAGTCTAGCTAAGAAAACCCACTATAGTGCACGAGTGTAATAAATAATTATTTCCAGTTTCGAAAGTGGTGATATTCGGTTCCTTCAAGCTCGCGGTATTCTTAGTTTATTGGCTTTTAACTGCTTTTGTGATATTTTCTCAATTAATTATAATTATTTCATTGTCAGTCATCGTCACCGTCTCTCCCCGCGTAATATTAAACTCCGAGCCCGAGGCAAAACTTCGGCCATTCAACAAAAATAAAAAAAGAAAATGATGTGCCATTTCTGAACTGGTCAATCGGATTGGGACCCCAAGTTTGCACTTCAATATTCTGGTTTTCTTTCGTATGAATTCAACGTGGGTAAAGGGTGGTTTTAGACCATTTCATCTGAATTTTTGGTCATAAGAGGAATTACATATAATCATATATATATATATATATTTGTTTTTAAAGATATGTATGTACTTTGTATGTGTATTAGAAGCATCCTCTGGATGTCACTTGAGTTAGCGTCAAGCGGATTGGGTGCCTGTTATTTTTATCAGATTCAAATCATGATAGTTTTTTTTTTTTTTTTTTTTTTTTTTTTTTGGGGTTAATTTCAATAATAATACTTTTGAGTAAATGATTATTAACTTTAACATTATTTTTATATACTTTTACAATTGATATTGTCATATTAGTAATGTGAGGTAAAATAATTTTTATGCCACTTAAATTAAAATTATCATTTAAAAACACCTTAAAAAAATCTTAACTCTCTCCCATCCATTTTCTTTCTCTCTACACCCCATTTCGGCTCTCTCTCTCTCTCTCTCTCTCTCTCTCTCTCTCTCTCTCTCTCTCTCTCTCTCTCTCTCTCTCTCTCTCTCTCTCTCTCTCTCTCTCTCTCTCTCTCTCTCAAGTTTGGCCTCTCTCTACTCAGTCTCTTTCTTCCCTATGCCCTCATTTTCTCATCGCCAATACTCTGGTTGTGCACCAGATCGAGGTTGGTACACAATTTTTTATTTTTTTTTTTTTTTCTTTTTAAATTTATTTTTCGGGAGACTTAGTACATAGAACTCGAAAAAAATGAATGAGTTGAACTTAATGTGATAGGAATTGATATTATCTTTCATCAATTTGAGATTTTAGATGGTTTATAATTGATATGTAAATTGATTGTAACGACCACCACGTCAAAGACACAGTTGATCTTGGGAGTCAGAGTATTATGACTCATAATGTTATATGTCTGATCATAATATTATGACCAGTCAGTCATAACAGTATGAGTCATTGTCTATGAGTCAAATTATAACAGTATGAGTCAAAATGACTGGTTATAGTACGATCATAGTATTATGACCGGCCATAAGGCAGCCATAGTGATATGACCGTTGAGTCATAATATCATGACTGTCCAAGCAGCACACTATGATTGTCTTATGACCGATGACGACTAGGAGTAATTGTATGTTGATTAAAAATTATTGTTTTTGAAATTATTTAGGAATGATTGTTGGATTGAATGTCTTCATCAAGTACAATGGACATTAGGACCGTGCTTCAAAATACGTCAGTTGTGAAATGAAGGGGACATTGGTCCCCACCAACATAACTTATATTGGTCTTATATATTTAGTGAGAAATGTGCTTGAGATTCGGCCACAAGGAAAAAGTTTATCCTTAAGTTATGTTGTTGAAGATGGGGAAGCTCCTGTGAAGATATCGTCTGACTATGATGTCACATTCTACCTGCAATTGAAGAAGACGGATGTTCACTCGCTCAATAAATTTCCAATATGTGTAGATATAGTAGACAAGTCAGTGGTCGAAGTGTTGCCACCTGAGATAGGAGAAAGCAACCACATTCTGATGAAACTAACATTTGTTTCATGTCATAGTGATGAAGTCGAGCAAAATATTGGTGTCGGCAATATCGGCGCGGCTTTTGAAAAGGTATATGGATTGGACGATGAAGATGAATTCCCCATTCCTCCAATACCATTATCGGTGGAATATGATAGAATTGATTGTGACTGTCAACATCGCGAAGAACCTGATTCTTCTGATCTAGAAGGTAGTGACAGAAATAAGGGAATAAGCAATGGAGGAAGTGGTGGAGCCAAATCTTTCCTACTTTTGGAATGCTCTCGAAGGCCCAAACCAATAGTGTATGAGGGAAACCGATGAGATTGTAGTGCATTCCAGTTCTTTTTTCCTTGCTCTTAATCTTGTTCATTACCACATACCTGATGTTATCTCTTGTCATCTCCTATGAAGGAATTCCCCAAGGATAGTTGTTGAATGCTTCTAGGTCGTTGACCAACTCAACATAAGTCTCTGGAATTCTTACTGTTTTTGCATTGAATAGTATAATGCTGGAAAACACGTACAAAAGCCCTATCTTGACTGCATCATCGTCGCTGTCATATTTCGTGTTGGGGTTGGATAGCTGGCTGCCCTCGTGATGTATGATAGATTTTCCAGTACCATTTGTGGAGGTGGGATTTGGCAGACACGGGCTTCAAGTGTGTTGAACCAACACACTTAAGACCGGTGATGAGGGCATACCCAGCTATGGAAAATTGCCTGATGTCATCCCCAATAGTAAAGAATAAAGAGTCATCTGTTTTTCCGTCAATAGCGGCCAAGCGCATGATAACACTGTGGACAACTTGGCTAGCCCACCCAAGCTTCTGGAGGTTATAAAAGTTCACTATGGTAGGTTGAAGCTGCAACTTCTCAAATTGATTCAGTGTAAGACCCTACTGTAGTATTCTCATTGTTTCATCACAGTTAACAGTATGGTTTATTTTACTATTCTTGATGTCCTCGTCTAGAACCATTCTCATGAACTGTAATAATACTAATATGACCGGTCATACTAATAGGCAAGACAAACAAAAAACACAAACAAAAAAACAGATCACACTTTATGGGCTGGTCATAGTTAAATGACCGGTTGGTCCTAATATTATGACCGACTACAATGTTAGTAATTGTATAATATTATTGGTTCCACCATACAATGTTACGAGTTCCACCACAATGACAATCTAATGAAGCTCGCAAATTTCAAATAACTGACCTTAGTATATGCTTTATCTTCCTCCAAAGGCATCTCTTCCTCCAAAGTCTTTTTTTTTCTTCTAAGATGACAAACATTGGTAAAAAAACAATAAATACAAAAATAAACAATAAAGCAAACAAAGTTGTTCACCAATGTACTATGACTGGCACACTAAGAATCCGACAATTGTTCGTTCGATCATAGTATTATGACCACCGATCATAAGTGCTACGACTGCCGCACTAAGAGCCTGTCAATTTTGCGGTCACATTACTATGACTGAGGGTCATAATGCTATGACCGCAAGCTCAATAGTCAGACAATCGCCCTACGCCTGCCTACCTA
This sequence comes from Morus alba, assembly GCA_012066045.3. NCBI lineage: Eukaryota > Viridiplantae > Streptophyta > Magnoliopsida > Rosales > Moraceae > Morus > Morus alba. The sequence continues at coordinate 6,289,146 of CP050231.2, read as the reverse complement.
ATGGGCTGTCATAGTAATTATAACCGTCGGTCATAATTATTATGACCAGACAATGTGTCTGTCCTATGACCGGTCATAATAAAATTACTAAGTGGTCATAATGATATCACCGGCCATCAGGTAAAGTTACTGACTAAATAAGTAAGGAGCACAATGAAAATCCAATGACCCCCAAATAACTGACCTTATTTGTTTTTATCTCATCCTCTAAAACCTTTCTTTTATTCTAAGATGACAAAAAATGGTAAAAGAATAAAAAACAATAAATACCTAAGAAAAAAAACAAATAAACAAGAAAAATCAACAAAGTTTTCACCTTTGTCTCCGAATTTGCCATTGACTTCGTCTGTTTCGTGGCTGATTTATTCGGCGAAGAGGGGGAGGTTTACTCGGTTCGTTCTTCTTTGATGAAGAGGTTTAGGCGTTGATTTCTCTGGTGAAGGTTCGTTGGTTCTTGTCGCGTGATTGCATGGGTTCTCGCTGTCGTGGGTTTTCATTGTCATGGGTTCGTCAGTGCTCAAGGCGGTAGACGGTAGTGGTCGTTGGGGTTTCTTGGTCTCTGTGCACACCCGCATTCGTTCTCCTCCTCTCTCTACTTTCAATATTTGAATTAGAAAAGGCTTCGTAATATATATTCAAGGCTTTAAAACTGAAATGAGGTAAAATTGTCATTTTAACTCAAGTAAAACTGGCTCGGTCCCATTTTTGCTGACATGGCGATGCTAATTATGAAAGTATATAAAAGTAGTGCTAAAATTAATATTCATTTACTTAGGAGTGCTATTATTGAAATTAACTCCTTTTTTCCCTCTTTCTCCGAGTAAAATATTGTAGTTGACACAAATTTTTGGCACTATTCCAAATTTCATCTTGGTCAGTGGAACCGTTTTACAGTTTAATTAAGTAATTAATTAAAATATCACGCAAAATATGCTTTGTTTTAAAATATTTCTATAGGTTTTTTTTTAGCCTGTCATATATGAATAAGAAATTGCATGTTTTGTACTTTTTAATTTTGATACGGCTTTAACATGATCTAATGGGCACAAATGTACATTATTGATAGGAGGTCCTACCATAGAAGGATTATTTATTTATTTATTTATTTTTATTTTTTTTAAAGATCTAGTGCTAAATGATTTAGAACTCAAAAGTTTGCACTGGAGATTAGTTAAATTGATGATAAGTTATTGAATTCTAAAACAAATCTATAGCTATAGAGTAGATTATCCCATCTCGTAGAAAAGCGAAAAGGAGTATGTAGGAAACGAGAAGCAATGAAAATTTGACATAGTTTAAAGTGGGAAAGAAAAAGATTGCATGTTAATGGAGTCTATGGATGGACTCTGAATGTATGCAATTATTTTTCAATAAAACTCAAGCTCTTGAAAGATGATAAAATTATTTTGTTGTGTTTGCTTTTCTCTTAAAGTAAGCTTATTAGAATACCAACATGTAAAGTAGGAGTGACTCTTGCTTTCCAAGCAAAATATAAATATAGCATTTATATGTACTAATTTCTCAATTAGGGTCTTCAATACTTGAGCAACCTCCTTTTACTAAAGCAAAAGAGAGGACAAACTTTCTACATTGGCTAATCCTTTCCACCATCATTACTTGCAAAGTGGGGTTCTCATTTCACAAAATAGAGAAGCATGTTTTTCCTCAAAAGGATGTGACAGGAAAATATATCCACTCTTCTCAACTAACACAAGGAAATAATTGTAATTATTGAGATCCAATTAGGGTGTTTATATGGGCATCAGACAGGATGGACCATTACTGTTAGTTTTTTTTTTTTTTTTTTTTTTTTTTTTTTTTTTTAAAGGGAAATTTCATTCAAATTAAGAAATAAATATAACACTGTAAGAGAATGTAATGATCCTGCAATACAAGGCATAATTCTCAATAGAGATCAGTTATATTAATTCAATCTAATAACGTTCAATGGGGAGTATGTATATTAGAAGCTTGAAAATGGGAATCATCTTGAGGCACAAAGAATGAGCTCATATAACACTCTTTACGATGACCTCAATAATCGAAAAAAGCATCCTATCGATTAACAACCACGACACTATAGTGAAAATACCACTATCCCACACTACAAACACACACAACACTGTAAAAAGCACTTTTATTGGATACACAATCACAATCGTAGGTTGGGGAGACAACCTCTGTTATTATAAGACGAAAATGTCAAAACACAACAAAAAAAAAAAAAAAAAAAAACACCGACACAACAGAAATAACACACGTTTATTTTACACACAAAAAAAAAAAATCTACGACTGAGTGGAAAAAAGAAAAGAAAAAAAAAACCTTGTAAAAACCCACTGTGACAGTGACCTAGTTATTATCTCTAAAAATTCCTCCTAGACGCAAGAAAGTTACAACTCTAGGTTTATTTTATTTTATTTCTTTCTTTCTTCCCCCCACCCCATTTTCTTTCTTTCTTTCTTCCCCCCCTTTTCTTTCTTTTGCTGCTAACTACAAGTGTTAGTTGATTACTCTTGATCCTAATAACCTGAAAGTTTATAGTACAGATTTCCTCACATAAAATTTGAATAAACAATCATGTTGAAGAAAGATTTCAAAATTCATTTATAATTCATTCAACATAATTTTTCAGCAGATGGGACCATATCGGGGGTGAGATGTTGCTGGCAAAAGATAAACTGTTCTTCAAAATTGGCTCTCAAAATTTGTGGGCGTAGAGGGAATAACAAAATACTAAAAACACACAAGTCATCAAATCAACTACCCTATTGATATGCTTCTCATACCCCCAAAAGAGCTTTGGCACGTGATGTTGTTGTTCAGACGTATTGGTGATTACCTTTTTGGGCATGAAGTTATCTCTAGTAACAAATTATGTAACATAACACATGTTACTTGTTTCTTGAGCATTTTGACACTTCAGTCTCCCGACAATTTATTTAATTTGGTATATTACCCTTGAATTTAACGGAATGGCGTAGAATGTCTTTAAATTAACAAATACTATTAAATTTGGATAAACACAGTCTATATATAATGTGAGCTTGTTTAAAGGTGGATGGTGACAAAACATGTCATGTGCATGTGGGCGTTTTCTTCCAAATTTAACACTTTTTATGGATTTTAGGATATTCTGTAATATTTTATTTAATTTGCTAATATTAAAAGTTCCAAGATCTTGCCAATTTATTTAGAATTTAAGGTGCAAGACGCCAAAAATCCTTTTTTTTTTTTGGGTAAAAAAAAAAAAAAAACTTTGCTAATGCAACCCTTGTGAAGTATGCTTCTAAATTGACTTTCAAAGACAAACCGCCAAAAGCAGGTATGACCCCCAAAAATCTTTTTGGAATCTTATTGAGTGCATTAGGTAACCTTATCCCCAACCAAGATGCCATCTATCTCTTCAATAATTAGTGTTTTGATGAAGGAACGAACCACGAAAAAATGCCAATTAAGGCATTAATAGGCTCAACAACATACGCAAAAGAAAAAGAAAGGTAAGGGACTTGATTTGCTGCCAAAAGAGAAAGCGACAAATTATAAGCTATAAAGAATAAAGGAACCAAAGTATTTAGGTAATACTAGTCAATATTTCCTATTATAAGCTGTTAGAATTTATTTCTGGAGATTGTTAGGATTTGTTTTTTAATTTGTGTATTGATTCTAATCGTATTTGATTGGTATTATTTTGAGAATGTTTAGCTGGTTGATTGTGTTTGAAAATAGATATACAACTAACTAGCTTTTTATGGAAGGTTACTAAAAGATCTGAAAACTTATTTTAGTTTCTATTTTTGTAAGTCAACTATTGATTCAAAGATGAAAAATTGATTTGATTGATTCTTGATTGAGATTTCATAGCTAGATGATCGCCCTATGTCGTCTAAGAACGTGTCCAAGATCATTTATCAATTTTAAGAAGATTTCAGAATGAAATGAGATTGATTCGTCTGGTTTTGAGAAAGTTGACCGTGACAAGTATGTTGCAGTTATTGTTGTAACAAGAATCTGCAACAGATTTGGTTCAGTGAATTAATTGAAGATGTGTTAAGCTATTCACAGCTTGCTTATTTATTAAAAGTGTCCCTTAAGTCTTTGTACGCCTTTTGATGAGTTTTTACTAGGTTGTGAGACATGGATGAGCACTGTATTCAAAGAGATAATTTGAGTGTTTTTCGGGAGAAAAACTTAGTTAGAGTGATTCCAATGTTAAAAAGTCGAGAGGATCTCGTTGTTCAAGTCCATTGGGAAATTGCAAGTTCATAGGCTTCTTCTTAGAGATAGAGTCTCGAGTAGATTAAGTCCAATTGAATTGTAAAAGAGTTCTTAATGGATTGTTCATTATCTAGGCATGGCCCCGCGGAGTAGGGTGTTACTAAAGTGCAATACTATTTCTCTCGTATTCTTTTATTTTATGTTTCTGCATTATTCATGTTATCTTATAAAGTGTTAAAAACTCAAACCGCTAAATAAGATTTTGCAGGTTAAATATATGGTCTAATACCAGGCACACTTGTGGACCAAACAGGAATAGGAGAACAAAAAAACACAAGCACAAATACGTAGCAAACATGAAGAGAACTCGATTACTACACTATATATACACTCCTCATTGAGAGACGAATATTTTTGTCAGCCCCTCTGAGAGCCCTTTTGGTGCGCGTATATGCTAACGCTAGTCAGGGTCCCAGATATTTTTTCTTTTACCATAAAAAAAAAAAAAAAAAAAAAAAAGAAAGAAGAAAGAAGGCTACTTCACAAGGTGGCTTCGGGCTAGTTTGTTGTATGAAGAAGTTTCTGAAATCACGAAGAGATCAGGTTTTGGTTCTTCTCACGCACCTTCCTAATATAAGCAGATGCCCTGCCATCAACATTCATGTCTTCCTCGACAACATAAGAAGACCCTTTAACTCCATCCGGTTCAACAAGGTAAGTTTGGCTTGAGTTAGTCTGAGGCATTTGAGCCCTCAACAAAGGCTTGGTTGAAACCATATTGAGAGTTTCTGTTGCGTGTTGGAAGTTTCTAGAAGCCACTGGATCTTCACCAGTTGTTCCAAGGCTTCTCTTAGCTATGGAGAAAGCTGACAGCCTAATCACATTTGCCACCACTTTCATTAACTTCTCACAAAGAGACTCTTCAATCCTCTCTCTACTTCTCATGGCTATATCCAATAAAGTTTTTTTTTTTTTTTTTTTTTTTTTTTTCCCAGGTTATAGCCAACAATGATAGTAATATGGTTGGTTTTATGTGGTGAAAAATGGGGTGTATAAGAGTGAGATTTTATACTCGGCTTTGGAAGCTAAAAGGGGTTTGTTGACAAGGCCATAATTTGTTATTTTGGGTGGCTGTTGATTAATTGGAACTCTTGCTAAAAGCCAATAAATATAAGCTTTAGTGGGCAGGATCACTTTGTAATAGAGCAATTCCATGAAATGGGATTCGTTCCTACCTTATAGGGGATCAAATGTAGAGGAAGAATCTAATCCCTCCTCCTATCAGTGCCTTACATGGATACACTTTGCTGGAGAATATGAAACTTGTTTATCGGTCCACGTTATTCATCCTGGTGTCGCAAAATTCCCCTCGCCCCGGCTCTCTTTGATAAAATCCTCTCTCTTTCCAAGAATTCTAGAAAATACTGATGGGTTCTATTTTAAATCGTTAGATTCGTTTTACATTCTGCAGTTTTACACACTTCTATATTTAGATGTGATTTTGATACATCTAACGCTCGAAAACACTAAATACCCTTATCCTAAAAACGAATATAATACATATATATATATATATATATATATTTCCCTTTTTTTTCTTTTCTCTCTGTCATTAAAGCCTAGACGTAAGAAAAACATTCAAGTGCTTCCGGTTGGATTGGAAAATAATCATGGGAAAATAAAAATTCGCTTTGAGGTGTTTGGAGTTGGTTTTATTTTTATTTTTCATGTTTTTTAAATGAACCATAACTTGAAAAATAAATGTCCAAAATAAGAGAGAAAATAGTGTTTGTCCATAACTTATAATTAAATAATGACAAAAATATAAAATATAAAAATGATTTCCCAATAATCATTCGTTTTGCCTTGTTTTTTGGTTTTATTTTTATTTTTCACGTTTTTAAAAAAAAAAAAAAAAAAATACCGTTTTTAAAAAAAAAAAGAAAAAAAAATAAAAATAAAAATAAAAATAATTTTTAAAATAAGAGATTTAATTTTTAGTCATTTTTCATTTTTTATTTTTATTTTCTCCTCTCTCGAGCACAAAAAGAGAGACATTAATAAATTTTTTTATATTGAAAATAATTTTTTTATAAAACTACTAAATACATTTTTAAAAATAATTTATGTCTGAGATTAAAAAAAATTTCATTTCCATATAAAAAATAAAATTATTTTGAAACGAGTTCTAAACACACCATTTTATTTTTTTCTCCTCTAATCTCCACCAAGGAGAACAAACGTGACTAATCTTGTGTTTAATGAATTAACGACCTTGTTTGTTTCGTTAATTCGAGTTTAAAATTTGAGTTGAGATGTGATTTTATGTGAGAATTTTTTACTGTAGTAAAAAAGTTAATGTGATTATTTATGAGAGTTTTTTATTAACAAAACTTAAATTTTAAATTTAAATCAACGAAAATAACGAGGATTCTTAAGCCCTCCAAGTTCTCCTGAAAGGAACCAAATAATCTAAAACATAATTTTTCTACATGAATTTCTCCTCTTATCTCAAAGACTACCATGTTGGACTTGGCAAGAGCCCCTGTGATCTGTTACATCACTGGGAATCTTTTTTTTTTTTTGTTCCCTCTTTGCATTATAGAAAGAAATAAAAGAGAATCAAAGTGATAACAAAGTTCATTTTTTAAAAACATTATCACGAATCAACAAACGAGTTAACTCGTTCAAGATTCGAGTGAAGAAAATGAACAGGATCATTTTCTAAGTTCATTTCAGATTACGTGAGATGTAAATTCTGATGATTTTATAAATAAATTAAGGAAGAAAAAGGTAAATAACATTTTTTTAAAACGTTCTTTAAAGTAAATAACAGGTTTTAAACTGTTTGAAGTAAATTGCTATTTAATATTTATTAAATAAATAATTAAATAATTTCTTTTTACTGGCAACCGGTTGACATACAAAAAAGGATGAAGGACGTGGACGGGTTGGACTCTGGAAGCTTTAGAAAGAGAATATAGTTCATTTCACTAATTAAAATTTAAAATTTAATTTTTATTATATAATAAAAAATTTTAAAATAATAATATTTAATTTTTTATTATAATAAAAATTTTCATATAAAATTTTAATTCGAATTAATGAAATGAATAGGTGTGATTGTGGATTAGAAACTGAGAAGATTTTTTGTCTTTTATTTTTTAGTTTTTAATTTTTTTATTCTTTCCTTTGGGTATATTCTTTAATGAATATGAAAAATGTCTTTTCAATTCGGTTTTTAATCATTAATCAATGTTTTGACATCTTATTTTAGAGGAGATTAAATGCTGTAAAGTGCAACATTTTCTCTCAAATGGGCAAAGATGTATTAGTACTTTAAAGTTGATTTTAAGATAACTTCTATTAATTCATTTTTATTTTGTTTCATTGTATCTGTTTATAGTTATTGGACCGCAAATATATATTATTTAGATTTTACAGAAGCTTATTATATGAATGCAAATCTAATAGACTAAAACTTTGCACTCATTTTTATGATTTCATTGATACAATAATTTCAAATTTGATAGGTGCTTAATTTTAAAATGTCAAATTTAATAGTTTGAATTGGTTTGGAATTTTCCAAATTGTGAAATAACAATTTGAATGAAAATACTTCAAACTGCACTAACTCACACAACTTTCACCCCAACATTGCCTCTAATATATAGGTTGTTTAATGCACCCATTTGAGGGGAATCATTTCCTTTCACTTAAAGCGTAAATAATTGAGTGTTATCTGGGTAGTGCATATTTGAGTGGGCATTGCCGCAGAAGTTCCCTACAATTAATAAAAATCTAAAATAAAAAATTGAAGGTTGAATCGAAGGAAAAAAAAAATGAAAAATTGATCTTGGAGTTTGTTGACGGTCAAATTTTCATCAACAAAGCCATAACAGGTTATCCCGCGGTATCCTATTTGGTTACCGGTTCAAAACTAGTATTTTTGCTGAATATGAGAGTGTGGTTGTATCTTTGGGTAGGTAATTCAATGAAAACACTATATCTCATGCACAAAAATAAAAGACACGGAGGATTTAGAGTTATTCACCCTTATAAAACAAGAGCTATATCCACTGTAGTATATTTCACTTCTTTGATTCTTTACAGATTACATGAACAAAATAGAGATCCAACCCCTTCTTTAGGGATTTCCTTCCATTTATAACCCAGAGGCATCTTCTCTCCCACCTGGGCTTCCCCTGGGCTTTTTTCTTTGGTAGTTCCCCTCTGGCCCACTCACTCGAGTGGACTACCATCTTGCCATATCCAATCTGTAGCCTGCCAGTGCCCTTGGGACTATTCACTCACCCAATTTTCCCCCTATTACGACTCTGCAGATCCTCTGTAATGCCGATTGATTTGCTTTAGGCGGTTTTGTAATCATTCCCTGTACACCTGACCTTGCCCAACTCCAGACGCCACCTTGAGATTCCAACCTCAAGGCCCTTTCTCAGGGTATGGGCCCTGTTGCTCATGGCTTACCCTCGGCGTCTGCGCTCTGAGGCGCCGACCCTATCGTGGTACTTGGCATCTAACCAGGCAAATGGAGTCGACGGTATACCTTCTGTGCATTTGGTTCTCGCATTGTCAAGAGGGGAAAAAATATTCTTGGGCATTGAGGACTACGTGGCGTGACAGGTGCTAGACCACGTGGAGCATGGTCATTATCCGACGTGTCACGTGAATTTTCCCATACAACAGAGTTCTCACTTCATGTAGGAACCTAAATTATTCGAGACTTTCTATTTTGTAATATTTTTCAATTTTGAACTCTTTTAATATTAACGCTCACTACTTTCTCCCCCACCGATGTACTAATTATAGGTACATACTCCACATGCATTGTCGTGTGTGTCACCTGAACATTTTATTAGAGAAACTCATTTCGATTTTAAAGACAGTAGTATAAGAGATAAAAAAAAAAAGCAAATAGATGTATATAATTTTCAATGAGGCGCATTTAAAAAATTAGATCTAAAAAGATAGATATATCAAAATGTGTGATTCAATCACAACGCATGTTTCTGTTGAATTTTATAATTTCATAAATAAAATTGAACGTGCTAAAAAAATATCTTTATTGAGTAAAAATTCGTCAACAACAAATTTACGATTCTCTCAACTAAATAATGCAAATCTCACTGGAATTAATGTAATGTGAACACAATTAAAGCAGAAAAACAAAGAAAACGTAAGAGCACAAAAATTTTAGAATGGTTCACCTTCAATTTTGAGAGCTACATCTACTATAAAGAAGAATCCCTTGGTTCTTTCGTCCTTAGTATTTTTGGACTATTTTCTAATTCGTATATAATTAGGAATCCCTTATCTATATCTTTAATTTTTTTTAACAAATCTCTTGTCTCTAATTATCCCTTTAAACACAGGATTTACTTATTTGAATTTAAAATAAACTTCAGCATTTATCTTTTCTTTCTCGGAATCTCTTTGTTGCCAAATTCTATGTTCTTTTTTCTAAAACTCAATATTTACTTTATTAGCACTTTTTGACCAAAGCTTTATTCAAATTCTAACTTCAACTGTTATAACTCAAATTTAACAAAATATGCACTCCAAAAGAACATGGCATAAAACTCAAAAAAGGACCTTTTAAGTTTTAACTTCACTCAATTTGACTTTATTCACTCACAAACACACACACACACACACAAAAGAACAACTAACATTTATTATTATGATATATATATATATATCAAGGATATTTGATTTTATATATATATATATATATAGATTTTATATTAACTAGCATAGAATGCAAAAAAAAAAAAAAAAAAAAAAAAAAAATGAACCCTTACAAACTTATTGTAATAACTTATTGAACCCATTAATTTATGTCATTTCTTACGACATGCAAAATAAAAAACGACAACCAATTAGCATTGGTTTTTGTATTATTACATGCTTATTTCATGGCCAAACGCATCTCTTATAGGTTACATTAGACAACTAACACGTTACATTCATACCCCTTGATGTTACAAATGCCTCTTTCACCGTTGCCACCGTATCATCGATTTTCTAATAATTTAATAGGTGAATTTACCACATTCTCCCTGTAGCTTAGACACATTTATCAATTTGACGCCTAGAAATTATATTATATTGATACACAATGACATTTTAAACTCACTTGGCATTATATATTACAAAAATAGTGTTCTCGACATTCGTGAAACTCATTCAACCATTACAAACAACCGGCTGTGGCCGGTGTAAAGTTGCATCGTGTCAGAAGACTTGTGTTGAATGAGATTCCATTATACTCATCCGTGGAACCGCAGCAATGGCCATTAAATAAATACGCAAACAATGATACACGCCATCAAACATTTCATCATGTTAAGCATCGGTTTTATGATGTGCCATGTAACTGTTTTTCCCCCCCCTAATGACGAGTATCATTTTCTTAGAGAAAAACCTCCGCACTTACGAGAGCAAAGATGATTAACAAGGAAAATTGACACAAACATCTACAATTTAAGCCCAACAAAGGCTTGAGAGGCGCTATTATTTGAAGGGTAAAGTATAATGTACATGAGATGTTGCTAATATACTTTGAATCGTAGTTTACAAGGGGTAAGCTTGACAGTTTAAAATCGCCATTTCTTCGATATCTTTTTAGTTATTTTCTAGGCACTTTGTTTGAAGCCTCAAGTTTGAGAAGATGATGAAAGCCAGGGGTTGGGAGCCACATAAGTATAGCCCTGGAAATGTTCACCTGCAGTTGGTGTGGGTGCTGGTGAATCATCTGCAGGCATTACTGTCCAGCATTTGTCGAAATTCGCTGTGCAATCTTTCCCACTAACATCGGGCTTGAACTTTGGGGCAATTTCTCTGGCCTCCAATTTCGTCCAGTTAATAGTTCGAAACCATTTATGGGATTTGACCTCATCCCCTCCACAAGGTCCACTGCCTAACCTTCTTTGTGGTTCCTTTTGCAATAACTGAAATGGTGAAAAGAGGAACATAGTCATTCTCATTCATCAGTCGAAGTTGTTTGCCAACATAAACAGGGATTTTGTGATGCAGAATAAGATTAGGATTTAGTTTATTTCAATTTTTTGGGTCCACTGCCTAACCTTCTTTGTGGTTCCTTTTGCAATAACTGAAATGGTGAAAAGAGGAATATACTCATTCTCATTCATCAGTCGAAGTTGTTTGCCAACATAAACAGGGGTTTTGTGATGCAGAATAAGATTAGGATTTAGTTTATTTCAATTTTTTGAATTTAAAGTTGTACTTATAATTTAAGGTTTATGTTTAGGATTATCTTTATCTATCGGGTTGTTTTTTTTTTTTAAAAAAAAATATTAGGGATTAGTTTTGCTTTTGAATCGAATTGCTTTAGGATTTGGATCCTGTTATCACTTATGTTAATTTTATTTTCAGAGAATGGTTATGAATGAGCATTGATGTTGGTGGTTTTCCTCGTCTTGAGTTCTTGTTCTCTCTCTAAATCCTTAAATGTTGTGGTTCTATTTCTCTCTCTTTTGTGGTTCTTCTTCTCTGTCTTGGTTCTATTCTTTCATCTTTATTCTCTACTCTATCTTGTCCTACATCATTTGGCCATTAGGAAAATAAGAGAGGAAAATTCTAAATGAACGCAAACTTACTCCTTTGAGCAAAGAGTGAGCTTCACTTGTAAGGTAAGGTGGAAGTTTTATCTTCTCTTTGATGATTTTCTCCTGAAGTTTCTTTCTGTTTGCATGGGTAAATGGTGGCTGCAGGCAATAAGGGGAAAAAAAAAAAAAAAAAAAAAAGTTTAGCAGCAAGAATAAGGTTTACATTGGTCATTAACAATATTGTGGGTCCCAAAAACAAATCATTTAGAAAACAATTGGATGCCACAACTTCAAAAAATCTTTCAGGGTATTTCCTTTAAATACCAACAGCAGCACATACATAGGACTGACAAAAGGAAAATTTTAGTTTGAAAAACAGAACAAGAAGTATTGATATAGACGGCCTAAAACCAAGTCCTAAACCAACAAGGAAATCCAAACTAGTTCAACAAAGTTCACCCACCAATGGGGTATCTATGCTCACAACTGTTAAACAGTTCACCAGAATCATTCCTTTGAAAGCGGAAGAATTAAAGTGAAAAGTAGACTCCGAGAACCATCGGAATTCACATCTTCAACAGCTACCGATAATCTAATATGCCATTAGTTGTACTTGTTCCAAAAAAGAGAAATGGTTTTTCAAAGTTTAGAACTGACAATTATGTAACCACAGAAAGCCAAAACCAAAAATTTCAGAATACTAAAGTAAATAATGTTTCGTTGGTATTATTACCTGCCCAGTTAGCATCTCATACAAGAGTATCCCTACACTCCACCAATCCGCATCTTTGTTGTGACCTTTGGACATCAAGATTTCCGGAGCCATGTATTCTGTGGTCCCACACATCGAATTTGACCTGCTCGATTCATTGATCTCCTTTGCTAATCCAAAATCGGTCAGCAGAACCTGCAGCACAAACAAACAAGTTAGAGAAGAAAACAAATCACTAAAAGATGAATCCAAAACTTAAAATGAGGAAAAAGAAAAATTTGAGTGAACGGGCATTGGACATTACATGGCCATCGGCATCCACGAGAGTGTTTTCCGGTTTAAGATCCCGATGCACGATCCCGCATTTATGAAGATGTGAAACTGCGGATACTATCTCAGCAGTGTAAAACCTTGCCTGATCCTCACTACTCAAAGACATATCCAAAATCCAAAATCAAAACAGGAAATCATAAATTAAAAACAATAATGCAAATAAATTTTCAAGAACTTCAAAAAAAAAAAAAAAAAAAAGAAAAAGAAAAAAGTACCTGAAGATACCCTGCCGGTACAAATGAAAGAAGAGATGCCCGCCATTCACAAAATCCAGAATCAAATAAAGCTTTGACTTGGTCTGTACAAAGTCAGACAGAATGGAATGGTTACCAACAAGATCATACCACCATAAATGGAAATTGAACCAAATAGAAATTCAGACTTAGCCTGTAAAACAAAAAAGCAGCCAAAGTAGAATAGTAACTTAAAAGATCTTAGCAACATACAATGCAAATTCCCAAAGATAGTTAAAAAGGATCATGAACATTTCAAACCCAAATACTCATAACCGGAAAAGTTTCAAAAAAGCATGTAAATAAAGAGAGAGAGAGAGAGAGAGAGAGAGAGAGAGAGAAAACTGTAGAAATTTATTGTTTTAACTGTTGATGATTTCTTCAATGGTTTGATCCGAGTGTCCACCTTAAAAATTTGCAACGCACAACTCAAAATTATTCTCAATCATATATCAACCATTAATTTCCGTAGAAGTAAACTGAAACAGAACATAAGTTAATGACTTATAATTCCAAATCAAAATAAAAGAAATCAACAATTTTGACTAGAAGTCTAAAAAGCTGCCCAGTAAAAGAGATGACTTTAGGTAATGAATATAATCAACAAAAATGTGTAAGAACAAAAAAAAAAAACCAATCCAAAACTAAAAATGGGATTTTTTTTTTTTTTCCTTTTTTCACCTGAAAGGAGTACTGAAGCTGGACAATAAAAGGGTGAACAACTTTGGTAAGAATATCTCTCTCAGCTTTCATGTAATCGACATGATTCTTCTTTATAATGGTGTCTTTCCTCATAACTTTCATGGCGTAAATCCCATCCCCATCTCCATCTTCGCCATCTTCATCTTCATTCCTCTTCTTCCTCACCTGAAAAACCTTCCCAAACGCGCCCTTACCCACAACTCTCAGAATCTCAAAATCCCACGGCCCAAACTTCCTCTTCTTCCCCAACTCCACCGCCTCCGCCGAAACGCCGCCGTTTTCGCTCTTCCCGTCTTCGGAGTCGGAGTCGAATTGGGCGGCTAAAGGGGAAGGGGTTGTGGTGGCGAAGCGAGGCAAGGGGCCCACGAAGGAGTGGGATCGGTTGTGGATGACGAGGGGGTGTGGGTCCCCGTTGGATGGAGTTGACGATGACGCGGCAAGGTTGGTTGGGGTTGAGGAGCCGCCGAAGACGTCGGAGAAGTCGAAGTCTTGGGCGGCGACGGCGGAGGGAGACGGAATGGTGAGGTGGCTGAGCTTGGCAGCGAGGAGGGAGTGGTAGCTTTTGGTCTGGTTTTGAGACGACGAAGATGAGGCCGGCAACGACGAAGATGATGCCGGCGACGACGACACCATGGTTGTCGTTTTTGATGGGTCTGAGAAGGTTGGGATTTGGGTGTTGAGACCAATTACCAAAGAAAGAGGATCGGGCACCGGGGTTGTGTCGTACGAGCTACATCGTAGAGAGAGAGGGAGAGAGAGAGAGAGGAAGGTGGAGCCGGTTTCTGGATGCAAAAAGTGAGAAATGAAGAAGGTTCAATGAATGATTTAATCACTTTTTTGAAGTGAAAACGACAACGTGGAAGGAAAATATTCATGAGAAGAGGATATGAAAAAGTTTATCGGTTCTGTTTTAAACAGTGAGATTTCACATTTGTGTTAGTTTCATCAATTTGCATAATAATATTTTTTTTTTTTTTTTTTTTTGCAAAAACTTTGTAATTTTTATTCACATTTTAAAAATGTACTCTCTATGCAGATGTTAAATTTGGACAAAAATATATATATATGAATATGGCGTATTATATACTATTTTATTTTGTGCTCTAATGCTTAATAGTATTTTAAATGCTATATCATTTTTTTTTTGTTAAAATTACTAAAGTATTGAAATTTATAAAATGAAGCTATAATGAATAAAATATTGTAATGGTAAAAAAAAAAAAAATGAACATATTAAATGATAATAATCAAATGCCAAACATTTTGGTATATGCTCTACTCAATGTCAAATTTTATAAAAGTAATTTATGAAAAATTTAGCATAAAAATAGCATTATATTAGAGAGTAATTTTTGAACTCAAGTACTAAAACAAGCATTTACATACTAATTTTACACAACGTTCGATGCCCACAAAAAGTTCAACTACACAACCATTTTTATCCACAAAACGTAGGGCGATAGTCATCTTTATTATGTTTTTTAAATATATTTAAAATATATTCAGAAAATAAGTTAAAAATCATTGGTTTTTTAATTAATTAAAAGGGCATAAAAAAACATTTTATATTTTAAAAAAAAGCCTAAAAGTACCAAAAAAATGTTTTCTAAAAATTGAGAGTTCTATTTTAATATTATGAAAAATATATGGTATTAACTCAATATTTTACTATAATACATGGTACCAAATTAATTTTATCCCTAAATAAAATAAAGCATTTAACACATCATATAATGAGTTGAAATACTTATTATTTCGTTCATTCCATGAAAAAGGGGTCCAACACAAAAAGGTTATTAGTATTGGAAAAGATCGGATAAAATGCAAAAGTGTGACAACCCAAAAATGTGGAGTGTTCCATAATTGGTGACACCTATTGACACGAACATACTGTCTAAAGGGCGACATTTGGTGATTAATAGCTTGAGAATAAACATGCATATAGTTCATTTAATTATATTAAAACAACCTACATTTTTTTATAAATAAAACACATATATGTGTGTGTGTAAATTAAGTATTAAGCAAAAAAAGTATAACTTAATTATGCCTCACATATATTATTTTATCCCTTTTATTTAATGTTGTATTATTTTTATTATGTTAATTATTCCTTTGCAACACTACATTTATGAGATAAATTTTTGTTATGTTAACTATTCTCATGATTTTACTGGTGATATACTAATTAGATAAATTTCTTATTTTAGCTAGTTTTTGTTGCAGGTGCTTTGATGGTAGAAAACCTGCCAAATCACCCTGTCTCGCCTGTTTTTGGTGTCACGACCTACTCCTTATGTCTTTTTTAAGCTTATATTGATATAACTTTACTACTTTAGATTAATTCTAAAATCATATTTAATGAAAATGTTAAAATCAATTGTATTTTTTGTACCAAAAAGTGTAATAATTGTATATTTGAGATCTTATTTTTATTTGTATTCTAATACACAATATCTTTTTAAATGTTAAATCTACTTTTACTATAATCATAAAGCTTTAGAACTTATAAAAGTAAACTTTTAATTTAAAACAATTTAAAAATGTAAATGTTAATATGATTAAATAAAAAGATAATAATATCAAATAATAACAAGCAAATGTTAAATTTATTATATGCAATACTTGTGGTAAATTTTTTTTAAAAAATAGCATATCGCAAATTTGACAAAACAAATGGTATTGCATTAGTGTTTTTTACATTTATTATTTACATATTTATAACATTACATTAGAGATGTTTCAATTTATTTATTTCTATTTTATTTTATTTTATTCTTTGTCAGATGTTTGAGGAGCTTTTTATCTAAATTAAATGCACCAACAACAGGCTCAACTTCAATTGATATGCATTGATTGTGTTTTCCCTTCTTCTCTTTTTCTCTTTTCTTGATGAATTTTATATTTTTCAAAACGTTATTATTTATTTATGGACTTTATTTTTTTAATGGATGTTACATTTGCGGTGTAATTTGAAGCTTATATATGGATGACTGCAATATTTGTAGATTATTTTTTAGTTTATGTTTTATCGATAACTGTGGCATTTTTAATTTGGATGATTTATAGTATTTGTAGTAGTAATAGTTATTATTATTATTATTATTATTATTATTATTATTATTATTATTATTATTATTATTATATGATAGTTTGCAACATGTTTTTTGAAACAAAACACATAAAAATTAGCTTTTATGGTATGCAATGTTTTATGCACTCAACAAGTTTTTTTTTTTTTTTTTCCAAAAAAAAAATATAGGCTTTTATCAATTTGAAAACAAGAATTTTTTTTTCTTTAAAGCTGTTGTATGCTTATGATATTCATTGTTTGAAACAACTTATAAGGTTGATCAACATGGGAACTGGTATGCTGCTCAGAGTAGTAGTAGTGATAAAAGCTCCACTCTTTATGCTTCGATTGCTAAGGAAGATGACTACAATATAGACAATGAAATCGGAGCTGGTTTAAGGTAGATTCAAGAACTTACAATACATAGTTAACTTAAGGTTGTTGAAATTGGGTAAATATATATATATATATATATATATATTGAGGTTGTTGAAAACTTCAAAAAGATGGAGTTGAATTAATATTGCTTCTTAAATCTTCGTATATTAAAACTAATATATATATATATATATATATATTGAGTCATGAAAAATGAAAACTTAAAAAAGATGGAGTTGAATTAAGTGTATTGCTTCTTAAATCTTCGTCAAGAAGGTATTAAAAACTAATCCATTTCATATTTTTGGTTAATCAATTTTAGGTTGGCTGCAATTTTATTGTTTTTTTTTTTTTTTTTCTTCCAGAAAAGGAAAACGAAAAAATTGCTATAATAGATTAGCTCGTACCATTTTCTTATGCTGATAGAGATAATGAAAATGCAGTTCAAGTCGCAATGGAAAGAGTTGACGAGGCATGTGGAAGAGATCGAAAGCGAAAGGAAATTTTTTTAATCTTTTCAGTTTGTGCTTTGCTCTTTCAGAATAATTTGAGTTCTTGTTATCTTCAGTTATTATCTGTCAATTTGCAGAACAAATAAAAGGCGGATGAAAATGCCTTGAGAATGGTAGAACATCAATAAAAGTTGAAGTTAAAGATATGAGGAAAATGATACTTAATTTTCTTTATAATGAAGGTCAGAAAAGAGCCTTCAATAATTTTTTTTTTTTGGGTTAAAATTTGATCACTCTAATTTTTTATATTCAAAATAATATCTAACTAATCACGTTTTATCATGTCATGTCATGAAAAAGCCAATTAAAAAGGATTTTAAATTTTTAAATGACGTTACATAATTTGATTAATTGGTTAAACACTATTTTAGATATAAAATTTAGACAAATAATTTGAGTCATATAAAAAAAAAAAAAAAGTTTTTACTAGTAGTAGAAACTTTGTATGCATCCGCATTGTACATGGGAGGCATTGATTTTAGTCAAAGACTTGAAAGTATACGTATTTTGTGCACATCTGAAAAAATGGTCAAAGAGTTGAATTTTCCGTTGTGTTTAATTTTTCCTCCTATTTAAGTAATTTGTGTTAAGGTTAAATTGGCACTAATTACAAGTCAAATAAATGATGAAAGCTTT
This sequence comes from Morus alba, assembly GCA_012066045.3. NCBI lineage: Eukaryota > Viridiplantae > Streptophyta > Magnoliopsida > Rosales > Moraceae > Morus > Morus alba. The sequence continues at coordinate 6,270,760 of CP050231.2, read as the reverse complement.
ATTTTTCTTAACTGAAAATAAATGATGAAAGTTAGACGTGCTATTTCTACTAACCCTCCATTTTAAATTTCGGAAAATTTTAGTGAAGTCCACTACTAACTCTTAGCAATGCTGTAACGACCCTTCATGGACCGTCACAGTTATCTTAACTTTCAAACATTTACCTCTTGGAAAATGGTTAAACTTGAAACACTTTACTTTGAACGACTTAAAGAAAAGCCTAGATTTTTTTTTAAAACATATTATCTTTAAAATTTTTGAACTTCCTCAATATCTGTAACGACCCCTCACGGACCGTCACAGTTATCTTAACTTTCAAACATTTACCTCTTAAAGAATGCGGAAAATCGTTAAACTTGAAACACTTTACTTTGAACGACTTAAAGAAAAGCCTAGATTTTTTTTTTAAAACATATTATCTTTAAAATTTTTGAACTTCCTCAAAGAAAAATAAATAACCTTTCAGTTCAACTTAATTATCAAAATCTATGCCGTGAAATAAACTTAAAACAATGTCTAAAATATTCTTCAAATCAAAACCATCATAAACCAAAGATTCAAAACAATAAAATAAAAACTGAAAACCTTGTTTAACATTAAACACTTTCATCCCATGATCGTTTCTCCCGTTTTCCTATCATGCATAGCTCGCATCCGCTCCAATATTCTCTATGGCTACATCTTACCCTTTAGATTGTCTGCAACATGAAATAACTTAAATAAGCAAAGGCTTAGTAAGACACTGCATTCTCACAAATTTAAAGAACATTTTTATTCATCAACAATAAACATCATCTTGAGAATAATTATTTTTGAACATATTTAGACTTTAAAATCCATCATATATTGGGCCCGGCGTTGTACCATCATCATGGCTAGCCACTTAAAAAGCATGGGGTAGCAAATCCCATACCAACCGGTGGCAATAAGACCGCTCACCGGTCACATCAAGGGTGTACAATGCCATTTAAAAACATAAAAATACATATATACATTTTTTTCTTCAAAACGTCATCATAAGAGGATTATTAAAAACGCGTCATAACATCATCATAAACATCAAAATCATATACTTCTCAATTATTCAATTCATGTTGCAGGTGAGAGAGTGTACTTACTTGAGCGCCTTACTTAGCCTTTTAAAATTTCACAATGGTGACGCGACGAATGAGGTCCTCGAGTGCTTGTTTCTAGAACCGTTCATGCCATAAATCATAAATAAGATTACTACAAAGCCTTAATAACTCATCAAATACATTGATCAAATTAAAACAGTGTGTAATATACCATTCTCACCATTCATTAACATCAAGACATAAAAACTCACTGATTACACAAAATCACAAAACTTAACAAAAACTGGCAGCCTCACCTTTACTCATTTAAAAACTCATAACAATTCACATAGAACTCCAAATAATCTGAAACCAATTTTAAATTAAAGTAGACATCTAGAGCTTTCCGACGGTATCTAATTTGTTAAAAACGGAGTTTGTTTGCTCCCTCAAACCCTGTTTCAAAATCAGACATGAAACCTGGAGAAATTCCAGCACTCAAACTAGGACGAAAATTCACCAATAATCCTATAAAACACAAAACCATCATCCTCAACATGTATAAACAGCACTCCATTTATTCTTCAGCCCTATAACATATTTCTAATACTTAAAGAAATATAATTACCTGCATATATATACATCTTATATCTATAAAATGATTATTAAAAGAATCACATGAGCCAATCATATAAATGATCCTAAATAAATCCTTTGCATGTTTCTAGGTTGTACAAGAACCAATAATTCCATTTTTAATTTAATTATCAAAATGGCCAACCTCTATAGCATGCTTTCTATGGAGATACACAACAAAACAATCAAATAATAACTATGACTAACATAGAGTCTAATAGAGATCAACACTCAAAATCATAGAATCAATAATTTAGAATCATACCTTAACAATCTCCAAATTTTATCTTGAGTGATTGATGATTTCAAAAGGCATTAAGAGGAAATGAGTTTGGCGGCTGATAAAACAAAAGTTCTCTTATGGTGTTCAAAAACGTGAGAAAAGAAGAAATAAGGAGAAGAAGATGAAAAGCGTCTGGGAATTAGGGCTCTAGAGGGAAAATGATAGAAATATATAAAGGAAAGAGCATAAGCGTGAGAGGGAGAGAGAGTGAGTCAAATAAATATTATTATTATCATTTATTTTGCTTCAAGTACGCTGACTACCCCATTTTCCTTCAACCATGCATATGGTTAATATACATATATGGCAAGGTTGATTAAACAATGAATCTGCCCATTTTCCTCACATTATTGTACGTTTATGTAGTTGACTTCCTTTCATAAATAGGCCCAAAATGAAAATGAATGAAGCTTGCAATATATAACTCAATAAGAATATTAATCGGCTTGAATTGGGTGATATAATGGTTGTCAAGGGGTAGAAATCGTGTGAAGTAGTTTTCTTTTATTTTGTTTTTTGTTTTTTTTTTTTTAACACGATGGTTGACTTCCGTTTAGACCACATATATACGCACATATTAAGCCAACACACTAAATAGAAGATAAACAAATAAATTAATTAAAATAAACAAATTCTTCAAATCATCACATATATAACTTAACATTTTGGCATGAACTTGTTCTTGAATCTCGAGTCCTCGTCGCGATCACCTGTAAAATATAACTCAATGTGATATTAGAATTTAACTAATTATAACACCATAACATCATTCTTGTTAATTTCTAACGTCTATTTCTACGAATTGGTCAGTTACAAAAATGGGTGTTACAAATGCATTTTTTTTCTCCCCTCTAAATCACTAATCGTTCAACATCAAGGCAAAATCGGCCTCTTGAGAAACTTTATGAAAGGTTATAGAGAATAAAATAATAATAGAAAAGAAGACACACCTAAGAGGTGTTGGTCGTGTTTAGAATTGATCTCATTTTTATTTTTTTACATTTTTTGAAAAAAATAAAAATGTTTTTTAAACGCGTTAATTAATAAAGATAAAAAACGGAAGTGAAAACGATTTTTAATTTAGTGTAAAATGAGAGAGAAATGAAAAATGACTTTTAGTTGTTTTTCATTTTTTTTTTCGCTTTTTCTCCTCTCTCGAGCAAAAGAGAGAGAAAGAAAGACATTAATGAGTTTTTTTTACTAAAAATAATCTCTTAATAAAACTATCAAACGTATTTTAAAAATAATTTATGTCCGAGATTGAAAACGTTTTCATTATTATTTTTTATAAAAAATAAAATCATTTTAAAATGAATTCTAAACGCGCCTTGTTTGTTTCTACATTCTTCGAATAGAGTGAAGAGCAAATACACTATTGAATGGATCCGTCACAAATACAAATTACAAGCATCAATTTGGATAACTGCCTTAAAAATAATCAACAATTAATTTAAATTCCGAAATGAGAAAATAAGAACATATTATATTCGAAACCCCACAATATCATAATCACAAAGCTGATAGCATCTCAATAATAGTTGAGCATTTGAAAGTTTTTACCATTGTTTTTTGACGCACTTAGAGAGACAAATTGCAACAAATTGTTGCTTTAGCTTGATTTGCAATTTTACGACATTGAATGGAAAAACGACAACCACTAAAAACAATATCAACATTCATAAACCGACAATAAACCCTAAAAAACGACATCAATATGAGAAATGACATTGAAAAGCAACGTATAAAAAGACAATCAACTCAAAAACCATATCAACACGAAGACAAATATCGACTGGAAAGCGACATCGTGTTTTTGATGCAATAGAAAGATGAAAGCAGCATAAAATCAAATGCATGGACTGGGCAAAGAAGAAAAGAAAACAAAAATTCGACAACATGACAATGACAATATACATCACAGACGACATCAATCAGTAAACAACAACATGTTAAGAAACTCTAAGGTGCTGTTTGGAAGCTGTATTCCAAATCTTGATTCTGGGTCACGTGGGAGAATATGTGTTTGGAGGCCTAAAATCACGGAACTGACCCAGAATCAAATTGTACTTTTAGGATCACTCTGGATTTTGATTTCAAAATCAGGGAGGTTCCCAAATCATGTGAACAGTGCTCCCCCGAGTAATGACCCCCACCCACTCCTGACCCCATCCATTCCTACTGACCATTTTTCCCTTGGCCTTGAGTTTCTCTTCAGAGAATCTGTATGCTTTCTCGTGAGTTTGCAGAGCATCTCCAACTTTTCCAGTTTTTTCCCTATCATTTCTTTCGGTTTCCATTCCTCTTCTAGGTAGACTCTTCTTTGCATAAACAGCCCAACCCACGGCGGACTCCTCTTCTGGAGTTGATGAGAGATGCTTCAAGTGCTCAAGTGATTGTGAAAAATCGACGGAAGTTCCACATTCGGTACCAATTTCGTCGATACTACCAAGGTAAGGTCATTTATCGCCTTCACCGGAGAGGAAACAGACAGGGAATTTACAAAAGTCCTTCATCTGTGTTTAGAGCTCTGTCAGCAGTGTCCTTCATCTCCTCGGCTGGCTCGAACTCGGTAAGGGTATGTCATCCTCACTTTATTTTCAAATTTGTGTGTAAAGATTAATACCTGGAATGGGATATGTTTGAACAATAGCATGTGTGGTTTTTCTCTTTTACATTTTTGTCAGATGCATGAAAATGATATAGAGGGAACTGATTAGGTTTAGGGCTTTCTGTGAATGAGCTATCAGTAGAATACAACATAGATAGAGGGAACTGATTGGGTTTAGGGCTTTCTGTGATATAAAGGGAACTGATTGGGTTTAGGAAAAATTTTCAAACAGCCTGCTTCTTCATTCTTTTGTTGACGTTTATGTGCTATGTACATATAAGGAAGTGAATTGATTTATGGTCGATTAGTTTGTTGTGTGTCACGAGAGGATTAAATTTGCTCCCTCTGTTTTCACTTTGCTACTTATGTTGATGGCACTGTAAATGAGTGATGTTAAACAAACTTTTGGTGGATCTCGTGTCTCCCTATAGGGTTTTCACTTTGCTGATTATAATTATATACATATAGCATAAAATGCACAAAAATTTTTCCTTCAAGTATTCTTTAAGTTCTTATTGTTGTTGTATATATGTTTATTCATGTATGTATATATGTTTATTTCTACATATGAAAAAAAATGTATCAAAACGGGGACACAGTGTTGTTGCAAAAAGGAAGCTTACAGCATTCTTTAAGTTCTTGTTATTGTTGTGTAATAAGAAGCATAGATACGTGATTAGATTGTTTTTGCTTCTTAAATTGTCGGTGGCTTCTCTTTCATATTCTTCGTTGTGATTTTTTTGGGGGTTTCACTTCTTTGTCATTTTAAGTTTGTGCCTTATTTTTGCACACATAGGACTCCTCTTGCTTGTCCTATGTGTGTCTAGATGCCTAAGAGAAACCTAGGTGAGAGACCGTTATATTGAGTCCCTACTGCAGAGGCGTTTTACTTGAGCGACTATACTAATACAATGACATAAACCATGTGAAGCTACCAGATTCTTGTGATTACAACAAATAGGCTACTCGAATGGCCACTTTTTTCGATGGATATGTACCCGGTGAGCGGCCGAGGAGAAATGCTGGCCGACTTCATAACCCTTACTTAGCGTATAAGACGCCGCAAAACCATACAGGAGTAGGGTGGGATCCCATTAGTAAAACTTTCACATGCTCGGAGGAACTACGGACATCTCTTTGCAAGGTAATATGTGTGATTTTACACTTTTGTAACTAAAGTGTAATAAACTTACCAAATTCATTATAATTTTGTTAGAGATATCGTGAAGCGAAAACATTGTTCACACACGATTTGAAGCTTAATGAGATGTACTTGGTGGTCATTTTACCTTCAAGAGTTATGGCATCTGGTTCAGGGGCATATCACCCTGCCGCCCAAGTAGTGCCAATGGATGATGATGCTCTTGGGGATGAACAACCACAACCTCACCAAAATGCTCCTCGCCAAAATAGTGATGATGAGGATATGCATACTGAGCTTCGCAACCGCATGGAAAGTTTTGGAAGGCGGATGACATCCAATGTCACCTCATCATCATGTGTGATAAGAAAGAAACTGACAAGGGCACTCAAATTCAATGACATTTCACGGGAAGAGTTGCTTGATTTGGTTAGGGATATGCGCGATAATTTCTGAGACGACATCTGTTCAAGCAAAGAGAGCTTGCCGAGTAACGACATTGTCAATGGACCAAGTGAAACGGATGCCATCATAGCGTCACTCTCAAAAATGGGAATTGACCCGCGTACGTATGCCCATGCATTTGAAAAAATAATGGCGTCCCCCACGTGGTGGTCAACTTGGCATAAACTGGATGAACCCGTTAGGATAGCCTTTTAAACGACTTTGTTGATGTGCCAAAATCCCTTTTTGTTTATCAGGCAATGACCGCAATCGATATAGCCAGCCGCCTTATAACTTCTCCCTAGGCCAAATCCATACAACCAGCCTCCACAATCCTTCCACCAGCCATCAAACCCCTTTAGTCAACCCCTAACCCATTCCACAAGCCTTCACCAAATTTCAATCCACCTAGCCCTTAAATGTCCGGTGCAATGTTTCTATCTACATAGTTAACCCACATTAAATGGTCGATTTTTCCTTGATATTATACCACAGTATTAGTGGTTAGTACCATGTTGTCACTTGTAAGTTTCGATTTAGATTGTATTCTATACCATTCAAAATGGTCTCTAACCCCTCCCTCGGGTTCTTCTCGTTCTATTTATATGGACTCTCCCCTCGTTGAACGTTCCCGGTTCCCAAGAGAAGCCATCTCCCGTCCTGGGGTCCGGTCGTGAGGGTAGGTGAGAACTCATGATAGCTTATCTCTCCGAAACACGGCGGATCTATCCGGTGACACCGATTTCCGACTCCAAAAAGCCGGCCGAATCACTACTTCCCTCCTCCGATTGGCGTGACCCTCGGTAGTCGACGAGATATCTCGCGGCGTCACCTCATGTGCCCGTAGAGACCTACCCCGGTGCCCCTTTCACGTGGCCCTCCTCGACGTGGAGGATAAATGCAGCTTTTTACCTCATCGTCAACAAATCGATCCTCCTGGGATTTCGGGCGTCGCTCTAGAGGAGAAATGGTCGAGGTGTCGACCATGGCGTAACAACTTCCTTTCATAAATAGGCCCAAAATGAAAATGAATGAAGCTTGCAATATATAACTCAATAAGAATATTAATCGGCTTGAATTGGGTGATATAATGGTTGTCAAGGGGTAGAAATCGTGTGAAGTAGTTTTCTTTTATTTTGTTTTTTGTTTTTTTTTTTAACACGATGGTTGACTTCCGTTTAGACCACATATATACGCACATATTAAGCCAACACACTAAATAGAAGATAAACAAATAAATTAATTAAAATAAACAAATTCTTCAAATCATCACATATATAATTTAACATTTTGGCATGAACTTGTTCTTGAACCTCGAGTCCTCGTCGCGATCACCTGTAAAATATAACTCAATGTGATATTAGAATTTAACTAATTATAACACCATAACATCATTCTTGTTAATTTCTAACGTCTATTTCTACGAATTGGTCAGTTACAAAAATGGGTGTTACAAATGCATTTTTTTTCTCCCCTCTAAATCACTAATCGTTCAACATCAAGGCAAAATCGGCCTCTTGAGAAACTTTATGAAAGGTTATAGAGAATAAAATAATAATAGAAAAGAAGACACACGAAGAGGTGTTGGTCGTGTTTAGAATTGATCTCATTTTTATTTTTTACATTTTTTGAGAAAAAAAAATAAAAATGTTTTTAAAACGGCGTTAACGCAATAAAGATAAAAAACGGAAGTGAAAACGATTTTTTAATTTAGTGTAAAATGAGAGAGAGAAATGAAAAATGACTTTTAGTTGTTTTTCATTTTTTGTTTTCGTTTTCTCCTCTCTCGAGCAAAGAGAGAGAAAGAAAGACATTAATGAGTTTTTTTTACACTAAAAATAATCTCTTAATAAAACTATCAAACGTATTTTAAAAATAATTTATGTCTGAGATTGAAAACGTTTTCATTATTATTTTTATATAAAAAAATAAAATCATTTTAAAATGAATTCTAAACGCGCCCGTTGTTTCTACATTCTTCGAATAGAGTGAAGAGCAAATACACTATTGAATGGATCCGTCACAAATACAAATTACAAGCATCAATTTGGATAACTGCCTTAAAAATAATCAACAATTAATTTAAATTCCGAAATGAGAAAATAAGAACATATTATATTCGAAACCCCACAATATCATAATCACAAAGCTGATAGCATCTCAATAATAGTTGAGCATTTGAAAGGTTTTTACCATTGTTTTTTGACGCACTTAGAGAGACAAATTGCAACAAATTGTTGCTTTAGCTTGATTTGCAATTTTTACGACATTGAATGGAAAAACGACAACCACTAAAAACAATATCAACATTCATAAACCGACAATAAACTCCTAAAAAACGACATCAATATGAGAAATAACATTGAAAAGCAACGTATAAAAAGACAATCAACTCAAAAACCATATCAACACGAAGACAAATATCGACTGGAAAGCGACATCGTGTTTTTGATGCAATAGAAAGATGAAAGCAGCATAAAATCAAATGCATGGACTGGGCAAAGAAGAAAAGAAAACAAAAATTCGACAACATGACAATGACAATATACATCACAGACGACATCAATCAGTAAACAACAACATGTTAAGAAACTCTACGGTGTTGTTTGGAAGCTGTATTCCGAATCTTGATTCTGAGTCACGTGGGAGAATATGTGTTTGGAGGCCTAAAATCACGGAACTGACCCAGAATCAAATTGTACTTTTAGGATCACTCTGGATTTTGATTTCAAAATCAGGGAGGTTCCCAAATCATGTGAACAGTGCTCCCCCCGAGTAATGACCCCCACCCACTCCTGACCCCATCCATTCCTACTGACCATTTTTCCCTTGGCTAGAGAATCTCTTCAGCTTTCTCTGTGCGTTTCTCTCGTGAGTTTGCAGAGCATCTCCAACTTTTCCAGTTTTTTCCCTATCATTTCTTTCGGTTTCCATTCCTCTTCCAGGTAGACTCTTCTTTGCATAAACAGCCCAACCCACGGCGGACTCCTCTTCTGGAGTTGATGAGAGATGCTTCAAGTGCTCAAGTGATTGTGAACAATCGACGGAAGTTCCACATTCGGTACCAATTTCGTCGATACTACCAAGGTAAGGCCATTTATCGCCTTCACAGGAGAGGAAACAGGCAGAGAATTTACAAAAGTCCTTCATCTGTGTTTAGAGCTCTGTTAACGGTGTCCTTCATCTCCTCGGCGGGCTCGAACTCGGTAAGGGTATGTCATCCTCACTTTATTTTCAAATTTGTGTGTAAAGATTAATACCTGGAATGGGATATGTTTGAACAACAGCATGTGTGGTTTTTCTCTTTTACATTTTTGTCAGATGCATGAAAATGATATAGAGGGAACTGATTGGGTTTAGGGCTTTCTGTGAATGAGCTATCAGTAGAATACAACATAGATAGAGGGAACTGATTGGGTTTAGGGCTTTCTGTGATATAAAGGGAGCTGATTGGGTTTAGGAAAAATTTTCAAACAGCCTGCTCCTTCATTCTTTTGTTGACGTTTATGTGCTATGTACATCTAAGGAAGTGAATTGATTTATGGTCTATTAGTTTGTTGTGTGTCACGAGAGGATTAAATTTGCTCCCTCTGTTTTCACTTTGCTGCTTATGTTGATGGCACTGTAAATGAGTGATGTTAAACAAACTTTTGGTGGATCTCGTGTCTCCCTATAGGGTTTTCACTTTGCTGATTATAATCATATACATATAGCATAAAATGCACAAAATTTTTCCTTGCAGTATTCTTTAAGTTCTTATTGTTGTTGTATATATGTTTATTCATGTATGTATATATGTTTATTTCTACATATGAAAAAAAGGAAGCTTACAGCATTCTTTAAGTTCTTGTTATTGTTGTGTAATAAGAAGCATAGATACGTGATTAGATTGTTTTTGCTTCTTAAATTGTCGGTGGCTTCTCTTTCATGTTCTTGGTTGTGATTTTTTTGGGGGTTTCACTTCTTTGTCATTTTAAGTTTGTGCCTTATTTTTGCACACATAGGACTCCTCTTGCTTGTCCTATGTGTGTCTAGATGCCTAAGAGAAACCTAGGTGAGAGACCGTTATATTGGAGTCCCGCTGCAGAGGCGTTTCTACTTGAGCGACTATACGAATACAATGACATAAACCACAGGAAGCTACCAGATTCTTGTGATTACAACAAATAGGCTACTCGAATGGCCACTTTTTTCGATGGATATGTACCCGGCGGTGAGCGGCTGAGGGAGAAATGCCGCTGACTTGGCAACCCTTACTTAGCGTATAAGACGCTGCAAAACCATACAGGAGTAGGGTGGGATCCTATTAGTAAAACTTTCACATGCTCGGAGGAACTACGGACATCTTTTTGCAAGGTAATATGTGTGATTCATTGCTCCTCCATTAGTGATAATAGTTAGAGGTTACACTTTTGTAACTAAAGTGTAATAAACTTACCAAATTCATTATAATTTTGTTAGAGATATTGTGAAGCGAAAACATTGTTCACACACGATTTGAAGCTTAACGAGATGTACTTGGTGGTCGTTTTACCTTCAAGAGTTATGGCATCTGGTTCAGGGGCATATCACCCTGCCACCCAAGTAGTGCCAATGGATGATGATGCTCTTAGGGATGAACAACCACAACCTCACCAAAATGCTCCTTACCAAAATAGTGATGATGAGGAGATGCATACTGAGCTTTGCAACCGCATGGAAAGTTTTGGAAGGCGGATGACATCCAATGTCACCTCATCATCATGTGTGATAAGAAAGAAACTGACAAGGGCACTCAAATTCAATGACATTTCGCGGGAAGAGTTGCTTGATTTGGTTAGGGATATGCGCGATAATTTCTGAGAAGACATCTGTTCAAGCAAAGAGAGCTTGCCGAGTAACGACATTGTCAATGGACCAAGTGAAACGGATGCCATCATAGCGTCACTCTCAGAAATGGGAATTGACCCGCATACGTATGCCCATGCATTTGAAAAAATAATGGCGTCCCCCACGTGGTGGTCAACTTGGCATAAACTGGATGAACCCGTTAGGAGAGCCTTTTTAAACGACTTTGTTGATGTGCCAAAAATCCCTTTTGTTTATCAGGTACCTAATCCATATAGCCAGCCGCCTTATAACTTCTCCCCTAGGCCAAATCCATACAACCAGCCTCCACAATCCTTCCACCAGCCGTCAAACCCCTTTAGTCAGCCCCTAACCCATTCCACAAGCCTTCACCAGCCCTCAATCCACCTAGCCCTTAAATGTCTGGTGCAATGTTTCTATCTACATAGTTAACCTATATTAAATGGTTGATTTTTCCTTGATATTATACCACTGATTAGTGTTTAGTACCATGTTGTCACTTGTAAGCCTGATTTCGAGATTGTATTCTATGCCATTGTTAGTATACCGGTTTACTTTCATTATTGTATGAGATTGTATTCTATACCAGTTTTCTATTGTATGAGACTATATTCTATACAGGTTACTATTGTATGAGACTGTATTCTATACCATTTACTATTGTATGAGACTGTGTTGCTGAGTTATATTAAATGGTCAATTTTTCCTCTCATATTAGGCGGTTTACATTCTCATTCTATACTATTGTATGAGACTGTGTTTATTGTGTTTACTTGTAGAGAATTATGATATTGTGAACCAACAGGATGCAGCCCAAAAATGAGGAACGAGATAGAATGACGTCTTCAAGGCGTCGACAGAGATTTATGGCTGGAATAAGTGAAGTCACGGCTGCAGCCACTTATTTGTCTAGTGATAGAGTAAGAAGGCCGATGCACAATTTTTCTTTAAGGGGCATGGACAAGGTATATGAGCTATTAGCAAACAGTGATGAGACTGCAATGTTTAACAAAGTGCGTATGAGACTACATGATTTTATGATTCTATGTGAAATGCTAACTGAGAAAGGTTTGCTATGACCTTCATACAACATGAGCGTACCTGAACAATTATTTGTGCTCTTAACAATCGTTTCACAAAGCCAAAGTAATCGTGAATCACAATACGCATGGCAACATTCAGAGGAGACCATATCACATAGGTTTACTGAAGTTTTAGATGCTATTTGTGCTCTATATGATGCTTTCATTAAGCCCCCAAATTATGACAAAGTGCTTGAATTTCTATGCGCCAACCGTCAGAGATATGGTACATGGTTCGACGTAAGTTATCTTGCTCTTTTGCGTCTAATTTTTAACTATCTATCATTGGTATTCTTAATAATACATCGATAAATATGTTTATATGAAACTTATGTCAAAAAGTTTTGCTTGAAATGGTCAAGACTGTGTAGGTACAATTGACGGTACTCATGTACTTTGTACACCAATTGGTGTTCATAATCCAGCAGCTTATCGAAATAGAAAGGGTGTGAACTCCCAGACCATATTGGCAGCCTGTTCATTTGATATGAAGTTTACATACATATTATCCAGTTGGGAAGGTTCAGCCCACAATGCTCGAGTGCTCGCAGATGCGCTTCAGAATCCTAGGTTTCAATTCCCACGTCCCCTACCAGGTTACACTTATGTCTTCCAAATTATGTTTATTTATTGTTATGGACCTTCAATTTGCAGCCTAATTTGGATATGTTGCACAAGAAAATACTATCTTATTGATGCGGCGTATGCGAACAATGATTATTTTCTCGCTCCGTGCAGAGGTGGGACTTACCATTTTTGCCTGATTACATAAGGAAAAGTGGTGGATTTCAGGGACCTATGGATATTTTTAACTACAAACACTCATCATTGAGAAATTGTATAGAGCAAACATGTGGGGTTTGGAAAGCTAGGTTCCCTATCCTAAGGCGGCCTAATAATACATATCCAATGAGTAAACAAGTGAAAATTCCAGTTGCCTGTGCAATACTACATAATTTCATTCACATGGTTAATGAGAGGGATCCGCTTCTAAGTCAATACCACTGTGATGGTGTACCTGTAAGTGAAATAGATCCAAACAATGATGATGAATTTGATGACAATGACAATGATGACAATGTCCCTGAAGGTCCAGTTGTAACAGCATGTAGTGTTAATCGTACAGAGATTGGTCGTTTTAGGGATCACCTTGTGAATGAAATGTGGGTAGAATACCAGGGAAGCCGTGGAAGACAAGTTTGAAAGTATATAACAGCAATGGAATTTTACCTCTATTACTTCATAATTCATGTATTCATTATTGTTGCAAAAAAAATTTTGACGTTCGTAACACACGTTTGTATCATGTCAACTAATTTCTCTTTTCAACCCGAATGCTTGTTATTTGCCTAATTTTTGGCCAATGCCCATTTTTATTTATTTATTTCTCATTTAACTTATTATAATTTTGAGATAAAATTTTTTGTATTTAATTTTGCCTCTAATATTTCGTTTTCTTACTTATATACCGAATTATGTTTTATCAAATGACACATAACGTAATTTACATGGACAAAAGATGGTTCTTATTTTGGTCATGGTTCAAAATCAAAAAATAACACAACCAAACACTAGTTCAAATCATGATTTAGGTTATAATCAGAATCATGTCTGCACACATCCAAACAAAGGTTCGAATCATTATGAATCATGATTCTGAATCTAAAGACTCAAATCACTCTGATTTCAAACATTATACCAAACGGACCCTAAAACAACAACATCTGGAATATGCAACAACTTATAGAAACGTCGTCATCTTAGTCGACATTGAGATAATCGACATGGCTGGTTAAGCTCAAGCTTCTGCATTTGGTCACTACAAGAGCATAACCAACGCGAGTAGGACCAATACCCTTAGTTGTTCTATACCTTGCAGGAGTATGAAAAAAGTATCCATTCAGGGATTTTGTTCATTATTCACATGTTAAGTGTAGCTGGTGGCAGCTACGCATGGCTTCTTGATAACCTCTAGAGAAACTAAAATAAATGAATCTATCGATGAAGGTTATAGATTTGGTCAAGAAGAAGAAACTGAAACAGCAAAAATATTAAAATAAAAACACAGAATACCAATTATTATAATTATAAACTACAACAATTTGTAATTAGAGACTTTAATTAGGAGTCCCGAGGGAACATTTATATGCCGACCTTTTGCTCCACGAAATCATTTTGTCTTAGAACTTAATAAGTGTCAATGATATTTAGGGAAGTTAATTTATAATTCGTTTTTATAATTTCTAGCAATATTGGCTTGTTAAATTCCCGGTATAATCTTTACAGCATCAGATATATATTCATTAATAATGTTACATCCCTTTTAAGGTTTTGAATGAACTTTCAAGAGTAATTATCACATAAAAATATAGTCCAATTAACTAATCTGTCTAAAAGGAAGGCTGTAATTCATCAACCTTAGAGAATTTCATTTCATTAAAAAAAAAAAAAAAAACAAAAAAACAAACAAAGAAAAGAAAAGAAAAACGTTGGCTGAGCCTTTAGTTTCTAAAAAAGACAGATAAAACCAAAAGCCTAAACTGGAGACATACTGTGTTAAGAATTGAAACGACAAGAAAAGTGTCTGCTAGCTCCTGTACTATACTGCAAATATAGGTGACTCTAAGCTTTAATGACTCCCTAGCCAAAAGAAAAAAACACAAACGCAACTCATCTACCATAGCCACCAACTGTTATTTATTTCCCAGTTACTGATTTGGTTGGGTTATAAATGACTCATAAAATGTTTAGTACTTTATTTAGTATAATTTGGCTATAAATTAAACCTCAGAATCCCAGGTTTTCCCCGTCTCAGCTGGTTTTCGTTGTTCTTTCTGTTAGATTCGTGGCTTTAATTAAGCCCATGAAGTTTTGTTTTTGTTATTGGGTCCAAGTTCCTATGTCTCTCATTAAGAGCTTGTCGACTAAGATTTTTAGAAAGTATGTGTGTGTGTGTGTGTGTGTATATATATATATATATATATATATATATATATATATATATATATATGTTTATATGAATTGTGGCAGCTGCAAGAGTAATAGAGCTGCACATGAGGAGAGCAGCTGCACGTTTAGTTACTACATGCTCTGTGATTATTGTGAAGAGGTTAGGACTGCAAATTCCTGAATCTTCTGTCATGTTGAAATGCAGCTCGGAGGTGGAAGGGTACACCAGGTTTGAAAGACACTACATTTGCTTACATGCTTGCAAGAAAGGCTTCATGTCCGGCTGTAGACCAATTGTTGGGCTTGATGCTTGTTTCGTCAAGGGCCAACATAAAGGCCAGCTTTTAGCTGCTGTGGGAACAGATTCTGATAATGCCATATATCTGATCGCTTATGTTGTTGTGGAGTCAGAGTGTTATGACTCCTGGTATTGGTTTCTGGACCACTTGAGAAAGACATAAACCACACAAACATCACATGAATATCAGACCGTCAGAAAGGTTTAGTGCCAGTTGTGCATAACCTTTTTGGTGATTCACCACACATGTTCTGTATGCAACATCTTTACAACAACTTCAAGGCTCAACATAAGAGACTATTACTGAAGCAGATTCTTTGGGGTGCTGCTCGTGCAACAACAGTTCCAATGTAAGTGTTTTACTACTATTTTTTTATTAACAATCTCTTTACTATAAGCCTCATTGAACAATTGGTATTAGTTTTTTCACATGTTTGAAGAACAAATGAATAAAATGAAGGCTCATAGCAATGACGCATGGAACTGGGTATCAAAACTTGATAACAAGATTTGGACCCGTGCCTACTTTACATAAGAGATCAAGTGTGATGTGTTGTTGAACAATTGGTGTGAGTCTTTCAACTCAGCCATTCTTGAAGCACATGACAAGCATATTATCACACTCCTTGAAACTGTTAGGAGGTATATAATGAAGCGGATCGAGGCAGAGAGTTCAAGCACACTTAGTTGGAAGAATCCTGTTGGCAAGAAAGTTTTTGATATCATAAAAGAAAACAAGAAACAATATGTTACCTATAGACCTAACTATGCTGGAGATATGAAATTTGGTGTACACAGCTTTTACTTAATCATCTCTTGTTCATTCAATGTGTTAAGGAGTTTCAATGTGTTGAGGAGTTTCAACTTGTTAATGAGTATTCACTTGCATTATGTATTGCAGGTTAGGTGTCCGGATGACTCCCAGTTTGTTATAGATTTACAAGTAAAAATATGTGCATGTAGACGATGCCCATTATGTGGGATTCCTTGCCCTCATGCAATTGCATGCATTTTGAACCGAGGGCACAACATGTATGACTTTGTCCATGAGAGCCTCCTTAAATCTTGTTATGAGTAGATTGTTCGCCAAAAACCTATGCATAAAATGACTCCACGCAAGCGCATGCAATCGAACAAGTAATATAGTAATGAGTAAAGTATCGTCTCCACAGGGACTGAGTTAATGAGGAATTCTATTACAAAAACCAGTTTTATCAATGTGATTGAGAATAGTTTGAATGTCAAAATTGATATTAATTAAATAAAATGAAAGTATAAGATCAAAGACTGTAGTCTAAATGCAGACAAAGAGTAAAAGTCAACAAGATCTGAGCTTAGAGCTGTGATTTAATGATGGATGAAGGCTAGGATTACTGATTTCCCCTCGGTTGCAACTCTGACCACGTTTTGCTATACGATTGCTGTAGCAAAGTTCATCTAGTCAACCTAAAATTCTACATAATCATCTTCTGACAGATTTATGCTTGTAGTTCCTTAAACCAAATCAACATATTCCTATGTGTTTTAGTTTGCAAACCTGACGTTAACATCAATTTTAATGGGTTGTAAAAGATAGTAGTATATTCCTATACTATCTCTTATATTATTTAAGATAGATCTAACTCAACCAACCTTTCCAGAATTAGCTTAAGTTTGTATTTTCTTACTAAATGATGGCATGTCACTTAATAGAAAGTAAACAATAAATACACTTGAATAAACCAGATGAAAATTACTTAATGAATCAAAATAGCAAATCGATCTTCATTGCAACTTCAGTTCCATCAATATTCCAAGCTAAGGAATTTAGCTCATGTTTAGTTCAACAAAATCAGAATTAATAACAAAAATCAGATCCATAATGCTTCAGAAAGTAAATACAGAGAGAAGGAGGAAACAGCTAAGCTAAAAATATGAGGTCAAAACCACTGTGTATCTGTGCTGTACTCTTCTCTTCCTTGCTCCAACGTCCAAAAATCCCTTGTACTCGCCTCTGTCTCCGTTTCTAGCTCGTACAAGAATTCTCTGCGCCTCCACTAATTTCTCTCCCCCTTTTCTGGCTGCTTGTACTATATTCTTCCTTTTCTTTATATACTAGGGCAGGTTGAGGTGCCCTAGTGACAAGTGTATTCGTGAGAGTCATGGTTGATGGTCCCCCCTCCTGGTATTCTTACAGCTGTCCAGACTTGATAGTGTCAGTGCTTGGACCACTACCAGCGCTAAAAGACAAACTGCGCCAGCTTGCTAACTTTTTGGCTGATCCTGCTTTTGCTGCGACTTTGCTGCAGTAGTGCTATGGCATTGGGGGCATTTTAGCATTTGTGTTTTCCGCCGTGCTTTTCTTACCAAAAGCCTACGTCAGCACCTCCTTTGGACAATCCTGCACTAATTTCCTAGGGTTAACGCAATAATTTGAATTGAGGAATAACTTCAAAATATAGCAAGATTTCTCATAAATAACAACTTTCTGCCACACGGACAAAGATTAATAAATGCTATTCAGAATACTAATAAAAATGCATTTTACCCTGAAAATATAAACAAATATTAAGCCTAAAAGTATGCTAAATAACTTTATTTCTGTGAGTTATCACAGATCTATGGACATCATGTGACACCCATTAATGGACCCAATTTGTGGAAAAAAATAGTAGCGGAACTCATCCATGCACCAAAATTCAAGAAATAAGCAGGTCGGCCCAAGAAGAATTGCTGAAAGGAGCCAGAGGAAATCCAAGTCACTGGTACTAACACTAAGAAACTGACAAGGACAGGAATGGTGATGAAGTGTAGATCACATGGAGAACAAGGCCATAACAAGACCTCTTGCCATAGATACACAAAAAATGGTGAAAGCTCAAGTGCAACACAAGAGACGGGTGCTCCTCCACAACCATGGCCCAAAGTCCGTGTTACCAGGAAGGGAAGAAATCAGTCATGAATGACTTTTAATTAATAAGTTCTCTATGTATAGTATTCTTAATTTTAAGGATGTAATTATTGAGACTGCATTGGACAGTTCTTTCTTATTTTGGGCATGTGCTACCATCTTATTTTGGTGATGTGCTGCACTATGGAAAGATAGGTGCACATATTAAAGGCACAATTTTTTCCTTTTGTTAACTACATATAACTCATAGGTGCATAGGAAATAGCAGAGTTGGGGTGATAAATGTGAAAATGTTAGCAGCCCTTTTTTGACGTTATACATCTGCAGATTAATGATAGATATATACAAATTTTTTATCTTTATGTTGAATTGTACACGTTTACCAATGATGAGTTAATTCAAACAAACAATAAAACTTGACATTTGTAAACTGGAAAAGTACAAAAAAAAAAAAAAGGTGACATTATGGTTCCTAACTTCTTTAATAGGTGATCTTTTAGTCACTAGTCACTTTTGTAGGTTAAGTGTTGGTCTCTAAATTGATTATTCGGTGATGATTTAGTCCTTTAATTCTTTAAAGGGTCACAATTTGGTCCTTTATTCCTTCACCAATGAGAAATTGGAACTGGTTTTTAACAGTTCCTTCCACAATGGCACAACACTCACAATCTTAAACGCCAAATTTGCTTCATATTCATAGATAGCTGGGCTAATACAATACAGAATAAACAATCTACATACAACCCAAATTTCTAGATTACTATAATTTTAGCTTACAAACAAGAACCACCATTACAATAATAAAGAAATATTTCCATTTGCACACCCTGCACTCTGTAGGATTAATTAGCTTTTGCATTGCCTTCAATTGATTCTCCAAAAATTCCTCTCTATTGCAGTGAGTAGTTTGCATTTTCTCAAGTTGAGCCTTCAAATCATTAACCCTTCTCAACAACCCAAATATGATCATCTTTGATATTCTACACATAGGTGGATCTTTCCAGACAAAATATCACATCCATCGCGCTAGAATAGAGACAAGAAGAAAGGAATTTCAAACGTAAATCTAAGATTTCATACTTTTAACAACTGAATCAACCAAAATCAAAGCTTACCCCATACAAATGCCACCTATAAAACCTGCGTCTAGGGTTCAAGTCCGTCCATGAAGTCATCACTTTCGTCAACTTCGGAATCTTACAATCACATAATGGGTTTTCTTCCATTGCAGCCCTTGTAGCCCAACAGCCCCAAATCAAAGAAAAAATTTCATAAACCCTAACTTGTTATGTATAAATCACCCCAATTCTCCCAAGATGTGTTTTTACACATATACCCCAACAACATAGGTCACGTGGGTTCTCACGTGTACTGTACTGTTACATTTTGGACGGCAATTTATGAAAAGGGCGAGATTACATCCTTTTAAATAGATTGGGAATCGTTTTGTCAAAAAAAATTAAGGACCAAACTGTCACCTTTTAAAAAAGTTGGGGACCATTTGTGCAAATTTCTCTTATTTACGTTCCAAATTTACTTTGATGGAATTTTATTATTTTGTCTTTCCAGTGTTTCTAATTGGATGAGGTCTACAAAAAAGAATCATACATGTAGATCTCGTTCACTTCACGGAGTCGAGTTTTCAATTCGAGCTGAAATGTGACATTTTCTGATTGTTTTTTACTGTAACAAAAAAAGTTAAATGTGAAATTTTCTGAGAACTTTTTACTATAAAAACCTAAAACTGAAAACTCGAATCGGTGAAATGAACGAGGCCGTAGACAATGCTCTGCAACACATTCAAAAAAAAAAAAAGCACACATACACACACAAGTGCCTTATTACAAGGTTTACGGTTTGCCCTTTCAACGAAATAAATAAATATATATATATATATATATAACAAAATAAAATAAAATTACCGGTTGCCATGTTCGTAACATGCCACACAATCTTTCTATTTGAAACAAAAATGCCACACAATCCCTTAAAAAAAAAAAAAGTAATAATAAAAATAAAAATTGCAGAAACCGGTTTCAGAAAAATCTCCTTTACCCGAAATTGTATAGTGCTTGGTAAATAAGAATAACTTCCTCATTGTAAAGACTATCATGAATCCACCAAGTACCAGCATTTTTTACATTTTTAGCAGGGAGAAGCATATTAATATGTTAGTCGTCCCCAATTCAAACGTTCTCTGCATCTCTCCAATGTTTATTGTCCTTCTGAAAAAAAAAAAAAAAAAATGAACAGAGCAAGCAATAAAAATTCCAAAAGTTCTACTCAAATATATGTTAGTTTCAATTGTTTCTAACAAATAACAGCCTATAAAAAAAAAAAAAAAAAAAAAAAAATCGTTCGTTGCATCTCTACAATGTCCATTGCCCTTAGGGGAAAAAGAAAATGAACAAAGCAAGCAATAAAAATTGCAAAAATTCTTTTTTCACTAAAATAAAGCCTGATTTCATGTCAAAGTAAAACTTTAGGTAACTTTTTTCCATTACCACCAAAGGTGCCTATTGCTAGTAATACAAACCTCATGTGGGATTCTGAATCTTCTCAAATGATGGGAATTTCGTATGCTGTTGCAGGCCCTTCCTTTAATGGTGTTGAGAGGATATAAAACTTTTTTAAAAATTTGTTGTTATGCATATATATATATATATATATATATATATATATATTGCAGGGTGATTGTTCTTATGCTCTCGTTCTGCATCAACGGTGGGGTAAACTCATAGCACTATATGTATATCCTTTATATTGTTTTTTCTTCATTTTTTTCTTCCTTTTTCTTTAATGATAACAGCTTTTCGGGTTGTGTTTATTTTTTTGTATGTTCTCATGTTAAGTTTTGCTGCATAAAGAGTCATGAACCTGCTCCACGTGATTTTCCATGAACTTGTTTTTGGTTGACAGAGGCATGCGCACATTTTCTGATTTTGCTAATGCAGTCCGACACTATGCTGTATTGGCGGATTTTATCAGCATATTGATCCAGAATTTGCTTCAAAGCTTCCCTTTCTGGTTGGTTCATTACACCCTTTCGTAGTGGACGCCGTTGAATCCATTGTGAGCTTCACATTTTCCTTTCTTGCTGGCCAAAATCTACAGTCTGTCTGTGATCATCTAGTAGAAGTATGGAGCTTTTTCTCCAAATAAACTAAGGATCATGGTGTGCAACTTCTCATCCTACAAAGCATGATTGAAGATTGCCAACAACCCTCACAATCTACTTTTATCCGGCAACGGATCCAAGAACTTACTCAAAGGTTAATGCTCCTCCACACCAACATGTCACGGAAAAAAGGAAATCTGCAATTCTCAGTTGTCAGTACATAGGTGGACCTGTGAAAATCAAGCTGGCGATTTCCTCCCCCACCTTGATAAAGAGGTTTGTTAGGACTTTAGTTTGGCAATTTTTTAGCATTAATTATAAAAATTTAAAAATATGTACTTTTAGCAACTGGCGTTTATGGAGAAGATCATATGTGATTTTGGTTGTTTGATTGATATGGAATGTTTTTATTGATAAAAATTAGATTTTGGGTAATTTCAGAGAATAATTGGGATTGTTTCTAGTGACATGAAAGTCATGGGTTGATTGTAGTTTTTGGATGAATTATTTAAAAAAAAAAAAATGTGTATTGATCAGTGAGTGTGTGAATTGTATTTTGGGTATGTGAGAATTGATTATTGGAGACATACCTTGCATGAGAGCTAGAGACTTTTGTTGGCGTGAGAAGTTGATTGCGTGAAGCTAATCATGTGGAGAGATTGAAGCTTGCATTTATCTCTTTAGATATATATGATTCAAACATTAAATTATATTGGTGAGATCTTCACGTACTTCACAAAGGTAGGCACATAAGCAACTTTGTTATATATACATAAGTGGTGTACGTGAATATGTGGCCTTGGAAAAAAGATAATATTGGGTAATTAAATGATACATTTGGGGTATGGTTTTTATACAAGAAGTATTCAAAAAAAAAAGTCTATGTGAGAGTGAGCTTTTAAGTATTGATTGAAGATTGTCCTTTTGGGAGAAAGCACACTGTCAGCCGAAGGGATTTCATTGTGCAGTTGAGTGGTGCTCGCTGGATAAGGCCATTAAGGAGATTCGACACAGAAGCGACAACGTCAATGACTAAGTCTTTGGGTCCTATTAGTGTTTGTAATCTTAAGACTTAGTGAATTATTCATTATGTGGGCGTGGCACCGCAGATGTAGTTGTACACACTGAACTGCAAATCAAATTCCTGATGTTCTTTATGTTTCTGCACTATTATTTCATGCTTGATTATTTTGACGTTTCTGCACATAATCGTTATAGTTCATCGTCATTGTTATAGAAAGTGTTGTAACACTCTCTGGAACACCTACGTAAAAAACAAACCTTTCGAGGTTGCATCATGCATGCCAATGGATCTTTTTTATTTTGACTATAACATTCTGGTGGTCATAAACTATGTTGACCATGATGTTCTTGATACTAGTACTTTTGAATAAATATATATGAGAAAAATACTCGCATTACTTATTTCGTCACTCCTTTTTGTATTCACCATGATGTTGACCATAATATTTTTTATCACTTTTTGTATTCATTGTTTAACATATGGACCTGATAGTTTATATTTTACTAGTTATCTTTTGCGAGGTTGGATCATGACACTCCTTTTTGACTTATATGAATATATGAATATAACTTCAATAAATTAGAACCTTATCTCGTATTGATATGAAATCATGTCTCTTTGCTTTTATATGGTTATCTTCGTAACAGATTATACTAGTTCAAAAGCGGTTAAATGTCTATTAAGTGGTTCAACGCATGTTCTATCAGAAAGTTGGGATACTTATTTTGACGTCTTTGCTGACTGTGTCGTTCTAGAACAGTAATCAACTTAGTGACCTACAGGGCCTGAATGTATTAGCATTTAGCTAAGTATTGCTACAAAGGCGGTTTATACATACATACATACATATATATATATATATATATATATATATATATATATATATATATACACACGTTTAGAAAGATGGCAAATGTTAGGACTATCATATTTCATGATACGGTGTTCATCTACCAAAGAAAATAAAATCATTATATATGTGCGTAAGTATTGAGATCCATTATTGATATTTTGCATTGTTAGTCTGGAAATTGCCATATGTCAGGGAGTGGCTCATATAAATATGGCCATGGTGCAAGTGAGATCTTTTTTTCTCCTCCTTTTTTATTGCTTAGAAAATTTTAAAAAAATAATAAGTTAATTATTTTAATCACGGAATAGATTTCCACTATATTCATGAACCTGTTCTTGCATTTTTTTCTTACCTTTCCTCTTTATATGACCTTCAAATCTTGCACGCTATTCTTGTCAAGGATACAATTTTTTAGAAGAAGATGAAGAACAGATCTATTATCAGTACTTGTATGATGCATAATCGCAAGGTAATCAAATCATATTTCACAAAGTCTTTTTTTTTTAATAATAACTAATAGTAAGATCTTCCATGGCAAACAAGATCAAAGCTATCTTAGCGCACGTGATTTTTTGCCCCTCCCATGCTTCGTATTGGGCCAACATTTCTGTCCACATGTACATACCCTATGGTTTCACATGGATATCATTGATAATGTGTTGGTTGTATATTATATTGTATATAGGTTGTGCAATAAACTTCTTCAACTAGTTGGATTTAAGCCTCATTCAGTTTGCTAATTTGAGTTTTTAATTTAAATTAAAATATGATTTTATATGAGAATTTTCTATTATAATAAAAAAAATTAAATGTAATTTTTTATAAGAATTTTTTAACTGTAACAAAATTAAAATTTAAGTCTCGTTTATTTCACCGATTTGAGTTTTCAGTTTTAAATTTTTAAAGTAAAAAATTTTTAAAAAATATTATATCTAATTTTTTTTATTATAGTAAAAAATTTTTAAAAATATTACATCTCAATTTAAATCTGTAAAGAGAATGAAGCCTTGAAAACTCGGATCCAGTTCATTTCACCATGCCTTGCGTGGGCTTTGGTTAACATGGCTCAAAATATGGGCTCATGTGTTGAATCCTTTGGGCCTTATAGACAACTGCCACAAAATTCAGGTAGGGATCGATTTCCGCAACGAGCAAAAAAAAAAAACATTTCACTGATTGCCACGATGCCACGACTTTTCTTATATTAGCTACCAATTCTATCCCTACCAATGCTACTCCAAAAGTATCTCATATACGAACAAACAACCACCCAAATTTCTCCGGACCAAGTCGGCGACCAGAGGTTGTTTCTTTAGATACGGTCGATCATGTCAGGGACCAAATTTCTCGCAATCGGCGACAGGCCGGTAGCCGCTGTAATACTAATCGGTATCCAAATGCAATACTGGTATCTGCTTGAGATACGGACTGGTAACCACTTAGTTACTAGCTCTATCGCCGGAGATCGAATCGGAGGTGGTCAAAAGCTCTGATTCAAAGATGGCGAAGAGCTCTGCAAACTCACCGTGATGTTGTAGCTATCTCAGTCTGGATCTCCCCTGCAGTGTTCCTTCGGTTTCGCTGCATTGGCCAGATCTTCTCAGGGCGGCGCAACATTTAGGCACTCAAGAGAAGGAACCGACGGCGAGAGAGACGGAGGCCGGCGAGAGAGACGATGTGAGAGGCGGCAAGAGAGGTTTGATGAAAGGATGAAAACCCAGATTTTTTTATTTTTTTTTAATTTTTTTGCAAGGGGAAAACTATATTTATTTTTTGTATTCCTTTTTAATTTTAAATTATGATTTATAATTTTTTATAATATTTTTTTTTACAAGAAATATACATAAAACGGATTTTAAATGTATAAACTAAACATTCACTTATTAATCAAATGGGAAATGGCAACGTGTCAAAAAATGTAATGGTTCAACATGCTTCGGCAAATGTTGATACATGTGGAAAACGCGTGACATAAAATTTAAGACGTTATTTATTTTATTAATTTAAATTTAAATTTTAAATATTATTATAATAAAAAAATTAAAAAAATTATATTTAATTTTTTTTATTATAACAGTTATATTTTAATTTAAATTAATAAATTAAGGCATTCTTCATTTCACCGATTCGAGTTTTTAGTTTTAAATTTTTACAGTAAAAAATTTTTAAAAAATATCACATTAAAATTTTTTACTACAGTAAAAAACTCTCAAAAATATCACATTTTAATTCAAATTAAAAATTTAAATTCACGAAATGAACAATGCCTGAATAGATTTTAAATATTTCATAGCGTTAATCACCCTATACGAAGAACGGCCAAGGTTTCAGAGGGTGTCATTACTTTCTCCACTGCAAATGGCCAAAACCCTGTGGTTTATTATTTTTTTGTTGTTTATTTTCAGAGAAAAAAAAATGATGAAAAAAAACACTGTTGTATTCCATATATTACCATTCGTCAGAAAAGGAAATTGCTTCAATAACGACGTTCAATTTTTTTATTATTATTTTTTTTTTTTTTTTTTGTGCTTTGATGAAGTTATTTCTTAAAAAAAAAAAAAAAGACAATGAGCAAAGAATATGTGTCTCTTTATTTTTATTTCTTTTTATATCCTTTTAATAAAATTATTAATTATAAAAATTATGTCAATTAAAATTTCATATTACATCAATATTAATTAAAAAATTATTACAGTTAACTGACGTAGTTAAATCCTATTAGAATGGAATTCTAATAGAGAACGTATGAGCTCAATCCTAAACAAACATCAACAAAAAAAAGTCTTGACTTTCGTTTACAAGGTTAATCGCCCAGTTGACCGATTCAAGCCAAAACGGAAAATAATAATAATAATAATAATAATAATAATACTCCCATCAGCACAATACCCCGACAAAGCATCTAATTTAAAAAAATCATCAACCATATCAGTGGAAAGGAACTCTTTAAATCAGTTGATAACAAAAGCAATACAAACTTTCTAACAATAATTAAAATAACCAGAACAAAGTAAACTCAAAATTTCTGTAATTTGTACAGCAACTAGCAAAAGTGCTTTTTAAAGAATCCAAAACTATAAAGGACGAAACACTCCTATGGAAGCCTAAAAATGCTTTCATCACCTTAATCTACAGCTCTATACCATGTGATCTTTTTTATCCCCAAAAAATGACAAAGCCAAGAGAAAGGAAAACCCACTCAAAGATCCCACAACTCATCAACACATAGATACAACAATTGATCAACTCTCACCCAATTACCCAATATGAAAGGGCCACCAATGATTCTCTTTAAAAATTGGAGAATCACAACAAATACAAGACAAACAAGTAAAAAGGCTAATAAGGTAATACGCAATCGCGCAACTCATTTTACTGGCTGGCGAGGTGAGGCCTGGCAAAATGGCCTCCTCTTGTGTAGTAAGACTCCGAATCATGCCTATGATACAGGTGTTATATTCAACTCAAGAGGCCTCAAAGCTCCTTGAACAATCTCCTGGACTGTTCGGTTACGACGACAGACATCTGATAACTCGTCGATCGGAACCGTCAAAGAATTAACATCAGCTCCACATGCGGCATCCAACAATGCTTTCAAAAATCTGGAACGCTCGATCTCTGTTACTGCCGTCAATGGAATTAGTGAGACACTTTCTTTGGCCCACTCCACTGCTTGCGCCTGATAAGCTCGGGTTAGCGCCAATAGTGTGTAGGTTACCTGAGAGAGGCACTATGAAATTTCAGGCACACGTTTGGAGAAAAAAGGGAAGACCATTGTCAATGTTGTCGTAATAAAGGGTGAAAATATGGCCACAAATTACTTACCGATTCTAATCTAGAGCTTGGAAGAGCCCCAGTTAGTGCAGCAACCAAAACCCTCGTGATAACGACTCCTCGAGGAATTATAACAGCATCCCTAATAGGTAAGTACTGTTCGGCTTTGCCAGAGTTGGCAAGATCAAAGATATCCGATAAGAAGGTCAATATTGAATTTGAGGCCTCTCTGCAAGCCAAGAAAACAATACAATGTCAGTCACCGCTAAAAACTGGAGAATGTAGATGCACAGAATACCACATCAATGACCACTGATTAAGTTAGAATAAATAGATTCAATGGCATTCACCAATTAAAAGAATGACAAATTCATATGCAAAAGTTTCATTGCACACACGCATGTATGCATGTATGCAGACCTAAAGAAGCATACCGGTGCTGTATTGTGATCCCAATCATTGAACAATCTACTAGTGATGGAAATACTGGTGATGGAATGAATAATTGAGGACAATAACGAATGCATCTTGATGCCAACAAAAAACAATCATCTGCGATATCTGGTCTGGCGGTAAATTCCTGCAAAAGAAATGTGCGCATAATCAAATGACAGCAGAGCCACTGGTAGATCAGAACGGAAAGGGACATACTGCCCAGTGAAACTTCACCTGAATACTTGTGAGAAGACGTGTTGTATGAATAAAGAGTGCTTCTATCAAACTTTTTAAATAATTAGCACATGTTGGGTCGGAGCCAAATATCTGCATCACAAGATTAAATGCATAAATTCACAAAATATATGTTTGTGAACATCAGTAGCTCACACCTTGAGAGGAAAATTATACCTTTATAACCTCACTAGAGAGATAAAGGAAGCATGGTTGGTGATGCTGTTGATAAAGACATTGGATCTCTTCTAGCATAGCTCCAATTGTGATTCCCATGAACCTCCCAGAAGTTCTCACCTAAGTTTTCAATTATTTATTCAGAATCAATGGGTAATGAAAAAGAGAGGGTTTGCATATAATTAGGCATTTGAACAAAAAAGGGAAATTACATGAGATGCACTGCAATGACAGAAACAAAATGAAGAGATCTCTTTTTCGTGAAAAATTACAAAGCTTGCCTTAGTGGATTCATTGCTCAAGTTGACCAAGAAAAAAAGAAATGAACTGATAGACCTCAATATCACCTGTATGCATAACGAGGTTTCTGAGGCCCCATTTGTTTCGCTTGTTCAAGTTTAGAACTTGAGTTAAAAAGTAAATTCATGTGAGAGAAAACACTGTAGTAGAAAAGGTTGAATTTGAATTTTTGGGAGAGAAAACACTATAGCAAAAACTTGAGGTGTGATTCGAACTAGCGAAACGAACAAGGGCCTAATATCACTTAGATAACACAGCAGAGTCAAGAAATTGAGCAAACTCACCGCATATTTGCAAGCACGGCAAAGAGATTCCATTGTCCGCATGTCCCAAGCACGGCTGCACCAAATAAATCAGAATATAAGTTATACTATACTACCCAGAAAGCATCTTTTCTATATAAATATACTCACAGATCAAAGATGGCTTTGAAAATTGGCCATATCCTTTGAATCGCATCAGCTACTGCTTCAGGATGATATACATATCTGAGAATTGTTTAATTCCATGTTAAAGAACATTCCAAATCACAGAAAACAAGGACATTGAAATGGGATATAGAACACACCTAAAAATATAGGCAAATCGATCAATGTGAACTGTTAACTCGCGAGCAGGTTTCTTATTTAAAACCTCTGGGCCTTGGTTGACAATTTCCTGGTTTTCCACAACAAAATCAGTAGTCTCATCTACAACGAAGGTATAAATAAGTTGTTCCTCACGTGAAATGAAAATCACCTGTAGAGGAGAAACAACCGGGTAGCATAGTGCCTCTAGATATGTCTTCGCATTGTTTGGAGGAAGTTCTGTAATAACAGTGCTGGAATTTGGGGGAAAAGTAAATAAATAACCACAAGCAAAGTGCTGAAGGCAAAACCCTGATTTAGTGACCAATGCACTTATCTCAAAAGTCATCGCTAGCAGTTTACCTTAATGCTTCAACAAGATGCAGTGAGTCCTCAGGAGAGACTTTATAACTACCTTCACCGTTCACTGCCGTGTGGTATATGTTGAAGAGGCCATCCAGACATCCACAAAGCTTTTTCCGACAATCTACATTGAGATAAATTATTATTCACATCAAAACTACTACAGCAGTCTTTCCAAAAAGACGTATTATTATTCCAATCAGAACTATATCAGTTTTTTTTTTTTTTTTTTTTTTTTGGCTCTTTTTGGCAAAGAGAGGAGGGGAAGGAAAACTATGTGGTGAAAACTATGATCACAGAACAGAAAACTAATATTGTTGGCGTATGAAGGGAACAATCAAAGCCCCTAATATCATACTAATAGGCACTCTGCTATCTTTGGTGCGTCTGGCGTCTCAAATGCTAGTTTCTTGTTCTTTCTTCTTCTTTTTTTTCCAAACTTTCTTGGTCCTTGAGAAGATAACAAAAAATGGAAAATATTCACTGAGAGAGAGAGTCAATGTACCATCACAGATATGTCTAAACGCTAGGGCTGCAGCGGCTGCCGAATCTTCAGATGTACCCATGCCACTCATGAGGATTTCTATAACTGAAGGCAATATAGATAGTCCGCTAGAAGCAGCATCAAGCCATTTTGAATATGCTCCAATGGTCAAGCAAACTGGAATTTGTACACATCATGAGCACAGAAGAAAAACAAAAATGGAATTTCCATCTATTCGATGTTTATAAGTAGCACTTTCATACCAAGGACTTGTTCACCACTTGCTTAGACAAGCTTGACCTCCCTCAGCTGGGGCCAGTGAGAGGATAGGGGAAAATAAATGAAAATAAAAGTGTGCAGCTTTTGAACTTTAAAAACTGCATTACCTGTCTGGAGTAGCTGGGGATGTTGGGTGAGTTTCGGAAGTAAACTCATAACCTGTACAAAACAAACAAGAACGCAAACTGAAGGTTAGCATTAAAAGAGCATATAGAGTGCACAAATCAAACAAGAAGATTAGTTAATTATAGCCACTAACAGGCGAAGCATTAATCACATTGCAACCTTTATGTCATAAGACACCAAAGCATTTCAGAAAATATTAGAAAAAAAATTGGCATTTTTTCATGAATAACAATAACAGATGGATAAGCCACAAAGGTTGTTAGGGCTTGCAACGGCAATATGATAATATATTTTAATGCAAGAAACAAATCCTAAGAAACATACTACATGGGCAAACTAGGCAACAAGAATAGGGCATGCATGAGGGTGGGTTTCTCTTACGCCATACCTGTGGCATTACTTCAGATTCAACAACTGACACATAATTTGATATAGCACGAATGCAAAATAGAGCAGCCTCTGCTGGACGCCATTCACTGTGTTCGTCATTCTTGTATCGGCTTACAGCCTTGGATAAATAATTATAACATTAGACCGTCAATTAGGGAGATACACTTCACGTGATGGAAATCAGAAAGTATTTTATGGCCTCAAACCAATTTACACACCTCAAAAAGCTTGGTGTAAAGAATCTTAAGCGTCGGATCACCACCAAGAACTGATGCCGCATCAATTAAGACATCTGCCACGGCTGGCAACAATATAGATTACGTCAAAATTGAATTTACATACAATATTTTCACATTACTCCATATTGTGCTTCTCTAAGAAAATTAAAACTGATTACGCAGGACAAAGAGATAAGCAAAGATAGAAGAGTGATAATAGAACATCTGGAAATCAGAGGGAGCAAGAGCTAGAAAAGAGCAAGAAGTGAGATAGAGAAATAGAACTTCCAGAGATTAGAGAGACAGAGATAGCAAAGACAGAATCCTAGGGGGAGAACAAAAACTCAAGAAGACGAAAACTAGAAATCTCAATACTCATCCATCAGCCATGACTAATAAAAACAAAATGTGGCATTCTAATCTCAATATAATAAACTATAATGCACAAACATCCAGCTATTACCATATCTAGTCTGTTTAAATTCCTTGAGGTCTTCGTATGAAAGGTCCTGATAATCTTGAGGATATTGAACTCGGAAGCTTACCTGTGCGGAGAAATCATAGGTGCTGAAATTTTTAAAGAAACATAAAAATGATATGGGAAAATTAGCATCTATTGTCTTGCCTACCACTTTTTTTTATTTGATAATACAAACTCCTTTTATCGATTATTTAATCAATTACAGGGAAGAGGATAAGGTATCCTCCAAGCGAAAAACAATAGAACTAAGAAAAATAAAAGGGAAAAGGAGTAAAATAAAAGAATTCGTCTTGCCTACCACTTAAGTTTACCCTTTGCTCCAGGAACTTGACAATATAATATATTAACTTTTCCATCATGAATGAGGAACCCAAATCCTCAATTAATCTTCCACTTCACAAACTTAAAAGTTTACTTAAGAAAATAGATTCATGGTTTAAATAATTATTCTTTTCCAAAATACTAAGCAAGAGGAGGACATTAATACAGAGAAAAACTGAAGTGCATGTGCTTGTATCCTCATGAAACTGAGCATTCTAAACAATATAACAGGGAATTTTAGGAGGGGATTAATACATGGTTTAAGAAAATAGATCCATGGTTTAAGTAATTATTCTTTTCCAAAATACTAAGCAAGAGGAGGAGATTAATGCAGAGAAAAACTGAAGTGCGTGTGCTTGGATCCTCATGAAACTGAGCATGCTAAACAATATCACAGTGAATTTTAGGATCAATAAAACCACGTTCATTTCACTAGTTTGAATCACAACTTAAGTTTTTGCTACAATGTTTTTCTCACAAAAATTCAACTTTTTCTATGTTTTCACTCACATGAATTCACTTTTTAACTCGAGTTTTCAACTCGAACGAGCGAAACAAATGAGGCTTAAGATAATAATCAAAGCCTCCTTAATTCTGAAAACCTTCCCTAAAAAGGACAGGACAATGAAAGTTGTAAAATGAAAGATAGACTATCACAACATTGTTTTACAACCATAAAGCCTGAAGAAGCTAAGCCTATGGCGTCAGAAGCTAATATTCCTTGGAGATGTTTGGTATTTGATTTCACAAATCTGAAATTTAAAACATTAAAGAAGAGACTCACTAGGGATACAAGTGATTCGTACGCTGGACGAAAAACCTGCAGCCTTCTATTTCTCTCAGCATCAATGGATGATTCATTACCAAATGAAACCCTACAAGATGAGAATAGCTATATTCAATATTCTGTTCTAACTGAATGTAGATAGAATGAGCAGTTCTAGACATCTCACCTTTTGGTCAAGTTCACCTGAAGACTGTGCCAAAAGTTGAACGTCATTGAAGCAATATCATATTCCGGGTGTGAAGCAACTTCCAGCAATGCATGCACTATTAACATTGATTCATCAGAACCTGAAGTCAAAGTACATGATATTCAACGTGTTACAAGAGCAATTTCGCATGCCTGGCCTTCAGATAATGTGTGGTAAAAGATGAAAGAGCACCCAATTATTATTAGAAGCATAAATAAGGGGATGCTGAATGGTAATTAATAATAGTATACCAGTTGCAATCAGTTCAACATATGAATCACCCATGTCAGCAAATAATCGAGCAATGGCCTTCACATCTTCCTCGTCCTGAAAATGCAAATAAAATTTAGAAATAGGGAATAGTTGAGGAACACAATTGTTTGACTTTTTTCCATGATGCAAGCTTAGTATACAGGGGGCAGGGGCCCTTGGAAATGAACATCCAAGCAAAGTACATCAGCATCAATGTGCTTGGGAGTTCAGAGTTTTACATCAATGTTCGGAGCCAATAAATATGATTAGATTTAGTGCCATCTTTGCATTTAGCACCAGCCCTAATATGATTAGTGAAGTGGAAATGAACATTTAAGAAAAGTAGAAGAGCATCAATGTGATCGGGAGATCAACATCAATGTGATTGGCAGCCAATAAATAGTATTAGTGCCATCTTTGCCTTTAGCACCTACCCTAATCGGACATAGGAGAAACATATTTGAAAAAAATCAACAATCCACCGACATTATTTTGTATTAATGTATAAATGCTTTTGATCGATTAGCCACCCAGCGAGGCCCCACAAAAGAAAACTTCTAAACTCTACGTATGCAGTACCTTTGAAGAATCTCTAAGCTGTGCCTTCAGACTCATTACTTGTGGGACAATCACTTGAATTAAGGGCATATGAGCAGGAACGCCATTGAAGCTCCCAGCTGCTGTATAATGTATCAACTCAGAAATAACTGCAAAGAACATGAGAAAAACAGGCGGGAGAAAACAAAGAAAACGTGTCACAGAGTTTTCATATCTACATAGCTATACTATCGAAGTTCAAGCATCAAGCAAAAAATAATAATAATAAATTAATAATTAGAAAAGAAAAGGGGAGAGAGAGAGAGAGAGAGAAAGAGAGGACAAAGAGACAGAGAGGACAAAGATAGACTCGTAGTCTAAACTATATACAAAAGAGTAGTTAAAGATAGACTGGTATTCTTAACTATATAGGACACTGCATCGTCCTAAGAATATGCATGATGTATATATTTCAACACTTAAACCTTCTCTAGATCAAAGGAAGAAAAACTTCATCATGTTTTTTAATATCTTCAGATTTATAAATATTTCCAAAACAAATCTTCTGCATATTTGATTCGAAGTTCTTCGTAGGACCAACAGATTCTATTTTAACTCTACTAAAATGTATCGTAGAGCTTCAAAACATTAAAATGATCACACGTTTACACAGGTACGTAAGCGAATAAAGTTTCCTTGGAAAATTAGATCCTTAAAAATAATACCATTTACTGATGCCTCTGAAAGTATTTCAGAATTCAAACTTGAGAGAGCTGTAAGCACCAATGGGTGAGATGCAAGCACGCTTCCTGGGATCCTGAAACGAGCAAGTTCAACTATTTACCGTGAGTTCACTAATTTAGCTTGTTTTCACAATAGAAGAGAAAGCTACGCTTCACACTTATAATATGTAGTCCATAAAGGAAATAATCAACCTTACGCCATGCTTATCATCCTCTGTACAGACTGACACATATAAGGAATCCAAACTTGTAACAGAAACATTTTTCTAAAAGCAAGAAGCAAAAAATGAAGTTGAAATTTATGATGAGAACGGGAAGAAGCAAGAAAGGAAAAAAGTCATACCCATGCTTTAGTCGAAGCCAAGAAGCAAAAGCCTCAAGAACCTGAAATAACAATTAAGTTGAGATTTTATCAAAAGGACACTGCAACAGCCTAAGAATAAATAACTAACCATGTTATGAACTAGGAAAAGTGCCGACCTGCTCCTTAAGTTCATTAATGTTCAGACAAGCTGTTAAGATATT
Organism: Morus alba; assembly: GCA_012066045.3. Lineage (NCBI taxonomy): Eukaryota > Viridiplantae > Streptophyta > Magnoliopsida > Rosales > Moraceae > Morus > Morus alba. The sequence continues at coordinate 6,236,352 of CP050231.2, read as the reverse complement.
AAGAGCAGTCTCAATTTGTGATGTCAGCTCCTTTTCAAATTGGCGGCGTCTTTCTGGTCGAGCTGCTATCTTATAGTTATATACTTCCTGATCATAAGAATAAAACAAGAAGAGAAAGGCATGAAGTGAAAATCAGACACTTTGATAAGAGCATATACAAAAGCTCCAAAGATATACGTCTAACAAAATATAGGACATTTATTCAGAAGATATGTTATCTACCTCAGGCAAAACCGTGAGTAGCTCCAAGAATGCTGGTATATATTCTGGGTGCATGTTCATCTCATCCCGAAGCCAATTTACAATACCCCCATCCCCCCAATCTTCTGCCGGAACATATACGGCCAAGGCAGCAACTGCAATGCTAATCTAAAAATCCAGATGATTGAGCATAATATCCTCTAAGATCATAAGGTATAGGATGAACATGCATGCAAGAAATCTTCAAACCAATACCTGCGTCCTGACTTTAGGGGGGCCCTTGTGGAACTTTCTCAATAAATTCTGCACCCAAATTGTTCATGTGTTGCAAGAAATGATTAAAAAACTTCATTGCATCATATCAAGTCTATGCAAAAAAAAAAAAAAGGCAGTCATTCTTCATAAAATAACTAAATAAGTGAAGATAAATGCAGACTACAAGAGGGCAGCAACTTACACTAGCTCATCCTAATTCAGAACCAAGCGAAATTTAGCAAATGGTTCTAGTTTCATTAATACAATAGACAACGAAATGCATCATATCTTTTGTAAGAGAAAAGCAACATGCCTAACATGATAGAGCATACATAAAAGACAGAATTTCAAGGACTTCATGCACCAAAAACAGCAATTTACATCCTTTGTATTTTTAATTTGTGATGAATCACAAGTTCAGAAGTTTACTGTTCATATAATAATACATCATCGGCTTGACATAAAAATTTAGTAAAATCTACACAAAATCTAACCTTTGACGGGTTTTTTCGTTAATAAGAAACCTTAAAGCAAGCCTTCTTCGACAGGTTAAATTGAGAACAAATACTCACTTACATTTAAAGAATCCCTCAATGGCCGAAAAGCTTCAGAAGGTAGTTCTTCAAAATCGCGCTGTACCTAGAACAAAATCACAAAGCACAAGCCAACAGTCGCACCCCCTACACTAGGTCTTCACAATTTGAACCTTTTGAATTCCTTCACTTATTAAATGTAGAAAAATTAGAAACATACCTTACTCCGAAGGGTCTGACTACAAAAGATTAAGGTTTCTAGATTGCTGGAGGCATCGTGAAGCAAGTTATCAGCCACCTTTATTATAAAAAGAAAGTGAAAAAAAAAAATGAAAATGAAAGAATTAGATACTACAGCAACATATGAACTTAGAGCATTCACCATAACAGCAATGCCCGAGTAGGTGGAATATCAAATAGCACAATCAAACTAGTTTCCAGCTCAAAACTCGTTCCTCGATTAATATTCCGTTGCTCATATAAATGAGAATCAAGCATTTAAACCCTCTCTCTCCTAAACTTTTCTCAGCCAAAAAGAACAGAACATTACTGAAATAACGCATTTGCAAAAAGATATCCTCAATGAAAATAGCCCTAAATCTCCACAACAAAAATCAATCAACTTGTTTTCCCGTTCCAACATTTTCTCGACAAGCAATCAAATCAAAACAAACGCCGTCTTATACTCCCTCACTGAACCAAAGGCACAAAAGATAAACCCTAAAAATCAAATTCCCCCCATTGGCAATGGTAACAACTCACTTCCCGCTTATAGACTTGCAAAACTCAAAAGAAAATCAAGAAAGACAGAGAAAAATCCAAAATCTCATTGAAGCTCAAGAACGCCAAAACCGACGAATCGAACTCCGCGACAAATCCAATCGATCAAAACTTTCCGGGAAAATCGACCGGAAAATGGAAATCGTGGAGTTACCTGCCAGGCGTCGAGAGTGCGCTGGAAATTCTGGAGCCAACGATCGGCTTGCAAACGGACACCATCGTCGGGGTGATGGTAGAGAGCGTTTAGGGCTTCCTTCACTGTGTTCTGGAGCTCCATGGCTGCTTCTTCCTCAAACCAAGTTCAAACAAAAAAAAAAAAGATTTCAAAAAACTCTTTTTCCTGGATTTGTTTCTTTCTTTATCTCTCTCTTTCTCTCTCTAGCTCTCTTTCTTTCTCTCTCTACTTTCTATTTTTTGGGGGTTTTTTTTGATGAAAGAGTGGTTTTCTCTCTACTTTCTATTTTTGACCGTCCGGGGCCAGTTTTCTTTTTTGATATATTTTTTCCGATAAAAGATAAGTGGTTTTGGCGCCCGTAGTGAGGCCTTGAGGGAAGGGTCGGGGTTGATCAGTGACGGGGGGAATCAATTCTTGACCGTCCGATCTGAGAGCCAGTTTGACTCTTTTGGTCAATGCGAGCTATATTTTTTCCGATAAAAAGATAAACTCGTTAATTTTATATATTTCGTTTTAAACGAAAAAAAAATTGAGAAAGATGTACTCATTTGTTTTGAATTGATTTTATTTTAATTTTTTATATTTTTAAGATTAATGGTTCTCAAAAAAATAAAAATATTTTAAAATAGTGTTTAGTGTCAACGCGGAAAAATAAAAAAATATAAATATAAATAATTTTTAATTTAATGTAAAATAAAAAAAAAGACATTAATAAATTTTTTTACACTAAAAATAATCAAGTGTTATTAATTTTTAATAAAATTATTAAACGTATTTCTAAAAATAATTTTTATCTAAAATTAAAAATATTTTTATTTTTATATAAAAATAAAATTATTTACAATGAATTTTAAACGCTTTTATTATTTAAAAACCATGTGGCCTGTGATTAGGTGAGCTGGGAATTCCATGTGGGTCCTATGTGACAGATTGTTAGTGTCGAAATCTCCGTTGGAGGATGGACAGAAACATTTGAACAGCACAAACTCGTTATATTCTAATCAAAAAATGTTACTTTGTATTTACGGAAAAAATGTTACTATTTGTAATAATAGTTTGAAAATTTTTAATTTACCAAAAAAATGCCCTCAGAATTTGTTTTAAATGCCTCTCAATTTTGTGCCATATTTTAGCATGCTCTCAAATTTTTAAAAGGAAGAAAGTATGAAAAAAAAGGTTCAAAACACTGTAAAGTTGCTTTGCATATTTAGTTCACGTATTTAATTTTAAATTTAAATTTTGTAAGAAAATTATTAATAAAAACTTTTTTATTTAAATTTTTTTGAGATAAAAATACTATAGTAAAATTATAATTATGATTTTAAATGCGCAAAACAAACAGATACTCTATTTTTTTCCCAAACTTATGAGAAATAGAGGGAAATGGCATATTTTCAACTGAGAATAAAAGTTGATAACATATTTTTTATGGATGAAAAATAATAGCAAATTTTGAACATCATACTTCCAAAAATACCCATCCCTCAACTGTTTGACCTCATCTCAAGAATTTGACAAATCCAACATCCAACAATTACTACCCAGCCATTGAATAGATAGGCAGCATCGAAAAAAGTGAAAACCGTAAAGAGAGAGAGAGAGAGAGAGAGAGAGAGCACAACTAGAGTGAGTGAGAAATCGAGATATAAAATTTCAATAGTATTTTCTCTCATAAAAATTAGAGAGAGAGAGATCAAGATAAAGAGCACCTTGAAGGACAATTCGACCTAACAAACATAACATGAAAAGTTTCTATAGTGACCAAAAATCAAAAAGATATGCAAAAAATTTCCAACAAATAGTATTTTGAATTTCTCATTCATGGCAAACCAAAAATTAAACTTTTTTTCTAAATGGGGAAACGTAGGGGCGGAGGAGATGAACATAAAATTATGTGCCATGGTCATGCCAATCCACCCAAACAAGGAACACGGGGCACATCTCGTCTTGTATAGCAAGCTTATTAGTTACTAAGGCTCGGCTTAGAATGTAAACTCAAATTATGATTCTTGATTCTCACATTCAAAATTCAAATTTTTATAAAAGAAAAATGTTGTAGCATAATTAATAATTTGAGTTTTGAAAAATCTTTATCCTCAGAGAAGCACGTGAAGCAAGGTATGGCGTGTTAGAGAAATAAATGGGTCATGTGGTATATTTATAAACATTATGAATATTCAAACTAAGTGCATGATACAAAGAAACTCAAACTAAATAAAGAAATAAATCATTTAAAATAAAAATGTATAAATATATGAATGTGTATAATCTTTCTATATATTTCAAACATTGAACATCTGTCAAATGTTATCATATGAGTAAAATTACTATTTTTTTTTATTTTTATATAAAAATAATATATAAAAATAAAATTATTTTACAATGAAGCTTTTATTATTTAAAAACCATCGTGTGTGTTGTGTCGTTGGAGGATAGATTAATCGTTATATTCTAATCAAAAAATGGTAATAGTTTGAAAAATTTTAATTTACCAAAAAAAAATGCCCTCAAAATTTGGGTTTGCCATATTTTAGCATGCTCTCAAATTTTTAAAAGGAAAAAAGTAAAAAAAAAAAGGTTCAAACTGTAAAGTTTTTTCGACATGTTTAGTTCACAATGATCACATCACGCGTGTCTTTGAGAGACTCGATACAAAGTAAGAAAATTATTAATAAAAATTAATTTTTTATTTAAAATGGGATAAAAATCTCAACAATGAGAATAAAATCCTCTATTTTTTTTTTTTAGAGGGAAAATATTTTCATATTTAATACTATTTTTAAACTTTTTTAAAATCTTAAAAAGTGAATTTTAGAAATTTTATGTTACCACACATTTTGAGTGACGTTAAACCCACGGTGTTATTTTCTTGAGAATCTCGATACTATGAAAAATAATTAAAAAATAACATTATCAAATCAATGAAAACACCAACAGACAAGTAACTCCTCCCCTTCCCCACTACCAACGTTACTAAATAAAGAAATAAATCATTTAAAATAAAAATGTATATATATATATATATATAGACTCATATGAGTAAAATTAAAATAATAATAGTGCATGTCTTGAGTCGTCGTCGCAGAACAAGGTCGTCGCTGCTGCCCATCATCATTGCATACCATATGGGACAATCGCGGCCCATTTTTAAACTTTTTAAAACCGATGCCTTGCGGTGTCGCCTATCCCCACTGAAAAATAATTAAAAATAACATTATCAAATCAATGAAAACACCAACAGACAAGTAACTCCTCCCCTTCCCCACTACCAACGTTACAGACTCGTCGTCGCAGAACAAGGTCGTCGCTGCTGGCCATCGAATCACCAACCAGAGCCCTGAATCGCCGCCCATCCTCATCTACAGTAGCGATTGCCTCGTCTCCATCCCCACTGTTGCAGATCCGCTAAACCCAACCCCTTCCAAATCAAGAGAGAGAGAGAGAGAGAGAGAGAGAGAGAAACGTGTTTTTTGTTTTTGTTTTTTTAATAAACTTTTCCCGGAGAAAGAGCAAGTCGCGTGAGATGTTTATTTTTTAAAGTTTATTTGTTTATTTTTTTCATAATTTCTAAAATTTAGTACCGAAGTTATTAAAATTTCTAATATTTATTATTTATAATATTTTTTAAAACCAAGGTGTGAAGATTATAATCATTCAATTAAATAAAATTTAATTAAGTTTAAAACAATTTAAAATTAATTTTATAAGAAAAGTTACATTGTATTACTGTGTACAATTAAACACCTTAAAATAACATTTTTGAAAATCTAACAAAAGATTCATAGGCATAACTAAACATGATAATGTAGGTTTCTAGATAATCATATTACCCATTATTATTTTCCTAGATATTCGATTCATATCGATTACTGCATACTAAATGCCTCTAAAAGATAATGCCTTATCATACCATACCTTGTTAGAATATTTTTTATGTAGACTTTTATAATCATAATTTCAATCTAATATGAACTAAAGTATATTATGGACAATTTTGTTAATATAAATTAGTTTATATATGTATGTTAAATACTGATCTGAGATGGACACTTTATTAACTAATTTATGGCATATAAGCTCATTTTTCATTAAATACTTAGGTCAGTTCATTAGGTCCAAAAACCTCTATTAAAATTTGTGAAGCCCAGGCCCACTTAACTTAAGCTCATATACTTTAAAGGGTTGTGTACATCTATTTACATGTGAGTCGATGCTAAAGAATGTGCGGTCATTTTGTGTGTGTGATGGGTATGTGGAGAGGTTCCTGGAGTAGAGAGTTCATTACTCTTAAGCGCGTTCCATTGCGAGATTTCAGCAGTTCTATGATCACACAATACTTTCGACAGGTAACTCATGAATCTTGATAGTTATGATATGTTTTAGACACTAAATAAGATTGATTAATTCTCTCAACATACTTGACAAAAAAAAAAAAAAAAAAAAAAAAAAAAAACTCACGTTGCACTAAGGTGTACCTTGATCTACCAAGTGTGGTTCTTATGCAACAATTAGTATTAAAGATTACAAACCATTAATAATTTTTCGTATTGGTAGTTGTTCATGCATGTTGCATTTAAATTATTATTAGTTAGAGTTACGTGCTCTAAACGTGTATACCTAAGTGTGTTGGGTGTTTTGATACATTTATGTTAATTTTAAAGGTTTATTTAAAAAAAAAAAAATTGTATTTTTGTTTTTTTTAGGAATTTGGTATTCTTTTTCAAGTCTAGTGGAAGTATTCTATCAATTTAAAAAAATAAAGTTCTAAAAAGCAAATGAAAGCTAAATACTTATTTGCAATTTCACTTAAAATTAATAATAAAAGAAATTTTCTAAAGTTATATTTATAATTCCTAATAATTTTTGTAAAAATCTAATCCATAGAAAAAAATTATATATGCCTCAATATATTAATTGTTGTTGTAACACAAATCTTTGGGACTTAGAAAAGCTTTTGATAAAAATTAAAAAGAGAAGAAATGTAATGGGAATGGAGAAAAGTAAACAAATAACATTTAAAGCTTAAAAAAACACAATGAATACCACATTTACTTATATAACCCCTAATAAGTTCAATGTTTTAAGTTAATGATTATTCAATTAAGTAAAAAGATAATTAAATAATTACACTGATAAACATCCTTGTTTAATTATAACTTAAACACAGGTGAATTGGATTGTTCTCATAAAAGAAACTAATTATCCACATTCTTATTATTTTACTTTTCTTTTTTATGTCATTATTTTTCTTTTTATATTCTTTTAGGATTTGATGAATGCACTCATTTCCTTCAACATCCATCCAAACTTAGTCCTTCAACATGTTTTCACTTAAGATAAAAGTACTATTAGGATTTCCTAATACTTAAACCTATAAGTGAATTGTCAAACCAAAACTTTAATTTTCAATGTCGCTTATATTGTAGTTAACTTATGAGACGTTTAGTAAGGGAATTCATATCATGATTTGAATCATGATTAATGGTTCGCTACAGTATTTTCTCTCACAAAAAATACACGTAAATTGAAAATTGTTATAATCTCATGATTTTAATCCATGAACCAAACGTCTTATTAAATTCTGTGCATGCATTATATCAATGTTGTCTCCACGCAATAAGCATCCCACATTGATAATATAAACTACTTATAATAAAAAGAGAGTTCATAATTTTTTCAAGTTCATATGATCAGTCCTCAAAATGTTCCTCCACCACCACCATAAGAGTTACCCAAGACGTCAATTTGGTCCCCATCTCTCATATGAAGCTACACATTGAAGGCAACAACAATTTTAATCAGATTTACCAAATGAAAATTATTAAAAATAAAAAATAAAAAACAATAATATGAACGATATATATGCTACACATTTGTTGTCTAGTATCGTCTAACGTGACAAATATATATACACTTAAGGGAACCACAATAATTAACAAATTATTTCCAAATGTAAAAAAGATTAAATTGCTATAAACTTAATCTCATCTCGATCATGCTATTTAGGCGGGGGCGTTTTAGACATACATCGAAATTTTACAAGTCATATTTCAATACAGTAAAAAATTTAAATTACTTTTAAAATAGCAAAACTTAAATGTACTTAAAATAAACACGTTAAAATAATTGCTACATAATTTTTACTAAAATATTTCGGAATAATATTTGCTGTATTTCAATTTCACTATCAAAAATTTGCCATGTAATGTAATTTTCACAGATATTAATTAATTTTACACCAAGGAAAACCCCTTTTCTTTCATTTGGTAAGAAGTCCAAAAACAATTTGCACTACAGGGATAAAAAATAAAAAATAAAAAATAAAAAAAAGAAGAAGAAGAAGAAGAAAGAAGTCCAAAAACAATAATAATCTTCAGAAATTGGAATTCTTTGGAACTAAAAAGACAAATTAATAATCAAAAAATAGTAATAACAATGATGTTTTCGAATTTAAAATTCAAATTTTATTATATTAAAAAAATTTAAAAAACAATTATATTTAATTTTTTTTATTACATCTCTTTCGAAACTTAAAAGAAAAAAAAGATAGAAATATCAGAGAGGAAAAACTCACCGAACTTGGGGTGTGGGTTGGAAGAACACGGGCACCATCGAAGACGAAGCGCATGGTCTTGTAATCGAGGTTATGACGCTCACAGTAAAGAGACAACACCTTGAATAACCGTTGGCTCGTTCTTACTTTGAAGAAAACCGAAGGCTTATCCTATTTATAATTTTTATATATATACATATATTAATAAAGATCACAAAGTAAAAATAGACAAAATTTGGAACCCAATTAATAAAAATAATAAACAAAGAAAAAAAGGAAAAAAAATCAGCTGAAACGTTTGAGGTTGAAAATGTGTGTGTGTATATATATATATATATATATATATATATATATATATATATATATACCAAAAAAAACGACACAAGGTTCTTCCAACTTCTTAAAGGTAAACCAATATTAAGTGGAAATTGAAAGCAAAGGGAGTGGAGAAGTAGAAGACCTGGTGTTTGACATGGATCTTGACGCATGGAACTTCCTTTTCTCCATCCATGGATTTTTTCTTCTCAGAACTCTCACCCATTGAACACGAAACAAGGATTTTTCCCGGAAAGCGAGAGAGAAAATGAAAGAGAAAAAAGTAGCTAGTGAAGGTGAGAGACTGCGGGTGAAAGTAATGAATCAGTAGCTTTAACGCTTTATGTGAGAATAATAATAATAATAATAATAATAATAATAATAATAATCTAAAATAAGTAAAATTTCTTTTGTTGTTGAATTATTCATTGAAGCCATATAATAAACTTTCAGATTCCAACAGAGAGGTCTGATCAGTACAGAGGGAAGCGGGAAATGACAACTGTGAGTTTCCAAAAACATGATAAAAACTCTGTTCCGACGCATTGGAGAGACCTGCAAAGTTTCAGAGCTTTTTATTTACGTGACTGCAATTTACCATAGTTAGGGAAAGTGTGGGGTTGAAAAAAAAAAAAAAAGAAAGGAAAGAAAGCTCTAGACCGTTGGATGAAATAATTGAATGAATTTGGATTTGAAGACGTTCCATCTGACGGCTACGGGAACAAGTTGGGCAGTAACCCGGTTATGCAGAGATTAAAAGGGGTAAATCACACGGTTAAAATTTGATAAATCTGATTATGTTGTATTAAGTGCTATTGGAATTAGTTTCAAAATATTTCTGTTTTCTGTACGAAGATGAAAACGAAAACGTTTTCTTTCATTTTGTAATTATTTTTAAAAATACGTTTGATAATTTTATTTTAAATTATTTTCAGTTTAAAAAAAATTACAATTGCGTTTGGTTTTACATTTTTAAAAACATATAATAATATTTGAAATAATCTATTAAATAATTAATAAATTCAATCAGCTTCTCAAGATGACAAACGACACAAATCCAATAAAACAGCACAAATCTAACAAAATGACACAAATCTAACAAAACAAATCTAACCAAACGGCACAAATCCAATAAAACGACACAAAACCCAGTTGCTCGAGCAAAAAAACCAACAACAACATAAGCAAATTACTCATAGAATTAGAGAAAAACTAATCCAAAAGAATACCAAACACAAAAGATAAAAAATACCCATAATCCAAAATCAGATATGCAAAATCCTCACAAACCCAAAATTTGTAGATCCCAAAATACAAATCATAATCATGAATACAATCCCTCACCCATTAAAGTGAGACAAGCCCACCTGATTTCTACACCTGCCTAAACGGATTATAGATATGGAATTGCGATTTTGCCTCTCTCTTTGGGTTTAACGAGTTGCTCGAGCTTCTTGCTAATGCTGGTGAGGATGTGGTGGAGTTCGTCGATGGAGACAAATTGTAACACCCTGAAGAATTAATTGAGATTAATTAAGGTAATTAAGATTATTAGTGTGCCTAATCTGATTTAATTAATTGAGTTTAAATGATTCCAAGGTATTTAAATTATCTACAGTAATTTATTTTAATCCAGAAGTGTGTATGGGCGCATTTCTGGACTGTTATATTTTTGCTCATGTCATTTTATTTTATTTTTCTTTTCTTTTCTTTTCTTTTTCCTTTCTTTTCTTTCCTTCTTTTCCTCTTTCCCGTGCGTTCTCTCTCTCTCTCCCGCTCACTCACTCTCTCTTTCTCTCTCTCATTTCTGTCCCAAATCGAACGGGTTTTGAGCCAAAAAGTGATTTCAAAGAGTTTTCAACATCAAGAGAATGATTTAAGGTAAGATTACTGAAAGAACCTCTCTTGAATTTCAAGTTTTTCGGATTTAAAACTCACTTTTGGTTCAAAACGGATTTTGATGATTTTCGAGTAAAACTAGAGTAGAAATTGGAGATCTTGGGTTCTTTGGACTTGTTTTAGGACCTAGAACCCGGATCTAGTGGTTGTCCCTCGAGATTTTGTGAATTGGGACTGGATTTGCAGTTTTTTGAACTGATTTCCGTGAGTTTTCGCGAACTGGAGTTCTCCACTGGTTGACAGCATCGGTCGACTGGATCTTACTACAGCCACCGGCCGACCGGTTCGGTCGACCGGATGCACACCACCGGCCGACCGGTGGTGATGCACTCCTCTGTCTCCAGCCGACCGGTGTACACGGGGTTTGACCCTGTTTGGCCTGAAATTGTTATTTTGACCCCTGTTTTCGGGGAGAACCCAAATTAGCTTCATTTGGGGACTTGGGATGAAAGGATTAGCATCTTTAATCCCTGCTTTGATATTTAAAACCCTTGGAATGGAATTTGAAACATGAAAATGGATTAGGGCACACTAATTGGAAAATCTTGGTATGTGATTGAGATTGAATTACTTTAGGAATGAGAATTGATCCTAAAGTGTTATCTTGTATCAGTGATCACTGAGGATTCAGACTGAAGGGGCTTGAGGAAGCGGAAGCCGGAGAAGGCAAGGCTAGTCCCAGGTTTGATTGTGCGAGGTAGGATTTCTATCCCTTTTCCTTGTGAGCCTGTTTTCGAAAAGCATTTTGGCCTTGAAAAATGTTTTAAAGAAAGGGATTGGTTTGCGAAAGAAAAATGTTTTAAAAACCATGGCTTGTTAGTTTATGAAAATCCTTGGCTTATCCTGTCCATGGAATCCATAGCTTGTCTAGTCATGGAACCTCATGGCTTGCCCAGTCATGGGGCCCGCAGCTTGAGTAGTTCGTGGGCTCATATGAACGATTTCATAATGTTAAACGGATGATTTCTTAAGATAAGAGATCTTGTGAACTGGTAATAGAGTCTATTGCTGTAAGCCTAGATAGGATGTGGAGAGTGCATCCTCGGGGGCAGAACCTGAAACCGGTCCGGTAGGCGAGGCACTTGGTGAGGTAAGTAATTTACACTAATTACTTACTGAAGCCTGTAATACGGTTAGTTTCTGTTATATTTCCTTTGAGAAAAAGGATGTGAGGTTCTGACTATTCTGTCGGGACTGAATGTCTTATTTTATTTATTTATTCATTTACGCACTTTTTTATTTTAAGTATTTTAAATTATATCTTACTGGGCCTTTCGCTCATGTTTCAATGTCTTAAATGTAAACTCCTCCCAGGAGACTCGAGGAGCGGTGCGGTGTAGCTGAAGATCGCTACTGTTGGATCAAGTGAGGATTGAGTTATCCTCTTGAACAAATGTAAGGAGTTTGAGAAATTCTGTAAACTTATTAATATTTGGATTTACTAAACTGTGGTTGATGTCTGTTGTAATGATTATTTACATGAACATGTATGTACGATACTGTATGTCCTGTGGGGTGGAGCCCTGTGTGTCAGAGGCTCCTGGATTATGTAATTTATTTGTATTCTAATGCAGCTAAGTGTGGGACCCGTTGGGGATCTGTTTTATTAATCCCTAATTGAGCTCCACGTCACCCACCTTGTTTGGGCGGCGTGACACGAATCCATGGCGTCCTTGTCGAGGACCTTGAAGGCTTCGCAAAGCTGGCGGTCAAACGGCTCTGACTTCATGTGCTTGGTGCTCCGGCATGATCCAGCCGTCGCCATTGATGACCCATCCTCCCTCACCCACTTCGCCCTCTCCTTCCTCCGCACCTTCGCCGCTGCCGCCGACGATCCATAACCGAGGAAGAAGAGATTGACAACAAAGAAAATGAAAATGAGAAAATGAAAACGAATCTCAATCGTTTTCAGAAAAAATGAGTTTTTGAGAAAAATCCAAAGACTTTTTTGTTTTTGATTTTGGTACGGATTCTTCCCAAACACATTTTCATTTCTCATTTTCATTTTTCCTTCTCAAAAAACGTGAAAAATGAAAACAAAAATAGAAACAAACGGGCCTATTGTAATTTAGTTTTTTTTTTTTTTTGAAAAGGTATTTCTCTAACTTTTATACAATATACAATGTTTTGATACATATTTATTAAAATTATGGTATGTTGTATTATATTTGTTTACCAACCTATTATGTTGTATTGTATTAAGTGTCGAATTTTTAAAGAGATAAATTTTAGGTCTTAGCCCCAGCCTCACTCGATTTTAGCCTTGTACTGAATACCTAAAAAGGGATCGGATTATGTAGTCAAGGTCAAGAACAAAGTTGTGGCCCTGTTAATTTCACTGATTCGAGTTTTGCTACAGTAAAAAACTCTTACAAACAGTAACATCTAACTTTTTTACTACAGTAAAAAGCTCTTACATAAAGTCACATCTCAACTTAAATTAAAAACTCGAATCAACAAACTAAACGGGCATTTTAAAAAAAAAAAAAGACACGGGTCAAGTTCAACGATCATAAATAGGGACCGAATTCAGAGACTAGAATAAAAAACAAGATTGCAGTTGGGTTCTAGAATCTCGAACCTATATTCTAAAACCATGTTAGATTCTACAGTCTAAGGTGACATAACTGCCTCATTTATTTTATCGATTCGAGTTTTGCTATAGTAAAAAATTTTCAGAAACAATCACATTTAACTTTTTTGCTACAATAAAAAGCTGTCACATAAAGTCACATCTCAAATTGAATTAAAAATTTGAATCAGCAAATTAAACGAACCCATGAGTTTAAAATTATAACTTATAATTCTGATTTTTAAAATTTAAGGGGTTGTTATTTTACAATGAAACTCATAAAAAATTTAAACTCGAGTTATAATTTTATTCAAATTCATGTTTTTTTTTTTTTAATAAATTTGAGTTCAAGTTTCCCCTTCAACTCGAGTTCAAAACTCAAACTTAAGTTAATGAACAATATTTTCTCTATTCTTAAAAATGCTATAACTTTTTCGTTTTAATTATGATTAAGATGATTTTTTTATACATTTACAACGAAAAGACAAATAAACCTCACCCATATACCTTATTAAAATTCTTCATCACCATTAAGTTTTTATTAAAATACTATCCTAATACAAATTTAAGTTTTGATCCACCTAAACATAAACTCAAAAAGATTCTCAATTCAAATCATAACTCAAATGTGTATATCCAAACACAAACTCTAAGTTACAACTTCAACTCAAGTTATAACTCAAACGCAACTCAATGTCATCACTTAAGTCACCCTAACTCAAAAATACAAAAAAACAACATCTGTAGCAGAACCAAGAACCATGATCCTAAACCAAACATAACTCTTAAAACAAACATCACTTAAAACACCATTTCACTTATAAATAAGAAAGACTTAAAAGGGACAAAGTATTGCAATTCTGATAAGAACTTATTGATCTTTTTTTTTTCTTTCCTCGAATCCTTTTGCTCATAGGCGATCTTCAACTTTAAAATACAAACTATGCGTCGTTTTTTTCCACGCGACACAAAACTTTCAGAATACAAATTATGGTGAACGCGTTTGGAACTCGTTCCAAAATAATTTTATTTTTTATATGAAAATGAAAATGAAAACATTTTCAATCTCAAACAGAAATCATTTTAAAAAATGTGTGTGGTAGTTTTATCAAAAGATTGTTTTTAGTTTAAAAAATTTCATTAATGTCTCTCTCTCTCAAGAGGACAGAAAACGAAAATAAAAAATGAAAAATGAATAAAAAACTTAAAAGATCATTTTTCATTTATCTCTCATTTTACACTAAATTAAAAAATTATTTTTATTTTTTTTTATCTTTATTACGTCAAATACCATTTTAAAAAAATTTTTATTTTTTCTTTTTTAAAAAATGTGAAAAATAAAAAAGAATTAATTCTAAACACAGCGGTTGTTTCCTCTATCTAGGAGATACATCATTTACGGAATTAAAATATTTGGAATTAAAATGGCAGGGGGTTCATAGAAATATCAACGTATTTGAATATTCGCGTAAAATTGTGAAAAATGGAATATTGATATTTTACGGATTTGTACGCAAAGCATAGAAGTGTCATGGATACTTTAGAGCAAATCTCTACCCTTATATGTGTAATGAATGCCTGAACTTATAGATATTATTGGAAAATTTGGATTTCTTTAGCATCCACACAAACGGAGACACAAAATCTGACGAGATAGATCGATCACCTTGAGAAAGAGGAAAACATAATAAATCTATAAGTGAACCCCACTAAGCAACTTCCAGACAATTACCGACCGAAAGAGAATTCGTGAAAATTATTATTGTGTTTAGAGTTGTTTTTATTTTTATTTTTTATATTTTTTGAGAAGAAAAATGAAAATTGAAGAGAAATAGTGTTTGATATAATTAAAAATAAAAAATAGAAATAAAAATAATTTTTTGATTTAGTGTAAAATAAGAGAGAAATAAAAAATGATTTTTACTTATTTTTTATTTTTTATTTCTGTTTTCTTCTCTCTCGAACAGAGAGAGATATTAATAAATTTTTTTATACTAAAAATAATCTTTTGATAAAATTACCAAACACATTTTTAAAAATAATTTTTTTCTAAGATTAAAAATATTTTTATTTCTATTTTCATATAAAAAATAAAATTATTTTAAAATGAATTTCAAACTCTTAATAAGTCACTTACTTTCCTTAATTCCCGCTGATGCGTAACTTGTGGAAAATATATATATATATTTCATGGTAGGAAAGGCTTTTTTATTATATTGATAGGTACTGATATTTTACTCGTTAAATTAACTTTTTACACTTAAATCTATGAGTGTTTATATTAAAATTTTAAAAAATGCAATGTCGAATCCCTTCTAATCACAAATTTAACCATTAAAAAAAATTAACAATAAAATAATAATACCTATTGGTAAGAAAAAAACCTTCCCTGCTATGAATATTGCAAATATATATATATATATATATAAATATATATTGCATTATTACGACGCACTCATGAATTTAAATGCGTCATGAATTTAAGGGCATGTTTTTTTTCTAAAAAATTAAAAAAAAAGACAACTCAAGTTTCAACTTTATTCAAGTTCATATTTTTTTTAAAATTTTAATTTTATTCTATTTTATTCAACTTTATTTAAATTTTAATTTCAACTCAAGTTATAACTCAAATTCAATTCAAGAATTACACTCAAATTACACCATAAAAGAATAATCCCTAAGTTTTTCTTAAGGGAAAGTAAAATCAATTTTATACATTTTTTTTCAGCGTGAGCTGTCTTTTTTTACTAGTAGTAATTACAATTATTTTATCCGTTGACTAATTTTTAAGTGTTTGATAAAAATAAGAGTACCATATATATATATATATATATATATATTAAATGCTTTTTTTTTTTTTTTGGCTAGTCATATAAATTTCTTTAATTAACCAGCCGTAAATATGTCCCTTATAAAAATTGAAAAAAAAAAAAATATATATATATATATATACTTCAGGACCTAAACGTGCCCTTGTTATCACGCTAAAAATATGCGTGTTATGTTCCCCAGCCACACCAGGCGGTCCAGGCCGCAACACACATATATACACAGAGAAACAGAGAAGAAGC
The DNA here is from genome assembly GCA_012066045.3 of Morus alba. NCBI lineage: Eukaryota > Viridiplantae > Streptophyta > Magnoliopsida > Rosales > Moraceae > Morus > Morus alba. The sequence goes on along the minus strand of CP050231.2, from coordinate 6,219,998 downwards.
TCAGAGCACCCAAACCAAACGAAATCTAGAGAGAGAGAGAGGAGAGAGAGAGAAGCCATGGCTTCCATAGAAGAACAGGAGAAGCCATCGCCGGACATTTACATACCTGAAGAGTGGTCGGACGCCGCCGACTCCATAGCCTACGACTCCCGCACTTCCCCGCCGCCCATTGCTTTCATATGCGGTGCCAAAAACAGCGGAAAGACCACCTTTTCCCGCCACCTCCTCAACATTCTTCTCAACAGGTACCCAGCAAAAACAAAAACTACTCTTTTGCTCACTTCTGTCCTTTGTTGTCGCCTGACTGAAATTTGAAGTTTTCTGCAAAATTTTGGGTGTTTATTTGATTGCTATATTTCGGTCCTTGCTTTCTCTGTCGGTTGTTTAGGATCAATGGTTGTGAGAACTTGGTATCATGTAACTCAATTGGCAGCCACTAGATAATGAAAATAAACGATCTCAGCCGTTAAAAAGAAAGTTGAAAGTCCCATCTTTTCATCATAGGGTTGAAGTGAAGTAAAACCAATGCTTGGTCGTCATACTAGTTATAGTGAAAGTGGAAGTATGATACTTTGTTGTATAAGTGGTTTCTATGAATCCATTTTCAAATATTTTGTCCATTACCCTTTCTATGAAATTTGAGCCTCAAGAATGATTTTCTGCATTTTCTTTCCCTAATCCGTTTTTATGTTATTTGTTTTTTTTTATATTTTTTTAAAAGACTGTTTTCATGTTATTTACAGGTACAAAAAAGTGGCTTATTTGGACACAGATGTTGGTCAGCCTGAGTTTACTCCTCCTGGTTTTCTCTCTTTCACTGTAGTTGACAAACTAACTTCTGGTATACTTTTTGTGATCTGATTTATAAATAGTATTTTCAATTAAATTTAAATTTATATTAATGGGCGTGTTGATCTGTATGCTTTTGGCATTGCTGGTGATTTTTGTTCTGTTAATGGATATGATTTGTGTTTTTCTTTCTTAAAAACAGATTTGACAATTCCTTGTCTCAAAACACCAGAGAGGTACAAAATACTAATTCGTTTTACTAGTTAATAGTGTTTTACTTGGAAAACTAGGCAATTTCTGTGGTTGTTTGAAGTTACTGAAAAAATACATCTTGATTCTGATTACAACCATATTCTTTGTTAGATCGTTTTTCTTCGGCGACGTTTCCTCAAAAAGGGACCCAACTGCATACTTGACTTTTATATCTACACTGTACGATCACTATAGAAAGGAGTACTGCACATCCAATAACACTGAAATCCCCAATAAGACTGAATTGCCTCTGGTTGTGAATACTCCAGGATGGGTGAAAGGTATCATACTCGTAGTTATTTGAGACTTTCTTACTGGATAGCGAAATTACAAGTTTTACTCGATGTTTTCTATGTTCGTGATGAGACTATATTGCATTTCATCTTTATCTTGTGTGCAGGTGTTGGTTATGACATATTGGTGAATATGTTGAAGTACATTGCTCCAACCCATGTTGTTAAAATAAATATATCTGCTAAGAGTAAGAATCTACCGGATGGCGTGTTCTGGTTAGATGGCAGTAATGAAGAGATGGGTAATCTAATTGAGATTAGTTCAGCTCGCGAGGATTCTTTTAAGAGATCGTAAGAGGTTTTCTTATCAGATGTTAATAAATGAGTTAGCTTAGTTAGAGATTCATATATGCTAATTTAGTAGTTTTTGACTGTGTTCATGTAACATTGCTCATGTAGGACTTATTTACTTCTTTTCTGTTTCAGAATTTCAGGCTTTTCTTTCTCGTCTCTTAATAAGTTATCTCTTTGTGTCCTAGGCTTCTGGTTCAGAAGGATGCACACCTTTTGCGGGATTTGCGAATAATGGCTTATTTCAGGCAGTGCATGCCAAGTAATCTGAACATCACTACTATCAAAGAACTTGCGCATGCACTGACGTCTCAACCTCCATATGAAGTTCCAATTTCAAGCATCACAATTAGACATCTCTATTGCCAGGTAGGTTCTATTTGTTGATAGATTGTGCTGCTGAGAGTTTTTGCCTAAAATATATGTGGGGCACATCGTTTTATGACTAGTGATATACATTTTGTCTCTCTTTAGTATAAGATCTTTACGTTTTATTCCATATTTTCAAGCGTGATAGTTTGAATATCTGCTTTTACTTTTATATAGCAGCAACAAGGAAACAACTGTTAAAAGTTGCTAATGATATTATTGTAGATCCCAAGTACCGAGATCTTCTACAGTTTGAATGCAACCATAGTCGGCTTGGCAGTTAGCTCTGAGGGCTCTGAAAATTCACCTTGGTGTGTTGGCCTTGGTAGGTTATTCTGTAAATATGTCACTGCATAAATTGGCTCTATCCCAGTTTATATTTTTAATTTATCACAATCTTAAGGGATTTTGGAGTTTACATGTTCCGAGTATTCAATGAAATTAAGAGGCACTCTTCTACTTTAGATGTAATGGTAGCAAGAAATTGCATTCCGTAATTTTGTTATGCAGCTAGATAATCCTAAATTTCAGGAATCTTTTTTTAATATAATATGTAACCGTAAAGATATTTCTCATGAGCTCTCGTGATTGTTTGTGGGGAGACCTTACCATGTTAGTGTAAGAGAATGATATCAACCGTGCTTATGTACGAGAAGGTTTTGTCAGCTCATCCCCTTCTATATTTATTCCTAGCAATTTTACCTTCTAGGGATTCCCTGCATAATATTCTGAACCCACTTCATCCCAAAACCTACTCAGACAATTGTTTCAACATTGATGATATTCTGATTGTAGTTAAATAAATAAAATTCTTCCTCCGCTGGAAAAAATTCTTTTTTAAGTAATGACGGTATTCATCTGTTTGCTTCTGGTGTAGAAGCATTGTTCAACAATGATGGTAACACATTTTGAGCTAATATCTCATGCTGTCCTTCTATTTGATGTCTTTATAAACCAGGGATTGTGAGAGGCATTGACACGTTCAAAGGTTTGCTATACGTCATTACACCGGTTCCACCGAGCACTCTGGAAAAGGTTGATTTATTTCTGCAGGGTTTTATCCAAATTCCCACTGGTTTGTTGCAGGTAACTATATGCAATATACCTTCCTGTCGTTTATGCATTACTTTGCTTATGAATCCCTTGCATTCTTACGTGTAATAAATACGTCGGCTCTTGCTCGTTCCATATGTTGGAAAATGTTACAATGTAGTTTAACTTACTCATGCATATACTCAATACAATATACTTTCCTAGCTTTGAGCCAGTATAGAGACACTAATAAACATAAGAGCAGACTGTTAAGAGGAATCTGTGCTGTTCTATATGCACAAAATAGTTACATCTTTGTCAGTTGACTTGGTTGTAGTTGTTTTAAGTTATCTGTTAAAATAAAAATTCGTGTCAACCTATAATACTCGGTGTTCTTTCTATCTTTTCCCTGCAAGCAATTTTCGGTACGGAGGATTGTCTGAAATCAGTAGATGGGTGAAGATTAATGTAATACAAAATAACCAATATAACAACCTCAATATCTGAACACATACAGAGCCCCATCTAAATTAAAGTGCTTTTCTGTTCGTTTAGTTTATGACATAGAAGTTCATTATGCAGTTCTTATATAAATCAACTTATTTATTTATTTATTTATTTCCAGGTTCAGGGTTGTGTATCACCTTACATGTCGAAAAATGTTTTGCCTACAAGCTAGCTTCTAAGCACTTGTTTGTTGACAAAGAAAATTTCCTACTAACTCCTTTATAACAGTTAGCCAAAAACCAAAGCTGTTTAAAGGTCACGCAAGAAAAGATGGACAGAGTATGTAATCGGTGTCAGCTACCGCGTACCTGTTCGCATTGTTCCTATACGGTATAATCTTCCTTCCGGACTTGAAATTAATATTTAATAGCGAGTAAACTATATAGAGCAAACTATGGTTGTAAAAAGACTTCACTTCAATGAAAGAATTCAATACTTAGTGCCCCATTCGGTTTGCATTCGATACATTGGATCCGAACAAAGTCAGTTTCAGCATCATCAGGTTTTGTGGCAAGTTTTCTGCATGTTCATGTGAAGCTTTTTCGTGTCTTTTTCATTTTTAGCCATTCTATTGCATTTGCATTTGCTGCGTTTATGACGCACGTATAAATGCTGCTCTTTCACTATCACATTGCAATGTCAACCCACATGCCATATATCCTACTAAAGCCAACCTTTCAATTTTATGAATATTATCGTATGAAGATCTCAATTATTTTATGCTTACGTTTGGTTTATGTATTTAAAATCATGATTCAGAATTATTTTCGTTTTACGTGTATTTTTGTAAGAAAAAACACTGTAGAAAATTATGAATCATGATTCAAAATCAGAGACAAATATAAGAAACAAACGTCTCATAAAAGTTCTCATTTCTTGTCAGTAATTATCACTAAATTCAGCACAAATATTAAGGTACAAAGGAAAACCTTTCCTTACATCAGTAGATCACATTGCCAACGCAAAAATAATCCGTGCATAGACAGATGGAAATGGTGGAACATGAAACCACAATATTATATAGAAAGCCTGTAAGATCGATATAAATCATAATTAATGCATGGTGAACATGAATAAAAGTAGTTCTTACGCCTCTTGCTAGCTGTTAGTTTGAATAAACTTTCTATAAAAGGGAATTGAGATTTATTCCTAATTTCTAAAGAATATGAATATATATATATATATATTTGAAAAGATTTCTAAAGAATATATACATATTCATATACCAAGTCTCAGTAGCAGCATAAATTAATTAGAAAACATTCCATAATTATGGTCTATGTTTCATTGAAATTTAATTTCTTCCCCCGTTACTTTGATAATAAAAAGGTAGCAATTTTAAATGCGTAGATTACTTATTGAACATAATTTTAAATAATATTAAATATTAAACAAAATAAACTTAAAACAAAAAGAAAAAGACACACAATCTTCTATTTGGGGAATTATTTTTTCCCATTTTCGAAATTTTTTAGTTTTAAAGTCTATTTTGTTTACTTTTTATCAACTAATGTTTAAAATATTACCGACTACAAAAACTAGTAAATTATTACTGTCTTGCAAAAACGATGGCGTTTTCACCCATTATCCAGTTGGTTGTAAACTGCATGGCAGGCCGTTATTTCAGGTTACATGCAAGTTAGTTAGCCTCCCTTCACAGGTCATCAACCTCAAACTTTTCCATGAATAGCAATACCAAAATCCCACCAACCAAAAATTCCTCCCAAAAGAACCTTCAACTTTTGACCCCATCCCAAAACCAACCATTTCTCCTCCCTTTCTCCCCTCTTCTTCTTCCTCCTTTCAGAAACACTCCTTTACCATTAGAGAAAAAAAGATCATGATCATCTAGATCATGATCATGATCTTCTTTCTCTTCAATATCCTCAAAAACCCATTTCCCGAACCAGTATAACAATCCCAAATCCCAACAAAAAAGAGCCAGAAAAAATGGCGAAACGTACTTTCAGTAGTTTCGTCGAACAGGAGGTGGGCAAGTTCCCCCACTTCCTGCTCTACGCCGTTCTGGAATGGATACTCATAATCCTCCTCTTCATCGACGGATTTCTAGCGTTCATTGCCAACGAGTTCGCCAGATTCTTCGGCCTACAGACCCCGTGCCTGTTCTGTACCAGAATCGACCACGTCCTTGTGCACCGCAGCCGAGACTTCTACTTCAACGACTCGGTCTGCGAGGCCCACAAGAAGGAGGTCTCGTCGCTGACATTCTGCCACAACCACAAGAAGATCGCCGACATAAGAAGGATGTGCGAGGTCTGTCTCCTCTCCTTCGCCGCCGACAAGGCCGACTCCGAATGCGACACCTACAAGTCCCTCGTCGGGATTCTGCAGAAGGACCTGGAGGAGAACGATGATCATGATGATAATCATGACGCTATTCGCCACCGGATTCAGCTCGGTTTGGGTTTCGAGGAAATTAAGGCCGGTGGTCTGCGGTGCTCGTGCTGCGGGGAGGCGGCGAAGGCGAAGAAGGCGGCGGCGAAGGCGAAGACGGGGGCGTTGAATAACAATAATATTGGCAAGGGAAGACAATATTACGGCGGCTCTCTGTTGTTCTCGCAGGCTCCGGCGCCGTCGCCTCGGGCGATGTTCTCGAGGCTCAGAAGTAGTGGTGAGCTTAAGCTTATGCCCGAGAATGAGGCTGAGCTTCTTCCTGAGTTTGAGAATGGTTCGTCGCAGGCTGTTACTTCTGAGAAGTGTGAGTTTTCCTTTCTTTCTGTTTCCTTTTGTTGTATTGTTTATTCCTGCGAGCTTTCTAATATTCTATTTCATATTTCAATTAATATTGTTTTAAAAATGTAAAAAAAAAAAAAAAAACAAAAACGAAACTAACTACAATTTTGACCAGAAATGGAGATAAGTATAGGTCTTAGATTTTTATCTTTATAATTGATTAATACTTTTTAATAAAAAAAACTATATTAGAAAAAAGATATTAATAAAAAGTAAAGGGTAAAATTTAGAATAATATATTTAAAAGATGAGTTTCACCAATTTTCTCAAAGAGAAAGCGAGGATTTTTTTTTAATGTGGTAAAAAAATTAATTTGAATCAAATATTCCAAGTTTCAATCAACACTTGTAATACTTCCGAATGTTTGGACTAATAAAACAATAGTCTCATTGGTCTTGAACCAAGAAAAAAAAAATTAAGACAAAAATTACATGAATTGAAATTTAAGTAGAAATATCCTTTGTTCATTTGATGTGTGAAGGGACCTAAAGTTAAACTAAATTGTTGATCTTAATTTTGAGCTTCAAAGGTTAATTATTTTGGGATCCAACATTCCACTTGGTCAAGAGCAAATTTGTCTTCTTAATTCAATTTTACAAGAAAGGGTACAAGTCTAATTTTCTTGGGGTTCTGTCAGGTATAATATGGACAAAAACCAAAGAACCGTCAAATGTAATTTTTCCTAATATGCTTTCTTATTTATGCTTTATTTTTTTTTCCTTGCATGATTTGTATGAATTTTTATGATCCTTTTCAACCATTCATATTAATGTAAAACATGGATTTTGTGGACCAGTGAGGGAAGATGTCAAAGCTGCTATGATGCCATTACTAACTGAAGCTGATGACTTGAACGATGAAGCATACAAGACCCCAAGTTTCGTTAGAGGAAACAAGTTTTTCGGAATCCCACTCACAGATTCAGCTTCAAACAGTCCAAGGCTTGGCATGAGGGTCTCAAGGAAATCGCCACTAGAGAAGACAGAGTTTGCCTCAGAGTCCATGGAGGGGATTAATGTTCACATGAGTACAAACGACACGGATACAGACTCCATTTTGCATGGCTTGAAGAGGCAAGTCCGGTTGGACAGGAAGTCACTGATGGCCTTGTACATGGAGCTCGACGAGGAGAGGAGCGCGTCAGCGGTGGCTGCAAACAACGCAATGGCCATGATAACGCGGTTGCAGGCGGAGAAAGCAGCCGTTCAGATGGAGGCTTTGCAGTACCAGAGAATGATGGAAGAACAGTTTGAGTATGACCAAGAGGCTCTACAAGAAACAAACGAATTGCTCATGAGGAGAGAGGAGGATATCAAGGCTTTAGAGGCGGAGCTTGAGGCTTATAGAGAGAAATACGGGTGCTTGAAGGAAGAGGGCTTCACTGCATACCAAGAGGAGAATGGTGATAATGATGACCTAGAGCCTAAAACACATTCATACTACTCATCTGATAGCGGAAGAACTGAAATTGGCAGCCCCCCTTTGAGCTTCGACGAAGGAGAGGCTAACGGGGAAATTGAGCACAATTTCGACAAGTCTGTTCCACCGCCATTGGAGAATGAAGAAGAGGAAATCAGTGGTGAATCTTTGAAAGATTTTAAAGAGGAGAAAGCCTATTTTCTTGGCAGGAAAAAGCTGGACAAGAAAGATAACTTATGTGAAAATGGCATAGACAGCGAGACAGGTAACAAACATGGACACACATCTACAGACATGCAACATACATAAAATTACTGAATTTTGTTTGTGGTTGATTTCTATAGCGGAAATGGCATAGAAAAGCGATAAATTCCAAAATTCTAATATACCTGTTAAATGATGCTGACAGAAACTAGCTCCCCATAAATTGGAAAGTGGTGGAAGATGGGTGTCTCATTCACTCACAGATGATAGCAAACTATTGAGCTACTTGTACAGCTATTTCTTGTTAATGGATAAGAAAGTTATAGGTTGGTTTCAATGTTTCTTTTTAAGGGTTGGGAATGGTCCCTTTACAGCTACGGTCTGTGATGCATTTGCCTTCTTTTTGTGTGGCAATTATATTTGCATATATTCATTCACCAAAAGGACAGGTTCTTGCTGACTAAATTCAATGTGTTGGCCTTTATACCCTGTTCATGATTATGATTTTATCATATAAAATGTAGAGGGGGGACAAATATTAACTGGGAAGACAAAGCAGCATGCCAGGTTTGTGGTTTGATGTCAATAATTTTACTTTCAAAACCTCGTTAAGTGTAATTTCGGCCTAGAAAGTACCAAATTCCAAAACCTGCAAGGAATTTAGAGGGTTGTAATGATTGTTACCAATTGTAACAATGTTTAACAAACAATAAACACGTCTGGGGAATGGAGTAAATGACCTTGTTTCAAGTAAAATAACAATATAACATCGGACATGGTGGCTTAAATAAATCCCAAGAACTTGACATTTCCAAAGGAGTAGGGCAAACGTAGAAACACGTCACTAATTTGAAGATAATACATATGAAACATTATTAATTGACGTTTCAGATGTTCCATTATTCATTTCTCAAAGTTGTAAAGCTCATAATCGCTAGTAATAGAAACTATTGTTTCATAAAGAATGCAACTAATGTGAAAGATAAATTGTTATTCTTGTCTTCGTGAGCTTTCTAATACAAGACAAAGGAGCACCTATGAACTATAACGGTAAATTCTATAAACTCATCTGAACTTGACAACGGAACAATATTAACCAACATAATAATGATGCAAACGTTTTTGCGGTTTTTTTTTTCCTCAATTAAACATCAAAACTCCTTTTTTTTTTTTTTTTTTTTTTCCTGCAAGACAGATCTACAAAAACACGACACAACAAAACAAAAATTGCCAATGCTCGGAAAGTTAATGTGAAGGGAATTACAAAAAATAGTCGGGTGTTCTGCGGGTCGTATCAGGCTCAACCTGACGGGGTGCTGGATCGAACTGAAGGAAATTCTGCTCCATATTCTCTCCAATCTCAAGAATTGCAGCCATATTTCCACATCGGTAGCAGTAATTCGGAGCACTAAACACTGTCACCACATTCTTTTCCTACAAATAATTCAACAAATTTCAACATAAATACACTCCAAAAGCACGAAAAGGAAGATACGATTTTGCCTTACATTCACTAACCTGACACCAATTATAGCCTTCCATAACAAGCTGGTGAGCTCTAGATATTAGAGTGAGCCCATTAGTGTGGTTGAACTGCGCGGCAATGTCCTGCCCAAATGTGTATCCAGCACCCCGAGGAGATATTCCCCACCCGCATCGATCATCCGGGTCAGACCACAGAAGGTCGCACATTGGGCCCTCATGAGGAACCTACTCCATCAACGGGAAAAAAAATTTACAAGGCAACATTTGGACATTAAAGAAAGTTTACTTAATGCACTAAGATCAGTAAATTTTCCTTATGTGCAACTATAACTATTTGTTTACCTCCTGTATCCTGTCCAGAGCACGAATGTTGTCCAAAGTGTCTAAAGAGGGAGAGAGTCCACCATGCAAGCAGAAGATCTACACGGAAAACTCCAATGCTTTGTCAAATGCGATCAAAGAACAATATTGAGGGAAAAAACCAAAGAAAACAAACCTGACTCTCAATCAAGGCTGTAAGGGGCAGATAATCAAAAAGGTCAGTGAAGTACTTCCAGACATTAGCATTTCCATATTTCCTTAAACACTCATCATAAAAACCATACCTGAAAGCATGAAAAAAACAGTGTAAATTTCTCTTGATTACTGTTGTACGTTTCAGATCAACACTCACTTTCTTGCGAAAAGCAACCAGATCTCTCTAAATAGTGATTCCACACACTAATCATGATCAATCACCACTTAGGAAATTAATGACATGTTTGGTAAAGGGGTGGTTCAAACTCCAGTTCAAATGGGTCTGCTACAGTGGTTTTTTCTCACAAAAATTTTGATTTTGGTTCAAACCATCTGGTTTAAACCCATGAACCAAATGGCCCATAAGTGTCACCATAATGAGCAAAAAGGGGTGGGTTTATTCTTCAAAGATACTCAAAGGACAAATAACAAAAGTGAAGGTAGAGATTAGATAAAGTTATTCTTTAATAACAGAGTGAACTTGGAAATGCTAGTCTTACACTTGAGTTATTTGCCGACTTTCATGATTTCCTCTCAGAATTGTGATTCTATCTCTATAACGTACTTTCAGAGCTACTAGAAGCGAGACAGTCTCCACTGAATAGTATCCTCGATCTGCATTAGTTAAAAATACATATAGCAATTGTTGAGAACTTATTAAGACATTCAAAAAATTGTATCAAGAGATTAATCAAATGAAAGTCGACGCTTCACAAGTTCAGAGTAATAGACACATCCATAAGTTTAAGTTACAGCCCTTCCCATGGATAAAAGTATTCTCTTAGTTGCAACAGACAGTTTGATTTTGGATTTTGGCTGTTATTTATCTTTTTTAATCACACCTCATACCTCTCGAGAACCAGAGTAACCAAAATGGCAACCCATAAACCAAACAACTTTGATCCGAGCTTGGTCCGTCTACTCAGTTCCCGATATTAGAATATCATATTCATTTCCCTTGAATGGAAAAAAAAGAATCCCCAAGATGAAACTTATCTAGTTGACTTGAGATGAAAGTCAAATTTTAACAACACAAGCAAATGCACAGAGAGATTTCATCATCAAAACGACAAAGAGGCTTTCCGTAGCATCTATACCAAAATTAGAACACTAGTAGGATTCAATGGTCTAGTTGCGACCTAACCGCAATGAGAGCTAGTTTCTTCCAGCTTCTTTGGCAATAATATCTAAATTCGTACTTGTAAAAGCAACATTTCAAAACTACAGCTATTCATGGTTATCATAACAAAATTGTGCCCCAAAATAAGACTATTACCAAGTTCTAAAATCACTTGAATTTCTCAAATCCAGAAGCTAATCAAGCTTCGACAGATCGCATTTCCCCAAAACTCTATACACCGTCAGAGAAATTACACAAAATCCGAGCAAAAAGAAAGTTTAGATTCCCGAGAAAAGCGAATCGATCAAGACTGACCTACGTAGTCACCCATGAAGAGGTAATTGGTATCGGGAGCGCTGCCGCCGATCCGGAAGAGCTCGACAAGATCGTGGAACTGTCCATGGATGTCGCCGCAGACGGTGACGGGGCACTTCACCGGCTGCACATTCCACTCCTCGACGAGGATCGCCCTCGCCTGCTCGCACAGCGTCTTCACCTCCGCCTCTGGCAGCGGCTTGCACTGCATCAGGTGCTCGATCTGGCGGTCCAGATCGGAATGCGACGGCGGCATCGCGCGGCCTTTTTCTCTCTCTCTGCTCTGTTTCTCTCCTCGCTCGTTTCTCTCGATCCGTACAGCTGGACTCGCCGGCAGGGCTGAGGTTCAGGTCATAGTCGCCGGAGAGGAAGTGAGGAAGGAGATTAGGGTTAGATTTCGGTGGTTTTGAGGCGAGAGAAAGAGGAGAGAGAGAGAGAGGAGGGAGGAGTGAGAGTGGGTTTGGTTTTTGGGGACTCTGAAGAAGCTCTCAAGTTTTTGTTACAGGTGAGAATATAGAGAGAGAGAGAGAGCACATTTGTTATCAGAATGGAGATCTTACACGAATTGGTCCCTTATGTTTTGTGTATTCACGTTCTTGTCCTATGCGTTTTGGAATTTTGTATTTGTATCCCAATGAAATTATAATTTATTAATAAAAAAATGGATTTTTTTAATTGGAAATTAATAAGACGATAATGGAAATAGCTTTTTTTTTTTTTTTTTTGGGTGGGGGGGCAAATGCGATGTATTAATCGTCTCAGAAATATATGTGCTGTTTTTTGGGCGTTTCTTAAATTTGTAGGCCAATTAAAAAATGCATCTGCAATTAAAAGTTAATTGTTTTGTTTATAACGATAAATAATTTATCAAATCTATGTTGGCATTTTTGTAAAATCAACATTGAAATGTTTATTTTAATTGAGCAAAAAAACCTGTAAAAAAAAAAAAAATACTGGGGTTTGTTGTTTATCTTGTTTTCTCCTGTAAATAGGACTTTAAAGAAAAAATAAAATAAAATAAAAGGGGCTGTGATTTGTAAATGTTGTCTTCTTCGTATACTTTTTGTAAATTTCATGTGCAAGAAACGGCATATCGTTTGTGAGTTAAATTAAGGTATCGTTTATTTTACTGATTTGAGTTTAAATTTGAATTTTATTATAGTTAAAAGCTCTCAGAAACAGTCACATTTAATATTTTTACTATAATAAAAAGTTCTCATATAAAATCACATCTCAATTTGAATTAAAAACTTAAATAAACGAACTAATCGAACCCTAAATTTATTGTGCTTTTCAACGTTTCGCTTTAGAAACTTCTGTCTTCTATTCTATTCTACATGATGTGTGTTTGTCGTTTAGAGTTTGATCTCGTCTAAGTAAGCAAACGAAATGTCGTTTGAAAGTTTAAGTTTGTCACATAGAGTATGGTGTCGTCTACGTAAACAAATTACGGACTCGTTCATTTCACCAATTCGAGTTTAAAATTCGAGTTTTGCTACAATAAAAAGTTTTCAGAAATAATCACATCTAACTTTTTTGTTACAGTAAAAAAATTTCACATAAAATCACATATTAACTCGAATTAAAAACTCAAATCAGTAAACTAAACAGGTCTTAATTTATTGGTAGATTTATTCTATAAAATAAACCACTTTTGTTTATTCTTCTTATAAGAAATGATTTCGTTTAAGTGAGAAATAGGACATGTTCGTTTGTACTTTTTTTGCTAATCATGTCGTTTGTACTTAGAAGGAAAATAAAATTTATCGATAATAGGGGACATATTTCTTTTAAACAATTAAAAAAATGTAGGAAAAAGCTAGTGCTCTGTTTCGTTTATCATTTTTTTAGGGATGTGGTAATTTAAATATTTTCAATTAATTATACAACTAAATTCATTAAGAAAAATGATCATAATTTTCAACTTTTAATTATGTTATATAATTAAAAAAATTGATAATAACTTACATCCATGTTACTATTGTTTAAAAAAATTAAACCAAAATTTTAAAATAAAAAATAAAGATTAGAGGTGCCAGTTAGAGGCTCGACAATGTTGGCATGATCCAACCCAATTAAATGTTCAAGCCGGCCTGGTTGGCCCAAGCTCCCAAACGGCCCAAGGTTTTGAGCCTGAAACCTTATTTAGCCGGCCTAAACACTTCTTTATTTTAAAAAATTGGGAGAAAGAAGAAAATAGGCTAAAATTTGAGATGAATTAAAATTAATAGGCCAATAGTTTACATAAGTTAATAAATAGGCCAAATTATTATTTTTGTCCATAACTTGTCTGGTTATGAACCATAACTTGACAAGTTATAATTCATAATTGTCCATAACTTGTCCGGTTATAAACCATAACTTGACAAGTTTGTCCATAACTTATCTAGTTATGAACCATAACTTGACAAGTTATGACCTATTAATTTCTATAACTAAAAATTGACCTATTTACTTTCTTAAACTTTTCATATTGGCCTATTTTCTACTATTTCCCTAAAAAATTTTCTTAAAAAATATCTTATGATCCTAGGCCTTTCGGGTTTTAGAGTATATTTAGTAGGAAGGAAAAGTAGAAGGAATGAAAGAGGTAGAGAGATTTTGGGAGGAAAAATAGAAATGTAGATTGTTTGGTAGGAGAGAAAAGAGAAAAAAAGATAAAATTAAGTGAAAAATAATATATGTAGGCCCTATTATTTTTTTTTCTTTTCACAAATGGGCAGAAAATAGAATGAAAAATAGAGGCAACTCATTAAAGTGAGTAAAATTATTAAATTACCCTTTTCTCTATCAACATCCAAGCAAAAAATTTAAGAGTATAAAAGTAATTTACGAGTAAGATTTTTTCTTTCCTTCCAATTTAACTTCTAACACCAAACAAGTGAAAGTAAGCTCATTTTCTTTCTATCTTCTCGTACCAAATAACATAAAAGAAAATTAATTTATTTTCCATCACTTATGTATTTTCTTTTCTTCCTACCAAACATCGCAAAGGCCAAACTTGGCAACACTCCTCCTTTTAGCTCAGCTCGGTGAAAATAACAGTCATAATCAACTTGGTTTGAAATCTCCATTCAAACTGTCAGGCCTAGATGGACAGCCTGAATTTTCACCTCTATTCAATATCGATGAGATTTGAAAAAAGTAGACGTACAATTCTACTTTCTAGCAACAAAAAAAAAAAGACATATTTTGTCTCTAACAAAAAAAAAAAAAAAAAAAAAAAAAAAACACACAATCAAAATATATTTCAAACTGAATTTGAAATCCTCACTTTTTGTTTGAAATCCCCACCTTTTGTTTTAAAAAAGGGAAAATATTTCAAATTAAGGAACTAAAAATGCCAACAATGATCTTTATGGTCTTGAACTATAGAGAATCCTTTACCAGTAAACACGAATGACGTTCAAAAAGAATAAACGTGAACAATACTCTTATAGATACACAAACAATTGAACACATACATGATCCTTTCTTAAAAAATAAAATAAAATAAAACCAAACCTCTACAGTTAATAGGAAAATTCAATCTACCAAAAGCGAGAGATCCAGGAACCAATACCATATAAAACACTGTTAAATAACAAATATAATGGACTGAAAACACAACTTAACACTAAAAAAAATCACAACACATAGAAAAACAAAAGGACAAATGGTTTCTAAAAATCTTTTTTTTTCTTTTTGAGAGAATTGCTGAATTTATTTTTAAAAATGTATTAATCTTAAATTTTTACCTTTTATTTTTTTAATATCTTTTTTATTAATATAATTAGTTGATTAAAAAGATATTAATCAATAATAAAAGATAAAAATTAAAATTTGTGCACTTTAAAAGAATATTTTTTTCACTTTTTTTTGTTTGAAGGATCTAAAAATCTTTCTTACTCCTTGAATTAAAGGGGAAAAATGAAGCAAATGCTTTGAGAAAATAGTATAAGCAAAATAATAATAATAATAATAATAATAATAATAAAAGAATTGTAAGAGAGACTGTGTGCAAAGTATGAGGAGGCATTTGAGGGAGTTGGTGGTGGCTCTGATGACAAAGCCTCTTCCTTTCACTTCTTCACCATCACTCTCCTCCAACTCTCTCCCCTTCTCTCCTTCCTTTCTCCGACGACAACCTTCCTCCGTCGTTTCACGTCCCATCGCAACCATGACCAACACCAAAAACGACACCAATCAAGAACTGGACGCCATTTTCAAGCAGAAGAAGCTCGTCAGATCCAGAGTCCGCAAGGCCCTCAAAGCCATGGAACCCTCTATTCGATCCCACGAAGGCAAACCCATAATTTAATACACACACACACACACACACACACACACACACACACACATATATATATATACCTTTTTTGTTCAATTTACAGAATACTGAAATGGGTCTTTTTTTTTTCCTTTGAATTATCAGATAATGCTATTCAGGATTTAGTTTTGGATGCTTCATGGTTTAAGTCTTCTCAGAGATTGTGTGCTTATATAAGTTGCAGTGCTTTGCTTGAAGTTGATACTTCTAAAGTGTTGTCCCAGATTTCGGAAAATCTAGAAAAAGGTTTGTTCTTTTTTAGTAAAGTTAGTACAGGATTTGATCTTGGCTTGTTTTGGGTTGTTTCCAAATTGTTAATTTTTTTTTTTCGTTAGAAAGAGTAATGTTATTACGCAAAGAGTTTGAATCCCTCACCCCAAGTTGAAAAAAAAAAAAAAAAAAAAAAAAAAAAAACAAAACAAAACAAAAACTCCGGTCCTACATGTAGCGCATTGAAATAGGAGGTGTAATACGATATTTATTCTATATAACATGATTTTCTCGGTCTTGTTTATAGTCCTGCCGGTCCTGCCATATGACATATAGAAGTGAGAAGTATAACATAACATTTATTTCATTTTCATGTAGCACTTATGTTGAGCATGTTTAACACAAGAAATTAGTCATCTAAACCATTGTTACACCTTTCTTAAGTTAGTATCACATAGAACAAATGTTATGTTGTATTTCTCCCTTCTATATCTTATATTGCAGTTCGGTAGACAAAAGCTAGACCAATATTATACCTTTTAAAGTCATTGTTGTATAGAATAAATGTCATGTTACACCCCCTACTTCAAAATGTTATAGTGTAGGACGGTTTTTAAGACAAATCCAATGCTATTATTTTCAGCAAAGTGCTTACTTGTCTTGTGTTTTGGTTTTGAACTATCGTGTTAATATGTTTGAAGATGGTAATGTGGAAGTGAGGAAGAAGAAGCTTTATGTTCCAAGGGTGGAGAACAAGAACAGTCACATGAGAATGCTACACATCTCACGCATTGATGATCTCGTCGCAAATTCGATGGATATTTTGGAACCCGCTCCAGTGGATGCTGATGGAAATGAACGTGAAGATGGTATTCTTAAACTTGCTTTGTTATTCTAGTGAAAAATGTTTGGCGTGTTTTTGTTTAGTATTAGATAATAGTAAGTATTTGAAAATCAGACCTTTATGCTGGTTTGGGTTCTATGGCTTTATGCTTTTGTAATCTCAGATACCTGTTTGGTAACAATATGTGGAATTACTTGAATATGGACTATCGGATCTGAAATTTAAACTGCAAAACACACTTTTGGCTGTGAAAGAAAAAAAATGCGGAGATTTGAAGATGTTTTTGTTATTTTCGACTATTACAAAAAATCTTAGAGCTGTACTTGAATCCAGAATTTGAATACTTATCCATCAAACGTGTTTTCGCTTAGGTCCCTTGTTTTCAAAAGATTTCAATACAGGAAGATGAATCCAAATAACAAAGAAAGTGATCTTCTATAAGCTTTTCATATGATTTATCAGAGACTAAGAGAAGACTGTGAACAAAAAATGAAACTGTAGCATTGGCTTATTGCATTTGTGCTACAGAGTTGGTTTAATATTGATGAAGAATCTCTTTCAATGCAGTCATACAGGCAAATGAACCCGTTGATTTGTTCCTGTTACCTGGTATAATCTTTTTCTTGTTTACTTAGTCATTCATGTAGTAGCCTAAATTACAGTACTAATTAACTGTATTTGCTCTTATTTTTACTTCTAGGGCTAGCGTTTGACAGAACTGGAAGACGCTTAGGTCGTGGTGGAGGGTATGGTTATGGATCTTTTTCCACATAATATTTCTCATAGTATCTCAAGTTATACAAACTGTTTCGCATCACTAACAACAATGCTTGTTAAAATCATGCAGTTATTACGACACCTTCATTAGAAACTACCAAGAGCTAGCAAAAGCAAGAAATTGGGAGCAGCCCCTCCTTGGTATGCGCTATTGAGCTCTCCCACTTCAATACGTGTTTTAGGCATGAAAGTGATTCTTACATGATAATTTTGGTACTTTACTGGAAAACTTGTGTTACATCGTTGCAGTTGCGCTCTCGTATTCCACACAGATAATGGATGAGGAAGTTATACCAATCACTCCAAATGACATTCCGGTGGATGCTCTTGTGTCCGCCGCTGGCGTGATTCCCATAAGTTCAGCTGCCTTAGAAAGGTATCTCCTAAGTAAATTCTCCTCCATATTATTGTTGTTCTAATGGTTTTGGCCTTTTTACTCTCTCTTCGTTTTGGTGTAATTCAATTGCAGAATGAAGATTTGAAATTGGACCTGACAAATCAACCTGATTACTTCCCTTTGATGGGATCCTTACAAAGTTGGAGCTTTGGTCATTCGTAACACCATATGCGGATAACATATGATCCCAATATGCTTGAGATGCAGGGGATTTATGACTAATTAGCCAATAGCTATATATAGTTGAAAGGCCAAGATGAACCTCCACGAGGTTGTACGTGATATGACTAATTAGCTATATAGACTGATCAGGAATGCTATGTTACAGATTTATGAAAATACTACTCAAACTCTACAATTTCAAGAAATGCAATTTCCTTTGAAACATCAATTCTTTGTGTGAAGTTGCTCTAACTAGACTATTTCAATTTTCAAGATTGTGGCTTAAGTGTCGATCCTTTGTGCAGAGTTGTTTTTCATCTTTCAGAGCTTATTTGGTAGGAGGGAATCGATATGGGGATTATTGGAAGGATTTCGGAATGTACGGTTATTTGGTAGGGAGGACGAGAAGAGGGAACGGTTTGGTTCGGGTGAGCGATTCAAAATCCTTCAAAGAACCTTATTTTCAATTCCTTCCAATTTGTAGGAATTCATGGAAACTCATCCATTTAATCAAACTATGGTGTCTAATTATTTTTTATTACTTCTCGTTAGTCGTTATTGAAGAAAAGCGGACCACCTAAGGACAAGATGGTAATTTGCCTCCCTTGCATCTTGTACCGATCCGAGGAGAAAGGACCTCTCCCTCCTTCCAAAGAAGGCCTAAGCTTCCCCATAGTCTGTTCTCTCATTTTGTTGGAGTTTCTCACCTCTAATTCACGCCTAATAATATTCAATCCTTTCTTTTGCCTCTTAAGCAATCGAAAGGGTCAAACCCAACAATAAACAAATGGGAATTCACCAGTGACACAATATAATAAATATGAAATCCCAATTGTTATAGTATTTACATGATGTATTATAGTTATCTGCATATGGTTTTCTACATTATCCAGGATTAGTAATGGGTTTTCCCCAGACGTTGCCTGTTAGTTGCTGATTTCATAGTCCCCAATACAACTTGGTCGTTGATAAATTTTCCTCTATATGAGGTGAGGGCATATGTAATGTAACTTCTAACAACTCCCTAAATTACCTCGTCAAATTTACTGGTTGCGTCTCAACTCTCGAATTCATTTGTTTTCTTGGTCATCAAACATGCGGGTTTGGTTTTTTTTTTTATTATTATTATTTTTTATTTTTATGTAGTTTCAGAAACAAGAGAGCGGCATTCCACCGAATCGCAGGATACTTGGAATCGGCCAACATGCTTGACTACCATAGCGATAGATTTTGGCAAAGGGACGAGCACCCTAACCACAATGGCGTCAAGTGGTTGTTGTAACACTAGGCACTAGCCAAGAAGAAAAAAAAGAGAGAATCAGAGAGCTATGTCGTTGAACATGTCAACTAGAAAGAAAAATGCAACATTACTGTCCAATGGAATACGTTCCCATGAGTATGCTATTTATGAGCTCTTAGAGTCTTGACCATGTCAATGACAAATGTTGTCGACGTCTATTAGCAGCTAAGATGTCATTTTAGTGTAAGATGTTGTCAAAAGCCAACTAAACCACTACCAATTTCCACAAAAGGACTTTTCTACTCTGACAATTAATGATAAACTCCTATCATGTTGACATTGTTCTCGATCAAACAAATCAAAAAAATCTCTGTTTCTTCTCGATCTCTCGTCGTTACTTTCTAGGAAATCCTTAAAACTGTGTAAAGAAAAGTTCAGCATGAGAAAAAGACGACTATAAATACAAAGTCTTTTTAACTTGCTAAACTACCAGAATTAGTTTCTGAAAGCAAAGAAAAACTCTTAGCAGACATGGTTAGGTCATCAAGCTCAGGCTCAGCCTATAACCTTGTATTTTGCCTGCTACTCTTACTGCTCATTCCATTTCCTTCTCACTCATCCGACCCCGATCCGTTACAGGACTTTTGTGTCGCGAATCTAACCGCCACTCCATCCGTTAATGGCTTTCCCTGCAAACCCGCCTCGGCAGTCACTTCAGAAGACTTCTTCTTTGATGGACTAAGCAAAAAAGGGAACACAAACAATGCCTTTGGCTCCAGTTTGACCCCTGCGAACGTCCTTGCTTTCCCGGGTCTCAACACGCAAGGGATCTCGATGAACCGAGTTGACTTTGCCCCCGGCGGTCTGAACCCTCCCCACTCGCACCCTCGCGCATCCGAGACCGGGGTGGTGATCACAGGGAAGCTCCTCGTGGGGTTCGTGACGACGAACAACGTTTTCTACTCCAAGGTTTTGACTGCTGGGCAGATGTTTGTGGTTCCTCGGGGACTAGTCCACTTCCAACAGAATGTTGGAGAAGGAAATGCCCTTGCCTTCACTGCCTTCAACAGTCACTTGCCCGGCGCGGCTTTGGCCGCCACAACTCTCTTTGCTTCAAAACCAGAAGTTCCTAATCAAGTGTTGACCAAGGCCTTCCAAGTGGACGATGACATAGTCAACACCATCAAATCCAAGTTTGGCGCTTGATTTTTACGTTTTGATCATCAAGATTTCCCTTTGTTTTAAAAACTTTTTTTTTTTTTTTTTTTTTTTTTTTTTTGCATTATTCTTCGAATTGTTTCTGCCCAAGTTCTTCTGTTTTTATTCTATGCATCTCATCTTTTCCTCTCTGTCAGTCATCCCTCTATAGTGTTCATTATTGAATAAAATGAAATGCATACAAACTACTTCACTTTTGACTAGTCTTCTTTTTTTTTTTCTTTCTTTCTTTCTTATTTTTTTCCTGCTGAATTCAGAACCCTATCTCCAATTTGGATGTTTCAAATTGTGTTTAATCAATTAATGGATTAAGGTTTTGAAGCACGAAAAGAATAAAAGAAATTGAAAATTTTTTAAATGACGTGATATAATATGTTTGATTAGACACTACTTAGAATACTAAAAATTGCACAAAAAAATCTTTTGTGAAGGATTATTTGAAGCCTTACATGTCCAAACCAGTTAAAAATTATAACTCAAATTAAACTACCTTGGAAATGCGCATAATTTACATCAATACACAGGGTCCGTTTCGCATAATTTTTATTTTTGTTTTTAGCCAGTAAAAGAAGAAGGAAAATAAAAGCTGTGACTTTTTAATAAATATTTAGAACTAAAAGCTTAATGAGCAAAAATAATTTTAAATTTTCTAATAAGCAATAAAAGTGTTAGAAGTAAGATTATAATGTCTTAATTAAATTCTTATATAAGTTTCAAAGTCTATTCAGAAGTGATTATTTTAGAAGCCACAATGTTTGACTTTGACTAAAAACTCTTCTAAAAAGTCAAAGTACTTATGACAGATCATTTAAATACTTCTAGAAGCAGCTTTTGGACCTAAGAAGCCAAAAACAACTATAGATATATGTTGACGGTGTTTTTCTGACAACTCGTAATTATCTCTCCAAAAACACTCACGGTTGCACTAATGACTGAATCAATGATAGAGCAGGGAAATAATGTAAAATGAGAGAATAATTTTATAGTGGTTCGACAATAATTCTTTGCCTAATCCACTTGTGTATGCACTAATTTCTCTAGCGTTTACAAGTATTCTCCTGATAATGAAATGGTGTCCAAAACTCTTCTGGGTTTTCTTAGCTCTATTTATAGGCTTTTACATGTGACTACGTATTCCTTATTCCCAAGGAGGAAGCCATCTTCTCTCTTCAATCCGCGTGAGGATAGGTGAGTTTTCATGATGAATGCTCCGGAAAATGCGACTGATCCTTCCTATCTGCCGCCTGATTTCCTGACTTCTACAGTAGAGGTCGGATCAATACTTCCGTCTTCAAGTCGACAAGACCCTTGACAAATTGACTTGATGAGATTTCTCGACGCCTTGGTCATCAGACGTCAAGGCTACCTCCTCGACGCCTCCCTCCGCGTACGACCTCTCGACGCCAAAGGCATCTTGCTACGGCCTCTCCCTTGACGCCAGCAACCGATTCCCCACGAAGAGTCCTCGGCGCCTGTCGTTCGCGAGAGTGGTCTGACTCCTCGACCATGGTGTAACAATATATGTTGTATAGATGTGTGTAAATATGAAAAAGTAAAAAATAATGAAGAAGGGAGAAACAATAGACAGCACAATCCTCCTCTCGTTAGCACAGTTTGTAAGTTTGAACGGATTTTTAAGTAGGTACAAATACAACGAGTACAGAGTCTCCAGTCAGATGATACATGCATAGAGATTAGATGAACTCTACTTTCTATTGTATTACAATCATAAGAATGGTGATACATTGAGAAATAAAAAACACATTTCAGCATTAGATAATACAGAAAATCATTAAAGAACAAGTTCCTACAAATTTAAGGAAGACGAAATCAAGAATGGTCCCCCGAACTATGTTGGTCTTTCGATACTATCCCCAACCTGCATGTGCAGCCATTCCTGATGCGAGACTTGAACGAAATCCCGGGGTGCTTGTGAGCCAAATAACGGTCCTGTAGCATCAAATGCCTGTACACCAACCTGAGACAGTTTTTTCAACTGGTAAGAATCGAGCTGCAGAACAAAATATTTTGAGAGGAAAAGGCTGCAGAACAAACCGTTTAAACAAAATACGCTCCATTGTATTGATAGAACCATTGATAAATTAATCAGAAAATTATTGAACTTAAGTACAAGATTATGACACGAAGAGATTAATAGACATCTAGGAGCTTGGAAAACATGTCTAAATCCCAGAGCAGTTCATGGATTTTCAGTCACTAAAAGAAGAACCGTTGAAGAATGTTTTGGGAAAGCCGTTAAAGAGATTAATAAACGGTATCACTTTTCAGAGAAACTTTTTTGATAATTACTATGATTCCAATTATCAATACTTGTTCCAGCACAATATGTACATATATTTGGGCGTCAAGAAAAAAATTATCTTTATACTCTTCCCTAGGTTCAGATTCAAAGTTACTGGAGCTTCAGGCTTATACAGATAAGCACCCAATTTTCTTGTGCATTCATCGGAATTCTTTATGTTGAAGATGGGCAAGAAAATAAGAACTATGTTCAAACATAAGCCCTTCAATGGAAGGATTAAGAATAGCATTTGAAGATTATCTACACTCTCTTCCATGAAAAGGAGAGAGAAACAGATAATTCTGCACTTATAAATTGAAAAGAACTTCATGTGCTTGGAGATTTCCTTACATCTTTTGATGGAAAGCCTTCAATGGTCGGATTCAAATTCATTCTTGAATTTACCGCTTCAAGCTTCATTGACAAGAACTATTAAAGGGGAAAAAAAATAATAAATCCCAGTTAATCAGGAAATAATCATGTTTGTTAATAGTGCAAAAGCAAATGAAGTGGTAAATTTGCTTTGCTAATACCTCAACTTGGTGCTGCAGCGATTGGATGTAATTAATTATCTCATCAAGGACAAGTGCTTTGCCAATAACCTAATCATAAAAAGCATACAACCGCAACTAAGTTTACTGTATATTCAAGGTACTAACTAGAATCTCTTTTGAATTATATGAATTTAAAGTTAAGCTGTAAGTTGAAACCCCTTTGATCACATGATTTAAACTTGATCCAAAACATTAAAAAGTAAATCCAAAGAAAAGACACCAAACTCCATTATTGGTTTCCTATGCTAAATTATATGGTTTATACCTGAATATGCTAAAGTAATAAAACTAAGACAGAACAAATTACCTTGTTACATCCAGGAACCAAATCTTGTAGAAATTTCATCCTCTCACTAATTTTTTCTCTTCTTGCCTGCCAAAACAAACATATGAGCAACAATACGTATGATATATAAGAGTTCAAAATTTTTGTCTCTTCTTCTTTTTTTTTTTTTTTTTTTTTTTTTTTTTTTTTTTTTTTTTTTTTTGTAATCCAGAACTAGACTATCAGAAATTACAAGCTACGAATGACTTTATGATCATTACTCTCTCAGCCAGACTGTGACTATCGGTGGCTTGGCCCCTTCTTGCTCTGACGTGAATATAATCTTGTTTAGGCGGCTCGGACGGTTCCGTTTCTTTTTCAGCTGGCTTGTCACCGCCCACTGAACTAGCTTCCGCTTCAGCTTTCGGACTGCCATTTTCATATTTTGACCCTACCAATTTTGTTCTTTTACCATTTGTATTATTCTGTTCCAAAAGAAGAGGAAATCAGTAGAGTTCAACACCGAAAAGATTAAGGCTCAAACAGTACCAAACAAAGCACAATCCTTGTGATTTAGTCTCATACATCTTAATCCTCTAAAAGATAAGCGGATGTCTCATTTTATTTCAGTCTCAATTTTCAATAAAACATAAATAAGACAAAAGTAGAGATTGTATAAATAGCTAAGATGCCTTAATCACAAACGAATAGCACAAACATCAAACCGATTAAGACCAACACAAAAAACATAACAGAATATCAAAATTCTTAATCTAAGTGTCCATTGAAATTTAGTCAGCCAAGTATTTCATTATTCACTTGCCAATTGAAAAAAAAAAAAAAAAAAACAGAGAATTTCCCTCTATGACCAAAATCAACATATAATCTTCCAAATATTTATTTTAATCTTCCAAAATACATAATTGAGCCAAAATAACGACCAATGTGAGAAAAATAAATAAAAAATGAGTAAAGATTTTCTCTTCATAACTCAAACCCACGTACAATAATCTCTCAAGGTTTGATAATTTATTTAGATTTCAACTCCGGACCAACATTTCAGAACTAAAAACCAAAATTGAGCTCAAGGAATCAGTCAAGGAAAAAAAAAGAAGAAGAAATTTAACCCAAAAAAAATCCGAAAAAAGAAACCAACCAAATCATTGGCACTACTAGTTGAGACCAACTTGGAGGACTCGTCCTCGGAGCTGACATCTCTTCTCTTCCTTCCGCCGCCGCCACCGCTCTGCTCGGTGACCGTCGATTCCTCCATCGACCCGTCCCGATTCACGGAGCTCTCTCCGAACCCACCCGGGTTCTGGCCCATGTTCCCCATTCGGGGCCCCGACCCGGATTCTCCTCCGAGCTGCCAAATCCCCGCCAAGCTATAGGCGGATGGGTTCGCCGCCGAGAAAGAGGACTCGCTGATTAGTCGATGATCCATTTTTTTCCCCGTTGTTTCTTCTCAGCACTTGAAGTTCTTCAGAATTCGGACACAAGTTTGAGCTTTCGATTTTTGTGGGAGTGTGGACGGGTATTTAAGGAGTGATTAGAATAGTGAGAAACTGGGTCTTTTCAGGAGAATGAGACGGGTGGAGAGAGATAGAGAGCATTAATGAACGTGGAGAGAGATAGAGAGCATTAATGGACGATGATGAGAGAGAGAGAGAGAGAGAGAGAGAGAGAGAGAGAGAAGGTGAAGAAGAAGAAGTAGATGAAGCAGAGAGTGATCCTTTTGGCTGGATGGGGAGGCAGACGGGGTGCGCATTGCGCCCACCGCGTCTTTTTAATCTTATTACCAGATAAAAGAGAAACAAGGGGATTACTTTTTTTTTTTTTTATCTTTTTTTTTTTTTAGGTTAATCGTACGGTCCAAACTTTCACAATTAAATTTCACTCCGTTAATTGATTTTTAAAATATTTCAAACTCAAGGTCCGTTAGTTCGTTAATTTTAATTTTTAATTTGAGTTAAAATATATTTTTATATGAGAGATTTTTATTATAATAAAAAAATTAAATGTGATTATTTTTAAAATTTTTTTATTATAATAAATTTTAAATTCTAAACTCAAATCGATAAAATAAACAGAATCTTAATCGTAATTTATCAGTTTCGTTTAGTTTTAATCATTTCTATGAATAAAAATATAAGTATTTTGTTAATAGAAATAACAATGTATTGATATAATATGATTTAGATAAAGTTAGCACTATGTTAATGGAATATTATTATGTAGAGGGACTAAAATTGAAAATAAAATGACATTTCCAGGTTAAATTAAGGATCAGAGCTAAGACTGAGGGTAAAGTTTTGGGTTTTGATACATATCTCTGTAAACTTTACTTTAGTATTTTGCTTCTTAACTTGTAAATTTATTACAATGCACTTATGTCTAAATGTTTGTTAAATTAGGGAACGAAAAGGTCAGTTATTGCTAGGGGTGTTCATGGGTTGGGTTGGTGCGGGGTAAAAAAATTTTTCCCCCGCCCCAAAGGGTGCGGGGTGCACATATTTGGCCCCAACGATGTTAGAAAATTTTCACAACCCAACGATGTTCGGGTTGGGTTGGGGTGGTGCGGGGTGGTGCGGGGTGGTCGGTTTCAACATTCAAAAAATCAAAGACTTAAAGTTCAATATAATATTCAAACTTCATCATTAAATCGAAATAACAACCATCTTTATCAGTCCATCTAACATCAAACATGAAGCAAAATAGTCCATCAAACATCAAATACAAAACAAACATAACTTAGTCTACACTTATAAATTAGTCTTAAACATATAAAACAAATAGCTTAAGCAAAGCAAACATAGAGGCTGGACACTTAACTAGTATTCTCCCAACCAATTCCTTTCTTTCACTTTTTTATTTTTTTTTCTAATCAAACAAGGGCTTTAGCTCACATACCGAACTCAAAAAAAAAAAAAAAAAAATCTCTGTGAACTAACTACTTGACAAAGGAATTCTAATTTCTAAGTAAATATTAGGCATAATGAGTTTGCAGAATGGAGAAACACTTAAAAGATCAAGAAAACATGAGTAATCCCTGCAGTCACATATACGACAACTTAATAGCCGAAACATAAGCCTATTTTGTGCGGGTTGGGTTGGGGGCTGCGAGGTGTTATGGGCTCAACCCACAATCCGCCCCAAACACTCGGATTGGAGGTATAATAGCCTGGAAAATAAAAAATAATGTTGCGGATTACTTTTTTCGGGGTGGATTGGGGTGGTGCGGGGTGGGTTTGCGGGTTGTGCGGGTTTATGAACACCCCTAGTTATTGCACTACGTGATGACAAAAAAGCACACTTCTGGTAAAAAAAAAAAAAAAAAAAAATCTTAAATATCAATTCTAAAACTTAACATAAACAACTTGAATTTCTAAATCAATCCTAAAATCTAACCAAAAATTACTAACGTTTAGTTAGAGAATTCAAATCATTTGATTTAAATTATTTTTTATTTATATTTATTTTTTATAAAAAAAATACTATAATAAATCATAAATCATAATTTAAATCAAAGAACGAATTCTTCTATTAAATATCCTCAAGCAAATCATGTAATTTTAAGGTAAGTTGTTAAAATCCAAAAAACTTCGGAGAGCAAAAGTGCTAAAAGCCAAGCGCCCATTTATGTAGTAAAAGAGAAGGGGTGTGTTTGACAACTTGATTAACCGTGTCCTAGAATGGTTTTGCAAAAGTAAGTTGAATGCAAGTACTTGTGGCGTGTTTACCGAAATAAAATTTTCCCTAAATTTATATCTTTAATTCAACAAATAAATTATCTTCTTAAAAAATTAATCATAATTTAAATATTTATTATAATAATAGGATAATAAAATAGTAAATGTAAATTACATAATTATCTAAAATATAAAATAAATTGTCAAATTTTGAATAAAATAATAAAATAAAAAATTAAGAGATAAAACTTAAAATATATTTATTAATTCTAATAAAAAGTAAAGCAAAAAATTATTATATTGAAATTAACAATAATTAGGTGAATATTATAATATTAGGTAAATAAAATAATAAATATAAGATTTGTATTTTATTTATAATTATATATATTAATAAATTAGGGGTAAGATTGTAATTTAATACTAATTACTATTAAGATTGGGAGTCCTAATCTAGATGAGAGCATGAGATTTTCAATATCATTTTTTTATTTTAGATTTGAGTGGGATTCACTAATTTTTCTTTCATTTCAGGATAAAAAGACTAAATAAATATGAGATTGATTCTTATTTTTTACTCACATTCTCTAATCCTACGGATAATTTCAATTGTATTGGAATCCATTCTTTTCCTGGATTAAAAAAAAAAAAAAAAAAAAAAAAAAAAAAAAACAATCACGTGAAAGTAAATGTTGCAAGAAATAGTCTTACGAAAAAAAGAAGCAAACAAATAGTATTGTCTTATCTTAGTTCTCCAACAAAAGTTTGTGTTCTTTTTCTCCTCTTCTCACTTTCATTCATATAAACATCGATGAAGATGATAATGTACCTAATATTTACTCTTTTAGGTTTTTCATGTATTAATTAGGGATTTTTTTTTTGTATTTTTGAGTTAGGATGACTTGAGTGATGATCTTGAGTTGAGTTTGAGTTATAATTTGAGTTGAAATTGCAACTTGAATTTGTGTTTGAATGTGCACATTTGAGTTATGATTTGAATTGAAAATTATTTTGATTTTGTATTTGAGTGGGTCAAAACTTAAATTTGTATTTAGATAATATTTTAATAAAAACTCAATGGTGATGAAAAATTTTAATAAGGTATATGGGTGGGCTTTTATTCATCTGTTCATTGTGAATGCATAAAAAAAAAATCATCTCAATCAGAATTAAAATGAAAAAGTTATGATATTTTTAAGAATAGAAAAAATATTGTTACAAACTCGAGTTGAAGGGGAAATTCGAGTTTGAGTTTATAAATTCGAGTTGAAGGGGAAATTTGAACTCGAGTTTAGCTCTAAATTTGAGTTCAAACTCAAATTTTACAAAAGAATATAAACTTAAATAAAGTTATAACATGAGTTCAAATTTTTTCTGAGTTTCGTTGTAAAAGAACAACCCCTTAATCATCTGTATGATTTTTTGAAGTACGTTTATATTGAAGGGCATTTCTAATAGGGATTATAGTGAAAATTGGTATTGATATTGTGCATTTTCTAAAAGGAATCATAATGGAAATTATGTATTAACATTGAGCGTTCTTCAATATGAAGTCGTATTAAAACAACATGAAAATTTAATAAATTCAATAAAAAATGAATAAATTATCTGTACAATATTGATATTTTTCTCATATATTATTTCAAAAATAGAAAGTCAACTTTTTATTCATGTACCTTTAGGTAGCGCAGGGAAAACTAAAAAGTGGAGTGATATTACTCGTGCAACTAACAATTTAACAAGGACAATAATCCAACATGATTCATAAAAGAAAGGACAATAATCCAATATAGTCATGGTAACTAATAACGTGATTTTTACTCGAAAAAAAAAAAAATCAGCGTATGTTTTTAAAGTATTAATTTCAAAACTTGACTTTTGAAAACTAGTGGTTAATTCGTTCGTCAATAGATTTAAAATGATATACAAGTTTATGAATTAATCCGCTATTTGATTGGAGGATTGTGGAGGGTTTAAACCTAAAATATAGTTTGAATTCTTATTTGATTGCATAATATTTTGAACTTAAATTTAGGTCTAAGGTCCATTGGAATTTAAAATTGATGATTGAACTCAATTTTACCCCTATTCCTTAAAGTTTTTAAGGTTCTAACCTAATGTACTGTTCAAAACTCAATCCAAAAGTTTGCACCACCCATTTTCACTCACGCTTTTTAAAACTCATAGCTCAAATAATGTGATTAAATGTTCGTTCAAACTTTATTTCATGTTTAAACTTTATGCTACCAAATGCTAATTTAAACTAAAAAAAAAAAAAAAAAAAGCCTCACATATAGATTCAAATCTACAAGTACAAATCTAACTTACAATTTTGACACTTTTGTCATTAAGACATCAATTGATTAACCCACGTGACTGCTTGATAACTGGGCTAGTCGGGTATGGGGCTCGCCGGAGATGGAGAGGAGGAAGAAGAAGGCCATGGGTGGAGGTTTTGATGGCATTTTTGTTAATTGAAAAAAGAAGGCACATGATGCCCACATGCGGGATTTTGTTAAAAATTTGACATAAATAACTAAATTACACCTGTTTAAAGAGATTTGGGGTCAATTTGTTAAAAAAAAAAGATTAAAGATCAAACTATCACTTACTAAAGAAGTTGGAGACCAATTATGTAAATTACGCTTAAAATTACGTAAACTAGAACTTAAATTTTTTTAAAAAATAATATAAAAAGAGGTAAATTTTTTTCTTGCGCTAACCGAGTATTGCGTATTTCATTACTTGCAACCCCTACATCGGCATCACCCTTCTATATTGGCTTTAGTTGAAGAAAAAATAGAGAATTTACTCTTAAAAGTACATAAATCTGGATTTTTACTATTTACTCGTAATAAAAACCTTTTTATTAGTATAATTATTTAACTAAAAAGATTATGAATTAAGAGTAAAAGGTAAAAATTTTGATCCATGTACTTTCAAAAGGTATTTATCAAAATTACCCGCTTAGCTAAATAATTATGTGACCCAAAATTGATGTTTCATAATTTCATTAACTGAAGTATTAAAACTGTAATTTATAATAAGTTTAGAGGCAGTTTTGTATTATTTTGAGTTGTATAGACAACGTGAGATAAATTTAATTTTTTCAGTTGTTAAATTTGTATAAAAAATTGTCAATTATGTATACTAATTTTATTTAATTTAGATCAAATTTAACAGTTTAAAAATTGATCACATCAATAAGATGGCTTACCAAAACAATTCCTTAAATTAACCTTTTTCAAACTTTATCCCTTGTGAGCAGTCAGCAATAACGGGGCCTTAGAAAGTCACATAACTACAGTGAAATCATTTTTATTTTATTTTAATTATGATCTTTTGGGAGGCAGTAAAGAAAATGAAGTGGTGAGGCTTTATCGGAGGATCTAGTAATAGTTGGACACAGGCACACTCGCAGAAGTAGTGATCGATTCGGTACTCGTCACATAGTAAGCCACGTGTCAAATACCTTAATTCGTTGACGGCGGTGAGCGAAATTTCGAGAATTGGGTGGACGAGCGAAAATGCACGACAGATAACAGCGCGTGTAGATACGTCCTAAATTCAGTCTCGTGAAGGGTTGCTATCTTCCGAGACATGGGATGGGATCACACGCCTGACTGAGTGCATTGTACATGGAGATCGGAGGCGTGTGGGGTCAAAGGTTGCCTTTGCTATTATCCTACGCTTCTTACTTCTCTCTCTCTCTCTCTCTCTTTTATTTTTTATATTTTTAATTTCTCTCTCTCTTTTATTTTTTATTTTTTTAAAAATTTTTCCTTTTTTATTTGTTTATGATCAAATATTAAAAATAAATCAAATTAACATGAACGTTTTTATCAATTTATACTCTCCCACATCGGATTTCAATTGGATCATGAAAGAAAAGTTTGTCTAACTATTTACTCTAATAAGGTTAATGACTGAAATCTCGTTGACGCTTCATTCACTTTACCGATTCGAGTTTAAAATTTAAATTTTATTACAGTAAAAAATTCTCAGAAACAGTCATGTCAATTTTTTTTGTTACAATAAAAAGCACTCACATAAAATCACATCTCAAATCGAATTAACAAAATAAACGAGCTCTTAAATTTTTAATTTGAGTTGAGACGTGATATTTTTTTAGAGTTTTTAACTGTAATAAAAAAATTAAATATGACATTTTTTAAAAATTTTTAACTGTAAAAATTTAAAATTAAAAATTTAAATCAATAAAATGAACAAGATTTGAGTTTACCTCACCGCAAGAGTCAAGCTTATTTATCCTGATGTAAGATGAAATTAAATAATATTGTTATCGCCTTCCAGAAATGTCGTTCAATCAAATGGATTGAATGTGATGCAGGAACCTATTCTCCAAGAAGGTGATCCATTGAATAACTTCCAAAATTAAAAATGGAGGAAAGTAAAGATGAAAAAGACCTCCCTTAGCCTTTCTAGGCATTTATGTTTGATTATAGAGGCTTTTAAATTGTGTTTTCACTAGCACGCCGCGGTTTGAAAACTAATACGATGTGGACAGACTGAAAACAAAAAATTAATTTATCTAGTAAATATTATGTGAATAAAAAAATAGTAAACATTGATTAAAAAAAATGTATATTACTTTCAATTTCATGCGAGTAAAATTCGGTAAATAACATACTTATTAAACATAATTACAGGCTAAATTCATGATTTATAGGGTAACTTTCAGATTTTTCAAATTTAATCATGGGATAACTCCGGGATTTACATTATTTATCATGTAAATCTCAAATTTATCAAATTTAATAATGAAGTAGATACATGATTTATCTTATAAATCTCAGCTTTACTACTTTTTTTTTTTCCCAAAAAATTCTACCATTTCTTTAATTTCGAAAAAAATGCTAATTACCTATTCTCACTTTTGCAAGTAGTTAAATCTCATTTTGGATGCATATAGAAAAGTGTGTAGACCTAAACCTTAGTATGAAAAATAGGGAATGGAGATAAATACCTAAGCGTATAAATATGATTTTTTATCCCTTTTTTTATTAATATATTTTTTTATTCAAGTAACTATATAATAAAAAAAAAGAGTTTTAATCAAGAATAAGAGGTAAAAATTTAGACTCAATACACTATAAGGGCAAATTCAACGATTTAAAAATAAGTTCAATAATTTTTTCATAAAAAAGGCGTGACACGAGTTTTCTATAAGAAATTTAGCCATAAAACGCAACAATGCTTACTCAAAAGCCTTATAAGTGATCACTACCTTAGGACCTTTATAGGTAAAAATGATTTCCAAGTGGAGACTAAAAAACCATTTAAACAAAGGCATTTCAACATAAATGCAAAGGGACAAACAAATCGCTTCCCAATTTGCCAGGGAACCATTCCCCAGCCACACATTTATTAAAGTTACCATTTGATGTGAAATATATGGTTTCCCATCTTATTCTTGATGGAGAAAAGACATAAAGCCATTGTGTGGATACAATGATGGTGCTAGTGATAAATAATAGTAAATGCATAAATTCTTTCCTATCAAAGGGGGGGGGGGGAGGGGGGAAGGTACTATTCCAACCCCATATTTGCTATGTTTGCTAAGTTGCATTATTCTCTATAACACGTCTTCATAGTATATAAGATTTATACTGTATGTCGTTATAAAAGAACCTTCTAAACTGATAATCAAGTATTGGTTATCAATATTAAAGTCCATTCTCTGCCTAACTCTCTGTCTCCAATGCACTAAACTGAACTCACACACACCTTGTCCTTTTAAGGATGCCTAACTTGTTTAGCTAAAAAATATGCTCAACTAAGCAAGTATAATTACAGGCAGAGTTTTGCGGTGGGATTTGAAAAATTGACTACTGACTGTACGTCTCAAGTTTTCAGTCATTAAATATATGTCAGAAATTGTCTGTTATATATATATATTATAATTTAATTTGATTTTAATTAAATCGAACAATTAGAAACGAGCATTATCAGAAGGAGATATTGTTACAAAAATTAAAAGATATTGAATTTAACTCAAATGATTATCCTCACCTTATTTAGTGGATCATGTTAATATCTTTAGTCAATGTGGGATACTATTGAAGTAGGTTCCTAATTAAACTAAGAAAGTGATTTTGCTCTCTTCCTAGGATAGTTTCCAAGTCTCGTGTGGCTCCAATTCTTTCCAATCTGAGCTACCAAGTGATTCACTTACGTTTTTGTGAGAGGGACTAGCCTCCTTTTCAGCGTTTCTTGTTCTGGTTTATAAACGTGCTCGAAAGATTTTTGGGTTTGGAAATGGGGTTTTAAGAGATAGCCTTGTCATAGGTTTCTGGTTTGTAAACGTGCTTGAAAAATATTAAGATAGGCATGAGGTTTTTCAGATATACAGTATTACTATAGGGTCACTTTCTTGGCTACATCATATAATTTGGACATTCCATACGATAGAAGGTAATATGCCTCGTGCTAATTTTCATAACTTACATCAAATGTTATGTCAAGTTACAACATGTGACACAAAAAACTCCACGACAAAATGCCAGGAGAGAGAGAGAGAGAGAGAGAGAGAGAGAGAGAGAGAGAGAGAGAGAGAGAGAGAGAGAGAGAGAGAGGAGATTGGGAAATGTCAAGTGGGGCATTGGTGGGTGGAATATTAAGTGAAGATACAAACATTACCTTTGATTAATCAACTTGTTAGATAAAACTAAGCTCTAAAATTGTTTATTGGGTACAGATAATATGTTCTGGTCACGTGAAGGGAAGATATATATATATATATATATATATATATATATATAGACACACACACAAGTCAATCTTATTGAAGAGTGCATTGGATACAAGTGATTAGTTTATGTGGCTAAATAAATGTTGCATCATTAGTGAATAAAACTTGTCTGTGTAAGATTGTTCCCCTTAATAGGTTCATGCAGCAGATAGAAATGATCATTCACTTAATAAAAACAGAGAAAAAAAAGGAAAAAAAAAAAAAAATCCACGTCTCTGCTTGAGAAAATGGCTCATCTCAAGAAGACGTGACTCCAATGGTTAAGAAATGAGTTATTGGGCAAGATTGTCACAGGTTCAAGCCTACAATGACATGGGCTGAACAAGACAAAGGTGTTTGTAAATCTGAGGTTTTTGGGCTGCAAACCATAAAAAAAAAAAAAAAAGAGAGAAATATATCTCAAAATGTCTCAAAATGTCTTAAATTTTTACTCTTTACACTTGATTAAAACATTTTAGTTAAAAAATTATATTAATTAAAATAGTACTAATAAAAAATAAAAGATAAAAATCTTATAATAATGCATTCAAAAAATGAGCTCACAATTTTTTTTTTACATAATAGTGCTTTTGTAACCAACAACACTTTTAAAATACCATCAATGGGTTGGTGCATTGGTGCACCTTTTTTTAATCTTATAAGAAAAGCTCGCAGACGAATTTCAAATTTGACACCGCTTTGGAGCAAGGATATTTTCACTTAGTAAATCTTAGATTTAAATAAGACATATCAATAAGTTTTGATCAATAAATTTTAGATTTAATCCATAAAATATGAGATTTACCGATTAATTTAGTCTCTGAAAAAAATTGAAGAAGGGGCAATTTTCCCAAATCACCCTAGCTTTTAGTTGCAAAGTGATTAGTTTAGAGAGGGCAAATTGTAATTTCCTTCTTGCTAGTTTCTGGTATCCTATTTCCAAGTCTTCTAACTGAAACCCTTCACACAAGAGACTGATTCTACATGCAATGATCAAGACACATGTTAGCACTTAGCACTCAAATGGGTAAAGGTGATGATCGAGAAAGGCCGACTCTTACAAAGTTTTAAGGTCACGAGCGCTCACATAACATCTATAGTTCCAATCTGGCCTATGACAGTTTGGTCTAGTAGCATTCCGAGGTTTGAGTGTGGTGAAGTTTTAAAAAGGTTGCGGGTTTAACCTCGTTTTTTAATAAAAGAGATCAAATTTTCTCTCTGTAGTGTTCTCTCTCATTTTACTCACGATTCATGAGCGTTAGAAAGCGGGCACGAAAACGAAACCAAAGCTATTAGCTCAAGTATTCAAGAACTTAAGGTTTAGAATAACTTTGGCAATTTAATACGATATCAAAGTATGTGGTCCAAAGTTTGGGAGCATGTAACAAATTATGGTGCATATCGCTCTGCTAGTCATATAACAATCATTAATAAATGGCAATGTGACATAAGGCTGGTCCAGAATTTCCTATATGCATGGATGGTTTAGTGTTCACTATTGAAATAATAGAGTGGAGGCCAAAAACATAAAGATTATTAAATTGAAAATTTAAAGTGACAACTCAACAATATTTCGTTCTCTAGCTTATTTTCTTTTCATGAAAAAAAAAAAAATAATTTCTAAGATCTCGTTCATTTCACCGATTCGAATTTTCAGTTTTAAGTTTCTACAGTTAAAATCTCATAAACAATGTCATATCTAACCATTTCTGTTAAAATTAAAAGCTATCAGAAAATGTCACATTTCAACTCAAATTGAAAATTCGAATTCCGTGAAGCAAATAAAGCATAAGTTTGAAAAAAATACTCTATCAATAGGACCGTATTTTAAATTATTAATTCTGTATATAGTTTTATCAATTTTGTTTATATTATTATTATTGTTTGTTTATTTATTTATTTTGATGAGATTTTAGCATATCTAATATTCAGAAACACATTACTAGTAAGGTGTCCTATGCTCTCTAAAAGAGCAATCCTATATATTCCGATCAGAATTTCTCCGAACCCTCTCATAGAGGGTAGGCTCCACTAATGAGTTCCACTCTCTATGTGAGTGTTTGGAGAAATCCAGATTGAGAAAAAAAAAAAAACATTTTTACCCCAAAAATAAGTCATTCTTTTTATAGTTTTGAGCTATCATATTATGTGATAATCATATTAAATTAAAAAAATATATAATAATTTAATAAAATTCGTCGAAGATATGATGATTTTTAAGTGTATTCTATCCATAGGTTATATTTTATACTCTACCACAAAGGGTGCCTATAATAACCATGGTTGCCTATAGTTTTTTTTTTTTTTTTTTTTTTTCCGCTAAATTAGCTTGTGCTTGTTATGAGAAGATGATGCTGCAAGCTGGGTGACGACTCTCCAGTGTTTCCGGTCCCATTTTTGCTGTCTTCATTGGAAACATTAGTCCCCAACTCGTGTCCTACCAAGTTAAATAATTTGGCGGGACCCCATATGCTGTCAAAAGTGTTACATCGTCCAGTTATTATACAAACCTATTAGTAACCTTTTTCAGATGCTATAATGCAATATTACATAAAATGCAGACTGTCCCGCCTTTGCTTTATCCAGACATTGGAGGAGCCAATGTTATAGAGTGCACTGGCCAAAGGGTATGGTGAGATTAAACCTTAAAAAAATGATGTTTGACACAAATATCATATATGAGAGGACATTGATGTGCCTTTTTTACAATCTCAATCATTTATATTTGACAAATTCATAAATATCCTAATATAAGATTCTGTGTGACATAAGGACATCTGTATAAGTTTGGTTTGTGTTCTAAAATTACAAGTGTTTTGGAGTTACAGTCTTACTCTTTTCACAACTCTCAAGTTTTTTTTTCTTACAATGTTTTCTTTTATAAAAATTTAAAAACTCTTCTGCTATAATGTTTTAGAATATTAGATAAATTTTTTTGTTACTGTGTTTTTTTTTTTATAAAAATTTAAAAACTCTTCTGCTATAATGTTTTGGAATATTAGTTGGGAATGCTGATTTCAAAAGCATGGTTCTTAATTTTGAAAATTTCGTTTGATAGGATGTTTTTAAGAATAAAGCAGGCTGGAATAAGAACAAACACTATTGTAATATTATATGTATATTCTTTTTTTTTTTTTTAATTTGGTCTAACCATTATCAAAACGAAAAATTTTGTAAAATTATCAAATATCGTGCAAAAAAGAACCTATTTGTAGTTTTAGATCACTTTTTTTTTTTTTTTTTTATTTACTTCTTGTTTGGTTGGGAAATTCGTCCCCTGATTCGAATTATGATTCGTAATTTACTACAGTATTTTTTCTCATAAAAAATATACGTATATCGAAAATGATTCTAATAGTTTTAATTTATGAATCAAACGTTTCCTTATTATTTTTTGGGAGCTGGTTCTATCTCAACCAAACAGCCAAAACTTACATACTCAAACCAGAATGAATAAGGGAAAATCAAAATGAAGAAAATCACAAAAGATACTCTACAGTATTTGAGGATTTCGAAGAATCTCAATTTAATCCTAAGATCCAATCAAACAACAATAGCCAAAACAAAAGACTAATCAGCATTAATTTCTGAAAATTACATCCAATCTCCCAATCCTTTTCTTTCTTCCCAATTTTCCCCTCCTCTCCTAAACTTGCCTGAGGTTTGATACCTGACATTTTCTCGAGGGTTTTGTTCTTGATTTCAAAATTCATTTCATTAATTCCAAAACAGCCCTAGGCCAATAAACAATCTACAGTTAATTTGACTATATAACATTTCTAAAAGGTGGTAGTTGATTTTTACCATTTTATTTCATTTCCTTTTATTTAAATCACTTTCAAATCGTATAAAGTCTATATTACCCTTCATTTTATATAAATTCCTAACTCTTAAGTTAATCATTGATTAACTTCCGTTAATCAATAATTAACTCTAAATAGTGAGCGATTGACTGACAAACTCTAGTTAGTGATTAACCATACTGGGTTGTCTGAGATAAAATTATCTTTTTATTCATTAGAAGTGATATGTTTTAAACTTTTTCACATAATCATAATTTGTAATTCACCACAGTATTTTCTCTTATAAAAAATATACGTAAATTAAAAATAATTTTAAATTATAATTTTAAATTTATAATTTAAACGTCTACTCATAAACTTTGTGGCATCCAGCCTTCAATTAGCTCCCACAGATTGGTCAATTGAAATCTACATGGAAATTGCCAGCTTAGCGTCTTCTTGAATAAACCAAGGGGCAGTGACTCTTTAGTAGGGGTTGATTTATGGCTTCTTCCCAAGGCAGAATCTTATTGTTACAACTGTTTTTATTTGTGGCTGAGATCTGTTTTGCGTAACTTTCTAACCACCAAAAATAATTAAATGCATCATAATATAATAAGAGAACCTCTACGGTGGAACACCCATTTTTCTCCACGTGAAGCACTGTTTTTTATCGTTGAATTATTTTTTTAACGGTTATATTTATAACAAGTATAATTCTATACGACGTATTATAAATTTTTAATACAAACTTATATAAATATAACTGTTAAAAAATTAATCCAACAATTACTGATGGAGCAAAAATGGGTGTTTCACTTTAGAGAATGCCATTTAATAATTAGAGCAAAGGAACCTACCCATGTCATATAATGTCATTGTGAACGACGTTTATTTTAAGAGTTATTTTAAGAGTTACGCTTAGATTAAAATCATAATTTATGATTCTATTATAGTATTTTTTTTTATAAAATATTTAAATTTTAAAAATGAAAATTATAAATCATATTTAAATTTTAAAAATTAAAATTATAAATTATGATTCTCAGACTAACGTCACGTCAAAATAGAACTGACACACAAAACTTGAATTAATGCATACGGGCCTGGGGCTACAATCATTACCAACTCAAAATAAATGCTTTTGCAGCGAGGACATTGCCCTGTACGCACACTCAGGGTAAAAGAAATCCAAACCAAACAATGCCATATGACATCTACATCAAGAACACTAGAACTTCATTCATAATTTGATGTATCATTGATCCATCATGCTCCTCCATTTCCTAATTTTAACAAAAGCTCAATACAACAAAACAATGGAGAATTTTGCCATAGAATATTTAAAAAAAAAAAAAATACCACAAGGTGTGCTACGGATTTTAACCATCATATCTTCATCAAGTTCTATTAAGTTAATGTTTATGATTTCATCAAGTTCTATTGAGTTAATGTTTATGATGTAATCATCTGACGATTAAGAATTACATCCTACCGATATGCTATTTCTTCTTATCTTGCCGAGAATTCTCTTGCAATAAAATAGAATATGTGAATATGTGATGAGGCAAAGTGACACATCCTGTTTAGGTATCAAAATTTTCTATAAAATATAGTGGTGAAAATGAAGAGGAGGACTTGCCCAATGGGCCATCACACAGCTCAACTACCAAAAATCTCAAGCAATTTTATGGAAGTTGAATGTATGGTTCAACCTCTTTTCAGTGACTAGATGTCAATCCACCCGTCATCTAGCGGCTGAAAAAACAGACTGCACAGTACATCCCAAAACAACAAGTTGCACCGAAATTCTATCCCAACTTTATGCTTTTACTGTGCAAAAGTCGAAACATTGTTCTTTGCAAGTCAACAATTTGGGAAAAAAAATAAAATAAAATACATGCATCTCTACGACCATTAATGCATAACACCCAACCTCAACTTGAATAGAAGAGAGAACATATTTAATGGAAGCAGTTAAGAAAAATGTGAACCAGTTCCAATGATAATCTCTAGGCTACTAATAGTAATGTAATAATGATCAATACTGTATATTTTTACTAAAGTTGAAAAAATGTACGGAAGAAGATGTTAGAATCCCTGAAGTGAGTGGAATATCAAAAGGTCCATGTCCAAAAGAAGCAGGGGTGACAAAAATCATCCCTTTATACTTTTCATTCGGATTACCAATGTACAAAGCTAAAATGAGGAGACAAAACTATGGTTTTTAGCTTTTGGGAACTCAATATACTATCAAATTCTTCTTTTTTTGTTGGAACTTTCCATTTGTTTGTAACAACTTCAATCTGCTCTTTGTACAGTGGTTTTAAACAAGAGGATATACAGCTTTTGATCCATTGAGAAGTATAGAAACCCACCTACAGAATGCGTCACAAAGGACCCAAAACTCGTCCCGACAATACAATGCCATGCTGGTCCATATACCCCATCAAACTCCTGCCAAAAAAAAAAGAAACAAAAATCCCGCACTTATATCATTTATTTACCAATCAACCCCAGATTCCAATTATTCTTCCACAGGACAAACTGCTCCAAAAATTTAAAAACACGTCATTAAACTTTGAAAAGGTCCATTTTTTTTTTACCCCCCCTTTTGTTCCTAAAACACAACTTTGGAATCATTAGAATAAGGACAAACTAATTAAATCTTGAACCCAAATACAATCTAACAACAACACTAATAATTAATGATGATTAGTGATTGATTACCTTCTTGAGAGTTGAGGCAAGTGTTTTGGAGGTGAACTTTTCCAAGCTATCATGAGTCTTTCTGGCACACTCCACGGCGTGGATCTGCATAAATGGCGGCATATCAGCCGACACCACTTTCACACCATTACTAGCAAAAACATCCGCCAGCTCAACGTGGGGGGTCCCACAGAGGGACCTTCTTCTCTCAACAACACCAAAACACTTCTTCTTCTTCTTCTGCCCTTCTTCAGAACTCTTCAAAGAAGCCATCTTTTGAACAACTTCTTCAAATTCTTCTTCTTTGAAAAGCTTCGTCTTTTCCACTTTACACAATAAAGACTTCTTCTTGGAGGAATCTACTATGGCGGAGATTGGCGGGTTTTGGGAAGTGGGTTTTTGGTATCTTCGGATTCTGTGGTCTGAGTTGAGAGATTTTGAGAGATTGGAGGTGGAGATGGAAATTTCCATGGAGGGTTTGTAAGAGGGGAATGTTATGGGATCAGGGTTTGGGTGATGAAAAGGTTTTGTGGGTTTTGGTTGTCGTTTGAGGAAGGTGGTGGTTGTGGTGGTGGTGGTGGTGGTGGGATCCATGTAAGACGCCTTGGAGTCTGCGCCTGCTAACGTGCGCCGTTGGGTGGTGCGGTGAGCCATGGGGGTGGTGAAGACTGAAAGGTGTGTCAACGGATAGGGAGCAAGAGAAACGAGAGGAGGTTTTGTTTTTGTTTTTGTTTTTGTTTTTGTTTGTGTGTTTGTGTTGTATTAAAGTATTTGATAATGTGGGGTAGGGTGGTGGGACCCACTGAATGTGCGGGATGATCAGGGCGGTGCAATCAGATCTAGTATGCGCCGGGAGCTGAGGACAAGGGTGTACCTGTTTTTGTGGTAGCTTTTTTGACCGTTGACTTGAGTTTGATCTACACTTCTATGGTCTTTGGTAAGTCCCTCCAGGGCAAGCATGTATTAATTGCATGATCATTCTGTGGGGGTGGAACATGGAGTGGCCACCCCCAGCTCTTAATATTGATTTATTTGATAGATAATATACCCACCGATCTAGAGTATACTAGAATTTGGATCCTCATAAACGGGGCGGGGCGGGGCGGAACTAATGGGGTGTGGTAAATAAAGAGAGATAATTTTAGAGGAAGGGGTTAAAAATATAAAGGGGCGTCTGCCCACCTCGTTCATAGGTGGGTGGCTCCGCCCCTGCTTGAAGGAAATAATTGTCCACTAACGCAATTATTTCTTGGTCAAAGTACTATTATAGTTTTGGAGCTCATTAACCTCAATGATTGAGAATTCGTGTAAACTGTAAAAAGGATGGCTAGTCATTTATTAATAGAAAGAATTACAGTCCCATCTTCCAGATGGAGAAAGGTGATCCAAAGCTAACTCAGAGGAGCTTTCCGGTATAGGAAGTATCATATGTTTCTATAAATTGGATTTGATCAAAAATAGGTAAAACTAACAAAACCTGGTATATATGACCGAATAGTTTTGTATATGGTAACCGTAAAATTCTCAAAATGTTTATCCCACGGCAATGATTCTACAAGTTGTTCAATTCCGTGTCGCAAGTAACAAATGTGAAATCATAAAAAAATGTTAAGAAATCACACTTGTAATCTCGTGCATGAACTTGACATAGTAGAATCAAAAGAAAGATCTCGAAGATTTGACAAAGCCAACTTTTTTTTTTTCTTTTTCTTTTTTCCTTAGTGGTTACGGCAATGGTATTTAGATTAAAAAAAGGAAGGCACAGCCAACAAGGTAGCATATAGAGCCAAAACAATTTTCTTTCAAGAATACTCACGCCAAGACACCAACCTGATCAACAAATTCTACGTTTACACAAAGGGCATAGAGACTAGAATTGTAGAAAGAAAACTTTCTGCACCACCGTGTCAAGTCATATTGTTACCATAAAAAGAATTAGAATATATATATATATATATAGAGAGAGAGAGAGAGAGAGAGAGAGAGAGAGATCAACACCGAAAATGTGTCCCTAATTACATCATCAAATCCGGCGAGATGTTAACCTCCAGTCGAGTGTTCTATATTCTACAGATGTACACAATAAGAATGGCCGAGTTATCAGAACAAATAGAATGCAAAGCCACCACACCACAGCATGCCTTGCACAATCAAACAGAGAGCTTTGCCTGGCTTGGGGGGCTCGGAAATTAGATTTGAAATTAACTTCATGTCACGTTCAAGAATAACACTATCATAATTCTAGTTCCACGGACTTGGCAATCGAGTATCTCTAAAAGTAGAAGTGCCCCCAGACGCTGCAGGAGATGGAGATGATGCAACGTAATTTGTTCCAGACACGGATAACGTCGGCACATTTGTAGGATGCCCCTGATGGGCCATGGGAGTAAACCGCAATGGACTACTAGTGGTCCCTAAGCTGGTTCGAGAGGTTGGATGTGGAGCCTGCACACAAATGCAATGCAAACCAATGGATTGAATCTACAGCATATTGAAGCAAAAACTGCATTTGAACCTTTGAATTCAACCATGAAATGCTTTGTACTGATCTAGAATATCCTAGCATAAAACAATTTGATATGTGCTTGGATCCTAATTAACTTGATTTAAGGTACGCAACCATGGCATAGGATGACAATCAAATATATCCCTTAATAAAAAATAATAAATAAAAAAAAAAAAAAAATCCAATGAGTCCCTAATTCTGATCAATCTCTTTTTCATGTTAAGAGTTCAGATAACTACTTTGAATAACCCTAGTTATCTAAGAACCCGAAAAAATTTGCGCTTTCTGCTGAGCCAATCTCATCCAAGGCAAGCATGAGCACATTACAGCCTACCTTAATTTCACAAATAGAACACGAGATGGCAAAAAACTAACAGAGGAATCATCATGAGCAAACAAATCAAAGAGCATCTAGATAAGCAAATTGCAACATGCTTAAGCACTTTATCATGAAAATAACAATACCACATTGTGTTGAATGAATGGAGGCCTTCTAATAGGAGACTCTGAAGATGGTGACATGCTGTTCATCCGGAATATCGGCCGAGAATGAAAATTCTGATTCCAAAGAGCATCAGTTTCTACTACTTCTACATCCCCACTAAGAGGAGCCGATGGGCGAAGGGCATTTCCTTGCATATTAATCCGTCTCTTCAATTCCTCCTCCGCATTTAAAATCTGTAAACCACCAGCAACCACTTCAAAGATAAGTCCTTAAACCATTGTAACGCTAGAACACAAAGTCATAAAAACACAAGACTGTACCGAACAAAGTGATACAGACCAGAGAAATTTACCTGCTTTAACAATTGTACTAGACTATGTTTCTTGTCATTCAAAACCTGCAACTTCTCCTCAACTTCTGTTTTCCTTTTCTGTTTCTCATTTGGCAGGTCCTCTTTTTTT
This sequence comes from Morus alba, assembly GCA_012066045.3. NCBI lineage: Eukaryota > Viridiplantae > Streptophyta > Magnoliopsida > Rosales > Moraceae > Morus > Morus alba. The sequence goes on along the minus strand of CP050231.2, from coordinate 6,176,031 downwards.
CCCACCTTCCAAACAAAGATACGAGAATAATCACGAAACATTGCATCACATAAAAATGTAGAAGTACGTGATTTGAAACCGAGATTTTAGGTTGACGAAAATCAACATCAACAACAGATTGAGCCTACGCTCGAAGTTGAGGGCATTTTGAAAGAGCCAAAGATTTAATTTTTGGAACTCAATTTCATCTCTTGTGCTGATTACGCGCATGGAGCAATCCTTCCTATACTTTAGTATAATCTATGACTTAACTCTTCTTTTTATTATAATGAATTGTTGATAATATCAAATTTTACAAAACTGATAAATGTAAAATTCATTTCTAAAAATAAAAACTAAAAGGTACATGATTTCACCTTATTCCCAACACAAATCCAATTGTGTAACATAAATAACAAAAATCATTAATAAAGAATTCAAACTCAATTCCATTAATGAGGAACAATGTCCATAAAAACTACTTCATATTCTAAATTTCATTCCAATAACGCTTCACATATGAAAAGGAAAAAACAAAAAGAAAGAAAAAATTACCAAATGGCTTTTTTTTTATTACACATTCACATAAAAACATAGACAACTTTCCCATACCTCCGAATTAGGGTTAGCAAATTCCTCAACTTTCTGAACCTCCACGGCTAGCTGTTTTGCACCGTCGTCCACCGGATCATCTCCTCCTTCGGGCGCGTTAGGTCCAGAATCAGGCAACGAATCAGACTTATCGACCGGCTTCGCCGGAGAACCATTAGAGTTCGAATCTCTCCCGTCTTTGGTCTCGCGGGACGGCCCTTCTCCCCAATCGGCAGCGAACTTCTCCGCTTTGACTCGAGTCTCGGGAGAGGCCGCACCGGGATCCTCCTTCGGAGCTTCTTCGTGGCGTTCGGGAACTGAGTTAGGGTTAGGGTTAGAGGAGGTGGCGGCCGCGGTGGCGGTGGAGGGACGAAGACGAGAGAGGGCTCGGGAGCGGCGGGACAAGAGGGTTCGGAAGTCTTTGAGGGAGATTTGAGGGGTTGGCATAAGCCATCGCCGAGGCACGTCGGGTACTCTGTGGAGGTTTCCCCTGTACAGCGAGATCGCCCCCATTTTTTGTGAGGAAAAACTCTCTCCCTCCCCCTCTTTTTCTCTTTCCTGGGTTTTCTATTGTTTTCAGTTTTTTTATTACTCATTTGCAATTTTAATTTTCTCTCCTCTGAGAATAACTTACCTGCAGTATTTGTTAGCTTTTTTTATCTCACTTTTTTTTTTCTTGCCGTGATTGTAGAGCTTATTGAAAAAAAAAAAAAAAAAAAAAAAAAAAAAAAAAGCTATTAATTAGGGCCAAAAAATAAATTAAGAGTAGTTTTTTATTTTACTGATAGTTTTTTATTTTAATCTGTTAAATTTATATTAAAAATTATTTATTTTACATATATTTTTAATTTAATGTGATTTTAATTAGATTTAAGAGTTATAAATTGACCCCATAAATGATATATAAAGGCTCCGTTTATTTTACCAATTTGAGTTTTGCTACAATCAAAAGGTCTCAGAAACAGTCACATTTAACTTTTTTATTACAGTAAAAAGCTCTTATATAAAATTATATTTTAACTCGAATTAAAAACTCAAATCAGCGAACTAAACGGACCTTTAAAATTATTTTTGGTTTATGATGTTTATTTTGACCTTATTCGTTTTGTTTGTTTAAGTTAAAAATATGAGTTAAAAAATAAATTTATATAAAAAAATATTATAACAGAAATAAAAATTTAATTATCATTTAAAGTAGCAAAATGAAGACAACCTTTCATTTTTATTTTTTGAAGGATTTATGTTTATTTATTTATTATTATTTTTTTTTTTTTAAGGGAATGATGCTTGTTGTATGTTGTATGTATATATATGTATTGATTTTTTTATTTTTGTTGGTAGGGGAGCTACTGTTTAGTCTGTTTATGTATTGAGGTTGCTTGCTATTTTGATTATTCCAACATTAAAAAAAATGTTAGTTAGATTATCAATTAAATGACATGGCGTTTTCACTATAAAGCATCCGGCATGCATTAAAAGGATATGTGGTTCGGACATGAAAATTGTATGTCAGCTGGCTGTAAAACGGCGTGCGAACTGTTTTCCAAAGGTTTTGCTATTTTTGACAACGACATGTCGTATTTTGAGTTAAAGTATGTGGCCATTCATCAAAATTAGCGAGATGTCGTTTGAAAAACAATGTTTGTTGTCGTTTTAACTATTAACGACTTATCGTTTGCTATAGAAGCTCGTGGTCGTTTAAACAATACACAGCATATCGTTTGTATGTAAAAGCTTAGGTAGCTCAGAGTCCGTTTACTTTGTTGATTCGAGTTGAGATATAATTTTATATGAGAATTTTTACTGTAATAAAAAATTAAATGTAATTGTTTCTGTGAACTTTTTACTATAACAAAACTCAAATTCTAAACTCAAATCGGTGAAATGAACGAGACCTAGAGCTCGTAGATGTTTTAGACTTTTAGAGCCTGTTTAGTTTGCTGATTTGAGTTTTTAATTCAAATTGAGATATAATTTTATATGAGAGTTTTTTAGTGTAGTAAAAAAATTAGATGTGATTGTTCTTGAAAGCTTTTCACTGTAAAAAAAATTTAAATTTTAAATTTAAATCGGTAAAATAAACGGAACTTAATTTTCTAAAATTTTTCGCACTTAGTCGAATAAACAACGATTAAGTTTCTCGTGTAAGACGTTTTACATAAATTACATGTTGGTTTTTTACTCCGTTTTATGATCTTTTTAAGGACGACACATCATTCGTTATTTATTTATTTATTTTTCACAAAGCATTTTGTTTGAGATTAAAAAGGTATAACAAAAGACATCACATTCTAAAGACCTACATCAACAATGTGAACAACCAGCTATTTTTGATACATATCAGACACCATAAAGCTTGAAAAAAAAAAAAAAAAAAAAAAAAAAAAAAAAAAAAAAAAAAAAAGAACCATAGTCCTACCACGAATCATACCTTACTATAAATCTCACTACGCTATTCAGGTTCAGCATTAGCCCTTATGAACCTTCCTTTATTCTTCAACAAAAACAAGTTAATTAGTAAAACGCCTCTTCAAGAAGTTCAGGAAACTCCAGCAACATCTCATTCTCTCTAGCAAGCAATGCCTCCACAAAAGAACTCTCACACGAGGACGTCTCATTCACTTCACGATCATTGCTTAACACCGTATGATCCCAAACACCATCTTTAGGTCCCTCAACGTCCTGTGAAGTCATGTGGATATGGCTTTCTGGTACTAGATTCCGAGGCGAAAACTCGGCGACTTTTGCATCTCCTTGGGCTTCATCACTCGGTAGAAACGCGTCTTCAAGAAGAAAGTCATTCCAGTTGAAGGCAAGAGGAGGCAACTCTTGGGCAGCAGAGAAGCAAGTTGAATTAGAAGAGGAGGAAACTGGTGAGGATGAGGGTGAAAATGCAAAAGAATATGAAAATGCGGGCTCTTTGCTAATCAAACCGGGCGGCGGATAGTTTGAGGCCTCAGTGACCAACTTTATGGCTTGGAGCTGAGCAAGAAGGTCAAGTGACTGGTTTTTGTGGTTAAGAAAGTTGCTGTCTTGGTTTGGCTCAGTTTTGGGTGAGACCAAATTTGGGTTTGTGTTTGGGGTTGAAAATGCTTCTTTTTTCATGAGGATTGCATTCTTCAAGTCTTTGTTGAGGGAACCAATTCTCATGCCGGACTTTTGGACGCCACCAATGTTTCCATAATCAGCCAGGATTTGAGAGTAAGGCTTGTGAGTGACTGGATCAATTCCCATTCCAGAGAGCTTCTTTCTCAGCTTTGTGTTCCAGTAGTTCTTCACATCCTCGTCTGTCCGGCCTGGAAGTTGTTGCGCTATCAGAGGCCACCTGGACCCAGTGACGGAGCCATAAATTTTATTTTTTTATTTTTTTTTTTTTTTTTTTTTTCAGTTGAGACACTATGAAAAAAAAATTTAAGAGGTACCATTTTTTTTCTGTCATAGAATATGAACATTGTTATATATTGATAATCTGTTTAGTTCGTTGATTTGAGTTTTTAATTTGAGTGAAAATGAGGTTTTATGTGAGAATTTTTTACTGTAATAAAAAAATTTTAATGTGACTATTTTTAAAAAAATTTTACCGTAAAAAACTCAAATTCTAAACACGTATTCACACGTGGCTGGACCAAAAGAGAGAGAATAGGGAGGAGAGAGAGAGAGAGAATACTATCATTGTTCTTGCATTGGTAACAAAAAAGAAGCTGTTAAAACAGTTGGGAATCACAGTATGTACATCATTGGCCGTTATCATTTTACATGCTCAGCTGGGGTGTAGGCTTTCGGATAATTTTCATTTATTTCCTTTCACATTTTTTAAAGGTTTTTCAAGCTGTTAAAACAGTTGGGAATCACATTATGTACGTCTAATAAAATTTCCTTTTGCACATCGCAGAAGAATGCAACAGTCGAACAAACCTAAAAGCCTTTCACAATTGAACAAACATTGGCAAAACTAGTTCAAGAAAGAGGTAAATCTGATAAGCATTTGAAAAGCACTATCTGTCCGTTCGTTTCGTTCCTTCTAAAATTTAAATTAAAAAGTGAATTCATGTGAGAGAAAATATTATAACAAAAAAAATTAAATTTAAATTTTTATGAGAGAAAATACCATAATAAAAACTTAATATATGATTCAAATTAATAAAATGAACGGGAGTGATTTCAATTTTTTTGCCATAAAAATCTCACCGCAAAAATATTAAAAATAACAATAATAATAATAACTACAAATAGTACTATTTGTTTTTACCTGCTGCCAATGGTTGCATGAAGTTTGATAATTAATTCTTCTTCTTTAGGTGTGAAGCTGATCTGATCATGCTTAATGAGATCAGGCCTCAGGTGATTATTAGTCCATCTAAGCTTGCAACTTTTCCCACATCTTCTAAGACCTGCAAAAACACTCAAATACACCATTCTATTTAAGTTTCAATTTCATTGTCGTTTGATTAAATTTAAAAAAAAAAAAAAAACTGGGAAAATGCAATTATATATGATGGAAATCTCCAGTATTTCAACCTGCTCTTTTTGATACATGTTCAAGTATCTTTGCATCTTCCTCTGCTGACCATTTCACATTTGGCTTGTCACTACAAGGAGGTCTCACCATATTTATTTGTTTCAAAATTTCACATTAAAATTTAATAAAAAGAAAGAAAGAAACAAGAGAAAACACAGACAAAAGGGAAAAAGAAAAAAGATTCTAGACTATAAGAGAGATTAAAATTTTGATTCAACTTTAAGACTGTGAGAAGAGGGTATGATGATATATATGTTGGTTTTAAAGGTATAATAACAAGTTTGGAGGCAAGAAAAGCATGGGCTTTGGGGGTTCAATTTAACATAATTTGTATGACAAATGGTATCTCAAACTAACCGTTTTGAGATGAAAAATTTAAAAAAAAATAGTGGGTAATAAAAGTATCATTTTCTTTCTCTAACTTCACCATTTTGAGTCAGGTTCAAATCGGGTGGGTTATTTGGTTAAACTAGATTAAATATAGAGTAAAAATAACTTAAACAATAAGATTTGGTTAGAGGGTTTTAGCTTATTCTTTCAAAGGAAATGACTTAATATTTATTAGTCTCCAGAAATCACAAGTTTGATGAGTGTCACTAGTTTAAACAAAACTCATTCAACTAAAGTTGAAGAAACGGCATGCAATATTCATTTCAGCCTTCTTGCAATATGCAACAACCTTATCTTTCTCCATGGACGTAAATTACTCAAAATAAAGAAGTTACTAACTCGTTTGTAAATTTTTTTTTTTTTTAAGAACAAAAAAAAAATGTTATAAAGATAGAGTGTGACGTACTCAAATTTAAGATATAATGATATGTATCAACGGATATAATGTGTCAAAAACTGTCACATTTATATTGAATGTAAAATTAACACAACGTCAAAGTCCAGGCAAATGTCACGAAATAGCTTTGAACTTTGAGCACTACGAAGTGAAGCATTAGCAATACTTCTAAAAAACAGATATAGATATATGACTACACTCTAAAATTCCAGAATAGTTAACACAACGTCACAAAAGGGAACAAAGTGGTGAATTTCGTTCAGTTCGTTTATTCGAGTTGAGATGTGACTTTATGTGAGAGCTTTTTATTATAGTAAAAAAGTTAAATGTGACTGTTTCCGAAAGCTTTTTACTGTAGCAAAACTCAAATTCTAAACTCGAATCAGTGAAATGAACGAGACTTTAGTATTAGTTGCCTAGATGTTCCACTTTGTTAGAAAGTAATTTTTTTTTTCCTATGGACTATTTTCTACTTTGTATTTTGAGTTTTAAAGAAAAATATGGATGCATGGCATACTGTTTTTGTAAAAAAAAAAAAAAAAAAAAGCACAAATTTAGCATGAATTTGAATCACAGATTTATAGTGTTTAAGATATGTTACATGGCATCCTTTTTGGTAAATTCAAATTCCAATCTATCAACGTATAAATTTAACATAAATTTGAAACTATAAAATAACAAATAACCTTTTTACAAAAAAAAAAAAAAAAAAAAAAAAAAAAAAAAAAGCAAATAACATTATTTTTCCCTAATTTTTTTTTTTTTTTTTTTTTTTTAATAGAGACTTCCACATCCAACAATACAACGCATAAGAACGAGACACAAACTAGATGAAACTCCCAAACACAAGCAGCTTTTTATAAGCAGCTAAGAACATATTTAAGCAAAGAAAAAAAAAAAGGTCTCAGAACATAATAGTTAATCTGAAGCTATGATGTCCACTGTGGATAGATAAAAATTGAGACCTAACCTAATAAGACTTATCATTTTGTGAGTGATGCGTTTTTCATAATAAAGATACCAAATGTTTACTTTTGCCGTCTAAATTGTGTTATTTATAGCATATTTTTAACTTATTCATTTCGCTGATTTGAGTTTGTAATTCGAGTTAAGATATGATTTTATGTGAGAACTTTTTATTATAATAAAAAATTAAATGTGACTATTTTTAAAAAAATTTATTATAATAAAATTTAAATTTTAAATTCAAATAGATAAAATAAACGGCCTTTATACTCGTACATGTTCAAAGCAATGGAAGGACTAAGGAGAACGGGCTCTTTACCACACTGAAGAAGTGATGAACTAGTCAAAAAAATCCAGCATATGTTGTTTACACGTGCACCAAGCATTTTGTTTTATTTTCCGTTGAATTTGTCATTGAAGTTGATGTATTCACCGAGTTTGAACATCCTCAATGAAAAGTCAGCCAAAAAAAGTTCCTATACAGAAAGAAGAATGAATATTGACGCAATTTTTTTCCCCTTCTAGACCCTTTTAATAATTAAGAAAATGAGATAAATATTTTTTAAAATATATGATTTTTATATTTTCATTCTTTACATTTAATTAATATTTTTTATTAAAAAATATTAATTAAAAATAAAAAATTTAAAATTTAAAATAATTCATTTAAAAAGGTGAGTTTATTAATTTTCTCTTGAAAAAAATATTTTGATAATCAAGTGTCGGTTTTGTTTGGGAATTAAGATGGTGGGCTTTGACCCTTCAACAAGCTGGCTCATGTGTCCAATTATGACACACGACACAAATATGAATTCTCGGACACCCAAAATGTGTCCCCAAATCCTTAAATCGATTTTGTTAGAAAAAGGCATCTTCACTCGTCAAATTCATTTTATAAGGTCGCGTGTGGTACGAGAGAGAATAATGAAAATAAAAGAAGTGACAAGAAAGATTAAAATATAATAGGAGGACTTTTTTATTTTTTTTTATTTGATATGAATTAGCTCTCTAATATTTTATATTGAGAAATATTAAAATTGATTTTGTTTTTAATGATTTGAAGTTTTGCTAATCACAAAAATAAATATTAAAATTGCTGGTTTTAAAATTAAAACTCTCTTTGTAAGGATGTGGGGATTCAAACTGTGAACTTTAAACGGAGACGACTTAAAGAAAACATCCTTATCACCATGCTGTCGCCTTTACGGTTGAAGGATTTGAAGTTACTCGTCCAATTCATTCCCTTCATTTTTTTTTCTTTTATCAAACAATCATGAATCTCATAAGTCATAATCCTACCACTAATCCTCTTATCTCTCTCATTTCAATTTTCTCTGATCATACTAAACAAGCTCTAGAAATACAGGTATAATTATGCTAAAGTAAAATAAAATAAGATAAATCAATTAATAAGTCGGTGAATTTTATACTTTTCTCAATGATATATGATTATAGAATTATACACACGGTTTAATTGCACCCTTTGAATATGGTGTTTTCATACCTCAAGTATAATAGTTAGAATTGGTTGGTGAATATCCTTAGTTTTGTGGTTTTTTCGGTGGAGGGATAAAGAGCATGTAATAACTGTTCTACAACGTTTGGTTCGTAGATTCAAAATCATAATTCAGAATTATTTTTAATTTACGTGTGTTTTTTATGAGAGAAAATACTGTAACGAATCATGAATTATAATTTAAATTATGACATAAATACACCAACCAAATGCAAAAAGATAGGCTATTTTATCTGCTGAAAAGATACCATTTTTCAGTATACAATATTAAACTCCAGCCCATAGTTACTGACAATATACATATGACAGGTCAAGAATATCGGAAGCTTATTCTGGATGCCAACCAAACTGTAGAGATAAATGTTTTTAGTTTAGAGCATTATTATCCATGTACAATCTTAGCAATATATTACCGATAAGGACTTTTGCTTATTGTTATTTGAATATAATAATCAAGTTTTTCTTTTTTTAATAAATGATAATCAAGTATTTGTATAAGCCCTGTATTTTTGTTCCTTTTCTCATAAAGGATACATGTGACAGCTAATATAAAGCCTTTTGAGCCTCAACTCTTTTTTTTTTTTTTTTTTTTTTTTTTTTGTGTTTTTTAAATTTAGCTAGCTTTCCAGAGTAAGCAAAAACAAGTTAGGTATATTCCATTTGGTTTGATGCAATCATACTTCCAGTGACGGAAAATAGTGCAATCTTTTTAGGCATGTTAAATACTACTATATTGGAGAAAATGATTAGATGTTAGGACCAAGTAAGTCGTTTGAACAGTTGGTTTATATATGATTGGTCATAAAGAAATGGTGCATTTTCAGACAGTATTAAATTATTAATCAAACAGTTATTGTGCTCTTACTCTATCTGATGTTGAACGAGACAAAATGGGAATAATTAGGATATTTGAATTTATGGTTGTAATTATCTATTAGGATAATTTAAGTAAGATTTACCAAAGTTATTTGAGTATTTAGTTGAGATTATTTTATTATTAGCTTTCAAGTCTATAGATAGAGATGGTGTTTGTATTTTCAATGAGGATTTTGATGGTTAATTGAATACATTGCCTCGTTCATTTCACCGATTTGAGTTTTTAGTTTTATATTTTTACATAAAAAATTCTCATAAAATGTCACATTTAACTTTTTCTACTACAGTGAAAAGCTTTCAAAAAATGTCACATTTCAACTCAAATTAAAAACTCAAATTCACAAGGTAAACGAGGTCAATTATTCCCCACTTTTCTATTTCTAATTGAATTTAGGTTTTAACATAAACGTAATAGAAGAATTAATTTCACCACACTAAAATTATCAAGTATTAAACTCTGTTCTTTTCACTAATTCAAATTTAAAATTTGAGTTTTATTATAGTAAAAAATTCTCATATAAAAATACATTTAAATTTAAATTAACAAATTAAACGAGTCTTAATTTTTAAATGGTTTAAACGTTCTTGAAACTCCAGATTTAGTGCCAAATTCTGACACCCTTTTTAAGATTCATCCAAAAGAAAAATTAAAAAAATTTTAAAAAAAAAGGAAAAGAAAAAGAAGCAGACGAATTTCCCTGCAGAGAATATGCGAAAATGCACAAGTGGCAAAAAGGCCCACTAACTTGATGCGTAGAATAGTCGGCATAAACCACTATATATAAAATAATAAAGCCGTTGTGCTCCCACGTAAAAAGTTCAAATTTGCTTAGCGTTGTCACAACTCACAATCCATTCATTTCTGTGTAGCTCATCAAAGTCAATCTACACCTCAGCAACGGCTCTGAAAAAATAAAATGGATTCGGCAAATTCGCAATTTCTTTTTTCCTGAATTAAAAAATAAATAAATAAACGCCATTGGTGTAATTCCAACCTAATCTATTTTCATTTGTCTTTCGCTACTCAGAAAATTTCCGGGCTACCAACGAAATTAAAATAACCTGGTCCCATTTTCTTAAAATATGGGGTCAATTTTTACCAATGCCACCATACTCAAGTGATGAAACTATTAAGTCTCAGTGGGGGCAAAATTAAAAAAGAAAAAAAATATTTAAAGAATCAATTTTTAATTTTGAAAAAAATAGTATGAGCCCCACTAGACCCTTTAGAGCTCTGCTATTGACACAACATATTAAGGATAATCTTGACAAATACTATTTAAAAGTGCATGAATCATGATTTTTATCTTTATTCTTGATTCATAACCTTTTTAGTCAAATAATTATACTAATAAGATGATATTTATCAAATTTAAGGAGTAAAGGTTCATATTCATGCATTCTCAAGGGTAAATTCTCCATTTTTTCAATAATATTTAAGTAGGGACCTTAAAGTGGGGTTTTGGTGTATTGACCCCTAAGCACATTTTTAAAAGAGAAGGAAAAAAAATACATCTCTACCGCTATTGCTACACTAACTTTTTGAGAAGTTCCAACGTTAGCACGGTCCTTTTTAACTATCCGTAAGAATTGTTGTTTAACTATTGAATTATGTTTTTTAGCGACATGATTTGTGATTGGAGCAGTTTCGTATTGCACAATGCACATTGTAAATTTTTAACGTGAATACTCGTAAATTAAATTGTTAAAAACTCAATTTAACAGTTAAAATAATAATTCCTACTAATAATTAAAAAAGATTGCGCAATGCACATTGTAAATTTTTAACGTGGATACTCATAAATTAAATTGTTAAAAACTCAATTTAATAGTTAAAATAACAATTCTTACTAATAATTAAAAAAGATAAGACTCTACCGTAAAAAAGTTCAAAAAAATAACTCCAATAAATCATAAGATCACATTAAAATTATGTTTGAATAAAAAAAATACCAATTTAAACAAAGAATTATATGATAGGATTTGACAAAATACCTTCTAGTTTAATATAATTTTAAACTCAAAAATCATACAAAAATCATTTTTGATTGAAATAAAAGTGTAATGATTTTTCTTAACTTGATGAAAATCTTACATAGACTGAAGTTATGTAGACATATATCTCGTTCATTTTACCGATTTGAGTTTTCAATTTTAAGTTTTTACAGTAAAAAGCTCTCAAAAAATGTCATATCTATTTTTTTTTTTTTTTTTTTTTTTTTTGCTACAGTGAAAAATTCTAAAAAATGTCACATCTCAACTTGAATTGAAAACTTAAATCTGTGAAATGAACGAGTAGAATATGTTTTTGTAGCTTACCAAATAATTCTTCCGCTAAAAAATATTAATAAAGATGTCATGAAAGGCTATTTATTTTATTCATTAAAGAGAGAGAAAAAAAAAGTGAATATTGTGTGAACTGAATGTGAATGCACAATGCGTGCTGCATGCATGCTGCATGCTGCGTGCTATGCCCTTGTCAGTACATGCATATCCCTGTTACAACGGGAAAATAATTCAACTTTTATTTGCTTAAAGGAAAAAATAGAAAATAAAATAAAAGATGATTTATCGGTTAAAATTTCTAATTTCACTCTCCTTGCCTTGTACGTTAATACAGGCTTTTATTTTATTTGCTTGAACGACAAGCAAAATTGTCGATTTAAATAAATTATTACTCTTCACGAATCACGAGTATATTAGTAAGGATTTATTTTTGGCCGTATCCAATTTTGTCATTTACAGTAGCATGATTCTCTGAGATCAAGATAGTTTATTTTATTTATATATACTTTTTAAAAAAATTTAGTTACAGAAACCTTTATATGTTCCCTTCAAAAAAAAAAACTTTTTATGTTCTATTAAAAAAAACTTTAAAAAAAAGATTAGACATTTAAATAATAACTTTTTCTTTAGTATAGTACAAGGCAGTTTCTTAGAAAATAAAGAAATGGAGATGATGAATAATAGAAACTAAATAAAAGAAAAGGCTTAATAAACATAAATAAATCCAGTTAATCAATTGAGTTAAAGCCCCGTTTGTTTTATATACTCAAACTCAAATCATTGATTCTGTTACGGTATTTTTTTTTTCTCATAAAAAATTTAACTTTCAAACATCAGAATCAAGAATCATGATTTGAGTATACCTTTTAAACGGACCATTAATGTTTCTTCTAAATCTTCGCTAAGTTTTATTTATTTTTTAATTAAAGATCTTTGATAGTTAGGATCGATCAGCTTATAACCTCCTTAATGCTTTTTTTTTTTCTAACTTTTTTCTTTCCATTTAATTACATATCCTTCTCTCAACATACTTTAGTAATAGTTTCTATAAATATTCACATGTGTGTATACTCGTTTACTTAGCTGATTCGAGTTTGTAATTCAAGTTAAGATGTGATTTTATGTGAGAGCTTTTTACCATAGTAAAAAAGTTAGATGTGACTGTTTCTGAAAACTTTTTACTGTAGCAAAACTCAAATTTTAAACTCGAATCAGTAAAGTGAACGGGGCAAACTTTGCACATAGATTACATATCATAATTATATAATAATTCACGCAATTCATATTTGTTATATAAATATAAATCAAATTATATATGTTAAAACAAAAGACTCAACTATAGAAGCATATTATTTGTATTTATTTTCCCTTTTTCCTTTTATACAATCTTAAAAAAATCAAGTTTTGGGGGTGTGACTATGACATCTAGCAACCAAATTGATTAGTTTGATGTCTCAAAACCGTCCTGTCCCTCTCAAATTTAAAATCTTCACAACGTTTGCAAATTTCCACATGACTGTTCCTTTCAAACATTGTGCTAATTTTTTATGAAAAGGGCATATAGAAATTATCAAAAGGAATTGGGAAAAAAAAATCCTCCCAAATTATTTTATTCCTTAAAATAAATTATTATTATTATTTTTTTTTTCTAGAGCAAAGAAAAATAATTTTAATTTTTCAGAATCATAACCCTCGTCCTGGCATGCATGTGGCTTAAGTTTCTTTGGAGGTCAATTTTGTGAAAGGAAATACTTTATTGGATTTATGTAATTATCATTACCGTAACTTGATCATAATCAATAACCCAATGACTTTATAGTGAGATATCAAAGTGTCGTTATTACAAAAGCTAAAATGAATAAAAGCCATTTGCTTTGAATATATTATATTTGTTTGCTTTCCATTGGCCTAGTTTTCAATTATTCGTTTCCTTTCCCCTCTTTGGCTACATTTTGAAGTTTCAAGACTCACGTGTGTCAAATTCTTTGGCTAGAAGTGTTAATATATATATATATATATACCCCGTAATATAGAGAAGTGAGAAGCATATTATGATATATATTCAATGTAACACAAAAGATATAACGTGTTAAAAAACTAGATATTGTTTGATGATTTTTCAATGATTTTGGAAATGTTTCTACATGTCTTTTAAGAAAAAAAAAAAAAAAAAATTAAATAGTGTTTGGTTAGCAAATGTTTTAAAAATATGAATGAAAACAAAAAATAAAGAATAAAATTGAGAGTTGTTTATATAAGGAGATGAAAAATAATTGAAACTTGTTTTCACATTTTTATTTTTATTTTCTAAGGTTATAACAGAATACATGTTTTCACAATCATATCAATAATTTCACTTTTTTCTTAATTTTTCAATTATTTTGGAAATGTTTCTGCATGTCTTTTAAGATTAAAAAAAAAATTAAATAGTGTTTGGTTAGCAAATGTTTTAAAAATATGAATGAAAACAAAAAATAAAGAATAAAATTGAGAGTTGTTTATATAAGGAGATGAAAAATAATTGAAACTTGTTTTCACATTTTTATTTTTATTTTCTAAGGTTATAACAGAATACATGTTTTCACAATCATATCAATAATTTCACTTTTTTCTTAGACCCAAAATAATCTCTCAAATTCAAAATAATAATAATAATAATAATCCATTGAAAAAATAACTAAACACAATTTAGAAATAGTCTTGACACTATGCGCAAAAAAAATTCATTTACATATTCATACTAAAAATGAGATTATTTTGTAAACACTACTAAACGGCCTTAGTTATTCATTTTCAATTTCAGTATCATGCTTCTTACTTTTATAAAATGAGAGGCATGAAAATCCGACCGTATTCCTAATCCTAAAAAATAGAAACTAGTCGGAAGAAACAAATAAGTGGTCTAGGTCGAAAGTCAGGTCCGTTCATTTTATCGATTTGAGTTTAAAATTTAAATTTTATTACGGTAAAAAAATTTTAAAAAATCACATTTAATTTTTTTATTACAATAAAAAATTTTCACATAAAATTATATATTAATTTAAATTATAAATTTAAATTAATGAAATAAAACATGATTTTTCACGCACAAAATATCTTTCTTTCTTTGTGGTTTTTGTGTGACATTAGATGCTACGGGATTTTTGATATGACTTGACTCGATTTTTCCATCAAAGGCTATATGATACACGTATTCAATCTTTAGTTCATCTTTATTGAAGTTTTTCATTTGTGGAGCCCAGTATATAACTATTTTCCTTTGAGATTCGGGTTTACTAATATAATCGTCTTTCTCTTAGTTTGTTTTGCATTTTCATGGTTTTAAATGTATTTTTACTCTTTAGAAAAAAGAGGGGAATAAAATAATAATTGTTTGAAGTATTGATTTTAAAACTAACTACGAGGTGCAATTTTATTAAATTAATGTATAAATTAATAAGAAAAAAAAAGGTGAACCACTGCGGGCATCTATATATTAAATTAATGTAAAGCTGTTGAGTTGACGTAGAATTGTATATTATTAATTTAATCATTAAATATGAACTAATAAATGATTTTAGAGTTTTTTTTTTTTTTCATTAACAGCCAGCGAATCTTTCAATAAATCTTCCTATTCTTTTTCATTTAAAATTCATTTATTTTATTAATTTAAGTTAATAATTTAAATTTTATTATAATAAAAAAAATTTAAAAATAATTATATTTAATTTTATTATTATAGTATAAAAATTTCATATAAAATTATATTTTAATTTAAATTAAATATTCAAATTAACAAATCAAACATACTCTTAAAAACCTTTTGTGTACTTAAGAAGAAAAAAAAAAAAATTTTTTTTTTTTTTTTTTTTTTTTTTTTTTTTTGCAATGCCCACTTGCGCTAAAGCGCGTTTAAATGTACCTGTTTGCGTTTCATGACCGTTTAGACTTGGGCCAATTTTTAATAACACCAAATAAAACAAACATTTTACAATATTACATTACTAAAAGAATCGGATATATTCATAGTGACAGAGAAAATAATTTTAAATCTATAATAATGTTTAGTTTATAAGTTTAAAATTATAATTTATAATTTTAATTTTTAAAATTTAAATTTTTATGAGAAAAAAATACTATAATAAAATTAAGAACTATGATCCTAAACTAAACAAAATTTTTGAAACAAACGTTACTTGTATAATCTTTAAAGTGCCCTTTTTTCTACTATTCCAATTAGATTGGAATTTCTTAATTCAATTTATGCAATTATCTTTTATGATATATTATTTTTAATATTTAAATTTAAATTAGCATCATGGTTATCTTGAAGGATTATTTTGAATTTAGTTTATATTTATCTTATTAGTTTTAGATCTCTGTAAATACATTTGCTGTTGTAATTTTGATTAAAGTCTTTTGATGATGATTAATGAATATTGCTTTCCAATTTCTCCTTTCGAGTTTTTCTTCTCCTTCTATTTTTATCTCCCTTTCGATTCTTTTTTTTTTTTTTTTAATTTTATTTTATATGTAAATTCTCTTTCTTGAGATCTTATATATTTCAATTTTGTCATAGTGAAGTCCAATTTGCCGACCGGCGGCGTCCAGAATATATAGTCATAGAAAAAAATTTCTCTTCCATTTTTTTTTTTTTTTCACGAACCATGAGTTTTTTTAGAACTAATAATATAACTAAAAAAATGAATTAAAAAACAATAACTTTTAAGAAAAAAATTTAACCATGTACCTTTTTGTGGGGAGATTCTTTCACGTTGAAATTCATCATTATTCTTCTAAAAGAGTAGGACAAAATAAAGTTTAAAAGGTAATATATATTTTTAATTATATTAATGAGTATTTTTAGAAGGTAATAATATATATTTTTTTATTAATGACGGGTGTGTAATGAGTATTTTTTAAAAATATTATTGTTTTTAAAAATAATTTTATTAATGTGTATTTTAGTAACATTAAAAAAGGGTCAACTAGAAGTAAAAAAATAGTGTCAATTGACGCACTCTTTAATATATTATAATATAATACGGATGATTTTTGGCATACTAAATTTTAAAGTTTGAGTTTATGAGTAAATAAGTTAATATTCTTTTATTGATAAGTGTTAAAAAAATATCTTTATTTCCAACATACATCCATAAAAAATAATGACTGACTTTCCGTATGAATTAATATTAAAGATTGATAATTTAAGTTTGTTCACCTAACATTCCTCTGTAGCTACTTGCAGTTCACAAAACAATACACTATTCTTGTATTTAGCATAACGCCTTAATTTTTTTTTTTTTCAGAAAATAAATTAAGTTTTTCGTTTGAGTCCTTTAATTAAGAGTCGTTTAGTTTATAAATTAAAATCATGAGATTATAACTATAATAAATTATAAATCATAATTCAAATCATGATATAAATTCTCTAATCAAATCTCTCCTAAGTTATCGCGTACATGATGTTCTTACGGTAATATTCGTCTATTTGTGAAATTTCCTACTATATATCTTATTGATTTCAGCTCCTTTATAGTTGACCTACTAAGTGAAAAGTAAAAATCCATAAAAAAAAAAGTAAAAACAATTTTTTTAATCATAACTCCTTTAATGATAAATTGATATTTAAATTAAATTTCCCAAAACATTAAATTAAGGATTTGGGAATCTAATTGTACAGATTAGATTGAGGATAAAATTGTAATTTAAGTTTAAAATTTGAGTTTTGTTACAATAAAAATTTTAAAAAATAATCACATCTAATTTTTTTGTTATAGTAAAAAACTCTCATATAAAATTACATCTCAATTCAAATTATAAACTCGAATAAATAAAGTTAATAAGTCCTAAAGTTCACGGACTATTTCTGATAATTACCTTAAAATAAAAAATAATGAGATAATTTTTTTTAAATATATATATTTGTTTGTTTTTCATTAACCAAACAAAAGCAATTTTAAATATTCTTTTATTTATGTCTTAAAACTCCGCGTTCGGCGAGTGGCAATCTCTAATTACTTAAGCGAGTATAAATTAATCTTTTTAAATTGTAATTCAAATGTTAAAAAGAAAAAAAAAGAAAGAAAATTCTTCTATTACTTCCAAAAACAAAACGAAGTTTCAAATCAAATTTCACACCAATGACCTTTTTTTTTTTTTTTTTTTTTTTTTTTTTTTTAATATTAACGGGCCACATTACATTGACATAGATTTCGTTATCATCCCCACCCCAATCGTGAAAATATTTTCGGTGATCTTCCAAGAATATTCTAACCTTCATCGACCATAATTTCTGCCCCTCACAAAAATTCCTCCATTCTTCTCTCTATAATATATAATATATATTTACGTGTCGGTGTTTCGAAGTTGCTGGACTAACTCTTTCTCTCTGCAACTTCGTGTTCGCGTATTGATTGAATCAAGGGAGAGAGAGAAAGACTTTGAGGATTCGCCAAAAAAAAAACCCAGAAAAGCTCGTGGGTTTTCCAATAATGGCGGCGATGAAGAGACCCAAATTGGAAAAACTTAACGTGTTGGTGTCTCTGACGAGGCAGAGATCGGTTCAGATGCTGATCGGCGTGGGGCTTCTGTATTTGGTCGTGGTCACCATGGAAATTCCCTTCGTCTTCAAGACCGGCTTCACCGACGTCTCTCAGGAGACCGCTCTGCACCGCCCTGAACACCTCAACAGTGAGTTGGAGGAGAGAGAATCCCCGACTCGGCCTCTCGAACGCGTGACTCGGAACTCGCACCAGCCGATTCCGAGTCGAACCCTCCCGAGCCACCGCCGTGGCCCGATTCTATCAAACCTGGTGTTTGATCGGAAGACGTTCGATTTGGGAAGCGGCTCGGAGCTCTACAAATCGGCGAAGGTCGCGTGGGAAGTCGGGAGGAAGTTCTGGCGGGAGCTGGAATCAGGGAAGCAGCTCCGAGTCGACTCGGAAGAGAGACGGGAGAATCTGACCGAGTCGTGCCCGCGCTCGGTGACGCTGGGCGGGTCGGAGCTCGAGTCGCGGGGGGGAGTGGTGGTGATCCCCTGCGGGCTGACGCTGGGGTCCCACATAACTCTGGTGGGGAGGCCGAGGGGGGCCCAGCAGGAGGAAGGGACGATGGTGTCGCAGTTTAAGGTGGAGTTGATGGGCCTGAAGACGGTGGATGGGGAGGAGCCGCCGCGGGTTCTGCATTTCAATCCGAGGCTGAGAGGGGATTGGAGTGGAAGGCCGGTGATTGAGCAGAACACTTGTTACCGGATGCAGTGGGGCTCTGCTCTCAGGTGTGAGGGATGGAAATCGAAGGCTGATGATGAAACTGGTAAAAAAACCGAAAAAAAAAAAAATATATATATATATATATTTTGTTGTTTGTTTGTTTGTTTTCTTTGTTTAATTTGCAAAATTTAATGATTTGTGTTTGTTTGTGGGGCGGTTGTTGGGGGAAATTGAATTGCTTTTTATTTGCAGGGTGTTTGTTGAGAGTTCAAAAAAGAAAAAGGAAAAAAAAATAAAAGAACTAGATTTTGTTGCTTGTTTGTTTAATCTGAAAATTTTGTTTGATTGGGTTGTTGGGGGAAGTTGAATTGCTTTTACTTTGCAGGGTCTTTGTTTGTATTGGTCCAGAATGATGGGGGGAAAGTTTTAATGTAGTATTTTTCGTGGGATTAATCGCTTTAATTTTCTGTTGATTAGCTTAGTGGAGAGAGACCCATAAACGCGTAAATTGTTTTTCTGATTTGCTGTTTCAATTTTGAGTAGTTTTCTGGTACTTTTCCTTTTTATTTTCGATTTATGGAACGGCATGATGTTGGGGAAATTGAATTGCTTTTTCTTTGCTGTGTCTTTGTTTTGGCCCAGAATGAGAAAAAAAGTAGGAAAAAGAAAGAAGTTTGAATATATTATTTTCATGGGATTATTAACATTAAACGTTTGAATTTTATGTTGATTGAATTAATTAAGAAAACCCATATTTTCTGGTGCTTTTCTTTTTATTTTTGCTTTATGAGGTGTGAGGGTTGCACTGTGATCACATGAGCTAAGATCTAGCATACCTTTGGATTAGAATATTGGCTATCAGTTACTGCAAGAGAGATGGGACAGTATTTGCAGAGAATGTCTTCATTAAATATCTTGTTATAGCGACTACTTAGGAGTTCAACCTAATGTTACGATTTCTGGGGTGGATTCTTTTCTTTAGGAAAGAAACGACAATGTATATGGAATATTAACAATGTATTATCTGCTCGGTTTAAAATTTTTTTGTTGTCTTTTGGACTTGATTTCTTTGTTAGTCTTTGAGTTTGGCCTTCTTTATTTAAGTGGTGCCCACATTGTGTAATTCGTTAGCCTATTTGTAGTTGATGGCCAGGTGAAGTGTGAGAAGTGGATCCGTGATGATAACAATCATTTGGAGCAGGCCAAGGCAACATGGTGGCTAAGCAGGTTAATAGGCCGAACGAAGAAGGTGACTGTTGACTGGCCGTACCCGTTTGCAGAGGAGATGCTCTTTGTTTTAACCCTTAGCGCTGGCTTGGAGGGTTACCATATTAACGTTGACGGGAGGCATGTCACCTCTTTTCCTTACCGCACAGTGAGTAATGTTCCACAACCTGTCGATCTAGTTATGAATTTAGATGTTTTCTAAAGATCCTGATAATGTCACCAGGGATTTACTCTTGAGGATGCCACCGGGCTGTCCGTGAGTGGGGACATTGATGTCCACTCTGTATTTGCTGCTTCATTGCCCTCGACGCATCCTAGTTTTGCCCCACAGCGGCACCTTGAGATGTCAAGCAAATGGCGTGCTCCACCTCTTCCTGAGGGGAAGGTTGAAATGTTCATCGGTATACTTTCTGCAGGCAACCATTTTGCCGAGCGCATGGCAGTAAGAAAGTCCTGGATGCAGCACAAGCTTATCAAATCGTCAAATGTGGTAGCTCGTTTTTTTGTAGCACTGGTAAGTGATTGTCACGGCACCTTAGTTGTGGTTGATGATTTTTGAATAAATATCTTCTTAAGTGATTTTATGTACTCTGACAGCATGCCAGAAAGGAAGTGAACACGGAGTTAAAGAAAGAAGCGGAGTTCTTTGGTGATATTGTTATAGTGCCTTACATGGATAACTATGACCTTGTTGTGTTGAAAACTGTTGCGATTTGTGAATATGGGGTAAGTTCTGGTGCACAAACAACTGAAAATGTTCTGCTGTTTGTTATATTTGAGGTTAATCATATATCATGATGTTGTTTCCATTCCAGGTTCAATCCATGTCTGCTAAGTACATTATGAAGTGTGATGATGATACATTTGTAAGAGTGGATGTTGTTCTCAATGAAGCAAAAGAAGTACCTCAGGGAAAGAGTTTGTATGTTGGAAACATTAACTACTATCATACGCCCCTGCGTGCGGGTAAATGGGCCGTGACGCATGAGGTATGGAAGAACTTAATGGTGGTGATCCATTCATCTATAAATTTTGCAGCTCAATGTTTTTATTAATTTGATCTGTGTTTTCCAACTATCTATTAATTTGGAATGCCTTTATGGTAAGAAAGTAGTGATGTACTGGATAGTTTTCTCTGCTTCACACACTTGCACACATGATGTCAGGCTCTGACAACTGTTTTCCTTTAAAATCTAGTCAAGGTCCGGAAGCTTGTTTGCTTAAATTAAAACATTACAAAAAAGTGTTTGATAGGTGGATTTCAGGAAATATGTCGTAGTAAAGTTTGAGAGAGGTTTTAGTCTTAAATTATTACATTATAGAGGAGGAAAATGAAATGACTCAATTGATTTTTGCATGTAGAGAGAAGAACATTGATTGACTATATCATTTTGAGGTTGTAACTTTGCATTTGATTTTAGTTTTGTTCTCTTGTTTTGGCATACAAGTCATGCTAATATTTCTATTGGCGTTTTTTTCAGGAGTGGCCAGAAGAAGTTTATCCTCCTTATGCAAATGGACCTGGTTACATTATGTCATCCGACATTGCACACTTCATTGTGTCTGAATTTAGAAGACATAAATTAAGGGTAAATATTGTTATCTTCATTCATTCTTTATCAGGTGCTTTATGGGCGAATGCTTTAACAACTTGTAACTTCTTGCAGTTGTTCAAGATGGAGGATGTAAGCATGGGAATGTGGGTAGAGAAATTCAACAGTACAAAACCAGTAGAGTATGTGCACAACGTGAAGTTCTGCCAATTTGGATGTATAGTAGATTATTATACAGCACATTACCAGTCCCCGAGGCAGATGATGTGCATGTGGGACAAATTGCAGGAACAAGCAAGGCCTCAGTGCTGCGATATGAGATGATAACAATGGTATTAATGACCATCTTGAGAAACAATTTTTGCAGTCATAGCATTTTATGTTGTATATTCTCCGAAGGCTTAACGATCATATCTGCCTTTTGGGCTTGTACAAAAATTTTCCTTTCAATGAAATTCATTCATTATTTACTATTAGCTGTTTTCATTATTTTTTTTTTTTTTTTTTTTTGGGTTTTAAGCTCTTTCTTTTTTCACACAAAGACTAATCTAAGACTCGTTTAGTTCGCGAATTTAAATTTTTAATTTAAGTTGAGATATGATTTTATAGGGACGTTTAGTATGTAGTAATCTTAAGGATGAGAATGAAAATTTATAATATTATCATATTTGGTACAAAAATTATAATTTTTAGATTTTCAAGAAAGTGATTATCATGAGATTCACTTTTCCTCATTGTAAGGTAATTTGAATAGCACATAACATGGTGTTATTCAAATTCTTAAGAATCTCAAAATTATGGGAATCCACACACCTAGTGCAGCTTACCGCCACTGAGCATCTCCTCCTCCTTGTCATAGCTGTTGAGCACCTCCATCACAGCCACTATCCAAGCTCGCCGCCGGAGTTCCCCCATCACCGCCCATCACAACTACTCTTCTCCGTTGATAAATAGTTTTTCCCCTTCTTCCTCTCGCGCTTCCACCTCAAAGCCGCCGTCGCCGCCCCAGTCGCTCCGCCGCCGCCCACGGAGGAGCGCGTCGAGGAATCGTCCGAGAACGACATGTTCGTTGAATTTGGCATTTTGGTATCATGTCGATAGGGAGTCCTTAAGGGCGTTGCAACGAATGATATAGAAGTGAGTTTTGGCGTTCGAGAGATTAAAGCTCAGAAAAATGGAGGTTTTGGAATGGAGAGTGAGTGTTGGGAGAGCAGGGAAGAAGATGGGTTTGTGGGAATTTGGGGTTCTCAGGGAAGGTAAAGGAGAGTGGAGATTTACAAAGAGCATTTTTTGACTTGCGGAGGTGGAAAAAATACAGAGTTTTCAAACTTTTGAGTTTGGGGGTGTTTATTGGGTTCAGAAACTCGGTATAGTTTTTTAAATTTAGTTTTTTAAATAAATAGTTTAAAATTATTTAAAATGTTTAATTTTATAAGAAAAATTATATTATATTATTGTGCACAATTAAACACTGTAAAATAACATTTTTAAGAATATGATAAAAGATTCTTATGCATAACTAAATATGATAATGTAGGTTTCTAAGGAATTATATTACCCACAATCACTTTTTTAGGTATTTGATTTCTATTGATTACTGCATACAAAACGCTCTCATGTGTGAGTTTTTGACTGTAGTAAAAAAATTAAATATAACTGTTTTTTAGAGCTTTTTACTGAAGTAAAATTCAAATTTTAAATTCGAATCAGTAAAATAAACGGAGCTCTAATTTTCATTTGAAGCACAAAATTACTAGGAGCGGAAAATGATAATCCTTTTAGATTAGGAGCAATGTGTTACCTGCTCTTTTCTCTCGGCAAAAATCCCATGATTCTTGCAAAATCCTTCACTTTCTTCCATCGGTCGGACCTTGACGTTGAAAGGGCAGACGTTAGAAAGCCTTTTAGCTAAAACTCGAAATGCAAGTGGACCGACCCAAAAAAACCTATCAAGGTTAATTCCAAGCTATCAAAGCTGAATCGTCTCTTCTAAACTCAAATTCAAAAGCAACATGATCGTTCTTTACTATTCAAGTATCATGCACTGTCCTACATAATTAAATTTAGACAAAAAAAAAAAAAAAAAATCTCCACCAATTATGTGGTAGGAGTGTGAGAAAACTACTTTATCAGTACTATTAAACATTTTTTTTTTTTTTTTTTTAATCAAATTTCGTCAAATGTTATATTACCTAACAGAAAAACTCTCTCTTAAATCTTTTTATACCATACCACATATAACAAAGGATTGAGTTAAAATGTCCTTTTAATATGTCTCTTTTTGTGTCCACGAAATAAGATTATGCCACGTTAATTATAATTATTTTAATAATAATAGTTTCTTAATTAACGTGATAAAAATTTTAAATTAACGTGTTATGATATTATTAAAATGATATGAAAAAGGATAAAAATAAGGAGAGATAAAAAGAGTCAATTTCTATACCAAAACGTCCGAAAGAGAAAGCAAACAAAGGCAAGGAAACGACACGACTGATGACTAGATCATTTATCTGTCATCCCGGAAGAAAACAACACAAATTTCAATTATAGAGCACTTCACACTGGAAGTACAACATTTCAAATTATACTTCTTCCAATGTATTCAAAAAATTAACAGCTCACAAACAAAAAGCTCGCTTTTGAAAAATAGTACTTTTGCATCAAAAAGCTTTGAAAATTATATGGTACAAAACATTCATAGAAAGAGGTCATGAATCATGAATGGTAAACGATTCAATTCTTGATCCAATTTTCTATTGTTTGGCTGGAAAGAAAACAAAAACATGCAATGGTTTTTTCGCTGAAAAGAAAAAAAAAAAAAAAACACGCAATGATTTCCAACGAAGAAAACAACCAATAAAGACAGTGAGCCCCAACAAATTTTTAATGGTTGCTTCGGAAGAGTTTTGTCATTTTGCCCGGCAAAGGACGATTCTGAGTTTCTAAAATCACATGCGCAGTTAAATTGTCATTTTGCACTTAATTTAACTTATATCTTCAGTTTTTGTTCGCGCGTAATCACACGTGTCCAATAATTGACAACTTTTGCGCTTTGATTACTCATCCATGCAATTTCTGACCACTTCTCTTGTGCATGGACCACCACTTTCCTTCCACGTCGGCCCACCAATCATACTCTATCTTAAAAAACAATGCTGTATATTGAGACTCTGTTTAATTTATTAATTTAAAATTTTAATTTAAATTAAAATATGATGTTATGTAAAAATATTTTATTATAATAAAAAAATTAAATATAATTATTTTTAAGAATTTTTTATTTTAATAAAATTTAAATTTTAAATTTAAATTGACAAAATAAATAAGATATAAATTTATATATTTTTTGAGAAAAAATAAAAAAATTATTTTTTAAAATGTATGCATTTAAAGTTTTAAATTTTATTCTTAATTAATATTAATTTATTAGTATAATTATTTAATTAAAAAGTTTATTAGTTAAGAGTAAATAGTCTATATTTTTATTTATTTTCTTGAGATTTTAATCCTACTGGTACGTATCCCTTTTTAATAGCTAAAATACTTTTTTAGTAACTCTTTTTTTTATTAAAAAAAAAAAACTAAGAAGTTCTCTCATGTCAGTTTAAGAAAAGTAAGTTTTGAGTAGGAACAGAATTACCTGAGGGTTTTTTTTTTTTTTTTTTTTTTTTTTTTTTTATGTATAGAAAGGCATATAAAAAAAGTTTTGAGATACGTATTTCGGATTTGTTGAATATTGTTTGACATTATTTATTTTACCGATTTGAGTTTTTAATTTTAAGTTTTTATAGTAAAATTTTTTTAGAAAATATCACATTTAATTTTTTCTGTTACAGTAAAAAATTCTTAAAAAAATTACATCTCAATTTAAATTTAAAATTTTAAATATTTAAATCTACAAAATGAACAAAGGCTCTGCGTCAATAAAAAGTTTCAAAGTTTAGATTATAATTTACTAAAAATAACAAAAAGTTGTATCATGGTTAGGAACAATAATTTTCTCGTGAGTACTAATGTTAAAGTCTGGTAAGAAAATTGTAACGAAACTTGTGGTTGTTTTAGACTGTAATATAACATAACTGGATATATGTATATGTATGTCTGGATCTGGATTTGATCTACATTTTTCAAAAACGTAACTAAGAATCATAGGTGTCAACCAACAATTAGCTAATTTAGCTTTACTTAAAACCTTTAAACAAACAAAAACTAAAGTCATCCAACAATTTGTATATTTTTGTACAAAGCATTAACTCGTACGTACTTTATATATCTTCTTCTTCTTCCTCATTCTTCTCAAATCTCAACGCTTCTACTAGTAAAATTTACAGAAAAGAAAAAAAACCTTTTTTTTTTGGTCTTTATTCCACACAATTCCTCTAACAAAACCCCTAACCCTAGCAGGAACAATGGTACTTCCGGCGACAATGGCGGAGCTATGGACGACGGTGGGCTCCACCGTCGCGAGCTTCATGTTCATCATGGCGATCATCCGGCAGTACTGTCCTTACGAAATCCAGAGGCTCCTCGAGAAGCTCACCCACCAGATCACCTCCTTCTTCTACCCCTACATCCGAATCTCCATCCACGAGTTCTCCGGCGACCGGCTGAAGCGCAGCGACTTCTACGCGAACGTCGAGGCCTACCTGAGCTCCAACACCGCCAAGTCGGCGAAAAGGCTCAAGGCGGAGGTGGGAAAAGACTGCTCCAATATAGTCCTCAGCATGGACGAGTTCGAGCGAGTCACCGACGAGTACCGCGGCGCGACGGTGTGGTGGGTCCTAACGAGGACGGCGGCGCCACCGAGGCCTTTGTCAATGTCGTATTACCCCGAGCAAGAGCGGCGGTTCTACAAGCTGAGTTTCCACAAGAGGTACAGAGAAACAATAACCGAGTCATATCTAGGGCATGTTATGAAGCAAGGGAAAGAAATTAGGGTTAAGAATAGACAGAGAAAATTGTACACAAACTCTCCTGGCTATAAATGGCCAAGCTATAAGCAAACCATGTGGAGCCACATTGTGTTTGAGCATCCAGCCACTTTTGAGACCATGGCATTGGATGGAAAAAAGAAAAGGGAGATAATAGAAGATTTGATGACGTTTAGTAAGAGCAAAGAGTTCTATGAGAGGATTGGGAAGGCATGGAAAAGAGGATACTTGCTTTACGGCCCGCCGGGGACCGGGAAATCCACCATGATTGCTGCCATGGCCAATTTGCTTAGCTATGATGTGTATGATCTTGAGTTGACGGCCGTGAAGGACAACACCGAGTTGAGGAAGTTGTTGATTGAGACCACAAGTAAGTCTATTATTGTCATTGAGGATATTGATTGTTCTCTTGATCTCACTGGCCAGAGGAAGAAAAAGGGTGAGAAATTTTCAAAGGAGGATAAGAATATTAATGATGATGAGTTTAGTAATAAGGAAAGGAAAGAAGCAAAAGAAGAGGGAAATAATGGGAATCATGGTAGTAGTAAAGTTACTCTTTCTGGGCTTTTGAATTTCATAGATGGGCTTTGGTCAGCTTGTGGGGGTGAGAGGCTGATTGTGTTTACAACAAATTATGTGGAGAAGTTGGACCCTGCTTTGGTAAGGAGAGGTAGAATGGACAAGCACATTGAGCTCTCTTATTGCACCTTTGAAGGGTTCAAAGTGCTTGCCAAGAACTACTTGGGAATTGAGTCTCATCAAATGTTTGATAAAATTGAAAATTTGATGGGGGAGGTCAAGATTACTCCCGCGGATGTCGCGGAGAATCTCATGCCGAAATCTCCCATGGATGATCCGGAGAGGTGTCTTTCAAACTTGATTCGAGCTCTCGAGGAGGCCAAGGAAGAAACTGCGGAGGTTGAGGGAGTGGAGGAGGAGGCTAAGAGGAACGCTGAAGAAGAAAATGGGATTGAACCAACAAAGGAAGAGGCAGGCGCAGGGTGATAAAAAGGCACTTGAAAAACCAGCTGATCAAACTAGGAGATTTAAGAATTTTGTTATACTATAGTAAAGAAAATTAATAGTTTTTCTAAACCATTTTATTTAGAGTTATGTTGTAGTTGCTGTGGTTAAAGTATATGTAACGGATCTATTTTTATCTTGAATGTCCGTATTAGTAAAATTATTGAGCAACAAATTAATTGGATCATATCATTGTCACACTCTTTTACTACTATTCCAATATCTTTAAGTAAGAAAATTTCAGAATAAAATTTTGGAAGTTTAAATATTCTCTTCTTCATAAGCTCATGCGAGACTTTTTTATTTTTATTTTTATTTTTTTTTATTAATAAGGAAAAGCTTATGTCGTACTTCCTCAATATGATTCTTTTCCTAGAAAGTTAATTGTTGTGGAGTAGCGGTCTCTCCTCATGTTAATCCCTAATTGATTGTACTTTTGTGAGTAGGACCGCAATACCATGTGAGGTTATCCTCAAGCGCGTAAATGTTAAATCAACTTAAAATCACTTTAAAATGAAAAAAATATATAAAATTGATACAACTTAATTGACGGGTCAAAACAAAGTCACACCAGTAACGTATATTTTTATTACTTGCTGTAGAATTCTCTTAAACTTTTTTAGTCCCGTTTTAGGAATCCAATAATCCCTTTTTAGGGTAGATAATTGTTCTTTTATTATAAAATTCATGGAGAGTGACCAAATTGTATAACTTTTTAAGTCAAAGAATAAAATGCAAAATCCATTATCATTCAAAAGAATTAATCAATGTTGTTAATTCCTTCTTAGAAATAAAATAAATATAGCTATTCGTCTTCTTTTAGGGGAAAAAAGAAAGCTTTTCATAATACAAAACTAAACTTATATTTGAGCCCGACAATTACCACTAACGTGATCAAAAGGCTTCTCAATTAAAATCAATTAGATTACTATTTATTTATTTATTTATTTTTTTATAAATACAATGAGATTACTCTTTCTGACATAAGAAGACAATATGGTGTGAATGGATAAGAATGATCCTAGTCAAATGGTGAATATTCAATACAGTTTTATACATCTTATAATGGTTGGGGAGACATTTCACATAATAAAACACCTGTTAATCCACTATGATACAAAAGTGGTCAAAATCGATGGAATCAAAAAGAAAAATCAATCCAAAGTTTCCAATAGAAAATTAGTTGTTTTTGTCCTCTGAATGTACCTTGCAACAAAAGAAACAAATGGGTGGCTAGGACATAGCCTCACGTGAGAGACTTTGATTTAGTGGTGGGTGATCATTTGTCCATCTTGTTTGATTAGATAGGGAGAAAGTGAGCATCTCATCCTTAGCTAAAAAGCAATTTGTACAAACCGACCACCATCAATTTACTAGTTCATTATCTGTGTGCTCAATATTACTAGTAGGCTTTTTATACGGTGAGATTTTCTAAAAAAAAAAAAAAAATTCAGAATACTTTGTTTTAATCGTTGGATTAATTTTTCAACAGCAACTTAACTGTTAATAACTTGATTCAATGGTTAAAATAAAATGTTCCACCAACAGATTTTTTTTAAGGAGTCTCACTGTAGAGGCTCCTTACTATTCATATGACTACACAATTCCATATATATAATCGTGTAGAACTCATGTGAGGTTTATAGCATAACAATATATGATGCGAAAAACTGTTGTCCGAAAGATGGCACGAGTTATATAATTTCACCCTATTATATATAATTGGTGTTTTGGCATCGCCCTACTCGTTACCATTCTTCAATAAAGCACCACAAAGTTGTTAAAAGTGACACTATTATACAAAGTCTTTAGTATAGAGCCAATGCAATGTCAAATTGAAGTGTTAACTTCTGCGGTCGCTTCTACTATCACGAAATCAATTCATTTATAACAATATTTTTAAAACTTTTTTCTAGTGAAAATTTCAAAAAATATATAGAGAAAATAGTTGACCATCTATTAACTTGGTCTATTTTTTCCAACAATGGTTGGCCTTTCTCGACAACTTTAAGAAAAAAAAAACATGATTTTTTAGAAGGAAACTAGTGTTTCGCCGAGGAAAGTTTTCTCAACGACGTTTGCTAATGACACTTGATGAAAAAGTTTCGTGAAGAAAAACGAATTTGATTTATCTTGCACGAAAAATTATCCAAAATAATTATTTTCCTAGTATAGTGATTTCGCTTGTGTTATTGTCTTAATGGTGTAACTAATTAAATTAATTATCCTTGTCATCTCTACTAATCAAGTTCAATTTTTTTTTTTTAAATTCCAAATTGAATATAAGTGAGGGGAGACTTCTAGGGAATGGTAAATACACCTTCTAGAAAAATAATCATATTAATCAAAAGTAACACATAACCTTATAAAAATAAAAATAAAAACAGTCGATTGTGGTGGGTTAGATAAAGAATTTTGGATGGTCTTATTTGAGAGTCGTAAATGTAAAAATGCCAGCCAAGTGTCTTGGACCAAGATTTATGTTAAAAAAAAAAAAAAATCTCAAGAGGATAAAAGAGTTGGAAACTTGTGAATCTAATAAGAAAAACCAATTAGTTTTCCATGTATAATTTTTGTCCTGCATAAATTATACACCAATAAGCTTTGAAATTGAGAGAATACCATGCTAGAAGCTCCCAACTTAAATACTTTGGTATAAGTATTTGAAGAGCGCATAGAAATAATTTTGCTCAAATTCGGTCAAAGCTTTTTCTAAGACGGACATTCATTATGAAAATAGTAGCTCTAAATAAAATGGTTTGAGGAAAACTACTGATTTTCTATACTATACTACATACAACAACATTAAATCTCCTAGTTTGATCGCTCTGGTTTTTCAATCTCATTTTCGTCTTCAGCACTCCTCTTAGCCTCCTCCGCCGCTCCCTCAACCGCTGCTGTTTCTTCCTTGGCCTCCTCGAGAGCTCAAATCAAGTTTGAAAGACACCTCTCCGGATCATCCACAGGAGATTTCGGCATGAGATTCTCCGCGACATCCGTGGGAGTAATCTTGACCTCCCCCGTGAAATTTTCAATTTTATCAAACATTTGATGAGACTCAATTCCCAAGTAGTTCTTGGCAATCAAAGCAGGGTCCAACTTCTCCACATAATTTGTTGCAAACACAATCAACCTCTCACCCCCACAAGCTGACCAAAGCCCATCTATGAAATTCAAAATCCCAGAAAGAGTAACTTTATTACTACTATTATTCCCACTATTTCCCTCTTCTTTTGCTTCTTCCATTTCCTTATTACTAAACTCATCATTATCATTATTCTTATCCTCCTTAGAAAATTTCTCACCCTTTTTCTTCCTCTGGCCAGTGAGATTAAGAGAACAATCAATATCCTCAATGACAATAATAGACTTACTTGTGGTCTCAATCAACAACTTCCTTAACTCGGTGTTGTCCTTCACAGCCGTCAACTCAAGATCATACACACATAGCTAAGCAAATTGGCCATAGCAGCAATCATGGTGGACTTCCCGGTCCCCGGTGGGCCATAAAGCAAATAGCCTCTTTTCCATGCCTTCCCAGCTCTCTCATAGAATTCTTTGTTCCTGCTAAAGGACAACAAATCCTCAACAATCTCCTCTTTCTTCTCGGGACCAAACGCCGTTTTTTCGAAACTCGCAGGGTGCTCAAACACAATGTGGTTCCACATTGTACCACTTGATGACTTTCTAGAATCACCAATATTGGTATAAAGCTTCCTTGGCCTGTTAGTCATTCTAATTTCCTTTCCTTTCTTCATGACATGCTCCAAATAAGACTTGGTCACTATCTCTCTACACTCATAAGGAAATTTGAGCTTGTAAGTCCTCTTTCCCGGCTTGGCATACAATATAGACTTTGTACTTGGTATCATAACTCTTCTGAAATCCTACCAAACCTTTACACCTTCAAATTCATTTGTCACTTGCTGATAATCATCCAAACTCAACACCAAATTTCCGCCATCATTTTCCATGTCCGCTCGTAATCTGTCGGCGGTCTTCGATGAAATGGCGCTCAGATAAGCTTCAACAAGTGCATAGGCTTCGTTGCTCCTTGGACGATCCTCAGTAAATTCACGGAAGGAGATTTTGACGGAGGGTTCCAAGTAGTGCTTCAATCTTTGCTTGAACTTGTCAATCAAGCGGCGAACTTTGTAAGGACCGTACTGGCAAATTATCTCCCAGGCAAACATGGAGCTGGCTATGGTTGAGCTCATTCTTATTGCAGGCACCATTTGCTGGCTCTTTCCTGTGGTTGTTGTTGATGAGTTCTTGTTGGTTTGGGCCTTTGCACGGTTGTAACGACTTATGAAAGCAAGAAAAAGAGAGAACAAAGAGAAACTCATTTCAAATGATCAAGAGAAGAAAAGGGAATTAGGACTAGGTAAGTACAGAAATGGAAAGTGGGAATTAAGCAATAGAATTTTTGATCAGCAAATGACTTAAGCCATCGCAAAGTAGATACTTAACAATAACATATAGTACACATGCATTCCATTTTTTATTTTATTAATTTGTTATTATTATTTATTATTATTTTGCTTGATTGATTATAGATGTTTCTTAAACTAACATTGTATTTTTCCTTTGGTTTATGGCGCGACATGGTTTTGTCATTAATCTTGTGATGTGCACATCACATATGGCTTTTCATGCAGACCAAAGGTTCTAATCCTAATTAAGTTTTCAGACTCATGCCAGCAAGGCTATTAATCTTAGTATTAAGTGAAGAATGACATAGTTGAATCGCATTTTATATGGCGTGGACTGGCTTGACTACAATAATTTCATATTTTTTATACCCGTGATGTCCCCACTAAACATGTTAATTAATAACAATAGAATTGGTTTTCTAAAACTGCATGATTATGGCTAAACTGAGCCTATATATATATATTTTTTATCGTTTTGTCTGGAAGTTGTCACGGACACTGATTTTTTCTTCGGTTGTTATCTTCCTTAAAACGAAATGCCCTAAGGGCATGCTTAGTATGTTGTATTAGCATCCCATGCCGTGGAATGAGGTCGGGGTCTAAGACCGAGACTAGGGTTAGGTTCCAAGAACAGAACATGAACGAGGTCGGGGTGTAAGACTGAGACCAGGGTTAGGTTCCAAGAATGGGACTAGTGCTAGGGTTCAGGACCAAGACAAGTGTTAGGATCCAGAACTCGAACAAAGATATGGGACCCGAACCAGTACCAAAGGTGGGGCTCGAGATTGGCACCGTGGTCGGGGTCTAGAATTGGGACTAGGGTTGGAGTCCTCTGACCCTAATGCCAGTCCCCTATCTTAATTCAGGTTCTGGTTAACCTTATTGTCAATTATCGGGAAAAATTCCAATTGTCCTTGTGACATTGCTTCAGTAATTTTTTTTATGTTTATGTTGTATCATTCATTAAGTAGAGGACTCATCATGATTCAAAAGTATTTAATTGTTGCTAATTATCCTTAGAAA
Source organism: Morus alba (assembly GCA_012066045.3). Classification (NCBI taxonomy): domain Eukaryota; kingdom Viridiplantae; phylum Streptophyta; class Magnoliopsida; order Rosales; family Moraceae; genus Morus; species Morus alba. The sequence goes on along the minus strand of CP050231.2, from coordinate 6,143,128 downwards.
AAAAAATTGTGTATTTTACACATTTGTCCCTTAAACTTGTATGGTTTTAGCAATTTAGTCCTTGAACTTTTACTTGGAAATTTGCCCCCTCAACTCAAAAAATTGTTGCAATATGTCATATTTTAATGATGATTGTGTTAAATTAGTGTCAAAAACACATTTGATGAAAAATTTCAACATCACAATTTAAATGTAAAATAAATCTTTCAATTCCTTAATTTTCAATGCCTTAAATCTAAAAAAAATTTGAGCACATTTAGTAAAATGGGACACATAGCAATAATTTTATAAGTTCGGGTTGTTGATTGTCAAAATTAAAAGTTTAGAGGGTAATTTACTAAACCACGATAAGTTCGAAGGCAATATACTAAAAAACCTAAAAAATTACCAATTACCTTTCTCAAAAAAAAAAAAAATTTTAATGATACAAACTAAACTTGTTAAGCCTGAGAATTACATTAATTACTAGCGTGATAAAAAGTTTTTTTTTTTTTTTTTTTTTTTTTTTTTTTTTTTTTAATTCAATGAGATTACACTTTCATGACATTGGAAGACAATATAGTATGAATGGATAAGAATGATCCTCAACGGTGAATATCAATTGGAGTTTTATTATAAGATTTATTGGAGAGACATTGCACTTATAATATAACATCTCTTAGATTGTGATTCCGCTATGATACAAAGATAGTCAAAACCAATGGAAATTTAAAAAGAAAAATCACTATGAAGCTTCCAACATAAAATTAGTTGTTTGCGCCCTCTGAATGTACTTTGCAATAAAAGAAACAAATTGAGGAAGGACATTGTCATTTGTTTTTTATATTCGATAAGGGAGAAAGTGACCAACTCATCCTTACAACCAACAAACTTCTAAAATAAAATAGAACTTTCTCTGATTGGGATTGACAGGTTCAGTTGATTGTTAAATCTAGTCAAATCATAATAATTTAAAAAAAATATAGAAAATATAGTTTTAGCCGCTCAAAGTAAAATTTTTTTTTGGTAGTTTATTTTTCACTGCCTATATGAGAAATATCGTTTCTTTATTTTATTGGTAATTTCTCTGGCATTCTCTATACTTTTAGGAACACCGGTGTTTTTTGCTTAATAGCCGTCGAATTTATATTATTTTTTTTAATCTAATTTGACTTTTAACTAGATTTAATATAAATTCGACGGTTAATAAATAGTGAACACTAGTATTTCTAAACAAGAGAGAATGCATGTAGATATTTAAAAAATCTCTCTGGAATTATGGTTCTTATTTCGTTATGCCCTTGAACTTCAACACATTTTTGTCTCAAATTTAGAAAAATACACTTTTTTGGAAGTTTCAGAAAAGGGAAAGAGGGTGCAGATTGCATAAAACTAGAGCAATAGTATTAAGGAAGTGTTCAATTATATAACATGTGGTGAGGAACTGTTTCTTTGAGCTCAAGAAATGTTAGAACCGGACTGAACTGCAAGCAAATGATTTCATTCTTGCATTCTCTATGAGTAAATTTTCCAAATGTGGAAACTTGCTTTTAAAAGCACCATTGCTTGTAGAGGGAGTAAACCAGAGCCATGTTTTTACTTGGTGATATTGAGGGGGTGAATATTAGTAAATGAAGAAAAACAAAAGCCCTTTTGGGCGGTATTTTCAGAGTTATTAAAAGGGAAATAGTAGAAAATAGGTCAATATGAAAAGCTTAAGAAAGTATATATGTCAATTTTTAGTTATAAAAATTAATAGGCCATAACTTGTCAAGTTATGGTTCATAACCGGACAAATTATGGACAATTATGAATAATAACTTGTCAAGTTATGGTTCATAACCAGACAAGTTATGAACGAAAATAATAATTTGGCCTATTTATTAACTTATGTAAATTATTGGCCTATTAATTTTAATTCATCTCAAATTTTGGCCTATTCTCCTCTTTCTCCCTTATTAAAAGTGAATTAATTGGCAAAACTCACGAGCCTAAAGATCTGGAGCTCAAGGCTCCGAGCCCAAACACCCGAGCTCAAGTTTCGGAGCCCAAGCTCATGAGCTCAAACACCCGAGCCCAAGCTCCCAAACCCAAGCTTCCAAACTCACACTCGGCCGAAAGATGAATGTTCAAGGGCACATTGCACCATCAAGTAGAGTAACGACAATCGAAGCCATTAAAAGAATTTTAGAATTAATAGAGAATTAAAATCCTTTATTCCATATGTACTATAAAATCTCATTCCCCTCAAATGAAGAGAGAGGATTAGAGACACAATATTCAACCAAAAACCTTAAGGCAGTTAAAATTGACTCGGGTTTTCACTCATCTTGTTCTTAAGGTTTTCTTTGTATTTTGCTTTACGTTCTTGAGTAATTATCATATTGTTAGCTCAAATTAGTTTTAGAAAAGTAATTATTTTGCACTTTTTTTAGTAAGTTAATGTTTTTTTGGGTAAGAGTTATTTTATAGATTATAAGAGTCTATTATTAAGTGGTTCGTGTAGGGTTTTGTGTGCTTAGAGAGAGAAGTGAAGAGAAAGAGTGTATAAGTAAATGGTGTAAGGGGTTTTGAGCAGAGAGAGAAAATGAGAAAGTTTGTTGAGTGTGTAATTCTGAAACTGTTAGTGAATTTTTTCTCCCTGTCCTAAACAAGTAAATTTTTGTCTTATCTGTTTTTTTGTTCTTTTTTGTTTCAGTTTATTTTTTTCTGCTGCGTAAGTGTAAGGGTGAGTTTTTTTTTTTCTCAATAACGGGTATTAGAGCTGTGGTTAAGATTAAAAGAAAAAAAAAGGTCAAAATGATGTATGGCATAAACTTTGAGCAGATTGAGCGTTTTTTGTGGGAAGAGTAATTTCAGCATATGACAAAGTACGGTGAAAGATGTTTTGATTTAACAAAGATTACTGAAAGCTCTATAAAGAAAGAAACCATAAAATATGAAAGATGAAGATTGGGAAGAATTGGAAGTGACAATGGCAAGCACAATTCGTTTAAGTTTAGCTCATAAAAGGAAATATAGTGTTATGAATGAAATATGTCCTTTTGAGTTATGGAAAAATTTAGAAAAAATTTATATGTCAAAATCCTTAACACATAGATTATTTTTGAAGAAGTAACTGTATGAGTTGAAGATAAATGAGGAAACGGATGTTAGGGATCATATAAATAATTTCAATAAGTGCATAACTTAATTGTTAATTTAGAGGTCAAAAGTGATGAGGAAGATAAAGCGATAATTTTGTTGGCCTCCCCACACTTTAGTGACTACATTATTAGTTGGAAAGACAACGTTGACTATGGATGAAGTGTCAACTACTCTGTTAGAGACTATAAATATAAAAAATCCTAGTGTTACGTATCATATTGAACAAGTTTTAGTGGCACAGTCAAATTCGAATAAGGGTATGAGCAAGTCACGAGAGAGATGATCATTTCCAATCCCGTTGAAGAAAGGATATTGAGTGCTATTGTCATAAGAATGGGCATATTAGGAGAAACTGTGAAGAGCTTGAGAGACTTCAAATTCTGTAAATATTGTTGGTGACAAGTATGATAGTTAAGATATGTGTATTCAATTATTGTTGATGAAAATATTTCTGACTTTTAGATCTTAGATTATAGATGCTCATTTCATATGTTCCCATATAAGTAGTGGTTTGATTCTTATAAGCCCTGTAATGCCCGTACTTTGTAGATGGCCGATGATTCTAGTGCTAAAGCTGTTGGAATAGGCACTGTGAAGGTGAATATGTTTGATGGAGTTGTGAGAAAATTGACAAATGTTAGACATGTTTCTCAATTAAGAAGAAGTTTGATTTATTTAGGGGCTTTAGACACTTTGGGTTGTGAGTATTATGCAAAGGATGGTTTTACACAAGTCAAGAGAGGTGATTTAGTAGCTATGAAGGGTGTAAAAGTAAAAAACTTATATAAGTTGATTGGGACTACAGTTGCAGGTGGAGCCACCAAGCCACGAAGAGTCTTCTTCTGTTGTGAAAGAAGTTGCAGGAGTAAAAGAGTGCAACACGATGATGACAGTTGAAGACAATAAATGTGAGATGGTGAAAACTTATGGCAATGAAGATATTTTGAAGAAAAAGAAGTCGGTTCCTCGAGTCAAGTTTGATGAAAATTTGAACTCGACACATGTTTATTCTTATTGAAGTAGCATCGTTGTCATCCCATCCATGAGGAGTGTAAGACGAGAGTCGAGATTGGATACCTAAATGAGTGAGTTGAGAGAATTAGAGTTAATGTAGAGATTGTTAGGTAATTGCCTCAAATTGGTTTTAGGAGAGTAATTATATTGTATTTTTTTGGGTAAGTTACTGTTTTATGTTGTTGGGCAAGAGTTATTTTATGGCTCATAGGAGTCTATAAATAAGTGGTTTGTGTAGAGTTTTGTGTACTTAGAGAGAGAACTTGTCATGCCTCCCCAAACGGGGTGGGTGACGTGAAGCTCGATTAGGGGTTAATAAAGTAGATTCTCAGACGAGCCCCCACTTAACTGTATTAAAATATAAATATATTATAGAATCCCGAGCCTCTGACAACACATAGGGCTTCACCCATAAGACATACGGTATTGTACATACATGAACATGTAAATAGTCAATTACAACAGACATCAACCATAATCTAATTAATCGAAATATTACATGAGTTTACAGAATTCTCTATTCCTTAAACTTTTATGTCAGAGGTTGAACACAATCCTTACTTAATCTATCCGTAGCACAACTCAGCTACTCCGTAGCAAATATCCAGCTACTGTGCATCATTCTTAGAATCTCCTGGGAGGGGTTTAATACATTTAAAACATAAAACGTGAGTGAAAGGCCCAATAAGAATAATTTGAAATGACATAAAAATAAATGAATATATAATTGTGCGAGTAAATAAATACATGAGTAAATAAATAAATAGACTTTCAGTTCCAACAGACACTGGAACCTCACATCTTTTTTCTCAAAGGAAATAAATGTAAAAGCTCCATATTACAGGATTCAACAAGTTATTAGTACAAATTACTTACTTAACCAAGTGTCTCGCCTACCCGGACCGAGTTTTGGGTTCTGCCCCCGAAGATGCACTATCCGCATCCTATCTAGGCTTACAACAATAGAATTTTTTACCAGTTCACAAGATCTCTTAGTTTAAGAAAGCATTCATTAACTTTCTGAAATTGTTATTATAACCCCACGAACTACTCAAGCCGCGGGTCCCATGACTGGGCAAGCTATGAGGTTCCATGATTGGACAAACTATGGATTCCATGGATAGGACAAGCTATGGATTCCATAAACTAAAGAAGGCATGGTTTTCAAAGAGTTTTTCTTTCGCAAACCAACATCTTTTTTTAAAACATTTACAAGGCCAAAATTCTTTTGAAATCAGGCTCACAAGGAAAAGGGATAGAAATCCTACCTCGCACTATCAAACCTGGGACTAGCATTGCCTTTTCTGGTTTCCGCTTCCTCAAGTCCCTTTAGTCTGAATCCTCAGTGATCACTGATGCAAGACAACACTTTAGGATTAATTCTTATTCCTAAAGCAATTCAATCTCAATTAGATACCAAGGTTTCCAATTAGTGTGCCCTAATCCATTTTCATGTTTCAAAATATCAGTCCAAGGGTTTTCAATCTCAAAACAAGGATTAAAGATGCTAATCCATTCATCTCAAGTCCCCAAATGAAGCTAATTTGGGTTCTCCCCGAAAACAAGGGTCAAAACAGTAATTTCAGGCTAAACAGGGTCAGACCCCGGGTCAACCGGTCGACCGGTGACATAACAATGCATCGCCACCAGTCGACCGGACAGGTCAATCGGTCAGGCCAATGCAGTCCGGTTGACCGCACCGGTCGACCGATTACCATGTGATCCGGTTGACTAGACGGGTCAACCGATGGCACCAGTTGCGCGAGAGATGCTCGCAAAAACCCGTCTGAAAACCTGCAATCTCAGTCCCAAATCGAAATATTTCAAAGGAAAACCACTAAATCCAAGTTCTAGGTCCTAAAACAGGTCCAAAGAACCTAAGATCTCCAATTTCTACCAAGGTCTTACACAAAATCCGTAAAGATCCGTTTCGAACCAAAAATAAGTTTTTAAGATTTAAAAACTTGAGATTCAAGAGAGGTCCTACCAGTAATCTTACCTCGAATCCTTCTCTTGACGTTGAAAACTGTTGGGAATGGTGTCCTAGAAGCATGAGATGTAATAGGACATTTATTATTTATTTAATAAAAGAGTTTATTCATTATTTTATGTGCATATATTTATGAATATTTTATGAATATCAATGAAAATTCCATGATTATTTATGTAACCTTAAACATTGTATATAAGTGTTATATACGAGAGGATAATGTTTAAGGATAATAATCAAAAAGCAATGTTCATTATGAATTTAAATAAAGTTTGGAATCTTTAATTAAAACATTATTAATACATGTCATTCCCATTTAGAATGGAGCAGTTGTTATCCCTTTTATTAATATGGTGAGATATTGAATGAGTGTATTTCGTGCATAATGAGATTATGTGGAACAAGGACACAGACACAATATGAATTTCTAATAATTTCCGTTAAGTATAGAAATTCTAATTGAGTCTATCGATGGTCATATATAGAATGATCTTAATCCCGAGTTCTTAAAGACTCCTATTTATGGATTTGTGTCTTTTGATTTATTTTCGATGCACGGATTCCGAGACCCTGAATCCTATTCCTTGTATTTTGGAGACATGATGAAGTAGGTAGCTGGGAATGTTATTATACAAGATGGAATCCATTCCTTCTTGAGAAAGAAGTAGATAAATTATTCTCTTGAGGGTTGATTCGGTACTTGGACCAGTAGGAGCTCCGATTCATGAATGTGTTTTATGAATCATTGTCCATTAGAGAATCAATGGTACTCAAGGATAAAGATATAATTAGAGAGGTTAACGGATTCTACCTGGCTCTAATTATGAATTATTTATGGAGGATTGATCTATATGTAATGACTATATCAAATGGACACTTCACAGTTTAGAAGTAATTTATATCTATAATTTCGAGAGTGCAATTCCAAGTTTATAGTGGAGTAACTATTGGAATTAATAGAATTAATTAATTAATTAAAGTGTTTAATTGATTATTAATTCTATTGGAGCTCGGGATTATAGGTCCATTAGTCCCCGCGTCATCCTAGTAATTCTACCGCACCATAAAGAGAAGACAAAATGGGAATTTTAGAATTACGGAATTCTAAAATTAAACACTCGGAAATAATTAATTGAGAATTAATTATTATTTAAATAATGTGATTATTTAAATTTGAATTTGAACACATCTAGATTTATCCATTTAAACTTATTTGATAAGTTGTTCAATTTAGAATTGAAATTACTTTAAGTTTGACTTAAATTCGAATTTGAATCAGAATTAAAATTGGACTACTGGATAAAGGATAAAATATCTTCCTTCCTTATCTATAATAGGCGCCACACATAGGGATAAACCCTACTAGTGTGGCCGGCCACCTTAAGGATAAGGGGAAGGGATTTTTTGTTCCAAATTCAAATAGGAGATAATTAGCAAGCTTTATCTTAGAGATAGAGATTGGATTCCTTTTAGAAGTTTGACTTCTACTCTCTAAATACTATTTTTTGAGACAATTTTCGGAATGCTCTTTTGCCCTAATTTTAGAGGTGGCCGAAATTTCTCTATAGTAATTTTTGAAGCAATTTTTCAGCCCTAATGGGATTAGTGGCCAAAATTCTCAAGTAGAGAGGAAGGAAAAATGTTTTTCTCCAAAAATTCCACAGCGTGCATGCGTTGGTGTTTGTGGAAATTCGAGTGTTTATTGTAACCCGTTTTGTCTCATGTGTGCCCACACACACGTCTTCGTGGATTCTAGGAATTGACATGGAAGACATTGGTTTTCTAAACACAAAGCTTTGGAGCAAGGATTGTTCGAGGTCAAAGAACTCAAGTTATCAACCGAGTCGGCCTCCAGGTATTTTTCCGAATTGAGTTCTTAATAAATGAATTAATGAGATTAATTTATTCGTGCATAAATTAATATGATTTATAGAGTATCTCAAAGGTTTTATGAAAATTTTTGTTATACACGATCCGCCTTTCCGCTGCGCTTCCGCATCCGAATTCGATTCGGGAACCAACAACTTCCTTAAATCGTTCCTTGGTTCGAATTCAGTTTGATTTGAGACAAAAACAATGGAGAGAGAATGAGTGTGAGAGAACGGGAGAGAGAATGAGTGTGAGAGAGAGAGGTGCACAAGAAGGAAGGAAGAGAAAAAGAAAGAAAAGGAAGAAAGGAAAAAGAAAAGGAAAAGAAAATAGATAGGTACTAACATTTAAAGGAAACAGTCCAGAAATGTGCCCATACACACTTCTGGGTTAAAAAAATAAAAATTACTGAGAATAATTTAAATACCTTGGAACTATTTAAATTACACGTTAGAAACATTTATTAATCAAAACTCAATCAATTAAATCATATTAGGCACACTAATAATCTCAGTTACCCTAATTAATCTCATTTAATTCTTCAGTGTATTAGAGCTTCACCCCCCTTAGGCAATTTCGTCCCTAAAATTAAGGCCTACCTCAAAGTGTAAACAGTGCGGATACTGCTCATGCATCGTCGTTTCAAGCTCCCATGTCGCTTCCTCAACTCCATGGTGCTGCCATAATACTTTACAAACGGGATCTCACGATGACGCATACTCTTTATTTTTCAGTCAAGAATTTGAACTGGTGCCTCCTTGTATGACGCGTCATACTGTATCGGGATGTCAAACCACTGCACTGCAGCTTCCGGCTTAGGTTGACATTTTTGAAGCATGAAGACATGAAACACGTCATGCACGTGAGATAATTTAGGTAGTAAAGCCAACCGATAAGCTACCACTCTGACTCGTTGCATGATTGGGAATGGTCCCACATACCTTGGTGTAAGTTTCCCTTTCACACCAAACCGAACAACTCCCTTGCGTAGGAAACTCTTAGCAAAACAAAGTCGCCTTCTTGGAACTCCAAAGGCTTACGCCTTCTATCAGCATAGCTTTTCTGACGACTTTGAGCTGTCAACAGTCGTTCCCGAATCACGGCTATCTTCTCATTGTTCTCTTGAATGACCACCGGTCTAGTACTCAGTTGATCCTCTAGTTCCAACCAATAAACAGGTGACCTATAAGGACGACCATAGAGAGCCTCAAATGGTGTCATACCGATATTGGCTTGATAGCTGTTGTTGTACGCAAACTCAACAAGATGCAGATATTTCTTCCAATTTTCACTAAATTCCATAATACAAGCACAAAATATATCCTCCAGAATCTGAATTAGTCTTTCAGATTGACCATTAGTCTGAGGATGAAATGTTGTGCTGAATTTCAAGTTTGTTCCTATGACTTCCTGGAAACTCCTCCAATACCTTGCATTGAAATGGGTATCACGATCGGATGTGATAGACAGTGGCACTCCGTGTAATCTCATGATGTGCTCCAGATACAATTCTGATAAAATCTTCTGAGAATAGGTTACACGGAACGGTATGAAGTGCGCGGACATCGTCAACTTGTCCACCACCACCCAAATGGCATCGTGCTTCAACTCAGTTCTCAGTAGCCCCATCAGAAAATCCATAGTGATGTGCTCCCATTTCCATCCAGGGACAAGAAGAGGTTACAACTCTCCCACTGTCACACATTCTGAGACATACTCACGAACGTCTTTTTTCATGCCTCTCCACCAGTACTATCTTCTCAGGTCCTGGTACATCTTTGTACTTCACAGATGTATAGCAAACTTCGATTTGTGAGCCTACCACAGAATCATCTTCTTTACCTCATCCGCCTTAGGAACAGCAAGGCGAGTTGCGGAAATACAAGGCTCCATCATCTCAGATTTTCCAATCCTCAAGTTGTTCTCCATTCTAAATTTGAATCCAGATTCCTTAGAGGTGTGGATCCTACAATTGATTCTGCTTAACCTGTTGCACAATATCCGGTATATAGCTGAGATTGTACACCATAGCCTGGTTATAATCTTCGTAGAACTGAAGATTATACTCACTCACCACTTTAGTCCTTTTCCAATCTTCCAAAGCTAATGACGCCAGAGTCCCCGTCGTCTTCCTGCTAAGGGCATCAGCCACCATATTAGCTTTTTCAGGATGATATTACAGAGTGAAGTCATAATCTTTCATATACTCCACCCATTTCCTTTGCCTGAGATTCAAGTCTTTCTGAGTAAACAAGTACTTCAGACTTTTATGGTCAGAAAAGACCTGAAACTTTGCTTCATAGAGATAACATCTCTATATCTTCAGAGTAAATATTACCGTTGCCAGCTCCAAATCATGAGTGGGGTAATTCCGTTCATGTGGTCTTAATTGGCGAGATGCGTACGCTACCACGCGTCTCCCTTGCATTAAGACACAACCAAGCCCACTCCCTGAAGCGTCAGAATACACCTCATATAGTTCTTCACTATCAGGAATAGTCAAGACTGGTGCACTTGTCAGTCTGACCTTCAATTCCCTAAAAGCATTTTCGCATTCGGCGTCTCACTGGAATCTGACTTCTTTCTTTGTCAACCGAGTCATCGGTGCAGCAATACTCGAGAAGTCTTTTGTTCACCGGAATACCTAAGCATAAAATGACTCTACGCAAGTGCACGTATCGAACAAGTAATATAGTGATGAGTAAAATTATCGTCTCCACAGGGACTGAGTTAATGAGGAATCTTATTACTAAAACCAGTTTATCACTATGTTTGAAATTAATTTGACTACCCAAGTTGATAATAATTGCTTAAAAAGAATATGTAATACCACAGATTTATAGTTTAAATACAGAAAGGAAATAAAAGTCCACGCGATCTGAGCTTAGAGTTGTGAGTTAATAATGGATACGGGCTAGGATTACTGATTTCCCCTCGGTTGCAACTCTGACTATGTTTTGCTATATGATTCTTTGTGGCAAAGTTCATTCATCAACCTAAAAATTCTACATAATCATCTTCCGAAATGATTTATGTTTGTAGTTCCTTAAACCAAATCAACATATTCCTATGTGCTTTGGTCTACAAACTTCACGTTAAAATCAATTTCAATGGGTTGTACAAGATACTAGTATATTCCTATACTAACTCTTATATTATTCAAGCTAGATCCAACTCAACCAACCTTTCCAGAATTAGTTTTAGTTTGTATTTTCTTACTAAATGATGGCCTGTCACTTAATAGAAAGTAAACAATAAATACACTTGAATAAACCAAATGAAAATTACTTAATCAATCAATATAGAGAATAAATCTTCATTGCAACGGTTCCATCAATAATCCCAGCTAAGGAATTTAGCTCATGATTAATTCAATGAAATCAAAGATTAATGACAAAGCTCGGATCCATAATGTTTGAAGTAAATCTGAGAGAGAAAAAGGAAACTTGCTAAGCTAAAAATATGAAGTCAAAAACCACCGTGAAAGCCGTCTTTGTACTCTTCTTCTTCTAAGTGCGTCGGCGTCAAAAATCTCTTGTACTCGCCTCGCCTCTGGTCTCATTTCGTACAAGAACTTCCTGCGCCTCCATGATATTTCTTTCTTTTTTCCCCCATTACTCTCCTCAACCTCTACTTTATATACTAGGACAAATTGAGGTGCCCTAGTGACACGTGCATGCATGAGAGTGCGGGCTAATGGTCCCCCTAAGGTGATATTCCATATTTGTCCATGCTAAATGCGTCGATTGCTTGTGCCACTACCGGACGCTAGAAGACAAATTGCGCCAGCTCACCACGGTTTCTCGCTGATCCCGCTTTTGTCTGCGACCTTTGCTGCGGCAATGCTATGACATTGAGAGCATTTTAGCATTTTTTTGTCTTTCCACCGCGCTTTTCTCACTACTAATCCACGTCAAGACCTCCGGCGGACATTCCTCGCACTAATTTATCAGAGTCAAATAACAGAATGAGTAACCAGGATCAATTCCATTACAAGACTTCTCCGCAAATATCAACTCTTTTTTTCACTAAACGCACAGTAAGAAAAATATTATCCAAAACATTAAAACTAAAGCATTTCACCCTGAGAAAATGAACAAATACTAAGCCTAAAAGTGTACTAAATAACTCTATTTTATTGAGTTATCACACCCCCAAACTTAAGTCATTGCTCGTCCTCGAGTAATGCCTAACAACACAAAACAAAATAAATTGACTCAGAACCTACAATGGGACTTTGCGTTGGGCGCCAACCAAGTTGATTCTCTATTCTCCAACAATGTCTCTGGATTTCCAGCTTGCTTTCAAACGGTATTTCATTAATTCTTGGTTCAATCGCTATCCACCCACTCCACAAATGAATGTGCGTGTGTGAGACCCGACTAATCAACCTTGAATCGCCAAGATTACCCGATTCATGATCATGAGCCTAGTTTATGATCTAATGTTGATTTTTTTGACTTCCTCTCCTCTAGCCTTAGTTAACCAAACTTTTCAGGCTCATTTCAATCCATCAAGTATCTCTATCGGCATTAGATGGGTGCAAATTTGCTTACTTTTCTCCACTTGTACACGAAATTATTTCTTCGTTTTTTTTTTTTTTTTCATCATGTCATCGCTACCTTTTTACGCGAATGCCAACATTGGTGATGAAGACACCCGGTTACTCAGCAACGTCACAAGTCAGATTTGCATAAGCTAACTCATATCCCGTGTCATTGTTTGACTTAAAAAGTACACATGGGGCACATGTTACCCCGGTTACTAGGCATTTCGTAATGCAGGAGGAGTAAAATTTTTTTTTTATTTTTTTTTTTTTTAAGAAGATCAACCACACACACCCCCTGTGCATCAACTTTTTAGATATCACTTTACCCTACATCGTTTGGCTCTCTAAGGCTTCGCCTCAAGGGTATCGCAAAATCGGTTCTATGATCCTAGGCTCTCACATTCCTCGAAATTCCACTAGACTTTTCAAAGTCGACTAGACCGTAGTCTTAATGTGCATACTGCGCATCTATGGGGCATTTGGATCACGATATCACCACGTTTTAATTCACACCAATTAAGTTCACAAGCTAAAATTCTAGACACATTGCATTTGTCATTGAATTTCCTAAAACCAACCTATCCGCAGCAGACCAATGCATTTATTTGACAAAACAAAGGAAACTAAAACTAAACATGAAAAATGAACGATTAATCGCCAGTAACACCCCAAACTTAGAGGAAGCAAAGTGTCTCACCGCTAGGGGGGTAACAAAAAAATGACACAACCGAGAACATGAAACAAGAAAACAGAAAAACAGGAAAGTGCGGTTGATACTCCCTGCGGAGGTAGGCAAGTCGCCTATCCTCTTAATCCTCATCCGCTGCTGCGGTATCACTCTCTTCAGCGTCATCGAAAGCACAACAGGTTCCAAACACCCTCGAAACTCGAAATGGAAAGATAGAAACTTTGTGAAATTTTTCAGCCGACTTCTTTAGAGCTAAATCCATTACTGAGCATATTCCCAATATTGCTGCTGCTGCTTGTGCATTTGCTGCAGCAGCTCCATTGTCTGAAATTGCTGAATTTCCTGAAGGCTCATACGCTGCTCCAGTATTTTGAGAGAATGAACCATGCTGGCAGGAACGTGCCCCCTGCTACTTGATGCCCCTGGATCTCCTCTGGCCTCGGCTGGCTCTGCTGGTTGTGGCTCTTGCTCCGCTGGCTCCGGCTCCTCATCATCACCAGAGGGTGACTCAGCTTGATCTGCACCGTCCGGCTGATTTTGTGCCAGCCGAGCAATGGTCAACGTTGTGATTGCTCCACCCGGGGGCAAAGTTTCCTCATTGGGAAACACCTGGGCCCCACTGTTTTTACACAGCCCAGAGATGAGCGTAGGGAACCAGAGACTACCTTTTGCTTTTTCAAGACATGCCGGAGTTCTCTGTCGATTATTTTCACCGACATTGATTGTGCGGCCGGGCTAAAATAGAATCAACAATGAGATACGCTCTTGGAGATGGTGTGCATTGTCTTGGACGGCAGAAGACTAGTCTTCAAGAAGTGGTACCAAACGCGCATGTGGAGCAAGGTCGCTCAAGACCGCATCAAGGCACCGCTTTGAAACACTCCACTTTGTGCACCGGAACACAAACCCCGCTCCAAGATACCGTCGATTGCGCTCTATCCTTCGAGAGGCAAACTCGAGTGCAGATCAACCGAGACCTCTAACCCATAAAAACGGTTGATCGCTGGGTCCGATTGAACACGAACTTGGTGTAGACTCGCTGTTGCTCATCGCGGGTGAGGTGCGTGGAGAACTCATGGACGGAGGGGCTACCGCTGCGGTGGGTGGGAGCAAAAATTCCTCAATTTAGGGCGGTGATGATCGACGCAATACTTTCATCATAACCCAAATTTGGTCTTGTTGGTCAAGACGAACCCTTCTCGGAGTTGAAAGAGCGCTGCAGATGGACCGGGCATATCGGTTTTCATTGCTCGTGACGCAAATGTCCGGTAGCCGACTTCATGGTTACCGCGGTATGCGCCCATTGTTTTATGGGTCGGGCGCCTTTATACGGACCATTGCGGGACTGCGATGGAGAGAACGGCGGATTAGTGGGGTCGATGGGCGGTGGAGAACAAATCGGTGGGGCCGGTAGGTTTGGTGGAAAGAGAAAGTGGGAAAATGCTAACTGAAAGGGATAGGTCGGGGACACCCCGCTTTATTCGCTTTTTTTTTTTTTTTTTTTTTTTTTTTTTTTTTTTAATAATATTGCCACAAAGAAATTGTTATGAAGAGAATTCTTTCTTTGCAAAACAAAGTTTCGAACTCATCCCTTCCTTTTCTTTGAGCTACAACTTTCCGCTTTACGCCAATCATTACTTCGCCTGACGATGCTTCCCCAGTATCACAATCATGTTCTTCACACGTAAAACAAAAAGGCATTAAAAGAACAACTAAAGAAAATTCAAAAGACATAATTAGTAAATTGGAGGGTTGCCTCCCTCAAGCGCTTGTTTTAAAGTCTTCAGCCTGACTTGGCCGTGCTTCTATGCATCTTGGAGTGAGATGGAGGTTTTCTGGCGATTGATCTCATCACCCCAGTAGTGCTTTAGACGCTGGCCGTTCACTTTGAAGGTTCTCCCCGAATCCTCAGCTGCTATCTCTACTGCTCCATGCGGGAAAACTTGATGTACCACAAATGGACCTGACCATCTGGATTTTAGTTTCCCTGGGAACAGCTTCAGCCTGGAGTTGAAAAGTAGAACCTGCTGCCCAACTTCAAACTGCCGAGGAAGGATTCTTCTATCATGCCATTTCTTCGTTTTCTCCTTATACAATTTGGCACTTTCATATGCTAGCATCCGGAATTCCTCCAACTCGTTCAGCTGCAACAGCCGCTTTTCCCCTGCTAGATTGAGGTCCATGTTCAGCTGTTTCACTGCCCAATATGCTCTATGTTCCAACTCCACCGGTAAGTGGCATGCCTTCCCAAAGACTAGGCGGAATGGCGACATTCCTAATGGTGTCTTGAATGCTGTCCTGTATGCCCATAGAGCATCCTCCAATCTCTGTGACCAATCTTTTCGATTCGGGTTGACCACCTTCTCCAAAATGCTCTTTATTTCTCTGTTGGAAACTTCGGCTTGCCCACTGGTTTGTGGGTGGTAAGCTGTGGCAATCTTATGCTTTACGCCATATTTGCTTAAAAGGTGCTCAAATTGCTTCTTTCAAGTGAGTACCTAAATCGATGATAGCTCTTGGTGTTCCAAACCGTGTGAGGATGTTTTTATGAAGGAATTTCACAACTACCTTTGAATCGTTTGTTGGTAATGTTGTTGCCTCTACCCATTTGGAGACATAATCTACCGCTACCAAGATGTACAAGTTTCCAAAAGAGGGGGAAATGGACCCATGAAGTCTATGCCCCATACATCAAATAACTCCACCTCGAGAATGTTACTCGGTGGCATTTCATGCGGCGGGAGATGTTGCCCACTCGTTGGCACCTATCGCATCTTTTCACGAACTCATGTGCATCCTTAAAGATGGAAAGCCAATAAAATCCAGATTGGAGGACCTTTTTCTTTGTTCTTGTTCCTCCAAAGTGCCCTCCGTAAGGTGAGGAATGGCAATGTTGGAGGATGCTTTGCACCTCTTCCGGGATACATCGTCGAATAACCCGGGTCTGCGCATTAATCGCTTGTAGAGAAATGGTTCATCCCAAAGAATAAAACTTAACATCATGCAAGAACCTCTTCTTCCATTGATTGCTCATTTCAAAGTGAAAAAGCTTGACCCACTTACAATAAAATTTCTGAAGTCTGCATACCAGGGAGCCTTAGCTTGATGCACGGCCAGGAGTTGTTCATCCGGGAAGGTCTCTCGGATAGGCTCCTTTGGTTGATCTCGCTTCCTTCCTCTAGCCTTGAAAGATGGTCGCAACCCGATTTTCGGACCCTTTTACATCCTTTATTTCCGTGTCAAATTCCTGCAGCGTAGTAGTATCCGGCGGATCAGCCGTGGCTTGGCATCCTTCTTTGCAATCAGGTATTTAATGGCGGAGTGGTCTGTGTACACGATCACCTTGGTGCCCACGAGATATGCTCGGAACTTGTCGAAAAGCAAAAACCACGGCAAAGAACTCTTTCTCCGTGGTAGTATAATTCATCGTGCCTCGGTCATTGTTTTGCTTGCATAATAAATGGAATGGAACACCTTCTCATGTCGCTGCCCCAACACTGCTCCCGCTGCGTAGTCACTAGCATCGCACATGAGTTCAAATGGTAATGACCAATCTGGCGAGAGGACAATGGGAGCGGACACCGGCTGCCTCTTTAGCTCTACAAATGCTTTATGGCAATCATCATCAAACTCAAATGACCGACTTTGCTCCAACAAACTACACAATGGCTTAGCTATCTTTGAGAAATCTTTGATGAATCGTCGATAAAACCAAGCGTGGCCTGTGAAACTCCTAATTCCCTTCACCGATGTTGGTGGCGGTAGTTTGTCTATTACTTCTATCTTTGCCTTGTCCACCTCGATGCCTTTGTTGGAGATCTTGTGACCCAAGACGATGCCCTCCTGAACCATGAAGTGACATTTTTCCCAATTGAGAATTAAATTGGTTTCCTCACACCGCATTAAAACTCTTTCCAAGTTGGTGAGGCAATCCCCAAAGGAATCTCCAAAGACTGAGAAATCGTCCATAAAAACCTCCAGCGACTTCTCCACCATATCTGTGAAAATGGACATCATACACCTCTGAAAAGTTGCTGGAGCGTTGCACAGTCCAAAAGGCATTCTTCTGAAGGCAAACGTCCCATAGGGACATGTGAACGTGGTCTTTTCCTGGTCCTCCGGTGCTATGGCAATCTGGTTGTAACCCGAGTAGCCATCCAAGAAACAGTAGTATTCCTTTCCCGCCAACCTATCAAGCATCTGGTCGATGAAAGGCAGAGGGAAGTGATCCTTTCTGGTTGCCTTGTTCAGCTTCCTGTAGTCCATACACACCCTCCAACCAGTCACTGTTCTTGTGGGAATCAACTCGTTGTTGTCGTTGGGTACGACAGTGACTCCACCCTTTTTGGGTACACATTGAACTGGACTGACCCAAGAGCTGTCTGAAATAGGGTAAATTATCCCTGCATCAAGCCATTTAATTACCTCTTTCTTCACTACCTCCTTCATAATCGGGTTCAGCCTTCTCTGCTGCTCTACTGAATTGCTGCAGCAGTCATGTAGCAAAATTTTGTGCATGCAAATTGTTGGACTGATTCCTTGTATGTCGGCAATGGTCCACCCAATTGCACGCTTGAACCTTTTAACACCTCTAGTAGTTGTACTTCCTGCATGTCATTTAATCCAGAAGCAATAATTACAGGAAGAGTACCGGAATCACCCAAATAAGCATACCTCAAGTGTGCCGGTAGAGGTCGCAGTTCCAACATGGGAGGCTCTTCCACAGAGGGCTTATGCTGCTTCAAGGGCCTTGTAGATAAGTCTAACGACTCGACCTGCCTTCTAGACTTTGTTGCCGCATGCCTACCCTCCAACCATGATACTTGTGTATCCTCGTTGTTCTCATTGATCTCCGAGTCAATTAGGTCCTCCTCTGTCATCAACTTCTCAGCACAAGCCTTTTCAAACTCTGCTGCTACTAATGAATCCAAAACGTTCATTCTTTGAACATTCTTCCACCCATCCATCCAGCGCATCGCTTTGAATACATTGAAAGTGACTTGCTGATCATGGACCCTCATTGTCAACTCGCCTTTTTGAACATCTATCAATGTCCTGCCTGTAGCTAAAAAGGGTCTCCCCAAGATAATCGGTACCTCCTTATCTGCTTCATAGTCTAACACAATGAAGTCAGCTGGAAATATGAACTTGTCCACCCGTACTAGGATGTCTTCTATTTTTCCCTCTGGATGAGCATAAGACCTGTCGGCTAGCTGCAAGGTAACAGTGGTGGGTCTTGCTTCACCTATTCCCAGCTTTCTGAAAATGGACAGTGGCATTAAATTAATGCTCGCCCCCAAGTCGCACAAAGCTTTTCCGATATATTGATTTCCAATAGAGAGCACGGTATGGTGAAACTACCGGGGTCCTTCAACTTGGGTGGCAACCGATTCTTCAAGATTGCCTTTTGCATTCCTCCGTTAGCTTGTTAATGTCTCGAATTCACCTAGCCTTCGCTTCTTCGAAAGGATATCCTTCATGAACTTAACGTAGCTCGGCATTTGCTCCAATGCCTCCACAAGTGGAATGTTAATGTGGAGCTGTTTCAAAGACGTCAAGGAATCTCCTGAATTGCTTATCTTGTTTTTGATTCTGAAACCTTTGTGGGAATGGGGTGGAGGTCTCTCTGGTTTGTTTTTCTGCGGCTTTCTTTGTATCATTCATTTGTGACATCACATTTCGATTCAAATTTTGGTTCTTTGGATTTCTTGATTTTGGATCGAAGAGTGCTCTGTTTCTGCTGTCTGTTGCGTTGGTTGTTCAAGTACTCTACCATTCCGCAGTGTGATAGCTTTGCATTGCTCCTTACCATCTCTCCTTGGGTTTTCCGTATCGCTCGGAAGTGACCCTTGGGGTCTATTACTTAGAACGTTAGCCAATTGCCCCACTTGATTTTCCAAAGTCCTCAGTGATGCAGCTTGACTCTGGAGGAGGGCTGCTTGACTCTGAATGAGTGAATCATTCCTTGCCATGTATTCTTTAAGTAATGCCTCCATAGGATTCGATGATGCTTGCTGTGGCTGCCTCTGGTTTGTTTGCTCTTGAGGCCGTGTTTTTCTTTGTTGATCTTTGATGAAATCACGGTGGATAGGTTGGTTTGCTAGGCCACGGCATCGAACTAGCTTCTTGATTCGACCAAGAAAAATTCGGATCTGCCTCCACCCCTGGTTATAAGTGTTGGAATAGGGGTTGTTATTCCGGTTAAAGTTGTTCACATAGCAAACTGACTCGGGGTTGGATGGGCGGTTTTGAAGGAATGCTTGACTCCACGGTGAACCACAGGTTAATGCCTTTGGGGTGGCATTGCATTAGCTGGTGTCGATCACGTTTAGAGACTTCAAAATGTTGGAGAGGGAAGAAACTTGAGCGATCGGTCACGGTCACCGCATCTACTTCATGAATTCTGCCCCTCTTCTTCCTGCAGACACTCTTTCGGTGGGCCCTTTGGTAATTGTTGTTAGACATCCTTTCCAAAATTTCATAAGCCTCGTTGTAGGACTTCACAAGTAAAGCTCCATTTCTTTGATGCATCCACCATGGCTCTAGTCGAAGCATTGAGCCCATTGTAGAAGGTTTCCATTTGAATCCAATAGGGGAGCCCGTGGTATGGACACTTCCTCAATAATTCCTTAAAAGCGTTCCCATGATTCACATAGAGCCTCTCCCTCCATCTGTTGAAATGAAGTGATATCATTCCTGAGTTTTGCATTTTTGTTTGGAGGAAAATATTTCACCAAAAATTTCTCAGCCAAATCGTTCCAATTGGCTACCGAATCTGGTGGCAGAGAATTCAGCCACGCTCTAGCTCGATCCCTCAAAGAGTAAGGGAATAGCTTGAGACGAAGAGCCTCTTCTGTCACACCCGGGGCTTTGAATGCCTCGCATACTTCGATGAACAACCGAAGGTGCATATGTGGGTCATCGGTCACCATCCCACTAAATTGCCCCACTGTTTGGAGCATTTGGAACATGACTGGCTTCAGCTCGAACTTAGTTGCCTGTATTTCCGGCCTCACAATGCCTGGGTGCAACCCGTCGAGCATGGGAATGGCATGATCCCTGATGGCCCTGTCTCATCTCTGCTATGGCTAGCACTTGATTACCCAGATTGGCTTGGTTGTTTGCTTGTTTGCCGTCGCCCATTTCTTCGACCGCAAATCCTTGTTGCTCCCGCGTCTTGCTCGAAAGGTCCTTTCAATCTCCGGATCCAACGGGATTAGATCCGTATCCCTAGGCCTATTCATGCACGAAGATTTTACCCCTTTAGAACAATGTAACCTGGTCAAACCAACAAAAACCAAGTGTATTCGATTAGATGGCCGATTTCTATAATAATTTCCTATTAACGCCGGTCCCGGCAGAACGGCGCCAAAAACTTGTTCATAAAATACCTAAGCATAAAATGACTCTCACAAAGTGCACGTGTCGAACAAGTAATATAGTGATGAGTAAAATTATCGTCTCCACGGGGATTGAGTTAATGAGGAATCTTATTACTAAAACCAGTTTATCACTATGTTTGAAATTAATTTGACTACCCAAGTTGATAATAATTGCTTAAAAAGAATATGTAATACCACAGATTTATAGTTTAAATACGTAAAGGAAATAAAAGTCCACGCGATCTGAGCTTAGAGTTGTGAGTTAATAATGGATACGGGCTAGGATTACTGATTTCCCCTCGGTTGCAACTCTGACTATGTTTTGCTATATGATTGTTGTGGCAAAGTTCATTCAGTCAACCTAAAAATTCTACATAATCATCTTCCGACAGATTTATGTTTGTAGTTCCTTAAACCAAATCAACATATTCCTATGTGCTTTGGTCTACAAACTTCACGTTAAAATCAATTTCAATGGGTTGTACAAGATACTAGTATATTCCTATACTAACTCTTATATTATTCAAGCTAGATCCAACTCAACCAACCTTTCCAGAATTAGTTTTAGTTTGTATTTTCTTACTAAATGATGGCCTGTCACTTAATAGAAAGTAAACAATAAATACACTTGAATAAACCAAATGAAAATTACTTAATCAATCAATATAGAGAATAAATCTTCATTGCAACTTCGGTTCCATCAATAATCCCAGCTAAGGAATTTAGCTCATGATTAATTCAATGAAATCAGCATTAATGACAAAGCTCAGATCCATAATGTTTCGGAAGTAAATACAGAGAGAAAAAGGAAAACAGCTAAGCTAAAAATATGAAGTCAAAAACCACTGTGAAGCCGTGCTGTACTCTTCTTCTCTGTGCGTCAGCGTCCAAAAATCTCTTGTACTCGCCTCTGCCTCTGGTCTCAGCTCGTACAAGAACTTCCTGCGCCTCCACTGATATTTCTTTCTTTTTCCCCCGTACTCTCCTCAACCTCTACTTTATATACTAGGACAAATTGAGGTGCCCTAGTGACACGTGCATGCATGAGAGTGCAGGCTAATGGTCCCCTCAGCTGATATTCTTACAGCTGTCCATGCTAGAGTACGTCAGTGCTTGTGCCACTACCAGCGCTAGAAGACAAATTGCGCCAGCTCACCACGGTTCTCGCTGATCCTGCTTTTGCTGCGACCTTGCTGCGGCAATGCTATGACATTGAGAGCATTTTAGCATTTTTTTTTGTCTTTCCACCGCGCTTTTCTCACTACTAATCCACGTCAGCACCTCCAGCGGACATTCCTGCACTAATTTATCAGAGTCAAATAACAGAATGAGTAACCAGGATCAATTCCATTACAAGACTTCTCCGCAAATATCAACTCTTTTTTTCACTAAACGCACAGTAAGAAAAATATTATCCAAAACATTAAAACTAAAGCATTTCACCCTGAGAAAATGAACAAATACTAAGCCTAAAAGTGTACTAAATAACTCTATTTTATTGAGTTATCATCTTTCACGAAACGCCGATTGTATTCTGCAAGTCTGAGGAAACTACGAATCTCCACTACATTCTTCGGTCTTTCCTACTGTAGCACAGTCTCGATCTTAGAAGGATCGAAAGGGATTCCTTATATTGAATTTACATGCCCAAGGAACTTCACTTCTGTTAGCCAGAAGTCACATTTCTCCTTCTTAGCATACAACTGGTGTTCACGAAGAGTTTGGAGAACAATTCTCAAGTACTGCTCATGTTCTTCCCAAGTCTTTGAGTAAACCAATATGTCATCAATGAAGACTATTACGAACCAATCCAAATACGGTCGGAAAACACAGTTCATCAAGTCCATGAATGCCACCGGGGCATTCGTCAACCCAAAAGGTATTACAAGAAACTCAAAGTGCCCGTACCGAGTTCTAAAAGCAATCTTCGAAATGTCCTCCTCCTTAATTTTCAATTAGTGGTACCCAGATCTCAAGTCAATCTTGGAGTAAAATTGTGATCCACCCAACTGATTGAATAGCTCATCAATCCTTGGCAGTGGGTATTTGTTCTTCACAGTTACCCCATTCAATTGACGATAGTCAATGCATAACTGAAGAGATCCGTCGTGCTTTTTCACAAATAGCACCGACGCACCCCAAGGTGAAGTACTATTCTGAATATATCCCTTCTCTGCAAGCTCTTCAAGCTACTTTCTCAACTCTTTCATCTCCGCAGGTGCCATCCAATACGGAGGAATAGAGATAGGTGTCGTCCTCGGTATCAAATTAATACCGAATTCAATCTCCTGATCTAGCGGTAAACTAGTTAAATCCTTAAGAAACACATATGTGAACTCATCCACTACAAGAATTTCCGTACTATCTCCAATTACCTTAGGTTCACCTTCCAAAGTAAGAAGGAAAGAAAAACAGGATAGATTCCTCCATCCTCCAACACTGTACTTTAACAGTCATTCTCACAGGATTGGATTCATATTTGCCTGATAAGAAATCATTGTTCCAGACTTAGTCATCAAAGTCACTCTCCTACGGTAACAATCAACAATTGCACTGTATTCTGACAACCATTCCATTTCGAGGACCACGTTAAACAGACTCATCGAAAGGATAATTAAGTCAGCTCTCATTTGCTCCCTCCCAATCGTGATTTCACACGATCTATAGACACTTAACACCTTAACACATCCCAGTGGGGAGTTCAAAGTCATCGGGACTTCTAAATTCTCAAATTTCAGTTTCAAAGTCCGAATAAAAGAACTTGATATGAACGAGTGTGTGGCACCTATATCAAACAACACGTGAGCAAAAGAATGAGAGATTAGAATCATACCCACAACCACCGCGTTGCTAGCCTGTCCTCCCGAACTGCCTCTTGCCAGGGTATAAGCTTGCTCCTGCACTTTCCCTTTCCCTCTATCACCAACATTAGGTCGTTGGGTTACTGGCCTATACTGTTGCGATGAAGGTGGTTGTACCGGTCTCGGCGCTTAGGGTCAAAATTGTGGATACTAAGGTGGTTGATAAGTTGGCAT
The DNA here is from genome assembly GCA_012066045.3 of Morus alba. Classification (NCBI taxonomy): domain Eukaryota; kingdom Viridiplantae; phylum Streptophyta; class Magnoliopsida; order Rosales; family Moraceae; genus Morus; species Morus alba. Next base: position 6,119,475 of record CP050231.2, on the reverse strand, counting down.
AGGAGGATATGGCATTTGCTGTGGCTGGTATGGTGGCACATACTTTGGTGGCCCCTCATGACTGTACGAAGCATCACTTTGGGCTTGTTGAGCCGGCGGCCGATTAGGATAATTCCTCCTAATATGGCCCACCTTTAATAATTGTGACACTTGGTTCCATATGGAGCACTTATGTCACTTTCTGGTGAACTACAGCCACCGCTAATCACTCCCCCACCCAGCTGTCCCTGGTTGCGGTTCCTTCTACCACTCCGTTATAGCCGCCGGAAGCTGAAACTTGCCCAGCTAGTTTTTTGCTTTGGTGATAGGTCATGTTATCTTGCTCCACCCTAGTAGCAGCAATCCCAGAAATTTTGAATTCTCAAAGCCACCAATGATCTCCTCACAGAGTTCTTGAGTCCCTTCTCAAACTTAAGACATTTAAGGTGTTCAGATTCCACCAAAGATGGCACAAATCGGGAAATGTCATTAAACTTAGCATCATACTCCCTTACAGACATGTCACCTTGCAGCAGAGACATGAATTCTAGCGCTTTTTCATCCCTATAACTCTGAAGGAAGTACTAATCATTGAACAGGGCCTCAAATTGCTCTCAGGTCAGTCTTGTAACATATATTCTTCTCTTGACATGTTTCCACCAAGTATTTGCTAATCCCTCCATCTTGTATACCACAAATTCCACCCAGTATTCATCCGGGACTCCCATAGTACTTAAGTGCTTGACTATGGAGTCTAACCAGAACTCTGCCTCCTGTGGTCCTCCTTCACTATTAAAGAGGGGATAGGTGCATGCCTAAATTCCCACAAGTACCCTTGCTTCCCATCCTCAACCGACCACTCGTTTTGAGCTCTAGTGGCCATGCCTTGAAAGGCAGCATACATGGTATCCAAAAATCCCTGATTCGTTGTGCCAGTTGATTAACTGGTCTACGGCAAGGTGTCATTTCATTTAACTGAAATAACACTAGACTGTTCAATAGACTATAGATGTCTCACATGTACGTACAATCCTGGGGTTTCTTAACCTAGGACTCTGATACCACTCTGTCACGCCCCTCCCCCCAAACGGGATGGGTGATGTGGAGCTCGATTAGGGGTTAATAAAGCAGATTCTCAGATGAGCCCCACTTAACTGCATTAAAATATAAATAAATTACAGAATCTCGAGCCTCTGACAACATCAGGGCTCCACCACAAGACATACAGTATTGTACATACATGAACATGTAAATAGTTAATTACAACAAACATTAACCACAATCTAATTAATCCAAGTATTACATGAGTTTACAGAATTCTCTATTCCTTACACTTTTATGTCAAATGATGAACACAATCCTCATTTGATCGATCCATAGTATAACTCAACTACTTCCGTAGCAAATATCTAGCTATTGTGCACCACTCCTAGAATCTCCTAGGAGGGGTTTAATACATTTAAAACATAAAACGTGAGCGAAATGCCCAGTAGAAATAATTTGAAATTACTTAAAAATAAATGAATATATAATTGTGCAAGTAAATAAATACATGGTTAAATAAATAAATAGACATTCAGTTTCAACAGATAGCTAGAACCTCACATCCTTTTTCTCAAAGGAAATAAATGTAAAAGCTCCATATTACAGGCTTCAGCAAGTAATTAGTACAAATTACTTACCTAAACAAGTGCCTCGCCTACCCGGACCGAGTTTCTGGTTCCGCCCCCAAGGATGCACTATTCGCATCCTATCTAGGCTTACTGCAATAGACTCTTTTATCAGTTCACAAGATCTCTTAGTTTAAGAAATTATTCATTAACTTTCTAAAACTGTAATTATGACCCCACGAACTATTCAAACCGCGGGCCCTATGATTGGGCAAGCCATGAGGTTCCATGACTAAACAAGCTATGGATTCCATGGATAGGACAAGTCATGGATTCCATAAACTAAACAAGTCATGGTATTTAAAGAGTTTTTCTTTCACAAACCAACCATTTGTTTAAAACATTTCCAAGGCCAAACATCTTTTGAAATCAGGCTCACAAGGAAAAGAAATATAAATCCTACCTAGCATTATCAAACCTTGGACTAGCGTTGCCTTTTTCGGCTTTCGCTTCCTCAAGCCCCTTCAGTCTGAATCCTCAGCGATCACTGATGCAAGACAACACTTTAGGATTAATTCTCATTTCTAAAGCAATCCGATCTCAATTAGATACCAAGGTTTCCAATTAGTGTGCCCTAATCCATTTTCATGTTTCAAAATATCATTCCAAGGGTTTTCAATCTCAAAACAATGATTAAAGATGCTAATTCATTCATCTCAAGTCCCCAAATGAAGCTAATTTGGGTTCTCCTTGAAAACATGGATCAAAACAACAATTTCAAGCCAAACAGGGTGAGAACCCGGGTCAACCGGTCGACCGGTGACAGAACAGTGCATCACCACCGGTCGACCGATGGTGTGCAATCCGGTCGACCGGACAGGTCGACCGTCAAGCCAATACAATCCGGTCAACCGGTTACCATGTGATCCGGTCGACCAGACTAGTCGACCGGTGGCACCAGTTGTGCAAGAGAAGCTTGGGGAACCAGTCTGAAAACTTGCAATCTCAATCCCAAATCAAAATATTTCAAAGGAAAACTACTAGATCCGGGTTCTAGGTCCTAAAACAAGTCGAAAGAACCCAAAATCCATAAAGATCCGTTTCAAACCAAAAATAAGTTTTTAAAATTCGAAAAATTGAGATTCAAGAGAGGTCCTTCCAGTAATCTTACCTCAAATCCTTCTCTTGACGTTGAAAACTTCCTTAAATCGTTCATTGGTTCGAATCCGGTTTGATTTGAGACAAAAACGAGAGAGAAAGAGTGAGTGTGAGAGAATGAAAGAGTGAGAGAGAGAGAGAGAGAGAGAGAGAGAGAGAGATGCACGGGAAGGAAGGAAGAGAAAAAGAAAGAAAAGGAAGAAAAAAAAAAGAAAAAAAAAATAGACAGGTACTAACATTTAAAGGAAACAGTCCAAAAATGCGCTCATACACACTTCTGGGTTAAAAAAATAAAAATTACTTAGAATAATTTAAATACCTTAGAACTATTTAAATTACACGTAAGAAACATTTATTAATAAAACTCAATCAATTAATTCAGATTAGGCACACTAATAATCTCAGTTACCTTAATTAATCTCATTTAATTCTTCAGAGTGTTACAGAACTGCAGAGCAAGAGTGTCTCCTTTTAAAAGAAAGAGAGAGAGATATGCAAAGGGTGTAAGAGGTTTTGAGTGGAGAGAAAAAATGAGAATGTTTATTGAGTGTGCAATTCTAAAACTGTTAGTCAATTTTTTTCTCCATCCCTTGAATCAATGTCTTATCTATTTTTTTTTTTTTTGTTATTATTTATTTCAATTTATTTTTTCTGCTGGTGTAGGGATGTGTTTTTCCTCAACCCATGTTTGGTATTAGTCTCTTGTTCAAGGATGTTGATTTATTGTTGGACCAAATTTTGCTTCAAAATCTTAATAATCTAAATTAAGCAACACTTTCCTCACCGGAAAATTAATTACTCAGGTTAGTTTGATTGAGAAACCCAAAACTTCCAGGGATTGATTGTGGTTTTGAATGTGGGTCCAGCGTATGTCAAAAAAGAAAGTTGAATTCTCAACTTAATTAATGTTTTTTCTTCATAGATTTACCAAAGCAATCACAAAACCTTGAATATAGACATGCTAAAAAACAAGAAGAAATGAAGAAAGTAGGCCCCATTTTTTGCCTTAATTATCTTGTAAAGTCAGTCAATATTGGTGGTAAAGAAAGCAAATTCCATGCCGCATAAAATACGTCATTCTTCACCAAATTCCAAAACTGACCACTCACACTCACAGTATACCATTCTTCACGTAAAGTCGCATGAGGCTGAACACTTGGACCAAGCCTTTCGTTTGAATAGAAAAACCATGTATAACTTGCATCTTGCATTTTGAGTACATTAAAAAGTAGGCTTTTTTTTTACGGTGAGACATTTTAAAAAATTCACCAATAGAATATTCTGTTTTGACCATTAAATTATTTTTTTAACAGTTAGATTCACAAACCGAACAGTTCTGTACAGAGCGTTATAAATTTTTAATGCAAATTTGCACAAATCTGACAGTTAAAAACTTAATCTAAAAGTCAAAACATAATGTTCTATAAGTGAATTTTTTCAAGGGGTCTCACTGTATAGGCTATATCTTACATTTTGAATGTCTTGAAGATTGTAATTCTGAGATCAAATTCATATCAAATTGTACTTAAGGGCATGTTTAGTTCAGCTGATCCGAGTTGAGATGTGACTTTATGTGAGAGCTTTTTACTGCGTAGTAAAAAGTTAGATATGACTATTTTTAAAAACTTTTTACTGTAGTAAAATTTGATTTATAAACTCGAATCGATGAAATGAACGAGACCATGATGTTGACGCCCTAAATTGATAAATTTACTTTTTTGTCGTTTATGGATAAACTTTGTAATATATAATCAAACATGAATTAGATATTATGTTTAAGCTAAGCTGCAAAGGGTAGGATCGTCAATTCATGGGCGAAAAGTGGTGTTGACCTGGAAAATGTACATGTCAAACATAAGAATAATTGTACAATTTGAAGGTATATTTTGAGAACATCCAAAATACATGTTTTATAATTTTTTATAAATTTGAAATACAAGATATAAAATAGTAAATATTTCTAATAACAATGAGAATAATAAATTTTTAAGACCATGGCACACTATAGGTCAACGGAAAAGGACAAATTTTTTTTTCTCCTTTTATTATTATTATTATTATTATTATTATTTGTTTCTTTTTGATTGAAATGAAGGAAATGACTTTAGGCCGACCTTTCCTTGTCTATCAACCATAGACATACTAATCAACTTTCACAAGAGGGAAAAATAAAAGAACATGTATTATATATAAGTATCCATTAATCCAAGGCTTTTGAGATGGTTTTTCAAAATCATTTGCTCATCGTTTCTATTCACTTCACCTTCCATTTCTCTACTTGCTTACTATAAGTCCTCTTTTTCTTGTCTTGGGTCTTGATGGCACGCTCTTTGTCCTCTCTTTTCCTTGCATTCATGAGCCTTCACAACCATCGATATAAAGGCCAAACTAACAACATCTCAAGAACCCCACAAGCAGGAAAGACACTGCAAACGGTGTCCGCAACAATGGCCGAGAGATGGGCTACAATTAGCTCAACCATAGCCATCTTCATGTTTGCTTGGTCCATTATCTACCAGTGCTCTTCTTACGAAATTCGCCACATAATCAATGAGCTAAAGCAAAGGCTCAAGGACTATTTCAACCCCTATATCCAACTCTGCATCCACGAATTCACCGTGGATCGCCTTAAGCGCAGCAAGGGTTACGTCTTGGTCGAAGCATATCTGAGCTCGATCACATCGGAAAACGCCAACAGGCTCCGCGCTGACTTGGAAAATGATGGCGGGAACTTGGTTTTGAGCATGGATGATTATCAGGACGTGACAGATGAGTTTGAAGGTGCAAGAGTTTGGTGGGGTTTGACGAGAATTTCGAGGTCGCCGACGACGTCGTATCAGGAGCAGGGAAAGAGGCTGTACCGGCTGATTTTTCGCAAGAAGCATAGAGAGCTAGTGACCAAGTCTTATTTGGAGCATGTCATGAAGAAAGGAAAGGAAATCATGACCAGAAACAGGCAGAGGATGCTTTATACTAACATTGCAGGCTCTCCTAATAAGATGTCAAGCAGTATGTGGAATCACATAGTGTTCGAGCACCCTGCAAGTTTCGAAACAATGGCGTTGGACCCCGAGATAAAAGAGGAGATTGTTGAGGATTTGTTGGCCTTCAGCAGGAACAAGGAATTCTATGAGAGAGCTGGGAAGGCATGGAAAAGAGGCTATTTGCTATATGGACCGCCGGGTACGGGGAAGTCCACCATGGTGGCTGCAATAGCTAACATGCTGGATTATGACGTGTATGATCTTGAGCTGACCACGGTGAGGGACAACACCGAGCTTAGGAGGCTTCTGATCGAGACGACTAGTAAGTCGGTAATTGTGATTGAGGACATTGATTGCTCTCTTGATCTTACCGGTGAGAGGAAGAAAGCTGAGAAATCTTCAAAGGAAGATCATATGACCGATGAGCCCAAGGAGAAAAAGAAAGAAGTACGAAAGGAAGAGGGAAGCAGCAGAGTAACTCTTTCGGGTTTATTGAATTTCATTGATGGGATTTGGTCTGCTTGTGGGAGTGAGAGAGTGATTGTGTTCACCACCAATTATGTGGACAATTTGGAACCCGCGCTTATAAGAAGCGGCCGGATGGACAAGCATATTGAGCTCTCTTATTGCAGCTTTAAAGGGTTCAAAGTGTTTGCCAAGAACTACTTGAATCTCGAGACGCATGAAAGGTTTGACAAGATCGAGAGTTTGATGGCGGAGACCAAGATCACCCCTGCTGATGTTGCGGAAAACCTCATGCCAAAATTGCCTCAGGATGATCCCGAGGGGTGTCTTTCGAACTTGATTCGCGCTCTTGAAGAAGCCAAGGAAGCAGCAGCTAAGAAGAAGAAAGAGACAGTTCAGCCACAAGATGAGAACAAAGAGACTTAAAAACCAGAGTGAACTAGTAATTCAACAGTATTATTTATCCATATGATTTGATTATATATATAGTTGTCTAAAAGAATATTGTGATAGTTAGTGCCTGGTTTCTGTTTTCAAGTTAATATCATTTTTATGTTTTCATATTAAATGTCTTTGTTTGCAGAAGTGTTTTAGATTTGTAAACCATGTTGAAGTACGCTGGCCGAAAAATGAATTTTAATACTGAAACTTATTAAGAATACCCTCCATTTTATTGTTTCCTTGAAGTTTGTTTTAATTTGGTCTCATCTTAGACCAATATTGTAATTCACAATCACTTCTCTCTCTAACTCTCTCACACACACACACACACAAAACATCTTAATAAATTGAGGAACAACTGATATTTGATAACTTCGGATTCAAATATTGCAGTGTTTGAGAAGAATCTCTTCTTCATAAAACAGAACTGACGATAATATCACTTTTGGATAACATGAGAGCAATTTTTTTGAATGACAAGAGAATGATTCTTGAGGGTGATAAATCACCACTTTTATGTCGTATAAATCATTAGTGTGATTCCACTGCTAAATGTAGATTGTCATAGTGTCAATGAAATTAAAAATATTTTTCCAAGGAATCTACTTTGTAAGAAAAGATAAATGGGTTAGGACATTGGCCTACGTGATCAACTTCGATTCATTGCATGATGATTCATCTTCTTGTTTTATTGAGGGAGAAAGTGACTAAATAATACCTGTAGTAAAAAACAATTTTCTACATGTAATAAAAAACAATTAGTATGATATAATTTGACAATTTAAAACTGTTTTATTAAATTTCTTTTTTTTTTTCTGACAATGAATAACTGTATTTCTTGGCTTCCAAACTTGTGCTCCAAGGAAAAAGCCCCAAATAAAGCCGAAAAATTGTATAAGAAAGTACTTGGTAAAGGTATGATGGGAGCTGATCACAAACATCCAAAGAGGAACATCATTAGATGCCCACAATTTCTTGACACCTGCGAAACAAACAAAGAGAACGTGAAAAAGGGCAAAGCCTATTTTCTGGCTTTAGTCATCTTGAAAAGCCACTATGGGTAATTTGGCTTTACCAAGCTGGGATAATAAAGCATAAATATGAAGTTTATTCAACTTATAATAACATTAGACAATTTTCAGCAAATTCCCTTCTCCCTCCCCCAGCCAAACACCTGGTTTTACTTTACTTTTATTTTTTTGCTTTTTGCTTTTTGCTCAAGAAATAGAGACAAAAAGTGGAGAGAGATAAACAGCTGATTTCAATATTCATTAACCATTACTTGCTCAAGAAATAGAAAAGTAAATCAGCACGAAATATGTAAACTCAATAATGGGAGACTTAACCCTATTTCTAAAGCAGCATATATTCCTAATTAAACATAATAGGAAACTAGACCAAAATAAAACAAGGAAAGTTCACAATGGCAAAATAACCAAATAACATAAATTCCTATTCAATAAAAACTTAAATATGTTGATTTTATTTAATATTGTTCCCCTTTCCCACCACTACTATCTATAAGCAAATGGTGAAAACCACGTTGAGAATCTTTACGGATCTTTACGTACATAAGTCCACACACGCAAAGACACTAGCGTGTATGTATATATATGTGTGTGTGTGTGTGTGTGTGTGTGTGTGTGTGTGTGTGTGTGTGTGTGTGTGTGTGTGTGTGTGTGTATTTATATATATTTGTAGAATGCCCGAGAAATGTAAGGATGATAGAACAGAAAACGCATGGGATGAAAAGGGGGATCCTTTTTCAGTGTTTATTTTAGAGATATGGTTAGTTTCCCATTATTGATTTCCATATTTGGTGTGATTCACTTTCCTATTTTATTATTTTGTTTTTCTTTAAATATGGTAGCTAGCTGTGATCAGTTCGACAGACAATGGTTAATGAATATCGTGATCAGTTCTTTATCTCTCTAGAGTTCTTGTTTCTCTCTATATATTCACTCTTTCTCTATTAACACCTAATCAAGTTGCCTTCGTTTCTCCTTCTTACTTGACTTATCTCATTCTCTTTTCTTCTCCTTTTCTTGTTTTTCCATAAATAATTAAAACCAGACGAAGGGCTACCTATAGTAATCCGTTTGATCTCTTTGTTTTGAGAGTGTGAAAATTGGCATGTCTCACGTTTTACGTCTCATTACACAGAATATGAAAATGTTGCCTTCATCAATGACCGAGATGTGGGCTTCCATGGCTTCAACCATAGCTAGCTTCTTGTTCGTGTGGGCGATGATTTGCCAGTATTCGCCTTACGAAATTCGCCGCAGCGTAGACAAGTTCAGGCAGAGACTCGAAGACTACCTGAATCCCTATATCCGAATCTCTTTCCACGAGTTCACCGGCGAGTACCAGCCGCGCAGCCAAGCCTATGACGTAGTCGAAGCATACCTAAGCCGCAACAGCATCAAGGGTGCCAAGAGACTGAGAGCAGAGATGAGAAGAAAAGACAACACCTTGGTTTTGAGTTTGAACGACAATGAAGCTGTGCCGTATGAATTTATGGGCGCAAAAGTTTGGTGGTCATTGAAAAAACATTCGTCGCCTTCGAGTTCGGCGGATTCTGCGAAGCAAGACAGGTTTTACAACCTCACGTTTCACAAGAGGCACCGAGAGATGATAATGGAGAAGTACACAAAGCATGTGGTGAAGGAAGGCATGGAAATCAGGAGGAGAAACAGGCAAAGAAAGCTTTACAGTAACTGTGCCGGTCCTAGCTGGTTAGGAAGGTGGACCTCCATAGTGTTTGAGAGCCTGGCGACCTTTGAAACGATGGCAATGGATTCGGAGAAGAAGAAGGAAATTATGGAAGACTTATTGGCGTTTAGTGGGAACAAAGACTTCTATGCAAACGCTGGAAAGGCGTGGAAACGAGGGTATTTGCTTTACGGGCCACCGGGGACAGGGAAGTCGACCATGGTTGCCGCCATGGCTAATTTGCTGGATTACGATGTGTACGATCTTGAGCTGACGGCGGTGAAGGACAACACTGAGCTTCGGAGGCTTCTGATCGAGACAACGAGTAAGTCTATAATTGTAATAGAGGACATTGATTGCTCTCTCGAACTTACAGGTCAGAGGAAGAAAAAAGCTGAGAAATCTTCCAGGGAAGACGAAAATGACGAGTCTGGTAAGGGGATAAAAGAATCAAGAGACAAAGAAGGAAACAGCAATTGCAAAGTCACTCTTTCGGGGCTGTTGAACTTCATCGACGGGCTTTGGTCGTCGTCTGGGAGCGAAAGGCTTATAGTTTTTACTACAAATCATGTGGAGAAGTTGGACCCAGCACTGATTAGGAGGGGTCGGATGGACAAGTATATAGAGCTTTCTTATTGCAGCTTTCAAGGGTTCAAAGTGTTTGCCAAGAACTATTTGAACCTTGAAACGCATCCATTGTTCGAGAGAATTGATATTTTGATGAGGGAGACAAATATCACTCCTGCTGATGTTGCAGAGAATCTCATGCCGAAGTCGCCACTGGACGATGTGGAGAGACGTCTTTCGAACTTGATTCAAGCTCTTGAAGAAGCTAAGGAAGCAGCAACAGCAGCTAAGAAGCAAGATGAGGAATCAATTGGGGGACAGCCAGCCATGGAAGAGGCAGTAAAAAAATAAACTAAAAATTTGAACACCTTTTTCTCTTTATATAATACCTTATTTGTAATAGTTTTTTTTTTTTTTTTTAATTTATTTAGAGAAGCTTATTTGTAATAGATTTATGCAGTCAGTTTATGTTCAGTCCCTGAATGTGTGGTCAACATTTAAGCTATAGTTTGAACTAAAATAAAATATCGAGTCGACATTTGAAATTTGCCATGGCTAAGCCTCATGGAACAAAAATAACACGCATATTGTGATAGGACCAAGTGCCCAAAAGATCGGCTCGGATGTCAGTATTTTAAAACACATCCCTGTAGTGAAAAAAAATCTATTTAAAAAAAATTAAAAAAAAACCTGTTCAATCAACTCAAAAGCAAACTCAGTATCACATGTTCACATATGCACAACGGTAATACATTTTCATAAGAAGTGAAAATGAGAAGAACAATATACGGTACTAACACTCCTCTGATCTATAAGCAAACAAATAATATGAGAGTTGATGGGAACATAATTCAAACTTGGTTGCCTGGTGAAATGGAAACATTCAATCCCTCGCGGGAGGAAAATCAGATTCGGGGAATTTTAAGGGAGTTGAAGCCAGAATGAGCAGATAAAAAATTAGTTACCTTCCGTGGGAGGATGGTCGTGGTATTTTTACAGTAATAAAAAATAAAATAAAATATAAAAGAAAGAGAGTTTTGGACCCGATGAATTTATCAACAGAACCAACCAACCCAGATGAACAGGAGCAGGTGATTCATGAACATAAGAGTTGAAAGTGATACTAGGGAGGCTTGAACATCTAAAGCCAGATTTTTCAGTTACAATATTAGTTGAAGGTTATTGTACATTGATCTGATGAACTAACGAACTCCCAACAAATTCCCATTTCATCTTTTGCAAGTTTGTTTTTGAATCTCGACAATACTAAAAAATGACTACCTAATTCTAAATAACTCTCCGCATCATGTTGCTCCCCGGCTGCAGATCATGCACCAAGGTAGTTGCTTAAATTACGCCATGGAAATACTCTGACCATAACTGCTTCCCATGGGCTTATCACAAAATTTAAAAATTATAATATCATACACTTTTGGCTTACTCGTGAAAACAGCCCTCACCTTCCAGCAGAGTGGAAAGTTTCAGAAATCATCGGTATCCTCATCTTTCATTATTGTATTTGGAACATCGTTGAAGCTTGAACCAGGGGCAACCTCATTTAGGTCACCGGGGGCAATCTCATTTAGGTCACCAGTGGCGATCTCATTTAGATCAAGAAAACGCCTTTTCTGCATTCCTTCAATTTCATCTTGGCCCAGGCTATTTGATTTTTCAGGAGGTGGGTTTTGCTCTTCTTTCTCTACTGTCTCGGGATAACCTTCAACAGGCTGACTATCTTTCATCTCCTGGTCATCATCATTACCATCAGAATCTTGGCTTCCCATTGAAAACTCTGCGTTCTCGCTTGCATCTTCTGACGGTTCATCTGATGCATTTGGTTGTTCATCTGATGCATTTGGCTTTTCATGTTTCATAGACTCCCCTTCCGAATCTGACAGCTCATACTGCCGGTAATTGATTCGGTTTCTGGTGGATCTCTTACTCCGTCTTAGACCTGATTGAAGCTCATCAACAGACCTCAACTTAGTTTCCCTCCTAGTACGGCCTCGCAATTTCTTAAACTTCTGGGGCTCATCACTATCCTCACTCATACTTAAGTCCTCTTCTTCTTCCTCCTCCTCTTCTTCCTCTTCAGCATTTTCATCATCCCAATGATACTCCTCATCTCCTTCAGAGCTACTGGAAAATTTTCTTCTCTGTTTACGCTGCCTCAAATATTCCTCATCATATATAGCCTCTCCTACTATGTCATCATCGCTATCAAAATCAGCTTCATTCTCTGAAACTGCTTCTACAAACTCTCTTTCAGAATACCGTTGAGGCCTCTGCTTACGCCGATTGCTGCATGTCAAAGTTTAATAATTAATAATAGAGATTTTAGATATCATGGAATTGGAAACTTAACGGAAAAGGAGAAAAAAGATAAAGGACCAGACCTTCTATCCAATAGATCCGATTTATCATCTTCATAAGCATCATCAATATCAGGTGATTTGGGAGACAAAGCACTAAAACCGACATGTTGACCATATGAAGGACCACTCCATCTGCCGTTAGAGAATCCATCAGGTTTTGAAGCTCCTTCTCTTTTGAGTAAAGACTCTGGAGATGGCTGCTTCCGTCTGAACAGAAAAATAACAATTTGTCAACGATAGTTACTAGTCCAAAGAAGATCCTGCTAGAGAAAGCTGATAAGGATACATAACAGTTGTTATTTCCATACTTGGTTATTTTGATGGCCTCACTGATGGATCGATCATAATCATCTGCAATGTCATTTTGAGAACAATCAGATCATATATACAATTAAATGAGACATCGGGTAGATAAACATCCACCATAACACCTTCCTGCTGCATGATCACCCAACAGTTCATCAGTTATTACCTAAATATAAAAATATCCAGCTAAAAAATATTTCATTACGTATCTCAAGTTAATTTATTGGGGAAAAAAATCATCCAATTTAAATCCCCTGTTCATCTAAGGGACCTCTCATGAAGTTTAGTAAGGTCCCGGTTGTTGGCTGTGAAAAATCATTAAGGGCTTCAACAATTTATCAATTAGGAACCACAAACACAAGAAGAATTTCTGTAAAACACATTCATCAGATCAAACAATCTTGATCCACCAAAAATCTGTGGAGAACCACCCACATAATATGAAGGCTTATGGACGAGAAAATAAATACATTAATCTTGAAAAGGACGATAGCTTTTATCGAGAAAATAGAAAAGGACATGCACAGAGCATCTACACAAATCAATGGTATATAATTGATCAAATATGTAGAGAAAGAAAGAAGAGGGAAAAATAAAGCTGCAACGTCAAGAAAAATCAAATAGTTTATTGAAAAGAACTTCAAAAGGAAATTCCATAGGCAGCTCAGCCTCATAGTCACAACCAACATATAGCTGGGGCAACCTGTAGCCTCCAAAGAGAATTGGAGTCAAATGAAATTAAAAGAACATGAACTCAAATTATTTGCTTTAACTCCACAACGCCTGAATTGCATATTTTACCCATCTCCATAGATCAAATAAAAAATACAACCAGATTGATTATCCACCTTAAAAAGTGGTATTGCCCACGAACAAAATGAATAGGTTAACCTCTGTTGCGCTTACCAAAAGTATAGGTGACAGGTTTTCTATCTCGAAGGGAGCGCCCTGGAGCAAGCCCATCCACATTGTAAAAATTATCAAGAAGAAGAGCCTGTCTGTGTTGCTTCTTCAGCAATCTCTCTTTCCTCTGTTCAAATAAAATTGAATAGCCGTTTATCACACCAATCACAGCAAAAATAACATGAAAGTCCTTTCCGCCGGAAAATTATACAACTTAGTCCACTAGAAAACATTGATGAGGGAAAAACAATAACAAAAACAGAAAGTATGAGAGATTCCCGCCAGAAAACACTTTTAGGTACCTTATGTTCCTTCTCAATCTCGGGAAGCATGTCAATCTTCAACTTTTTCCCAAGTGAACACTCCGTTCTATTTTTACTTGTAAAAAGTTTCTCCTGTGACAGCAAACAAAGTGTTTATTTAATAAATAAATAAAAAAAAAAAGAGCAACAGCAGGGAAAAAAGAGATCTGGCAAGCAGCAACAAATAAGAATTTCTTCTGAATCCATTACATACAAAGACAACATAGAAGGGAAAAGAAAAATTATCTTTGTCAGCAATTTCCAAAATCAAACATTTTTCAAGCCAAATACTTTACACAAGCCATAAACACGTGACATGCAGAAGTGTAAAGAACAATGCCCGATATAGAATTGCTTCAAAATCCTCAATTGTCATATCGGAACATGCACATTGCTCTTAAAAGATCAATATTTCCATTTTTCTACAACTGATACTAGAAAAAGGGAGGAAAAACAAAAGTAAGAAATAAAGAGAGAAGGAGAATACACATTACATATATGCATATACATGCACATTTAAAAGAACACTAAACATCTTCTCTTTTCTTTTCTTTTTTTCACTTTTAACCTAAGGGAAACCAGACTATTGAAATCTCAAATCTGTCTACGTTAACAAATAGGAGACATGATATCAAAACAAAAAATAATACAACTGACTAAAGGCTACATCTAACTAAGGACTACGCATGCAAAGACCGTTATTAACAACTCACAGAAACATCTTGAAATTCATCAAAATTGGTTGCAACCGTTTCCCACTCGTATGTTGCATTAAGAGGGATATGAGAACCCTTTGATTTCGCTCTCTTGATCTCAAATTTCCGTATCTCCCTATAAAGTCGGTGACCGACAATTGAGTCATCTTCGTACCTGCAGCAACCACAAGCAACTAGTGAATAAGACACATATCAACCAACGTTGAGCTATGCTGATATCATATACAACCAACTAAAGATTTTCAAGTAGGACCATAAAACATGTATAACTATGGTGAAACAAATAGAAAAGAAAACTGCACTCATTAGACTGTTTGTTGAGAAATATTATATTACCAATATGAAATACCATGCGAGTCACCCCCAACTCGTTCTTTACGAAATGTTGAAAGTTGAGCACCATGTTTAAGTGAGTTGTCAATATAGTTCCTGATGTCCTCTTGCTGCAAAATATCACTCATATTCAATCTTGCTGATCATTACAGCCAAAAAAAAAAATGCAGCAAGCTAATTTAGTAAGTAATATAAAATCAACCTGGTTCATATGACAATTAAAGTTTAATTTGAATTAACGTGAAGAAAGAAATAACAAATAACCAAGTAAAGAACCTATTACCATAATGGTCATAAAAACTTTCTACAAGAGAAATCCAAATTAACTTTTATATAAAAATTGGGTGAGTATCGCACTCACAAATATTGGAATTCAAGATAACACAAAAAAATAAATTTCTACAAGTAATTCAGTATATCAAAGTACCTCGACACGAATGTCACAAAGTGCTTTCAAGATGACCACACGAACCCCAGGATCAAGTGTCTTATATGTTTCAACCTCGGCCCTAGCAAATTACCGTGAGTGGACAAATTAGGAATTTAGAAAAACACAGATTTGCACAATCCCAAAATTTATGATACTCACCCATGGGAAGCAACAATGGGTAGATCACCAACTGCTACCTGCAAGTCCAACTAAGTTTAGCACAACTAAAAATGGTGATTCAATCGAACCACACAACTACAGTATTTTCAAAGCATTAATGTATGAGCGAAATTACCCAATGCCACCAGTCTCTCAACTTTCTGCATAAAACTGTAACCCAAGTATCGCGTGTAAGTGCCATTCGTGTAACAGGAGGAATAGCCTGAGGAAAAATGAAGCAAAATTATGGGCAAAGGCAGCTTTAGCAGCATACGTATAAATAAACCGTCAAAATCTGTGGCAGCGTGAGCATTAACGAGTTTGAATTTCACGGTTGCCACAAGAATCTATCAACTACATTGGCGTAATCTCGGATGCCAATAATCAAAATCTATGTTCCATAGAGCTTCTGAGGCATAGGAATACAAACCAAAAGAAATCAGAGGAAAGAAAAATCCTTTTGTAGATGATACATATGTTTCCACATATAAAGGAATTCAAACACTTAAGCAAAAATGCAATAAAGAAACATTTCAACTTTTTACTTGTGATAAAAAAGGGAACAGAATGAACAATAAGCTTGCTTTTGCACTTCAATCATTCCAAAAACATAAACTTGCACCATTGGAACTGCAAAGTCACAAACTTTTGCATTTGTACTAACGTAAATCAAAGATGTAATTGACCTCCAATGAGAGTTAAAACAGCATAAGCAACGACTGAGAGGTCCACATTTGATCAAAAGAAGTAAACTTTCTAGAAAAGCTTCAATGAAGTTCAACTGAAATAGAAACAAAACAACGAACACAAGAGAAAGCAACGACCTTTAACAGAGGCATGTGAATGTCGCTGAGAGTGTCATTGGGCGTGATCAAGGCCGTTTCGAACTCCTCCGCCGTGAACTCCGCCGAGATATTCAAGAGCGGCCGGAAAACCTGCAAGTGCAAAAAAGAAACCACCGCTAAGCCCTAGAAACCACGAACATTAAAACCTAGAGATCGAAGCTCCGAGTTCTCTCACATGCAAAAAATTAAGCACCGAGGCCAGCTCCCACATCGACCGGAGAGTCCACCGCGGCAATTGCGACGGCGGCGGAGGCGAAACCAGCGGCGTCACGATCTTGCTGCTGGCGCTGCATTGGTGCTGTCCAAGCGGAGACACGTCGCCGGCGTCGTCGCCGTCGTCGCCGTCCTCCCTCCGCCGATTCCTCTGGTCCTTCTTCCTGGGCGCGGCCTTGGCCTTGCGATGCTCGGTCGCCGGCTGAGAGGCCGCATAGAGCCGCGCGGCGGCGCGGATGGTGCACGCGCGCGACGGCCGGTTGCTCCGCGACAGGGGAGGCCCCGGCGGCGGGGCGTCGGTCTGTGGCTCGGCGGCGGTGCCGTTCTGGGGGTTGGGGCCGGGGTCGCCGGGGATCGGAGGCGGCGAGGCTTCGCGGGACATGGTGAGAGAGAGATCGAGAGGGTTTACTGGAGTTAGGGTGGGATTACTCGCAGAGGATCACCGTAGGTTTGCATTGGAAGAGAGACGCAGAAGAGAAGGGATTGAGAGAGAGAGAGAGAGAGAGAGAGAGAGAGGGAAAAGGGAGTCCTCTGTGTTAAATGTTGATTTTTGTTTTTCTATTTTTTCTCTCTCTCTGATTTTTTTTCCCCATTTTTTTCTCTTTTTTCAATATTTTTTTTTCTTTTTTAATATTGATCATGAGAGAGAAGGGTTATATACACACATATATGAATATTATTATGTACATATATGTTTGTAATTGGTATATTGTTATAGCCCTAAACTGGACTTATGAAAAGGGCAAGCGTAGAACCAAGGGAGAGAAACACAGATGGGGAGATGGCAGAGAGAAGAGACCTGGAATTTATTGATCAATTTTGATTTTATTTAATTTATTGTTTTAATCTATTGGGTTATTGAGAGTAAATTCACTTGTTGGGTCTTAAATTTTTAATGAAATAATAATAATAATAATAATAATAATAATAATAATAATAATAATAATACGAGATTGGAGGTTAATCTACAGTTGGTTTTATCCTTTCACATAAGTTCTTTATTATTAAAAAAAAAAAAAAAAAAAAAAACTTTTTTACCCACCAAAAAACCCAATAAGAACCTCTTTTTATGAACCCAAGTTAAAATACATATATATTTTCAAGCAAAAAAAATTAAAGTTAAACTACATATAATCCATAATTAATTGCTTTGTTCCTGATAGGTGGATCTACAAAATTTTCCTTGCAGCAACAGATAAAAGACAATTCTAGCAAAAAAAAAAAAAAAAAAACAGAAGACTAGAAGATACAAAAGTCATGGTTAAGGTCTGTATATTTTACCGATTTAAATTTATAATTTAAATTTTATTATAATAAAAAAAATTATAAACAAACAAATTTAATTTTTTTTATTACAGTAAAAAATTTTCACATAAAAATCATATTTTAATTTTAATTAAATATTAAGTTTGTAAGACCAAACCAAAATCGTCTCCATGACTGATCTCAAAGGCCCAGGTGATTGTGGAATTTTAAAGTAGCACGAAAGTCATGTCATTGAAGTTGGCTCCGAAGTACCATAGAGAACTTATGTGAATTTAAATAAAATAATAATAGGATTATGTTTTTTTTTTTTTTTTTTTTTCAGGGAATATATTTATGCCAAGAAATCTATGATATCTCTTTCAAAATTGAATTCTTACAAATGAATAAGCCCAGTAATCAAATATGGTAAAAAAAAAGTATTTATATATATTTTAACTCACATTAAATAACCTTAACAAGTGTTTAACAAACTAAAATCAGTTGAAAAATAGTGAGTGAAAAATGTAGGGATCTCCATATAAATATAAAAAATTTAGAAGGCTATAATTTGGGGTCCGTTTGGTTTATGGATTCAAATCATGTGATTTGAACCATTTTCGATTTACGTGTATTTTTTGTGAGAAAAAAATACTGTAGCGATCATGAATCATGATTCGAATCAGGGATTCGAATCTAAGAACCAAACAAACCCTTGATTTTTTGTTCGTAAATATCTTTTTAATATATCGAGTTCTTCCACGTGTTACTCATTCAATTAAAACTAGATAAATAAGTTATTTATATATATTTTAACTCACATTATTTTTCCTTTTACGTGTGTCAAATTCATTTATACATCAAGCAAATTCGATGGTAGGCTTACCATTTATATAAGTTGAGTTTGAGAAGTGTAAATATGCTGAAGCCCTAAATGTCATACCTAAGATAGAAACTTGGGCCCCGTTCACTTCACTCATTCAAGTTTAGAATTTAAGTTTTACTATAGTAAAAAATTTTCAGAAATAGTCACATTTAATTTTTTTACTACAGTAAAAAGTTCTCACATAAAATCACATCTCAACTCAAATTACAAACTCAAATCAGTAAAATAAACGGGTTTAATTATGCACGACTGTTCGAGGCATCAAATTATTCTCTTGGGCAACATGTTCCTAGAATATACAAGAGTATATACCTAACCTCCAAAAAAAAAAGAAAAAAAAAAAAAAACAAGAGTATATACTTCCATGAAAGTATGTATAAGAGATACCTGAATATTTTTAGGCATTGGACACCATTATAATGATCTAGGCCTAGGTATGGTTCTACTACAAAATTTTGCCTCTACAATATTTATGTTTCATATGTCTCTTTTATAGGACTGTCATGTGTAATCCCTCTTCTTACCTAATTTTTTTTTTTTTTATTTTTTTATCTTCATTTTTTTATTTTTTAAATGTTTTTCTATGTCTTTTTTGCGTGATTTTTTTTTTATATTTTAATTTTTTAGGCATGCTTTATAAATGTTTTTCTCACTTTCTTCTATGAAAGTAATTTCTTTTGCATGTGTACCTTTTCTTTTGTTAATGATATGAAATAATTTCCTTCAAATGTGTCCCTATTTAATTATTTTTCATGTAATTCTTATTATTTTAAAAATTATCTTTATATGTATGTTTTTATACTAAATAGTCTTCTTTTAATTTACAGTTAAATAATGTTAGGGATACTAACTTAAATCCTAATTTTTATATGTCAACTGATGCAATCACTTATCATTAATTGACGTGTCAATGTTTTAAACGCTCACCAATATAAAAATAACAACTCTTATGTCACATCAGTTAGTATGCATGCAAGAGTTAGGATTAAAGTTGGTATCTCTAACACTATTCTTTACAGTTATATAAATCTTTTCTACTACTAAGTCATGTTTAGAATTAAAAATAAGTATTCTTTCGACTAATTTAAAAAAAAAAAAAACTAATTTTTAAAATAAATTATAAAAATTCTTAAATAATTGTATAAATGAATTTTTCATTTTTTGTAAATAGTAAAACTATTTAGGTATCTCTAACTCAAAACTAGTTTGTATAAAGAAAGACATTTATTTTTCTCCTAATGGATTTTTCTATCCAATCAAACAATTAAAAACTAAAGATTAATAATTGAGCGTGTATCACATGCTATGGACCCAAAGTGAGTGCAGCCGCCTCCACTAATTTTTTTTTTTTTTTTTATATATATTTTTTCAAGTAGCAGTGAAAAACTTGTGATTTTTTTTTTCGTTTTACCCTCTTATAAAATATGATTTTTCATGCATGTACGTGCTTATTAAACTTTACACCTTTTTCTTTTTTACTTAATTAGTGTATGCTCTCACTAGAATACATTAAAAGGTATTGTATCCTATTTCATTGAACCAGGAAAAATTCAATTCTTCCTATTTACTTAGTATCCTATTTGATTGATTCAAGGAAACACTTCAGTTCTTTTAATTTGCTTTATATTATGACTAACAGTGATCGAGTGAATGAATCATCATTGGGATTTTTGTTTGTATTTTTTTTTTTTTTTTTTTTTGGTATTTCTAAAGTATGTGTAATATAAAGGGTTTTTAGTACAATTATCCTTTAAATTTATTGTGGTTTAATAAATTGCCATTAAAATTTTTAATTTTGACAATCAATCAACCCAGCCTCTTAAACTTATAAAATTATTACAATATGCCCTATTTTACTAAATTTATTCAAATTTTTTATTAGATTTAAGGATTAAAAGTTAAGGAATTGAAATATTTGTGTTATATTTCAATTGACATGTTGAAATTCTTTATCGAGTGTGTTTTTTTAACACTAATTTAACACAATTATAGTAAAAAGGGGCATATTGTAATGATTTTAAAACTTCAGGGACAAATTGCGAAAATTAAAAGTTTAGAGAGTAAGTTGCTAAAAGTTGGGAATGATGCCTTAAAAGTGTGATATTTAATATGATATTTATTATTTATTTAATAAAAAAGTTTATTCATTATTTTTATGTGAATATGTTATTGAATATTTTATGAATATCACAGAAAATTCCATATTTATGTGACCTTAAATATTGTATATAAGTGTTATTTACGAGAGGATAATATTTAAAAATAATAATCAAAATGATGTTCGTAATGAATTTAATTAAAGTTCATAATATTTAATTAAAACATTGTTAATACATGACATTCCAATTTAAAATAGAATGGTGTTATTCGCACTGTTAATATAGTGAGATATTGAACGAATGTATCACGAGATATTGTGTAGAACAAGGACACGGACACAATATGAATTTATAATAATTTTCATTAAGTATAGAAATTCTAATTAAGTCTACTAATGGTCATATATAGAATGATCTTAATCCTAAGTTATTAGTATACTCATATTTATGGATTTATGTATTTTGATTTACTCGGTATGGATTCCTAGATGTTGAAACTTATTTCTTATATTTTGGAGACATGATGAAGTAAGTAGTCCAGAATGTTATTATACAAGATGAAATCCATTCATTCTTAAGAAAGAAGTAGATAAATAAATCTCTTGGGAGTTGATTCGGTACTTGGACTAGTAGAAGCCTTGATTCATGAATTTATTTTATGAATCATTGTCTATTAGATAATCAATGGTACTCAAGGATAAAAAAAAAATTAGAGAGGTTAACGGATTTCACCTAGCTCTAATTATAAATTATTTATGGAGGATTGATCTATATATAATGACTATATTTGATAAACACTTCAGAGTTTGGAAGTAAATTATATCTATAATTACGAGAGTGCAATTCTAGTTTATAGTGGAGTAACTTTTATAATTAATTAATTAATTAATTAATTAAGGAGTTTTAATTAATTATTAATTTTATTGGATCTCATAATTATAGATCCATGAGTCCCTGCGTCATTCTTGTAATCCTATAGACACTAAGGGCAAAATGAGAATTTTAAAATTATGAAATTCTTAAATAAAATGATCAAGAATAATTAATTGAGAATTAATTATAAATTAAATAATGTGATTATTTTGATTTTTGGAACACACGTGTGGAGGTGTCCACATGGTGTATACACCATATGTAGTGTTGATCCGTATGGAATTCAATTATCTATTGACTTATTTCATAAGTTGTCCAATTGAAATTCAAATTAAATTAAGTTTGACTTAAATTGAAATTTAAATTTGAGTCAAAATTAGACTGTAGGATAAAAATAAAATTTTATCTTCTTCTCTACCTAGTATTTGCGCCTACCACAGGGAGGAATCTCTTTGTGGTGGTCGGCCATATGGGATAAGGGAAGGAGTGGATTTTGTTTTCAAAATCAATTAGAAGTGGAAGATAATTATCAAGTTTATTTTGAAGATAAAGTTTAGATTTTTTCTGAAAATTTGACAACTACACTATAAATAAGAGATTGCAAAAAATTAGAGAACCCAATTTTTACTCTCCCATGCATAGGTGGCTGAATTTTATAGAGTGAGGAAATGAAAAATTTTCTCCTAAATTTAACTTCGTGCATGTGTTGGTGTTCTTGAAAAACTTGATTATTTGTTAATCCTATTTTGTTTTTGGTGTACCTACATATACGTCTTCGTAAATTTAAGGAATTAACAAGAAAGATTTAGGTATTTTCAACAAACTTGGAGTAAGAAACATTCGTGGCTAAAAAACTTAAATTATTAAATTAATCATTCGCCAGATAAATAAATTAATATAATTTATAAAATATTTTAAAGTTTTATAAAAAGATTTATTATACATAATCCTTTAAATATACACTTTCGTATTGAAAATCATTTTTAAAACTAACATCATAGGGTAAACGTGTAAAATAAATTAGGTGGGAGAAGCAAAGTAAACTACCGCCATCATAAAACATCCTCGGAGTTCCCGAGTTAGGCTCCCACCTGCTACTTTCACTTCTAAACCATATCACAATTTCATCCATACAACTACGGTTTATCCTTTACTGTTGAAATAAATTATTTACGGAAGAAAAAACAACAGATTTTAGTCCCAAAACACAAATATAAGAAAGGTAAAAAATTATGGATATTTTTTTTTTCAGTTTAGCCCTCAGATATTTATTTTTAAAGGTCTAATCTAACAGTTATGAAATATAAACTTTTAACTCACCTGTTAATGTACATTTTTATACCAAATATAGCACAATAAGGGTTTTAATTTTTTATTTTAGATCTTTTTTATTTTTTTTAAGGTATCGACCGTGAAAAATTGAATTAGTGTTTAGATACACATCTAATTAGATTCGAGTTGGTTGATTCGAGTTTTTAATTCGAGTTGAGATGTGATTTTATGTAAGAGTTTTTTACTGTAATAAAAAAATTAGATATGACTGTTTGTGAGAGCTTTTACTGTAACAAAACTCGAATTCTAAACTCGAACCAGCGAAATGAACGGGGCCGAAATTTTACATAAAAGTTAACATAATAGTATTAAGCGGTGTTGAAGTAAAATATTATCCTCCTTTGTGCTCTTTTTTCTTTTTTCCCCTTTTGATAAACAACCACCTTTGTGTTTGTAATTTAGGTAAAATACTTGAGGTATCAGAAACCAACAAAAAAATAAAAAATAAAAAATACTGGAGGTATCAGCATAGTTTACCCACCTTTGTGTTTACCCATTTTTTTTTTATCGCTTTCTTTTAGACTAATCTATATATTAAAAATGCCAATCCGTTCTGCATTTTTTGGGATTTCTACCAAAACGTGGTCGTTTTAGTCGAAATCGACCCCCCCTCCCTCCTAACTTTTTTTTTTTTTGGTTTTTTATTTTGTTTTTACACTTTTGCAATTTTTTTTCTTTTTATTTCCTTAAAAGCTTATATATGTTTAAATTCCTCCTTTATTTATTTTTATTTTTATTTTTTGCTTTTTGCTAGAAATGTTGATTTTCAACCACAATGCCACAGTCACTGTTCGGGCATTTCCACCAAAACGATTAAACTTTTTTTTTTTTTTTAATCTTCGTCGTAAAACTTTATTTTATTTTTTACTTTGATTTTTGCCTTAAAACTTATATTTCTTCATTTTGACCCTTTTCTGACTTTTTTATTTTTGCCTGGTAACTTTTTTTTTTGTTTTTATTCTTTTTGCTCTAAATTTATTTATTTATTTATTTTAATCATTTTTTACCTTTTTTAAAATTTTTGTTATGAAAATTCATTCTTTCATTAAAATTTATTTATTTCTTTATTTTGGTCTTTTTTGACATTTTTTAATTGTTGTCCTGAAATTTTGTTTTATTTTTAATTTTGGTTCCTTTTACCATGAGAGTTATTTATATCTTTGTTTTGACCCCTTTTTTTACCCCTTATTTTATTTTTATCCTGAAATTTTATTTTTTTACCATTTTACTCTAAAACTTTTTTATTTATTCATTTTAATCTTTTTTTACCCTTTTTTGGCTTCTTGCCCTTAAACTTTTTTTTTTTTTTTTTTTTTTTTTTGAGATTTTATATACTTTAAATAATAACATAATATTTAAGACTTAACATACAGATTGTTCCTCACTTAAAAAGCACACGTGAACTTTAACTAATAAAAGAAGAAATGCTAATGAAAATTCGAAATGCCAAATATTAGCAGCGACATGCGCTTGCTTCTCAAGTCTCAACCAAACTCTTTGCCTGTGTTGGGATTTGTTTCTCATTTAGTATATTGATTTTAATTAGATTTGATTGGCATTATTTTAAAAATGTTTTGCTGGGAGTATTGCATTTGAAAATGTCTATGTAGTTGGCAAGTTTCTTTTGATAGGTTTTAAAAAATTCAGAAACTTATTTTAATTTCTATTTTTCTAAGTCAACCATTGATTCAAAAATAGAAAATTGATTTGATTGATTCTTGATTGAGATTTCATAGCTGGATGATCTTCATATGTTGCCTAAGAATGTGTCCAGGTTTGTTTATCAGTTTTTGAAAGATTTCAGAATTAAAGAAGATTGATTCGTCTGGTTTTGAGAAAGTTAGCCGTAACAACTATGTTACAGTTTTATTGCAACAAGATCTGCAACAAATGTGGTTCAGCGAATTAATTGAAGATGTGTCAAGCTATTCACAATTTGCTTATTTATTGAAAGTGTTCCTTAAGTCTTGGTATGCTGATAAGTGCACGAATTTGCACTTTTAATGTTCATAATTGTCAAATTATTTTATAAAATTTGTGACTTTAATTTCAAATATTCCTAAATTTAGAGGATTTAATTTTAATTGGATTTATTTTATTTTTTCGGGTTTTTGAAGAAAACAATTGATTTGGGGCTAGTTTACTAAGAAAAACCCAAAAGATTTCCATCCCATTGTTACCAAGAAAAAAGTTTACCAAGAAAAGCCCAGAGCCGAGATTCCCGTGGGACCAGCTTCCTCCGGTTTTGGGTCCGCATGTTCCCCAGCAGAGCAGCGGCGCGCACCGCTTCCTCCGCAGCGAGTTCTCCTTTTTCCTCTCTCTTCCGCGTGGGTCCCGCGTGCGAGTCCATCCAACCGGATCGCGCCCACGTGTCCCCGCTGCGTCGGTCTTCAAAGACGTTGTCCCGCGTTCCAGATCCGCCAAAATGCGTACTTTTTCTCTCCGTGCGAATGACCCGGTGACACGTGTCCCACTCTTGAACGTGATGAATTTTTCTACAATTAGGGATTAACACACCCAAAACTCTATAAATAGGATGATTGTGAAGGTGATGAGAGTTACGGGAGTTAGACACATTTTTGAGAGCCTAAATTCTCACATATTTTCTTGTTCTTATTCTCATATTTTCTTTTTTAGAATTTTATGGGAATTATGTACATTTTAGGCTAAGTATTTAGGTGAGGCTTGAGATGATCCTATATGTGTAGTGAATTTATTTGGATTTTCGATTCTCCAATGGTTTGTAAGTTTTATACATTTGAGTAAATAATTTTCTTTTTCATATTTCTTCTTCTTATCAATATATTTTATTGTCAACTCTCATATAAATCTAGTCACGCTCTTTTTATGTGATTGTTGCGTTATATTATATATTGATCGTTATTATTTTATGAGTAGTCTTTTCTTCGCATTATTGCCAACGGTATATTGTCGCTCTTAGATTTAATAATCTTTTCTTTGCATTATTGCCAAGCGGTATATTGTCGCTCTTGGATTTCTCATAGGATAATTTTTCCTAATTTTAAACGTTAGAATTTTATTTCTTTCGAATACATTTTTAATTCATATATTCTTCAAATATTTATCTTCGATTGATTGATTGTTTGGGATGTGAAACTTTCAATTGAGTCAATTCATGAATCAAAATCCAAATAGGTGAACAAAGCATGTGGAGGATTCTCAAAGCCTTACTTTTTTTTATTATTGAATTTTCTTTATTTTAAATTGTTCAAAAAAAATATCAAAAACACTCATTCATTTTTCTTTGTTTGATTGCCTACTTTCCTAACGCTTTTTATTTGCTAATCATATCTTGTTCAATTTAAACTTCCTCGTGGGATCGACTGTTCAAATTGTACTACAATTGACCGCTTGTTTTTTTGTACGTTTGGGCGTAATCAAATTTTGGCGCCGTTGCGGGAGGTGCATCAACAAGATTGTTCAAGTAGATAATTAGCCAAAGAGGTAGGTACTATCGGTCTTTTATTTATTTATTTATTTTTACTTGGCACGTTTAAAAAAAAAAAAAAAAAAAAAAAAAAGTTGCTGGGAGCATTTTTGAGAACAACAACAAAAAAAAAAAAAAAACCTTTTCTCTTGATTCTCTTTCCGTAACAGTGTGTGCATTTAAAAAAAAAAAAAAAAAAAAAAAAAAAATTTGCTTTCCCACGTTCTCACGTTTGACATTCTTATATATATAAAAAAAAAAAAAAAAAAAAAAAAAAACAGTTTCCGTTTCTCTATTATATATATATATATATATATAAAAAAAAAAAAAAAAAAGTTTTTGCAATATTTTGTAATATTACCGTTTCTTCTTAATTTTTTTTTCTTCTTTTCTTTTCCCTTTTTAGTTTTAAAATTAATTGTGATTTAATTTTGTAATATTTTTATTTTTGGTAATTAGGATTTTATTTTGTTTCCTCATTTGTATATTTTAATTGTTGCCTTATTTAATTTTTTTTTATAGTTTCGTTAACTCTTAAGATTGTAATTAATTGACTAATTTAGATTCTTAATCTAGGCTTTTCATAATTTGGTAGAATTAGGTTTTTGACTTTAGGAATAGTTTCCATTAATTAGATTACATTTCATAATTTACTCAATAAAATTTAAATAATTAATTTTGAGAATAATTGTGTGGTTACGTGGAAAGTATAATCGGGGAGTTCATCTAGGAAAGTTGGTACTTAAGCGGGCCTCGCCCCACCAATCTTCCCTGGGAACGTTGTTCATCTAGGAGACTATTCATTGAGCCAAGAGCTATAGTCTTTCCGGGAGCACTCTCGGAGGTTACAATTTACGTTACTATATAATTATTTTCTTTTGATTAAAAAAAAAAAAAAAAAAGAACCGAAACGTTATAGGGTGAATGAATCGTTATAGAGACGAATTAGGGAGATTCAGAAAAAATCAGAAAACCCTAGTGAAGTTTCTTCCCACACGCCTAGTCCTCCCTCGACCCCGGGCTCGTTTAGCGGTTGCAAATCTTTTCGCAATGGCTCAAAACGAGGAAGTCCAAGCAGAAGACGTTGAGCGATTATCTCCACCCCACGGCGTGCGGCAACACCATCCCGCATAATGTTTCCCCAAATACGAATTTGGATTTCAAGCCGGGCATGATCCAACTCCTGCCGACCTTTCACGGGTTAGAAAGCGAGAATCCATACGTTCATATTAGGGAATTTGAAGAAGTTTTTTTTAAGTCGTGGACTACGGCGATTGAAATTCTTTCCTTTCTCTTTGAAGGACAAGGCTCGGTTGTACTCTCTGCGACCTAGGTCTATTGGAAGGCGGGAAGAAATGCGACATCATTTTTCAACAAGTATTTCCCTCACCATAAGACCAATGGTCAAGCGACAGATCTCGACCTTTACCCAAAAGGACAATGAAACTCAGATCAAGTTTGGGAACGGTTCAAGGATCCGTTAAATCAATGTCCTCACCATGGTTACGAGAGTTAATTATTTTACGAAGGACTCACGATTCGCGGCGCCAATTTGTGGAGATGATGTGCAATGGTGAATTTCTCCAAAAGGATCCCGAGGAGGCTTTTGAGTATCTAGTTAGCCGAAAAAGCCCACACTTGGACCGGACCTAGTGCTACCGACAAAGACCAATAACCGGTTGGAATCTATCAATTAAGGGAGGAGGACAACCTCAAAGCCCAAGTTGAATCTTTGACAAGGCAAATCGAGGCCCTCAAAGGCAAAGAAAAGGGCGTAAACACATGAGCCATGCTTTGTCTGGTGGTATGGTGGAACATCTCGCCAAGGATTGCCCCGCTTATGGTGAAATGAGAGGAGTTTATGAGGAGCAATGCAATGCCTTAGGGGCATACAACAAACCCTTCTCTAACATATACAATCCTGGCTGGAGAAACCATCCAAACTTCAGTTGGAGAGATTCCAACCAAGCGAGAACCATCGGGAGGACAATGGAGAATCGAGCAACAAACCCGCAACCACCTATATGGCGTGACGCACCTCAATACAATTCACATCGCCCAAGGAGTTCTCTTGAGAACACCTTGCAATCTTTCATTAAGATAAATCAAAAGTTTGAGTCAATGTTCACGCAAATGGTGGAGGAAAGTAAAGAAGTGAAGAGCCAAATCACGGTCCTTTGGAGCTTTGGTACTGTTCAAGAAATGATTCCCTTCACAAGCTCATCAAACCCAAAGGGTCAACATATGGCGCAAACCTCATGTCTTGATGATCAAAATGTTAAGGAGGTGAATGCCATTACTCGTAGTGGTAAGATTATGGAAGAAACATCAACAAGTGCCACCACTTGAGTAGTAAGGAAGTTGTCCCGACAAAGATGAGCCAACAAATGTTCGGTAAAGGTGCCTTTTCCCCAAGCTCTGCGTCCAAGCGGGAAAAAGTACCGGAACACCAAAGTGAGATCCTAGAGCACTTGAAGATAAATTTTCCTTTGCTTCACGTCATCAAGCAAGTGCTCGCATATGCTAAGGTTATCAAGGATCCATGCACTATCAAGAGGAAGCACCATGTCAAGAAAGGCGATTCTTGGAGAATGCACGTGATCGACCAGAAAACACCGCTCAAGTACAAGGATCCCGGTTGTCCCACAAACTGTCTAATTGGGACACATGAGTTTAGCCAAGCTTTGCTTGATCTAGGAGCGAGTGTCAACCTCATGCCATTTGACTCGCAACTTGGTCTTGGAGAAATTAAGCCCACATCCGTGGTTTGGTGATCGATCAATCAAGAAGCCTCGGGGATAGTTGAGGATGTTTTGGTTCAAGTTGATAAGTTCTATTACCCGTTGACTTTCTAATCTTGGATACTCAATCCGTGGTGAGTATGGAGTCCAAGATTCCCATTATCCTCGGAAGACCATTCCTTTGCTACGACCCAATGCTCTCATCAACTGTAGGAATGGTCCGATGAAAATATCTTTTGGGAACATGACTTTGGAGGTGAATGTTTTTCACATTTCAAAGCAACCACGTCGATGACGAAAGTGCCACCAAACATTTCTAATTGACACACTCGTCTCGGAGGAAGTTCAATTGTGTAGCAATTCTAATGATCTTGACGATTTCCTCCGAATTTCTGAATCTGAAAGTTCCGGTCCTTGTGAGTTGGCCAACAATGTCACCATTTTCAAAGACTCACAAGGCAGAGGAACCAAGTTTTGGCAACCACGCTTTGAAGAGCTTCCTCGAGAAAAGGAAAAGCCAAAACCATCCACCGAAGAGACCCCAAACCTCAAGCTGGCTCAACTGCCTGAGAATCTGAAACATGTTTTCCTGGGAGCTGGTGATACCTTTCCTGTCATCATTTCGTCTAAACTTGATGCATTTCAAGAGCAAAGAAGTTAGTTGACATGTCGTGAACACAAATCGGCATTAGGTTGGACGATTGTCGACATTAAGGGTATTAGCCCCTTAATTTGCTCTCATCACATCAATGCGGAAGACGGGATTAATCCACGAAGGGATCCCCAAAGAAGACCGAACCCGACGATGAAAGAGGTCGTGAAGAATGAAGTCTTGAAGCTTCCGGATGCGGGCATCATCTATCCAAAAAGTAAGTGGGTTCCAACTCGGGTAGTGCCTAAGAAATCCGGGGTTGGTGGTGGAGAATGAGAAAGGGCTTTTGTTCCCACTAAACGGGTTGGCGAATGTGCATTGACTATCGAAAGTTGAACGCCGCCACCCGTAAAGATCACTTTCCGCTTCCATTCATTGACCAAATCCTAGAACGTGTGGCTGGTCATCCTTACTATTGCTTTCTTGATGGCTATTCAGGCTATTATCGAGATCGAGATCGCAAGGATAAAACTACATTTACCTGTCCTTTTTGGTACTTAATGCCATTTGGGTTGTGTAATGCACCAGCCACCTTCCAGAGGTGCATGATGAGCATTTTTAGCGACATGGTCGAGAAGTGTATGGAAGTGTTCATGGATGATTTGACCGTCTTGGTGACTCCTTCGACTCGTGCCTTCTTAACTTAGAAGTCTGTGCTTAAGAGATGTGAAGAGAAGAGTCTCGTGCTTAACCGGGAGAAGTGTCATTTCATGGTGCCATCCGCATAGTCTTGGGGCATGTTGTTTTTACGAAAGAGGGATTGAAGTTGATCGGTCCAAAATTGAGCTCATCTCAAAGTTGCCCACCCCAAGACCTTCAAAGACATTCGGTCTTTTCTAGGGCATCTTTGGTTTTACAAAGGTTCATACAAAACTTCTCAAAGAATGTCTCGTCCGCTTTGTAATCTCATCGCCAAAGACGCCGTGTTCGAATGGACACAAAAGTGTGAGGATTCTTTCCGAACGCCAGGCAAAGTTAACCTCCGCCTCCATCATTCGGTCACCGATTGGAGCTTACCATTTGAGATCATGTGTGACGCAAGCGATTATCTTTGTTTCGTCCTTGGTCAACGAAGGGAAGGGAAGCCCTTTGTTGTGTATTACGCGAGCAGAACTCTAAATAGTGCTCAAATGAATTACTCATGTTCCGAAAAAAAATTGTAGTAAAATTGACAAATTCCTTGCATATTTGATCGGTTCACCCATCACCGTCTTTCAACCATGCCGCCCTCAAGTATCTCCTTTCCAAAAAGGATGCTAAGGCGCCGATTAATTAGGTGGATCCTTCTATTTGAATTTAAATTGACCATCAAGGACAAGAAAGGTGTCGAGAATGTCGTATTCGATTTTTCGAGTTCAATGATTGCCGACTTTTGCCATCCGCGATAATTTCCCGATGAAAATCTTTTTTACTGCCTTTGGTACGCTCATATTGTAAACTACTTGGTGATGGGCGAACTTCCTTCTCATTGGAATGCACAAGATAAACGAAGTTCTTGGTAAGTACGAAACTTCTATTGGGATGATCCATATCTTTTTTCGGCATTGTCCCGACCAAATCATGAGACGATGCACTCGATGATGAAATCACTAGTGTTTTGAACTACGCCATAACGCATGTGGTGGTCATTTTTCCGTTAAAAAGATTGTGTGGTCTTTATTGGCCTACTTTGTTCAAAGACACTAATCAATTAATCGTTGTTCTCGTGCCCGGTGCCATAAAAAGCTAGGTGCTTTGTACATGATGCCTTTGAACCCGATTCTCGTGATAGAAATATTCGATTGTTGGGGATCGACTTTATGGGTCCATTTCCAAACGGGTACCTTTACATCCTAGTCATTTGTGGATTACGTTTCTAAATGGGTTGAAGCCGTGCCATGTCGAACCAATGATAATGCAACATGCTTGTTAAGTTCTTGAAGGAAAATGTGTTATCTAGGTTTGGCACTCCACGTGCTATCATCGATGATAAAAGGCACTCATTTAAAAGCCTAAAACCGTTCATTTGAGGCTCTTATGCGAAAGCACGGTGTACTTCATAAAGGTTGCTAAACCTATCATCCACAAAAATGGCTAAAATTGGCAAATAGGGAGATCAAACAAATTCTGGAAAAGACGGTAAAAACCCTAAACCCCAAAGGAACGGGCATACCTAAAACGCTTATAAGTCTCCTCTTGGGATGTCTCCTTATAGGCTTGTCTTTGGGAATGTTGTCATTTACCCGTCGAAAGAAACATAAAGCTTATTTTTAACTTTGACCTCAAAAAGGGTATTCAAAGAAAACTCCAATTATCCGAGATTGAGGAAAAACGACAATTCTAGGATCTACAAGGCAAAAATGAAAGCGGCTCATGACAAAACAGATCCCGAGAAAAAAATTTTGAGCCAAATCGGTGGGTGCATCTTTATGACTCCGTTTGCATCTCACCGGGTAAGTTAAGGTCATGGGATGGTCCATTTGTGGTGAAACAAGTTTTCCTAACGGTCTTTGAGGTCGAGGACCCAAGCGATGGGAGAATATTCGAGTCAATGGCCGGAGACTAAAGCATTACATTGAGCGTGTGAGGAAAGTCAAGAGATCATTCTCGAGGCTCCGATTTACCAAAGTTGACAAGTTTGCTTCAAACCCTATTGTACCATATTTTTATTTCTTTTGTGTCGTCTAGTGTGCTTTGTGTGTTTTTAATTTTAGTTTGATTTTCTGTGATTTTATATTTGTTTATGATTTGGAGAATCGGTTTAGGAAGCTTCGGCTCGGTTCAATGTTCATCATCCGGTGTTCTCTTTCCTGTCTTCTTCAGATTGCATATAATTTTAGACATTGAGGACACCGTCCCGATTTTTGGTTGGGGTGGTGAGCATATTCATTCGTGAGATTAATTTTTGTCTTGTTGTTATTTTGGGTCAAAATTTTTGCGAGATTAATCGAGTATGATTTCAAAAGTTTTGGTTTGAGTGGGTTTTTGCTATCTTAATTACCAAGAAATGATTTCAAAGAGTTATTTTTGAGCACATGCTAGACCTTGTGGTAAGATGGTTGTTGACACATTTAGTTGAGAAAAATTCCCAAGTTTAAGGTTTCCATTTTTGGTGAGTTGTGAGAGTTGAAAAAAATTTTTTTGAACTTTCATTGACCTTTTGAGTTGGTTGAGTCATTAACAGACACATTTACTCGACTTGTGACATTTACTTAAGGGATGATTTACGGTTAGGAATACTTCTTAGAAATTGAGCCAAGTGTTGTAGATAGTTATCATAAAAAAAAAAAAAAAAAAAAAAAAAAAAAAAAAAGAGCAAGAAGCATCATTTATCATCAATGTTTATGTAGTTTGGTTGCACTAACGTCTTGTCTTTGCATAGCGACTAATCAAAAGAATGCCTTACTACATAACTTCATCAAATGTATGTTGTCTCTTGCCTCGGAAAAAAAAAAAAAAAAAAAAAAAATCTGTGTATATTTGTGCGTATTTTGGCTCTTTATTTGTTTATGAGATCTTCCTCTTGGCCGAATGAAATCCCGAAAGTTTGTTCAAAGTTTGAGTGATGAATTGTTCCAAATATTTGATTTGCCTATCATTTGATCAATGTTTGTTTAATGACTTGTCCATAAATTGCCTTATCTCACTTGAGCGTTAATTGTGACATTTCCAACTCCATGAGCGTAATCCCTTTGCGAAGTAAAATATTTTCGTCCCCCGTGAGGGTAAATGGAGTTGAGACTTTACCTTGGTGAGTTTTTCGATGCTATTTGTGTTAAGGAATGTGGTAAGAAGGGTACGGTTTGGTGCACACACACACGACTGGAGTTATGGTGAAATAGTTTTGATAGCATTTTTCGATGACTTACTAATGTTTTGTTTGATTGCTTAGGTGATTTTGCAGGCTTTGATTTGAATTTTTAGCTTGACATGATTTTTCTTTTCGCTTGAATTGCTAGAGACTAGCAATAAGTTGGTTGGGGTTGTGAACTAATTTGCACTTTTAATGTTCATAATTGTCAAATTATTTTATAAAATTTGTGACTTTAATTTCAAATATTCCTAAATTTAGAGGATTTAATTTTAATTGATTTATTTTATTTTTCGTGTTTTTGAAGAAAACAATTGGATTTGGGCTAGTTTACTAAGAAAACCCAAAAGTTTACCAAGAAAAGCCCAACCGCCCAACCCCCATTGTCCAGCCGAATAATTATTACCACTGCAAGACCGCAGTCCGTGGGACCCAGCTTCCTTCCCACCGCCACCACGCGTCCAGTGGGGTCCGTGATGTTCCCTCACAGACGCGCGTTCGCCGCACCACCCTCTCCTCCGCTGAGTTCTCCTCACGCGCGCGTCATCCAACTTCCTCTCTCTTGGCGTGGGTCCCGCGTAGTCCATCCAACCAGATCGCGCCACGTGTATAAACAGGCAAAGACGTTGTCCCGCGTTCAGATCCGACCAATCGAGGAGGCCGCCACGTGTCCCAATAATATGTCTTAATCCGCTTCCACCACGTGTCCCAGAATAACTTTCTCTCCTCCTGGCGAATGACCGGTGACACGTGTCCCACTCTTCATAACGTGATGAATTTTCTCTACAATTAGGGATCCGGTTTTTACACTCTTAACACACCCAAAACTCTATAAATAGGATGATTGTGAAGGTGATGAGAGTTACGGGAGTTAGACACATTTTTGAGAGCCTAAATTCTCACATATTTTCTTGTTCTTATTCTCATATTTTCTTTTTAGAATTTTATGGGAATTATGTACAAGTTAGGCTAGAGTATTTAGGTGAGGCTTGAGATGATCCTATATGTGTAGTGAATTTATTTGGATTTTCGATTCTCCAATGGTTTGTAAGTTTTATACATTTGAGTAAATAATTTTCTTTTATCATATTTCTTCTTCTTATCAATATATTTTATTGTCAACTCTCATATAAATCTAGTCACGCTCTTTTTATGTGATTGTTGCGTTATATTATATATTGATCGTTATTATTTTATGAGTAGTCTTTTCTTTGCATTATTGCCAGCGGTATATTGTCGCTCTTAGATTTAATAATCTTTTCTTGCATTATTGCCAACGGTATATTGTCGCTCTTGGATTTCTCATAGGATAATTTTTCCTAATTTTAAACGTTAGAATTTTATTTACTCGAATACATTTTTAATTCATATATTCTTCAAATATTTATCTTCCGATTGATTGTTTGGGATGTGAAACTTTCAATTGAGTCAATTCATGAATCAAAATCCAAATAGGTGAACAAAGCATGTGGAGGATTCTCAAAGCCTTACTACTTTTTATTATTGAATTTTTCTTTATTTTAAATTGTTCAAAAAAATATCAAAAACACTCATTCATTTTTCTTTGTTTGATTGCCTACTTTCCTAACGCTTTTTATTTGCTAATCATATCTTGTTCAATTTAACACTTCCTCGTGGGATCGACCGTTCAAATTGTACTACAATTGACCGCTTGTTTTTGTACACGTTTGGGCGTAATCATATGCCTCTTGATGAGTTTTTACTGGGTTGTGAGGCAAGGGTGAACACTTGTATTGAGAGAGATGATTTGACTGTTTTTTTTTTTTTTTTGAGAAAAACTTAGTTGGAGGGATTCCAATGTTTAAAGTCGAGGGGATCTCGCTGTTCAAGTCCATTGAAAAAATTGTAAGTTCATAGGCATCTTCTTAGAGAAGGAGTCTCGGATAGATTAAGTCCAATTGAATTGTAAAAGAGTTCTTAGTGGATTGTTTATCATTTGGGCGTGACCCCGCGGAGTAGGGTGTTACCGAACCGCGATACCATTTCTCTCGTGTTCTTTTATTTTATGTTTCTATATTATTCATATTGTCTTAAAAATTGTTAAAAGACTAAAATCGGTACTAACAGCATGTTTTATCAAAGTGATCTGATCATGTGACATAATAAGCCAATGACTTTTTACATGTACTTTGCTAAACCTCTTAGGAGGCAGATGGATTTAGAATTATTATTTTAAATTCTGATTCAGAAATAGTGTTTGTTTAGAGTGATTTTAAATCATGATTCTGAATCAGTGTTTGGTTTGAATGATTCTGAATCATAATTTAAAATCTGATGTGATGTTTTAAACCAGAATCATTTATGATTCTAAAACCACCAACCTCTTGATTCAAATATCTACTTTTGAATCATGATTTCAGAATTATGATTTGAATCGAAAATCATAAATTATGATTCTAATTTCAGAATCATAATCTAAATCACTCTGATTTAAATTCTCATACTAAACAAACTTTTAAGATTTGAAGTCTTCTAGTCAACCTCTTAAGTGGTGAAGTATATACCACTCATCGATGTTAATCTCGGACGCACGAGGACTATATTACTTTAAATGTTCTTTTCACAAGTTGAGTTTGAATTTTTCAATCTGAGTTTAAGTTTTTTAATTTTTCAATTCCTAAATAATTTTGATAAATTACTTCGTGAATTTTGATCCCTTTTTTTTTTTTTTTTTTTTCTCTTATACTTTCAAGCCCTCATATTAAAATTTACGAATGATGCTTGAAACTTTTCAAAGATAACACACCCCAATTCCATGATAACTGAAATTGTTATGAAAATAGTAACCTTAAAAATGCAAATTGTGTTATAATTCTTAAGTGGTTTACGACAACAGTGAAGATAATAATTTCCCTTCAATGTAAGGACTTTTTGTAAAATTCTCAATATTATGCAATTGAAACGTGCACTCTATGAAATTACAGAAATCCTCTGTCAATTTTAGTGCAAAGATCAAAATAGTCAAAAAACAAAAGTTTAATAATTAAAATGATACAATACTCATAATAAAGGGACTAATAGTGTCAATAACTCTTTCTTTGTTTTTGTTTTTTGTTTTTTTGATAAACAGGGAGCAAGGTACATTAGAAACGATAAATAGAACAAATTTTCAGGTTATTGGCTATATATTAGTCCCCGAAGTATGAGTATTGTGACAATTTAGTCTATAAACGCTTAATTTTAGCAGATTACTCCATAAATTTTTATTTTTTTACAGCTTTGGTCAATAAAATTAAGTTTACGATTGATTTCTAAAATTTAATAATTACTGAAATTTTTACATCAATAGTTTGTGCAATTGACGCACTATGTTATAGTTTTTAATAAAATTTTAACATGCTAGGAGGTACGACTTGTGTCAAACTTGTGAAAGAATACTTGTCGTTCACCTACCGAACAAGTCTTATTTTCAGTCAAAAGGAGATTATCAGTTGCGAGGGAACCAACCATTGTACCTCTAGGGAAGCGTCTAACGTTGCAAAAGGCCATGATTTTTGTGAGTGTTCAGAACAAGGGAAAATCAACAAATACCTTTTAGAAATGAGAGTGTATGGATATAGATTTTTACTTATTATTCTTAATTAATATCATATTTAGTCAAATAATTATATTAATTAAAAAGGATATTAATTAAGAGTAAAAAATAAAAATTAAACCCTTACACTTTAAGGGAGCGTTTGGTATGTAGTAATCATAAGGAATCATATTTCCAAGAAAGTGATAGAGGGTAATATGATTCCTAAAAATAATACATTATTGTGTTTAGTTCTATACATGAATCTTTCTCAAATTCCTAAGAATATTACATTACTGTGTTTGGTTGTGCATGGAAATATTGTGAATTAAAAAATATTTTTTTTAAATGAATAATAATTATAATAATTATAATTATAATTATAATAATTATAATTATAATTATTAATATTATTATTATAATTATAATATTAATAATTATTATAATAATTATTATTACTACTATTAGAATTATAATTATTATTACTATAATTATAATTATAATTATAATTATTAATATTATAATAATAATAATAATTATTATTATTATATTATTATTATTATTATAATATTATATTATTATAATTATAATATTAATAATAATTATTATTAATATTATTATAATAATAATTATAATAATAATAATAATTATATTATTATTTAATAATAATAATAATTATTATAATTATAATTATAATTATAATAATTATTATAATTAATATAATAATAATTATTATTATTATTATTATTATTATTATAATAATAATAATATTATTATTATTATTATTATTATTATTATGAGATTCCCATGATTTTGAGATTCCTGAGAATTTGAATAACACCATATTGGGTGGGATTAGGATTACCCCAAAATGGGGTAATGTGAAACCCATGGGCTTCACTTTCCTGGGTTTTAAAAAAGTCTAATAATTATACCAAACATGGGAATCTGAAAGATTCTCATTCCCACCCTTATGATTACCCCATACCAAACGCCCCCTAAGAGTAAGTTGAAGTAATTTTCTCTCGAAACTGATATGTACGACTCGAAAACGACACAAATTTTACGGGTTAGGGTTGAGAAAAAAGAGATTCGGGTTAGAATTGGATCGACCTGAAATTGACACGAAAAGCACGTGTCAATTTTGAGTTGGACCCGCCTAATCCGAACACGACACGAAACTCATAAAAATTTAAAAATACATATATTTTTTTATTTCATATTTTAAATTTTATTATAAACTTGTGACATCATGATAGTTATACTTAAAATCTTATACTATTATTTGCTTAATTTCAATGGATGTTATTGAAATTTAGTGTGTTATGAATCTTAAGTTATTTTAATATGTAAAAAACCTAAATAAAAGTATAAAATTTTCATGTCAATTTCAGATTCACAGGTCAATTTCGTATAAAATGTCATTTTCGGGTCGTGTCGTGTCAACTCGTAAAGTGGTCGTGTCGTGTTCGTATTGCGGTTTTTAAAAACTTTTGTGTCACGGGTCGTGTTTTGGTTAACTGTAAATTTTAAAAGAAACGATTAAAACATGACACGTGACACAAATTGTCACCCCTAATAAATGAGACACACAAGAGTAACAGGCACAATATAAATTTTAATGGCCGTCTTGAAGTGATTTGCTAAAGCTTTTTTACAACCGCCCATTGTAGACTCGTCAATAACCTGTTGCCACCATCATGTATGTAAAGACTTATCATGACCTAAAATTCTACATGGATTGTTTATCGTATTGAAAGAAAAATTACATCTTACTATCGTCTACTCTATTTTTAGGGGAAATCCTCGAGACCATATAACAAGGACAATTTGTCAAGATAACGTTAGCAGTATAAAGAGAAAAGATAGATTTCCTCACGTTAAAAAGATCCCCAAACAAAGAAAAAGCAAACTAAGCATTTCCAGATTTTTTTTTTTTTAAAAAAAAAAAGCAAACTAAGCAGTGATCCATATTACTATCGTTGCAAATACAGGAGCAACTGATTTCATAAAGAGAGGATATCGTCATACGCCAATTTGTTTTTCAGATTAATACTTAGATTCGTTCCCTGATTTGAATCATGGTTCGTGATTCGCTACAATATTTTCTCTCACAAAAAATACACGTAAATCGAAAATAATTCTAATAACATAGTTTAAATCTATGAACCAAACGCCATATAAATCAAAGTTCAAACCTTTTTACTACAGTTTTTTTCTCATGAAAATTTAAATTTCTTGTTAAAATTTTATGGTTCGGACTTATAAACCAAACAACACCGGCCTTATTTGGTAAGGGGGTTCTGCAAGTTTGAACTCACAGGCTCAACAAAACCTTCATTTGGGACTCTCAAAAAATAAATTTGAATTGAGACCCATATGGAACATTTGAACTTACCTCAATCTAAAAATGAGAAACTGACTCCTTATCCATTTAAACCCATATGGTTCCTAACACATTTTTTTAGGCATATCCGAACAAAGGTTCAAACCATATTTTCAAATCCCACATAAATTCACATATGATTTAAACCCAAAAGGTTCAAACCACTCAAAAAGAACCTTTTGCCTTCCAAAGCAACCAAATTAATAGGAGTATTTATCCCTAGTATCTTGACATGTGTGTTATTTTCTTTTATCATTTTTTTGAAGAGAACTTTTATCATTTTCCTAATTACTGTAAAATCGCTTATAAAAAAAGGTTTAAAAAATATTTGTTGTTTTTTTGGAAATTAAATGGATGTCCGGTTTTGACAACCCTTTTTTAATTAATAACCGATTTTTTTTTTAAGTAAATGGCTGATCTTTTTTTTTTAGGTTAAATGACATTTCTAACGCAGTGATAAATCATTGATATATTAGGATTTATGATTGATTGATCAATGATCTATCAGTGATAAATCATACATCAGTCGATCCATTATTAACTATTTCTAAAAACGATTATTTTTCTAATTTAACAAAACTTAGTTTATTGACTTAAAACGTCTTTTTTTTTTCATATAATATTTATATTGTCAAACACTCACAAAAAAAAAAAAAAAGGTTCATGGTTGCATGCATGGCCTATTTATAATTATGCACAAAATTCAACCACATTATGTCGAGTTCAAAACAACCCAAATAATCTTCTTCATCTTCTTCTAAGCTAGATAGCTCAAAAAAGATCGAAACAAAAAATATGAAACGATCGAGAAAAAAAAAAAAAAAAAAAAAATTAAGAGAGTTTCTCTTATAAGACTAAAAAGAATGAACAACTAATAATTTTTATTTTTTCAACTATCTATATATGTATGAAAAATTGTCTGTTTTAAATTATTTTAATTTAATATGATTTTAAGTAGATTTAACTGATCTACTAATAAGGGAGACCTATCGAAAAAGTCTCAAACAATAAAAACAGGAATAAAGTTTCTTGGGTTCGGCGGAAAGGATTCATTAGGCCAAGTGAGGCAGGGTAATTGAGTATAAATTATGGATACGAATTAATGAGTGGATGGTTCATTAGATAATATCTTTAGTCTG
The DNA here is from genome assembly GCA_012066045.3 of Morus alba. Classification (NCBI taxonomy): domain Eukaryota; kingdom Viridiplantae; phylum Streptophyta; class Magnoliopsida; order Rosales; family Moraceae; genus Morus; species Morus alba. The sequence goes on along the minus strand of CP050231.2, from coordinate 6,078,854 downwards.
CCAATACTAATTTCCACTCAAAACGTGTATTGTGCTCCATTACGATGAAGTGTAGCCATATCATACATTCAACAGACTTGGCCAAGAAGTAAAGACTGAAGTGATTTATGTGAATCCACGGCCTCAGCAGCACAGAAAGTCTAGTTTGGGCCCTTTCATGCAGTTGGAGGTCATTGTGGGATTTGAAAAATCTTCTCTTTTGACTAGTGGCTCTCTCATTTTCTTACATGCAGGAAAAAAAAAAAAAAAAAAAAAAAAAAAACAACAACAATAATAATAATTAAAGAATTAAAAGTTGGACACGTTTCTTTGCTGTAAACTATAAGCCTTTAGTTTAATAAGTATATCCACCTCTTCAACATAATAGTTGGAGCTCGCCATAATGGATAATATGACCAACCCCAGATACAAGCTTGTTGTTCTCTTCCTGTTGTTGTTTCTAAGGACCAATATCTGCCTCGGGGCTGATTCCATCTCAGCAAATGAATCCCTCTCCGGTGGCCAAACTATTGAATCCGCAAATGGTGTCTTTGTACTGGGATTCTTCAAACCAGGTAAGCCTTCAAACTACTATATAGGAATATGGTATAAACAAGTTACTCCCCAGACAATAGTTTGGGTGGCAAATAGAGAGAAGGCAGTCAAAGATATATTTTCTTCGGAGCTGAAAATCTCAGATGGCAATTTAGTTGTCTTCAATGAGTCCAAAATCCCGATTTGGTCCACAAACAGGAGCTTTACTAGTTCCCCTGTAGTAAAAGCAATTCTTTTGGACGATGGAAACCTTGTGTTGAAATTAGATGGATCCAACTCGTCAAAACTGTTATGGCAAAGTTTTGATTATCCAGCAGATACGTGGATGGCTGGTAGTAAGTTCGGATACAACAAGAGCACCAAACAGAAGAATCGTCTAATTTCGTGGAAGAATTCAGAAGATCCTGCCCCAGGCCTCTTCTCGCTTGAGCTAGACCAAAATGACAACTCATATGTCTTACTTTGGAATAGGTCTAGGAGATATTGGACCAGCGGATCTTGGAATGGTCGTATTTTTTCCTTGGTCCCTGAGATGGTCGGCCCTAAGATTTACAATTTCAAATTTGTCACAAATGAAAATGAAAGCTACTTCATCCATTTTGTCGACAACTATTCCACAACGATATCCAAGGTTGTGGTGGATGTTTCGGGGCAATTGAATAGCCGATTTCTGCTACCTACCGGGTGGACTGTGGCTTGGGCTTTCCCAAGACAACAATGTCAAGTTTATGCTCTTTGCGGGCCATATGGCAGCTGCAACGAGAACCACTCGCCGTTCTGTAATTGCTTGAGGGGCTTTGAACCCAAATCGCCGAGTGATTGGGCTTTGAAGGACTATTCTGGTGGGTGCATCAGGAAAACCAAACTTCACTGTGGGAATGAAAAGCCTTCGAAGGGAAAGAGAGATAAATTTCTAGAAATGCCAAGCGTGTTGTTGCCTGAAAACAAGGAGTATGTGCCAGTTGATAGTAAGGTAGATTGTGAATCAACATGCTTAAATAACTGCTCTTGCACTGCTTATGCTTATGAAAGTAATGATTGTTCCATTTGGACGGGGGATCTGTTAAATCTACAGCAACTACCAGCAGGTGATAGCAGTGGTAGAACTCTCTACATTCGACTATCAGCCTCAGAGTTCCCAAGATCGACTAAAACAAAAAGAATAACTATTGGTCTTCTTATGGGCTCAGCTACTGGGCTAGCACTTCTCATTGGCCTTGTCGTCTTTATAATATTGAGACAAAGAAGGAAAATAGCTAGAGCAAGAAAAGCAACAGGGGATTCTTTAGTTGCTTTTGATTACGGAGACTTGCAAAATGCGACAAAAAACTTCTCGGAGAAACTTGGTGGCGGTAGCTTCGGTTCAGTTTTTAAAGGGACACTCCCCGACTCTACAATGGTAGCAGTGAAAAAGCTTGAAAGTGTTGGCCAAGGAGAGAAGCAATTTCGAGCAGAAGTTAGCACAATTGGCACAATCCAACATGTTAATCTCGTTCGACTTCGAGGGTTCTGCTGTCAAGTTACTAAAAAGTTGTTGGTCTATGAGTACATGTCCAATGGCTCTTTAGCTTCTCACCTTTTCCAACAAAACAATTCAAAAGTTTTGGATTGGAAAAGAAGGTACAAAATTGCATTAGGAACAGCAAGAGGGTTAGTTTATTTGCATGAGAAGTGCAGAGACTGTATCATACATTGCGATATCAAACCCGATAATGTTCTTTTAGATGCAGAGTTTTGTCCCAAAGTGGGAGATTTCGGTTTGGCCAAACTCATTGGGAGGAAATTCAGCCGGGTGCTGACAACCGTGAGAGGGACAAGAGGTTATCTCGCACCAGAGTGGATCACTGGAGTGGCGATAACGCCAAAAGCAGATGTGTACAGTTTTGGAATGATGCTTTTCGAGCTTGTATCGGGGAGAAGAAACTATCAGCAAATGGAATCAGGCGGAAAATTGAAATACTTCCCAAGTATGGCTATTAGTGCTATAGTCGAAGAAGGCGGTGATGTGCTTAACCTATTAGATAAAAGGCTGGAAGGTAATGTAGATTTAGAAGAGGTTGAAAGAGTGTGTAAAGTTGCTTGTTGGTGCATCCAATATGACGAAGCTCACAGGCCACCAATGGGTCAAGTAGTTCAAATCCCTGAGGGCGTCATTGAGGTGGAGTTGCCTCCACTTCCGCGACATCTCCATTTCTTTGATGACAATGAGGAGAACGTAAATTTCTTTACAGAGTAATTGTCAAGATAAGAGCACCTCCTCTTGAATGTTTTCAGCCGAATAAAACTGCCTTTTGTTCCATCAGCTGTCGTTTTAGCCACTTGTGCAGCAGTTTCATTGGTGATAATTTAAGGTGGTCCATTCCCTTTTTATTTACCAAAGTTTCAGTTGCACCGTATTCTTATTGGATGATTGGAGAGCAAGAAAGACTCATGAATTAATAGCTTTAGAGCCCGTTTAATTTGTTGATTTGAGTTTTTAATTTGAGTTGATATATAATTTTATGTGAAAGTTTTTTACTGTAATAAAAAAGTTAAATGTGACTGTTTCTAATAATTTTTTACTGTAGTAAAATTCAAATCGATAAAATAAACGAGACCTTAATGGTGAGTTTATGCTCATATATCATATTCAATCCCCATGATTCATATGGGCGTAGCATTGACAAGTTATAGCTGTAGGAAGGAGGAAAATTTACTTTTTATTATTACGTGTATATTTTTCTGTTCCTTGTCCATGTTTTGATCCACAATTAATGTTTGTTGTTTTTGTCTTTCTGGTGTAGGCAGCGGGTGTTCTCTGGCTTAAACCAAATGGGGTCAGTCGTGCAAGCTTAACCCCTAAAAAACCAGAGAGTAATATGCTAAACAAGACAATGATTGGGCTGAATCAACTAGGTTAATTTCATTCCCTTCAAAAGTCGACAACTCAGCTATATATAGCTGGTACATTACATTAAGCAAACGACATACTAAAACTTAAACGGCAGGAAGGAGAAAAGGAAATACATAAATGACAGATAAGAACGTAAACGACAAATAAGAACTTAAACGGCAGAATAATAAGAGCTCCTCAGATTGCTTCCCTCCCCAAAGAATTCGAATTCTCAAGGATGGTGGTGTCCGCTGGGCTCGTGGGTGGTAGTCAAACAAATCTGCAACATTGAAAGTGCTCAAACCCGCAAGTCCGGGCGGCAAGTCAATAATGTAGGCGTTGTCGTTGATTTTTTTGAGAACTAGGGGCCCAAATTTTAAAAACAGCACTTTGTGGTATGTCCCGACCGGGCATTCGAGACTTGCGAAGATGAACCATCACCAGATCCCCTCAAAGAATAGTTTCTCCCGTCGATGTTTGCTCGGCAGCCTCCTTGTATTTTTGTTGGAGTGGTTCAACTGTGCCTTGACCTCTTGATGAATTAAAGTCTTGCTCGAGAATCAGGTTTGTTTGGTTTGGGAATCTATTTGTTTTTGAAACCGAGCTAAGGCCATATCCCATCTTTTGTGAAAATCATTTTCTGGATGGGGAAACTGAGGCAAGTGTCAAAAGCGTTTTCACAACTCTCTCCAAAAGTGGTGATGAACTTGACGCCGGGTCGGAGGTCAAACCCGTGGAGGCGGACGATCTCCTTAAAGAACGAATTGAGTTCATGATAGAATCTTTGTTGAAGCCGAGGACAAAGTCAATTCAAAGGTTAGAGTTATACCCCACACCGCCGAACAAAGTTAGTTATTTCCTTCCGCATATGTGGCGGAAAAATCGGTTGGCGAGGAGCTCAAGGTCCTGTCCCCCGGGGTGAGCTGCTAGTCCGCTGCGTGCAACTGGTGATCAAATGCTCCCGGAGGGACGATTGATGTTCGACCGCCCTTGCCAAAAATATCCGTGTTGGATATGGTAGTGGGGATTCGGTCTCCAAGAGAGCAAAGTCACCAAAATCTTCATCATCGGCGTATTGGTCCAAGCTTTCGAGGCTAGTTACTTGGGTTTGTGCTTGCGGCGGGGGCGTCCGCCACTTTGTTGGACTTACTAACTTGAGGTAGAGGACCCACCTAGTGTGCATTCGGGTTGGTTGCCCTTCGAGATGGATGTACCGTAGGGCTTGGTGGTTTAGAGAAGGTAAGTGCTACAGGCTCCCTTTTCTGAAAGAAAGAATTCTTGCTCAATTCTGTTTCTCACTAAAAAATGATTGGCCTCCCATCCCGAGTGACTTGCTCCGATGCCAACCATGGAGGCATCCGTTTCGACCTCAAAGACCTTATCAAAAATCGGTGTAGTGTTGAGCTTCCCTTTGACAAAATGAAGCTTCATTTCTTGTTTGAACCGGCCCTGTTTCAAGCAAACTGTGATAGGAGCTATTGCTAAAAATGAATCGCCGATAGAAGGTGGCCAGACCATGGAAGCTGCGAACTTCAAAAGATTGCTTCCACTTTACACTCATCCGCTTCAATGCCCTGCGCGCTAATCACAAATCCTAAAAAAAGTAATTTAGTGGTAAGGAACTCACATTTTTTAGGTTGAGGAAGAGCTTGTGTTCCCTTAGGGCTGCCAGCACCTCCCTAAGTTGCAACACGTGTTCTGTGGGGTCCTTACTGTAGATTAAAATGTCGTCAAAGTAAACGACCACAAACCGCCCGATAAAAGGTTTGAGAACTTGGTTCATGAGCCGCATGAAGGTACTTGGTGCGTTACAAAGGCCGAAGGGCATAACTTGCCACTCATACAAACCCTCCCGCGTCTTGAAGGCGGTTTTCCATTCGTCCCCCGGCTGGATTCGAATTTGGTGGTGTTGGCCCAATGTTAAATATATCTCATGTTTTGATGATAACAAACACAATGTATTATGTTACTAATGATTCTACTTTGAGTTGTGTTGTTAGCAAAATTGATATTATAAATCAACTCAAGAAGCATAGTATGGAATGCAATGCATACATTCAAGGTTGAGAAATGCAAATTGAAGAAGGAGCTCAAAGCTTGAAGTGTTGAAAAATCAAAGATCAAGAGCAAGCAAACAAAATCAAGCAAGACAAGTTATTCATAGGTTCTTATATCTCAATAGTCTTGTATTTGATTTTGATGTCATGCTATCTTGATTAAATCCTGTTTAGGCTCATGCACACACTCACATCACTCTTTTAAAATGAGACTAAACTAATGGTTTAATGACATTTGGTCTAAAAGAATAACTTTGTGAAGGTTTGAACTTAATTAAACGTCAACCGGTTGACCTATGTCGTCCGGAGACAGAGAAGGCCAAATGCACCGGTCGACCGATGCTGCCACAACCGGTCAACCGCTCCGGTCGACCGGTCATGATCAATTGCCTGCATTTAAGATCGTTGAACATTGAAATTTCAAATTTGATTCAACCGGTCAACCGCTCCGGTCGACCGGTGTCGGGTGAACGGTCATAAATAAGGCCGTTGGAAAGTGAGTTTAAATAGATAAAAGTCATCTTTCTAAAAATAGAACATATCTCTGAAAGTGAAAAGTTGTCTTTTAGCTCTAAAATCTCTTGAAACTCCAAAAAGCTTTCTACAAAGTGCTTCCATAATCATCATCTTCTAAAAAGCCTTACTTCACTTTCTCACACTCACTTGAGCCTACATTGGATTATATCTTGATAGTGTGATTTCAAAATCTCCTAATCATTTCAAGTGTGTAAAATCATTGTAAGGAGTGTACTTGAGCTATTCTTTTTCATAATCCTCATTGTCGTTTTGGGTTTATTGGTTAGTCGATCTCCGTAGAAAATCGACATTGTGTAAGAGGTTAGGCGAAGCCTCGGGTAGAAAGATTCGCTTTCTTGTAAGAGGAGTGATCGTGCTGGTTAGACGATCGTATAGTGGAAGAGGTCGAGAGGCGGAATATCTCGGCAACAGTGGATGTAGGCAAATTTATTTGTCGAACCACTATAAATCGCGTTTGCATCTCTCTTACCCTTATCTCTTTAATTTCTGAATTTTAAATTTGTTAGTTGATATTAATTGATCTAAACTCTTGATAATAAGCTTGGTGAACTTGTCATATGATATTAGATTGACTCACTTTGTGTATATTAAGTGTTTGTGATATTATCAAAACTTACATAATTTCTGCACACCAAGTGTTTGATAAATTGACTATGTAAGATTAATTGTCTACATTTGTAATTAATCTTGATAGAGAGTGTTAAATCCGAAAAATTAATAAAAACCCAATTCACCCCCTCTTGGGTAGCCTTACAAGGGACAACAGGTGGTAGCCGCTTCGTAGGTCAAGCTTGGAAAACACTTTCGAACCGTCAAGTTTGTCAAGCATATCCTCAAGACGTGGAATGGGGAACCGATACTTAATGGTTATCTTGTTTATGGCTCATCGCTATCGACGCACATCCGCCAACCGCCATCTTTCTTGGGTACTAACAGAGCTGGGAAGTTGTAGGGTATCATGTTCGAGGGGCCCCATTTGTGGGAAGGCTTGCACCGGGAGTGAGATCGAATTTGGATCTCCCTCATTAGGGGTAGCTCTTGGGTATTGAATTCTTCCATTAAGGCCTGTACCTCTTAGGGAATAGGAGCAGAAACTGCCTCTGTCCCCTTTGAAACTAGAACTAGGACCACCTTTGCATCTCGGATGCCTTGCTCAAAGGGTTTCCCTGGGGTGGTAAGTAATAGCCGCCCTTTGTGATCACCCTGGGCAACGACCTGCGCCTGAGGGGGAAGAGGCATCAAGGCTATCTTCTTGCCGAGCCAAAAGAATTCATAGCAGTTAGTCCTGCCATCATGCTTAGCGTTCACATCGAACTCCCAAGGTCGGCCAAGAAGGATGTGTGATGCATCCATCTCGATGACATCACAAACAACAACATCTTGATAGTGTTTGCCAATGGAGAAAGGGACCTTGCAGATAGTGTCGACTGAAGCTTCGACCCCTTTCTTGATCCACCCAATCTTGTAGGGTCCGGAGTGTTTTTAGTGAGGTTAAGGGCTTTGACCAAAGCCTTGAAAATGTTTCGCTTTGCATTTGTCAATAATTAAGTCACACACTTTCATGTTGACGGTGCATCGTGTCCGAAAAATGGAGTGACGTTGGTTCGCGTTGTGTTGCTTTGGTGACAGCAAGATTCTTTGTACCACGCAAGCGATTCGGTCTCCCTCATCTCCGAATACTTGTTCCACCTCTTCAAGTTCTTCCTCAATTGCCTCAACTTCCTCTTCTTCGCCGACAACCCCTAGCTCACTGATGAGGTTGATTAGTTTACGAAGCGGACACTCATTGGATCGATGCCCCGGCTTGTTACAGCGGTAGCATTTAATGATCCGGGGCAATCAATGGAGCCTTCCCCAGAATTTAATGAAATTTTTTTAAAATATGAATATTGAATTAAAAAAAATTTTAAACCACAACTTAACATGGACGCAAAGTTTATAAATTATTATATTTCTTCTGAGTGGTGGAGTTGTGATTTCCGCCTCTCGTGGCGGTGGTGGTGCGTCCCCTCCGTTTGGTTGGGTTGATTCAAAGCTAACCTCAACTTTTGCTTTTGACCTTGAAGAGGGCTGGAATGTTTTGGTCATCGGCTGGAATGTTTCGGTCATCGTCTTCAATCCGGGGAAGGCTGGCCTCGCCGGTGGTCATCTCGCCTTGGGAAAGACTTGGCTCTGATACCAATCCTAGTGTAGGCAGCGGGTGTTCTCTGGCTTAAACCAGATGGGGTCAGCCGTGCAAGCTTAGCCCCTAAAAAACCAGAGAGTAATATGCTAAACAAGACAACGATTGGGCTGCATCAACTAGGTTAATTTCATTCCCTTCAAAAGTCGACAACTTAGCTATATATAGCTGGTGCATTACATTAAGCAAACGACATACTAAAACTTAAACGGCAGGAAGGAGAAAAGGAAATACATAAATGACAGATAAGAACGTAAACGACAAAGAAGAACTTAAACGGCAGTAATAATAAGAGCTCCTGCATCACTTTCCCTCTTTGTAATGACAGCAGTTGAAGGTTAACAGCGATAATTAGGGAATGAAGAGAATAAACGTGAATAAAAAAAATATCGACTAACACACAACAATAACATGTGCAAACGCATTTGTAGAACTCCATACATTATTCTTCCACAATATATAATTATTCTCGCTCTTTATATCTATCTTTCTAGCTTCTGATCTATTTGTTGGTTGGACGCAACCTCTCCTGTATATCTCTTGGGAGGAAAAAAAAAAAAAAATTATCTTGAATGTTGAATTAATATGAGAACATGTATATATGGAGGATTTCGTGAATCACCTAGCTGATTCAGTTGACCTCCCACTCCATGATGCACATTCCTTATATATTACATGTCGAATAGGAAAGTAAACAACAACGAAGCTTGAAAAAAGATAATCTTGACAAATATTCTTTGAAAGTGCATACTTTATGTTTTAGATTTATTTTTTTAATTTTTTATCTCATCAAATTTATACTTTTAAATTTGATTTAATATGCAAATCTATCCGTTATATCTGTCAATAATTAATTTTGACCTTGAAAATGATCAAACTATCCTTAAGAAAATGAGAAAAAATAAAACTAAAACTTTCTAACACTACAAAAAATAAAAATTAAAAATAAAAAAAAAAAACCATTTCAATAGTATTTTAGATTTTTTAAGGTTAAAACTATAAGTTTAAAGTTGTTTTTTAGGTTTTTTTTTCTTTTTCCATTTTTATTTAAGAGTATTTTAGGTATTTTATGTTTAAAATCAAGAATTGACTGTAAAAATGTATAAATTTAAATATTAAGATGACATTTAGTTCAAAGAAGTACAATAAAACTAAAACCAGAAATAACAAGGCAATCCAAAGATGTCAAAGAAGTACAATAAAACTAGAGACACAAGAATAATATTAGGGACATCGACTCTAATCCTAATTTTTATACCAATTCATGAATTGTGATTTTCTATTAGTAGAGGCAATCTACTGAAGTGGCAATCTTTTAAACATCAACTCAGTAAAAGAATGAGAACTCGAAAGTTTGATACAAAAGTTAGAATTAGAGTCGGCGTTCTCAGCATTTTTCAAGACACAACGCCTAAACCAAGTTAGAGGCTACCTCCCGAGAAGCCCCACAACCACCTAGAAAAGGAGTCTTCGGAGAAATAAGGCCCGTTGGCTAAACCACTGAATCGGTCTATTTGGTTGTTTAATATCAACCTGACCAAATATGTGAATCGGTCTGAGCATTACGGAAAATGTATTTTTGTTGACTTCTTTTAGAGATCTTTAGTTGATTAAGGGAATTTCTCTTGATTTTTTTTTCCCCCGTCTTATTATTTCCTTTTAGCTTATCAAGATTTTGAGTAAAAATCAACAATTTCTTTATCTGACAGTTCTTTGGGAAGTAACAATTTTGTTTTTATCTTGTTTAAATTAATGTTCATGCATGGAAACCTTAATGTAGAAGTATATCAGAAGATTTGTATGCTTCTGATTGATGGAAGAAGACTAATGGTGATTGCTTCTGTTTGCTTATTTTACAAGACATTTGCGAACTTTTGAATTCTTTTCACTTCGACACTCGAAGGCTTGGTGTCGTCCCACTTTGGCGCCTGACACTCAATGACACGTCTGACCAAACAACAATTTCATTATTTTCTGCAATCAACTTCAAAGTACAAACCCCACCAAAATCTATCACTCAAACTAAATTATAAGAAAAGTTTCTATTGTACAATAATCTCATGCCATTGAGCCAAAACAGCTCTTCTTTCTCTCACCCGCTCGCCATCGCTCCGTATGGAATTCAGATATTCGAAAATTTACTAGAAAGCACTCAGAGAGAGCAACAAAAGAGAAGAAAATAGCAGCATTAGAACGCCACATGGGTGCCTCAACCGACTTGCAAACGAAGAGCCGGGTGAGGAACCAGGACTAGGGCTTGGGGAAGCAGTCACACTTTCCTTTGAGCAAGTGTAGTTACACCGACTTGGACGAACCACTCTATAGACGCCATTGCTGGCTAGGATGAACACGTCCTTCTTGTTATCCTCACCAAATGAGAAAACATAGCCCAAGTTTGGGAGCGTACTTCCTGGGACAGTTCCACATTGTATAGGAGAGTCAGCTGCACAACTGAAAGGGATTATACTGCTGCTGAAGTTCCCACTATTTTCCGGGTTCTCGATGGCTGTCCATATGTGGCCTGCATACAAATCTGCATACAAGTACCTGAAAGTAGAATTCCAGACATTACTAAGTATCAAAAACATTGCAAAGAAGGGTTTGTGCCTTACACATTTTCTTCCATTACTTGGGAAGTAATAATTTACTTTGAATCTTCAGTCTTCACTAGTCAATCATATAAAGTAGTAAGTAGATACTATTGAGTTTGGAGCCTAATTATGCACTAGCAAAATTTTATTTAAGGGTAGTTTGGAGATTTCACATTTATAAATTCGGTTGTCCTAGTTTGTTCTTATATAAAGGGGCACGCCGATTTAGGTAATTATTAGAGAGCAAGAAGAAAACATAGAGTTGTAAGGTGAGTGATTTTTTCTCTTGTAAACTTCTTCATCATCATAGCGGCTGCAGAAAGAGAATGTAGTCTCAATTTTCCTCTCAAACCTCTATAAATTTTGTGTGTTCTTTCTTCATTTAATTTATTTTCCGTGATTTTATTACTCTCGGTAATTTAAAATTAGGGTGTCTAATTCTTAACAGCAATCTTAAACTTGTCATTTGTGTACAATGTCAACTACTACAAGCTCATCTATTTTGAGGGTAAATAGAAGAGAAAGAAATTAATTACCTTTCATACATGCATGGATCAGTCTTGGAACGATAGACATAACCCCCAGTTATAGATGCTGAGCCTTCCTTTTTGTTTACTTCAGAATGGTTGTAACCCAATACTGGGAAAATTAGGCTTGTGGATTGCAAAGTTGTATTTCCACCTGTGAGATTGAAAGGATAAGGACCCTCATAAAGACGCCAGCCATAGTTTCCACCCTTTGTGATTAGATCCACCTCTTCATAAACATCCTGTGGATAACAATAATTGGAAGTGTCAGAATATTTTCCACTTAGACGTCCTCTAGAGTCCAAACTAATATATGCCGTTTTCAACTGACAAACATATCTTTACTGTCAAAATCAATGGTTTGAAAATGACTTCAAATGAACTATCATTTCTTTCATTATCTATTGGCTGCTGTTTGGGGAAGGAATAAAAGTATCCCTCCGTGCATAAACCGTCAGATTTTCATTCATCGAATTATGTTAAACTGTCATACTTTTCTTAATCTAATATGGTTTTGATGTGATCTGACGGCAGTAATGTTATTTTATCATACCCTACGACAGAATTCTTCAACTTCATAACCTCTGTTAATTGAAAATATATCTATATGAACTAATTTTCTAGCTATCAGGAGAAAAATATTCTTCTAACCTGCCCAACATCAGCACATATGAAATAGGAAGGATTTTCCGAATCAAAACTGCAGCGCCAAGGGTTTCGTAATCCTAGAGCCCATATTTCTGGCTGCAGTTCTGGATCTTCCCTGAATGGATTATCCTTAGGGGTAGAGTAATTTCCCCAAAGACCAAGTTTATCAATTTCTGCCTCACCTGGAAACAAATCACCAGCATGAGAAAAGAATAATGACAACTTGACTTGTGCAAGTAAATCAGCTTCTTATCATACAGTTAAACCACCAAGTTCCTTCATATTATAAAGCAAAGTTGAAATCGTTTTTTTTTTTTTTAATTTTTTAATTTTTTATTTTTTAACAGTAACTTATATACACAAATACTCTGTGCTTTACTTACTTGGTATGTTATCAACATCAAGCCTCATAATCTTTCCAAGCAATGATTTCTTATTTTGTGAGAAATTGTAAGGATCACCACCTGCACCCCCACCATCTCCCATCATGAAGTATAAATACCCGTCCGTTGGCCCAAAGAGTATTTGACCTCCATGATGAGATGTAAATGGAAGGCCCATGGTAAATATCCTTCTCACTTCTACTGGTTTGGCACTTGTTGCCTGTAAAAATGATACAAGATTTATTAATATGGCAGGAATATTAAGCAATAAATTATCTTGTTTGCATCTAGAGTTTTACCGAGGAAGGTTGGGATGCAGTGCCGTTTGCTGTATACTCAGCTATGACGGTCTGATACTGGCATGGCTGAGCGCCGTTATCAGGAGCTAGCTTTGAAGGATCACAATTGACATCTGAATTACATGAGCATCTTCCTGTACATCCTGGCCATTTGGCCTTGTCACAGTTGAATGAGGCAAAGAAGCGGCCATTTTGCGCAAAGTTCGGATGAAATGCCATACCCATCATTCCGAATTGAGTATCCAAATGGACTTCATCGGTTAGATCTACAAAGGGACTGGACTCATCAAACCCCAATGTTCCTCCTGATCCTTCTTCAGGAATGGTTGCCAACCAAATCTTCCCTTCCTGGTTAGAAAAGAATGCGCGGTTGGACCCATCAGGATGTGCAACCATGTTGAGATAAGATCCATTACCAATTTTTTCAAGGCACAAGCCACTTGGTGGGCTAGGAGTACCAGAGTTATTCAGAGTGACAGGTTCACCACCAAAACACACTGAGTCATCAGAAGAGCCTGCGCCAAAGGCGTTGCAGAAATCAGTTTTCGACTGCCAGTCATCAGTCAATTTGGTGGCATTGGATGTGACTTGAATGTCTGATTGAACCAATCGAGGGGAAAAAGGGGAGTTCGTTATGGAAACGTTTTGGCAGGTGTCCCACAAATCAGAGCAAAAATTATCATCTCCTTGGTTAGACTGGGAAGAATTTGCTGCAACTGTGGAGTTGCACAGCACAGGCACCGACCGGGTTACAGAATTAACTATATACAGTTCGGCTGAAAAAGGATCACACTTCTACAAAAAATCCAAATAAACACATGGTAAAATCTTCAATCAAGTTGGAAGAAGTTAGAAAAAATTTAGTGGTACAAAGGTGAAAGGTGTTCCATATATAGAAATCCATACATAGCTATTAGATATGTATGTGATTGTGTATTTAATCTAAATAGAGGAAAAGAAAAATGGTTTTCCAGATGAGACCATGAATCTCATCTGGGAGAGATACACGGAAGAGAAACGAGAATCAGGGAATGTTCAGAACAAGATTTATTTCACAAAGTGACACTTATATTGAGGCAAGAAGATTAGAGTTTTAAGCTTCTACAAGAAAAAGCCAAAAACACATAGAACTTTTACAAGTACGTCGTTAGAGTTTACATGTTAAATAGTAAATCTAAAAAGTGATAAAAAAATAATAAATAAAGAGATACTAGCATTTCTCTAGAGCGAAAATACCACACATCCTTTTGGAATACTCAACTACTATTAGCCAATAAAAGCTTTTAGAGATGCAATGACCTATAAAGGACATGAAAACATTGAAAACGTGTCAGATACGAGAGTCTCACCGAACAAATTACTGATTTTACAAGAGAAGCGCAGGCAAGGTCAGAGATGTTCATTGCTTGGAATTGCTTCTGCAATTGTAAATCTTGGGTGGAGTTGCAGCATGCTGTCCCATTGTATGGACAAAACTTGAGTGGCGTTTTCAGGGTTGAGGGTGCTCCTACACCAAAGCAGATTTACACCCATGAGTCTTTTCCACATAATGAAAAATCCCAACAAAAAAAAGGTACTAAAAGAAATTCATAATAAAACTTAACAATTCTGAGCAAAAGAAGAGAAGCCCACTTGAATTGGTGCATAGAGGAAGTGAAAAGGATTGACCAAACAGCAGTAGAAGCAACAGACAAAGCAGGAGAGAAGCAGCAAGAAATCTCCCCATCACAGCAACCCAACAAAGAAACAGATTTTCAGCTAGAGCATCACTCCTCTTAATCTGAATTGAGGAAAGAGAAAAACAAAAAAGAGTATAAATATATTCACAAAAGAATAATGACAACCCTGTCCTTTGAACATTCAAAGTATCTGTTTTTCCTATCCACTATTGGCCCATCTGCACGTTCTTTCTCTCAAAAAAAAATAAAAAAAAAAAAAAAGAATCATCTTCCAGAAGGGAAATCATTTTCAAATCTCCTTCATCTTCTTCACGAACTTATTATAAATGCCCACTTGAGAACTTCAATAATAGTTCTCTCTCTTTGACTTTTATCTCAAGAAAAATAAAAATTTTTGCTTTCATTTCAATAAAGCATTGAAGAGTGAGGCAGTCGAAATAGGAGTTGACTTTTGCTGAATTTATTTATCTGAAAGCAATGGAAGTGGTTGAGAAAGAAAGAACACACCTGCTTTGGCTTGAAATTCCAACTTCTGTAGATCTTGGTTGGTTGGTTGTTCTCTTCTCAATATGTGTCTTGTGCCTTCATTTATTACTATTAGTGTGTACAAACCAGCACCAAAGTCCAATAAGGGTAAGTCAAAAGGCATCAAAATATATTAAAGGAAAACAACACCGATTACATAAGAGACAAACAAAGATGAAACAAAAAGGAAAAAAATCGTATTTGCAAATAAAACAATCATAATCATGCGTCTTCTGGATAGATATGAAAAGGGTCATCCCCACATGCTCATCACTCATCACTCATCATCAATGTATGATAAATTTTGTTTTTTTTTTTTTGGCATTATGAGAATAAAATAGTAACTGGGTCAAGGTCTACTCACGTTATTTTATTCAGAAAAAAGTAGCTGTAGTTTTGGTGATCATGTAATAGGACATAAAAGATGTATGTTTTTCAGGAAATGATAAAGATATGTTTGTGTGTGTGTGTGTGTTTTTTTTTTTTTTTTCAGATTTTATATGTGAAACTGAACTAGTAGGAAGAAGGGGAAATTTTCCGGAGATAGTGGGGCCCAATAGAGGCCTTAGAGCGGTTTTCCCTTGTTTTCTGTTGACCCGCTTGTTTAACTGTTTGTAGATAATAAATAAATGAATTGAGAGACCCTACAACAACAGCCTCTGCTCCTAAATAATGTTTGTATAATTGTACAAGATAAGTAACTACTGCCATTATTTTGGTGAGAACCAATTAACAAAAAGTCAAAAACCAGTTAGAATTTTGGGGTTTGTCTCTAGTACCTAGATTTGCTCCCTAATTTGAATTATAATTCATTATTCGTTACAGTATTTTCTCTCACAAAAAATACACATAAATCAAAAATAGTTTTAATCACATGATTTAAATTCATGAACCAAACGGACTCTTAGTATAAGTGAGAGAGAGAGAAATAAAAGGAAGAAGTATGACTAATGCAATTTGAAGAAAGATAACACCCTTTCAATTGGCTTCCCATATTGGTGATTACCCCGTTCATTTCGCTTATTCGAGTTTAAAATTCAAGTTTTGTTACAGTAAAAAGCTCTCATAAACAATCACATCTAACTTTTTTGCTACAATAAAAAGCTCTCATATAAAATTAAATCTCAATTCAAATTAAAAACTCGAATCAACAAACTAAACGGATAAGGTACAATTTTAAACCGAAAAAGATTACATAAAATGCAATACTTTTTTATAATTTAAATTTTAATGTGATTTAACCATTTAAAATTATATTTTATCAATAATATTTTATTTATACCGTACCATAAAATTTACGAAAAGTTTCACGAAAGCTGTACCTTTTCTTCACCAACACAAACAAAGGATCCCAAAATGCAGACAAAAAGCTCGTGTCAATTGTCAGTTAGACAGTTGGATTATTACACTTTCTCAACTTTTCTCCTCTCATGAAACAAGGATTTTGTCTTTTTGAGTAAAGAGTAATCTCATTCAGTTATAAAGACCGGAAATGATAGCACTCATTCACCTTATAAATTTAAGTTTTTAATTTAAATTAAAATATAATATTTTTTAAAAAAATTTTATTATAATAAAAAAAATTAAATGTGATATTTTTTAAGAATTTTTTACTGTAAAAATTTAAAATTAAAAACTCAAATCGATAAAATGAATGAGACCTTAGGGTTGTTCTATTGTTTAAAAAACTCAAAAAAAGACAACTCAAATTTTAATTTTATTCAAGTTCATATTTTTTTAAGTTCTAACTTTATTTAACTTTACTCAACTTTATTCAAGTTACAACTTTAATTCAAGTTATAACTCAAATTCAACTTCAAATTACACTTTAAAAGAACATATCCTAATTTTTTCCCCCAAAAAAAAAAAAAAAAAAAAAAAAAAAAAGTTTTGAAGACAAGGTCAATTCCTCTAGTCCCTGATTTCTCAACTGCCATTTACCGATTCTTTTGAACTTGATGTGTTACGTGTTAGTAATTCATGTGGCTGAAACATATTATGTGACTGGTTTCCCACTAACCATGATTCTTTAACAATTTTGAACAAGATCTTGTTTCTTGTTAAGTACATCAACATTTAACACCTGTGTGATTTAATAATGACCAATTCATCCTTTTATGTTAATTTTTATTTTCTTTTGTCCTCCCCATAAGGATGCCAAAGAATCCTAAATGAAGTTAGTGGGCGGACATGTCTTTTGCATGTTGAAGTCATTACATAGTCAAGTTAATGATGAAGTGCAACCTAAGACAAGGAAAACAAGAAAACATAGAAGAAGAAAATCAAGGTCTATGCCTTTCTTCAAACAATAATATTCTAAAGACAAAGGAAATAGAACGATGTCCATGTGTCTCTCACAAGGGCCTCAACTTTCTTTGGCATCACGTAGAATTGGCACGGCTTGGTCGTGCTACTCTATAAACACCTGTGCTTGATGAGAGATGAACATCTTTTTTGTTATCTTCTGCCCAAGAGTAGACATATCCTGGATCAGGAAGAGAATTTGCGGCCTTGGTGTTGCGTTCAATTGGCGAATCGCGGGTGCATTGAAAAGGAACTTCGGAAACGGAGAAGTTGCCGCCAGGTTTAAGATCTTCTGTGCCAGCTCCAACATACAAATCAGTGAAGAAATACCTTGAATGGCATGGACAAGCACGGTTGGTCACATTGGAAATTGGTACAAGGGAAAGCAAGGATTTTAAGGTGCGTTTGAAATTAATTGTTGTTTGTTTTTAAAAAGGTTTTTACACATCTTTTGAGGCACAAAAATGAAAACGGTTTGCAAACCGTGATTGTTTAGCAAATGTTTTGAAAACAAAAACGAAAATAAAAAACAGTGAGACTGATTTTTGTGAAATAATTATAAAACTATTGAAAGTTATTTTCTCTTTTCAGTTTTTATTTTTTAGTACTTATCAATAACATTATAATATATTAATTAATAATTATAACCAAAACATGCTTTTATCTTTTTATTATACTCAAAATAATCTCTTAAAAAATCAACCAAATACAATTTTAAAATCAATCATAAAATAATTTTTAAAACAATCTCATTTTTACTTATGTATTGAAAATAAAACGGAAATAATATAAAATAAGTTAATATGAAAAGCTTAAGAAAGTATATAGGCTAATTTTTAATTATAGAAATTAATAGGTAATTTATAGACAAACGTGTCAAGTTATGGTTTATAACTAGACAAGTTATGAACAAAAACTATGAATTATGGACGATAACTTGTCAAGTTATAATTTATAATCAGACAAATTATGAATAAAAACAGTAATTTAACTTATTTATTAATTTATGTAAACTATTAATCTATTAATTTTAATTCATCTTAAATCTTAACTTATTTTTTTCTCTCAAAATAAAATTATTTAAAAAACGTTACCAAATGACCATTGATTGCAATAACACCAAATTTTTAGAACATTCACGAGTCGGGCTGCATAGATTTTGGCCCCAGATGGTGGGCTCCATAAACTGATGGGCCCCACGTGCTGTGAGATGCAACAGTTTTTAGTTTTTAACATAAAATGACCAGTAATGTCCCTGCTATGAAAAAAAAAAAAAAAAAAAAAAAAAAAAAGAACTGATTTACGATAAATTAGCGTTTTTAGCATTACTTTTTAGATTGAGAGGGAGAAGCGACCTTCCATAAATGCATGGATCAGCTTTTGATTTATAAAATAGCCTCCTGTCATAGAGGAAGATACAACACTTTATTTTTTTTACTATGTCAATATTCTCATCTTGATCCAACATCAGGAAATTGGCATGGAAAGTGTTAAAAGAAGTACTTCTGCAAAAAGCAAGAACTTCATACAGAGAGAATGTCAAACACAATGAGCATTTAAGTGTCAAATTAAAAGTAAACTCGAGAACTAGAGAGGAATAATAAAGATTTTCTTGGTGCCTACAATGTGAACTCAGCTGATGGTTTTTTTTTTTTTTTTCCTTCCTTTTTGGGCATCTGAATTGATTAGGAATGTTCCAGAATGGGCTTGTGTAGTGAAAAATCCAATGATCATATAGTAAAGTTTCTATTCCACTTGAAGTTCCTCAAAATCTCTAGCCAATTATGATGATGCGTCAAAATCTGGCTCACTACAAAGAGAATAAGACAGGACATTCTAGTTAATTACAACATAAAATAAAAAAATGTTTACAGATTTAACATTGTGCTGCTCCACACTATATCAAGATTAGAACCTGCACAAGACTATGTATAGACAATCTAGCAGCATTATTTTTTCCGAAAGAGAATCGAACTTCGTACGAATCGTAGTGAACTCGGGGATAAAACTGTGACATTGGCATGCCAGAACACCTCCTTCTGCACCGAGCTCTGATGGATCACAGTTCACATCTAAATCGCATGAACAACTTCCTAGGCACCCTGGATTCTTCATCTTACCGCATGCAGTTATATGAGCGGGAAACAACTGTTTAGCAGAAATTTGGGATAATATGCCGTACCCAATTGGCCATACTCGGACCTTCGTTGATTCAAATTTTTAATTCAAGTTGAGATGTGACTTTATATGAAAGCTTTTTACTGTAGTAAAAAAGTTAGATGCGACTAATTTGAGAGTTTTTTACTATAGCAAAACTCAAATTCTAAACTCGAATTGGTGAAATAATCGAGTCATAAGCACTTATCTGAGATAGCAAAAAAAGACGGATTCAATTGATATCCAAAATCCGATCACGGCCCTCATCAGGAATAGTTGCCATTGCCAACCATATCTTACCTTGTTGGTTGGAAAAGAAGGCTCTGTTCGAGCCATCACGATGTGGAACCATATTAAGATAAGGCCCCATTTGCCATTTCCAATCTTCTCAAAGCACAGACCCTCCTCTAAAGGCAGAGGAGCAGCTTCTACTTTGTCATGTGAAGAGAAGAGAACAAAGAAGAAATGATATGGGAAACAGGAAGGGAATATGTATAACACCAATAATTCTCTTCTTGTAAACTAACTTGAGTGGAAGAAAACTGATGATAATGAGAGAAAGGACCAGCTCAATTCTTGCAGTTCATTTCTTGGTCTCTTTTTTCACAGATTAACACGTATTTCAGATTTGCAACTTGAAATATTTATCTAGTTTATGGGAGTTCTCAAGACCATCATATTGCACAAATACTAGTAGAGCTTCATTAGGTAAAAAAAAAAAAAGAGAAAAAAAGCACTAGCAGAGCTAAATTAGATTTTGGCGATGGCGGTTTTTCTAAGATTTTGGAGATGAAGGTTGTTTTAAAAGGAAAAAAAAAATGCTGATTTTAACTAATTACAGATTCACATGTTAGACTGTATGAGACCATATGTCATAGTACGTCTTAGAGTTAGACATGTGAATTTTTAATTTGTTAAAAATGAACTGTGATAATCACCAACAGTGATATATAGCGTTGCTCTTTTAAGAGACTGAATTCAATTTATTTAGGTAGACAATGACAACATAATGAGGCTATTACAAATTTACAAATCAATACGCTGGATTTATAGATAAATGGCACGCAGGTTTAGAGAAGTGTTCAAAGTACTACTTTCTCCAGTCTTGGGTTTTTGATATTATACCAAGAGCAATGCTATAAGACACTAATAGTACTACACACTAATAAAAAGTGAATCTCGTAATATGAGACTCATATGTAGAATTCACCGTCTATTAGTAATGGTGCTTAACACTGTTGGCGCCCTTAAGCATTTTTCTTATACCATATAGTATTTTCGCCTGAAGCTTCAAGATTGACTAATTTTCATTTTTATTCTCTCTGTATGAAAAAATCAGAATAAAGGGTAGATGCATAGGCAAATAGTCAAATTTTGGCACTGAAGAAACAAGAGAAGGAAAAGTAAATATAAGAAATCTCTTCAAATGTACTACAATCTCAAATTTGGCTGCATATATGTTGGAGCTAAAGGGCAATAGCCCAATAAAAAATAATTCGTATAGAGAAAGTTCAAAAATTTTGGCAATGTAAACTCAAGCGGCATTAGTACAAGAGATGTTTCTGAATAACACAATCAAAGAAACCCTAAATATCTTTGGTCAATCCCCTGTTCCACTTCAAAGAATGAACAGCTTTGTATCCTTTCAAGTGCGCAACACCTCTTTCCTACGGGCTACAACAAAGCTTCTCGGGATTTTAACTTTCAAGTGCACCAAGCGCTTTCATGTCCTCCAGGAAAGCCATATATGAGTCGTCAATGCTCTGCGGCTTTAGTGCTGATGCAGGGTTAGTTGCCTCTTTCTTCACAACAGGAGCAGCTGGCTTTGTGGCTGCCACAGTGGTTGACAGTGATGGTTTAGGTTTTGCTTTTGGGGCAGTCATCTCTCTTCTTACACGAACAGATGCAGGCACCTGAATCCAGAACCAGAGAAGAAGACTTTAAGTCAAAGGACATAACGCCTCATCAGAGTTAAATAAAACGTGTTCAATGTTCATGTAGTTGTGGGATATAAAGACAGATAAAACTTTCAAGGCCTCAAACAGAACAATGTAAAGTACCAGGCCTACCGACAAAAGTCCAATGATGGAAAACATAACCAGCAACGGAAGAATCAACTCACCATGGCCGTAAGTTCTGGTATGTGCTGTGCTAGTGGCCTCTTAACAACAGTAGGAGCGGCAGATTTGACATATGATGGCCTCTGTGGTGCAGGAAGCCTGTTTACAGCATAATCATCATCCTCAAAGGTAGGAGGAGGACCAGGTGGAAGTGGCGGCCTCATCATTGGAGGAGGTCCGGGGAGAGTACCATATGGCGGCCTGGGGAGTATAGGGACCATCATTCCAGGGGGAGCAGGGTGGTTCGCGAGTCCAGGAGTGGACAATGTTGGCCGCATATCTGGCGGCGGTGGGGGTGGGGGAAAATGTGATATTCCAGGGGGTAAAACATCAGGTTGCAAAGTTGGGATTAGGTTTGGTCCAGGCACCGGAGCCCGTTGCCTTGGTGGAGGTGGTGGTGGAATTTGGGGAAGATCTTTGGTCAGTGAGGGATTATTGCTTTCAACATCAGATGCAGGATGTTCAGAGTGATTACTTGCCGACTTTGGAGGCATCCCAGGTGGAGGAGGAGGTGGAGGAAGTACATTAGACAACTACAGGAGAGACAAAGTTGTGTCATTTCATACGTCTAACAATTCTTTATACATACAGAACATCACAATGAGGTGAATGGTCATGCTTACCTGTATGGCCTCTTTTGAGGTTGGTTCATCAGAAAACACAGATAGATTTCTATCTCTGTCCGTACCAAGCGGAGGAGGCAGTGTAGACTGTTGAAGGGGTGGAGGAGGAGGTAGTGTGGACTGTTGAAGGGGTGGAGGGAGAGGAAGTGAAGAGTGACCTGCAATTTGCTCTTTCGGTGGGGGTCCAGGAGGTGGAGGTGGAGGTGGCAAAGGTGGCGGAGGTGGCAAAGACATAGTAGAGTTAGTTGATGGAGGCTTTGGTGGCAATGGAGGTGGAGGAGGTAACGGCAAAGACTCAGGTAGAACAGAGCCATCACCAGATCCCTTATTAGCAGTATCTGGCAAAGGAGGTGGAGGTGGAGGTGGAGGAGGTGCAGGAAAAGCGCCATCTTCTGATTCTGTAAATGATGATGATGCGGCACCACTTGTTGAAGCAGCAGACAAGGGAATTCTAGGCCCTGTATTTCACATTCAATTAGAACATGTGAGAGAGAGCAAGGAACAAACAACATCGAGTTATATTTAAGCCAGCCCAGATAAACAAATAAATAAACACACCTAGAGCAAACAACATCGAGTTATATTTAAGCCAGCCCAGATAAACAAATAGATAAACACACCTATTGATGATTTATACATTGGAGGTTTTCCGGGTGGGGGGGCCCCGGTAGGATTCAAGGTTGGATGGTAGTAAACGGAATCCTGCAGCAAAAGTACAAAAATGGGGCTCATAAGAGAGAGAAAAATGTAAAATAAAATAAAATAACCATTAGACACAAACAAACAGAATAAAACATCTAACTTACTTCAGGTTTAGGATGCTTGACTCTCTCTTCCTCTTCTGCAGTTGTTCGTCTTCGAGGTGGTCCCAAATGACTATGAAGCAAACAAGCTTTAGTTTGGAATTCAAGGCAAAACAAACTCTATTAAAGCAGTCTAAATCCAGCACAAAATAGAATCAGGAAGACAGAATTTTCACCTGAACATAACTGGAGCCTCACCCTTCTCCTTCATTTTATCTTGGACTTCCTGTCCAAAGAGTAAATAAGACTGATAATTAATTACACGGAAATAGCTAATCCCTACCTCCATATATACAGTCAGCATCCATAAACAAACACACATACACAAGATAAAAGAGAGTCTCTGTAAACTACTTTAAAAAGTTAGAAATGAGTCAAGAACCCTTTACAAAAAAACTCTAAAACCAAGAACTTCATCAACCACAAGCCACGAATGAAACTGAACCAAAGACTAGAGAACACCCTTCTAGTTCATCAGAGTGATTGTCAATTACCTTCCGCTTCTTTAAAACAAGATTGAGTGTGTCCTCTAGCTGTCTTTTCTTGTGTTTCCGCGCTTTGTCCAGAGCACCATCAGCCTCTACACCAAGAAAATAATGCAAGCATATACTAATAGGGAAAACAATGTGATTAAATAATTAAAAGAGCAACGAACTAGCTAAAGTGCTGCACTTCAAAAATTTCTTAACGAATGGACACAATAAAATGTTTTATTGTTTCTCTATTCCTGTCTGCTATTTCTTTGAAAATAAACATATTTATTTTTGCTTTAAAAATCGAAGGATGGTTTCAACAAGTACACGTAACATGACAAGCAGAATTCATGAGCAAAAGAAAAAAAAATCCAAAAGATACTATCAATATGCACTGATAATAGTGTCTTCAGGTTATAGATTATTATTAGTCCACAACACATTCACTTACAAAGAAACTACTAAAGATTGATCACAAAAAGTTCCACGAGATACAAAAATTCCCGCTTTGAATAATATGCAATGCAAGTCTTCTTTAGCTCACCTCTTAAATCATAAGACATCCTAATCCAAACAAAGCACCCTAACTCTGACCTCCAATAAATTGTTTATTTTACCCTTTTTTCACTAAATGCAAATTATTAATAATATTAACAACAACAACATACTAAATTTCTCGCTTTGAATTATGTACAAAACAAGTCTTCTTCAGTTCACCTCTTAAATCTCAAGACGTCCTGATCAAAACTTTTGACCGCTAACAATAACAATCACAAGACCTCGTCACTAATCTGTATATGCAATATTTAACCGACCAATTTTCAGTCAGTGAAAAGAAACCAAAAGATATAACTAACAACTGTATTTCAATATCATGTTCTGTTTATGCTATAGTACTTTACCAAAGGAAAAAAAAAGGACAACCTACGCTTAGAGATGGATAGAAATAGACATGATGACTGCGGTTAAGATCTTCAAATAGACTGTGACTTACTCATCAGATTCAACTTCTCAATCTGTTCCTTCAATGAGTCGGGATCCTTTTTCAAGATACCCACCTCCCTCACCTTCTTTCTTTCTTTCTTATTCTGTTAATCACAGATTAGCACAAATCAGAGGAGTTACCAAACGCCGCATGGCTCAAAGTTTAAACAAAAAGTAAGCCCATTAGGGATGGCAGTGCAATAAAGTTCTATGAAAAACTAATATATGATAAAATATAACCTTTAGCGCAACAACATAAGCAGTAACTGAACATACATCATGCATCATCTAAACTACAAATAAGTAGACCAACCAAAAGCCAAGGCCAACTATTACAAATACAAAAGCAATTATGTTATCTAACAAAATGCATAAGACAAATTAAGGCCCGTTCACTTCACTGATTCGAGTTTTTAATTCGAGTTGAGATTTGATTTTATGTGAGAGCTTTTTACTGTAGCAAAAAAGTTAGATGTGATTGTTTGTGAGAGCTTTTTACTGTAGCAAAACTCGAATTCTAAACTCGAATAAGCGAAATGAACGGAGTACTCCCGCATTTCAAATTCAATACAGAAACTCAAATGCCCCCACATCCTGACTTCCTTTAACATGATCACCACTTAAAAAAAAAAAAAAAAAAAAAAAAAAAAAAGAAAGAAAAGAAGTGCACGTATTTTTTTATAATAATAATAAAAAAAAAGTTTACACCCGTTCATTTCATTAGGCCGAATCACAACTCAAGTTTTTAATAAGTGTTTTCTCTCACAAAAATTTAATTT
The DNA here is from genome assembly GCA_012066045.3 of Morus alba. Taxonomy (NCBI): domain Eukaryota; kingdom Viridiplantae; phylum Streptophyta; class Magnoliopsida; order Rosales; family Moraceae; genus Morus; species Morus alba. Next base: position 6,053,777 of record CP050231.2, on the reverse strand, counting down.
CAATTTTTTCTCCTACAGTATTTTCTTTCACATGAATTGACCTTTTTACTCTAGTTCTTTAACTCGAATGAGCGCAACGAATGCGTCAAGAAAAAGAAATTGCATACAGGCACTAGTTCCAACTATTAAAGCGCATTAAGAGGTGGTTTTTGAATCTACTTCAACGTTATCTAAAAAGAAAGAGCTTTTAACATGACACCTTCTCCTATTTTCTTTCTCTTGCTTTCCTATAATCCAAACAGCAGCATACACATACATCGAATTATAAAATCAAAGCTTTAAATGACTAACAATCAAGAAGTATCGTTGCAACCAAAGTCGCAATTTCCAAACCCCCCCCCAAATTTAACATTCTCAAGCAAGAAAATTTAGGGAAAGGAAAAAACTCGAACTTCCACGATAAACTGAACCAAAACCGACAAAATAACAAACAATTTTCCTCGTTTTCTTTCGCATTTTCCTGGAATTTTTTTCCTCGGCAAAAAACCACTGGAAGGGACCGAATTTCTGGAAATTGGCTATAATATCGATTGAAAAGCAAAAATTACGAATTGAGAAGGGAAAAACGATTCCGAAACCAACAACGGAAGAAATCGAATAAGAGAATTGGTGGAGAGGATTACCCGCTTCAATTCCTTCTTTCGAAGCTCCTTTCGATAAGCGTCCGTAGGATTCATCGCCTTCCCTCCCTTCGTCGTCTTCATTTTCTCTCTCTTCCTCTTTCTCTTTCAGAGGCCTTTTGGGGCAGAATCCCTGATGAAGAAGAATAAACTCTTTTATTTATTTTTTTTCTTTTTCTTTTTCGCTAAAAACTCAACAACCAAAAAAAAAAAAAAAAAAAAAAAAAAAAAACTCTTTTTTCTTCGATTTCACGGTCGAGTGCAGAAAAATCCCCTATTTTGCATTTGTACATTGATCCGTGGTGTGCTAAAAGCATAAAATTACTTATTTGTCCCCCAGTTTTAATTCTGGCTTTAGTTGGCCCAATATTATAAGCCCTGTCTACAGGTCGTGTAGACAAATGAGTTATTTACATAAATGAGTTATTAAAGCCTCGTTCATTTCGCTGATTCGAGTTTAGAATTCGAGTTTTGCTACAGTAAAAAACTCTCACAAACAATTACATCTAACTTTTTTGCTACAGTAAAAAGCTCTCACATAAAATCAAATCTCAACTCGAATTAAAAACTCGAATCAGCGAACTAAACGGTATTTAAATATGCCCATTTATTTTTGGGAGAAAGAGGAAAATAGGCTAAAATTTGAGATGAATTAAAATTAATAGGCCAATAGTTTACATAAGTTAATAAATAAGTCAAATTATTATTTTCGTCCATAACTTGTCTGGTTATGAACCATAACTTGACAAGTTATTATTCATAATTGTTCATAACTTGTCCAGTTATGAACCATAACTTGACAAGTTTATCCATAACTTGTCCGGTTATGAATCATAACTTGACAAATTATGACCTATTAATTTCTATAACTAAAAATTGGCCTATTTACTTTCTTAAGCTTTTCATATTGGCCTATTTTCTACTATTTCCCTTTATTTTTTATATTCATCCCTGATTTTGAATTATGAATTATAATTTTTTATAGTATTTTTTCTTATAAAAAATACACGTAAAATGAGAATGGTTCTGAATCATGATTCTGAATACACAAACCAAACGAGAATGATTCTAAATTATATGAAACACATGAATATATAAGATATAAAGAATAGATAATTTCATTATTTATAACAACTCGTATAATTTTAAAATGTTTAAATTTACTTTTTACATGTCGTTATTATTTTAAAATTACCTCAAACTATATTTATAGGACTATTAATTCTTGATCATTTTATTTTTCTTTTCACACTCACTATTTTATATAAATTTTTATTTTAATATTGTTATTTCTATATTTTTTTTTTTTAAAACTTTAGGCATGACGCCTTTTTGTACATGAAGAAAATATATTAAAATATTTTTTAGAAAACATAAAAGACACTCAAAAATATATTCAATCAATAAAAAATAAATAAAAAGATGGCAATAAAGTTATTATAGTATTGAGGTATGATTAAATATACAAAATGGAAAAAAAATGTAAAATAAATAAATGAGTATAATAAGCATAAAAAATAACAAAATGGAAAAAAAATCAATTTGACTTTATAAGAAACAAAAAAAATAAAACAAAATGATTTACCCTTTCAAATATGAAATAATTTAAAAAATAAAAAACATTAACACAAAACGAAAGGAAAAAAAAAAAAAAAAAAGCAAAAGAACAAGCTCTATAGAAAAAATAGCAAAGAAAATTTAGCATAACTCTATGTAATTTTTTAGAAAAGATATTGAATGGCAAAAATTAATTGTGAGGTGTGTGAAGGGAAAAAAAATAAAATATTAATTGTTTGTAATTTCAATTAGAAAGCTATTTTATCATAAATTTCAAAATAGTAATTGTTTGTAATTTGAGAATATGACATGTGAGGTGTATGAAGAGAAAAAAAAAATCATTATTTTTATAATAAAATTTAATTATGCAATTAAGTCTATTATAATTGTCATTTTTTATCATTTTACATGAGAGTCTTTTCTAATAAGAAATCATTATTAAAAAGAGGGTGTGAAGGGTAAAGAGGGGTGTGTGAATAGAACCATCCATAAACAAATCAACATAAAATCATAATGATTGATTAAAAAATCAATTAAAGTAAAAAAGGAAAGAAAAATGTAAAGTATAATCATGAAAAATCAGACTAAAAAAAGATAATAATGAACCATACAAAGAACATGCCTAAAAAACTCAATAAGGGTAAAATTGAAAAAAAAATTGCCTTACAAAAATCGAATTGGCATTCTTGTAATATTGTATAATAGTCGAATTTATGTAATTACTTCTAGAGAAAATCGGTGAACTCACTATTTGAATGTATTGTCCTAAAATTTTTACCATTTAATCTTGATTAATATTCTTTTAACTATTATAATTTTTTGAGTAAAGAGTATTAATCAAGTGTAAAGGTAAAAATTTAAAATCCGTTCATTTTAATGGGTATTTGTCTCATTTTTTCTTACATATACTTCCTCAAATACCCTCGTGTACATCTATCACTCTCTCTACATACCCTTTTTAGAAATTTTCATCACTTCATCTATGTCCGGACTCAGGATATGCCGTGTTAGGTCAGGTAAACCCTAATGGGTGGGGAAAAGGTCGAGCTAGCCTAGCTCTAAAACCCAACAAGCCACAATCAAACCGAAAATTTTATAGGGAAAATTAAAAGATAAATAAATAAAGTTTAATCGGCCCGATCTAATTAGACTTTCATGCCTAGGGCCTTGACTCAGCTTGATATCAGTGTTTATGCATGTCGATTAGGGCTCATGTTAAAAGTTAGGTTTTGGGTCAACTTGTTTGCCCAATCCAAACTTACAGTTCTATTAACTTTATAATTGATCTTTTGAAGAGCTCAAACCTCACAATAACACAAAACGCCAAAATAATTCATCCACCCTTTTTAGATTTCATTCAAGGTATTTAAGGAAAATTACAATATAATGTTTACCACTAAAGGGATAGAAAACTACCGAAATGTCCCATCCACCAATATTAAGTTTACCATCGGAGTCAGTGGTGTGGTGGTTAAAGGAATGTCAGTTAGGCTTCTCATGCGCCTAACACAGGTTCCATTCTTGCCCGCCCAACTGCGCCTTGGGCCTTAGTTCAAGGGCTACTGGGCTAGAAATGGGCACTAGGGCCTGTGGTATGTATGCCAGGGGCCTTAGGACTGGATTAGGGCCTTACACCTTGGGCCTTAGTTTAAAGGCTACTGGGCTAGGAATAGACACCAGGCCCTGTGGTATGTATACCAGGGGCCTTAGGACTGGATTACGGCCTCGCGTGAATTTGGTGCGTTGTTTGAAGTAAGAATTCATGGCATACTTTTGTGACTCATTTGAAGTAAGAATTGATGGCATATTTTTGTACTTATTATATTATTTTCTCTTACAGACTCTTCTCGTGGCATTGGACCAGGAGTGTAAGGACGCCGCTGATGTTTTTTTTATTAGAATTAACAGTGAGTAAACAAGTAAACAAAAGTAAAATCTTTTTTTCTTTTCTTTGTTCTTAAATCAACAAAGGTCAAATCTTTCAAGTCTTCTTATAATTATTTTAGGGATTTTCTTTTGTGAGACTTTTTATTTTATATGTATTCAGGTATATAAATTTAGAATTATAATTTTAATTTTTAAAATTTATTGAAATTTCAAACATCTTCATCAAAATCACGTAATTTTATATAAACGTGCCGGTTAAAAGTAGAAAAGTACAGGTCGTTCACTTTTTTACAGTTCTCTCTAGGTTCTGTAGTCTTTTCCCTAAATTTCTCTTAAGCCCAACACTCTAGTTTTCTCTCTTTCTAATATATGTTGAGTTTTTCCGCGCGGCCTAGTCAGACACCAGTGAGCAAGTAAAGCAACAATGTTCCTCCGCTCCGTCCGTACGCCCATCGCGGCCGCCCGCCGTTTCTCCGCCGCAACGGCGGCGGCGGAGGCGGAAAAGCCCTCGGCGATAGGCGCAGCGACGAAAAACGACGCGGACGCGGGAGGTTCTGCCGGCAGAGAGACGCTGGGGAAGAGGCTTCTGAAGCTGGTGTACCCGAAACGCAGCGCCGTAATCGCCATCAGGAAATGGAAAGAGGAAGGCCGTACGGTCCGCAAGTTCGAGCTCAGCCACGTCGTCAAGGAGCTCCGTAAGCGCAGGCGCTACAAACACGCCCTCGAGGTTTCCTTCTTCTTCTTCGTTGATGATGAAAAGTTGTTAACGACATACATATATACATACATACATATATGTATATATTGTTCTTTCTAGCTGAGAAATGTGAATATGCATTTGGAATTCCATGGTTTTAATGAGATTGTGCAGCAGTTTCTTGTGTCAGCTAGCTAGCTAAAGAAGTTCACTAAATTTGCCCTTCGTTTATAATACAAGAAGGGTGTTAAATTTCGAATTTTGGATACTTTTACCTGCTATGGATTTGAAATGTGAGGAGGAGATGGGAAACAAATGTTAATAAATTTGGATAAGTGTAAACTTTTTTAATTTTGAAGGAAAGTTTTATAATTTGTGTTCCAATCAAAAGATGGAACTTTTGGTCCTCCCCTTTTTTAGCTGAATGAAATTGTATACTTGGATTCACAACTTTATAAAAATAAAAAGAAAATTTTCCGGTTGGATATGAGAAATTGTATACTTGAATTCACTATGTTAGTGTATACCCTGCTGTAGAAAGCTAACAAAGAAAAAAAAAAAAAAAAGAGCAAGCTTTTTTTAGCATAAATTTTATTTTTATATTTGTTTTAACCCATTTTGAAGTTCTATGGAGATGAGATACTTATCTTTTTGCTTATAATATAACATAATATGTTTCATGGCGTTGGAACTTTGTGAGGATATTGTGAACTGTGCTGCTAGTTTACCGTATTTTACTATCTTGGTCTGATTCTCAAAGCAGATATGTGAATGGATGACACAAGAAAAAGATATCAAATTGCAAGCAGGGGACTATGCGGTTCACTTGGACTTGGTTGCAAAAGTTCGCGGCATACATAGGGCGGAGAAGTTCTTTGAGGACTTGCTGGGTCCAATGGCGGACCACTCCACACATTCAACTCTGCTTAACATCTATGTCCAGAACAACTTGTCTGCCAAAGCTGAGGCCCTCATGGCAAAAATGTTGGAATGCGGTTTAGTGAGGAATCCCCATCCTTATAACCTAATGATATCTTTATACCTCTCAAATGGGGAACTAGAGAAGGTTCATGAAGTAATTCAGGAACTGATGAAGCATGCTTCGCCAGATGTTTTTACTTACAATCTGTGGATCACTGTCTGTGCGAAGCAGAATGATGTTGAAACTGCAGAAAAAGTTTGGGGATCTAAAGAAGGCAAAGTTAGAACCTGACTGGGTAACATATAGCAGCTTAGCCAACTTATATATGAAAAGTGGGTTCAGCGAAAAGGCTGCATCTACTTTGAAAGAGATGGAGAAAATGGTGTCCCGTAAAAACCGAGTTGCATATTCTTCTCTCCTCAGTCTGCATACAAACATGGGAGATAAGGATGGTCTTCGTCGACTTTGGAAGAAAATGAAGTCATTGTTTCGCAAGATGAACAATGCCGAGTACCATTCCATGATAGCTTCTCTTCTGAAACTTAAGGAATTGAAGGAAGCTGAGGATCTCTATGCTGAGTGGGAGACAGTTTCTGGGACTAATGACTCTAGAATTCCAAATCTGCTTCTTGCAGCTTACATCAACAGTGACCAAATGGGAATGGCTGAAAGTCTTTACAAGCGGATGTTAGAGAAAGATATTGCCGCTTCTTACACTACTTTGGAGCTTCTTACATGGGGGTATTTGAAGCAGAAGCAGGTGGAGAAAGTGGTAGCTTATTTCAAGAATGCGGTGAATAGTGTGGCAAAATGGGATCCCGATGAAAAGTTTGTTAGGGAAGTATTCAAGCTGATTGAAGAGCAAGAGAGTGTTGAAGGGGCAGAGCAACTGTTGGATATTCTTAGGAAAGTTGGTCATGTAACTACAGAGATATACAATTCACTCCTACGAACTTATGCAAAAGCTGAAAAAATGCCACTCTTGGTTGAGGAGCGGATGGGGAAGGACAATGTTCAGTTGGATGAAGAGACTCGTGAGCTAATAAAGATAACTAGCAAAATGTGTATCAGTGAAGTGTCTAGCTCTTTTCTTAAACCTTAGATAATAAGTGCCAAAAAAGAAAAGAAAAACAAGATGGTGTAAACTTTGTTATCGTTTTTCTGGCTTGATTTCTGTAGTCAGTGATCAAGTCATCATTTTTCTTAATCAAAGAATAGCAATATCAGATCTCTGTACCAATTTTATGTGATGTGGCAAGTGAGTTGATATTCTTTTTATTGGCACATGTTACATCTATTTATACCATAGAAGTTATTTGTTACCAATTGGAGGATTAGAGTTCACTTGATACTTCAATTAGTATTGAAAAATTAGTACGAGTGTTTTGTACGATTACTTTCTCTAAAGCTAATTCCAAAGCCGTTAGCTTCCCCTTATCTGCTCACCAGTTTAAATTGGCCTTGTGTTTGATCAAATTGGTTCATAATCAAACTAAAATTCGAATTTTATCTCTGTTCTCCATTGATATTTTCTGATACATCTTTGTAACGCATAAAAGTAGAATGTTATGAACGCACTTTATTTTTTATGTTTGAATTTGACCAACTGTAATTTGAATGGATTCTTGCATGACATTTGTAATTTTTCGACTGAAATACACATGGTATAGTCTTGCTTTAGCACTAGTTGTGGCTCTAAAAGATCTCTATCCGCAAGTTAATCTCGAAACTTCAAATCAGCAGGGGAACAACACGTACCAAAACAAGTGTACCATACAAGGTTGATATCTCATAAGCAAAAATGATTTTACAAAATCTCCAACTTACAATTTTTTTTTTTTTTTTTTTTTTTTTTTTTTTTTTGCTGGAAATTGCTGTATTCTGCTCTTATTTTGTACTATGCTAGCTTCTGCTCGTATTTCATACTATGCTAGCTTGCACACAGTTCTCTCTCAATGGAAAAATAATACATTTTTACAAGTTAAAAAAAACAATACAAGGTAAGGCGTATAAATAAGAAACTTTTTAACATGTAGAAGTATATACATCAACGAGAATTCTATGGTGCGGTAATACCCTACTGATAGGATGTTGTTTTGAACTGTCAGATCTTTATTAGGTTCTGTCGGTTTTGCCAACACGTTCAGTCTATAATTTACCTCTATTACTCTCTGACAGAATGTAGCAATCTTCTGTGTACAACCTGATTATAGAAATTTCTTGTCCGGAAGAACAAACTCAATGCAGCAAGAGACCCGAAAAGGGTAGCTGATGCCATAATAAGAAACGACAATACAAAACAGTGCTTTCCAACACATATATTTCCTTCACCTGATGCTTCTTTGTCATATATATACCCAATAACTCTCACAGAGAAGATGTAAGAGCCAACAGGGCTTGCTATGGTGATTGTGTTAAATATGGTGCCCATATGAGCCACACCAAATATCTCAGAAGTAATTGTGGGCATCAAAGACCACTGAGAACCATAACAAACTCCCAACAGTATTGAACCAACATATAGAGCACGGGGCACACCGGACGCTATCACTAAATGACCTAAACTCATGCCTGCTAAAGTGATGACCATGAACAATGGCCTCGCCCATCCTTTTGTGCGCAGGGCGTAATCCGACGCGTATCCAGCTCCAAAACGGCCAAGAAAATTCCAAATGCTCCATAATGAAACCAACAAGCCCGTTTCAGAGCTCGTGTAATTGAGTGAACCTCCTATCTGGCTGATGTTATTCATTGTGGCAAGACCCGATCCCATACCACATGCCATGGCAAAAAACAAGATCCAGAAGTCCATAACACGAATTGCTTGAAGAAGAGTCAAGTTTTCTCCTGATTGCAATGTCCTGTTATCATTGATATCCATCTCTTGGTCAGAATCTTGTCTTGCAAGAATCTTTTCACTACCCCGTTGTTTGGGTTCAATAATTAGTGATTCCTCCTCGGTACACAAAGTATGTGAGATCCTATCAGACTCCCTTTTCCAAGCTCCAATTGCAATGCAAAGAGGTGAGCCAAGCAACAAGATGAGTACAACAAACGCAAAGGCACGAACTATTAATCGCAATGTAACAACATGCTCAATTATTATAATAACCATAAGATAAGCAGCAACAAGTATAGCAACCACTGACAAACTATTGAGATGCTCCTTCTCAGCTCCTTCACTCGTGTTATGGATCCTCACAAAACACGTGAGCAACAAGGTATTAACGGTTGGCAACAATGCTAGCATGAGAAGAAATGAGGTGGGCTGGTTGTATAAAAATGTTTCATATACTTGAACTAAAATTGCTCCACTCAGGCCAAGAAATCCCTAACCAGTTAAAAAAAATCGCATTAAGTCTTAAAATCACAACAAGAAAGTGACTTCAATTATAACGTTAGCAAACACGAATTCAAATAGTACTAAGTAGCATAAGATTTGCCGACATCAATTGAAACGTAAAAATGCAGCTAGTGATTTTACAAAAAATAAAGCCTGATCATTTACTAATTTCTTGGTGTACTATTATGAAAGTAGAGGAGTTTGCAGATATAAAGGAAGAATTATGCAAATTAAGGCTTTCTTCGTGAAGAATCGGGTGCAATAATAAAAATTATGTATAATCACCAATAGCAAGAACTCGTCTCCACACGTCTTGGGGTATAACTAAAACATATTTAAGCAAAATGCTCAGTATAGGATTCGTATGACAATAACATATAAAAACTATAGTCAGTCCCAGTATCAAGGACCAAAGTCTACAATCTTGGCATTAATAAAATGTAGACGGAAAATTCCGAGAAAAGAAAATTGAAAACTCCAACAAACTAGCTTGGTAATACCAAAAATGGACAATCACAAAAAACAAGACTTCTTCTCCACATGTCTTGAGATAAAAATTAACAAATTTAAGTACAATCTTCATGATGTAATTTATACGGTAGCAAAAAAATAAAAAATAAAAAATAAAAAATAAAAAAACTAGTCAGTCCTAATATGGACCGGTTTGGAATTGCTTTTGTAGCTCCTAAGAGCGATTAAGGGAGAATTTGAGTAACAACTAGACTTTGGTTCATAAGCAACATTCGGAAATTTTACTCTGTTTGGTAAAATATTCTAAAAGTGATCGACACAGAATCCAGCGCTTCTCATACTATTTTCCCACTTCCCAGCATCAAGGACCAAAGTCCACAATCTTGGCATCAAAACTGTAAAAGAAAAATTTCCCAGAACAGAAAATTTGGAAACTTCCCAATGAAAACAGAGAGAAAGAAAATCCAAGAACTCCAATATAAGCTTCATAATACCAAAACGGGACAATAACAAGACTTCTTCCCACATATCTTGGGATATAACTAACAAATTTAGGTACCAAAAGAAAACACTTGAATTTTGGTAAATAATTAACCAATAAAACATTCTAAAAGTGATTGACATAAAATCCAACACTTCTTATAGTACTATTGGAAATTTAGCTTCAGCAGAAACAAAACAAAGAAATTCTTTAACAAGCACAACAATATAAAAAGTAGCACGACCAAAGGCCACAATCTTTGACGTCAAAATATAGAAGAAAAATGTCCCAGAAATGAAATTCAGAGAACTTCCCAAGAAAAAAACACAAGCAAAATTTTAAGCAAAATTTTATTTACCTTCATGATACCAACAATGGTCCCACTATAACGAGGGAAGTTCCTGACACCAGTGACGACATTAGCAGTGTTGAAGAAGGCCTGGGCGTGGGCCGCCACGAGCATGAAGAGGCAGACGGCCGGCACGGGGAGGGGCTGTGGAAGAAGGCCGGCGACAGCGGCCCACATGAGGAAATAGCCCAAGAAGCACTGGACCGCTCCGGCGAGGAGCACCGCTCGGGGCCCACCGGTGGCGGAGGAGGAGTAGAGGAGGCCCGCAAGGAGGCCGCAGTTGACGCCGACGTCCTTGAAGACGGAGACGACGTCGAGAGTGAACTGGTCGTAGCGCTGGGAGGCCTTGAGAGAGTCGGAGTAGATGGAGAAGGTGTAGAGGGAGCCGCTCGTGCACTGGATCCATATGCTCGCCGCCGTCGATACCCATTTGCTGTGGAAGATATTTTCTGCCATTTTTGGTTTTTGGGATTTTGGGTTTTGGAGTGATCATTGTTTTTATTGTCAGGTGATGGAGGTGTAAGACTGAAATAGTTGTTTTCTGTTGTTGGACACTTGTGAGTTGACGAGGTTGCTTTTGTTTTGTTTGCAAAAGTTGCGTTTTGCAATCTACACCTGTCGGCTTCCGGGGTTATTATTGTCTTAGGTCCGTTTAGTTCACTGATTCGAGTTTTTAATTTGAGTTGAGATTTGATTTTATGTGAGAGCTTTTTACTGTAGCAAAAAAGTTAGATGTGATTGTTTGTGAGAACTTTTTACTGTAGCAAAACTCGAATTCTAAACTCAAATCAGCGAAATGAACGAGATTATTTCATTTCATCCACTTCTCAGTTTTAAATTTTTATAATTAAAGTTTTAAAAAAAAGATACATATAAATTTTTTACTATAATTAAAAAATTTTAATTCGTAAATTAAAATCATAAAATTAAAATTATTTTTAATTTATGTATATTTTTTATGAAAAAAAATACTATAGCGAATCATGAATTATGATTTAAATTAAAGAACGAATTTCCTTATCAAACGTCACCTAAAAAAATATCATATTTCATCTCAAATTGAAAACTCAAATCTACAAAACGAACAAGATGTATGTTAGACTTGAATTTGAGGTCGGATTGGATTTAAGGGATGCATTTTAGGCCCGTTTATTTCACTAATTTAACTCAATTCAACTCAATTTGAATTAATATTTGATAAGCAATCCGAATTATATTCCTCATTTGAACAAATCCAATTTAGAATTTAACTCAAACTATTTTTTAACAGTAAAAAAGTGTCAAATCTCTCTATTTTTCATACTTACTAAACACAAATTTAAATTTTATTCACAGTTTAAATTAAAACTTTAACTTCATATTCAAATGTCAATTTGAACTACAATTTAAACTGCAATGTTTAAATTTTTCTGTTCAAATATTTAAACTAACAAACTAAATGAGGGATAGTACATAACTGAGAGAGAACAATTTTTTTAATGATAAAATATCAATAATATTTTATTTATTTATTTATTTATTTATTTGAGACGCAAACAAGAATTAAGACTTAGCATTTAAAGGGAAATTCATCACTCAAATATGTGACCACAAATTCACTAAGATATTCTATTATTATTAGGCCGCTACACTCAATAATAATAAAATTAATAGGTCGGTGTAACAAATAAAGATGTTTCTTCTCCTTTTACAATGCGTTAATACTGTTTTGAAGAAAAAAAAAAAAAAAATATGAAGCTTACTTTGATGAGTGAAAAAATGCTTGTACACAATACACCTGAATGACATAAAAATGAAGCTTTCCATGGTCAGATACAAGGGAGCTTGACATATATGCATACACATACACATAGTGGAAATCCATGGAAGCCAATCACGCAATAAAATGACCAATATCAGATAAATTTTGCACTATTTTAAAAGAAACTTCTCCTCCTTGATGAACCATCGACAAAATTAATCAATTTCTGCCTTTGCAATACCTTTTACTAGTACACACAAAGCGCTCATATTCAACACTACTTTCCTTGTCCTGAAGCATACTGCAATTTTCTAAGCACAACCAACTCATAGAACCTCTTGGTGCGAAAAAACAATGCAAGAACAATCACGGCACCGAAACAAGCGACAGCAGCCATGATAAAAAAGGATAACATGAAGCAGTGAGTTCCAAAACAGGTGTTTCCAGAAGCTTCTTTATCGTATATATATCCAATTACTCTTACAGAAAGTATGTAAGACCCGACAGGACTGGCTATGGCAATGGTGTTAAAAATTGTACCCATGTGTCTTACACCAAATATTTCTGAAGTGATTGTTGGCATTAGTGACCACTGTGAGCCATAACAAATTCCAACCAACATCGAGCCTAGGTAAAGATTTCCGGCGAAACCGGAGGCGATGATAATGTGGCCAGCACTCATGGCTGCAAGAGTGGCTGCACTCAACACTGGCCTCGCCCATCCTCTAGTATGCAGAAAATAATCCGACAGAAACCCGGCTCCAAAACGACCAAGGAAATTCCATATACTCCAAAGGGAAACAAAAGAAGTTATCTCTAGCGATGTGTAACCAAGAGACTGACCCAATTGGCTCATGTTGTTTATGGTGGCCATACCAGATCCCAATCCGCAAACCATGGCCAAAAACAAAAGCCAGAAGTTGACAGTTCCCATGGCTTGCAAGATATTCATATCCTCTCCTTTATTATCATCTTCAGTTACCAGTAACGGATTATGAATCCCAATCGAAAGTGTTTCTGGGGTCCTTTTAACCATGTTTTCACTTTCAGCTTTGATTGCAATTCCGAGAGGAGAGGCAAGTAAAAGAAGAAGAAGCACAAAAGTAGATATGCGTGCTGACATTGACAAGGTAAAGATGTTGTCCAAGATTATTAGTGTCATGAGATAAGCAGAAATGGTCAAAGCAACGGCAGAGAGAAAATTGAGATGCTTCTTTTCATTTGTTGTGGTGGATTCATGGATTCTGACCAATAACATGAGCGAGAGGGAGACCGATGCGGGCAAAATGGCAAGAATAAGAAGGAAAGTGCTTGGTTTGCCTTGGCATATTGTCTTGTAGACTTGTATTAGCATTGCCCCACTAAGACCAAGAAATCCCTGAATAAGAAATAATGTGGGAATCTAATCACTTCTAATATAGATTTACCAATAGCATATTGTGTATTTCTTTTAAGTATTGTGCAAGGATTTTTCATACATATCATGTTCACTTTGCTGATTTGAGTTTATAATTCGAGTTGAGATGTGATTTTATGTAAGAGCTTTTTACTATAACAAAAAAGTTAAATGTGACTATTTTTTAGAACTTTTTACTATAGTAAAACTCAAATTCTAAACTCAAATCGATAAAATGAACAGAGTCTTAAGAACCACCCTTTTTTCTGCCGATTTTAACTAAATAATTGAAATTAATACCAAACACAAATAGATGTGAATTTAACGCTAAAATAAGAGTTGAAATGAATAATCAAACTCTTGATTTTAGGAACATATAAGCGTGTTGCAGCCAGCGATTGAGTTACTTTTTTCTTTTTAATAATAATTGCTTTTATTGGTCAGATCTTTTTTTCTTTTTTTTAGAATTATTCAGTTCTCATCTTTTAGAAAGTATTTTTTAAAAATTAAACAAAAAAGAGAAAAAAGAAACAAGAAACAAAAAGCCACTTCTATTGAAAATTGGAGAAATCGTTGTTTAATTTTTGATGTCTTAAATAACTTCTAACAAATTAGATTATGTCACTTCATTTAATAACTCAAACATATAGATTAATAAAAAGTTAGTTCGTTAAAATGTATTTAAATTTTTTAAATGATATGACGTACAGCCACGGTCCAATTAAGGTGGAAAAAAAAAAATTTACTTCCAAACTTCTTGTACTTTTCAATAGGTGTCCCTATTTAATGGATTATTCTTAAGGCACGTTTAGTTCGCTGATTTAAATTTTTAATTAGAGTTAAGATGTGATTTTATGTAAGACCTTTTTACTATAGTAAAATAATTAGATGTGAAAACCTCAGAGCTTTTACTGTAACAAAACTTAATTTCTAAACTCAAATCGGTTAAATGAACGAAACCCTATATTTTTTTTTTTTGCCGAATACTTATTAATTCTTTTATCTATGCTCCCGTTTCATATGCTACTTGAAGGTTTTTTTTTTTTTTTTTTTTTTTTAAATCATTTTCAAAGTAAAATAATGATTGTCACCGTTTCTTGTTATTGCTTATTACGGTTTTTTATGTATTCTTTCTCTTTTTTATTTTTTTGTTTCTTTTATTTTCTTTAACAATTACAGCTTCGTGTCTGTAATTTTGTCTATTCTACATATGTTACGTTAAAAATAAAAACTAAAAATTCATGATATATTCTCTTTTTTCTTTATTTTCATTTCACATTAAGTTAAAAAAGAAAACTAAAATAATAAAATCTAACCGTTTAAAAAAAAAAGAAACGAAAGAACGAGTGTTAGTCCTCATTTTATATAAACTTTCATCTTTATTTGTGCCCCACTAAAATCAAATTCTGAATCTATGATGGCGTAACTCAATCTGTATCATGTTAGATATTAAAATTTTATTTATTTTACTGATTTAAGTTTTTAATTTTAATTTTATTATTGTTAAAAATTCTTATAAAATGTTATATATAATTTTTTTTATTACAGTAAATTTTTTTTTACATAAAATCAATATAAATTAAAAATTTTAAATTAACGAAGAACTAAATGAAAATTAAGATATCCGAAAATTTCTGTCCACTTCATAGTCATGGAGAAAAAAAAAAAAAAAAAAAAAACCGACGTAATGTCATGTAATAGATGAACATACAAAAAAATGAATTCAATTACATACCTTCAAGATTCCGACAATGGTGCCACTATAACTGGAGAAGTTCTCGACACCGCAGACGACATTGGACGTGTTGAAGAACGTCTGGCCGTGCGCCGCCAAGAACATAAACAAGCACATGGCCGCCACCGGCGGCCGTTGAATCACTCCGGCGACAGCCGCCCACATGAAAAAGTATCCGACGAAGCACTGCACCGCCCCCGCCGCTATAACCACCCAGGGCCCGCCCACCCGGCGGCGCCCTCCGGCGGCGACGGCGGCGTAAAGGAGGCCGGAGAGGACGCCGGCGTTGGCGCCGATGTCCTTGAATACGGACACCGTGTCGAGCGTTGATTGGTCGTAGCCCTGGCTGGCCTTGAGCGCCGGCGAGTAGATGCCGAAGGTGTACGACGGTCCGACGGCGCACTGGATCCAAATGCTCGCTGCCGTCGCCATCCACTTGCTGTTTGTCAGAAGCCTCAGATGAGTATGAATCTCCATTTTAGAAACTTGGTTTTGAAATCTTCTTGTTTTGAGAATCAGTGATATTTTGTGATCGTAGCACTGTTGTTATTCAAAGATCTGATATATGCACGTTTCTCTTCATTGAAATGCATTTCTTAGCACATTTTTCTGATTCAATTCTTCCGACTTTTGAATGAATAATGAAAAGGTTTTAAGTCCTTTTTTAAGAGATTGTCTTGGTTGTCAAATCTTCATTCATGTGTCCCACTCTGAAATGGCAAAATGCATGTGTATTTCGCGGGAATTAATTAAAGTTAAAAAGTTATTATTTTTCTTTTTCTAATATTCTGCAAGTTATCAATTGTATTTTAGATTGTATCAAATTGAGACCTTTATATTTCAAATTTAAGCTCTATTGATAACTTTTTTCAGTGGAACAATTTTGACCAAAAAAGACTAGACTACACCCTTAAAAGATAAAAAAGATAAAAATTCAAAAATAAAAATTCAAAAATGGGAGCATTTAGGTTAATTTCATAGTCAAAATCAACCTTTGATCGATTAAAGTGAAGGATTTAACATAAATTAAAAATGTGAAGATATAAATGTACAACTCAAAATATAGATATATCTTTTTATAACCTCAAAATGCAAAGTATAAAAATTAAAAAAAAATTCAAAAAAACAACAACACACACAATAGGCATTTTTAGTTTGCTCATTCGAGTTGAGATGTGACTTTATGTGAGAGTTTTTTACTGTAGTAAAAAAGTTAAAAATGACAGTTTTTTAAAGCTTTTTACAGTAAAACTCAAATTCTAAACTCGAATCGGTGAAATGAACGGGGCTAATAGTTACTTAATCAGATTCCTTGGGTTATGAGTAGTGGGGAGGGAATAATCAATATTCTGTTTTGTAGACCAACGCTGATCAAACGGACTGATGGAGGGTGAAAAGTTAGGTCCTTAATGCCCAAAGTTGTTGGAGAAGAATTTATGATGTCGTGAAAAGTATCCAACAAAAGTTCAAAGCTCAACAGTTGATGATGATAGCCTAATTAAGGTCGTCAAGAATCAGATAATGATAAATTAACATCACTAATATCAGTTTAGCAACAAGAACGAAGTATTGATCACTCGTGTTCTGATTTGTGAATCCTCACCAATCCACATCAACAAATAATGGTGACCACTACAACATAAGCACTTGTCTTGGAATTGTTAGGCTTTTGGAAGTTCCATTTTTTTTTTTTAAGCAAAAGGAGAGAAGAAGTTGCTGCCAAAAATGATTTCACTACTTGTAGATTACTTCTCTAAAATAGTGTAAAATGTATTTATTTCTATTGTGCTAATCACTCTTTGAATTGTCTTACTAAACGCAATTTTATATACCTAAAATCGTATCAAAAAAAAAAAAACGCCACACTAGAGTAGTTATCACTATCAATTATCAAGCCTTTCAAAATGTTTGTTGATACCATTACTTCCGTGCAGACAAGTGTTAATTCAAGTAAATCTATTTGGTAACTGTAATGTTCAACTTTTTAAGAAAACATTACATACATGAAAACTAGTGTGTTATGCTCCTACAGAGGAAATTTAATGTCAACAATGGCATCCAATATGGGATTGAATCTCAGAGATATATGGAAGATATAGAATGATTCACATGTGGGATTGGATGATATAGAATGATTTACATGCTTGAATATGGGAAAACTAGCCACACACTAATAAAAACTATTGCTGCTAGTTTATTGTGCATGTTACAAACAAATTTAGATTGTGGACAAACATTCCGATACTAGCCAACATAACTAGAGGTAAAAAATTTTCATTTTTACATACGCAGCAACGACTCTGATATACATCTCCTTTTGACAAAAACATTTTAAGAAAATCCACTTTTCCTTTTGGTGAGATAAAAAAGAGACTTACATGTATAAACTAGAAGTCCACAGACGCCAACTGCATGCTCAAAACGATGATCAATATCGGAGAGAATTTCACTGGAACAAAACACTTTTCTCCTCCTTGACCATCTACAATATTATATTACTGCCTCTGCTGTTACTTTTCACTTTCACACACGACACGAAGCTCCAATATTCATCGCAATCTATCTTCCTTGTCTTGAAGAATACCGCAATTTTCTAAGCACCACCAACTGATAGAACCTCCTGGTTCGAAAGAACAAGGCGGTACCAACTAGACACCCGAAACAAGCGACGGCGGCCATGACGAAAAAGGATAACATGAAGCAGCGAGTGCCAAAGCAGGTGTATCCGGAAGCTTCTTTGTCGTAAATATACCCGATTACTCTTACGGAAAATATGTAAGAACCAACAGGACTGGCTATGGCAATGGTGTTGAAAATAGTACCCATGTGTCTTACACCAAATATTTCCGAAGTGATTGTGGGCATTAGTGACCATTGTGAGCCATAACAAATGCCAACCAAGATTGAACCCACATACAGATTTCCTGAAAAACCGGAGGCGATCATGATGTGGCCAGTAGTCATGGTTGCTAGAGTAACTGCAATCAACAATGGCCTTGCCCATCCTCTGGTGTGCAGGAAATAATCTGACAAATACCCGGCTCCAAAACGACCTAGAAAATTCCATATACTCCAAAGGGAAACAAAAGAAGTTATCTCTAGTGATGTGTAGCCGAGAGACTGTCCCAATTGGCTCATGTTGTTTATGGTGGCAAGACCGGAGCCCATTCCACAAACCATAGCTAGAAACAACAACCAGAAGTTGACAGTACGCATTGCTTGCAAGAGATTCATGTCCTCTTCTTCAAAAGGCAAAATATTGTAATCTGAAGTGACCTTCACTTCACTGTTGGCGGAAGTTGGCAGTTGTTCATAGTCTAATGGATTTTCTTCGGCTGAAATAATCTTGGAGCATGTTGTTCGGCAAGAGTTGTCCAGTAATGGATTGCTCTCAATTGAGGATGTTTCTTCGGTTTGTTTTATTGAGTCTTCACTCTCTGCTTTGATTGCAATTCCGAGGGGAGAGGCCAGCAGAAGCAGAAGAAGTAGAAAAGTAGAATAGCGTCCCCATGTCGAGAAGGTTATGATGTTTTCCATGATTATCATTAGCATGAGACAAGCGACAATGATCAGAGCAACAGCAGAGAAAGAATTCAGGTGGTTCTTGTCATTTCCTGTGTTTGATTCATGGACTCTCACCAATGGCATGAGCAAGAGGGAGACCAATGTCGGCAAAAGGGCAAGAACAAGAAGGAAAGTGCTTGGCTTGCCTTTGCATAGTGTGTCATAGACTTGAACGAGTATTGCCCCACTGAGACCAAGAAATCCCTGACCAAGAATCACATATCACTTGAATTTATCAATAGCAATGTGTGTGTGTGTGTGTTTTTTTTTTTTTTGGTGCTAAAGAAATGACTTCATTGAAAACGGCAAAAGCCAATCTAGAAAGCAGTGGCAAAGAGGGCCACTTCCTCATTGCACACACACGCACATATACCAGAAAGCAATGTGTGTGTGTGTACAAATGTGGCAGATCGTGGGACAAATATGTGTGCATACATGTTATATATATGTGTGTGTGTATACATATATACAATACGTGTATATACATACATACTGTTAGAACCGGTTGTTTGCTATTACCGTGTTTTCTTATAAAATGATTAATGATTACCAAAGCAAAACACAAAAGCAAAGTAAATATCACTCAATGATTAAACGTGGTTCAGTCAAACCGACTTACATCCACGGGCCACGCCTCAGCATCAAGCAATCCACTAATACAGAGACACCAATCGGACTTAACCAACTCAAGACTCCCTCTTGACTATCGACCAATGTGTGTCTAACATCCTAAGTGGCTAGCTTGGCGAGCACCACTTTCTTCAAAACGCCTTCTCCCAAAAGCTCACAAAATCATCTCTCAAAGATCAAAATCGATGAATGCTCTCACTCTTTAACTTGTGCTGCTGTTTTTCGGAGTTGTCCATACACTCGATACCTCGCGTATCAAGCTTTTTAAACTGACGGTTTCAAAATCCGAATCATCACTACGTAATCATAATTCTGAGATAAAGACAGTTATCGACTCAAAATTCAAAGCATGTGTGTGCATATTCCGATGGTTATTCCCAAATCAATCTCTTTAAAGATAATATCTTGATCTTCACCACCAATCCATTAAGAGATACGGTTTTAAATACACCTCTTATCAAACTAAAACAAAATCTATAACAGATATTTGGTTTCAAACTGTTTAAAATCGAATCGCAACATAGTCTTGATCCGCTCCACAAAATCTTGATCGCTCCACGAAATCCTCGAGCCTTATCTTAATGAAGGCGATTTCTTTTTTTAAAAGAGCCCAACAAATTGAAAGCCTAGATTTTTAGATCTTCTCCACAATTTGAAATTACATTTCATAAAGAACTAATATCCCGCTTTCAAAACGTAAGTTTTGACTTGACACTTTCAAAATAAACAAACTAAACAATAAGCCCAACTAAGCCAATAAAGGCCCAAAACATAGAGGAGAGCCCAACATATCCCATACGACTCAACAATCTCCCCTTTGGCTTAGTTTGGCAAAATTATACAACTCTACATCTTTGGTACTCAAAACAAAGCAAAGTGTCAAGACAATTACTCTCCCCTAAGTTTGATAAACAAAAAGCCAAAGTCCAAAATAGACCATAAACTATTGGAATCGAAAATTACAAAATCAAGAAACAGATCAAACGGAGGATCAATCAAAAATGAGGAAAGAAGTTGTGCCATTTGATTTCTGTGATATTGTTTTCTAACCCAAAGTTTTCTTGTTTTTCTATCATTAGGTGGAATTCCTCTATTCAAGGCATTTTGATACTTATAACACCAAGGTCTTATGTGTCCATGTATGTGGCGTAAATGAGATAGGAACAAAGTGCTTCCCTTGCGTTTTGTAGCTCTGAAATTTGTGAATTTCACCTGGCCGTTCTTAGTATTCGCTCATTGACTTGTTTGTGGCCTTCACAAATGCCAATTTTCTGAACTCTCACCCATGTAACCAAGACCCGGTGTGAACTTGTTCTTTGTTGAGATAAAAGATGGGTCGTTCGAGTTTTAGGTTTCTTTGAGTTTTAGCTCCAGTCTTGTTTTAAGATCCATTTTATTCTTTTGACCTGAACTTCGTATTTGGTCACTATAGCCCGGAGTTCTTCCTTTTTCCTTGTTAAGGCTTTTAACTTGCTCTTCTAAGGAAATATTGACCTTGGTCCACTTGGAATACAATTCGGACCTCTTCAATATCAATGTCTTCCTCCTTTGCGTATAAGTATCATATTGATTTGAAACATTCACATTACGCTTTCAGATGCATCCTTCTTTGGTGGTACTTATGCGAAAGAAGGATTTGTAGTCACGTTGAATGCAACAAAATTTCTTTGTTGTGCTCTTCATCCTCATCTTGACTTGCATTGGAACTTTCATCATCACTCCATGTGGACTTCATGGCCTTATTCTTCTTTTTTCTTCAAGGTGTTTGCACACTCCGCTTGTATATGACCATATCCATCAGCATTGAATTCCTCTTCCTTCTTACGAGTCGGGTTTGTTTTGAACCACGAGAATTTTGTTTTAGAGAAATCTTTGAAATTTCCCTTCTTTTGACAACTTCTTCAAAATCTTCTTGAAGTTATTTGTGAGACGTGCGGAGAGATTCTTCTAGTTCTCCTTCATCTTGATTCCTCTTGATTTGTGATTCTACTCCGGATCGAAAAGCCATTCCATTCTCCTTCTTGTCCTTCTTAAATTTCAATTGAAAGTACGAAGAGAACCCATGAGTTCATCAAGTTTCATTGAGTCAACATCCTTAGCCTCTTCTATAGCAAAGAACCTTGTATGCAAACCTCTCGGGGTAGTGATCGAGAGTCTTTCTTACCGCTTTTGCATCCGAATACTTTTCCAAGAGCAAAAGATTCATTAGCAATGTCGCATAATTTTGAATTAAAATCGGCAATACACTCATCCTCATGCATTTTTAATTGTTCAAACTGGTGGTAAGAATTTTTTTTTTTGTACCTTCATGAGCAACTTTATCTCCCACGCCTCTTTTTATGTATCGGTTTGAGCGATTCATATCTGATTAAAAATAGCATTGAGTGCTTTTGAGTTGTAATTCGCTAGGTGATCTTCATGCGGGTTTTAAGGTGACTTTTGTTGAATTGGATGCTCCCAGATTTTTCGTTCATCAATGGCTTTAATGAAAGCTCTCATTGCCTTCCAATACGAATTTGATTCATCCAAGAGTGGTGGCTTTGACACGGAACCTCCTTCACGCAGCCGAATACATTGCTTCGGACAAGCATCAACCGGTTATGCCAAGTGTTTTGACCCTTGATACCAATTGTTAGAACCGGTTGTTTTGCTATTACCGTGTTTTCTTATAAAATGATTAATGATTACCAAAGCAAAACACAAAAGCAAAGTAAATTTCAATGATTAAACGTGGTTCATTCAAACCGACTTACAGTGCATCAAGCAAGTAATAGGTAAAAAGTTGACACCAATCGGACTTAATGACTATCGGTGTGTTCTAACATATTTGGCGAGCACCACTGCTCTTCAAAAGCTCACAAAATCATCTCTCAAAGATCAAAAATGAATGCTCTCACTCTTTAACTTGTTTTTTTTTGAGTTTCGGTCCATACATCGATACCTCGCGTATCAAGCTTTTATAAACCGATCGGTTTCAAAATTTTTGAGAGATAAGGCGGTTATACTCAAAATTTATGTCGATATTCGCATATTCGATGAGTTATTCCCTTTAACCCGATTCTAAAGACTCAATCTCTTTAAAGATAATATCTTGATCTTCACCACCAATCCATTAAGAGATACGGTTTTAAATACACCTCTTATCAAACTAAAACAAAATCTATAACAGATATTTGTTTTTTTCGGGTTTCAAATCTGTTTTAAAATCGAATCGCAACATAGTCTTGATCGCTCCACAAAATCTTGATCCGCTCCACGAAATCCTCGAGCCTTATCTTAATGAAGGCGATTTCTTCTTTTAAAAAGAGCCCAACAAAAAAGCCTAACTTTATCTTCTCCACGAATTTGAAATTACATTTTGCAAAGAACTAATATCCCGCTTTCAAAACGTAAGTTTTGACTTGACACTTTCAAAATAAACAAACTAAACAATAAGCCCAACTAAGCCAATAAAGGCCCAAAACATAGAGGAGAGCCCAACATATCCCATACGACTCAACACATACATACACACACACACACACACACACACACACACACACACACATACATACAGATTAAACAAAATTACAACTTGCAATTAACATAACTTATGGGCCATGGCAAAT
Source organism: Morus alba (assembly GCA_012066045.3). Taxonomy (NCBI): domain Eukaryota; kingdom Viridiplantae; phylum Streptophyta; class Magnoliopsida; order Rosales; family Moraceae; genus Morus; species Morus alba. The sequence goes on along the minus strand of CP050231.2, from coordinate 6,030,776 downwards.
TTCATTCTTTGAATAGTCTTAGCTTAGAATACTCTTATAGTGAGACGGAAAATTTCATTCTTTGATTAATTCCCGGCAGGGGTGTTTTACACAATTCAGTCTCGTTCCCAACTGTGACATGAAAAGAAAAACTATAAATGGGAAAATTTTAGCAAGTTTTATTTAGTCATTATTTCAATCGCATGACCTATTTAGTCAAAAGGCTAAATAGACGTACCCGAACATGATCCCGACCGAACCAGGCGGATCGAGATTCTGTTTCCTTTTGGCTAGGTTTGGTAAGGGATTGAGTGGAATTAGGTGACAATTTCTCATTTTTGGATTTTGTTATGTTGAACTGGGAGAATTTTGTTTTCTTTTTGTTCTTTATTTTTTTTTTTTTTTATATATATAGATGTGATTCTCTGTGGACTGTGTTTGCTATTTTCTGAATTTGAGATTTTTTGTTGTTGTTTTTGAAGTTTCGGGTTGTGGGAAATTTGAGTTTGTAAGTGTTTTATTGAGATTTGTTGAATTAAGTGTCATTTTGGTACATTGCTCAGTATAGTTAGTGATCGAATGGAATTAGGTGTGATATATTTATTGATAAATTAAACGGTCATTAAAGTCGGTAGCTGAATTTTTTAGTAAATATGATATTTATTAATAAATATGACATTTATTGATAAATACAACATTTACTTATAAATACAGCGTTAAATGGTCACCGGAGTCGGTTGTCAGTTTTTCAGATAATTATGATATTTATTAATAAATACGGTATTAAATGGTAAATACAATATTAAACAGTCGTGCAAAAAACAGTCACAAGAAAATAGTCACTGGTCGCCAGAAAATGGTCACATGTTACCGGAAAATGTATCCAATCACCGGAGCCGGCCGCCGGTCTCAGTCATAAAGGACTTGACTATAATCTACCTATTTTAAAAAATATTCTATAATTTAGAAGGAAGAGTGTGGTGGAAAATGAGATTTAAGAGTATTTTTTAGTTTTTAATAATATTTAAAACTTATAATATCAAATTATGTTATAATTTACTATTTTAAAAAAAAATATGTTATAATTTACTAACCACTTTACTAATTATGTTATTTTCCTCTTTATTCCCATAAAAAGCTTCCAAATATTTCCATTCAACGTCCTATGCACCAAAATTCATGTCTACATTAGTCGTTAAACAGTCCATGAATACGACTAGCATTCAAAGCAGACAGCTCCAAGTTTTGTCCAGCCCCCAACCAAATAAACCTGACAAACGACTCGCAACATAAATGCAAACTTCTTTTTTGGCTTGGAAAAATACACGATATATATATATATATATATTTATTAGCGATACATATGGACATTTCACTATCAAGATGTTACATTGATATTTTGTATTAGAAGTTGTATACTAACCACATATCGTACAAACGGTGGGTGGCATTTGCAACTCTTTGAAGTCAGATGCAAAAGGCAGATTCATTTACTTACGCATAACAGCCACCACATTGGCACATCTTATTAACAAGTCTTAAATCCAATTCTGGACCTCTCGTTCGATTTACAAGTCCAATCACCATTTAAATTTTTTGTTACTTAAATTCAATTTTAAACCCCACACACATGTTCCATTCGTTTCGTAAGTTTAATTATAATTTAAATTTTTTATTACAATATTTTTTTTAATAAAAATTTAAATTTAATTTTTTAGGTCTTAACATTTTTTTTTTTTACGTAAATTTACTTTTTAACTTAACATTCTCAACTGGATTAAATGGGCACAGTTTATTTCAATCCTATCTCACACAAGCCAAAATTCATGTACAGACATTCACCCAAAAATATCCTATACAGACAACAAGCTCTCTCTCTCTCTCTCTCTCTCTCTCTCTCTCTCTCTCTCTCTTTTTACTGTTTTTATTTTCTTTTTTGCTCTGAAAAATACGGGTGTTTGCAGTCAATTTGAACAATTTTTTTTAGACACTAACAACTAAAAAAAACTAATTTTTTAAATTGAGCGATTTTTACAGTTTAACTGTTTTTTTTTTTTTTTTTTTTTTTTTTTTTAACACTTCTGCTGAAAAAGTACCAAAAAACTATACGGCAATGGGTTATTAAAGTCCATTTAAAACATACTCAAATTATTATTTTTTATTTTAACATTTAAAAATTTAATTTTTTTTGAAAAAATATACTAAATTAATAATTTGAGTTTAATTATATAAAATAAATGAGATAAAATTATAATTTGTCCTCAAACGACCATTCACTCTTTTAAAAATATATATATATATGAATATTAATATTTATCTTTTACTCTTAATAAATATATTTTTATTAGTATAATTATTTAATTAAAAAAATTATGAATTAAAAATAAAAAATAAAAATATTAATTTATGTATTTTTAAGAAATATTTATTAAGATTAAAAAAGATCATTCACTGTTTATAGAATATTATGTCAAAAATAATAGAATATTAGGCTATTTTTAGCAGTGTTAAAAATAATTATATTTTTTATAATTTTAAATCAAAATTATAATTCTGAAATTAAAATTAAAATTAAAGGGTTTAAACTATTTAAAATTAAAAGAATAGTTTTAAAATTAAAAGTGATTTTAATTTAAAATATTACATTAAAATTTAAATTTTAAATTAAAATTATTTAAATTAAATATTAATTTTAGATGAGTTAAATTAAAATTATTTTTTACTTTTTATAAAACACTGATTTAAATTAAAATTATGATTTTAAATTCTAAAATCCTTGTATTAAAACGTGCTTTAATAATTTAACGACCCAAGACAAAATGGTAAAATTTTAACCTCATCTCCACCTATCCCGGAAAAATGGAACACTTTTCCTCAATCATTCATTAAAATATATAATCGCAATGATCTGGCTTCCACTACCCAACAAAAATTAAATAATTAATTAATTAACTAAATAAATTTCCATACTTTCTGATCCATACCTTCATGATTCCGACGATGGTCCCACTGTACCCGGAGAAGTTCTGGACGCCGCTGACGACATTGGCGGTGTTGAAGAACGTCTGCGCGTGCGCCGCCAAGAACATGAAAAACCACATGGCCGCCACTGGCGGCCGCCGAATCACTCCGGTCACCGCCGCCCATATGAACATGTATCCGACGAAGCACTGCACCGCTCCCGCCACGTGGACCACCCACGGCCCACTGAGCCTCCCGAAAACCGAGGAGTGGCGGTGGCGGCGCTCGGTGGTGACGGCGGCGTAGAGGAGGCCGGAGAGAACGCCGGCGTTGGCGCCGATGTCCTTGAAGACCGATACCGTGTCGAGCGTAGATTGGTCGTAGCCCTGGCTGGACTTGAGCGCCGGCGAGTAGATGCTGAAGGTGTACGATGCGCCCGCGGCGCACTGGATCCACACGCTCGCCGCCGTCGCCGCCCACTTGCTGTTCATCAGACGCCTCGGAGTCTCCATTTTTCTTTTTTCCTGAAATCCTTTTTTTTTTTTTTTGGTTCGCTTTCAGATTTTCTTAAGACATTACGCAGATGGAGCTTTTCTTTTTTCCAAGGATGCTAATGAAATAGGAACCTTTTTTGCTGATCGAAATAGGATCTTTTTTATTCCCTGATGAAATACGTCATGTTGTATGCATTTTATATTTCAGAGAGGCATTTTATATAGTCCCAAAAAAAAAAAATTGTCTTACTTTCCCTTCATTGTTCAGAATAGTACAAAACAAACCCCAAGCTCATTATAAGTTGCAATTGTGGTATTTTGTTAAAAAATATATATATAGACATATATATACATATAGGCCTACGCTATGTATATTTTAGGATTATTTTTAATTTATTTTAAATATTGAAATATTTTTACGTAGTCTCTTCTGTTATGATTTTTGTTAAAAACAAAAAAAAAAAGAATATCACAATTCGTAATTTTTTTATTTAGATTTTTATTAAAAATAAATAGATAAAAATTACATGATCACACTTAATTTTTTTTTGTTTGATTTTAACATAAATTATAATAAAAGAAGTTAAGTAAAAAGAATTTAAAATTTATGGGATAAAGTGTGAGTTTTTAAAGTTTAGAAAATAAATTGAGAATTATCCCAAAATTTAAAAGACACTAACAAGAATAATCTTATATTTTAAATGTTTAATTATGTGTAGGTCATGTGACTTGTTAAAAAGTTGATGAGTTAAAAAATTTTAAAGTATATTATTTACATTTATTATATCACTTTTTACAAAGAAATCATGTGACCAATACATGATTAAAATATTTAAAAAATTAACTTCTCAATGACAAAGTATTAAAGTGGTAACTTATTATAAATTTAGGAAAGAATTATGTCATTTTAAATTTTAAAATGTAAATAAGACAATAGATATTCTTCAAGATCTAATTTTGAACATAACATTAAATTTGATATATAAAAAGGAATTTTTATTTTCCAAAAACTTTAAATTTTTATAACGGATTCTACAATGAAGGATTTTTGGCACATTTTCGTTAAAGAAAAATAAAAGTGGCACTTCTTTTCTATATTTTTAAATTATTTTTAAATTATTTTCAAATTCGAGTTGTCTCATTTTTTCATTATAATTCAAAAGGATATAAAACTAACCATAAACTTGTCATAAGTTTCAATTTTAATACTTCTATTTGAGGTATTAGTTTTAATAATGTGTGTTCATTGGGTGACCTATACGCTATTCAAATCATTAAAAATTGTTTTTCACCAATTAGTTAAATGACTCACATGAAATTAAAGACATTAAAGTAATTAATGCCTCAATGACAAAAGTATTAAAATTACAATTTATAATGAATTTGATAGAAGTTTTGTTCAATTTTGAGTTACAAAAAAAAGGTAAAATTAAACACTATTTTTTTATCTAAATTTAAAATTAAGATTCATTTTTTTTTTTTTTATCAAATTGACAACTTGCTATTAAAAAAAAAAAAAAAAAAAAAAAAAAAAAAAAAAAGTTATTTTGATAAATTATTGCTTGAATATAATAAAGGTTAAAAAGTGCCGTCAAATCATTACATAAAAGTGTTTTTGTTCAAACTATTATGGTTGCCATTAAAAGAATACTCTTTTTTTTATTCCAAATTTTCTTTTATAATTTGTTTTTTTTTTTTATTTCTTAAAATTTGTTTGTTCTTTGTTATAGTGTTCTGCTGTGGAGTCGCCCGCGTTTTTTACGCAAATAGAGAAGAGGAGGACCTTCATGGTATCATTATTATTTTTATATGATTACTTCTGTGAGGAATTAGTTAATTATTGTTATAGCAAAAAATAAATAAATAAAAAGAGTAGTTAATTATTGAATGAGAAAAGAAGATAAATAGTGTTTAAAAGGCGTTTAAAGTGTGTGAGTTTAAGGACTTGTCTTTTAGAGTTTAATTTGAGTATAATTTTTTAATTGAATTTGAATTATAATTTAAATTGAAGTTATAACTTAAGTTTGTGTTTAATTGTGTACATTTGAGTTATGGTTTGAGATAAGAATTTTTTAAGTTTGTGTTTGAGTGAGTCAAAACTTAAATTTATATTTAGATAGTATTTTAATAAAAACTCAATACTGATGAAAAATTTTAATAGGGTATATGAGTGGAGTTTTATTCTTTTTTTCGTTGTCAACGCAAAAAAAAAATTATCTCAATCAGAATTAGAACGAAAAAGTTATAGTATTTTTAAGAATAGAAAAAATATTGTTAATTAATTTGAGTTCGAGTTTCTGAACTCGAGTTAAAGGGGAAACTTGAACTCGAGTTTTAGTTCTAAACTCGAATTTGAACTCGAATTCAAACTTAAAAGAACATGAACTCGAATAAAATTGTAACTTTAGTTGTTTTTTTTTTAGTTTTTCACACAAAAGAACAACCCTAAGTTTGTATTATTTAATATTGATTAATATTCTTTTTTAATTGAATAAGCACATTAATTAAAAAAATATTAATTAAAAGTAAGAGATAAAAATTTAACTCCGTACACTTTAAGAATAAGTCCAATAATTTTTATTTTTTTTTTTTATAATTTCTTCTAACTCGTTCAAAACATAATAATGTGGCTAACAAAGTCCGATAGCTCATTTTGGTTATTAATTCATGTTGGTGGACCAACAACAAATAACAATGTCACCATCATCCTTTGAAATTCATTATATTCCAAAGCAAAAGAAAAAATGTCATTATTTTGAACGGTGGTAGTGGAGTGAAAATTTGGAAGGATTGAGAGTTGTGTCAATTCAAGTTGCGTGTGATGAACCAAACACTTGCAATCACGGCCAGTTAGCCACCACTCGAGAAGTATGGCTCGTTGGCCAAAGGAGAACAACAATAAATTATATATTTTTAAATTTCTTTAAAGAACGGTAATTCATATCAAATTAAAGAGTTACAACTTACGAGGCCTAACAAAGAGGCAAATGATTCCAACATACAAAAATTTGTATTACGGGTGTGTAGTTATTGGCAAGTTCAAATCCAATTTTATGTTGGAGTTGAAATTAAGAGACTTTTTTGGTTATAGGATTCATATCATAATTTGAATTATAGTTCATAATTTGTTACAGTGTTTTCTCACACAAAAAATATACGTAAATAATAAATAGTTATAATCTCATTATTCTAATCCATAAACTAAATGTCTTCTTAATAATTGTATCATATTTAACATTTTTTATCCCTATATTTTAATGGAGTGACTAATGATCCGTTTAGTTTGTTGATTCGAGTTTTTAATTTGAGTTAGGATGTGACTTTATGTGAGAGCTTTTAATTACTGTGGTAAAAAAATTAGATGTGACTGTTTCTAAGAGTTTTTTACTGTAACAAAATACGAATTCTAAACTTAAATCAGTGAAATGAACGGGTTCTAATTTTAATATTTTATTTAATTCGGAGATTATAAATGGTTCAACATTTAGTTTCATGATTATTTATAAAAGAAGAAATGAGGTTCAGAGATCTTTCATAGTCATATTTAATGGTCTCCATCTAAAATTTAAGAAAGAAACTATTTATGAGATATGTTTTAATTGAGGAACTATTTATAAGATAAGATTTATGATAAAAATGTTTAGGGACTAATTCTATACAGAAAAGAATCAAAGTACTTCTCATAGATTTATTCATTGAAAAAATCATAATGGCAATATTATTAAGTGCACCATACTTTTGTAGTTTTGTTGTTATGGCTTTATGATTAATGCTTTACTTTTGTCAAAGCAAAAAGATTGCTTTTATTTTTTATCAGTTGATCCACACTTTTTTATTTTATTTTATTTTTTCTCAGAGAGCTTTCTAAAAGTAATAATATAGAGTGTTAAAAATCTCATAAACCTAAAATCTAGAGACGTTTGGTTTAAAAATTTAAATTATGTGATTTGAATAATTTTTAATTTATGTATATTTTTATGAAAAAAATATTATAGCGAATTACGAATCATGATTCAAATTAGAGAATAAATTTCTCTACCAAACATCCTCTTTATATTTTGTTCAAATATCACGTAGGTTTTTACTATCAAATTTGAAAGAATAAAAAATCAGAAAAAAAAAGAGAATTAATCAAGTTCCGCAAACCAAATTCTAGAATTAAATCAAAATATGATTCCAATAATTAGAATAATAAAACAATAGTCTACACTATAGTCCAAGCGTGTCATAAGAATATTGAATTGAATTTCATCGAAATGCGCATTCCGTAGAGTTCTCTCTTTTTGGTGCACCTACGCTTCTTCTTATCCACGACAAATTTAGACGTTTTTTTTTTCTTCGCTTTCTCACGTAACTGAGGAATCGAAGATATATTAAATATTCATGCAACGACAAGAGTCCGATTTTTTTTTTTTCCTTAAAAAAAAAAAAGTTAGTGAATGGTTTTTTAGTACATTAAGGACTTATTCATTTACATCTAAATCTAAAAAAAAATTTAAATTCAAATTATAACTTTATTTAAATTTATATTCTTTTATAAAATTTAAGTTTAAACTTAAATTTTAATTTAAATTTATAAGTTAAAATTTGAGTTTAAGTTCTCTCTTTAATTTAAATTTCTAAACTCAAACTCAAGTTAATGAATAATATTTTCTCTATTCTTAAAAATGCTATAACTTTTTCGTTTTAATTCTGATTGAGATGATTTTTTCTATGCGTTAACAATGAAGTAACGAATAAAGCCCACCTATATACGATATTAAAATTTTTCATCACTATTGAGTTTTTATTAAAATACTATCTAAATATAAATTTAAGTTTTGAATAATCTAAATATAAATTTAAATAGATTCTCAATTCAAGTCATAACTCAAAATGTGTACATCTAAACACAAATTTAAATTAGAGTCTCAACTCAAACCATATTTAAATACACCTTAACTTAAATTAAATTTAAATTTAAATTTAAGTCACCTTAACTTAAAAACTAAAAATGAACAATAATAAGTAATTACTTTACTACTTTAGGAAAAAAAAAAAGAGTAATTAACTTAATATATTTCATTAAAAAAAGAAGAAATATATCTGGATGGAATTCGACGTGCCATAAGAGATGGAATGGATAAGGGCGAAGGAGCATATCGTACTTATCACTTGTTTTTCATTCTTATCAAAAGCACTTGCCTTGGACATGTTGAGATTTTGTGGAGTTGATTGACAATAATTCTTGTAATTACCATTTAATGATACTTTTTATCTTTTAGAGATTGTCTGACTGTGCATTAGGGGGGAGAAATCAATTAGTTCGATATGATACAATCTCTGCGCATTAGGGGTTAGAAATCAATTAAGAACGTTAAATTTGTAGATTTAAATTTTTAATTCGAGTTAAGATGTAAATTTTAAGTGTGAATTTTTTATTATAAAAAAAATTTAAATATAATTATTTTTAAAAATTTTTTACTGTAATAAAATTTAATTTTTAAACTTAAATTAATAAAATAAACGGGTCATTAAGTGAACGGGACTTAGTTGGATATGATTTTAGTTTTTTTTTTTTTATTTTATTTTATTATGAGAGGAATACTCCTCTTTATATACACACACATTGTAAAAATATTGAGTGAATGAAATGAAAAATATATCCTGATCCGTAAATTGTCAAACCAAGTTAAAATTTGTGTGTTCTTTCTGTTCTTCTAATTTTTTGCTTTTTGTTTCAACATGGTATAGAGCTTTAAGGTCTTCGGATCGATCCATTCATTCTGTGCTCCCAATTCCAATTCCAGCCATATTTCAAAAAAAAAAAAATCAGATTTCTTCAAAACTCCAAATCTTGCTGAATCCTTTGAATAAACCTAGTTTGAATCTCTTTGGAACCTTGAACCTGCCATTGCCAATCTGAGTTGTACCGTCTCGTCTTGGTCTTCACGAAAGCACTCGTTCAGCGCCGCTTGAAGTGCAGAAGTCCCAGTCCCTAGATCAGCTCCAATTCTCTCTTCGAAGAAGAAGTAGAAGAAGAAGAAGAAGAAACGATAAAAAGAAAAAAATGGGATGGAGTGAAGATCTGAGAAAGAGAGTGAGAGCGTGAAGCGAGGGGAAATTAAAAAAAAAAAAAAAAAAAAAAAAAATGGTTGGCTTCCGTGGAGATATCAGTTATGTGAAGAAAAAGAAAGTAAGAAAAAAAAAAATATATATAAAAAAGGTTGAGAAAATGTGGTGGTGTGTGTGAACGTGAAAGTGAAAAAGAAAGAAAGAGATAGAAATAAAATAAAATATATGTGGATTGTGTGTCGTAAACCAGTGCAGATAGACTATGGATTTACGGCAAGCAATAAAATTTGATTGAACTATTGAAGAGAAAAGGAAAAATTGATTGAACTAAGTCCTACCAAAAACATATAATAAATCTCAAAATTAATCTACTACTCCTTTCATTACTATTCTTTCAATTTTTTTCTTTTTTTCTCTCCAACCAAATATGATCTAAATTCGACCACAATAAAGGTAAAGAAAATGTGATATGACATGTTTAAAAGTTGATGATTTACTAAATGTTAAAGGAATTATTTGCTGTTTTTTTTTTTTTATAATTATTATGGTAAATTGATAATTAACATTCAAATTGGACATGAATGAAATTGGGGAAATTTTCAAAAGAGCGACTAAATATTGGCATTCTTAATTAGGATTATCCTAGAAAAGAGAAAATTAGCTGATGACAAATATAATGAACCATTACTGCATAGCAGCAAAAGAGGACTGATCAGGGCTCTCTTTGGACTGCATATGGACTCCTCGCAGGCTGAACGTCCTAGCTCATAACATTGCTTCCTGGTCAAAGTTTACGAAAAGGACTGGTGCTATAGAGATAAGCGAGCTGCCTCATGATGTTCTGTCCAATTCTGAGGTATGGGAACATTAGTTCCTTGTTCCGTGTTTGCTGTCTTTTAGGTGTTTGTTTAGTAGGCTTGTTTGCGTTTGTTCTTCTTGTGGCTTTCCTGGTTTAGTTGTCTTTGTTTAGTTGGTTTGTTGAGTCTAGGCGTCGTTTATTTCACTTATTTAAATTTTTAGTTTTAAATTTTTACAGTTAAAATTTTTAAAAAAATATTATATTTAAATTTTTTATTATTATTATAAATTTTTAAAAAAATCACATATCAACTTAAATTAAAAATTTAAATTTGTGAAGTGAATGAAACATGAATTTTTTCTATTATTATCAAATAAAAATTTTACCAAGTTTTATTTTGTCTTTCTCCAGGAGTCAAGTATTTAATTATTGCGGCATATCTTTGGCATCATGATGGAATACTAGAAGCGAGTAGAAGCAATATATATATAAGGCTCTCCGCAGTTTGTTCGGTTATGGCATGCATGCTGATATGGGGTGAGATGCCATTTTTAAAACTTTTTAATGCTCAATAATTCTGCCAAGTCAAAAAAGACAAAGCCTTTTTGTCCATGAAAAAAAAAAAAAAATGACGAATAAAAATGCCCTGTAGAAGAGAAGACACAATTTTGAATTTCAAATCTGCATGATTCGTAGCTGGTCCATTATGTTACATCTCTTTGTTTTTATTCATGAGCAACCGGTCATTTCTCCTTTTGTTTTCCATCCAAAAAATAATGCATACAATCAAATTAGGCCGTTGGTGACACTAATTTCGTTTATTTCGCTGATTTAAATTTATAATTTGAGTTTTATTATAGTAAAAAACTCTCATAAACAATCACATTTAATTTTTTTTATTATAGTAAAAAGTTCTCACATAAAATCACATCTCATCTCAAATTAAAAACTCAAATCAGCGAACTAAATGGGTAATAAACTTGAGAGTTCCATCTTGATAATAAACTTGCTCATGTTAACGACACGCTAGAGAAAATATTTTCAGCTAGGGCGCAATAATCTAAAATCAATAGATTGATATAGATAATTAAAATTTTATACTATTGCGACACAACACAATTATACTTATTTCTATTGAATTTGGGCACAATTCAGCAACAAATTTTACTCGGACTCACTCATAGGTCTAGTATAAGGTTCGTTGTCATCCTTTTGTATAGCATTTCTCTTCTTTATTTAGCTACAATAGTTATGGGATTTTCCATCAAGTGATTGGAGCCTCTATGCAAGTAGGAAAACACTGGAGTCTTGGGCCAGGACTTCATTATAGACACACTGCTGTTTACTTTGCAAACAGGCCAGTGCTGCGCAGGCCTTGGGCTGATCGCTTAGATTTACACATGAGAAAAAGGGCTTCTTCACATATATGGCAAAAATTTGAAGAAGGAAGAAGGGGCAAATGACTGATTAGGAGGAGAGAATAAAGAATTAAAAGTAGAATTGCGTAAATGGTTTGTTATGAGTATTGTGTGACTTTGGTTTTCAACCTTTTTGCTTGACATATTACTTTTATGAACTTTGATTTTTTACAACAATTATCGTTTACTTTGCTGATTTAAATTTGTAATTTGAGTTGAGATGTGATTTTATGTGAGAATTTTTTACTGTAACAAAAAAGTTAGATGTGACTATTTCTGAGAATTTTTTACTGTAATAAAATTCAAATTCTGAACTCAAATCAGTGAAGTGAATGGGGCTTCTGACACTAAAATTGATGAAAGATTTTTAGAATTTAAAATAGATAACTAACTCCCAATTGCATATTAACTATTTTCTTTTTCATAAATAATTATAGTGAATGCACAATATTTCTTCAAAAATTTTGAAAATCTCTGCCATTCACTTCAAAAATTTCGTGAAAATTGTCAATTTGGAACAGTTCTGTTAGCAGAATTTAGGGAACATACTCTGCTTGACTTACTTTTTTAATTTAATGCATCTCTTAAAATTTTACTCCTCTCGAGATGATATATAATGAAAGAAAATTTTAGAGTACTTAGTAAATGAAGCAAATTTTTATGGCCCTTAATGAGGCATTCCTCTAGATTTCTCTTTGAATTATTGTGTGCCCCACTTTTTTTTTTTTGGACAAATGGAAAACTTCAATTTTAATAAGTGGGCAAATACTCTCTTTTTTATTTTTTATTTTTTATTTTTTGGTGAATGAAGGAAATAGCCATTTTTGAAGGGGAAAAAAAAACTGATCAGATTTTTAATTTATATGAAAAATCTAGCAAATAATATATATAATTTATATGTTTATATTTACATTTGAAAGCAAAAATTCTAAAAAGTTGGTTATATTCTGTTATCCTCCAATAGCCATTCCAAGCAATGTTTATGATACAAATCATTGCTTTTATAAATAAGAAGAAATATCAGTGGATGTTTAATGTATAAGAGGATTTTTATTTTCTACATTTTTTTTTTAATTTTCTAAACGGCCAGAAAGTCCAACATTTAGATCATCAAACAAATGAAAGCATTAGTTTGTCTAGGTAAAATATTTAGAAATATAGGCTGAGTAATAATAAAAACATGACTAGAAATTAATGTAAAAAAATAAAAATAAAAAAAGAAAGAAGAGAGATTTTTTTTTTTAAAAAAAAAAAAGTGGGTTCAAGCCATGTTACCTTAAAACTAAAATAGCTGAGTTGAGATTTAAAAAAAAAAAAAAAAAAAATCTCTCATATCATAAGTTGTCAATAAAATTGAAACAGCCATGAAATGCAATAAGAATTTGCAAAAATATTTGACTTTCACAAATAAAAGTTGCATTACATCATTGAATCCATTACATAAGTATGAATTTCATTTACTTTTTTCCTTTGGCCCTAAGTGCACACTAATAACTTCATACACTGGCCATCCCATATGTTGGGAAACCAAATCTAATTGTTAACTAAGTGCACACTAATAACTTCATACATTGGCCATCCCATATGTTGGGAAACCAAATCTAATTGTTAACTATGTGCACTAATAACTTCATACGTTGGCCATCCCATATGTTGGGAACCAAATCTAATTGTTAGATCTGTACTAGCCTTTCATTCAAATATCAAAACTCAAATCCCTCCCTAAAATGAAAGGTTCTAGCCCTCCATTCAAATATCAAAACTTAAATCCCTCCCTAAAGAGAGAGGTTCTTTTACGATAATGTCATTTTTTACAGTTAAATCTTATTAAAATCACATTAAAATATAAAAATGTGTAATAATAAAGTCTTTAATATACGTGACTATTATCATATATCTACTAATAATTTAACCTACTACATATATCTTCTAAAAAAAAAAAAAAAAAAAGAGTTTCACTTTTTCGATAAAAAAATAAATTAATAGTTCTCAATTTTTTAACTATTAAATTTATATTAAAAATTATTTTTTATACTTTTAATCTTATATGATTTTAATTAAATTTAATAATAAAGACCAGATATGCCTCAAAGTTTTTTTTTTTTAAAAAACAAAAATTCTATGACCTTTTGAGGCTGAGTCAGCAGAAGAGTGGGCCCAAACCCAAAAGTGCATGGGCGAAAGCAAAGGGCAGCGTGTGGAGACATGAGGTAAGCACGTGTCTTCCAATCCCAACGCACGTGCGAATCCCGACAACGTATAAACGGCAATATTAACATTTTTCGCGGGTGATCCAACCCCACGTGACGACAAAAAGGTTTGAACGGCAATAGATTAAAGATGATTTATATTATCAAAAAATTAAATTCAAATTATCATAATGAGAAGCGACAAATCAAATGAGGTTAAGAGAGACAGCATGAACCGAGCCCTTCCTTAGTACTTGCCCTTGCCCCTTCCGTTTAACTATGTAATAAATATCAAGCAAAATATTATTTTTTTTGGGGTATCAAATAAACTAATTATTTAAACTTGAGGAGCTAGTTAAGTTGATTATTAAAAATCTGGGAGAATTAAACTATTGGCGGGAAAGATTAAACAATGATTGCAAGGAGTCTTGATAGCTCACGCTCGTTAGGGTGCGTGGATAACACGTATATGCATTAATACAAGTAATAGCATTGTCAAAAATAAGATTAGAAATGCATTAATACAAGTAATAGCATTGTCAAAAATAAGGTAAGATATTTTTAATGCAAATGTTAATGCTTATGACATATTTAGTATCAAAAAATGTGATGTAATATGCTATTTTTAATTTTTTTAATGCATAATACTATTTGAAATTGTAAATTTACTTATTTTCATAATTATTAAGTTTTGAAAGTTGTAGAAGTGAATTTTTATTTATAAAATAATTTAAAATGTAAAAGTCGTAATGATTACATGAAAAATAAACATTTCAACCAATGACAATCAAATGTCAAATTTTTTATATGCTATACTTTGGTGAGAAATTTACTAAAAATTTTTTACACTCAAATTAACACATTAATTATGACATTACATCATCAAAAAGTGTGATATGACATGTTATTTTTATTTTTACTCTAATACATAATGTTATTTAAAATGTTAAATTTATTTTTTTCATAATCATTAAGCTTTAAAAATTGTAAAAATAAATTTTTATTTTTAGAATAATTAGAAAACATAAAAATTGCAATGATTACATGAAAAATTAAACATTGAAACCAATATCATATAAAAAATTTGTCATAACAAATCACAGATTACATGGAGTTTTTTTTTTTTTTTTTTTTTTTTTTTTTTTTTTTTTTTGCACTTAAATGTGTTGCAATTGGCATATCGATTATAGCAGCATTCGAGATGCTCTAATAAATAGTTGATGTCTACGTTAGGCTAATTTTGAGTTGTTAAATTTGACATAATAATATGTACTCACTTTAGAGCAAAGAAAAAAAAAAAGATATTTATCATTATTTTTCCCTTGTACTATAATTCAAGTAGAGATGGCTACTTTTTTAAATTTTGGATAAAAACTCCAAATAATTTAGAAGAATTGAATAGGGAGGGGCTAATTTTTTTTTTTGGTAAATGATTAACATTTTATACTATTATAGTATGAGACGCTTTTTATTTTTTATTATTTTTTCTCAAGACAATTATTATTTTGCATATGTCTAGGGTTTTTAGAAGAATTCATTAGTCTATCGAGCTAATTTTTTTTAATTTATTTCTTTTCTTTTTTTAGAGTTTTTTAATAGTACTAAAAAAATAAACTATTAATATTTTTTACGTTAAATATATATTAAAAACTATTTATTTTATATAATTTTAACTTAATCTAATTATCGGAAATTAACACTTTCAGAAAGACAGGTCTACTTCTTCTTCTTCTTTTTTTTTTTTTTTTTTTTTTTTTTTTTGCAAATGAGTAGTAAATAGTAATAGTTAATACTAGTATTATTGAGCCTTTTCCTTCATTTTTCATTGTTTTTTCTTCCATCCGATTTTGTTTCACGATCCAATAAACAGCGCGTGGGGCAACATCTTCATCACCATGGAAGACAACGCCTACTTCCGTTGGCGGGGTCGGTACAACGTCTCCATCACCCGCCGTGGGTAATGAATAGAAAGAAACACCAGAAAAAACTTCTCTAAAAAATTCTTAATAAATTATTAAAAAAAAAAAAACAGTGAGAGAGGTGGGGTATTAGCCATGGAGTCACTTCTCGGAGAGAAGAAGACGAACCGAAACCAAACCCTTAATAAATCCTCCATCTCCGCCATTGCCAATCTTCCCCCTTCCTCTGCTCTCCGAAACCTCCACTGTTATGTGCTTCGCAACGAAGCCACGCATAAGCTTCGCTTTGGATGGGCGGCGACGGGGACTACGGCGGCTCTCCGACAGGTCCTCCGCCGCCAGACGACGCCGTCCCGGAGGAGGATGACTCGACGCCGGCCGCCGAGTCTTCCTCTTCTTCCTTGCTCAGAAACAGACTCGCCGAGTCGCCGATCCTCCTGCTCGTCTACTTCCACAAGGCGTTCCGCGCCGAGGTCGCCGACCTCCGTCGCGCTGTCGCTGAGCGTGGACACTACTCGCGGGACTTCGTCTTCGAGCTCTTGCGCCGCTTCGAGTTCCTCAAGCTCGCTACCAAGTACCACTGCGCTGCCGAGGACGAGGTATGTCTAAAACGATTTTCCGATCTTGAATTGGATCGGAAATTCTCGTCTAAAGCTGAGTAAAATTCTTGATTTCGACTTTGAATTATGCGCGTTTTCTTCGATTTTGATCACTGTTTTTGCTTCGATTGTTTGTGTGTTTGTTTGGCAGGTGATTTTTCTGGCACTTGATGTTCACGTGAAGAATGTGGCGAGTACCTATTCGCTTGAGCACAAGAGCATCGACGGGCTTTTCGATTCGATCTTCTTCCGGTTGAATGCGATGTTGGAGGAAAATGGTGATCAGGACGTTTCGGTGAAGCCGTTTCAAGAGCTCGTGCTTTGCATCGGCACAATCGAGACCTTCATCTCCAATCATATGCTTAAAGAAGAGAAACAGGTTTCATGTGCATTAATAAGTTCATAACAAGCAAGTTTTTCGTTAATTTATGGCGTAATTAATTCTTTCAGATGAATAAACATTGTTGATAATCTAATTATGATTCTTTTCCATTTGGTTCTACATAAAATAATAACATTTATTCTTCGAGATTATAAGAATGAATTTGTGATTCTTTTACTGTGCATTTGTTCAGAGGAATCGGCAAAGAAAGTGCTATAATAGTAGCAATTTTGCTACTTTCTTGCATTTAAGACAAGAATTAGCAAGGATCAATGACACAAATAAAGTTTTCTTTTGATAAAATATTGGTGCTATTCTTTCCTTTTGCATGTTAAAATTGGCAACATTTGACAAAGATAACTTTTTGTGCATCAATATTCATCTTTTTAGGCTTTTTTCTTTTCTCTTTCTTCCTCCTTTCCTATTATATTTTTTACTTCTTAATTAATCAAAGTTCTGTTTCTTTTTTCTTAAAAAAAAAAAAAAAAAAAAAAAGAAGAAGAATAGCACCAATACTTGAGCAAACTGGAAACATTTTTAAAAATAAATTAAAGAGAAAAGTAGAGTAATTAAGACATTATAGCTTAGGTTTCTACCGGATTTCATTACGATGTGTCCTCCATTTCTCAGCAAAATTTGTTGCCCAGACACATTTTAAAAGTTTTCTTCTAAACACAATGTTTGATTTTGCAGAAGGTAATAGATTAATAGGAGTGTGTAGCCAAATTCAAAATGGCTATTTTTTTTTCTCCCTTTCTGAGGAACCGAAAATTGCTTTTGTATCACTATATTACATATATAAATAAATACATATATATATATATATATGTATGTATATGTATTTAGATATTTACATATGTATGTATTTATGTATGTAAATATATGCATTAATATAGCTGGCGTATTTTTCATGATCAACGTCTTATATAAAATGCCCAGATATGTATGTATCTTTATTCATCATTAAATGTATGCTTTGCAGATTTTCCCTTCGCTCATGGAGCACATCTCCACCAAGGAACAGGCCTCACTTGTGTGGCAGTTCCTGTGCAGTGTCCCTATAGTGCTACTGGAGGACATGTTTCCATGGATGCTCTCCTTTCTTTCACCTGAAGAACAAGTGGAAGTTACAGATTGTGTAAGGGAAATTGTACCTGAAGAAAAGTCGCTACAGGAGGTATAAATAAAGCACCACAGGAAATTTTTTTTTCTCAAATGAGTCAATTCACATCTTGATTAACCTGTCTAGCTGTTTTGCTAAATGGTCGTGACTAGCTTCAATATACTGTGAAGGTTGTACTTTCTTGGCTTGGTAATAATGCCCATTCCTCATTGGGCTCCTATAGAAAGAGTGGAGGAGTTGCAGACTTGAAAATGTTACTCAAGTCTTATTCATGTCGGAGACTTCTTGGAGACACTTGGAGAGCAAGTTTTCATAATGAAGTTGGACACAATCCGGTTGATGGTCTTCATCTTTGGCACGGTGCAATTAGGAAAGATTTAATAGCGGTGCTGAAGGAGCTCTATCAATCAAGAAGCTCAAGCGAGTATTCAAATCTTGACAAACTTGTTGTCCGACTAAAATTCCTTGCTGATATCATTACATTTTACAGGTAAACAAAGTGGTCGGTGAACCACTTTTACTTGATACATGCAATAAATAAATTGATGAGGAGACAAATATATTTACATGCATATATACACACACGCGCGGGCATATATTCCTTTTGGCATATTTATCTTTCTAGTTAAACATATTCTCACTAGATACTTCCTCATCTACAGCAATGCATTGGACAAACTATTCTGCCCCGTGTTAAACCAACTTGTCCATGGCTGTATGTCTCCCTCAGCTGAAGGGTTCCGCGGTGAGAAGCATATTGAAGGTCTACAGATGCTTCTCTACCAAAGTGCTCAAAAAGACATAAATGTGGAAAAATTTGTCAATAAACTTTGCCGGGAGCTCGAGTCTTTCATTGTGGAACTCAGCAAACAGTTCGCTTTCCATGAAGCAGAGGTACACACTTTGACTACGTACTTTAGCGAAACATGAAAAAAGCAGAGGTAAAATCATTTTGGTACCCTGCGTTATATAGAGAAACATATTCTTAGCACCCCGATGTTTTTAAAAGCATCTTCTTGGTACCTTAACCTGATTTTTGAGATGTAAAATGACCTTGGTATCATTCTATTTAATTAATCAAAATCCAATAGATTTAGAAAAAAGAATCATGGCATTTTTATTTTGTTTTCTTTTAAATATTTTAATGTTTTAAAATATTTTCAGATTTTTTTAAAAGATACTGATTTCTACTCAATTGATAAGAATGGTAGTTTGGACATTACATATCCCAAAAATTAGCTTTAGGGACCAAGAAGATGTTTTTAAAAACATTAGGGTACTAAGAGCATGTTTTGCTGTAATATAGGGTATCAAAATGATTTTATCCTAAAATATAATATGTGGGATGATTATAGTTTCCAAGATTTGGCTTCCTGATATATAGGAACTTTATGGCTGTATGTATGATCTCATATCTACTCTGATAAAAATTATTTGTGAGAAAATTTTTTTATAAGCTGCTGTTAGCATAACTAAATAATTGTTCAAACAAGGTCAGCCATATGTTTGTTATTTGACACTTCTCCAGGATTTTTCCAGGTG
Organism: Morus alba; assembly: GCA_012066045.3. Lineage (NCBI taxonomy): Eukaryota > Viridiplantae > Streptophyta > Magnoliopsida > Rosales > Moraceae > Morus > Morus alba. Next base: position 6,011,317 of record CP050231.2, on the reverse strand, counting down.
TTTCTGATCATTGGCAAGAATTGTAGTCATCAGACACAGAGGCAGCTCCTGTTTGCGAGCGTTCATATGATGCCACTGGGGTTGCTAAAGTGCGTGATTACATGGTTTTCATCTCACTTATCTGACGATGAATCCAGGTCCATCCTTAACAGGATCAAGCAAGAAGATTCTTCAATTAATGGATCTTTGGGGTCACTCTTACATGAGTGGTTTCGCACTGGTTGTTCTGGTAAAATCTCCATTGAAAAATTTGGAAATAACCTGCAACAAATGTTCAAGAGCAGGCGCTCTTTCTTATCTGAGAAAATCAAGGATGGTGCTGGATCTTCATCTTTATACTTCAATAAGCAACCTTGTGAGGAATCCGACTTGAGGCTAAAGGTGCCAAGCTCTGCGAAAATGGGGAAGAGCTGTTTGTCATATTCTTCATCTTGTGGTCACACTGCTAGGAAATATGAGACATCATATTCCAGTGTAATTAATCTGTATATCTATTTTCCAGAAGCATTAGAGGGAACTCATCCCTTTTCAGAAATTCTAGGTGGAGAAAGTCACTCTGGTTCTGTTCTTAATGATCCAAAACCAATGGACCTCATATTTTATTTCCACAAAGCCCTCAAGAAAGATTTAGAATATCTTGTCTGTAGTTCCATTCAGTTGGCTGCAAAGGTTGGGTTACTCGAAGAGTTCTGCAGGCGCTTCAATCTCATACAGTTTTTGTATCAGATCCATAGTGAAGCAGAGGACGAGATTGCCTTTCCAGCTTTGGAGGCCATGGGAAAAGCCACAAACATCAGCCACTCTTACACCATGGACCACAAGCACGAAAGTGAGCACTTCAGACGAGTATCACTCATACTAGATAAGTTGTCTGAATTGAGTGTTGCACTTTCTGAGGTTGACTCAAACAGGGATCAGATAATGAGGAAACACTACCAGCTATGCATGGAGCTTCATGTTATGTGCAAATCTATGTATGAACTCTTATCTGACCATATTCATCGAGAAGAGTTGGAACTTTGGCCTTTATTTCGAGAATGCTTCTCCATAAAGGAGCAAGAAAAGATTGTCGGAAGCATTCTTGGAAGAACAAATGCAGAAATACTACAAGATATGCTACCTTGGTTGATGGGATCTTTGACACAAGAAGAACAGCATATAATGATGTCCCTATGGCACCAGATCACAAGGAATACGATGTTTGATGAATGGTTGAGAGAATGGTGGGAGGGGTATGATATCTCTGATGTAGCAGAGGAGTCAAATGTTGCACCTTCTACGATTGATGATCCCTTGAAGATTATCTTTGAAGTCCTCTGTGAAGTTAATGAGCAGCAAGGAAAATTTTGTAGCCAAAACATGATAATTGCGGAGAAAGGTTATGTTGGTGGTACTGTCAACCGAATGGGAGATCATAAGGTGGATGAGAAACCAATGGATTCTGATTTCGACCTAGATAATGACGGTAGTTTAGAACATAGAGGACCTTACACTGAGGATGAGAAAAAGAGAACCCTTGAAGTACAAAATGTCACATGTCAAATTAAACCGGGAGCATTTATTGAAGCTGCCAAGAACTCCAAGTATTATCATTTCCTTTTGGAAATGAGTCAAGAAGATCTGGAGGCTGCAATCAGAAGGGTGTCACGTGACTCTTCCTTAGATTCTCAGAAGAAATCATACATAATCCAGAACCTGCTAGTAAGGTGAGTTGTAAACGTCTCTCTCCCTTTATTATTTATCTCTAACCTGTTAGCTTCATTTTATCTTTACCTTCTCTTTTCCACTAAAAGAGTATAAAATTTTTGAGCTGATTGCGGATCTCCACTAAACAAAAATCATCACCTTTGATATGGCCGCTTCTTTGCAAAATCTCATGGATTAAAGTTTGCAATTAAGGGAAATAAATGACGTAGCTTCTTTTCTGTTTCAGCCGGTGGATTGTCAGACATCATTCTCATTTAACTCCCTCGAGCAATGAGCAAGAGTTTCCTGGTCAGCACGCATCATATAGGGACCCTCTCAATTTAAGTTTTGGTTGCAAACACTACAAGAGGAACTGTAAGCTTGTTGCTCCTTGTTGCAACCAGCTTTACACTTGCTTACGCTGCCATGATGACATGGCTGACCATACTATAGATAGGTATAGACTGCCTTAATTAAGTTTTCCTTTGAATTTAATCTTCGCACTTTTTGCTAATGACTCCAACACACATGCAGGAAAACCGTAACAGAAATGATGTGCATGCAATGCTTAAAAATTCAACCTATTGGTCGCACATGCTCAACGGTTTCCTGCAAGAAATCTTCCATGGCAAAATACTTTTGCAGGATCTGCAAAATTTTTGATGATGAAAAGTATATAATCTAATTGATCTAGTTTGATCTCAGTAGTTCACCTTACATTTGCAATGCATAATAGCTCTCTATTGTGCTGATTCATTCCTAATAAACACTGTACTGTCCTTTGCCAAAAAGAGACTCTAATGTTGAGTTCTGTGTTATGTGGAGGTTCTGATGTAGAAGTTCTCTGCAGGGAAATTTACCACTGCCCTTACTGTAATCTGTGTCGTCTCGGGAAGGGATTGGGTATTGACTACTTCCATTGCATGAATTGCAATGCTTGCATGGCACGAACTCTCTTCATGCACGTATGCAGAGAAAAGTCGTTTATGGATAACTGCCCAATCTGTCATGAAGACATCTTCACCTCCATTTTGCCGGTGAAGGCTCTTCGATGTGGGCATATGATGCACTCTAAATGCTTTGAGGTACTCCATTATTCCTCTACTTCTTTTGTAGTCGTTTTGCAACTATTGACGAGCTTACTGTAGCTCATACTGCTTTCAGGCGTACACATGTACCAGTTATACCTGCCCAATTTGCGGCAAGTCACTTGGGGACATGGAGGTAAGTGTTACTCTTTAGCATCTACCCCCACCCCACACACACACACACACACACACACCCTAGCTTTCTCATTAGGGGTTTGGTTATTTTCAAATTATGCTCAGAATCTTAAGCCTGTAATCTTGAACTATATTACTGCAAAAAATACTTTTTTGGAAGAAGAAGATGATAGATGTAACAGGCTTTCATACTTCTAGGAAGGATATTGCTAGATCCTAGTGATTTACCAAATTTTCAATACCAAGTGACTTAGCATATGATTCGTCATCAACTACTATCGTCTTGCAGGTGTATTTTAAGATGCTAGATGCATTATTGGCTGAGGAGAAAATTCCAGATGAGTACTCCAGCCAAACTCAGGTTAGTACATGTTCCTTTTCTTTTCGCCCTTCTTGTCGTGCTTTATACTTCTTTAATGTAAGGGGTGTTTCATTTGGCTAATCTCTAAAAGTTGCAGGCCATACTATGCAACGACTGTGAGAAGAGAGGAGAAGCTCCCTTTCATTGGCGTTACCACAAATGCTCTCTCTGTGGTTCATACAACACCAGGGTTTTGTGAACATTTTTTATTTTTTTTATTTTTGGGTAGAAATCATGTTGTGTAAATAAATTCCTTAGCGAGTTTGAATAATCGCTTCGATGAAGCTACCGGTATAAATCAGCATGTACCCGTAATTTATTACGGAATTTGGCAAAAACATGCCAATTTTAATGTTTGATTAATTTAGTTGCTCTCATAATTTAAGTAACCATTTTGTTTCCTTGATTCAAAATGTGCATGAATCAAGATTTGATATGTTCTAGTACTCGGCAACAGAGTTGCATTCTCTTATGATTGACTCGTGCCCATTGAAGAACAAACATTCAGAGGGGAAAAATGGTGCATCATATTTTTTATGGAGTTAAAAAAAAAAAAGAAAAAAAGAAGAAAAGAAAAAGATGATCCATTCAAAACCAGTTTAGAAGATACATGATAGAAGACTTACAGATCAAGTGCTTTTACGGCTGTTGGCTCTTTCTACTTCTACTTTATATGCCCATAGAGAAATCTCAGAGTGAATTGCTCGTTGAATTTGGTTTCGCCACCAAATCTTTGCAATGGTTTTTCTTCCTGGATAATGAAAAATATTGCTAGAAGCCGCAAATATTCAAGAGATCAAACTTGAAAATGACCACATTGTTATACTGTAATCACCTCTATAGACCTCAAACTTTAGACTTCTTCTCTTACACTGAAAATGCTGTTTGCCTGGCAAACAAAGCCAACAATTAAGCAGGGAAATATGATGGTACAAAAAGTAGTTTTCTGCACCCCCACTGGACATTCTATCAAAAGCACAAATCAAAATGTCGTTTGAAACCTATCTCACTCGGGAGCTAAAGCCTTCTAAATGAAGTAAGTTTTAAGCCATACATCTAAATGTTTTCACTTTGCATTAACTAAGATTCTTCTTCTCCATATTCGCCAGATGACTTCATTTGTTCATCAAGGTAAGCACTGTGATGCAGTGGAATGGAGAGAGAATTTTACCCGCCTAACCTGAACATAGGGTGGGATTTAGAGTTCCCAAATCCACCTAAACAACACTCATAATGGGAAAATCTTAAATTGGAGAGAAAACTCAAGTATTCAATATATCAATAATCAAGCCTTCTTATTACAATAACTACTGACTATGTGGATATTTATAGCTCACATGTACAATGATAATAAAATACTCACTAAGACGAACAACATAATAGACAAATAACGATAAACTATTAACAGAATAAAAACTAAGCTAATGAACGATAATACAACTACAAATAACAACTAATATAACTAGAACCTCCTACATGCTTCTGATGGAATATGCATAAGAATTTTTTTTTGATATATATATATATATATATATATATATATATATATGGGTAAGAATATGCGTAAGAACGTTAGATAAGTTCGAAATCTGATTTCAAGGTAAATACTAGTAGTTCTAAGGCTTTACTCAAACATGAACGTCGAAAAATGAAAGTAAAGTTCATTTGCATATATGTTGTTTTAAAAATTAAAAAAAAAGGCTCCATTTGATGACGTGGTAAAATACAAAAGGACATTTCATTATATATTTTTTACGATTAGCCAATAAGTAACTATAGACTGATTAATTCATGAAGTGTTCCATGTGATATAGCATAGAATGAAAGACGCGATAAGCTTAAAATTGTGGAACTTTATTCATAAAAAAAAAAAAAAGGGGGGAGGGCAAAGAAGAAGGAAAAGATCGTGGAAGTTCTATATAAATGAATTTGGAATAGAAAACTACAAAAAAAAAAAAAAAAAAAAAAAAAAGGAGGAAAGCATTTGCACTAGTTTGTTGTTTGCCGGCTTCATTTATGATCAGTTGCCACTGTCACACTGGTAAGGCTAAAGCATGCAGCAGCATTCTTCAATTCAATATCCGCAACATGATCAAGTGACTGAGTTGTGTCCTTCAATACCGATTCTTCCGAGCTGCATATAAATTTTACAATATAAGCATGAGATTCTTAATGGGAAATCATAATTACCTTATTTGATCAACATAGACAACAAAAACCAACCCATATTGTACCTTGATTCATATGCCTCTTTAGAATCCGCGAAAGATTGTCTGTCGTCCATGAAAAACGGCATCTCATCATAATCCTGCACAACTTGTTGCTGAACATCCAGCGGCTGCGAAATCACCATCTGGGACTGAATAGCCATTGAGCTGTTGTTATTGTTTTCATTGTTATTAGTAGTACTGTAAGGATGTTGAGCCCACAAAGAATTTCCCCACATTGTTGTTATCCTTCGAATCCATAAAAACAGCTGCGTCATAAGCAACATTCGTGTTATTAGAGTAAGCTTCATGTTGAGTCACAGCCAAACCAGGCATGGCATTATAAGCCTGTGCGGTAGTATGATCACTCAAAAGCGGGAGCGCATTACTAGGCAGCGCCATGCCACGTTCTAGCTGAGACGTGACATGTTGATCATGATGAGGCATATTAGACGAAATCTGTTGTTGTTGATGATGATGTTGGCGACAAATCACGAGGCGAGTATGAACAGAATGAAGCTCTTGCTCCAAATGCCAAATTTGGTATCTCAACTGACAGATCTTCCCCAAGCAACCATGGACAGGATCGCTGTCCCTTTCATTGGCTTCGTAAATAATGGACCACATAGCAGCTGGTTTCTGCTCAGGGTCCAACTTTTCGAGTATTTTCAAGATGTTTTTTACACCAAACAGCTTGTGGGCATTCTGAAAAATCTTTGGTTGGTCAGGTGGGAAGTAAGGAGCTAAAAGGCACTCTGCCGTACACCTTCTTCTTTGGTACTTGCAAGCAGCGCAAGCCTGGCTTGTGCCGCCTTTAAGGGTCATTTTATTGTCGTTTTGGCCCAAAAATAATGGGAACAAACGAGATAGAACCTGAAACGAAAAATCCAGAAAGGAAAGGAGGAAATGATACTGAAGAGGAAGAAGGAGGAGGAGCAGAAGGTGGATTTGAAAAAGGACCATGAGAGTTTCGGTGATGAAAGACTGAGATATGAAGCATTTTGTTTTCTTGTTGAGCTATGTTGTGAGGAATAAAAAGGGGATAACTATGAGGAAGCATTTTGGATCTGAAAAGGTCTCTGGCCAAGTGCGAATTTGGAGGGAGAGAGAGAGAGAGAGAGAGACTGAGTAAAAACAACAAGAAGCGAGTTTTGTGGGAGATCATGGTGTGGGTTTTTAGTTTCAGAGTAGAGAGACAGAGAGAGAGAGAGTGACATTTAAGGACAAAATTTGTTAAGCGTAGGAGGATGTTCCTAAACTCTGGGGCCGCATCATGGTTTTATTTTATGGCACTATTAGTTAAATATTTTAATATATATATATATATATAAATGCAACTCAAATATATCATTTTTATATATACACCACCAAATAATATAAACTTAACATTTATGTCACTTAATTCACCACGGAATATTAAAAAAATATCTTACCGTATTATTTTCTTCTCGGTGAAGATATTCTGATATAATATCATTTTTATTTTTAGTTAACAAAGATTACAAGAGACCAAATATCATTAATAAAAAATTGAAACATTTTGGTGGCATATTACGTAATTTTCTCGATACTATTTTTCATGACTAATAATCTCATCATTGTATCGACGTTGGTGGATGAGGTTTCAATTATCGCTGTATAATGTTTATGAGGTGCGTTTCATATTTGGGCACATCCCACTTTATTATATTGGTGTAAAGTTGGGAAACCATTTTAAGAATATACCGACTAATATATTCGTTTAGTTTATTTAACTTCACAATTGTTTAATTTATTTTGAATCCAATATTTGATTGACATTAGATTAATAAAAGTATTATGAGTAGAAATCTTCATTGAAGAAGCCTAATAGCGTCAGTATGTCAGGTAAATGAGGTGGCTGATGTAATACTAGCGATAGTCTCGTTGTATTCAGTTATCATGAGTAAGGATGTCAATTCCTATTAGTAGATCGCATTCGTACCAATTCATTAATTAATTATGTCAAAAAATATTAATTTAAATATAATATATTTATTAAATATGTTAAAAATATTAATATAAATATAATTTATTTATTAATCGTGTCAATTTATATAACGTAATTAAATTAATATATTAAATAAATAACTAATATAATAAAAATTTATTTAACACGGTCAAGATAATTTTAATATGTTTATTTGTTAATTTATCTTTTTTTTATAAAAAAATTAATGAATTTTACCTATAAATATTAAAAATTACATTATTTGTATTTAATATGTCATATAAAATTTTATGTTATATCGCGTATTATTATATTGTAGATGACATTTATAGTTAATCGTGTCAATTTATGTTAAGAAGTCAACCCTAACTCAATTCATTTATTAATTGTGTTAATCGTGTCAATTTGATTATGACCCAAACTCATTTATAATAAACTCAAACCTACTAATTTCCGTGTGAGTTTCGAGTCTTGTTGTTGTATCGCTACTCGGATTGTCAATCCTAAACATGAGTTGAGTATAAGGGTAGATAAGTAATAACACCATACTATTTGGATTTTTTAAAAAAAAAAATATTCATACCGAGTGGTGGTATAAGTCAACATAACTATTGGTCGGTAATTTTTAGCTCATATTGCAACATCGTATTTTTGCTTTTTTTGGTCGCTTAAAAATTTATAAATTTTTTGTTCCGACTGAGACAATGTTTCTTCATATGCGTTCAAAACAAGAAAAAGGGAATAAATCAATATTCATATGGGTCAAGTAATTACATGAAAATTAAGTTTATCTAAGATTTGTGTTTTGACATTAAACCTTTTAAAATGATTGTTTTCAATACTCTATCTAAAAATCTCATTGTGGTTGCAGACATAACTTAGGAGTAATTTCACACTTGACTTGATTTTACCGTAATGAATTTAAATCCTTTACCTTTAAGATCAAAAAATAAAAAATAAAATAAAACACATTCTTAATAGGATACAAATCTTACAAAAATTCGATGTTCATATCAGAATTACTTAGGCTACATAGAGCATTGGAGCTTCATTTGTTCATTTTTTCACTTTAAACACATAAAAAGAAGAATCATCGTAAGCAAAATTGAAATAAATAGATTGCGTCAATTTATGATTTTAAATCTTGAGTTTTTATAGAAGTAGAAGAGAGATGAGAAAAATTCAACTAAATATGTGTTATTAGGTTAAAAATAAAAACTACTAGTTACGTATACTGCCCCTCACTACGTGTTATTATCCAATACGCAACTGGTTTGCAAGTGACACAAATAAAGCATCACTTGAATATCCCTGGGACAAACAGACCATAAAGATTAATTTCGATTGTTGATATTAATGAATGAATAGGAACTTCAACAGGTTATTGATGGATTGCAGAAGCACCCATATATTATAAGCGTTGCTATGCGGCTCCAGATGAATCCAACTCCATAGCAACGCGTGACTTTCTTATATTTTGAAAGAATAATGTTAGGAAACTACCTCAAATTTTTATTATTGTGTATTAATTAATGTGATATATGAGTTGTTATTTTTATATTGATAAGTATTTAAAATATTATCATATTAATTAATGAAAAGATTGTATTTATTAATAAAAAATAACAACTCACATACCATATTAGTTACAACACAAGAATTAAAATTTGAGTTGATCTCTTTAGCGTTATTCGTTTTGAAAATAAAACTGCCATACAAGTGGGATGCACTCCTTTGGCAACAACTTTTACTTTTGCACTTGCTCCATCATCTGGAGTTAAAAAAGATCCCGTTCACTTCACCGATTTGAGTTTAAAATTTAAGTTTTGTTACAGTAAAAAGTTTTCAGAAACAGTCACATTTAATTTTTTTACTATAATAAAAAATTTTCACATAAAATTATATTTCAACTTGAATTACAAACTCAAATTAGTGAAGTGGAGGGGAAGGGAGTATATTATTTTGCTCAAGAGCAGAAGTCGTTTCATCTTTTAGAAAAAGAAAAAGAAAAGCGAGACGTCGTTTTTTTGTTTTAAAATATGGTGTCGTTTCATACTAATATTATCAAGAAGAAAAGAGATAAATATAAAGTGTATAAATTCAGATTTTTACTCTTTATTTTAATTAATGTCTTTCTTCATCAAGTAATTATATTAGTTAAAAAAAAATTAAAATTTAAATACATGCAATTTAAAGTAAGTTCAACATTTTTTCTTATTATTCTAACGTATAGTTTGTCGTTTACAGTTACACGACTTGTCGTGTAAAGTTAGAAAGTATGTATAAGACTATCTTTTACTGTATAACGGTATGTCGTTTGCATACGAAAACATTTTTAGTCCCCTAATTCAAAAGGTGATTTGAGATAGAGCTAAAAGAAGCATTAGAAGACCCAGGAGGATTGATGATTGAAGAGTGGCTGCTAAGAGGGGATTGTTAGTGTGGTGATTTGAAGCGTTGCAACTAATTCAGTTAGAGGTTGCATTGGTTCTGTTAGAAATTGTAACTACCAGTAGTTAGTTGGGATTTCTGCTGTATGAAGGAGAGTATTGATGATGAGGGTGTACAACTCTGATGCAAATAATGAAGATTTGCAGCTTTTTGTTTTCTCATCTCATCTTCTTGATTCTCTATTTCCTCTCATCTCCTTCTTATTTTTTTTTCCTTTCTTGAATCTTTCGAATACAGTCCCCTTATCAATTGGTGCTTTCATTCGGCTGCCATGGCAACCGGAACTCGAAGCAGATCTGTTGAAGAATGCATGGACAAGCGGGAACAATTGATGGGCCAAGTGCAGGGCGAAATGGCATGCCTTCATGCTGAATTCGGGCACGTTTCTGCGAATTTGAATGATATTTCGTACAAAGTATCAACGATGTTCACGGAATGGGAGCAACGGAGGCAGAATCCATCATCGCCGATGAACAATTCTTCCAGTTCGCAAGGGGGACATGAAGCGGTATTGGCGAACTTGAAGCCATTGAAGATTGATGTACCTCGCTTCGATGGAGGAGACCCACAAGGTTGGGTATTCAAGATCCAACAATATTTCGACTACCATCAGGTTGTAGAAGATCAACGATTGAAGGTGGCACCTTTCTACTTTGATGGAAAAGCGTTAGCTTGGTACCAGTGGATGCTTCGCAGTAATCAGATTACATCTTGGAATGGATTTCTCCGTTCGATTCAAGTCAGATTCGGGCCATCAGAGTTTGAAGATTATCAAGGGCAGTTGTCAAAGCTCGTTTAAAAGGGATCAGTACTGGAATACCAAGAAGACTTTGAATCTCCGTCGAACCGGGTAAATGGACTATCTGAATCGTTTTTGTTGAGCTACTTTATTTCAGGGCTTAAACCAGCAATCCAGCATGAAGTTGTTTCTTTTCAATCAACTACCCTCACCAAAGCTATGGCTTTTGCCAAGATACAGGAGCTGAAATTGCAAACCAATCCTCAAACACCCAAGCTGTATTCCCATTTTCCACCTCTGTTACCAACACCACAAACCAAACTACCAACTTTCCAACCTTTTAAACCAACATACACCAAACCAATAATCAATTCTACCAATACCCAAACAACAAACCAAAATAAACCACAAATCCAAAAATTGTCCCAGAGCCAAATTCAGGCCCGAAGAGAAAAAGGATTATGTTTTTACTGTGATGAAAAATACACAGTAGGACATAATTGTAGGGCATCTGTTCATGTTTTGATAGTACCAGATTATGACGAAGTGGAGGAAAAGGCATCACAACAAGAGGAAGCAGTTGAAGAAGAAACTTTAGCTGATGCATTTTGTGTGGATACTCCTCAAATCAGCTGGCACGCAATGTCTGATTTGATCATGCCACAAACTCTACGGTTCAAAGGCTTAATTGGCAAATCTGAGGTACAAATCTTAGTTGATAGAGGTTCCACTCATAATTTTTTTACAATCTCTTATTGTGTCTATGCTCAACTTACCAGTTTCAAGAGAGAAAAAATTTCATGTGATGGTTGGGAATGGGGAGACCCTGGCCTGTGAAGGAATGTGCGCTGCCGTCCCAGTTCAAATCCAAAAACACATTTTTTGATTTCTACGTTATCCCACTTTATGGAGCTGAGTTAGTTTTGGGGGTGCAATGGTTGCAACTCTTGGCGCCTATTGTAATGGATTATCAACATTTGGCGATGCAATTTGAATGGACTAATGAAACCATTCAATTGCAAGGAGAGATGCAATTTTAGCAACAACTTATAACAATGCATCAACTCCGAAAGTTGCAGGCTAGGGATGCAGTAGCCTCATTGTTTCAAATTACTCTAGTTCAAGAAGAGCAGAGCCCAGGTGGAGATGTCGTGATGGCTAAAATTGACGAGTTGATTCATGAGCTTTCAAGTGTATTCGATGAGCCCAAATCCTTGCCACCTCATAGGGAATTAGATCATGAGATTCATTTGGTTCCCAACGCAGCGCCGGTAAATGTTGGACCATATAGATATCCCCAATTCCAAAAACGGGAGATTGAAAAATTAGTGTCTGAGATGTTGCAAGCAGGGATTATTTGAACTAGCACCAGTCCATTTTCTTCGCTGGTTCTATTGGTGAAGAAGAAGGATGACTCGTGGCGCTTTTGCATAGATTATAGAGCACTCAACAATCTCACGGTCAAGGATAGATTTCCAATAACGACAGCGGATGAGTTAATGGACGAACTTTGGGGTGCAAAGGTATTCTCTAAACTTGATTTCAGAGCTAGTTATCATCAAATCCGGGTTAAATCGGCCGATGTGCATAAAACGGATTTTAGAACCCACCAAGGACATTATGAATTCATTGTCATGCCGTTCAGGTTAACAAATGCACCATCAACATTTCAGGCAACTATGAATGTTCTTCCACAGCCCTATTTGAGGAAATTTGTTGTGGTGTTTTTTAATGATATTTTGATTTATAACCCTACATTACATGATCATCTGATGCATCTGAGAATGGTGTTGCAAACATTGAGGGATAACCAGTTTTTTGTGAAAAAGAGCAAATGTATTTTTGGTCAAGACGCGGTTGAGTATTTGGGGCATATAGTGTCTGGTTGTGGAGTTAGCATGGATAGGCAGAAAATTCAAGCTATGTTGGACCGACCAATTCCTAAGAACATTAAGGAATTAAAAGAGTTCCTGGGATTGACGGGTTATTATCGCAGATTTGTTTGTTCTTATGCATCAATTGCCTCTCCACTTACGGATCTACTTAAAAAAGATCCGTTTCAATGGAGTGACGCTGCACAACATTCTTTTGACGCTCTTAAAATGGCTATGGCATCTACACCTGTTTTAGCGCTACCCAATTTTAAGGAGGAATTCATTTTAGAAACGGATGCCTCAGATTTGGGCATCGGAGTTGTATTGATGCAAAGGGAACATCTTATTTCTTACTTTAGTAAGAAACTTTCCTTTCGTATGCAGAAGGCATCTGCTTATAATATTTGGGAATTATATGCAATAATAGAAGCAGTGCGGAAATGGAGGCAATATCTATTGCGAAGAAAGTTCGTCATTAGAACAGACCAAAAGAATCTTTCGGGGATTGCTAGATCAAGTAGTACAAACACCAGAACAACAACATTACTTGGCTAAGTTACTCGGTCATCACTATACAATCGTGTATAAGCCAGGTCAAGAAAATAGAGCCGCAGATGCACTATCGAGACAACCAGACGATGTCGTTGCACAGTTCTTGGCTTTGTCACAAGTCAGCTTTCAATTATTGGATAAACTAAAGTGTGAAAATTCCACCACTGAATTTTTTAAGCAAATTTATGCTTCTTTAGATAAGGGTGCATCTACAGCCAGTGAATACGAGGTTCGATGATAGACTCCAAGACTTTGAGACACTCGAATAAGCTAAAAGAAGGAAATTGTGTTATTGAAATTGAGAAAACAACAATGGCGGACGATTCCGCAACCGTAGGTATGGGGATTTTCGAGAGATCCCGTGCTCTCCTTACAACTCTATTAGGAAGTCTAGAAAAAATCAGCTACTGTCCTTGTTCTACCTCTCACGTATTTATACACACTATCTACAAAGTCTAACAACTATAGTCTAACAAACTAACTAACTCCTTGCTGACTCAGCCTCTTGCTCCTTCTCCTCACTTGCTGACTCAGCCCCATCTTCCAATCTTGCATTTGCTAAGCCTTGGTGCTTCCTCCGAACATATGTATAACGCACGGGGGGCTTATCATTACCCCCGCCCTAAAGACGCACCTTGTCCTCAAGGTGAAAATGGGGAAATTGGGCAGCCAGCACAACAAACGACTCCCAAGAAGCATCATGCTTTGGCAGTCCCGCCCAGCGAACTAGTACCTCCATTTCCGTGCTACCACCATGAAGCTTTTGGCGCACCCCAAGCAAGGCCTCTGGCGCAACCTGAAGCTCCAAATCACGCGACAGCTGCGGTGGCAATGGAAAAACTCCCTGGCCCTGGCCTACTGCCCGGCGCAGTTGCGAAACATGGAACACAGGGTGTATAATAGCGTCCGAGGGCAAAGCCAACCGATATGCCACAGGGCCAACGCGATGGGTGACCTCATAAGGACCATAGAAACGAGGACCTAACTTCTCATTGTGGCGGCGAGATAACGACACTTGGCGGTAGGGTCGAAGCTTGAGGTAGACGAAGTCACCCACCTCAAACTGAACCTCTCGGCGCTTGCTATCCGCCGCAGCCTTCATTTTCTGCTGAGCACGCAGAAGATGGAACTTGAGGAGGTCCAACATCGCATCTCGGTCCATCAATTGCCGCTCCACAGAATCCACAGGCGATGCCCCCACCCCATAACGTAGTAACGGAGGAGGAGCTCTACCATATACGGCTAGGAAAGGTGTCATCCGAATGGAAGTATGGAAAGAGGTGTTATACCAATATTCCGCCCATGCTAGCCACCTGTGCCACTTCCCAGGCTTGTCGAAAGTAAAACAACGTAGATACGTTTCCACACATCGATTGACTACTTCTGTTTGTCCATCCGACTGGGGGTGATATGCGGTGCTACGGGAAAGAATGGTACCCATCTGTTTATGAAGCTCTGTCCAAAAATGACTGAGGAAAATACGGTCCCGGTCCGTCACAATCGTTCGTGGCACACCATGAAGACGAACCACCTCCTGAACGAATTTGTGTGCCACCGTTTCTGCTGAAAACGGATGCCTGAGGGCGATGAAGTGAGCATACTTGCTTAGTCGGTCGACCACCACCAAAATAGAATCAAACCCCTCCGAACGGGGCAATCCCTCAATAAAGTCCATGGAGATGTCCTCCCATACCTGTTGGGGTATCGGTAGTGGTTGTAAGAGACCGCTAGGAGCTAAGGTAGAGGTTTTACAACGTTGACACACCTCACACGCGGCCACGTACGATACTACATCTTTCCGCATGCTTGCCCAAAACCAATCCGCGGCGAGTCGACGATAAGTTTTTAATTCTCCGGAATGGCCCCCGAGCACCCCATTATGATAGGAGCACAGAAGTTGCTGGATCATTGGGGAGTTTGTGGCCACAACCATACGGCCCTTGAAAAACAAACGTCCCTGCCTAATTGAGCAGCCAGGGTGCACGGTGGGATCCTGTTGTAAATCCGCCCATATCTTGGTCAATCGCACATCTTGCAACACTTGCTGATGTATGGTTTCTGTCCGAATTTCAGAGGTGGTTGCCAACATATTGAGAGTGGGGTCGGCTTGTCGTCGTGACAATGCATCCGCTGCACGATTCTCAACCCCGGGACGGTACTGAATCTCAAAATCGTACCCTAGCAGTTTGGTGAGCCACTTCTGATAGTCCACATTCACTAGGTGCTGCTCTAGTAAGTACTTAAGACTTCGTTGATCGGTTCGGATGATAAAATGATGCCCTAAGAGGTATGGCTGCCACTTTTGGACGGCTAAAACAATAGCCATCAACTCACGTTCATACACCGATTTACTACGAGCTTGAGTTGACAAAACTTGGCTAAAAAATGCTATCGGTCTATGGTCTTGCATCAAAACCGCCCCTACACCAAAACCAGAAGCATCCGATTCCAACACAAAAGGCTTGGTAAAATCCGGCAATGCCAAGACCGGTACTTGTGTCATAGCCAACTTAAGTCGGTCAAATGCTTGGGCTGCCCCTTCATCCCAATGGAAACAATCCTTCCGCAACAAATTAATTAGGGGTCCCGCAACTTGACTATACCCCGCCACAAACTTTCTATAGTACCCCGTTAAGCCCAAGAAGCCTCTTAATTCCCGCAAGTTAGCAGGCGTTGGCCATTGCAACATGGCTGAAACCTTGGCCGGGTCCGCCGATACCCCTTGGTCGGACACAATATGGCCGAGATACTCTATGGAGCGTTGACCAAAGCTACACTTTTTCCCATTGGCAAACAACTGATGGCGCTGCAACTCTTCCAACACTTAAGCAAGGTGACGCTCATGCTCCTCCAAGGTACGACTGTAAATAAGTATGTCATCAAAGAATACTAGCACGAACTTGCGAAGAAAGGCGCGTAGAACCTCATTCATGAGAGATTGGAAAGTGGCCGGGGCATTCGTTAGGCCAAATGGCATAACAAGAAACTCATAATGACCTTCATGAGTGCGGAACGCCGTCTTCGGCACGTCCTCCGTGCAAACCCTAATTTGATGGTATCTCGACTTAAGATCAATCTTGGAAAAGATTGTTGCCCCATGTAACTCATCGAGGAGTTCCTCAATTACGGGAATTGGAAAACGATCTGGAACTGTTTCCTTGTTTAGGGCGCGGTAATCCACACAAAACCTCCAGCTACCATCTTTTTTTTTAACCAAAAGCACGGGGCTAGAATATGGGCTCACACTGGGCTGAATGATACCTGCCGCCAACATTTCTCCAACTAACCGCTCTATCTCAGTCTTTTGAATGTGCGGATATCTGTACGGCCTGACATTAATCGGCATCGTACCCTCCTTTAAAACTATAGAATGGTCCTTTGCCTGAGCTGGAGGTAATCCCACTGGTGACTCAAATACCGGAGCAAACTTGTTCAACACCGATTTCAGCTCCGGCTGTAATTCCCTGCCTAATTCTTCTCTCTTGTCACCCAGGTCCACTAACAAATTGCCTAACTCGACCCACACTCCTTGACCTTCATGCCTCAAGGCTCGCATCGAAGCCTTGAGGGTAACTGAAGACTTGTTCAACGCAGGGTCTCCACGCAATGTCACCTGCCTTTCTCCAACAATGAATTTCATACACAACGACTTCCAATTCACTGTGACTACCCCCAATGTCTCCAGCCACTGAATTCCTAATATTAAATCCGAACTTCCCAAGTCCAAAGGTAAGAAATCCTCTACCACCTCAACTCCTTGCAAGGACACCAACACTCCTCTACACACTCCCTCACCTTTCACCGAAACTCCGGTTCCCATTACCACCCCATATCCCATTGTTTTATCTACCGATAACCCTAGTTTCTTCACTAATTCACAAGAGATAAAATTGTGGGTAGCCCCACTATCAATCAAGACAATTACCTCAATTCCCCTTACAAATTCTCTGAGTTTCATCGTTTTCGGAGCAGTGAGACCCACCACCGAATTGAGTGACAGCTCCACTACTTCATCCCGCTGCTCTTCCTCACCGCCATGCCCGTTTGTCTCTACTGTGCTCATTTCCCGGTCCTCTTCTTCCTCCTCTCTGACAATCAAGACTTGCAGCTCTCGGTTGGGGCATCGGTGGCCGAACGAGTACTTTCCATCGTAGCGGTAGCATAGACCCTTTTCTCTCTTAGCCTGTAGCTCCGCATCAGTTAACCGACGGAAAGTCGCCGCTTCGCTTCCGCCAGCTGTTCCCGCCCTTTTTTCCGGCGCGGCAGCATTCCTTTCCCCTGCCGGTCCCGTGTTTCCAGCCCCTATTCCAGAATTGCTTGGCCCTCCCCTAACTCCCGGAAATGTCGAGTAAACATTTCTGTTCCATGGTGTATTATGTGAACTTTGTGGGCCTGGAAACCTTGGCCCGCGTACCGTCTGGTTACGCTCCTTCACCCGCTGGGCTACCTCCATGATTTGGCCCAACCCAACCGGTTTCGTCAACCTAATTTCAGCTCTTATATCCGGTTTCAAACCTTTAACAAATGTGCTCTCTAACACTTGTTCCGATAGGTCCGATAGAGGCGCCGCCATCACTTCGAATTGCCGGCGGTATTCTCTCACCGTCGTATCTTGTCGGAGGGACAGAAATTTCTCGCACATGCTCCCCTCTTGCATAGGACGGAATCGTTCCAAGATCATCATCTTAATCACCATCCAGCTCCGAATTGGCCGGCGTCCATCCTCCCACTGGAACCACGCCAAAGCTTCCCCGTCGAAACTCACCACCGCGGCATCCAATTTCTCTCTTTCCGTCATCCGATTCATGGCGAAGAATCGTTCAGCGCGAAAGATCCATCCGTCGGGATTCTCTCCATCAAAGACCGACATTTCCACGCGTCGCGTCATGAAATCTGCGCGAGTCCCAAATTCCCGGTGCAATTCTTCCCTCGGTGCCGGCAGATCCGTCGCTGTGCCTTCCGCAACCCACGGTGGCTCCTGCTCGAGCGATTCTCTCCGCCTCATCAGCTCGTCCAGCCTTTCCAGCAACATTTCCATCCCTTGCTCGAGTCTAGGTATCTTCTTCAGATCCTCTCGAATTCCGTCCATTTCCTTCTGGAAATCCTCCCGAGTTCCTTCTGTCTTCTCCTTTTCACGATCATCGGTGTGCCTCGTCATTCCCAGAATCATGCTCTAATACCAAATGATAGACTCCAAGACTTTGAGACACTCGAATAAGCTAAAAGAAGGAAATTGTGTTATTGAAATTGAGAAAACAACAATGGCGGACGATTCCACAACCGTAGGTATGGAGATTTTCGAGAGATCCCGTGCTCTCCTTACAACTCTCTTAGGAAGTCTAGAAAAAATCAGCTACTGTCCTTGTTCTACCTCTCACGTATTTATACACACTATCTACAAAGTCTAACAACTATAGTCTAACAAACTAACTAACTCCTTGCTGACTCAGCCTCTTGCTCCTTCTCCTCACTTGCTGACTCAGCCCCATCTTCCAATCTTGTATTTGCTAAGCCTTTGTGCTTCCTCCGAACATATGTATAACGTATGGGGGGCTTATCATTCGAGAAGGATTATTACTTTACAAAGGGAAGTTGCTGCTTGCTCCTTATTCATCTCTCATTCAACAAGTCTTGCAGGAGTTTCACTCTTCGCCACAAGGAGGCCATGGTGGTATTCAGAAGACTACTGCTCGGATTTGTGCAATTTTTTATTGGCAGGGCATGAAAAAAGATATTCAAAGATTTGTGAA
This sequence comes from Morus alba, assembly GCA_012066045.3. Classification (NCBI taxonomy): domain Eukaryota; kingdom Viridiplantae; phylum Streptophyta; class Magnoliopsida; order Rosales; family Moraceae; genus Morus; species Morus alba. The sequence continues at coordinate 5,992,505 of CP050231.2, read as the reverse complement.
TGAGTGTTTGATATGCCAACAGATAAAATATCAAAACAAAGCACCAGCAGGTCTCTTACAGCCCATTCCATTACCATAAAGAATTTGGGAGGATCTTACAATGGATTTCATCACCGGTTTACCCATTTCAAATGGCTATGCAACTATCTTAGTGGTTGTGGATAGGCTTTCAAAACAAGCTCATTTTTGTGCTTTACCGAGGAGTTATTCAGAACCTAAAGTAGCAGAACTGTTTGTACAAATGGTCTGTGTTACGTTCCTGCACCAAACCAGAAAAATACAAAGAGAAGAACAACCAATTCACTAGGAAATTCGTAAGTATTCTTTTATTGATTCAGCTTCAAAGCATCTGTAGGAGACAGTTTCCTCCTTCAGACGATTACAAGAAAACTAAGGAAATGGAAAAGAACGACAGAAGATAGCCTTGGGAGAATTCGAGGTTCCCAGCCTCCAAGGTCTGAAACAGAAAATGCTCAAATCACAGACACCCACTCACGGCCTGCCTTCTGCCTAAATCCTCCTTCCGTAACTAACTTGCCAACTCAGCAGCACTATTCTTAATTCTACTTTCCTCCCCTGCTTCCTGCGAAATCCCTTTCCTGCCCCTCCTCCTAGAATACACTAATGTCACCGGGGGCCTAACACTACCCCCCTCTTCGAGACTCACCTTGTCCCCAAGGTGGAAGGTAGGAAATTGTGTCCGGATGGCAGCAACAGGCTCCCAGGTGGACTCCCAATCCGGCAAGCCGAGCCACTTGATCAGCACCTCCCTTTCCTCCCGACCACCTATCATGACCACACGAGTTGCCAGTGCTTCTGCGGGCTGGACATCCAATTCCAAGTTCTCAGATAATTGGTTTGGCAGAGGGTGGGGCGTACCTTCAGTTCCCCGGAACGGTTTCAGCTGGGAGACATGGAAGACTGGATGTATGCGAGCCTCAGCCGGCAGTTGCAGCCTATACGCCACCGGGCCGATGCGCTCTATAACGTCAAACGGTCCATAGTAGCGTGGGCTGAGCTTCTCATTGACGCGGCGGGCCAAGGACTTCAGCCGATAGGGCCGCAACTTGAGCAGCACCTTATCTCCTACCTCGAAACTTAATTCCCTCCGATGGCGATCCGCAAATTTTTTCATTCGTTCTTGGGCCACCACGAGGTGAGATTTCAACAAGTCAAGCATGGCATTGCGCAGGGCTAATTGGTCCTCTACGGATGCCACGGTACCTGGAGAGTCACTAAAACGAAACAGGGCCGGAGGGTCGCGTCCATACACGATGCGGAAGGGTGTAAACTTGGTGGAGGCATTAAATGTGGTGTTGAACCAGTATTCTGCCCATGGAAGGAAGGACGACCACTGCTTCGGTTTGTCTCCCGCATAACACCTAAGATAGGTTTCCAAGCAACGATTCACCACCTCCGTTTGGCCGTCCGATTCGGGGTGGTAAGCCGAACTAGTGTGGAGCTTCGTACCTTGTAGCTTGAAGAGCTCGCGCCAAAACCCACTCATGAAGACAACGTCTCGGTCACTCACAATGGACCGTGGGATGCCATGCAGTTTGACAACGTTGCTGACCACTAAGGCTGCCACCTGTTTAGCGGAAAAGGGATGAGCTAATGGGCAAAAGTGGGCATACTTGGATAGCCGGTCCACGACTACTAGTATAGTGTCAAAACCCCCTGATTTCGGTAAGCCACACACGAAATCCATGGAGATGTCGTCCCAAACTTGGGATGGAATGGGAAGTGGCTGTAAGAGTCCGGCAGGGGATAGAGCCTCGGATTTGTTCCGCTGGCACACTTCACAGTGAGCAACATAGTCCCGAATTTGTCGTTTCATTCCTTTCCAAAAAACCACCGCAGCCAATCTTTTGTAAGTGCGTACAAAGCCAGAATGCCCCCCTATTACTGAGTCGTGAAATTCGAGAATTAGACGGCCTACCCAAGGAGACCCGTCCACCAGCACCAGCCGATCCTTATAGAACAGTAACTTGTTCTTTAAGGTATACCCTGCTACAGTCTCCCCTTCCTCGAGTTTGGAGATGATCGGAGCCCATGAAGCATCGGTCCTCTGTTCCCCCCGAATGGCCTCAAAGTTCCATGTGTGCGGAATGGATAGAGCCGCCAGGGAAGGTTCCTCTTCACTACCCTTGCGGGACAGAGCATCCGCGACCCTGTTAGACGCCCCCACTTTGTATTCGATCTCAAAATCATAGCCCAACAGTTTGTAAACCCAACGTAGCTGCTCAGGGGGTAGCTGCCGTTGACTCATCAAGAACCGCAGGCTCTGCTGATCGGTTCTAACCACAAAATGCCGGCCTAAAAGATAGTGTCTCCACTTTTGGACGGCCAGAACCACTCCCATTAGTTCCCTCTCGTATACGGACTTCAAACGAGATGAAGGGGCGAGGGCTTTGCTAAAGAAAGCAATGGGTCTGCCCCCTTGCATCAGTACCGCCCCTAGTCCACTCCCCGACGCGTCCGTTTCGACGACAAAGGGCTTGGAGAAATCAGGCATGGCTAAGACGGGCAACTGTGTCATTGCGGCCTTGAGGTTCTCGAAAGCGCTGGCTGCCGCCTCAGTCCACACGAACCCCTTTTTTTTTAATAATTCAGTCAAGGGCCTGGCCATGCTTCCATAATCCTTGACGAAGCGTCTGTAGTACCCGGAGAGACCCAGGAATCCCCGTACCTCTCTGGCATTGCGCAAGACCGGCCATGCGGCCACCGCCTGTATTTTAGATGGGTCGGCCGCCACTCCACTGGCCGAAATAATATGGCCTAAGTACTCCAATTGGAGTTGGCCAAAACGACACTTAGCCTTATTGGCTACCAACCTCTCTCGTTGTAGTATGTCCAGCACCACCGTCAAGTGTCGCCGATGATCCTCCCACGAGTGGCTGTAAATTAAAATATCGTCAAAAAACACTAAAACAAACTTACGGAGGTGTGGCCGGAAAATCCGATTCATTAGTGCCTGGAAAGTGGCAGGGGCGTTTGTCAAGCCGAAGGGCATGACAAGAAATTCGTAGTGGCCTTCGTGTGTGCGGAATGCTGTCTTTTCAACGTCCGCCTCATGCACTCGAATTTGGTGGTATCCTGCCCGGAGATCCAGCTTCGAAAACAGCACCGCCCCATGGAGTTCGTCCAGCAACTCATCAATCATCGGAATAGGGAACTTGTCCGGAATAGTCACCTGATTGAGCGCACGATAGTCGACGCAAAAACGCCAACTCCCGTCCTTCTTTTTTACCAACAGGACCGGGCTGGAATAGGGGCTGCTGCTAGGCCTAATAATTCCGGTAGTCAACATGTCTGTCACTAACCTCTCAATTTCTCCCTTCTGAATTTGGGGAAACCTGTAGGGCCTGATATTGGGCGGGTCAACTCCCTCTTTCAACTGGATCCGATGGTCCCGCCCCCGATGTGGAGGGAGCCCTACCAGGGGCTCAAAGACCTTCTCAAACTGGTCAATTACCGTTCGAATCTCCCCTGGGATTTCCTGAACTCCAACCTCCTTGTTCAGTTCCGTCAGCTCACATACCTCGACCAACAAGCCAGCTCCTTCTGGCGCCCAAGTCCGAGCCAAGGCATTCATGTTGACCGGTGCGTAGCAGAGACTAGGGTCGCCCCTCCAGACCACCCAGGTGGGTCCTGCCCTAAATTTCATTAAAAATTTCGCCCAATCTGCCCTGACTTCCCCCAGTGTACTCAGCCAAGAAACTCCCAACACCAAGTCAGCTCCACCTAAGGCAAAAGAGAAGAAATCCTCTACTACTAAATGGCCCTGAATCCACACGTTCACTCCCCTACACACCCCCTCTTGTTTAACCTTTACCCCATTACCGACAACGATATTGTGACTTACCGTGGGGTCCTTGGCGGGTTCCTCTACCTTGTCTGGAAATGAAACAATGCGTCGCGCTTTAATCGAGCACTACCACCTCCCGTGCTCAATCCTACCCGGAGTTTGGTGTTGGCGAAGACACCCCCGCATCGAGTTCGGGGATAAATCTACCTTCTGCGGGCTCCTCCTTCCCAGCGTCGTCTTCGGCCGAGAACCACATCCGTCGTCCCGTCTCCTCGGAACAGTCTTCTTCGTCCGCCAAGATTAACACCTGCAACTGGCGATTCCTACACCGATGCCCCGGGCTAAATTTCTCGTCACATTTGAAGCAAAGTCCCCTCGCCCTCCGGTGTTGAATCTCCTCCTCGGTGAGCCGTCGGTACCCAGATGCGGCGCCGGCCGTGGTTGGTGTCCCTGCGCTTTGCCCTAACCGAGTTCCCTGTCCCCAATTTCCATCGTTCTGAGGTTTGGATCGAAGGGGGCCCTCTGGGGTAGAAGCCGTGGAGTTTGGGCCTTCCCAAGAGCCTCCCGTACGACCCCCTAAATCAGGCCTGAATCCCCGGCCCATCCGGCTCCTTCTAACCCGGTCCGTGGCCTCATTCCTGACTTCCACCTGTTGGGCCATGTCCATCAATTCGTGGAGTCCATTGGGCCGGTGCAACTTCAACTCGGCCCGTATGTCCTCCCTCAGCCCATGGAGGAAGGCTCCTTTGAATATCTCGTCGGGGACCCCTGGCATTTGAGCGGCGGTCATCTCGAACTCATCTCGGTAGTCTGCTACCGTCGCCCGTTGCCGTAACGCCATCAACTGCTCCACCGGATCTGCCTCCCTGGCCCGTCCAAACCGCCGTAGTACTGCCGCCTTGAGTTCTCTCCACGATCTGAACGGATCTTGCGCGTCCGCCCACTGGAACCAGCCCAAGGCTCTCCCCTCCAAGCATACGGAGGCCACCACCACCTTCTCATCGTCATCCACGTCGTTCACGGCGAAGTATCGATCCGCCCGGAACACCCAGCCCTGAGGGTCTTCCCCGTTGAACAAGGGCATCTCGAGTCGCCTACCCCTGTGCTCTGCTCGCGCCCTCGGTCGCGGCGGTGATTCCTGACGGAAATCGCGTTCGTGTCGCCTGGCTTCCCCGTGCCGGAAAAGAGGCGGCGGCGTCACCGGTCGGAGGTTCGGTGGCGGTCGTCGAGGGTCAGGGAAGCGCTGTGGTCCAGCGTCGAACCGCGGCGGCGGTTGAGGGGGTCGCTGAAGAAACTCCGCCTGCCGCAATAGGAGAGCCTCCAGTCGCTGAACCGAGCCTTGAACTTCCCCCATCTGGATTCCGATCTCGGCCACGTCCTCTTGAAGCTTAGGGAGTGGCTCTGTCATCGCCTCTACTATCTGCAACGCTTCATAGAACGTCTCCATCCTCTGCTCCAGACGTGATAGCTCGTCGGTCGGAAGCGGATCGCCGGCGGCGTCGGCCATGGATCGTCCTGCTCTGATACCAAAATGTTACGTTCCTGCACCAAACCAGAAAAATACAAAGAGAAGAACAACCAATTCACTAGGAAATTCGTAAGTATTCTTTTATTGATTCAACTTCAAAGCATCTGTAGGAGACAGATTCCTCCTTCAGACGATTACAAGAAAACTAAGGAAATGGAAAAGAACGACAGAAGATAGCCTTGGGAGAATTCGAGGTTCCCAGCCTCCAAGGTCTGAAACAGCAAATGCTCAAATCACAGACACCCACTCACGTCCTGCCTTGCAGCCTAAATCCTCCTTCCGTAACTAACTTGCCAACTCAGCAGCACTATTCTTAATTCTACTTTCCTCCCCTGCTTCCTGCGAAATCCCTTTCCTGCCCCTCCTCTTAGAATACACTAATGTCACCGGGGGCCTAACAGTCTGCAAATTACATGGTATGCCGAGGACAATAATTTCTGATCGGGATGCAGTTTTCATGAGTAAATTTTGGTCTGAACTTTTCCAGTTAAGTGGCACGGTTTTGAGAAGAACCACAGCGTACCATCCTCAATCCGATAGACAATCTGAAGTAGTCAATTGTGTTTTGGAGCAAATACTTGTGGTGCTTTATGGGAGAACAGCCTCGTAAATGGTCTAAATTCTTACCATGGGCTGAGTACTGTTATAACTCGTCCTTGCATTCAGCCGCAGGCATGACGCCTTTCAAAGTTGTCTTTGGCCGAGACCCACCTTCGATGTTGGATTACATTCCAACAACGGCACAATCAGAGCTAGTGGATTCCATCCTATGTGACCGGCAAGATATTCTCTAACTGTTAACTTTGAATTTAAAAAAGGCACAAGCTACTATGAAGAAATCAGCTGAGAATTGCAGAGAGGATGTGCAGTTTAAAGTTGGGGACCCAGTCTTAGTTAAGCTTCGGCCATACTGACAGAACTCTGTGGAGAATAGGACATCAAACAAGCTGGCCAAGAGATACTTTGGTCCATTTCCGGTGGTGAAGAAAGTTGGGGAAGTTGCATATCAATTGAAGTTGCCACCTACTGCAAGAATACACGATCTTGCTGAAACCATTTCATGGTAATACATCCTTGCAACCGCTACCGTTACCTATGGAGATTGTAGCTTGCCATCCTGTTATTGAGCCCTTGGAGGTGCTGCAACAAAGGACACTTCACACAGCTGATCAAATGATAGAACAGGTGTTAATCCATTGGACGGTACTACCAGCTAAAGAGGCAACTTGGGAAAATGTTTCTGATTTTAAAGTGGCTTATCCGAGTTTCAACCTTGAGGACAATGTTGATTTTAATGGGAGAGGTATTGATATGCCTTTGGACGTGGAAAGAGCAGAGGAACATGCAAGGGAGGACACGTGCGAAGAAGAATTGCAACAAGAGGAGGTCAAAGTTGCTGAAGAAAGACAAGTGGAGGATGACGTGGAAGAGAGTGGCGTGGCCAAAGGTAGAGCTAAAAGAAGCATTAGAACCAGGAGATTTGATGATTGAAGAGTGGCTGCTAAGAGGGGATTGTTAGTGTGGTGATTTGAGGCGTTGCAACTAATTCAGTTAGAGGTTGCATTGGTTCTGTTAGAAATTGTAACTACCAGTAGTTAGTTGGGATTTCTGCTGTATGAAGGAGAGTATTGATAATGAGGGTGTACAACTCTAACGCAAATACTGAAGAATTACAGATTTTCAGCCATTTGTTTTCTCATCTCATCTTCTTGATTCCCTATTTCCTCTCATCTCCTTCTTTTTTTTTTCCTTTCTTGAATCTTTCGAATACAATCCCCTTATCACTAACCGTCTAATTCAATGGTTAAAAACAACAATTTTTATTGATAAAGCAAAAATACGTATTCTACCAATAGACAAAAATACATGTTTTATTGTAAAGGCTCTCGAATTAATTATGTGAGAATTACTTTAATCTTTTGTTAAAAGGAGAATTACTTTAATATTGTGTTATATAAAACTAGATTAATAGAAAAAAAAATTAATTAACATTCTTTCACCCAGCGACCAGTGTATCATCTTACTCTTAGGGGAAAAAAATAATAAAAAAGAACTTTTGCAGTATTCTAGGTCCAAATCAGGCACTCTACGTCATTAACCTTGTGTATTAAAACCCAGTCCAAATGGTACTACTTGCAGGCCATGTCACTTGTCAGGCCTTCAATCATATATTCCCCAACTACTCACATGAAGGGTTGTGTTTGTTAGCCAAAGTATGAAAAAGGATTTGGCTGCTTTTATGCTAAAGCAACAATAATAATAATAAAAAAAAAAAAAAAAAAAAGTCATTATCTGAAGGGATTAGTATCGAGTTGGTACTTTATTATGATGTTTTAGTTCAAAGTAATGTCTCATCTCAAATGATTCATTTGCTTTGACAAACCGAAAAACAAACAAATAAAATAAAGTAAAAAACTGATTAGCTTTTGAATAAATGTGGAAGCATAATGTGGTTCTTTTGTCAGTCTCAGCCGTTTTGGTAATATTTGATGCTTTGTGTTTACACATACTTTACACGAGCTAGACAAAAGAAGAAGAATCAAATAGGAAAAAGTATGTTTGTTATATGTTTTTGCTTCACATCAAATTAAAAAACAGAAACATAGGTTAAAAAAAAAAATAACATGAAAATGTGTTTAAATATCACATTTTTATTAAACGGATGTACTATATAATTAAAATAACTTAGTACACTTAGTTCATTCCTCAGCAAGTAAACCATGTAGATTTAAGAATAAGAAAAGCATTTTTGCTATTAGATACTGTTCTTCTATAGTTATAAGCTATCAATTGGGGCTCTTATTGAAATTTACTTCAATTACACATGTTTCTTTTAGCAAGTTGGAAACTCAAAGTCAGTAGCGGCATATATATATATATATATATATATATATATATATATATATATGCTGTAAAACATGTTAAGAATTGAAATGTTTTCAAATACTGGAAATAACACAATATAGAATGATATTCTTACAAATGGTATAACATAAATTATACTATTTCCTCTCGTCGATTGGTGAAGAGAGCACAAAGGGAGTTGATGAGATTGAGACAAATTAAAGAATGGTTTAAGATTATTCAACCCAAAATGACAGCAAGATATGTTACAAAACAAATCCACAGCGTAGTTGTCAGCTTAATATTGCACAATTTTATCTCTCTCTTCTTTATACACAAAGTCATAACTTATGTCCAATTCATATGTTGTCTTATCTGTAAGACTTTGTGCACCAATAAAGTAGGTTTCTGAGAGACTTTTCTGGTGTTCTCTCATTTTTAAGGACATTGGTGTTCTTTATTTTTCGACCGTTAAATTTATATTAAAATTTATCTGTTCCGTATATTTTTTTAATTTAGTATATTTTGATCAGATCTAACAATTAAAAAAATAAAAAATGAGAAAACATTAGAGAAACTCCTCCAATTATAATTGTGACATGAATAATTGGCATTGGACTTACCAGTATAATAATTTTTTTTTAAAATTATTTTTGTTTGAATGGACTAGGTTTATTTTCACTTAATGTATGTTATGCAACTCTAAGAAATTAGTAGAGAAGCCAAATATAAATGAGGGGGGTAACGTACTCATATTTTTTAAATTTGTTTTTTATTCTTATATTTTTGTAAAATTCCAATTGTACTCCTATTTTAAAAAAAAATATATATAATTATATAGAACTATATCCTCATTTACTGAATAATTATTTAATAATTTTTTCAAGTGCATAAATTATTTTAACTCTTTTCACAGTGCCCTTGAAAAAATTTTATGGTTTCGTCACTAGATAGGATAAGAAGATAATGCTGATATGAGCTGCCAATACCAAATATTAACACCAAAATAGTCAATTATTTTACCCATCTCCATGATTGTCTATCCTTCTGTACCTTTAAAAAAAAAAAAAAAAAAAAAATTCATTAGTGAAAGTTGTGGGGTTAATAATAGGAAACATTAATAGTTCCCAAATGGTGTGTAGGCTGCAGAAAATTTCTTCGTGTGGCATTTTCTGTAAGAGAATTCTGTCACAAACCCTTTCTTTAATCAAGTGTTTTGGGTAATAGTTTAATGTAAAAAAAAAAAAAAATGGGGTATAAATTCCGTGGTTCTTAAGAAAGAGACAAAAAAATGATGTTTATAATCTCATAAAAGGGGAAAAGATTTTGTAGAAACCATGGTTGAGGACAAATAGAATCTCTATTATAAAACAAAGGAGACCAAATCCCACTTGCTTCATGCTTTCTAAGGAGTTTGACTGCTTCCTTTTCATTTCCTTTTAGGCAATATAGTACTGTATTATATAGTTGTTCTTGTTCTGCAATTTTTTTTTTTAATTTCAAATTAAATATAACAGTTGGCATGTGCAAGCTTAGAGATGGTTGCTGGTACTAGAACTGCAACATCTCACCAAAAAGCTTATTAATTAGACTTGTTCAAAATTCCATACACATCACAACAATCTCAGTGCATGCGTAAGCTGCATACGCCACATATTAAAAAAAAAATTAAAAAGGCTATCGTTTTTTTTATCATTCTTTTATTATTTTTTATATTCACTATTTTAATAATAATATATAATTTTAGTAGGGTTCGTGTGTTAAATAATTAAGGTAAAAAATAAATGATGTTAATATTTTTTATATTAGTATTTACTTGAAGGGTATTTCCCAACAGCTTGAGAAGAATGGTATTCTAAATTATTATCGGCAATGATGTAGTCACTAAAACTAATTATACGATAATCAAATAGAAGTTGGAGTCTAATTATACTAGACTCATAATTCTCGTGTTGTATTAGGAGTTTCTAGAGCTGTCGTTTTTTCTTTTAGGAGTGGATGTAACTTATATTTTCTTTTTTCCCTTTGAAATTTCACAACGATAAGTGAGCGCAACTATAGATTGTAGTTATACCTTTGTACTTCATTTGATAATTAAACTATATATGTTAAGTTGTAGAGTCTGGTTATTACCTCGACACAAAGACAACATGCAGATTGGTTACCTTGGAGGGTGAGATTAGGAGTGGTAATTTGTGTCACGTGTATTGTTCGTATCATGTTTTAATCATTTTTTTAAAATTTATAGTCAATTTGAAAAGCGATCCGTGACACGAAATTTTTTAAAAACCGCAATACGAACACGACACAGATAATGAAGAAGAAAGAATTCTATTTTTATGATTTTTGTATGTTCTACAAGGACGCTTTTAGAGCCTTTATATAGAAATTACAAGATACTAAACAAAGAAACATCTAAAGCCAACCATTACATTAACTACATAATCAAGAAATCAGGAAAGGAAATCAAGAAAGAAAATAATTACATTGACACCCCCCATTCAAACTCAAGATGGTGTTGTGGAAGCCAACTTAAGTTTGGAGACTTGAGCAAAAAATTGACCAGGTGGATTTGATTTGGTGAAGATGTCAGCCTTTTGGGATGTAGTATCAATAGGAACAAGCTGTAGAGTTTTACTTAGTAAATGATGATGAATGAATTGACAATCGATCTCAATTTGTTTAGTACATTCATGAAAGACATCATTATGAGCTATTTGAATAGCACTCTAATTGTCGCAATAAATGGGAGTGCTTGAACGATGAGAAACACCCATGTCTTGAAGGAGCAATCATAACCATAGTAGTTCGGATGTTGCATCTGCAAGAGCTTGATATTCAACTCGGTATTGGAGTGGGAGACAACAATTTACTTTTTACTTCGCCAAGAAATAAGCGATGAACCAAGAAAAAAACAGTAGCAATTTTGTGGGTAATGGTTTAGCAAATCCTTTTTTTTTTCAAGGCAATTCACCTTCAGATAAGGAAGAAGAAGAAGGAATTATATTTCTATGATTTTCCCAAGGCAATTAACCTTGCTCTGATACCAAGATAAAGAAGAAGAAAGAATTCTATTTCTATGATTTTTCTATGTTATACAAGGACGCTCTTAGAGCCTTCATATAGAGATTACAAGATACAAAACAAAGAAACATCTAAAGTCAACCATTACATTAATTACACAATCAAGAAATCAAGAAAGAAAATCATTACATTAACAGACACGACCACTTTATGGGTTGACATGACACGACATAAAAATGACATGTGACACGAAATTGACCTGTGAACTCGAAATTGACCTGTGAACCCGAAATTGACATAAAAATTGTATACTTTTATTTAGTTTTTTACATATTAGAAATAACTTAAAATTCATAACACACTAAAATATAATAACATCCATTGAAATTAAACAAATAATAATATAAGATTTTGAGTATAATTATCATAATATCACAAATTCATAATAAAATAAAAAATATGTAATGAAAAATATATGTATTTTTTAGTTTTTTACAAGTTTCGTGTCGTGTTTGGGTTAGGGAGGTCCAACCCGAAATTGACCCATGTTTTTTCATGTCAATTTTAGGTCGACGTAATTCTGACCCGAACATCTTTTTTCTCAACCTTAACCCACGAAATTCGTATCGTTTTTGAATCATGTTGTCATATCATGACCCATATTGCCAGCCTTAGGTGGGATTGCCAAAGCAAAATTTCATTAAGGGTTCTTAAAGATTTCATATTTGTAAATTTGAATATTGTCGCAATTTTTTTCTCTATATTTAGAATAAATCACTGTGAAATATAAATTTTGTGTATAATTTTTTTATTTTTGTTTTTTTTATTGTTTTCTAATAATAATTATTCAAGTTGTTACACCTTAATTGAGGAGTCGATAAACTATAATGCATAAATAGTAGTTGAGAAGACTCGATGGAGCAACTAATACGGCTAGGCATTGAGAAGTGGGAGATCTAGATAAGAGTTAACGATATCAACATTATCCCGAGAAATTAGAAAGAGTTTAATGATCTACATTCAAACTCAAATAAGGATTGTGAGAAGATAAGATTAGTGAACCCCTAAAGATATGGATTGTCGCCTTAAATTACGATTTAGAATTCAAATTATTAAAAGTTCCTACTTAAATAAAAGTTATAACTCAAATTCATTTCAAAAACTACATTTGAGTTTTAAAATTTGAGTTTTGTTAAACTAAAATAAGGATCGTGAGAAGATAAAATCTAACTGAACAAAAAAAAAAGATATGGAAAATCTCATCTCAATTTGAATTACAAACTTGAATCAATAAAAAATAGAGCCTATAAATAAAATCTCTTCATTTATTTTTTATGCATAATTTTCTTGTTCCTAAAATTTGAGTTTTATTACACTTAAAAATTCTCAAAACTTCACAAATTTAATTTTTTTTTTAATTAAAAATTGAGATGTAACATTTTTAAAATTCAAATTGTAAACTCAAAAAAATTATATATGATATTTATAAAAAAAAATTTTAATGTAAAAAATAAATAAAAATTAAAAATTAAAATTTCTAAAATAAATAAAACCTAAAAAATAATAAAAAGTAGTGTCCCAAAAAAGGACGCAGTCATTATTTCAGTCGAACCTCTATAAATTTTGTGTCCCTTAAATTTTGCTTTGAATATAGATTTTGCATTTATTATTCATCGTTTTGCCTGCAAAAAAAAAAAAAAAAGTCTTGTGTAATTATGCGACAAACTTGGCATGCTATAAGCATGTCCACGGGGGACTTCAACAGTTCAATGGTAATAAAAACTACTCCCCAATTTAAGAGAGATGCCTGTTGATTGTTGATTCGGTAATATACTAGCTGTATAAGATAATTAACGGTATATTTAAAGCAAAAAAAAAAAAAAAAAAAACCTTGTTTAATCATAAGCACTTATTGCACTTTGTCAAATGTTGTTAATTGGTCAGCCCTACGATATTGATCAGAAGCTTCTTTAATTTTCCCTATTTGATCCTTATAGTGTAAAATATGTCAATTTTCATAGTCAATGCTACTTTATTTTAATGGTGGCAATTTTGAGAAAATGTCAGACAAACCGAGTAGAACTCGACTACTCGTAGTGTCATTTTCAAAGCATTCGAACAAACATTACCCATTATTAATCAGAGCCTGATATTGATGACCAAAGAGGCAAATATATGATAATAATATAAATCTCATTTGGGAATCTTTTATAAATTATCTTTGATAGGTACATATTGTGGGGGGGATAAAAATGATTGATTTTAAAATTATTAAGGATAACTAACTTCCAATTTAACAATAAGAAGTCAATTTATGTTACAATTAAAATCAATACTTTATTTTATTGTTCTATAAATCAGTAAAGGGTTAATAAAGTCTTTACCACCTAAAATATAATTGGACTCTACCGTGCATGCTCTACAACAGAATTTCCTTGAAATGATGTAGAAGTAAATTGAATTTGTGGTGAATTGAATGGTGAATTAAACCGGTATTTAAATATATAAATAAATTATAATTTAAATTAAAAATATAATCTGAACTATATTTAAGTAAAGTTTAAAAACTGTCATTAGAGTTTTATAATAGATTTTATAAAATCTCATTATAAATGATATATTAATAGAGATTTATTCTTATTTTTATCATGAATATATTAAGAGTCCGTTTAGTTCACTGATTCGAGTTGAGATGTAATTTTATGTGAGAATTTTTTATTATAACAAAACAATTAGATGTTACTGTTTGTGAGAATTTTTTACTATAGCAAAACTCAAATTTTAAATTCAAATTAATAAAATAAACAGGACCTAAAAAATCATTCTAACCGAAATTAACATAAAAAAATATAATATTTTTAAGTTTAAAATTAGAAAAAAATCAAAATTGTTTTCACTCTAAAAACTAATTACCTTACATACAAAAAATAAAAAAGAAACAGAAAAAGGAAAGAAAATCATTTCACTCAAATATGGCTGACAGAGGAGGGATAGAGTTAACCAAACGAGACCGGTCAATGACTCCATTTGACAATTTCGATGTAAACCAATAAAAACAAAAGAAATGTTAAATCGAATCAAAAAAAAAAAAAAAAAAAAGAGAGTAAGAATTCTAGACCGCATTTAGAATTTATTCTGTTTGTATTTTTTATATATATTTTTTAAAAAATAAAAAATATTTTTGAAATAATGTTTGACATAATAAAAATAAAAAACAGAAATAAAAATAATTTTTTAATTTAATGTAAAAAAATAAAAAATAATTTTTAATCGTTTTTTATTTTTTATTTTTATTTTTTTTCTTTTGAGTGCAGAGAGATATTAATGTGTTTTTTATACTGAAAATAATCTCTTGATAAAACTATCAAACGCATTTTTAAAAATAATTTATATATGAGATTGAAAACGTTTTCATTTTTATTTTCATATAAAAAATAAAATCATTTTAAAATGAGTTTCAAACGCGCCCTTAATTTTGGCCTTTAATTTATGTTTGTTTTATCTTATTATGGCCCCAAACTTTGTAGTTACAAATTACATCCCTAAATGATACTCTTTGTCTCATGTTTGACCCTTTATGCAATCAATTATATGAATGTATATATTATTTTACTTCTAATTTTTTAATTTTAAATTTATTCATGCCCAATTTGTTTAAAGTACCCTTAATTAACCAAGCGTACAAGTGGGACACAGTGGATTTCATTTGAGTTTTTAACAATTTTTGTGACGAGAACAAAACGTGGAACAAACAAATGAGCATAATTCAGGGGAGCAATTTGTAATATTTAGAGGTTTGGAGACCAAAGTAGGACAAAGAACATAGTTCAGGAGCCAAAATGAAACTAACCCAAAAAACAACGTAAGCAAAAATCCTCATCTTCAAGATATCCAATGTAATAAAAGAGTAGCAAAAAGCTGTGTCCGCTGTCCGAAGAGTCTTCTCTGACTGTCAAACATACCCCCCAGCCCCCAAAATCCAATCCTTCTGTTTCTCAGTCAATCGAATTCATCTCTCTCTCTCTCTCTCTCTCTCTCTCTCTCTCTCTCTCTCATACTTTTCGTCAAAATTTCATCTTTTTCAAACACCCCACAAAACCCAATTCCTGATCTCTCTCTTTCTCCCTCTCTCTCTCTAAAACCTCGCCATTGACTTGAACCAAGAACAACAAGAAGTAACAATCTCAAGCTTTTCACTTCAAAGACAGAAAACCCATGCTTCTATAACTCAGAAAATCACATTCACTTTAAAGAATCTTTCTTTACTCTGTAAAAACTGTAATAGATTATGGGTGGAAATGGGAAACACAGGTGGAAGATTTCATTCCATCGTCCTTCTTCTTCTTCGTCAAGCTCAAAGATGGAAGCCAATCACCATAACCACCACAAGCAACAAGAAGAACCTCCCAAGGACTTCCTCTGCCCAATTTACGGAGCTTTAATGGCGGACCCCGTCGTCGTCTCCTCTGGACAGACCTTCGAGCGACTCTCCGTCCAGCTCTGCAGAAATTTAGGCTTCTCTCCCAAGCTCGACGACGGCTCAATTCCCGATTTCTCCGCCATCATCCCGAACAAAGCCATCAAATCGGCGATCCTCCATTGGTGCGACTCCTCCGGTGTGGAGCACCCGCGTGTACCGGATCCCGCCTCCGTCGAGAAGCTTGTGAGGGCGTTAATGGCGGAAGAGGAAGTTTATCCTTCTCCTCCTCCTTCGTCGCCACATCTTAGGGTTTCGGAGCGGGAGCTCATCCGCGGCGTGGCGGAGAATCCGCCAGTGACATTCTCCCACGCCGCCACCGAGCTTGGTCCGCGAGTCAACCATTTCTACTCGAGCTCGTCGGAGGAGTCCGTGGTCATCACCGCAGAGAATCCCAGCACTCCTCTTCCCTTCGCGACGCGGCCGCTCTGTTATTCCTCTTCGTCTTCCTCCGAAATCACGGAAAGCGAAACCCTAGCGTCCTCGATCCCCAATTCAGCTCCGGCGTCGGAGGAGGAGGACCACTTGGTGAGGAATCTGAAGAGCGTCGACGTTGTTGACCAAGAGGAGGGCGTAATTTCTCTCCGCAAGTTGACCAGGACGAGAGAGGAACTTAGGGTTTCGCTCTGCAGCGCTAGGGTTCTGTTAGCCCTAAAGCCTCTGATAAGCTCGAGGTACGCCGTCGTCCAGACGAACGCCATAGCTTCCTTGGTCAACCTCTCGCTGGAGAAGCCGAACAAGGTGACGATCACACGATCGGGATTCGTTCCCTACCTGATCGACGTTCTGAAATCGGGATCCACCGAGGCTCAGGAGCACGTCGCCGGCGCGATCTTCAGCTTGGCACTGGAAGACGACAACAAGATGGCGATCGGAGTCCTCGGCGCGTTGCCACCGTTGATGCACGCGCTCGTCCGATCGGAGAGCGAGCGGACTCGGCACGACTCGGCGCTGGCTCTCTACCACCTGACGCTGGTCCAGAGCAACCGAGCCAAGCTGGTGAAGCTCAACGCGGTGCCGACGCTGCTAGCCCTAGCGCAGACGGGGTCGTCGGCGAGCAGAGTTCTGCTTGTGCTCTGCAACCTGGCGGCGTGCCCGGAGGGGAGGTCGGCGATGTTGGACGGGAACGCGGTGGAGTGCTTAGTGGGGATGCTGAGGAGGAACGAGTTGGACTCGGAGGCGACTCGGGAGAACTGCGTGGCGGCGCTGTTCGCCCTCAGCCATGGGAGCATGAGGTTCAGAGGGCTGGCGAGGGATGCGAGGGCGGTGGAGGTGCTGAGGGAGATCGAGGAGAGAGGGAGCGAGAGGGCGAGGGAGAAGGCGAAGAGAATGTTGCAGATGATGAGAGGGAGAGACGACGGAGAAGACGAGGAAGGCGACTGGGAAAAGGCTCTCCGTTCTGGCGGCGCCGGCGGTGTTGGGAGGAACTTGCACGGTCCAAACTCAACTACTTTTTGATTTTGACTTTTTTTAATGGGTCTCCTTCTTTTTTCCCTTTTTTTTATAAATTGTTTTTTTTTAAAAAAAAAATCTTTGCGTTTATAGATTGATTGTAAATTATATAATGTTTGTGTCAAAAGAAAAATGTGTAATATTTGTTGGTGTGAGGGAGAAACATGAACAATTTTTCCCCAAAAGATTTTTTTTTTTGCTTGATTGGGTTTTGGTTAATACAAGTAATTTAGAATGTAAATTACTTTTGATTCAAGAAAAAAAAAAAAAAAAAAATTGTAATGTAGTTTTTATTGTTGTGGGAAAAGAAACGAGAAAAGGTGTAATTTTTATTGGTGTTGGTTGCTGGGGATTTTTGGGTAGATATTGGTGCAACTTCCTTTTGTCAGCAATGCTTAAAGTGTTGTATAGAAATTGCATTTGATGTCCTCTTCGTTCGTTTCTACTTGTGAGTTTTTCTGTACACAAAATGTTGCATGCATTGTGCATAAGCTTTTTACTCGGCAATCGACATATACTAAGAAGAATGTCATCTTGACAAATACCTCTAAAGGTGTTTATTTTTTATTTTTAATTAATATTTTTTTTTAATTAAATAATTATATTAATAAGAGGGTACTGGGGTGGGGTTGGAAGGCATTTCTTCTTCCTCAAAAAATGCTTCATTTAAAGGAAATTGAAATTTTTTTTTATTTTTCGGAAAATAATTTATTATTAATAAGAAAATGGGTATTAATAAAAATAAGAGGTAAAAGTTTAAATTGTTTTTTTCACGGGCCGAAAGAGAAAAAGTTCATTAATTTTCTCTTTCTGGACGGCCCGGCCCTTTTTTTTTTTTTTTTTTTTTTTTTTTTTTAGGGTTAAAAAACTAATTGGACTTTGTGAATTTGAGCCTGCTCGTGTTTCTTCAAGAAACATAGATTGTGTCTTAAAATGTGGTATCACATATGTACAGCTGGTGAAGTCTTGTATAACTACTTGTTTATGTGGGAGTAGATCGTGTTTGTGTATGATTAAAGTGAGTCTAAAAGTAGTTTGTTGGGAATTCATTTGTTTATGGATATTATTGGTAGGGCATGCCATGCATAAGTGACAAGTATACTTTTCCCCTTTCGTGTTTGTTCTTTTCTTTTCTTTATGTAAAAGGTTTGGGGCAATTTTAGTTTTGGCACGCCACTTTTCTGCTGTTGGCTATAATCCATCTTATTAGATAATAAAATAAAGCTCTCAGAGCTTTGGAGTGTTACTGGAATGGTGGTGAAGGAATACGGATGGATTAGTTTAATCCTACCTTCTTTCCCTCACGGGAAAAAAAAAAAGGGATGTTGCAGGTCTCCTAAATTGGAATAGTAAGCTAAAGCAAAACGGAAGAGGAAACAAAAGTCATATTCGTAATTCCACAAAAAGAAAAAGGGACATGCAAAAATGATTCTTTTTTAAAATATTTTTTTAGTAAATAATCGTAGTTTTGTAAAATTAATTTATTGGTTTATTGTAAACGTGGCTTTACACATTCAATAAAAGTGGACATTTAATTCATGAATTCAGAACCATGATTTAAAATTATTCTCAATTTACGTATGTTTTTGTGAGAGAAAACACTTTAGTAAGTCACAAATTATAATTCGAACGATAACATAAATCCTTGTAGAGTTTTTAACACAATTATCCTCTGAACTTGTTGTGGTATAGCAAATTGTCACATAAACTTTTAATTTTGACAAACAATGCCCAAACTTGTAAAAATTGTTGCCATGTATCTCATTTTACTAAATTTGCTTAAATTATTTAATAGAATAGAATTGAAAGATTTGTGTTACATATGAATTGGGATGCAATTTTTTTGTCAAACGATTCAATTTTCACCGATTCGAGTTCATAATTCGAGTTTTACTACAGTAAAAAGCTTTCAGAAACAGTCACATCTAACTTTTTTGTTACAGTAAAAAACTCACATAAAGTCACATTTTAACTCGAATCAACGAACTAAACGTGCCCTTAGAATCCATAATTAGTAAACACGCCCATAGTAATTGTAGGCCCTTTTTATTTCACAGATTCAAATTTAAAATTTGAGTTTTTCTAGAGTAAAAAGCTCTCAGAAACAGTCACATTTAACTTTTTTACTATAATAAAAAGCTCTCACATAAAATCATATCTAAATTCAAATTAAAAAATTAAATCAGTGAATTAAACATAATATATTAGAATCTTGGATACGCCTATTTGCTACCTTTTCTTTGCATGTTAAGCCTTTAAAAAAGGTATTTTAACATTTGCTCGCTCACAACCCACGAGTAATTGATTTGGGGGTAAAAGAAACTTCAAAAGTAATTTAGTTAAGAGGGTAAATATATTTTTGGAGAATTTTTATCATAGGGTATGAAAAATTACCGTGTGGATAGAGTAGTTTTTCAAAGTCATATTATTTTCGTGATATGGAGGATATTATACATATATTAAAGGAGAGAACAAGATTTACTGTTCATGCTACAGTATAATGAACAGTATATTCCTGTTTTAGCCTTGTTTTTTTCTTCTTATAAAATTTTAATTCCTGTTATGTCTTGCTAAGCGTAAATTTACTATATTACCCTTTAGTTCAGAATGTTTTATTTCTATTTACTATGACCGTTTTGGTCATCTGCACAGTGTTTTATTTTGACTTTTTCGTTTATTGCTTTTTGAATTGTTTTTGTTCCTTCTTTCTGCAGTCATTTATCTCTTTTTCTTTCCTTTGTTTCCTTTGTTTTATGTTTTGTTCTGCATCTGTATTAATTAATAATATTAATTAATTGCTTCAATATTTGTAAAGTAAAACAATCCTGCAGATTTCGGTCATAGTCCACTCGGTCTCTTGGGAAGAGATAATTTTTTTTAATAATAATAATAATAATAATAATTATTATTATTATTATTATGTCCTGTTTACTTAATAGAATAACGCAGACTAAAAAAATAGTCTTCTATTGATTTTTTATTCCTGTTATGTCCTTTTGAATGTAAAGTTATTAATATTACCCTTTAGTTCAGCTTTTTTTGTTTTTATTTGTTCGGACTATTTTGATCATTTATACTCAGAATAAATGTTTTATTTTCTCTTTTTCCGTTTGTTACTTTTTTGAATTTTTTTTTTTTTTTTTTTTCTGCAGCATTATTTATCTCTTTCGTTTGTTTTCTTATGCAACCTTCTAGATCTCTTTTTTTTTTTCTCACTCAAATTGAGTTTTTTTTTTCCTTTTTCGTTTGTTAGTTTCTACGATCTTACCTCTATATATGTGTTTTTATTTTTTGTTTCTACAACAACATTTTTATAATATTTATTTCATATTATATAATTTAAACATTTTTATTTTTCTTTACACTTATATTTACAATTAATTTTCTCATTTTTATATTTACAACTGAAAGAAATGAAATGCTAAAAAATCAGAACAACGTTATATTTTATTTTGTACAATTTTATATATATATTATAAATAATAATACTATATATGTCTGTATAAATATATTTGTATAAATTTTATATCTATCATATAATATAATACTATATAATACATGCATATTATAAATATATTTTAAATATAACTATCATATAATATAATACTGTATTCCACAGCGATGAGCCGAACACAGGCTTGTAAATTCTAAAAGGAAGTTCCAACTTCCAAAAGACTAGTAAAAAAATGTCCTTGGCCACAAAAGAAAAGCTGGTCAGAACAATAATGTCGTTTAAGCAAAGCAAAAGAACAAATATGCGGTGAAACACATTTATTCTCTAATGAAGCGAAATTAGAGTTTATTATGAACCTATGAAAACGTTGACTGTCGTTTTAGTACAAGATTTTTTTTTTTTTTTTTTTTTTCTCGTCTAAGTAAACATTTCGCGTCATTATAGTAAATAAAGACATCACTGTCATTTTGATCGAAACGACATGTCACAACAATGCGTGTTTGTGTTTAGAGCCCGTTTATTTCATATATATATATATATATATATATATATATATATAAACTCAAATTATTAATTTTTTTATAATATTTTCCACAAAAAAAAATTTTATATTTTAAACGTCATCATTTTTGTACAGTGTTTACCTCAAAAGGTTTACATCCTTTTTGTGAATAACCGACGTGTCGTCCATCATGAAACGCTAAGTCGCCACTGTCATTCCACAAAACGACCTGTCATTTTTACACCAAAATGTTTGCTGCCCTCGTATCTGAAACAAGTCGTTCACAATATCACAATGTCGTTCATTCACCAATAGAAACGACATTCAAAATAATGTTGTCGTTTGAAAGAAAGGAACAAACAAGAAGGAAGAAAATACCATGCTTGCTTTCTTGCTTGTCAAATCGGATCCTCGGCCACGGTCGAAAAAAATGCAGAAACTCCGGAAAAGGAAACAATCCGAGCTTCAACCACACAACCAACCACATTTCTTGGCCAACAAGAAATCCTCAGCCAAACGGGCCCCACCCATATCCGGCCTAAGCGAGGTGGCCAAAGATCCGCACCCAACTCATCAATGGCCAACGCCGGACCAATGCCGAGCCGTACGAGACGACCTCTTGGCGCTTCACGGCTTCCCCCAAGAGTTCGCCAAGTACCGCCGCCAAAAACCCACCACCGACGACGGAGGAAGATTCGGAATCGAAGGAAAGTGTTTTGGACGGTTTGGTCATGACTGTGCTTTCGCAGAACACCACGGAGGCCAATTCTCAGAGGGCTTTTGCTTCTCTCAAGTCTGCTTTTCCCACTTGGGAACAGGTATGTCTCAAAAAAATTTTTTTTTTTTTTAATATTTATTTGATGAAATTTGAAGCTTTGGAATAGATTTTGAGTGATTTTTGGACTTCTAATTTTAAGGGAGATTTTTTTTTTTTTTTTTTTTTTTTTGGTAATTAGGGTAATCAATGTGTCGTTTCAAATGATCTATTTCATGGGTTTTACTCTCTCTGTGTCCAATAGCAAAACACAAAAAAAAAAAAAAAGAACATTTTCTAGAATTGACCCCTTAAAATTAATGTGAAATCAATAATTATTTCTTTTATTAGTGTTAGTGTTGTTTTTGGATAAGTGATTATTTATTATTATTTCTTTTGGGTTGAATTTTGATGATGTGGGAGGTGACTTATAATTCCCAAATCGTTTGCAGGTTCTAAATGCTGATTCAAAGTGTATAGAGGATGCTATAAGATGTGGAGGTTTAGCCCCAAAAAAAGCTTCATGTATTAAGAACACACTAAGGAGCTTGCTCGAGAGAAAAGGCAAGTTATGCTTGGAATACTTGCGAGATTTCTCAGTTGATGAAGTCAAGGCTGAACTTTCTTGTTTCAAAGGAATTGGCCCCAAAACGGTAATCTATCTTTCTTGCAATTATCTTTTTTTATGTGTTTTCTGTTATCTGTAATCTTATACCAATTAGCACATAGAATGATAGAAACAACAAAAGGATTATGTTTTCCTGGTTGGTTCAAGTGTCTCTCAAATTCTTTCACTTTGTGGTGGTTGTTTTGTCAATTCCTTTATTGGGTTTGCCTTGTTAAAAAATGGTTATTTCCACATCATACAAGGGATTTTGACATGGGGTTTTTGTAAATTATGGAATTGAGCATTTGAAGTGGATGACAGGTAGCTTGTGTTTTGATGTTCCACCTTCAACAAGATGACTTCCCAGTAGACACACATGTAAGTTCATAATTTATTGATTTGACTGCTTTTTACATTATGCATTCTTTTTAATGCTTAAACTGATGTTAAGCAGGTATTTGAGATTGCAAAAGCTCTCGGTTGGTTACCAGCTGGGGCTGACAGGAATAAGGCATACCTTCATCTCAACCAACGTATCCCAAATGAACTCAAATTTGATTTGAATTGTCTCCTATACACGCATGGTAAAATGTGCCGCAAATGCATCAAGAAAGGGGGTAGCCAGATAAAGAAGGGTTCAAGTGATGACTCTTGTCCTTTATTACATTATTGCAAAAGTAATTAGATCGTGTTTGGTAAGAGGGAAAGAATATAGATAGGAAGAGAGGAAAATGGAAACGAAAGGGGGTACCTTTTTCGTATTGTGTTTGGTATCGTCTCATCAAACCAGTTCGTATTGGGGTAGATTAAAACTAGATCCTTTGAATCCATTCGCACCTCTTTTCCTTCAACCAAACAGCCATAGGTCTTAAAAACCGTCCTCCCACATCCCTCTTTCCAGTTTTTCAAGCTCTTAGTTTGGAACTGTAAATATTTGTTAAAGGTTTTTATTTATTTATTTAGGTTTTCCTTTATTCTGCTATGCATTTTCTCCCCCGTTAAGCTGTAAGCATTTTCCTTTTTGGGGTGAGGCGGGTATTGATGATTAGTGGGACTAGGAGAAAAACTTGTGGACCACTTGTTGTAAGGGAACCCAAGCAGGATACCATGAGACAAAAGATTTTCTTTATAAAAAGATTCTATTAAGACTATTATATGTTCAAGGTCCGATATTCAAAAAAGTTCAGAGGTTTTTCTTGATCACTCATGGGATCCAGGCGGTCCAGGAGGGACCACCACAGCTCCTCTCTTCTCGAGAATCTATACGGCCTTTATCATTATATGGACAGTTATTTTTCGAGCACAAGTTTAGGTTCGGCCTCAATAGGAAAATAAATAGAAAAATGAAAATTAAGAGATTTTAGATTTTAATTCTTACGAACTAGATCTTGTTGCTCTGGGCAGCAATCATATAATTTGCTCTAATGTCACACAATCAATGTTGATTTTCATAGCCCTTCACTAGCATCCCTCTTGATTATTATTATTATTATTTTTTTTTTTTTTGGGTGAAAGCAAATCACAAGAATCTAATAATACAATAAATTTTGTGTTGTGAGATGTGTTGAAAGCTTTGTGCATGTTTGGAACCGTTTTGAAAATGGTTTTTACGTATTTTGAGAAGTAAAAAATGAAAATAAAAACGAAATAACATTTGTTTAGTAAATGTTTTGAAAATGAAAATGAAAACGAAATGATTTTTGTTTAGTAAATGTTTTGAAAATAAAAATGAAAACGAAACGACGTTTGTTTAGTAAATATTTTGAAAATGAAAACGAAAACATTGAGAATAGTTTTTATAAAGGAATTAGAAAACAGTTGAAAGTTGTTTTCATTTTTTTGTTTTTATTTTTTAATATTTATCAATAATATTATAATATATTAATTAATAAACACGATTTTATTTTTTTATTACAAAATAATCTCTTAAAAATTAACAAAACATAATTTTAAAATCGGTCTCAAAATAATTCTTAAAATAATTTTATTTTTACTTTTCATTAAAAATAAAATTTTTTTTAAATCAATTTCGAACGCACCTTTTGATGTTTGGTTGTACCTCAAAAGTAAATTAGCTGAATAAGGCATGAACTTTGTACCCAATTCAATCATGTTGATTACAAATTAGTTTATCTGAAAAATCCACTTGTGGCGTTAGACATTTGAAATCTTTTTATGACTTTTAATTAGTAAAAGATATATGCTTACTTCATGGTCCATTTCCATTCACTTTTAAACATAAACAACTTTTATAGGAAGAACAAAATAGAAAAATCAGTAATTGTCACAAACATAAACAACTTATAGGAAGAACAATAAAAGAAAAAATCATGTTAGTATTGCTGGTAGTAAGTAGTTTTGAACTTAGTGTTGCCCTCCTCGCTCGCACCCTGTCACTTTTGGACTTTTGGTGTTACATTTCAACGTTCCTAATATACAAACTCTTAATTATTCCACCATAATTACGACTAAATTACAAAATAGGAAAATAACTCTTTTGAAGGCTAAATGGTAGAATTTCGTCGAAAATTGTTGTACATCATGACGAAACCATAAGTCTTGATCATTGGCCAGTTTTCACCTCCCAAATCCAAGATCGTCAACAAGACTTTTAAAAACGATAAATTACCATGTATTTGTATAAATTATAAATGCATTATAGTCATCCGATCTTATTCTTTTTATATGTCGTGTTCTTTATTTATACAATTGTATTTGTATGAATTATGTAAATGTTGTAAGGCAGATAAATAATTTAATATATTTATTAGCACGAAAAGTATATAATAAGAATTCATTTGAGAGACATGTTCAAATTAGTTGTTGTTAGGATTTTGATTAGTTGACAATTTGTTAGCAACTGTGTGTAAAAAATTCAAAAATAAGATCAGCTTGAAGATGATGCAGAACCAGATTTTGTTCAGAATTTGTGGCGACCTTGAGCCAGATTTTGTGCACATGCTGTGGAGATTTTGTGTGGAGGTCAAGATAATTCGGATTGGAATATTTGTGGGATAATTCGAATATTAATTGAAGTTGACTAATCCAACGTGGAAAGAAGAAAAAGTGCAAAATATATAAATACATGGATTTTGATTGTGTCAACATGGATTACAAGACTTATAAGAAGGCCTTAAAATTACTCACTTAGATACACGGGTTTTATATAAATACATTTAGAGAGAAGTCAGTGAGTTTGCAAGTCTTGAGAGTTTATTGAGATCGTTTTTCGAGAGAAAAATTAGAAACTTTTTAAGAGAGTGCGTACAATTAGTCGAAGGGATTTCACCGTACAGTTTTTGAAGATAAGTGGTGCTCATTGAACAAAGCCATTAAGGAGATTCTACAAGTGATGACATTGTTGAAGAGTGAGTCTTTGAGTGTATAAGTCTAATTAGTAATTGTAATCATTGATACTTAGTGATTTGTTCACTATCTGGACATAACTTTACATATGCAAGTTATTATCAAACTGCGATACTAACTTTTTGTGCCTATTCATTTACTTCTTTCCTAATTTGATAAGCTAATTTACGTTTCTGAATTAAAAGAACTTAATTAACTATCAGATAGTGCTGCAACAGTTTTTTGCAACACCAGGCGTAAAACATATCTATCACTTGTAAATCGCTAGACAAGCTTGTGGATCATCCTAAGTTCAAATGAAGTAATTTTATCGTTTTGAAAAGTTTTGGTGACGATGTTGAATTTGGGTGAAAAAAAAAAAAAAAATACACGATTGAGGGTGAAAAATGGCCAATATTCAAGATTCATCATTTCGTCATGACATATAACGTTTTCTTATAAAATTCTATAGTTAACGCCTTTAAAAGAATTATTTTCCTATTTTGGTAATTTTTGTTCTGGTAATAAGTTGACAAAGAAGTTTTAATTTAGATTCTTATTGTGTTTACTTATTCTTTGGGTCAGATTATGAATTTAGTTTCTCATTCTTGTTATTTTTTAATTTTGCATTATTATTAATTATATATAGGCCATTTTAGCCTAGGTTTTCGTTTGTGTTTTATTCTTTAAAGGAGAAAATTATTAAATTTATCCTTAAGAGTTTATAGATCTAAGATTTTATTTTTTACTCTTAATTTAATTAATACCTTTCCGCACTCACAATAGGTGGGCCCATGTGAGCCCCACAAGGGCATAACTCCCCTTGTGAGTGTAGAGCGGTTTAAGCTCTGCAGAGTCGTTTAGCTTTTTTGTTTAACTAATATTATTCTTTAACTAAAGGATATTAATTACGAGTAAAAGATAAAAATTTAAGACCCATAAATTTAAGGGGTATTTATCTCTTTTTCTCTTATATCGGTGCACATTCTTGTCATTAATTACACATTGTTGACTGAAATTGAGTTGAAGGACACTAGTTTGTTATTTAAGTTCAAAATTTTGGTTCCTTTCCGACATGCGGTTGAATGCTCATCCTTTTTATCTAGTCCGGTATGGTTTTGACGATTCAAACTAAACCTAAGTTTAATCTCACCGTTAAATAGTCTATTTTCTCATATCTTATTACACAATTCTTTAATTTTTTTTATTATTTTTCTGGTAAAAAATAAGTATATACATGCAAGAGTTTTACAAAAGAGCATGAGAAATAGTAATAGAGTTCAGTTTTAAATCACTAGATCAATATGGATCATGATAATTTTGCAGATTTTTTCATTTTGATGCGACTTAACGATTAGAAATGAACAATGTTGATCGGGTATCCAATACCCGACCGGTAATATGTACATATGGAGGATAAATTCGAGAAGAAAATCCAACTTCCAAAGGGCTTAGTCAAAATGTTGTCAACCATATAAAAGAAAAGCTAGTCAGAATAATGATGTCGTTTTAGCAGAGGACGAAATGTGGTCAAACACAAGAATATTCTCCCAATGAAGCGGAATTAGCGTTTATTATTGAACCTACGGAAACGTTGGCTTTCGTTTTAATAGAAGCAATTTCAAGTTATTTAAGGCATTTTTTTAATTCATAAAATTTAAAAAAAGACAATTTAAATTTAAATTTTATTTAAATTTATATTTTTTTAAATTTTAATTTTATTTAATTTTATTTAACTTTATTTAAGTGCTAACTTCAATTCAAATTATAACTCAAATTTAATTCAAAAACTATACTCAAGTTACACTCTAAAAGAATAACCCCTTAAATTGTTCGTTAATTTTACCGATTTAAATTTTCAGTTATAGGTTTTTACAGTAAAAAATTCTCAAAAAATGTAACATCTAACTTTTTCTGTTATACTAAATTTTTTTAAAAAAATATCACATCTTAACTTAAAGTAAAAACTCGATTCTGTAAAGTAAACAAGGCCTAAAGTAAAACGTTTCACGCCATTCTGTTAAATAAGAATTTTGAGTCACAGCTTTCACACAGGGATATGTTTAAAAAGATCTGAAAAAAAGGAACAGTCAAAAGTTTTTTGTGCATTGTCGGTAGATTAAAGTTCAAGAAATGAGTTTGATGCGGGTGATTATATGGCTTTGCCAAATTCATGATTATTCCAAAAATAATGAAAAGTACGCAGTTCACATTCAATAGCTACTACAAAAATGATTTTAAAAGCGGTAGACTGTTATTTTTAACATCGATTTTCTGAAAAATTGATGTCAAAGATGAGAACAAAAAAAATGGAGCAGTTCTGTCTTTCTCATTTCAATATAATTTTAATTGGTTTTTGAAAAGCATTTGTTATTTGTGTATTTATAACAACCTTTTTTTTTATTTGACTGATGTAATTCTGTATTTTCTCTAAATTGTGGGCATTAAACCTATATAGCAAAAAAAAAAAAAAAAAAAAAAAAAAAAAAAAAAAAAAAAAAAAAAGGTCTTCTAGAGATATACATGTCTCATTTGTAAGATTAATCAGAAATCAATACAAAAGAGCTAGGGAGGTAAAAGTCCTTATATACCATTATTCGACCACTCCTCCAAATCAAATATTTGATTTATACAATCCTCTTTCAATAGCCATTTGGTTATCTAACATCTCCGTCAATCTCTGGTACTAGAAATGTCAATTAATCCAAGTATCTAACCAGACAAGCATAGACAATGAACCTTATGTTTAAAGTATCTATAAAAAATTGGAGGGGGTTACGAACCTTCAAGTCAGACTTAGAAATTTCAAAGATCACAAATCTCTCTCTCTCTCTTTTTGTTCTCCTTTGTTTCCTCTATGCTCTGTTCGACAAATCTCTCTCCTTTTGTTCTCCTTTGTTTCTTCTATGCACTGTTCGATTCTTCTCTTTTGAAATATCATATCTCTTTAGATTTTTATTTTCATCTTGGTTTTGAACTTTTAGCTTTGGTTGCTTCCCTCATGTTTTGGGATTTTTTCTGCTTAGACTGCAGTATTCCTGAAATTAGAAAGAATTACGGGAAGGTACTTGAAGTGGTGGCATTGGCAATCTCGTAAGTAAGCTGCAGAAATATGACTTGTTATATGGCGAGATCGAGTTATAGAAATATGAGAACATGTGTCGATTAAAGACAATTGCTTTTGATTGAACGTCTGAATGAGTGGTTGTATTTAGCACTGCTCATCATCCAGAAATTCATAATTTTAACTTTTGATTTCTTGGGTGGGATATGAATTTAATATCATTCATTTCACCGATTCGAGTTTTGCTATAGTAAAAAACTATAAAAAACAGTTATTTTTAATTTTTTTACTACCGTAAAAAGCTCTCACATAAAATTACATCGCAATTTAAATTAAAAATTCAAATTAGCGAACTAAACGGGTCCTAAGAAGTTCCCAAATCCACCTAAACAACACTCATAATGGGAAAATCTTAAATTAGAGAGAAAACTCAAGTATTCAATATCTCAATAATCAAGCCTTCTTATTACAATAACTACTGACTATGTGGGTATTTATAGCTCACATGTACAATGATACACACACTATGTGGATATTTAATTTTACATCCCTGTTATTCTTTTTGTTTCGCATTTTATATTTTAATTATTTATAGACTGTCTTAACCTAGTTTTTTGTTTGTGTTTTAATCTATCAATACATAGGTGCATTATACATTAATGCATCAGTGAATTATAATTTTTGAGTTGAATTTGAGTTATAACTTGAGTTGAAGTTGTAATTTGAATAAAGTTGAGTAAAGTTGAATAAAGTTGGAACTTAAAAGAACATGAACTTGAATAAAGTTGAAACTCAAGTTGTTTTTTTTTTTTTTTAGTTTGTTGGACAAAAGAATATGCCCTAAGTTTTATTCCTAATTTTGCCTTATATGAATCAGTGAATTATAAAACTATTTTCTTAAGATTTTCTGTGAATCAATATGTTTATTGTCTAATATTGAATAAAACGAAAGAAAAAATTACAGAGTTCAGAAATTCCTATCAGTGAGATACAGTTCTGAGCATGTTAATGTTGAATGGTAATAAAAATAGACAGTTTAACAAAATTGATGAAAATTGTTATCAAAATCGTGCTTATCTTGTTTATTTATAATATTTCGTTGGAAAACAATAAAAATGTATAAGATTAATTAAGAAGGTTGACAAACATAAAAAAATGATCAATATAAGATTAAGGAAAAAAGATTTTGTTACGCACTATGGCGCATGAAGCCTTCTAATTGAAAGTCAACGTCGTAGAGATTTAACAAACAGTCATAAAACTGAAGATGAACGTGGGAATTAACGTCAAATAAAAACCGACGTTAAAGCTTTTAGTTAAAATTTATGAAATCCAAAAACTCTATGTATGAGATATAATTCTGAACTGTATTGCAATATTGAACGAAGAAATAATTCAACAAAAATTAATGAAAATTTAACGATTCAAAATTGAGGTTAAGTTTAACCCTTAATTAAAAAATGTTATGAGGTTGAAAACATTTAATGAATAAGATTACTGATTGAAAATTAATAACTTGCCATGCATGGTTAAGCATATATTATAGATTCACATTCATAAAGCAGAGACATAATATTATATTTATTAACAAGAATAATAAATCACAAGAATTCATTTTCATCTCTCGACACTTCAAGTTTAAATAATGACAAAGACTGTAATATAATGAAACACTAAAAACGTCTATACTCCAAATTATATTATAAAATAGAGTTAAAAAACCTCATAAAACCACAAAGAAAATTATACCATACAAACTTTTTTCTTCACTGATCCGTTCTTTGGTTCCAAATTAAGAAAAGAAAAAAAAAAAAATCCTCTGTCGTAATATACACTTCCATGCATGATCATCACAAACCACAAACCATAAAACCAATCTTCTATCTTTTTGTTGTCGTTTTTCTTTCATTCTCTAAGTCCGAATCGAATTAAAAGCATCGCACCTCCTTCTGACCTCTCCTTTGGGGCCGGTCTTGATGTCAAGCACGCTGAGCTTCTCCATAGCGTGAGAGAAGGCCTCGAAAAAGGTCTTCTGGTCGGCGGCGAACCGGTCGACCGCAGGCTTCGTCCTCGGGTCCTTGACAAGCGCGTTGTCGGTCTTCAGTAGCCCTAGCCCTCTCTGCAGGTTCTGGTAGTACATGTTGTCGAACTTCCCGGGCGTCATGACGTCGTTGAAGGCCGCCATGCTCCGGTCCGTCGTGTAGTTGGCGCACGTCAGCCGCAGCGCGTTGGCGAACTTGGGGTGGATATCGGGGTCGGTCGGGGTGGTCTTGTTGTAGTGGAAGAGGCGGTCGGCGAACTCCTTGCAGTGGGAGAAGCCAATGGTGTGGCTGCCGGTTAGGGCCACCATTTCGTCGACGGTGAAGCCCTTGTTCTCAAAGATCTTGATGATGTCGTCCATGGTGAGGCCCACCGACGGGAGGTTTCCTGCCACCTGGGATGCTTCGGAGATGAAGCCGTCCTTGCGTCCAAGTCTCACCTGTTAATTTATAAGCTGATTATGTTAATTATTGTTATAATGTTAAGGAACAAGAAAATTGATGGATTGATAATAATCATATAAGCTAGCCATGTATTGAACTCATATACTTATGTTTATGGTTGATTAAAAATATTAATGAAGAGTTAATATGGTACACTCCTTACAACTAATTATTCAACTTCAACCAAGGAGAAATTAAGTGATATAGTGTTTTAATGTGTGCAATTAGAATCAATCATACGTATTACCATAGATGACTCTTATTCATATCACAAGTTATGAGACGCACGCATTAGAACAATATGCATAGATCGCATATGATTTTTAAGTAACATATACATGTCAAATTTTTTATTACTTTATAGTTTTGTATTAGTATTTTTACCCATAGAAATATATATCCTTTAAATTTTTATATAGTAATTTTTACTATTAGAAACATGGTAGTGTTGTAATTTAAAATTTTCTTACTTTTTAAAATATTTGTTGGCACTAAGTATTTTATTATGCATATCAACAACTTGTGCTAATTATAATTATCATCAAAATAATCTGACATGATAGTAATTTAAAAAAATTAAAATAAGAGTTTTCATAGAATTATTTTTTTTTTTTCAAGCGCTATATAATTTTTTCATTGGAACATATATGGTTCCTAGGTTTGTAGCTCCATGTCGAAGCCGATTTGACTCATTAATATAATCATCTTCCCTAAATATATATATATATATATATATATTCTCTTTTTTCACTTTTTTTCTTTAATTATTGAGATATTTTTGTAACTTTATTGCATCATTTGAAATTATAAAACGCACGTACCTTGTAGAAGGGACCGCCAACCATGATGATGAGGTCCCGGGTGGTCTGAGCAAGGATGTCGGCGCAGGAGACGATGCCGGGGCAGGTGAGTTCGAGGGCGGTCTTTGCCCGAACGACGACGTCGAAGGCGTCGCCGGGGAGGGAGAGATTGATGTCGGCGTCGCGCTCGGGGTGTCGGTTGACGTGGTTGGGGGAGATGAAGACGGAGGCGTCGCAGCCCTCCACCATGCAGTCATGGAAGAAGAGGCGAAGCGTGGCGGCCGCCGTGGTGGGGTTCGATATCTGCTTCTGCGTGACGATGTCCCGGACCGTCCTCTCGAAGTCCGGGCACGTTTTCCGGTAGTAGTCTAGGTCCAGCTTCGACTCCGCCGCGAAGGGGGCGGAGAGGAAGAGGAGGAGGAGGAGGAGAGGGAAAGCCATGGCGAAAGAAAGAGTCTATGAGAGAGAGACAGAGAGAGAAAGGAAGAGGTTGAGACTTGCTTCAATTCCTTTCTAAAGGAAGAAGGAAAATGTGTGAAAAAGAAAACAGAAAGAAGGAAATGATGGTTGTTAGCGAAATGGGGAGGAGAGAGTTTGAGTTTTGTGGATGGGAGTGGTTTTAGGGGAGTTTTTGCTAATGTTATTACATAACATTTCATTAATATTGAGTAAAAATCCAGACGAATATGCACCCTAGGTAAATTCTCCATTGAGCAAAGAGAGATACTCTATATATATATATATATATATATATATATATATATATATATATGTGTGTGTGTGTGTGTGTGTGTTTTCGTTTCTTTAGCGTCATTTTTGCATGGCTGTCTCGTGGGGTCAATGTTTCTCTTCTTTTGTTAATCCTATTTTTGAATGGGAGGAAGGGGTAAAATTTGCACGTAGTTTTCAAGAGAAATCTTTGTTTTTGGAATTTTACACATTTACCCTGAATTTGTATAGTTTTAACAATTTACACTTTAAACTTTTAATTTTAATAAATTACCCTTTGAACATATAAAATTATTACAATATGCTTAATTTTAATAATGATTGTGTTAAATTAGTATAAAAACACACTTTCAATTCCCAAATTTTAACCCTTAAATCTAACAAAAAATCTAAGAAAATTTAGTAAAATGAGGTCTATTTTACATGTTCAAGCGGTTGATTCTCAAAATTAAAATTTTAAAGGGTAATTTATTAAATCACGGTAAGTTTAGGAGACAATTGTGCTAAAAACCTTTTCTTCAACACCTTAAAACGACACTGAACTCAGAAAACTACTACATTCTACATTGAGCATTCTCATGGATAACTATTATAAAGATGAAAATTTACTGTGTTATAAGACGAATGTGACCTGAAAAGTTTTTGAATATGAGAAAACGAAAAACGCGGCACTATTTTTTACAAACAACATGAAAGACGATAGTATATTAAGAAAACAGCATAATCTACATTAAGGAATTTGAGTATTTGACCACGATAATTACAAATTACAAACAATAAAACAATAGAAGTAAAACAGCAATGACCAGAAAAGCAAACAACAAAACTCGTAATCGACAGTGATCTTGGGGCCCGTTAGATTCGTTAATTTAAATTTTTAATTTAAGTTAAGATGTGATTTTATGTGAAAATTTTTTACTATAACAAAAAAAATTAAATATGACTGTTTCTAAAAACTTTTTATTATAATAAAACTTAAATTTTAAACTCAAATTGTTGAAATAAATAGAGACATTGAGAGAGTTTTGCCAACGATAAGTACGCTTTTTTTTTTTTTTTTTTTTTTTTTTTGGGATACTGATTGCCAACGATAAGTGCTTGGATAAAGTAATGGAGTGTTGCAACTTGTAGGACGACAGCCAAAAACGAGGAAAAACACGAGAAGTCAACACTCATAAGATGACAATAACCTGTGAAAACGACAAACGACAGCACATACAAACGACAGTAATTAAGGAAACGAAAATTCTACATTCAGATTTTCAAAAAGAAAAAAAAAAAATTCTACAGTCAGATTTCTCACCTCATGGTTCGTTTAACTAAAGTAAGCTCACATGTATTCCCTTTTCGAAAATCACGTTGAGACATCTGAACAATGATTATAAATTAGGCGGATACCCTACTTATTCACTTGTATTATTTTCATTGACGTGTTAATTAATTAAACTTTTAACTTTTTTTTTACAAAAGAAGATGACATGTTTAAATTTTAATTTTCTAAAATTGGTATTTCTCTTGTGGCACTGTAAGTTAAAGTTGAATACCACTTCTAAATTTAAACTCTAATTTTTCATATTCCACTTTGATGGTGAAAATTACATAAATTTTCAGATCTAATTGAAAACTTGAAAGATAATTTCACACCTGACTTAGGGCCTGTTTAAAAGAGTATGTTAAAAATTATTTTTTGGTTTCTTAGCTTCAAAAGTTACTTTTAAAAGTGTTTAGATGATTTGTTAAAAGTATTTTGACTTTTTAAAAGAACTTTCAGTCAAAATCAGAAAATGTGACTTCTAAAAAAAAAAAAAAACTTTTGAATAGGTTTTAAAATTTATACTAAAATTACATTATAAAGTTAATTTCAACACTAATTTAATTGCTTATTAAAAAATTTAAAAATTATTTTGATCCTTTAAACTCTTGATTCTAAATACTTACTAAAAAGTTACAATTTTTACTCGTTAAAATTAAAACAAAACCTCTGTGAAACAAACTCTTAAGCTATATAGGGTCCGTTTACTTCACTGATTCGAGTTTGTAATTTAAGTTGAGATGTGATTTTATATGAGAGCTTTTTACTATAACAAAAAAGTTTAATACGACTGTTTCTGAGAACTTTTTACTATAATAAAACTTAAATTCTAAAATTGAATTAGTAAAATAAACGGAGCCATAGTTCATATCCCCGCCCTCAATTAAAAAAAAAAAAAAAAAGACTCGTTGAAAATTGAAAAATCCAAACTCTGAAGTCTGAAATGGTATTCACCCATGGATCATAAGGCCCAAATGGGCCAGGTCCCACCATTGTGGGTTGGTGATGACATGGTGTTTGTAATCTACTGTTTACATCACTTCGTCCTTTGCGTACTCGACTTGAACACCCACTTTCCCCTCTCTCTCTCCTTGGAAATTTGACTGCAAAACATGTTGTCTCGCAAATCTGTGAAATGGGTTCTACTGTTGTTGGTAATCTCTATGCCTGTGTTTGAATTATCCAGCTCCAAAACTGATCCTCGTTGGGCAGCAAAGAAGAGACGCATGAGAGAGAAAGTTCGCAAAATGTAAGCCAATTTAATTTTCCTATGACCCACTTCATATCCTGGATTCAATTTCGTTAATTTTCAGTTTTCCTTTTTACTGGGTTTTATTTATATGTTTCGTTTTTGACCTCTTTGGAAATCTGGGCGCCTCTAATTCTCAGATCATCTGTGTTTTAACCAGAATTTTTAAAGTTTTACAGTTATTTGATTACTTTTTGTTATAAATTTTGTTTCCGTTAAAATATCATTGGAGTGACATAAATGATAAATTTTTGGTCTTTTATGGTTTATATGATTGGTGCTTCCATTTGTTTGGTTATTAAAACATTGGCAATGTGACAAGGTTCAAACTTTCAAATATTTAACACTTGGATCATTGGGAAAACTTTTGGTCATTTGTAACTATTTAGTTTGGCTGAATTGAGCTGAGTGAGCTAAACGAAAATGTAATGTCAAACTACTCTCTACTAAAAAAAAAAAAAAAAAAAAAAAAAAAGAGCTAATTTAGCTGATAAATTTTGACCCTGTTATTTTTATAGGTGAGGATCCAATGACGTATTAGAGATTGCTGATTAATATGCTCTTTTGGCCTCTAATCAATATGGAATCTCACTGAACTCCGAACGACAATGTCAATAATCTTTAGGAGAATAATATGAGTAATTATTTGATGAGAGAATAACTGAAAAATTGTTTGTCCTTTCAGGTTTTACCATGCATATGACAACTACATGGT